>OZ030023.1:44385057-46785057 GCA_964023405.1 Apodemus agrarius
AAGGAAATCGGAAAAAAAGCCCAGCACAGACTTTCTTCAATGGTTAAGTCAAATGAAGAACATTTGATCAAGCATAGCAAGCTTAGAAAGGAATATATATATATATATATATATATATATATATATATATATATATATATAGTATTAAAGGTGTGGGTGCCAGGAAGTAAAATGGATTTGAATCCTGTTTAAGGATATTAAATTGGATTAAGGGATAATTGACCTTTGTGTAACATCCCATCCAGCTAAGTTTAAGTCCAGGCATGGTAGTATAATATAAGCCTATAATTGCCGAGGCAAAGACATGCAGATCTCTGAGTTCAAGGCCAGCCTAGAACACAGAAAGTTCTAGGTAAACATCGACTGTCACCTGAGTTTTTGATCTTAGTCATTTTGACATAATCTCAAGGTTGTTTTGATGCACATTTCCCGGATGACTAAGGATGTTGAACATTTCTTTAGGTGCTTCTCAGATCTTCGGTATTCCTCAGTTGAGAATTCTTTATTTAGCTCTGTACCCCATTTTTAATATGGTTATTTGGTTCTCTCGAGTCTAACTTCTTGAGTTCTTTGTATATATTAGATATTAGTCTATTGGATGCAGTATTGGTAAAGTTCATTTCCCAATCTGTTGATTGCTGTTTTGTCCTATTGACAGTGTCCTTTGCCTTACATAAGTTTTGCAATTTTTGAGGTCCCATTTGTCAATTCTTTGTCCTAGAGCATAAGCTACTGGTATTCTGTTCAGGAACTTTTCCCCTGTGCCCATATGCTCAAGAGAACAGATGCTGGTGAGGATGTGGAGAAAGAGGAACACGCCTCCAAAGCTGGTGGGAATGGAAGCTGGTAAAACCACTCTGGAAAGCAGTTTGGTAGTATATCAGAAAATTGGACATTGTATTACCACAGGACTCAGCTATATCACAAATGGACATATACCTAGAAGATGCTCCAACATGAAATATGGATACAGGCTCTGCTATCTTCATAGCAGCCTTATTTATAACAGCCACAAGCTTGAAAGAACCCAGAAGTCCCTCAACGGAAGAATGGATACAGAAAATGTGGTACATTTATACAGTGGAATACTATGCAGCTATTAAAAGCAATGAATTCATGAAATTCCTAGTCAAATGGATGGAACTAGAAAATACCATCCTGAGTGAGGAAACCCAATCACAAAAGAATACCTACACATGGTATGCACTTACTGATAAGTGGATAGTAGCCAAGAAGCTTGGAATAGCCAAGATGCAATTCACAGACCAAACGACTTTCAAGAAGAAGACCAAAGTATGGATCCTTTGGTCCTTCTTAGAAGGGGGAATAAAATATCTATGGGAGCAGATAGAGAGACAAAATGTGGAGGAAAGACTGAAGGAAAAACCATCCAGACCATGCCCAACCTGGGGTTCTATCCCATATACAGTACCAAACCCAGACATTATTGTGAATGCCAACAAGTGCTTGCTAACAGGAGCCTCATATAGCTGGCTCCTGGGAAGCTCTGCCAGTACCTGACAAATACAGAGGTAGGTACTCTCAGGCAACCATTGGACTGAGCACAAAGTCTCCAATGGAGTAGCTAGAGAAAGGACCCAAGGAGCTGAAGAGGTTTGCAGCCCCATAGGAGGAATAACAATATGAACCACCCAGTATCCCCAGTGCTCCCAGGGACTAAACTACCAACCAAAGAGTACACATGGAGCGACCCATGGCTCCAGCTACATATGTAGCATAGGATGGCCTTTTTGGACATCAAAGGAAGGAGAGGCCCTTCCTTGGTCCTGAGAAGGCTTGATGCGCCTCAGTATAGGGGAATACCAGGACAGGGAAGGGGAAGTGCGTGGGTTGGTGAGCAGGGTGAAAGGGGATGGGATAGGGTATTTTCTTTTCGGAGGGTAAACCAGGAAAGGGGATACTATTTGAAATGTAAGTAAAGTATCCAATAAAAGTAAAAAAAATAGTTAATTAATTAATTAATTAATTAATTAAAAAAAGAAAGTTCTAGGTGGAGAAAAGCTTAACTCCAGGCTTTGGGAACCATACACCTTTAATTCCAGTGTATAGGGGACAGGCAATTTACCCCCAATTTCTAATCATTTGTGAAAGACAGAGATATTTAGGACTTCAATGAGGCTCTGTATGTTGTTTTTAATCCTAGAAGTTCATAGACTCTATTTTTTTTAAATCTGATTCTGTGTATAACTCAGATAACCTGAAAGATGAATAAATTATTTCTTTAATTCATTGAAAAGACCTTATTTCATAAAATGTTGTTACCTGAAAGATGGAAAATGTATTTTCCATGCATGTTATTTCTATTTTTAGTGCAGGGAATAGAAAATGCTATCTCATTCTGAACAAATACTCTACCACTGATTTCTCTCCTCTGGAGATTTCTTCCTTTTTTCAGACATGTCTCACTACATAGCTCCACCTAGAACACACATAACCCAATCTTTCAGGTCTACTTGTGTGCCTCCATAAATTAAAAAAAGAAGAAGAAAAAAAGAAAAAGAAAAAAAATCCAAGTGATTTTGAAGCTTTGTTCTGAGAAGAAAGAAGTTTCTTGTTTCACCAAGCAATAGTTCTTTTAGATTCTTATGTGGCAGAACACAAGCTCTCAATACCATATTAAAAGAATATTTACAAGGGCCTCCAAGTACAATATACTTTTTAAATGTGAGTATGTGTGAAAATGTTCTCATCAAGCTTAGAAACAAATTGTATTTTCTATCTGTTTTCATATGCATTTATGTTTATGAACACATGTGGCTTATTTTTAAAGTAAATAAAATTAGAAAAAATTGGAAAAAATTGAAAAAAAAGATAAAGTATGGAAAGAAAATCTCTTTGTAGCAATAGAAAAGCATAATGATGCCAAACAATAAAAAAGAAAACAAAACAGAAAACCAAACCATGAATATATACATAACAAAATTAAGAAAGCAAATGAAGCAAATAATATCAAATCAGAAGAAGTAGACATATTTTAACAATGTCGTCTTTTGGTTGTAACAAAAGGCAAGTTTAAGCTAGGATGTATTTATACATTACATAAATGAGATAAAGTGGGATTTACAAGGTTGGAGATCTGACATGGCTGCACATCGTCACACCTACATCTCCAGATGCTTTTTATTAAGATAATTATGCACAGCTGTCATTAGTATCAGGAAGTATTATTTCTTTCCCTCTACAATTGTGGCACTCTTGCAAGAATGACTTGTCTCAGAATTCCTGTCTCACAATATGATCCTGTCCTCAATCAAGTCACAGCACTGGTTGGAGTTGGGTTTGATATACAGTAATAATTTCTTATGATCTATTTTCAATATTGAAATTTATGACAATTTGTGCATTGAATGGTCGGGACCATCCATGTTCAGAACTAAGCACTGTTCAGAACAGCTGAATAACATAATTGAATATTGCAAATGTTTGCAAAGGGAAAATGTTATATTTTGTTTTCCAGCTTATTGTCATTTTGACCAGAAAATGGTATTGTGTTAAGCTAAATTTTTTTTGGATTTGGTTTTTTCAAGACAGGGTTTCTCTGTATAGCCCTGGCTGTCCTGGAACTCACTCTGTAGACCAGGCTGGCCTCGAACTCAGAAATCCACCTGCCTCTACCTCCCAGAGTGCTGGGATTACAGGCGTGTGCCACCACCGCCTGGCTGTGTTAAGCTATTTTTAAAAAATATAATTTGCCTACAAATATTTCTTTATAGAGCTTAAGTGGAAAGTATTTATATATGTATGTGAAATATAAACAAATTACTGTAATATAAGCAGTTGACAAAAAAATCTGGCTGATGTTTAATGTCTGATTTTATTTTATAAGACAAAACCCCAGTTTTAACATTTCACTTTTGATCTTTTGGAAATATTCAGTGACATGTCAAGACCATTGTTCCTTATTTGATGTTATGAAGCAGGGTATTTCACGGAGTTCTATACCCTCAACGGCTTTCAAATACAGATTGAGATATTTGTTTGACATAAGGCAGAGATTTAAAACAAGCAGAGAGAAGTTAGACTGTAAGGAGAGGTGGAAAAGGGGAGAAAATAGTTAAGCAGTAGGAGAGGAAATATTTTATCACATTTCAGAAATCATAACCAAAAGTACCACTAGATGGGAAGAGATAATGAAGGGGAATGTGAAAATTAATAATCTGTAATTCTGACTTTGCAAGGTAGCTTGAACTCCAATTCTGCTTTCTGTAACAGCTGGGATGATTAGCAATGAGAAAAGTTTATCACTGAGGTGGACTCATTAGAAAAACTTAATGAGTTACAAGACACAAAAGGAAAATTCCATTGCAGCAATGGATTAAAAGTGTGATACCAGTTTGGTTATACTTTAAGATATAAAACATAGGTATGAAAAATAATTTCCACTAAGTATACATTACTAGCTTATAATATGAAGCACATGAACATGAAGCAGTATTTGCAAGTGGGTCCATAAAGATTAGAGGCTGATGGTAAAATAAATTTGAAAATGTTTCTTTAAATTTAAATAGTAATTGTTTTAGACAAACTCAGTTGTTTTTTATTCATTTTTTGTTATTGATTGACAGTTGACAATTTTATTAATTGAAACCAACTAAGACAAAACAATAAAATATAATGAGAACAAAGACAAGAGATCTGAGGAAAGAAAATAAATGCAGCAGTTAAATATGCAATTATATAATGGGAATGATGTAACTATTATCATTTAAAAGCAGATTTTAATGGAATTCTTTCCACATTCAAGGAGATTCTTTTTTCCTGACTTACAAAAATAACTATCACAAGCTTTGTGCTAGCATTGCACCACAATCTTGCAGGCAGGTAACTCCTGAGAATGGTGTGGCTAAATTGGTGTTTTCTGTTCTGCTTTGGTAGCATACAGAGTACCTTCTCATACCATAAATACCTGTCCATAGAGATGAGTTTGTAGGAAGGCACCAGCTTGGTTGCTACTTTGTCATGTTCAATGAGTTGCATAGGTAATGTCTTCAGAAATATGCCTGTATTATTTTTTTTTATGAGAGTCAAAAATAGCCATGGATATCTTGGGATGCTTGGGAGTTCACAGGGGAACTCTTCAAGTAACTATTCAATCAAATGTAAGCCATTTCAAGTATTAGTAGCTTAATTTGGTAATGAGTGATTTTCTGTTTAGTGCTGTCTTTCATGTTATTTGGTGATTTTATTCAGACTGACTTCATTTGTGTAAATACTATAGGAAGCCTCTTCCGTATTAGATTTCCATAAAACCCTCAAATGGTCCTTAGTTTTAGCTCTCTCTCCTCATGTTCCCTCCCTTGCCACCATCTTTCTTCCTCCTCCCTATTGAATCTTTATATTTCAGTCCCACCTCTCATCCGTTCATAATTATTTATTCTATTTCCCATTTCCCAAGGAAATACATCATGTCCCCCTAATCCCTCAGTCTCTATCTGACCTCTGTTGTTCTATAGATTGAAGCTTTCTTATCAATGAATTAATAGGTAATATCCACATATAAATGAATGCATAACTTATGTGTCTTTCTGGATCAGAGTTATCTCACACAGGGTAACTTTTTTCTAGTTTCATCTGTGTACCAGTGAATTTCATAATTTTAGTTCTTCATATCTAAGCAATATTCCATTGAGTCAATGTAACACATTTTCTTTATCCGTTCTTTTGGCAGACATGTATGCTCTTTCCAAGTTTTGGCTATTATTAAAGGAGTAGCTATGAACATGTTCAAGCATATATGTCTTTGTAGTACAATTTTTGTTCTTTGGATATAATGGGAGAATGGGAGAGCTTAATCTTCAGGTAGGTCAATCCCTATCTTTCTCATGTTACTACACTTATTTCCACGTTGGATGAGTATTTCCCTTACTCTAATTCCTTGCAAGCATGAGCTTTCATTTGCTTTAATTGATCATAGCTATTCTGAGAGATATAAGATGGAATCTCAGAACAGTTTTTATTTGCATTTCTCCTGTAACTAAGGAGATTGAAAAAAAGGGTGATGCTTGATCATTTGAGTTTCCTTTGTTGAGAATGCTCACCTAGTCCTGCACCCCCATTATATTTAATTTAGTAACTAGCCAATATATTACTTGCACTTACACCTACTCCATGAGACAGAACTCATATTCAGTACTGCTCAGGTTGCCAAGAAAAGTAGGTAGGCCAGGAGTCTAGGAGAATATCAAATACTACTATTATGCTAGAAAAAAAAGAGCAATAAAGTGACTCCTAATGATAATCTGCCATAGTCAAAGATCCTTGCCTTGCTAAGCTTTCATCAGAGAAGCTTCCTCCTACTGTATATGGTGCCAAATAGGAGACCCACAACAGATACATAGAGAATAAGAGAACTTAGAACACTCATCCCTAAAGGAGATGTCTCTATATAATCTCTTCCCTCGGGGATTACAAAACTCTGCAAAAGATGAGGTGGGGAGAACCTAAGAGATTGAGGACATGGAAAGCATAAAGGGATTAAGGCCTTCTAGACATAACAGGCTGGAACATATATGAACTCTCAGATACTGGCAACATTCACAAGTCCTGCATGAGTTTGCAAAAATTGGTATCCTAGAGGTGAAAGACAGGAATAAACACTACCATTTCTAACTGAGATGCTACCTCCAAGTGATAGCCCCTTGAAAATGAAAACATAGTTTTCTTCAAGGGTGTCTCATTGGGGAAACAAATCATTGTATGGATAGACTCCATGCTCAGCAGTATATTGACAACAGAGAATGGATTGGGGATTTTTTTTACAGGTCTTTTGAATTATATGGTGTTTGGTTTACTGTTTTTAGGGAATCTCTGTTTACAAATGGGTATGTCTCTGCAAGTACATGCATTTGTTATGTATTTTCTTTATCTCTTTTTATTGTTTGGTTGTTTTTTTGTCATATTCTTGTTTATGTTGTATTTAATTTTATTATTCCTGAGAAGCCTGCTTGCTGTTCTAGTAGACAGAAAGAGTGTGTAGATATGGATGAGATAGGAGGTGGGGAGGAGCTGGAAGGAGTTGGTGGATGGTAAATGGTAATTTATTATATAATTTGGTATATGAAAAAAGTATTTTAATAAAAGGAAAATAAGGGAAGAAAATAAAGCTGTCAGTGAGAAATAGTAAAATATAATTCCTTAAATAAATTTTGAATAAGGAGAGTTAAGGAGTGCTCACAAAAAGGGACCTACTATGACTGTACTCTGAAAGACTCAAAAAACAGCTGAAAGAGTCAGATGCAGGTATTTGTACCCAACCAATGGACAGAAATGGCTGACCCCTGTTGTTGAATTAAGGAAGGCTGAATGAAGCTGAGAAGGGCTATCTTGTAGGAAAACCAGCAGTATCAATTGATCTGGATCCCCAAGATCTCTCAAACACTGGAATACCTAACAATTAGCACACATGAGTTGATATGAGGCCTTGAACACACATATAGTAGAGGACTGCCTGGTCTGTGTGCATTCAAAGATGATGCACCTAAGCCTCAAGGAGGCCCCAGGGAGTTTAAAGTTCAGGTGGGGTGGGAGTGGGGACATCCATGTGTGGTTAGGGGGTGGGGAGGAAGTATCAGATGTAACAGTCAGAGAATAGATAGGGTGGGGGAAAATATGGAATGTAAATAAATAAATTAAAAAAAGAAAACAAATAAAATAATTTATAGCACCAGAAAGAAGGCTCAGTGGGTAAAAATATTTGCCATTCAGCCTTCACAGACGCAGTTTGATCGCAGGACCTATGCACTAGATGCCTGATGTTGTGGTTGGCACTTCTAAGCTCAACACTCATAGTGAAAGATTGGAAGTGGAGGTGGTGGTAGTGGAACAGAAGACTCCTCATCATCTCTCCAAGAGATTAGAAGCAAGACAGATGTTACATCAAAACCAAGTGGAAAATGTAAATGTTCCCATAGACAATGCTGGTCTCTGATGTTTACCATATCATGAACATAACTTCAAAATATATTTAAACTTTTTGAAGAACATGCAGTCTTTTACATAATGGAATTGAATTAAACTATTAATAAATTGTGATCTGAAATAAAATCTCATAGAAATTGAAAAACTACTAAAACATATATTTTATTTTTGCACAAGCATAGATCTCTCCGAGGAAAATTTTACCTGGACGGTTTTCTTGGAAATGATCCTCTGCATAAATGTTGTGATTGTTAGCATGGTGTTTTTGTAGGACTCCTAAGAGCAGAAGTGAAGGACTCATCCAACTGGTTTTAGGACCCCTTTTCTGCTACAGGGTTGCCTCACACAGCACTGATAGGTGGACATATGCCTGATGTTACTGTGATTTGTTATTTTTTCTTCCTGTAATATCCCTGGGAGGCCTGATTTTTTTATAAAGGAGTGGATCTGGGGAAGAGGGAAAAGGGTGTGGAGAGGAGTGGAGGAAGGGTAAGCTGCTGTCAGGATATATTGTATAAGTGAATCAATTAAAAACAATTAATAGAATAGATTAACCATTCTTTTTGTATTAAAAAAACCAGCTTAATGTTCAGGAACTATAAACCTTCCTTCAACTCTCTTCAGTTTTTCATATTATTATCACAGCCCTCAACACTGCTTCACACCAGGACCTTTAAATGCATTTTTGCACAGCTTCATCTGCAGCAGCTCGGAGCCCAACATATCAATAAGTATAAAGGAAAACCTCTATTAATTTGTTTTGCAGTAATATAAATTTCCTTTCTATCTTATCATTTCCACAGGGAAACAAAAGTTCAATTCAGAAAATCTTCAGGCATGTTTCATTATGTCAGAGTAAAGATGATTTGCAAGCATGCAAACAAACTAACAAAAAGACTCAGTACTCCAAAGGGCATTGGCAACTCTCCTTCACAGCACAGCTGCCAAGTGGTACAAATTGAGTTTCACCCCATGGAACTGTAAAGTAGCTGCTCTCAAGAAGCTGTGTTTCAGCAGGAAAAGATGGAGGTTGTCATGGAAGTTAGAATTGGGATCCTCTAGGCAGTGTGCTCCTTTTTCATTAGGCACTAAGAATCTTCACTCATCTGGATTCCATTTCAAGCACTTTAAGAAGTCCTTCATTATATGCTTCTAAAGATACATCTGAGATTTATGGGACGTACAAGAAGCTATCATGGTCCTCTAAGAAACATTAGGTCCTATGAAGAAATCTTTGCAATTAGAGATGGACCTAATAATAGCATGCTTTTTTGAATTTCACTGACAGAGTGTGTAACTTCATTTTATGGACTCTGACACAGAGCTGGATGGATTTACTCCTCTAGAGCAGAATATGAAAATATGCCTTGTAAGATATACGTTATCTTGAGAAAATAGCTATTAAGTCACAGCAAAAGTTCTGAGCATATGCCTGGTATAGAAATTTTAGAAAAAGCAAACAAAAATGAGAAAAGTGATTAACTTGGGAGAAAAGTAGAAGCTAGAGAGAGAGAGAGAGAGAGAGAGAGAGAGAGAGAGAGAGAGAGAGTTTAAAATGTGCCATGTACATCCAAAGTGTGGAAAAGTAATTTCTGATATTTACCTTTTGACTGAGAGAAAACAAGCATATAGTCTGCAGAGCAGAGAAAACCAATTAATTCTCTTTATTTCCTTTCCCACTAATGATATAGAACTGCTTGGGATATAGAGCATGCTTGTGATGGCATGTCAAAACTCTTGCTCTTTTTAGATCCATTCTCCCAGTATATCTACCAGATTCTGGTTTAGCATTATCAAAGCAAATTAGCCTTATTATGTCCATTATGGCTAAAATACCAGAGCTTTAATTCAATACAGGGTCTAAAAGCCAGCCCTTGGACATTTGCTATGCCCTTAGTGTTTTCAGCATGTCCCTAATTCTAAGGACAATCCCCAAACCTACTTACTAATTACTTAATTATTGAAGTTCAATAGAGATGATTATGATTATTCAAACTTCAACTTGTTTTTCGAAAATTGCAAGTATATCCTAAAAGCCTGACAATTCAATTACAGCAAAACATGTGCATATCAGAAGGACAAAAGTTACGCCAGTTCGAAATCATTGCTCAAAATGACTTTGAGAAGAAGCCAGTCCTTTTTTGTCAATTTTTATTTTCTATATCCTATGTTTACATTCCAAAGGACAATTTAGCAGCTTTTATCCTCATTATTTTGTAGCATAGACCATTAAACGTTGATGTTTCATTTTGACATGGTTTTAGTATATTTTATTGTCAGAAGT
Source organism: Apodemus agrarius (assembly GCA_964023405.1). Lineage (NCBI taxonomy): Eukaryota > Metazoa > Chordata > Mammalia > Rodentia > Muridae > Apodemus > Apodemus agrarius. The sequence goes on from OZ030023.1 coordinate 44,395,280, forward strand.
GGAAACAGGATGAAGTCCTGAGCGATTTTCTTTTACTTTTTCATTTTCCTTACTGCTCTAAGAGATTCCTATTCAGTGTATATCATGACTGAATGTGTACATATCTCATACGATAACTCCCAGTCCATTGTGCACATATATAGTATGACATGACAAACTGTGTGCATGGGCCTAGCTCAAATTCAGTTTCCTCATTTTGGTCATCATTAAAGAAATATACTATCAAAAAAATCTAGAAAATTCAGCAACATGTTATCATAGTAGAAAAAAATAAATTCTTACAGTGTAGAAGAAGGAGCATATTTTCTATACAGTGTGCTTAAGATTGCTAAGAATCTTTATTTAAATAGCTTTTGCTCATCATAGAGTATATTAAGTACTTTTCTTTTGTTATGATGAAATACCTGAAACTAATGAAATTAAGGAGAGAACAGTTGCTTTTCACTTATGGTCCATTGGCACATCACAGTAGGAGAGACATAGGTAAGTGCTGACATCTGATTCAGTCATGAAGGAGAGAAAGAAGGCTGCTGCTTGTTTGTCTGTCTTTCTGTTTTTTCTTTCTATTCTATTCCAGAATACAGGATAGTGTTGCCCACATTCTGGATGTATCTTAGACCCTCAGTTAATCCATTTCAAGAAATGTCCTAGGACATAACTAGTGATATGTTCTAGGTGCTTCTCAATTCAAACAAATTTACTATCAAATTAGCTTGTCATGCCTAGAGGGCTGAGCAAGTGAAGGTGATGAGTTTGGTCCCAGAAACCAATGTTAAGGTGAAAGAAAATATCTGACTCACAAAGTTTTCTCTGACTTCAACATCAATGTCATGCATGACACAAATGTCCATACACACACACTCACACACACACACACACACACACACACACACACCATGCACACAAACTATATTGGTTACTGTTTATTCTGTGATTAAAGGCCTTAATCAAAAAGTACTTTTAGAAACAGGTATTTATTCAGGTCTTTGTAATTAGGGACACAAGAGTCACTCATGGTAGAGAAGAATGTCAGTAAGAGCAGACATGGGGCATAAGAAGGAAACCAGAGATACTATGTGTACTATCACACTGGGAACATAAATAGTAAATGGAAAGTAATATGAGTGCATATAGTTTCAAAACCCACTCCCAGTAATAAACCTCTTTCAGCAAAGGTGAACTTCCCAAGGCTTCCATAATATCTCAAAACAGAGTCCATAAAAATATTTCATATTCAGCCGGGCGTGGTGGCGCACGCCTGTAATCCCAGCACTTGGGAGGCAGAGGCAGGCGGATTTCTGAGTTCGAGGCCAGCCTGGTCTACAGAGTGAGTTCCAGGACAGCCAGAGCTACACAGAGAAACCCTGTCTCGAAAAAACCAAGCCCCCCCCCAAAACAAAACAAAACAAAAAATATTTCATATTCAAGTCATCAACACACACACACACACACACACACACACAAATACACACATACACACACCACAGAGAGAGATATTCATATATACACTAATTAACTTGCCATCTAGTGATATGTTCATAAGCAACTCTTTTGAAAATATTAAGTATTAAATCACAGCATTTAAATTGAAATTTATTAAAAATAACTTTAAATTTTTTGAAAGTAAAAATAACAAATATAATAATGGACTAATTATTGGAATAAACAATAAAATTTAATTGAAGCAAATAATGAGAAAATAAAATTTTCTGGCATATGTAATATGTGTTTCAGAGGATAAAATAGGTATTTATGTTCCACGACATGCTTCAGACTTGTATCAAAATTACCTAGAGTTGTAACTTAACTATTCTAGTAAAAATATCAAAGAACAAATTTAAACAGAACTGCATTTGTTATAGATTGAAGAGGAAAAACTCAAATGTAAACTAAATCTCTTCACTGGTGAATATATAAAATATCAAACTTGATACTTTTTAGAAATGAAAGTTATTGCTCTAGTTTGTTTTGTTTTCATTTGTCCTTTAAACAATTTATTACAGAAAGAAACTTGATTGTCTTACTCCACCATACACCATTCTCTCAAACTCATCATTTAGTTTATGGATCTGGAATATGAGGAGGAGCTGTGGGAACAGAGGTAGCAGAAACTGGTCAGGTTTTATTATGAGAAGACTCTATTTTCAATTAAAAAATAAAATTTTATATGGTCTATTTCTTTTTGTTGTTGTTATTGTTGTTTTGTTTTTGTTTTTGTTTTTCCAGGCAGGGTTTCTCTGTATAGCCCTGGCTGTCCTGGAACTCACTATGTAGACCAGGCTGGCCTTGAACTCAGAAATCTGCCTGCCTCTGCCTCCCAAGTGCTGGGATTAAAGGTGTGTGTCACCACCTCCCAGGCTGGTCTATTTCTGATAAAGTTTAATATTTTCAGAAATTTCTAAATAAAAGAAAGTTCTTAAAATATATCCAGAAATATGAGCAAAAGAGATGACTCAGCCATTAAGAGAATATACTGACTGTCCTTGAAGAGGGCTCAATTCAGTTAAAAGCAACCATTCCAGATGGTTTGCAACTATCTGGAATTCTGGTTTGAGTAGATCAGATGCCCTCTTCTTGTCTCCCTGGGTTACAGCACTCACGTGCACATATAAAAAAAGACACGGGCTCAGATGCACACACATGCACATACACACTCAAACACACACACACACACACACACACACACACACTTAATATATTATTATAAAAATTTAGTAGCTGGATTGGCATCCATGTTTCTCTTTCAGTAGCCTACAAAGTGCCTTCTGTTACTAAAGACATGAGAACCGGACAGCGGTTGAGGGGTGGGGGATGGTCAAAATGAAGGCTAAATATAAGAACTAGCTCAAATTCCTATGTTTCATAAGGTGAGGAGACCCTATTATGAGATTGTAGATAGCAACTCTTGTATTAGCATGCCTGGATTATTTAGAAAATTTCACAGGATGCCCCTTGGCGAACAACTCAGTTGAATACAGTCTGGTCACCTCACTAGAAGCCTGGCATGGCAACAAGAAAAGGTACATTGAGACTCCATCGCTCTCATCACTAGAAGTCCTCATTAGGATACCCTACATAGAATTCAGGAAGTTTCTACTACCCTACCTTTCCACACTACCTCCAAAATGCTCCCAATTGCAGCTGTATCTTCCTGTACTCTCTCCCTGAACCACAGCTCTCAACCTTATCTCTACTGTTCTCATTTCCATACGCAGACAGGCAACCCCTAAACTCAGTTATAGTTCTCTGTCCCAGAAAGATCCATTTATATCTCTCCTCTTTACCTAACCTCTGTAGGTCTATGGATTGTAGTTTACTTGTTTATTTTATGACTAATATCCAATTATGATTGGATACATACTGTCTTTATGTCTTCCTTGGCCTGAGCTATCTCACTCAGGCTATTTTTTTCTAGTTATATCTATTTGTCAATTTTACGGTGTCATTTTTAAAACAGTTGAGTGTTAATATATCACATTTTCTTTTTTAAAAAAAAATTCTTTTTATTTATTTAGATTCCAGTCATTGCCATCCTCTTGGTCTCCCTCCCACAGTTCCTCATCCCATTCCTCCTCCTCCTTGCAGCCAAAGGAGTACTTCCCCCACCAAACCTCCGCCTTCCCTAGGGTTTCAAGTCTCTAGAAAATTAAATACATATTCTCACACTGAGGCCTGACCAGGCAGATCTCTGCAATATTTGTACCAGGAGCCTTGTACTGGCTCATGTATGTTCCTGGCTGGAGGCTCAGTCTCTGGGAGTTCCCTAGAGTCTGGGTAAATGAGGCTACTGGTCTTCCTATAGGGTCTCTATCCCTGTCAGCTTCTTCAATCCTTCCCTTAATCCAAGCACAGGAGTCCCTCACTTCACTTCAATGGTTGGGTATAAGTGTCTACTTCTGTCTCGGGCAGCTGCTAGTAGGAACCATCAAAGGACAGCCATGCCATGCTCCTGTCTGTAAGCACATCATAGCATAAGTAATACTGTTCGGCCTTGGTGGCTTCCCATGAGATGGATCTGAAGTTGGGCCACTCATTGAACTGCCTTTCCTTCAGTCTCTTCTCCATTTTTGTCCTTGCAGTTCTTTTAAACAAGAACAATTCTGGGTCACAAATTTTTACTGTGGATTAGTAACCTTGTCCCTCTGCTTGAGGCCCTGTCTGTCTATGAGAGATGGCATCTTTGTGTTCCCTCTCCCCAATGTTGAGAATTTTGGCTAAGGTCACACACATTGAGTCCTTAGAGTCTTTCAACTCCCCATCTCTGGTACTGAGAAGCACCTTAAGAAATGTTCAACATCATTAGTCATTAGGGAAATGCAAATCAAAACAACCCTGAGCTTTCACCTCACACCAGTCACAATGGCTAAGTTCAAAAACTCAGGAGAAACCAGGTGCTGGCGAGGATGTGGAGAAAGAGGAACACTCCTCCACTGCTGGTGGGGTTGCAAGCTTTAAATCACTCTGGAAATCAGTCTGGCGGTTCCTCAGAAAATTCGGCATGATACTACTGGAGAACCCCGTTATACCACTCCTGGACATATACCCAGAGGATTTCCCAACATGTAATAAGTATACATGCTCCTCTAAGTTCATAGCAGCCCTATTTATATTATAATAATAGCCTATTATAAATAATAGCCAGAAGCTGGAAAGAACCCAGATGTCCCTCAACAGAGGAATGGATACAGAAAATGTGGTATATTTACACTATGGAATACTACTCAGCTATTTAAACAAGGAATTCATGAAATTCTTAGGCAAGTGGGTGGAATTGGAGAATGATCCTAAGTGAGGTGACCCAATCACAAAAGAGCACACATGGTATGCGCTCACTGATAAACAGATATTAGCCCAGAAGTTCAGAATACCCAAGAAACAATTCGTCTATCAAATGATGCCCAAGAAGAAAGAAGGAGAGGCCCCTGGTCCTGGAAAGGCTTAATGGAGCTGTGTAGGAAAATACCAGGACAGAAAAGCAGGAAGGGATTGATTGAGGAACATGGGGAGGGAAGAGAACTTATGGGACTTTCGGGGAGGGGGGGGGTCCAGGAAAGGGGAAATCATTTGAAAGGTAAATAAAGAATATATCATATAAAATTAATTTGATGTTGGGTGTTTGTTTGCTCTATATTGCTTTTATTATGTTTAGGTATATGTCATGTATTTCTGATCTCTCCAAGACTTTTAACATGAAGGAGTGTTGTATTTTGTCAAAGGATTTTTCAGCATCTAGTGAGATAATCATGTGTTTGTTTTTCCTTGAGTTTGTTTATATATTGTATTACATTTCTGGATGTTCATATACTGAACCATCCCTGCATCCCTGGCAGGAAGCCTAGTTGATTGTGATGAATGATGGCTTTGATGTGTTCTTGGATTTGGTTTTCAAAAATTTTATTTAAAATTATCTATTGATATTCATAAGAGAGAATGGTCTCATGTTCTCTTTGTTGTGTCTTTGTGTGGTTTAGGTATCAGTATAACTGTGGCTTCATAGAATGAATTAGGTAGTATTTCTTCTGTTCCTATTTTGTGGAATAGTTTGAGAATTATTGGTATTAGCACTTCTTTGAAGGTCTGATAGAATTTTACATGGGCTTTTTTTTTTTTTTTTTGCTTGGGAAACTTTTAATGATTGCTTCTGTTTCCTTAGGGGTTATGTAACATTTTAGATAGTTTTCTGATCCCAATTTAAGTTTGGTACCTGGTATCTATCTAGAAAATCATACATTTTATCTAGAAAATCATACATTTCATCTAGATTTCCCAGTTTTGTTGAGTATAGTCTTTTATAATCCAATCTGATGATTTTGGAATTTCCTCAGTTTCTGTTGTTATGTCTCCATTTTAATTTCAGATTGTGTTAATTTATATAGTGTTTCTGTGCTGTTTAGTTATTTTGCTTAAGGGTTTGTCTACCTTGTTAATTTTCTCAAAGAACAAATTCCTGGTTTTGATGATTCTTTGTATAGTTCTTTGTAATTGGTTGATTGGAGCTCTGCTTTTGACTATTTTCTCATGTCTACTCTTCTTGGGTATGTTTGTTTCTTTCTATTCAGATGTGCTGTCAGTTTGCCTATATGAGATCTATCCAATTACTTTAGGATGGCAGTTAGTGAGATGAATTTTCCTCTAAACTCTGATTTTATTGGCTCACATAAATTTGAGTATATGTCTTCATTTTCCATTGGAATCTATAAAGTTCTTGATTTCATATTTATTTCTTCCCTGACCAAGTTATCAGAGAAGAGAGTTGTTTAATTTCTATGATCTTTCTGTTATTTATGCTCTTATTAAAGTCTTCCCTTATAACATGGTGATATGATAGGATGCATGGGATTATTCTAATCTTGTATCTGATGAGGCTTGTTTTAAGTCTGATTATATGGTCAGTTTGGAGAAGGTTCGACAAGGTGCTGAGAAGAAGATATATTATCTTGTTTTGAGGTGAAATGTTCCTTAGATATCTATTAAATCCATTTGGTTCATAACTTCTTTTAGTTTCATTGGGTCTCTATTGATTTTCTGTTTAAATGACCTACCCATTGGTGAGAGGGGGCTATTGAAGTCTCCTACTATGATTGTGTGAGTTTCAAGTTGTATTTTGAGGTTCAGGAATGTTTCTTTTATAAATGTGGTTTCCCTTACATTTGGGGCATAGATGTTCAGAACTGAGATTTCTGCTTGTAGTTTTTCTTTGATGAATATGAACTATAATTCTCAAACATTATATAACTTTTGGTTGAAAGTCTGGTATATTGGGTATTAGATAAGCAACTCCTACTTGCTTCTTGTTACCATTTGCTTAGAAAAAACTTTCCGGCCATTTATTCTGATGTAATCTCTGTCTTTGTCACACTGGTGACAAAGCAAAATGTTCACTCCTGTTTTTGTATCCAGTCTGTTCACCTGTGTTTTCTTGTTGGGGAATTGTATCCACAGATGTTCTGACATATTGCAGATAGATTTTTGTTTAGTTTCTGTTATTTTTGTTCCTGAGGTGCTGTTCTGTATGATTCTCTTCTTTTGAGTTTGTTGTGACCTGTATAGTTTCGTAAGTTTTTATGTTTTGTTTTTGGTTTTGGTTTTGTTTTGTTTTTTGTTTGTTTGTTTGTTTGTTTGTTTTTGGTTTAGTTATCCTTCTTGTGTTAGAACTTTCATTTCAGTATCCTCTATAGGGATTAGTAAAAAGATATTATTTAAATTTGATTTTGTCATGGAATCTCTTGGTTACTCCATCTATAGCTGAGTATAATATCTTGAGCTGGTATTTGTGTTTTCTTAGAGTCCGGGTGCCATCTGTCAAAGATCTTCTGTCTTGAAAATTTTGGTGTAATTCTTACAGGTCTGACTTCATCTTATTTGGCCTTTTTTCCCTTACAAATTGTAATATTCTTTCTTTGATCTTTTCTTTTGGTGTTTAGATAGTTATGTGACAAAAGTAATTTTCTTTTCTGGTCCAATCCACTTGGTGTTTTATAGGATTCTTGTACATTTATGGCCATCTCTTTCTTTAGGTCAGGGAAGTTTTCTTCTGTCATTTTGTTAAAGATGTTTTCTGGCCTTCTGGGCTGAGATTCTTCACTCTCTTCTACTCCTATTGTGTTTAGCTTTCATCTTTTTATAGTGTCTTGAATTTCCTGAATATTTTGGGTTATGAACTTTTTATATTTTGTATTTTTTTGACCAATTTTTGTCAATATTTTCTATAGTATCTTCTACACCTAAGATTCTTTTTTTTATCTCTTGTATTCTGTTGGCGATGTTTGTATCTGTAGTTCCTAATCTCTTTCCTAAGTTGTAATCTCCAGGGTTGTCTCCCTTTGTGCTTTCTTTATTGTTTCTATTTCCATTTTTAGTTCTTAGACAATTGTGATCAATTCCTTTACCCGTTTTATTTTATTTTCCTGTATTTCTTTAAGAGATTTAATTTTTTTCTTCTTCATGGGCTTCTACCTATTTTCATGTATTGCTTTGAGGGAGTTCTTTTTTTTCTCAAATGATAAAAATTGTAATTCCTTAAAAATTAAACATAAAAATAAAATAGAAATCAAATATACCCAAATGACAAAATACCATGAAGTATTTTAGAAGACATTTAATGTCTAAGAGTTTAGTCCTGGACCTCACCAACACATACAGGGAAAGAGAGCAGCAAAGGAGGCTCATGCCCACCTCCCAGCTCACCTGACTAAAACAACATTCCATTCCTGCTGTTCCCCTTCTCTCCCCTCCCTATTTCTCAAATGCCTCTATCATCTTCATGTGATGGGATTTTAGGTTATTGTCTTGTTTTTCAGGCATGTTGGTGTATGCTGTGGTCAGAGAACTAGGTCCTGCTGGTGTTAGATTACACTGGATTCTATTTCTTATGACCTTGAGCTTGTCTCTTGTTATCTCTAGTTTAATTGGCTTAGGTTTCTCTGACTACAGCAGTCCTGCTTGGAGGCAGGCAGTGCTGTTTCTGGTTTAGGGTGTGCCAATTGTGTCTCTGGTTAGAGCAAGCCTCCTGTGTCCCTGGATACGGTAGACCTCCTGAAAAGCAGGCTGGGTATGTCCCTGTTTACTGTTGGCCTCTTCGGAGGCAAACAGTCTGTGGGGCATAAGAGGGTATCAGGCTGCCTGGTGATCTGGCCCAGGTAGGAAGCAGTCTGAAAGAAAAGTGGAGTTCAGGGGGTGGTGTTAGGGGAGCTTGGCTCCATGATTGTCCCAGCTTGTGTGTATTTGGGGACAATACTCACCTGTGTTTTTGATTGCTATGAACCTCCTGCGGGGCAAAAGAGCTGTAGGTATTGGCAAGTACTTGCTTGCTGATCTGTCCAAGATAGGAAGCACAACTTGTTCTTTATATGTTCATCTGTTAAGGAACATGTAGATTGTTTCCAGTCTCTTACTACTATGAAAAAAGCAGGAATGAACATGGCAGATCAAGCATCCTTGTAGGATGAAACATCATTTAGTTATATGCCTAATAGTGTATAGCTGAATTTTGGAATAGATTAATTTCCAAATTTCTGTGGTACTATCATACTGATTTTTATGGTGGCTGTGCAAGTTTTCATTGCCAATAGTAGTGGAGGTGTCTTTGCTTTCCTCTACAACTCCAACAGCACAATCTGTCATTTGTATTATTAATCTTGACCATTCTGAAAGGGCTAACATGTAATCTCACAGTATTTTTTGCTTTGCATTTCTCTAATGCCTAAGGTTGTTGAACATTTCATTGACCAACACTTCATCCTACTTGCAAAATTTTTGGAACAAATTCTTGACACTGCTCAGGGGCTCCCACAGGAGAGGAGGCTAAAAAATACCAAGAGAAATGTTTACCAGGGAAACAAGGGCTCTAAGTCAACTTAGAGATATGCATATGTGCTCGCAGAGACTGATGTAGCAAGCACAGAGCCTACATGGGTCTTTACCAAGTCCTTTGTACATATACTATAGTTATAAGCTTAGTAATTTTTTTTGAGACAGGATTTCTTTGTATAGGCCTGGTTATTCTGGAACTAACTATGTAGACCAGTCTGGCCTAAAACTCACATAGATTGGTCTGCTTCTTTCTCCTGACTGCTGGGACTGAAGGAAGGAAGCACCAAGGCTCAGTAAGCTTAGTATTTTTGTGGGACCCCTGACTATGAGAAAAAGTGGTTTTTTGACTCTATTGCCTGTTGGTGGAATTATTTTCCTTCTGTTGAGTTGCTGTGTCCAGCTTTGATATGATACATTTTTGTCTCATCTTATATTATTTTTGTCATTTTATTTATATTTATTTATTTATATTTTATTTTGTCATTTTTAGTTGTAATCCCAAAGAACCCTGCTCTTTTTAATGAGACATAGAAAGGGAGTGGATCAGTAGAGGAGGGAGGGAGGGAAGACACTGAAAGAAGTAGAGAGAGAGGAACTGTAATCAGGATACATGGTAAGAGAAAATCTATTTCAATCAAAGGAAAAAAGAAACCTTAAACATAATAATTGAATAACAAGAACTATTACAAAAGAATACTAGGCTAACAATAAACTTCATACATTTATCCTTTTGATGCTTTGACATATGTGTGTGCATACTTAGGCAGGAAACTACCACCACATAAAATTTAATGAATACTTTGAGCAATATTTCTTACCTTCCAAATTCAAGGCAGACATGAACATAGTTTCTGTGATTAAAATTTGTTTTCATTTACAATCTTTTTCTTGGAAACTATTTATGATATCTGTGATTGAGTTTATCTACATATGACAGTTGAAATTAATTCTGTGTTTTTCTATATGAACAGGTCTTTTGTATCTATAAAATATAATTTTGGATTCAAAGCTGCCAATCTAATCTTACTGGATAAGGATACTTTAGTGGTTCAAGAATTTGCCTGTTACCAATAAAACATTTACACATACATGCTCACAAACCACTACTGGAAACACTTTCATACTAATTTATTTTTGAAAAATATAAAGCATACCTCAGTCTTGTGGGCAGTGAAAGCTTATAGCTTTAATGAAGTTCAAAATATTCCACATTAATATTTTTACCACTTTTAAACTCATTTACATGAGAATAACATTTCTGATTTTAATAATTTGTATTGAATTCATTCAAATATGTACATAGTGATATCTTTAATTTAATTTTTGCTTTTAATTACTGATTTCCAAGTTCTGATGATCCACTAAGCTGTCCTTCTAGCAAGCAAGGGCTTTTCTATCCCTAGCTACTGAATTCTTATATATTTTATCAGCAAAACAGTTTTAAATGTTCAAGAACAATATGATCAGGTTTATAGTGCCAATGACACCATTCTGGTATCATTTACCTTAGTTTCTCTTCTGCTGTAATAAAATACTCTGACAAAAGTTATTAAAAGGAGAGAGTTTGTTCTTGATGGTAGTTCAAGGTTCCAGTCCAGCATTGAGGGAAAGGTGTAGTTATAGGAACTTGAAGCTGTGGAAAACATTGCCTTCATAATCAGAAAACATTGAAGGTATCCTGTTGCTAAGTTCACGTTCCCAAGGCCCCAAGGGTGTGGGTGTGGGAAAATTGGCCTGATCTCTTGTCTGCTATGCAGTAGCATCATTGAGAGAGAGAGACCTCTTCTGTTCCTTTTTGCCCTCAATACCTGTGGCTAGTTAGCCCATGGGGTCATGAAAACAGGAGAGCTGTCCCTGCCCCTTACATAGCCTAGGATTCCTACTAAGGAATGCTGTCATCCATAAAAGGTAGGCCTGTCAACCCTAATTCATGCAATCAATAAAAACTCAAACCCAGATAAAATTAGATTGTGTTACTTATAAGAAACATCACATCAAATTCTATCTATCTATCTATCTATCTATCTATCTATCTATCTATCTAGACAGAAAATTCTGGTTATATATATATATATATATATATATATATATATATATATGTATGTATCTTGTCTGCCACTTGGAAGACTCCACAGTCTGAAGGCCTTCCAGTAGATCTGCTGTACCCAGATCAAAAGGAAAGGGACTCTCCTAAATAACCACAGCAGCTGGGAACCCCAAGGAGCCCAGCAGACATGACCCATTCTCTCTGCACAAACTCCACCTCCCTTTCAGCCTGTGCTTTCCTTTAGGGCACATCAACAACTTGTGTGCCCCTCTGGGGACCCCAAAGTCTGAAGCCCTCCCTGGAGAGCTGCTGCAGCCAGAGCAACAAGATCTTCCTGGAGACTTAAAGCAACTCAGTGACATGGGAGGCTGGTTCCAGGCAGAGACAAAGAAGCCAAAACTATACAATGGAAAAAGAACGCTTCTTCAATAAAAGTTGCTGATCTGACTGGCAATCTGTATGTAAAAAGTGAAAATAGATATATATTTGTCACCTTGAACAAAGCTCAAGTCCAAGTGGATCAAGGACCTACACATAAAACTAGACATGTTTAATATAATAGAAGATAATGTGGGAAACAGCCACAAATTCATTGGCACAGGGGGAAATTTCCTAAACAGAACACCAATGCCTCAAGCACTAAGATCAACGATCAAATGGGACCTCATCAAACTGAAAAGCTTCTGTAAGGTAAAAGATATCAGCAACCTACAGACTGTGAAAATATCTTCATTAACCTTACATCTAACAGAGAGGTAATATCTAAAATATATAAAGAACTCAAGAATATATAAATAATTCTAAAAAGCTAATATATTGGAAGCAGAGATAAACAGATAATTCATAACAGAAGACTCTTGAATGACAAAGAAGCACTTAAAGAAATATTCAAAGTCCTTAGTCATCAGGTAAATGCAAATCAGTTCTACTTTTCACCAATCAGAATGGCAAAGATCAAAAACTCTAGAAACAGCACATGCTGATAAAAAATGTAAAGAAAGAGGAATACTGGTAAGATTGCAAACTGGCACAACCACTGTGGAAATCAATCTGAAGGTACCTAAGAAAATTGGAAATAGATCTACCTGAAGACCCAACTACCACTACTTGGCATATACCCCAAAAAATGACCCACCTTACCACATAGGCACATGCTCCTCTATGTTCAAAGCAGCCTTATCTGGGATAGCTAGAAGCTGGAAACGACCCAGATGTTGGATGAATGGATACAGAAAGTGTGGTTCATTTACACAAATGGAATACTATTTAGCTATTAAGAAGCAGGATATCCTAAGATTTTCAAGCAAATGGACGGAACTAGAAAATATCCTTCAGGGAGAGGTAACTCAGATCTAAAATGACATGCATGGTATATACTCACTAATAAGTGGATATTAGTCAAAAATTACTGAACGCATAGCATAAAATCCACAGAACTCAAGAAGGTTAAGAAGTCAAACGGCCCAAGTAAGAATGTCTCAATTTTACTTTTGAGGGAGAGGAGAACAATCGTGGGAGGTAGAGGAGGGAGGAACCTACGGTGAAGAGGGGAAGGGAAGGGGGAAGGGGGACATTATCAGGCATGCACAGAGGTGATACCGGAAAGAAGCCCTGGAGGGCTAGCAGAATAAATGGAAATATGTAAACTGGGGGGGAGGGCCAGGGTTGACTAGGAGGTGGGGTGACCCTCCAGAAAGTACCAGAGACCTAGGAGGTTGGAGACATTCAGGACTCAAACGGAAAGACCTTAGATGAAATGCACAACAGTGGGAAGAGGGAACTTGTAGAGCCTACCTTCAATAGGAAGACAGAACATCAAGTGGAGGGATAGGGCTGCCACCCCACAGTTAAAAACTCTGACCTAGAGTTGTTCCTGTCTAAAAGAACTGCTGGGACAAAAATGAGGAGAGACAGAGAAAAAGGTGGTTCAGTGACCGGCCCAAATTGGTATCCATCTCAAAGGGATGCTCCAAGCCTTGACACTACTACTGACACTACTACTGATGCTATGGTGTGCTTAAAAGGAGCCTACCATGGCTGTCCTCAGAGAGGCCCTAAATAAGCATCTGACTGGACAGACACAGATACTTATACCAACTATTTGACTGCTAGCAATGACCCTTGTGGTTGAATTAAGGAAAGACTGGAAGAAGCTGAGGAGGTGGGTAACCCCATAGGAAGACCAGCACTCTCAACTAGCCTGGATCCCTGAGATCTCTCAGACACTGAGCCACCAAACAGGCAGCATGCAGAATCCAGTCCGAGGTCCGTGACAAATATACAGCAGAGGAATGCCTGGTCTGGCCTCAGTGGGAGAAGAAGTGTGTAAGCCTGGAGAGACATGAGCCCAGAGGGAATGGCGAGGACTGGCACTGGGGGAGGGAGCATTCTCTTGGAGACAGGTAAGGAGGAGAAATGGGATGGGGAACTATGGGAGGGAGGACAAGGAAGGGAGTAGTGACTGGACTGTAAAAAAATGAAAGTAATAAAACTTTTTTTTCCTTTCAGAGTACAGTTTTAACAATTTTGATGGTTTTTAAGCAAAATGTATAAACCGAGATCATTGATTTTATATTTTCCATTTTTAATTATTTATTAGTCCTACAAATTCCCTTATAAGTAAGGATTTGACTACATTAAAGTCCTTTAATACAAAAATTTCAAATTCACAGTGTTTCATTCTGTAGACCAGTATTTCCTTGATTTTTTTTTTAAATAAATATCCTAAGTTAAGGGGTTAGACATCTAGGATAATATACCGTGATGTTTCCTCTTGCACAAGTTCAAGATTGTTTCATATCTTTTGCTACTTTTCTTTTTTTCTTCTCAATGTCAACTTAGTTTCTATGAAGTTGTTGGTTTTCAAATAACTTTCCATGATTCATTTATTCTTAGCTTACTTTGGTGTGACCAAATAACACATTTGTACGACATGAATCTGTTTTATCTTGATGTTCATGCCTCATTAAATGAGAACAATCTAGAAGTCTTCTGCATATCTCTTACAATATTCTTGCAATTTTTGTTTATTTGCATGTTTGTGATTTTCTTTTGGGCTATGTATATGTATGAAATTTGCTTGTTTTGCTAAAATTAGTATTGTACCTTAAGCATAGTAAAGAAGCAGTATAGAACCAAGCCATAACACAGCCCTGGTCAATTACTTTTTATCAGGTAAACAGATCTTCCTATGTTGCTCAGGTTGGCTTGTACCATGATGTAGTCCAGCAGGCTATAAACTTGTGATCCTTCTGCCTCAGCCTCTAGGATTACAGGACTGAGTCAGACATGTTTTTATGTTTATCAGAATTTACTAGCATGATTTAAAACTATGGCAAGTGTTATGAAAAAAATTCAACATAGTGTGCCTACTGATGTATCAACCAGTTTTTTATTGTCAAGTGAGCTTTGCCGTACTTTATGATACAGCTGTCACTGAAACATGAGTGCATGTGTTCAGAAATCAGTAATTATTACAGTAAGTATAAACAATAGGACATAATTAGTTTCTATAGAAAAATTTTATCTCTCTCTTGCTCATGGATAAAGTTTTAGAACACAATAAGTTTGAGTTGCAAAGGTTAATTACACCTGTTTCAAACAAGATAGTACATGAGGATTTTTGCCATTATACGGCTGGTGCAGGGCTAGCCTGCATAATGACTGTACACTGCAAGCAATTACAATGCATGGATTAGGAATAAGCTAATTGAAAAAAAATAGAATAATAAAAATTATTCTTAGTTGCACATTTTTTAATTAAAACTGGAGAATCTAGAGACATGCTTTAGAAGTTAAAAGTACATATTTATCTTGCAAATGAATCAAGATTGCTCCACTCTACCTAACATCGGGCAGGTTACACCTGTCTGTAGTTTCATCTCCAAAAAAATCAAAGGCATTTTGCAAGCCCCTACACAATGATACAAACGTATACTTAAACAAAACCAGGAATTAGGAGCCAACTGCTTTCTAGAGAAAAGATAGAAGCTAAATGTATGAAATCATATGCTACTTAAACAAGACCTGAACAAAGACAGCAATGGTAGAAAAATCTCTATGGATAGAGGAAATTGCATAGGTATATTGAAGAGTATATTGAACTGATAAGTGTAGTACAAGTATTCTCTGGAGATGTGCAATCTACATAGTACAATCCCAGGTGGTAAAAAATGTACACATACACAAGCACACACACAAACATACATACACACACACACACACACACACACAAATATGTGCATTATGCATCACTAAATGAAAGCAGCTGGTAACAGCTTCATTATTTATTTGATATATAAGTAATGATAATAATTAAAAATAAAATGATAAGAGAAAAATAAATAAAAACAATAGAGTACTATTAGTTTAAAAGAGGAGCAGAGGTCTGGAAGAACTTAGAGGGAAAAGTGGATTAGAATATACAATATATTTTACTTAAGTAAATGCATAAAATTTAAAATATAAAAATAAAGCATTATTACTTCTGTATTAAAAATGATACAAATAAATAGTAGTTTCCTCTATTTGAATATTCAAATAGAATTGAACCATATAAATGTAAACACTTATAATTATTTTACTTATATTTAACATGCTATCATAAATCACTATGACCAACGTAACTTATGAGAATTTTGACAGCGTATATTTCAGAGGGTGAACACAAAAACATTAGGGTGGGGAGACAGACAGGAATAGTGTAGCAGTTGCTGAGAATATGCATCTCGTTCCACAAACACAATGCAGAGAAATAATTATTGGTAAAACTATGGTTTTACAAAACTGAAGGGTAGCCCTGGTGACAAACCTCTTCAGAAAGGTCACACTTCCTAAAACTGTAACAAGTTTCATGAACCAAATCTGAGACAAAGCTTTCAACTATATTAGCCTATGGAGGCCATTTTTATTCAAACCACCAAATAAATATTGTTGACACAATATTTGATACATTTCTATTAAGACCTACTTATATATCTATTTGACTAATATATTTAATCTATCTATATATATATAAATACATTCTGTATATATGTATGTATGTGTATATATATATATATATATATATATATATATATATATTTACTTTCTTTGTGTTACTACTGAGCTTTTTGGAGCTACTGTATATACATGTAATTTATGTTATTGCTTTGCATAATAATGGACAACTATGCCCATATATGTGACTGCTTAGTCAGCAGGAGTGGCACTATTTGAGAGGATTACAGGCTTTAGGATGTGAGGTCTTGTTATAACACTGTGCCCTTGTTAGAGTAAGTGGTCCACTGGGACTGGGGTTTCAAGTTTCCAAAACTCAGGCTCCAGCTCTGTCTCTATCTGTGGGTCAGGATGTCCATCTCAGCTATTGCTCCTTCACCTGCTTGCAGGCAGCCTCAGTTCCCGGCCTTGTAAGCAAGCCCACAATTAAAGACTTTCTTTTATGAGAGGCATTTCTTCACAGCAAAAGGACAGTGACTACAACCACAGTTGGTGTCAGAAAACAAAAAATTACTCTGACGGGCCTGACCATACTGGTTGTTTTTGTTTGTTTTTTTATATATATATAATTTTTATTTTCTATATTCTATGTTTACATTCCAAAGGCTTTCCCCTTTCCCAGTCCCCCCCCCACCATATGTCCCTTAATTCCTCTCCCCGCCCCTGCTATTCCCCACTCATTCCCCCCACACACAATTTCTCTGTTCTGGGTCTACAATACTGGATCCAATCTTTACAGGCCCAGGGTCCTCTCCTTTCTTCTTCTTGGGAGTCATTTGACTTGCTAATTGTGCCTTGAGTATTTAGGGCTTCTGGGCTCATTAATATCCACGTATCAGTGATTGCATTTCATGTGTATTCTTTTGTGATTGGGTTAGCTCACTTAGGATGATATCTTCCAGATCTAACCATTTACCTACAAATTGCATGAGTTCATTATTTTTAATTGCTGAGTAGTACTCCATTGTATAAATATACCACATTTTCTGTATCCATTCCTCTTTTGAGGGATATCTGGGCTACTTCTAATTCATTAGTTCAACATCATTAGTCATCAGGGAAATGCAAATCAAAACAACCCTGAGATTCCACCTCACACCAGTCAGAATGGCTAAGATTAAAAACTCAAGAGACAACAGGTGCTGGCAAGGATGTGGAGAAAGAGGAACACTCCTCCACTGTTGGTGGGATTGCAAAATGGTAAAACCGCTCTGGAAATCAGTGTGGCGGTTCTTCAGAAAATTGGGCATGTCACCTACAGAGGACCCTGACATACCACTCCTGGGCATATACCCAGAGTATTCCTCTGCATAAAATAAAGACACATACTCCACTATGTTTATAGCAGCCTTGTTTATAATAGCCAGACCATACTGTTTACTGGAGGGATATGGAAGCTTTTGAGACTTTGGATTAGAAAAGCATTTGCATTTTTAAGTAGAGGCTTAATGGTCCCCATAGTAGTAGCATGAAGGAAGGATGGTACTAAGCACAATTTGAACCATGGGGGTAAGTTTCAGGGGGGAAAATATTAAGTGTCCTAGAAACCATTCTTGTGATATTTTGGCAGCTGTTTTTGCTCTTGTCCTGAAGATCTGCTTGAGAATAAATTGAACAATTTTAGATTAATGGTTTTGACTGAGAACTTTGGCTATTGTAAGATAGCCAAGTATTTTATTTTGTTATTAGTAATCATTCATACATAGATTTAAATGAAAAGGCAGAAGTTGGGAACTTTACATAAAAAGTATATAGTGAGGTGAAAAAGAAAACCAGACAAATTGGTCTTGTAGTCAAGTCCTATGCTCAAGACAATAAAGAGATAAAGAAAATCATGGTACTAAATTAGTAAAGGGTGTGTTGATTGTTGGGCAAGACCCCAGCCAGCTTAGATTCCAACTTAAGAAAAAGATAAAGCAGTGAAGAAAACCAGCAGCACAGAAATCCTATGCAGCTTTATTTGAATAAGCTAGTTTTGTAATAACTCTAGTACACAGCAGAACTTGGTCATGTGGTTATAGTTTTAGAGTCAATTATATAAAAAAGGTATAAGGTCCCCAATGGAGGAGCTAGAGAAAGGACCCAAGGAGCTGATGGAGTTTGCAGCTCCACAGGAGGAACAAAACGATGAGTCCTCCCAGTACTCCCAGAGATCCCAGGCACAAAACCATCAACCAAAGCATACACATGGACTTATGCATGGCTCCAGACACATCAGCAGCAGAGAATGTTCTTGTTAGACACCAAAGGAAGGAGAGGCCATTGGTCCTGGAAAGATTTGATGCTGTAGTGTAGAGGAATACCAGGACAGGGAAGCATGGGAGGGTTCATTGGGGAAGGGGAGATGGCTTATGGGATTTTCAGGGGAAGGGAGGACCAGAAAAGGTGACAACATTTTAAATGTAAATATCTAATAAATAAAAATATAAAAAATGGAGTTTTTGCAATCTCCCTCCACAGATAAGAAAAGCCACTGAGGCCAGGCAAGTATTAGGGGTATCTGATCATCGAGGCCCAGAGAGGCTTTGGCATGAATCATTGATGGTGAAGCCAGAATTTATTGGAGCCCCCTAAGATGTGGCAGACACTAGAGTCATGAAACAGCAGTACAGGAGAACTGCTAACAGAACTGCTAACAGATTTTATATGCTAACATATAAAATCAACCCATGAGAAAAGAAGTATGTTGCAGTCAACCAAGCTGGGAGCAATAGGAGTTCTGAAGAATCTTTTGACATCAGACATGGAGATGAAGAATTGAAAATTTTCCTTGCTGGTTTTCAGTCTTGCTTTTGTCTGGTAGCTGTTCTTTATATCTTTCATTCTTCCATTTTAGAATAGTAATATATCTTTTGAGGCACTGCATGGTAGAAGTAGGTGATCTGTTTCTTGATTTTACAGACCGTTACAGTGAAAGGATTGCCTTGAAATCAGAAGAAATTCAGAACTTTAAACTTTTAAACAGTATTGAGACTGTGATAGATAAGGGGGACTTTTCAAGTTTGAGAGAATTTATTTCTGCACTATTGTAAAAATATGCATTATTTACCTGGTGTAATTGTCACATTTGGAGGCTTTTACTGCTGAAAAAGTTCACCCTTTCTAATTCTTTCTGAACTGTGAGTGGAAGGTTCAACTCAGTTCTTCTGCTTCAAATGCCTCTCCAAGTAAACTGATTCAATCTGGCTTCTCCCTGCCTTTTACTGAATTGCTCTGCTTGGCTTCAAACTAACTCTAGCAATTTATTCTAGTCTTTGGGCTCCTTCTTATTACCTGTCTTCAACTGTCTCTGCTGACCTGCACTAAACTGTATGAACTTAGGAATGAACTCAAATTCCATTACAGGGCACTCATTGCACTGACTTCCTACTGACTCAACTTCCAACTAACTGATGAACTACCTGAACTCTCTTTTCCTGCCCTGCTCCTAAATAGCTTTTCTCCTGAGAGTTGGCCACGTTGTACATCTCTGAGTCATTTAGTCAAATGATTCTCTGACTTGTTCCTTTGCCTGTCAATTAGATGTCATTGTTTGGGATTAAAGTTGTGTACACAAAGAAATTAAAGGTATGAACTAAGGGTATGTCTATACTACAGCAGGATCACACAGAGAAGGTGTTTGAATTGGAAAACAATCTAGCCATGGTGCGAGATTAAAATTCTTCTACAAACTGTGACATGGCTATAGCCTCTGGGACTAGGGAGTGAAGTGGTGGTTTAAATAAGAACACTCCACATAGGTGGAGATATTTGAATGCTAAGTCACTAGGGAATAGCACTCATCCATAGATTCAAATTATTAGGAGATGTGACCTAGTTTGAGTAGCTATCTCCTTGTTGGAGGAACTTTATCACTGGGTCTGAGCTTTGAGGTTTTAAAAGCTCAGGCCAGTCTCAAGATCTCTTGTCCTCTATAGACTAGGATGTAGTTCTCAGCTACTTCACCAGGACCTGCCTGCATGCCCCCCATATTTTCTCCCCTGGTGACAATGGACAAAATCTCTGAAATATTGAGTACCAAATTGAACACTTTTTGTTCATAAAAGTTTGCCTTGGGGATGTTGTCTCTTCAGAACACAAAAACAATGACTAAGACAATAAAAATTGTGATTTAAATTTTAAGATTAGCTTTCTAATTATCATTTGTAAATACAGAGAAAAATGTTTAATCAACAAAACAAAACAAAACAAAACGAAGATCAGTGAAGTGACAGCAAAGGAAATTAAGCCAGATGCCACTTCTAGAAAGGAGTCAACAAGGGTAAAGTGTTCCAGGTACTTCTGATATCCCCACTATTTAGAAGTCTTTGTTTATTGGTTTATCACTACTATTAAAGCCATGGATACCCATGCACATAATTACTATATATTAACTAGTTTCTTAGGGTGTACGCTACAAGCATTGTAGCATTTTGCCTTTGTTATTAAAAGGAAGTAAAATGTAAATGCTGAGGGCTTATTAGTAGAATTCGGCATTGTAATCATCATAAATGAAAGAGAAAAGCATTATCTGCCTCTCATATTCCACTTGTGTTGTAATGATAAGTTCAAGCCTCATCCTGGGCAACACTGTGCATAAATAATAGACAGAGGTGTTGCTTACCCAGGTAGAGTACCACTTTAAAGGCAGGGTTTGTGCTTCTTTTTCATTGTTATTAACTTAATTTTTTTCCATTTTTTTATTGTTTGAAAACTTTGTTTAATTTTATAAAGCCTTTTACCATTTTCAATCTCTAGGCTCCTCCATTATTCCTTTCTTTCAAGTGGTTCCTGTCTCAATGCATTCCCCTCCTGTACTCTTCTTACATGAGCAGTGAATTTAATTATAGGTACTCACCAGAATAAAATTAATTTTTAAGAGGTTATTTATCTTATCATTTTATCCATACAATGGATGCATATGATATTTAATTTTAATCTGATATGCATTGATTTAACGAGTAAAAAGAACACTCACAGAATAAGTCAGGACAATTCTGTTAACTTGGTTATCAACTTGACCAGTGACTACCATGTTTTTGCACACAGACTATTAGTTCCCTTGAGCCATAATTTAATATTTTTACTATATAAGCACAATGTTTAGATACATAAGTTTAGCTTCTCTTCCCATTCAAACATTCCGCACTACCTGAACCAAACAACTTTTTATTTTATTTTTTAATTAATGCTAGGTGTACAAAAGTTTGGAAATATTTAATGAAAGGTATAACTGAAACAGACTCTACTTATTTAATTATGACTCTACAAGGGAAAATAACCTATGTTAGAAAAGACAATCTATTTTTATGAAAAACTGAATTTAATATTGTTTGACTTTTTATAATCATATTTAAGTGTATATTTGGCAGGATTCAAGAAATCTCTCATCTCTAACTCAGAATATGAATAGGAAGCACACATATAATCTGGATAGTTTGTTGTTGGTGGTGTTTATTTTTTTATTATTAACAATGAGATTGCTCCCTTATGTGTGCCACTAGACTAATTTTGAGCTGGGAAATCAAATATGCTTAACTTATATATATGTATCTACTTCTATGGCACATAGAGTTCTACAAAATATATAGCCAAGTAATATTGTACAACTCCCTGCCACTGAATAAAAATAGTTGTTATAACAATAGGGTTTCATATGTTTGATACTCTTGCTAATATTTTACAATAAAAGAACATAATTTTATAACAAATACATAAGCAATAGTCACATTTTTCAAGTGAACCCAATCATATATGCTATTTCATATATATGTATAAATGTGTGTATTTAATCATACACACAAATACATATATTTTGTATAAATGTATAATCTCTTGCCATTCATCTTTATGTACATTAGAATATATACATATTTTAAATAAGCCATGTTTTAAAACTTGGCTTATGTCTCTGTGCATCTTTTCTCTTTGGCACAATATGTGCCTTTATTCTTTGTGAAACAAGAAAAAGAGAAAATATTGAAGGAGTGAATAATAATTTTGTAACAGTATCTAAATAAAGTATAGTCAGCATATATCATTATCCCAAATAATAATAGAAAGCATTAAAACAACTAAAGGTAGAAAAGTGTTTAAAAAAAACCATAATTGGAAATAGTGGATAGGCATTTAGAAATAATTACTAATTTCCTACTTTATATTATAAATCTCTAGGGACTTGCCAGAAATGGTAGTCACAAGTGTAAATTAATAATATTTTCTAAGATCAGAGAATTTCTGCAGTAATTATGAAATTATATAATGGACAAATATATAAAACATATGTATTATACAATGAATTAAATGCCAAATTATAACATAAATTATGAAATTTATGATAATTTCATAAATGCCAAAGGATGTTCATGGACATTGACAAATTGTTTACAGAATTAAAGATTAAAATTTTTACTTTGCATCAGACAGTGAAAAATAACTATCATGTCCACTTCAGTATGGATTATGTAATCATTGTTTTCTATGGAAAATAACTGATGATTAAATTTAATGGGTTCAGTGTAAGATTAAATGATTGCATAAATGCAAGTTATTGACATGGACACTTTTTTCCTTCTTGCTTCTTGGAATCTTATCTATATCCGAACAAAGATCAAATATTGATTTTTGGCTTATGATTTATACTTAAATGATGACATTTTTGGAATAACATAGCTACTCTTTCTGAACAAAAAGAGTAAAATAGGTAGAAGGAGTTAAAAGGCCAATCGCATGGGAGATGACCTATCCATCTCCAGTGCTAATGTCACCTTCTGTGACACAGCTCATCTTTGTGGTAGGCAAAATTCAAACATACAGAGCATTTAATATTATTTAAAATATCGAGGGACTCTTGTAAAAGTTTCTGTTCTGAAATTTATTCAGTTATAGATCCTTTCTAAAAACACTAAATATTAGGCCTAGTTGGTGACATTTTAACCCAGAAGAAAATTCTGCATAGAAGTTTTTACTTTTGAGATTAATTTTGAAATTCAGATCAAGTAAGTAAAGTTTTACACTTTGGTTTTACCACAATTTATAACCATCAATGACACCAATCTTTTCTCCTAAAGACTTACCTTTTTATAAAATCATCCCATGAGTTTAGGAATAATTTTATCAGAGAAGAAGCAAATACTACTAACCCATTTTCTAACTGAATAGCAGCTATAGCAAAGAGACTTATTGAAGGCATTTCATGAATTATAGAATCTGGTAATATAATTTATGCTTTTTCTTGTATAATTTGAAGAATTAGACAATTTTGTGGTTTTAGAATATTCATAAAATTATCTTTAAAATACTCCAATAATATAATATTCTATTTAATTATAATGACAATTGCTAAATTATGGACTATTTTAATAAAATACAGATATTAGGATGAATTTCAAATATATTTCACATATGCTAATGAGAGTAATTCATGGTGACTGTGTTTTCTTAAAGTAAATATTGAATTCTAACTGAGGAAACCCAATTTGACATTTTATATTTATTACTTTGATTTTCTTACAGGTTTTATCTTTCCCTTTATACCCATTCATAAAAAAACCATTAAGTATATGTTATATCCTGCGGTAATGAAAGTTTAATCATTTAATATACTAAACCAAAAAGTGCTCATTGAATAGTTTCTTGCCAACAGACAACAATAATGAGAAAGCAAATTTCATCATTATATTATGATGCCTTTTGAATTACATATTAACATTCTTAATAGGGTAATTTTAATAAATATTTAGAAAAATTTAAATATAATTATTTAATATAAATTTCAACCTTTATGCATAATAACCTGATATTTAAATACCTAAATCATATAATGAACTATTTTTACAATACTTATGCTGTGTTTCATTTGCCTCCAATGAACAACAAATAGATTAGTTTAAGGATAGATGTCATTGGTTTGCAGTGAAATAATATATTTTACCTCAAATGTCTAATTAAAAGTTTTAAAAAATTGTATTTAATAAAAATTAATGCTAAAATTCAGGTATGCATCTTTGGTTTTGTGTTCATCCAATGTCTATTGTTCATTTGTTTTGTTCTGTGAATCAATTACAAGAACAATACAGATCTTTCCATTTCAAAGTTCAAAGGGCATCAAAATGTAGTCAGTGGCAGTCAGGAATTAATTATTGCTACTTTTTTATGCATAAAGAATTTGTGTCAAATTCTGTAACCTTGATCTTACAATCAGTGCCATATCATGTTGCATGGAAGTACTAGATGTTGTCAATTTGCAGCTTAAATTACACACAAATCTAAGATATGCCTTGCTTAGATTTGTATGTTATACAGAAAACATTGATTCTTACCTGATAACTATGGAATGAGAATTATGAGTAAGTAATTATAAGGATCATTACAAAATTTCAACTAAAGCTAGCTTTTCAAGTATACCTAACCTATATTTGAAGATAAATATTTAATTTTTTAATTACTTCTATAGATTTGATTAAACAAATTTTGCCTATAAGAAAGTTCCTCGATATAAAAAATGGCAAAAGCATTAAGCATCTTTAATAAATATGAAATTAGGTATGTATTTAAAAACCATGAACAGGAGGACACTTCTCTTGCTTCCTCAGTGAAAACATTAGTACATTTTAATGTCTATAACATACTGGGCACTTATTCTTTCAATCTCAGAACTCCAGCAGTGGTAGAAGGCTGAACAGGACTATTTAGTGAAGTTATTACTTAAGGAAAGCTATAGTTGTAGTTTGGAAGAAAAGAGGAGCACTATTTTAAGTGAAAAGCATGTTTTACAAAATAAAACATGATATTTTGAGAAAGTATAAATCACCTTGTCACTTTACATAGACTTTTGCCTCTGAATATCAGTAACCTTTATTCTTGTGACAGGTTTAAAGGAAATAATCTTTGAGAGTAAAATACAGAAATTTACCAATGACACGTCAGACTTCTTCAATGATTGCACATATTTATGACCTGCTTTGACTATCATATACAAAGTTACACACAGACTTCATTAGGATATTTATAGTTTTATAACTGTTTTTAACTCTGTACCCATTTCTTCATGTCCCTGTCTACATTTATGTGTGTATATATATTTGCATTATAACACTCAGTTTACCTTTGGTTATTAAGAAATCAGAGAGACACTTTTCTGACACATTTTAAAGAATCCTTCTCTGCATGTCAAAGGAATTGAAACTGCTCAAATCTTGGCAACCAAATGCTTCACAATGGACTTTGAACTGGTAGTTTAGAGACTTATGTGTCATAAATTGCTGTCACTAGATTGTTCTGTTGAGAAAAGTTGAGTTCGGTGACTATCATAAACTTCTTGGGATATAGCATTCACCCAGAATTGGGTGGCATTTGAGAATGTATCTTGAGTTGTACTGCAGAAACACATTACATGCCTACAATTCTACTGTAGATTGATCTGGAAGATTCTATTGGTTTGAGTGATATTCATTGTCCACTCCTGAAAATATCAGTAAATGAAAAATCTGAAATAGCTTCAAGTTATTGTTAACAGAATGTAAGCTCCCCAGGATTTGCGGAATGATTGCACTGACCTTCTTAACACCACTGGCTTTTTCCTTGTCAAGACTCTATGCAGTATAAAAATATTGTTAAGGTGTGATTGTCTGCAATGTCAAGTTTTTCTGTGAATTTAAAACCACAAAATTTCGTTTTATGACATACCTACTCCATTTAAAAAAACATACTAACAACACTTAAAACTTAAATTGCTCTCTGAGATGTTTAGAATAGAAGCTCCCACTTTCTGTTGTCACTCTAAAATCATGCTGTATGGGAGACTGTAACATGGGACCCTCATTTGGGATGCTTGCAGTTAATCTGTGCAATATGTATTTTTAGTATGTGTTCTTTTATCAACAGTGTTTCTTTCTCAGTAAGTGGAAAACTATATTCGATAACGAGACTCCAAAGTGCTGGTCATTACTGTCTAGAAAAGAATAGAAAATGAAGAGTTGACTGACTATGGTACTGATGGGTTAGATTGCTGGAATAGGCAGAATACTATGACTGGCACCATGGGCAAAGGGATCCATTAGTCAGAAAAAAGTACTTGTACAGGTTATGGATGAAGTGCTCTAATTTCCAATTTTATGCTAAATTTTTGAATTAACATTGAGAATTATTTTTAAATGAAATGAAAATTCAATCTATTTTTGTAACATGTCACTAAGAACCTTTCAATGTTACACTGGACACCGCATACTTTATTTTTACATATCTGAATGACAAACTGGTTTTCTTATAAATTTATAAAACTAAATTGGTGGTTTGGATATATTAAATTATACTAATTCAGGAGAAAGTGAATAAAACATGTTTAACTATTACAAATAAATTAGACAGTTTTACTATAGGTATTTTCCCAAAATAAGAAATAGTAAGTTAAATTACAGACAAAAGAAAATATACTTGTGATACGAGAAGACTCCTCCACCAATCTTTTTCTTATTCCTTCTGTACATGTTGTAATCATTTGTATATGAAATTTTGTAGTTAGTTTAAAATACAAAAATTAGGATGAATAGAGAAATGATTAAATGCTATTGAGCTGGCCAGTATGGGAAGTAAACATTCAAGCCATTTTCAATGTAATCAAATAAAATTAATAAGAGATTAATTTCAGTGATCAAATAATATGTGAATTGTTCATTTACAGAACAGTCCTATAGATGAGGTTTCACTCTCATGTTTTCATGCACCACTGGTTGCAAGCAGACTAATGGTATGGACATGGAAAAATGAGTGACATTTATGTGTGCAGTGAATTCATTAATAATTCATTGCCTTCATTAACCTCATTAAGCACTTGAGGAAAGTACATGTACACGTTGGATGAAGATAAAATAAATTTGCATGCAAACAAAAAGATTCTAAAGTACAATTACCACCCAAGTGTAATCTCATCCCTTTCTCCTTCTGTGCAATACTTGTGTCAGTGACATTATCACCCATGAAGACACTATGTAGTGTTCTTATTCAGTTTGATTTGTTGGATCTCCTATCTATCTATAGTGTGAGCTAAACGAAGGAAGTGTTTTTTGTTTGTTTGTTTGTTTTATTTTGATTGCTTCCTACCTCCAGTATCAAAAGCAATTTAGTCATATAATATGAACTTAGCATAAACTTATTTAGTATGTGATTAAGGGAAGTACTCTCTACAATGTATTTCCCTCTACAGAGATTCTGCAAGATTTATGACTGTCATTAGTATATTATACTGATATATGATAATTTGGTTCATAAGAGTTTAATTGTATAAAGTCCTAGGCTGTTCCTTGGGGTTGATTTCAAAAGGAGTCCTTTCTCAATGATCTATATTAGCGTGAATCAAAACATTACAAAATCACATGATGAGGAACTATATGGGTGATATAAATGCAGTAAGTAATTAAAAAATGTTTGGACTCCCTAAATCCCAGAATGTTAATTCACATTAACTTGTTTTGTTGTTGTTGTTGTTGTTGTTGTTGATTTGTTTGCTTGGCTGGTTTAGTTTACTCCTTGAACAAATGCTTCATTTTGTTTTTAAAGCATCATGTCATCCTTGGATCAAAGTTCAACATAGAAAGAATTCCTATTTGCTCCTTCACTATAGCAAGAATTGATACAGGGAGAACATCATTTCTATCCAAGTCAACCATCTCTCTTCACTCTTGCTTTCTGAACCATTTCTTCATAACACAGGATCCAACTTTCTAGCTGACAAGCAAGAAGGAATTTGTAAACAGTCCTACTTTGTTCTTTTCATAAACACAGTCAGTACAAATTGCCAGAAACGCTCTTGTTTTGTGTGCATAGTTTCTAAATTGAAATACTTTGATGTTGTTTTGCTGCTGTTAGATGACTCTGGGATATTAACCAGACATTAGTCGTATCCAAGTACAAATTAAAAAGAAAGCAGAAGGTGTCTCATTTGAGTAGTCTCAGGATGAGTCAATGTAATGGGAATGTAAGCATTTAAGTACAAGCAATATATCAACAACAATAAATAAGTGTCTCTACAGTGTCACAGCCTGCTGTAATCAGTTCTATCTAGTCAATTTTCTGTTTATCCATTCTACTTGCTGTGTTTCTGCCAAGATTAGATGCAATTAACATATCTGATGTATTTCATTATTAGAAAACTCTTAAAATGTTCAAAAATATATTCAATTTTGAAAAATGCTCTTACTATTTTGATCTAAATTCCATATCTCATGTTTTATATAGCAACTAAAACTAATGATTCTAGCAATGTTCTGAAATATCTATTTAAAGAGGGAATAGTATAGCAGATACATAATGATGATGGATTGTTTTCTGTACAGATGAAAACAGATTGAATAATCTAAAACGAAAATTATACAAGAAAATGAGAACAGGTTTCGGTATATCAGGTTAGAACAAGCATGTTCTAAAGATCAAGTTGTATGTGGAAAAATTTGAAAGACAAAGATGATCTCAGAAATGTTTTACAAATAGAAAGCCCTAGGAAAGAAATGAGATAAAATAGCTAGATAAAGGAAAGAAGGCAAATATTGCATGAGCGTTGTAAGCATGGGTACAATTGTAGATGGAGAACTTAGGCCTAGATCATATACTATACTGTCTTAGTCAGGGTTTCTATTCCTGCACAAACATGACCAAGAAGCAAGTTGGGGAGGAAAGGGTTGATTGAGCTTACACTTCCACACAGCAGTTCATCACCAAAGGAAGTCAGGACTGGAACTCAAGCAGGTCAGAAGCAGGAGCTGATGCAAAGGCCATGGAGGGATGTTCCTTACTGTCTTGCTTCCCCTGGCTTGCTCAGCCTGCTCTCTTATAGAACCCAAGAATACCAGCCCAGAGATGGCACCACCCACAAGGGGCTCTCCCCCACTTGATCACTAATTGAGAAAATGCCCCACAGCTGGATCTCATGGAGGCACTTCCCCAACTGAAGCTCCTTTTCCTATGATAACTCCAGCCTGTGTCAAGTTGACACACAAAACTAGCCAGTACATATACTATTAATTAAATATTTCTAAGTTTAAATCTGGACTATTTTACATATTATTTCTGAAAAGGACTATGGTCATTTGGATATAGTAATTTGGTCAATTGAATGGAGAATATTGTTAATTATAGTAGATACTTAAGAATGCTGGCCAAATCAAGACTTTTAATGTACAATGATTTATCAATGAAAGTCCAGGCAAAAACGCATGGTAGGAAAATATTAACAATAACAAAAATGAACCAAATGAGCAATTGGGTCAAATACTTTCAAATAATTCCCAATGGTCTTGCTAGGAATCACTTTGCATAACATTTACATTCAAGAGAAATCCTTAGGAGAGGATAGGTGCATAAGGAGATTGATATTTTCATTGAATTGAGCATTGGGATATAAAATCTTTCTGGAATCATTTACTTCTTGATTATTTATCTTGGTAAATTCTGGGCAGGACAAATTACAGGTGAGTCTGAAAAGCCTTTGACTACAGTGCAGTTTTACTGGATTCCCAAATAATGACATAGATTTGTCCTTCCTTAATTATGAGTTCTGTGTTTGAGGACTCCACTAGGTTATAGGTTATAGATATTTGTTTTAGGCCGGGCAGTGGTGGCGCATGCCTGTAATCCCAGTACTTGGGAGGCAGAGGCAGGTGGATTTCTGAGTTCGAGGCCAGCCTGGTCTACAGAGTGAGTTCTAGGACAGCCAGGGCTATACAGAGAAACCCTGTCTTGAAAAAAAAAAAGATGTTTGTTTTAATATTGGGTCTGGAGGTTTTGTGTGTGTGTGTGTGTGTGTGTGTGTGTGTGTGTGTTTATGCACATTCACCTGTGTGTCTGTGAGTGTGTATGTCTGCATATTCATATCTGCAGTTATTTCAAAACAAGATTAAACCGTAAGTATTTATGCAACCTTTATATTAGCTTATATATTACAGGTATATCCACAGTAGATTTTAAAAACTAGAAAATAAGTAAGGTGTAAGTATGCCAAAAATCATTTTTGTAAAGATGTTAAGATTTTGGATTTGTGTATTAAAGAAATCCTAGAATCATCATTTGAAGAGTGATTGTAGGTAGGTCAATCTCAATTACTTCCAACTTAAAGCATAACAAAAAAATGTGCATGTCAAAACATAATACTTTTCATATCACTGATTTGTATATTCCATACTCTAAATGTAACAGCTTTGATAAATTTCTACTTAAAACATACTTCTTTTCATTTTATACCTTAGCTTGACAAAATGTTTATCACTCTCAACAATTTTTTTGTTTTTACTTCATTTTCACATTATCTCCAATTCCTATTGTATTCATCTCAACTTCCTTTCAAACTAATAGCATCTTCTTTAATTCTCTCTGTCTCTCTGTCTCTCTGTCTCTGTCTCTCCCTCTCAGAGAGACAGAGACAGAGAGACAGAGAGACAGTTTAATCTACTAAGTTTATTTGATGGTGCCCCTTTATAGAGATATTTTGTGCTACTCAACTATGATTGAATAACCTGTCAGGATTCCCAGAGAAAACTGATTCTTCATTTCTCAGCAGTCACTGATTGCAGGTAACTTTTCAGTTAGTTGTGGGTCTTGTGTTATCTCATCTATTGGCATGAACACATCAAATACTTTTGTCATTTTGGAGGTCTTACTTAATAAACAACAGAGTTGTGAGTTCAAGAGTATAGTAGCGACAGGCAGTAGGGGTGAATGTCTTTAATCCCAGAATTTGGGAGGCAGTGGGAGGCAGAATTCTGAGTTTGAGGCCCGAGGCCAGCCTGGTCTAGAGAGTGAGTTCCAGAACAGCCAGAGCTATACAGAGAAACCCTATCTCTAAAAGCTCCCCCCCCAAAAAAAAAAGAAAAAGGAAAGAAAAAAAGGTATAGTAAGTTCCTTGTTATATCTATATCAGAGTAGGCATCCTGGTATCCTGCTTATAATCTTTCTATCCTATCTTCCGTGATTTTTTGAGCTTTAAGTGTGGGAACTTGTGTTGCAGATGTATCTGTTGAGGATGGGAACCCTTCAGTTATTCATTTTCCACTTGTGACAAGTTTTGTGTGTGTCTGTCATAGTCTCCAATTGTTTTAGGGTGGGGATTTTTGATGACTGAGAGTGGCATTTATTTCTATGTGTAAGGATCTAATTTTCTTTAAAAAAATAAACTATATTAGTTTTTGGTTGGAAAATAACAGTAGAAAATTCTGCTCTCTGTATGTGACTGTTTCAGCGACCAGTAGTTGGCTAAGTGTCTTGGTCACTTTTCTATTGCTGTGAAGAGAGACCATGACCATGGCAGCCCTTTTAAAATAAAGCATTTAACTGGAGCTTGCTAACATCAGAGACTTGGTCCGGTATCAGCACTGCAGGAAACATGGTGGGTGATGCTGGTTCTAAATCCAGATCTGCCAGCATCAGAAAGAGAGAGTACTGGGTCAGAATAGGGCTTTTAAAACATCACATCCCTCCTCCAGTGACAGACTTCTTCCAACAGAGTGAGACCTTCTGCTATAAGGCAGCACCTTTTCTTTCTTCTTATAAGGTGCCACACCCTGATTACTAAGCATTAAAATATGTGCTTGTTGGATCATTCTTATTCAAATAAGCACACTACATTTATACTACCATGCATTGCCTAATAAAGATATAGTAAATTCTTAATGTAAAAATTAATTTCTAAAATTTTTCCTAAACTTTTCAGAGTTCTTGTTGTAATCGAGGCCCAACCACTTATTTGGAGAACAAATGAATCCTTTAAAAACTTACAACTATTAATGAACTATTAATTCAGTGGGAAAAGAAAGAAAAGGATCTCAATAAAAGACTGTTTGATACCACCACCATAGTGGTCTAAGGATTTTTTGTTGTCGCTGCTGTTTCGTTTTGTTTTGTTTTTGTTTTTGTTTTGTTTTGTTTTGTTTTGACTCAGAGATGACCAAATTTTTAAGATGCAATAAAATGATAACTAGCATATAGTAAACTGTCAAAACCTGATGTTCATCAATGTGTTCAGCATTCAGACCATTATATCATTCCTAGAATGTAACGTGCATGCACATTGTAATGTGAAATTTAATTAATAGGCTATGGAAGTAGATCAGAGAGTTTTTATGCTCAGCCATGTCTGCAGCAGTGTTTACTATTGTGTAAATTTCTTACTTTAAGAATCCACAGCCCTATGACAATTATTTAGCTCTTAGTTGTGATATGGATATCTTACAGCATAAACTTGTATTATAAGTTCACATTAAAATCCTGCTGTTCTTGCTTGCTCTAATAATTGCTATTTTAAGTGTGCCTTTCCATAAAAATTGAAACAAGTATAAAAGCTTTTTGACAAAGAAATCTTCGGATACAATTTATTGTTTGTCTTACATTTAAGCTAAGGCCAACTGCAAGGAACAAGTTTTGTGCAAAAATTGACAAAATCCTAGCTAATCTAAATTCATTTGTCTTTAATTGAATAGAACACATTTAGACAATGTCTGTTCTGCTCTTTTCAAATTGTGAGATTCAACCTTGTAGTATGACATGCACATTGTCAGATGTAGAACATGTTTTTTGACCCAAATGGTTTGTAAATTCTCATTGAAATAAAAGACCTAGGAACAAACAATAACTCTGGATGCTTTTTTTAGCCTTTCTTTTGTGATTTTTTGAATATGTACCTTTATATTTTTATATTTATATTATTCTGATTTATATGCAAGGATATTATCCTTATAAGAAATTGTCTTTAAAACTAAATTTTCTGGACCATGCATCACTCTTTAGTTCTTGAAACAAATGAATGACAATTATAACATGATACTTTAGGCAAACAGAATAAAATTTAATAATTACATGACTCGATACCATAATTGTATCTAGAAAGCAGGAAAAGGGAAAATATTTGAAATGTAAATAAATGAAATATTCCCCTCCCTCTTCTCCTCTAAGTCCCTCCCTGTGAAGGCCCTTACCATGTTCAACCTTTCCTCCACTTCTCAGAAAAGAGGGAATTCCCATGAATATCAACCAGTCTTGGCATATCAAATTGCAGTAAGACTAGGTACATCTTCTTCTATATATCTTGCCTATGCTAGACAAGATAGCCCACCTTTAGGAGTCCCACATGAAGACCCAGCTGCACAATTGTCACATATGTACAGGTGCCCAGGTCCATCTCTTGCATGCTCTCCGGTTGGCAGTTAGTGTCTATGAAACCCTATGGGTACCAGGTTAGTTGATTCTGTAGGTTTTCTTGTGGTGTCCTTGATCCCTCTGGCTTCTTAAATCCTTTCTGTTCATCTTCCATAAGGTTCATCAAGCTCCACTTAAAGCTTGGCCTTGGTGAAACCTCTCTGATGACAGTTATGCTAGTCCTGTCTTCATGGATAGCAGGATATCATTAATAGTGTTAGAAGTGGCCTCTATCTCATTCCATGGGATGAAGCTTTGACAGTCATTGGTTAACCTTTGCCTAATTGTGCTCCATCTTTACCTCTTCACATCTTGTAGGCAGGACAAATAGCAGGTTGGGTTTGTGTCCTAATCCCTCCTTGTAAGTCTTGCTTGGTTACAGGAGATGGCCATTTCAGGCACCATATCCCCCATTGCTGGGGGGAGGGTATTAGGAGTGGTCACGTTCATAGATTCCTGGGAGTTTCCATTATCCTTGGTTTCTAGCACATCTCAGAGATGTTTTCCCCAAAGAATCTGGTTATTGCTCTCAGTTCTCTCTCCTTCTATCATCCTCCTACCTCACCCCTTCTGTTTCTATCCCCACACCCTCATGCACCCTATCCCCTTTCTCCATCACTCCCAATGTCTATTAGGTTTGGTCTTCTCATTGTGTCCTGGATTTCCTGGATATTTTGCGTTACAAGCTTTTTGCATTTTGCATTTTCTTTGACTGTTGAGTCAATGCTTTCTATGGTATCTTTGGCATCTAATATTCTTTCTTTCTTCTATCTCTTGTATTCTGTTGTTGATATTTGCATCTATGACACATGATTTCTTCACAAGGTTTTCTATCTCCAAAGTTGTCTCCCTTTGTGATTTCTTAGTTGTTTCTAATTCTGTTTTTAGATCCTGGATGGATTGCTCAGTTCCTTCACTTGTTTATTATTTTCCTGTAATTCTTTAAGAAATTTTTGTGTTTCCTCTTTCATGACTTCTACCTGTTGACTCAAGTTCTACTGTCTGTATGTTATCCAGTATCTATGTTGTCTTTCAAGTCTATGTATAATTGATTATTTGGGTTAGCAATTTATTTATTTATTTATTTATTTATTTATTTTCTATATTCTATGTTTACATTCCAAAGGTTTTCCCCTTTCCCAATTACCCCCCCACCATATGTCCCATAATTCCTCTCCCCCCTGCTATTCCCCACTCATCCCCCCGCCCCACGATTTCTCTGTTCTGGGTCTACATTACTGGATCCAATCTTTACAGGCCCAGGCCCAGGGTCCTCTCCATTCTTCTTCTTGGAAGTCATTTGACTTGCTAATTGTGTCTTGAGTATTTAGGGCTTCTGGGCTCATTAATATCCACTTATCAGTGATTGCATTTCATGTGTATTCTTTTGTGATTGGGTTAGCTCACTTAGGAAGATATTTTCCAGATCTAACCATTTACCTACAAATTGCATGAGTTCATTATTTTTAATTGCTGAGTAGTACTCCATTGTATAAATATACCATTTACCTACAAATTGCATGAGTTCATTATTTTTAATTGCTGAGTAGTACTCCATTGTATAAATATACCACATTTTCTGTATCCATTCCTCTTTTGAGGGATATCTGGGCTCCTTCCAATTTCTGGCTATTATAAACAAGGCTGCTATAAACATAGTGGAGCATGTGTCTTTATTGTATGCAGAGGAATCCTCTGGGTATATGCCCAGGAGTGGTAGCACTTTTGAAGTGGATTTGCATCGCTATTTTGGAGAAATCTGTAACTAAGTTTGTAAGAGCGATTCATGTCTCAGCTTTTCCTTTGTCAGATCTAATCTTTATAAATTTTGTTGATAACTATACCTTTTCATTATCTGGGACATATAAGCATAACCATGTGCTCATCTTAAAACTGACGTTTTCCACTCAAATATCAACATGTCCTTTCTGTATATTGGTTGGCTTAGTTCCTCAGATTTTATGATATCCCAGTGTCTCTTTTCCACTTTTCCTCTTTTTCCACCAATATCAAGGAAACAGAGTTAACAAAAGGTTATTTAGTCGGCCCCAGGTGTTTTTCTCTTCTGTTTTGTTAAATAAGTATTTCTTTTAAGGTATGATTGGCTCTTTCTACTATTGCTTGTCCTATTGGATTGTATATCATACCAGTAATATGTTTTGTATTGTAGTATGTAAAGAATTGCTTCATCTTATTGGATACATATGTAGGAGCATTATCAGTCTTATTTTGTGCAGGTATTCCTATAATTGCCATTATTTGCAATAAGGTTGGAATTACATAATCAGCCTTTCCAAACTTAAAGCAGTTGCCCAATAAAACCCTGAGTTTTACAAATTCTGCAAAATTCAAAACATCCATCTATCAGATGGTATTTTGCTTGGTACTCCTAAGGTTACTAGCAGCAAGTAGCAGGGTTTGGTTCTACAGAGAATATGTTAGAAGATTATTATTATTATTATTATTATTATTATTATTGCTACTACTATTATTATTATCATTATCATTTCTTAGGCTTGTTACCAATGACAGAAAAGCATTTTTTACATGCTTACTATTGAATATGATATTTCTTATGAAATTTTGAGACTTCTCATATGTTTCCTATTTGTAATTAGTCAATTTCATCATTTTCTTAATCTAAGGGCCAAGAAAACCTGTATGAGACTGAATATGATTAACAGATACTGAAACATTTTTACTTCTGATGGCCTGTTGCAATTGTATAAGTAACAAAATTAATTCTCATTTATCAGGTAAAAATTCAACACTATATGCAAAGCAACTCTGTCTGCATATGAAGAACAACTAAGTATACTAAGAGATTCATTCTAATATTACCATTAAGAGTACATTCAATTCTGAATTTGGAAGTGAGATATATGGAATTTTATTCAACTTGTTTGTTTTGTCTGATTTATAACATGCTATCTTCATCTTGTTTGCATTAGTATAGAATGTTGATGCCTCTGGAATTTGTATTCTTTTTAAAATACAAATGGAAATTCCAATTAGTTCTCTTTATAGATTGTATTTGATTTTTGTTAACTTTTTATTAATTTTACTCGAGAAGTTACTAGAAGCTCTTTGCCAATCTTTGTCAATCACCCAGAATGACATAATCTCAGCAATTTCGGGTAGATCTGTTTCAAACAATTGACATAATCATTATTTTATAATTATTCAGAATTAATTTTATAATTAATTCAAAAGTCTTTGTTTATATATCTTCATTTTTTACTTTGTATGAACTAAGAAAATATATTCTATAATAATATAATTTGTTTGTATAATGAGTCCAATAGGAGAATGAATTGAATGCAAAATGACCAATTACAACAAGTTTAAGATCAATTTGATCCACATGAGCATCTTACCATCTTTGTTCTACAAGAACTTTTTGGCTTCAGTCTTAGACATCATAGAAAGTTTCAATTTGAATCTCCTTATAATGTTTGAAACAAATTACTTAACTCCTAAGTACTTAATCCAGTTTTAGGCCTCAGTCAGCTAATATATCCCATTAAGTTTTAAAAATCATTAATAATTTGTAATTGGTCCCTATCAAGCTATACCACTTGTGGTCAAATTTTTGTTGAGTGATTTTATAACCCAAAATCAAAATCATTCTCCTCTTTGTGTTTTTTTTTTCTGTAGCAATCTGTAAACCCCTAGCTTGGCAGAATTTTTTGTGTTATCTTAAACATAGACTCTAAAATATTTTTTGTCTGAATCAACCAACAAAATGTTATCTATGTAAAATAAATGAGAGATTGAGCATATTGACTATGAATTATTTCTAATGGTTGCTGCAAAATATTGTCAGAAAGTTGGACTATTTAACATTCTGTGTGGAAGTACCCTCTAATGGTATCTACTTAATGTCTGCCTACCTGTTGTTGAATGAATGTACTGAGAAAACTAATCTTACCCTATCCTGCTGACTCAAAGATATTGTGATAAAAGTCTTTCAAGTCAATAATTATTATAGACCATGAGCTAGGTAACAAAGATGGTAAAGGAAGTCCAGGTTGTAAAGAACCCAGTGGTTGAATTACTTTATTAACTACTCTTAAATCTGTTCTTATCCTAAATTTTCCTTACTTATTTTTACAACAAACACAAGAGAGATTGATGAGCTCATAGAATCTTATATGTGTTGAGCCTGCAATGGCTCTTATACCAGTTCTAAAAGTTCCTGTAATGTTTCTTTAGTTAGGGGTCACAACTCTTTTATATAGGCCTATTTGATAACCATTTTAGTTATGTCAGCATTGGGCCCTTTTATAAATTTTGAAATTTGATTTTTGTGATATACTGTTTTTGCATAATGAGCACAGCCTTAATTTTTCTCAATTACTTATATCAATATCTTCTCCAGTATCATCTACCAAATCACTCTTAATTTCTTCATTTGCTGTCTCTGGAATTAGAGGAATATTAATTTGAATGATCTGTTGTTGCAAAGATCCTTTCCCCATAAATTTATGGGTAGGTCAGCCACATAAGGTCTAAACTACACTGTTTGCCCTTCTGTTCCATACAAGTAATCCATCGGACATTTTGTCTTATTTGGGATAATTTACTAACTTCTATAAATTGTGTGTATATTATTATGTAGCAAATCTGGGCTACAAGACTTTGATGAAAGTATAGTAATGGCAGTTCTATAATTTAACACCAAAACTAAGTTAACACCAAAATTTCTATTTCTTTTTTTTTAACTTTTATTTTCTATATTCAATGTTTACATTCCAAATGCTTTCCCCTTTCCCAGTTCCCCCCTCCCTATGTCCCATAGTTCTTCTCCCCCCCCAACTATTCCCCAATCATTCCCGCTCCCCCCACGGTTTCTCTACAAAACTGGATCCAATCTTTCCAGGCCCAGGGTCCTCTCCTTTCTTTTTGGGAATCATTTGACTTGCTAATTGTGCCTTGAGTATTTAGGGCTTCTGGGCTATTTAATACCCACTTATCAGTGATTGCATTTCATGTGTATTCTTTTGTGATTGGGTTAGCTCACTCAGGATGATATTTTCCAGGTCTAACCATTTACCTACAAATTGCATGAATTCATTATTTTTAATTGCTGAGTAGTATTCCATTGTATAAATATACCACATTTTCTGTATCCATTCCTCCTTTGAGGGATATATGGGCTCCTTCCAATTTCTGGCTATTATAAACAAGGCTGCTATAAACATAGTGGAGCATGTGTCTTTATTGTATGCAGGGGAATCCTCAGGGTATATGCCTAGGAGTGGTATGCCAGGGTCCTCTGGAAGGGACATGCCCAATTTTCTGAGGAACCGCCACACTGATTTCCAGAGCGGTTTTACCATTTTGCAATCCCACCAACAGTGGAGGAGTGTTCCTCTTTCTCCACATCCTCGCTAGCATTTGTTGTCTCTTGACTTTTTAATCTTAGCCATTCTGACTGGTGTGAGGTGGAATCTCAGGGTTGTTTTGATTTGCATTTCTCTGATGACTAATGATGTTGAACATCTCTTATGGTGTTTCTCAGCCATCCGAATTTCTTCTGGTGAAAATTCATTGTTTAGCTTTGTACCCCATTTTTTAATAGGGTTATTTGGTTCTTTGGGGTCTAACTTCTTGAGTTCTTTGTATATATTGGATATTAGCCCTCTGTCGGATATGGGGTTGGTGAAGATCTTTTCCCACTTTGTTGGTTGTCGTTTTGTCCTTCTGACAGTGTCCTTTGCCTTGCAGAAACTTGGTAATTTTATGAGGTCCCATTTGTCAATTCTTGATCTTAGTGCATAAGCTATTGGTGTTCTGTTCAGGAACTTTCCCCCTGTGCATATGTCCTCCAGGGTCTTCCCAAGTTTATTTCCTAATAGTTTCAGTGTGTCTGGATTTATGTGGAGGTCCTTGATTCACTTGGAGTTGATCTTAGTACAAGGAGATAAGAGTGGGTCAATTCCCATTCTTCTGCATGCTGACCTCTAGTTGAACCAGCACCATTTGTTGAAAAGACTATCTTTTTTCCACTGGATGGTTGTGGCTCCTTTATCAAAGATCAAGTGACCATAAGTCTGTGGGTTAATTTCTGGGTCTTCAATCCTATTCCATTGATCCACTTGCCTGTTGCTGTACCAATACCATGCAGTTTTTAACACAATTGCTCTGTAGTACTTTTTAAGGTCAGGGATATTGATTCCCCTAGAAGTCCTTTTATTGTTG
Organism: Apodemus agrarius; assembly: GCA_964023405.1. NCBI lineage: Eukaryota > Metazoa > Chordata > Mammalia > Rodentia > Muridae > Apodemus > Apodemus agrarius. The sequence goes on from OZ030023.1 coordinate 44,434,998, forward strand.
AGAATAGTTTCAGCTATCCTGGGTTTTTTGTTGTTACAGATGAATTTGAGAATTGCTCTTTCTAGATCTATAAAGAATTGATTTGGGATTTTGATGGGGATCGCATTGAATCTGTATATTGCTTTTGATAAGATGGCCATTTTTACTATATTGATCCTGCCAATCCAGGAGCAAGAAATATTTTTCCATCTTCTGAGGTCTTCTTTGATTTCTTTCTTCAAGGACTTGAAGTTCCTGTCATACAGATCTTTCGCTTGTTTGGTTAGAGTTACGCCAAAGTACTTTATGTTGTTTGTGGCTATTGTGAAGGGTGTTATTTCCATAACTTCTTTCTCAGCCTGCTTGTCCTTTGAGTACAAGAAGGCTACTGATTTGCTTGAGTTAATTTTATAACCAGCCACTTTGGTGAAGTTGTTTATCAGCTGTAGAAGTTCTCTGGTGGAGTTTTTTGGGTTGCTTAAGTAAACTATCATATCATCTGCAAATAATGATAGTTTGAATTCTTCCTTTCCAATTTATATCCCTTTGACTTCCTTATGTTGCCTAATTACTCTCGCTAGATCTTCAAGTACTATATTGAAAAGATATGGAGAGAGAGGGCAGCCTTGTCTAGTCCCTGATTTTAGTGGGATTGCTTCAAGTTTCTCTCCATTTATTTTGATGTTGGCTACTGGTTTGCTGTAGATTGCTTTTACTATGTTTAGGTATGGGCCTTGAATTCCTGCTCTTTCCAAGACTTTTAGCATGAAAGAATGCTGAATTTTTGTCAAATGATTTTTCAGCATCTAATGAGATGACCATGTGGTTTTTTCTTTTAGTTTGTTTATGTAGTGGATTACATTGATGGATTTCCATATGTTGAACCATCCCTGCATCCCTGGGATGAAGCCTACTTGATCATGGTGAATGATCGTTTTGATGTGCTCTTGTATTCGGTTGGCAAGAATTTTATTTAGTATTTTTGCATTGATTTTCATAAGAGAAATTGGCCTGTAGTTCTCTTTCTTTGTTGGATCTTTTTGTGGTTTAGGTATTAGCGTGATTGTGGCTTCAAAGAATGAGTTGCGCAGCATCCCTTCTGTCTCTATTTTGTGGAATAGTTTGAAAAGTATTGGTGTTAATTCTTCTTTGAAGGTCTGGTAGAATTCTGCACTAAAACCATCTGGTCCCGTACTTTTCTTGGTTGGGAGGCTTTCTATAACCCCTTCTATTTCGTTAGGGGTTATGGGACTATTTAACTGATCTATTTGATGCTGATTTAATTTTGGTATTTAGTATCTGTCTAGGAAATTGTCCATTTCCTCTAAATTCTCCAGTTGTTTTGAGTATAGACCTTTGTAGTAGGATCTGATGATCTTTTGAATTTCCTCAGTTTCTGTTGTTATGTCTCCCTTTTTATTTCTAATTTTGTTAATTTGTATACTTTCTCTTTGTCCTTTGGTTAGTCTGGCTAGGGGTTTATCTATCTTGTTATTTTCTCAAAGAACTAGCTCCTGGTCTTGTTGATTCTTTGTATGGTTCTCTTTGTTTCTATTTGATTGATTTCAGCCCTGAGTTTGATGATTTCTTGTCTTCTACTCCTCCTGGGTGAATTAACTTCTTTTTCTTCCAGGGCTTTAAGGTGTGCCATTAAGCTGCTAGTGTATGCTCTCTCCAGTTTCTTTTTCGATGCACTTAGAGCTATGAGTTTTCCTCTTAGCACTGCTTTCATTGTGTCCCATAGATTTGGGTAAGTTGTACCTTCATTTTCATTGAATTCTAAAAAGTCTTTGATTTCTTTTTTTATTTCTTCCTTGACCAAGGTGTCATTGAGTAGAGTATTGTTCAGTTTCCATGTGTATGTGGGCTTTCTGTTGTTTTTGTTGCTATTGAAGACCACTCTTACTCCATGGTGATCTTATAGGAGGCATGGGATTAGCTCGATCTTCTTGTATTTGTTGATATCTGTCTTGTGACCAAATATATGGTCTATTTTGGAGAAGGTACCATGCGGTCCTGAGAAAAAGTTATATTCTTTAGCTTTAGGATGAAATGTTCTATATATATATCTGTTAAATCCAATTGGTCCAGAGTTTCAATTAGTTTCACTGTGTCCCTGTTTAGTTTCTGCTTTCCTGATCGGTCCATTGAGGAGAGTGGAGTGTTGAAGTCACCCACAATTATTGTGTTAGGTGTAATGTGGGCTTTAAGCTTTAGTAAGGTTTCTTTTACAAATGAGGGTGCCCTTGCATTTGGAGCATAGATGTTCAGTATTGAGAGCTCTTCTTGGTGGATTTTCCCTTTGGCCAGCAAGAAGTGACCTTCTGAGTCTCTTTTGAAGATTTTATGGTTGGAAGTCAATTTTATCTGTAATTAGAATGGCTACTCCAGCTTGTTTCCTGAGACCATTTGCTTGTAAAATTTTCCTCCAGCCTTTTACTCTAAGGCAGTGTTTGTCTTTAACACTGAGATGTGTTTCCTGTATGCAGCAAAATGTAGGGTCCTGTTTCTGTATCCAGTCTGTTAATCTATGTCTTTTTATTGGGGAATTGAGTCCATTGATGTTAAGAGATATTAAGGAATAGTAATTATTACCTCCAGACATTTTTGAAATTATATTTATTTATCTTATTTATTTTTTATATTCGAGAGTTTACCTTCTTTTGGGTTTGATGAGAGGAGGTTTCTATCTTGCTTCTTCCTGGGTGTAGTTTCCGTCCTTGTCTTGGTGTTTTCCCCCTATTATCCTTTGTAGGGCTGGATTTGTGGAAAGATATCGTGCAAATTTGGTTTTGTCATGGAATACCTTGATGTCTCCATCTATGGTGATTGAGAGCTTTGCTGGGTAAAGTAGTTTTGGCTGAAGTTTGTGTCCTCTTAGAGTTTGCATTATATCTGCCCAGGATCTTCTAGCTTTAATGGTCTCAGGTGAGAAGTCTGGTGTTATTCTAATAGGTCTTCCTTTATAAGTTATTTGGCCTTTTTCTCTTGCTGCCTTTAATATTCTTTCTTTGTTTAGTACATTTGGAGTTTTGATTATTATGTGACGAGATGTATTTCTGTTCTGGTCCAGTCTGTTTGGGGTTCTATAGGCTTCTTGTATATTCATGAGCATCTCTCTCTTTAGGTTGGGGAAGTTTTCTTCCATAATTTTGTAGAAGATATTTGCTGGCCCTTTAACTTGTAAATCTTCACTCTCGTCTATACCTATAATCCTTAGGTTTGGTCTTCTCATTGTGTCCTGGATTTCCTGGATGTTTTGGGTTACAGCCGTTTTGCATTTAGTATTTTCTTTGACTGTTGAATCAATGGTTCCTCTGGTATCTTCGGCTTCTGATATTCTGTCTTCTATCTCTTGTATTCTATTGTTGATATTTGCATCTATGGCCCCTGATTTCTTCCCAAGGTTTTCTATCTCCAATGTTGTCTCCCTCTGCGATTTCTTAGTTGTTTCTACTTCTGTTTTTAGTACCTGGATGGATATGCTCAGATCTGGTTTGGGGTCCTGGGGAGCTGGGTGGCTCAGGCTGCCTCGGTGCACGGCCTAAGCTCGCAGAGATGTGCGGCAGAGCCTAGGCGCCCACCACTGGGCCCGCCTGGGGGTGAGAGCATAGCAGATCTCCCTGCTCTAGCCCCAGAAGAAGTCTGTGTACCTGCACCTTTCCAGCTGTGTCCTGGTTGAAATATGGAGCCAAAATTTCTATTTCAGCACCATTCATTTGTATGATTAATTTGGGTCTTTGATCCTTAACCATTGTTTGCCAAAACACATATTTTCCAGTATTTCCAAAAGCCCTGTTGCTTCCACTGGAGGGGACGAGAGCTTGATGTAAGGAAACCATAACACCTGAGTCATTCTATTCCCTGAATTAATTTGCTTTTCCTTTTTCACATATGGCATGATTTTAATTTCTTCCTTGCCATCCCCATCTACTATGCCTGGAAGCACAATATATTCTTGAGTTTAATCCACTTCTTCCCAAGGTTATTTCTACTGTCCCTGAAAGTAAAGAACCATAAACACCAGTGGTTAACTTATAGCATTCAACTTTTGCAGATAGAGTAAGAGCCATATTTATGTCTAGATCCAAATCTGTACTTGCTTCTGTAGCATGTCTAAGATCAGAAATATTTAGTTTTGATTTTCTTGCCTGTTTGGTACCTCTTTGCTGACCAAAGGAATATCGCTTATATTGTTTGCTGTGGGACTCAAGCTGACTGGCACCTCTATTCATTTCCTAAGGTCAAGAGGGTTCCTCATTCTTCTCTCTTGGACTTTGATTTCTGTGACCAATGTTTGTTCTTTCCAAAGGGGCTAAATACCCTGGAAGCTTTTTTGGTTTATAGCTGTTAGGACCTGCTTGCTCTCTTCTCCTAAAACCATATTCTCCAGGGTCAATGTACTTGTTATGTTGAGCTCTAAATTATCTAGCTTTATAATTTCTTTAAAAATGATCAAATTTGCCAAAGTTAAGGCAACAAGGCATTTTCAGTCTTGAGACTTCTGACTAGGATTTTCCCTATGATATTGGAATGATGCTCTTGACATCAATACCAGTTATCACTCTATTCATTGGTCTATCAGGCTCATCATGCTTTTAATGGTATATAATTTCTCTCATATAATTATATTTGCATTTTTATCTTTTTTATTGTATTTTTTTGCTAGTCTAGCTACATCTTTGCTTTTTTAAAATTTTATTTACATTTCAAATGTCATCTTCCTTTCCTGTCCCCTTCCATGAATCCCATACCCTATATCCCTTTCCTTTCACTTCTATGAGGATGCTCCCTCACCTACCCAGTGACTCCCACTTTACCCCTCCAGCATCCCTCTTCTCTGGGGCTTCAAGTACATACCCTCCCACAGAGGCCAGACAAGGTTGCACTCTGCTATATATGCAGCAGGGGCCAAGGGCCAGCCCATGTATAGACTTTGGTTGGTGGCCAAACTTTGGTTTGGTTGGTCCCTGGGAAGTTTGAGGGGTCCTGTGAGTTGATGCTGTTGTTCTTGCTATGGAGTTACAATCCCCTTCAACTCCTTCATTATATCTAACTCTTCCTTTGGGATCCCCGTGCTCAGACTGATTGTTGGCTGAGAGCATCCCCATCTGTATTGGTCAGGCTCTGCCAGCGTCTGTCAGACTCTTCTCTACAAGCACATCTTGCCTTGCCTTCAGCAATAGTATTAGAGCTTGATGCCTGCAAAAGGGATGGGTCCCAAGTTGGGCAGGTCTCTGAATAGCCTTTCCTTCAGTCTCTTCTGCATTTTTTGTCCCTGAATTTCCTTTAGACAAGAACAATTCTGGGTTAAGAATTTTGAGATGCTTGGGCTTGCCCAATGCCTCAACTGGGGCCCGTGTCTACCTGCGAGAGGTGGCTTTTTCAGGATCTATATCCTTGCTGTTTCACATTTCAGCTAATATCATTTCCACTGTGTCCTGGGAGCCTTTCACATCCCTGGTGTCTGGGAGTTTCCCCTCCCCCATCCCCTTTCCCCATTCCACATTTCTGCATATTTCTATTCATTATCCTGTCCCTCTGGGCTTCTCTCCTATCTCCTCCAAAATCTGATCCTACTTCCTTTTTCACTCCCCCTCCCCTTTCCCACCAAGGTCTTTCCTTCACTCTGCCTCTTGTAGTTTGTTCCCCTTCTAAGTGGGATTGAAGCATCCATACTCAGTCCTTTCTTCTTGTTAAGCTTCCTAAGGTCTTGAAGCTGTATCATGGGTATTTTGAACATTTTTGGTTAATGTCCACTTATAAACATATCCACACTTGTCTTTTTGGGTCTTGGTTACTTCACTCAATGATACTTTCTAGTTAAACCTATTGGCCTACAAAATCTGTGATATCCTCACTTTTAATAGATGAGTAGTATTCCATTGTCTAAATGTACCACATTTTCTGTATCCATTACCTCCATAAAAAACCAGACACACGGAATATCTTAGAAGAGAAAGTGGGAAATAGCCTTAAACACATTGGCACAGGGGAAAATTTCCTGAACAGAAAACCAATGGCTCAGGCTATAAGATCAACAATTCACAAATGGTCCTTCATGAAAGTGAAAAGCTTCTGTTAGGCAAGGGACACTGTCAATAAGACAAAACAGCAACTTAAGATTAGGAAAAGATTTTTATTAATCCTACATCTGACAGAGGGCCAGTATTCAAATTATATAAAGAACCCAAGAATTTGGACTCCAAACAAAAAACCCAATTTTAAGAATGAACTACAGAGCTAAACAGAGAATTCTTAACTGAAGAATTTCAAAAGGCCAGAAACACCTAAAGAAATGTTGGAAGTCCTTAGTGATCAGGGAAATCCAAATCAAAATGACCCTGAGATTCTATACCATACCAATCAGAATGTCTAAGATCAAAAACTCGGGCAACAGGAGATTCTGATGAGGATGAAGAGAAAGAGGAGCATACCTCCGTTGCTGATGGAATTGCAATCTGATACAACCACATTGGAAATCAATCCAGCAGTTCTTCAGAAATTTGTAAATATTTCTACCTGAATACCACTCCTGGGCACATACACAAAAGATAACATACCACAAGGAAACTGCTATACTATGTTCATTAAAGCCTTATTTTTAATAGCCTGAAGCTTGAAACAACCTAAAAATCCCTCGAAGGAAGTTTTCTGTCAATGACTGTCTGGTTTCATGGGCTGATATAATTCTATTTACAGCTGAACCCAATCTCTGCACTAAATTGTAAATGATTCTGTAGGACCCTGTATTTCCTTAGTAAACAAGATTGTGCTTCTTTTGTTTTTTTTGTTTTTTCGGGTTTTTTTGTTTTGTTTTTTCTTTTGTTTGTTTGTTTTTTCTGGCTCCTCAATCTTATTCCAAGCTCCAAAGCCACAACATGACATTGTTCAGCTATGATATTAGATTTGATTTGTTCTTGTAGGTCAGCATAGCATCCTTCACCAAATAGTTGTTGTTTGGTAACATTTTCTTTATTTCATTTTCTATTTTTATAGCTTAGTGCCTCCATCATGACATTCATTGTACTTGTTGACCACACACAACTGATTCTAATCTCTTCCAATCTGAGAAGATCATTTTATGCTCCATTTTATGCCCAGTTACTTAACATTTCTTTAAGAAATGGCCTTGCCAGGCATCAATTGGAGTAGAGGCCATTGGTCCTGTGAATTCTAGATGCCCTAGTGTATGGGAATGCAAGTTGTGCAGGAGGGAGTGGATGGGTGGGTAGGACCACCCTCATAAAGGAGGAGGATGGGGTTTGGAATGGGGGTTTATGGGGAGAAATCAGAAAGGGGATAACATTTGAAATGTAAATAAGTGAAATAGCTAATAAAATATCAAATAGAGAATGCAAGCTTCACAACATAATAGCCTCTTTAAAATGGAATTTCTAAATCTAAGCCATGTCAACTTATAAGCATTACCACCATTGTTAGCAAGCATATAGGACATAGCAAAGACTGGAATGGCTGAAGGTATCTGTCTTGCCCCAAGAAAATGCTCTGATGGTGGACTGGGCTGAACACTAACCAATATACCTCCCTGTTCTGCCTCCTGTTCTTCCTGACCCATTGTCTCACTAAGGTACCCTGGGTACCTGCCAGTAAAAATACATTGAACAGGTCAGGCAGCAATTTTCATTCTAACCTAGTTTGTTTCACTCTTTCATTGTGCAGTACATTAATGATCTCAGACACAAAGCCTGAACCCTATTGTTCTCTCACTGGCAATTTTTGCTTTCTAAGCATTTCAACCTCTATTTGCAAACTCTCTAAGTATATAGCCAACTCTACAATATTATAGCACAGGAGAATCTTCTGAATTTTCAACGTTCCCCCCACCAATATGGTATATGAAGGCAAACCACAAAACCCAATCTGGGAGCAAGGCAGAAGACCAACCAGTGAATGACCAATACTGCTATTTTGCCAACACCTTAAGCAACATTTCTACCACAAAAAAACTTGCCTTTTCCTCTACTACATCAGAAAGGATGTTTCCCATAATGCCTAAGCCACATTGGGTACCACTTTTAGTTTGGAGTTTTCAAAACATAATTTAATAAGGGTTCTTAAATGCTTGAATGTCCCTTTTAGGCCACCATCCTAATCTTTATGGGATAAAGATGGTTATTAGGACAAGGGGGATCTTGACCAGTTTAGAAGTAGTCATTTGTGACAACTATTATCTTCATAGTCAGGGTATCAGCAGTCAAGTATAAAACATCATATATAATATGAGTAGCCACAGTCCAGACCAATTAGCAACTACTAAACAAGAATCAATAGCAGCTGTTCCATCTAGAATAAACCACATGGCTCTATGAAGTACTACTTGTCCTTGGAAGTGGCAAGAAATCAGCCAGAATGCCATGAGAAATATCTTGGTGTGTTTCTCTCTATGAGGTCATGACAATCAAAGATAAGTGAAGACCAGCAAAGTAGTTACAAGGTGAACTAATGCAAGAGCATTGTTAGAGAACTGCAAATTGTTCCAAGGGGAACTAATGGAAGAGCATCATCAGCAAAGACCAGAAAAGTTTTGCAAAGCTAGTAATACAAGAACATCCTCTCACTATCTGTGGGGTTATATTAATATCCTTGTTAAACACCATATACCCTCGCAAGCATCTGCTGGAGAAAAATATCATATGCCCTCTCATGTGTCTGTTTCAGCAAAACACCACATGCCCTCTCATAAGACAGGTTCCACATGACAGAATGTCACATGACACAACTGAGTTTGCAAAGAAACCAGAAATTTCCACTTCATGTCACCATTTCAGAGGCTTATCATTTTCTAACATACAGTAAATGATTTGAACAAAAGTTACAGTTGGTAGTAGTGGTGGTGCATACTTTTAATTTCAGCATTGAAGAAGCAAAGGAAGGCAGATCTCCATGTTTAAACCTAGCATGGTCTATGGAGAGAGTTCCTGTATACTCAGAGTTACACTTGTTTCAATAAGTAAACAAAAACCACATAAAAAGGAAGTCATAACTACTAAAAAAAAGGAAGAAATTATGCATATGGATAAAATATTGAAAATACTTTGTTTATTTGATTTGGTATTATTAGTCTTTGTGGTTACCTAACATGTAACCTTTGGAAAATTATAAAGACTTTGTAAATCTTAGTTACTTCTTCTGTATAAACAATGATAAAACTGACATTTACTACATAGATTTTTTATGAATATTCAATTAACTAATAGATTAAATGGTTTAAATGCAAATATCAATGAGATGATTATGAGGATGATGATTATAAAGCATAGAGTTATTTTTAAAATGTCAGCTAGACATAAAATGTGAGAGGGAAGCAGGATTTAAATGTAGCTTCATGGTTCAAAGTTATATTGGAAAGAGAAACTTAGATAATAAATTCAATAATAATTGTGTTAAGCTGGGTATGATATTTCATGTCTTTAACAGCAGCACTCTGGACTAAATTACAGGAAAATCTCTGTGAGCTGAGACCAGTGTATTCTCAGTAGGACATTCCACATAAGAGCAACATAATTAGACTACATTTCAAAATTTGTTTTTAAGCAATATATATTTTACCTTGTAGGTAATTTGAACAATAATCATTCCAAATGTGTGAGTTGAAATAAAACAGCTTTTTTGAGATTATAAATAAAAAGCAAAGCTATACATTCTATAGAGGAAATATATTCAAAAGAAGAATTGTTGCTGTTTAATATATCGAGAAACTAAAAAAAAAAATCATTATAATGAATGACAAAAATGTAAAGAGAAATGGCACTGAAATGGTTAGGCACAGAATCAAGGTCACCCTAAGATGGAATTTTCAAGCATGTCCATGTGCCCATATTTAAATAGAATCACTCTAATCAATTTAAAGCTGTAGAAATTCAATATATTTTAAAGAATGTTTTTGGTACCAGAATGTTCTTACTATACTTTTCATCTAAAATTGTTATGGAACTTAGATAATTATTCTTCAGGGTAAGTCTGATTGTTGCTGGAATATTTGGATGTTTAACTGACTAAAGTTGGGTACTTCAACTCATACTCTTTAGAGTTAAAAATAACAAAAGCAATTTATATGCCAATTTTAAACTCTTGAATCTAGTTTGGTTAAGAAGTTTACAATGGTTCTCTCAAGGGTCTACTCCAGCAAAACACCACATGACCTATTTCTAGGGAACCTCCAAAAACACTAAAGTTCTATTTTCAGCAAAATATGCTCTCAAGTGCCTGCTTCAGTCTCTCTTAAAACAGCCTCCAAAAAACATCACATGACACAACTGAATCTCAAAAAAAAAAAAAAAAAAAAAAAACAGAAATTTGCACTTCAGAGAGAGAGGGAGGGGAGGAGGAGGGGAAGGAGGAGAAGGAGGGGATAGGGAGACAAACATCACTTATTGTAGGCACATTCTTATTGTCTACTTTTATTAGAAAAAAATTCCACTGAAATTCTGGTATTACACTTCTAAATAAGAGGAAATGTAACCAGAGCTAAAAAAGAATTTTCAACTGAGAACTATAGAATGGCTGAGAAGCACTTAAAGAAATGGTTAACATCCTTAGTCATCAGGGAAATAAAAGGACCCTGAGATTTCAGCTCACACCAGTCAGAATGACTGATCAAATACTCAGGAGACAGAAAGTGCTGGCAAGGATGTGGAGAAATAGGAATACTTCTACACTGCTGGTGGGATTGCAAGCTGTTACAACTATTCTGGAAATCAGTTTAGCTGTTCCTTAGAAAATTGGACATTGTACTAACTGAGTACCCTGCTATAACACTCCTGGGCATATACACAGAAGATTCTCAAGCATGTAATACAGATACATGGTCCACTATATTCATAGCAGCCTTATTTTTAATAGCCAGAAACTGGAACAAGCCCAGAGGTTCCTCAACAGGGGAAGGGATACAGAAAATGTGGTATATTTACACAATGGAATACTGCTCAACTTTTAAAAACAATAAATTCTTGAAATGCATAAACAAATAAATGGAACTAGAAAATATCATCCTGAGTGAGGTAACCCAATCACAAAAGAACACACATGGCATGCACTCATTGATAAGTGGATATTAGCCTAGAAGCTTGGAATACCCAAGACACAATTCACAGATTAAATGAAGCACAAGAAGAAGGAATAACAAAGTATGGATAGTCTGGTCCTTCTTAGAAGGGGGAACAAAATATCCACAGGAGAGATACAGAGATAAAATGAGGAGCAAATACTGAGGGAGACTGCCCCACCTAGGGATCCATCCCATATACAGTTACAAAACCCAAACACTATTGTGGATGCCAATAAGTATTTGCTGACAGGAGTCTGATATAGTTGTCACATGCGAGGCTCTGCCAGTACATGACAAATACAGCAGGGGACACTCTCAGCCAACCATCAAACTGAGTACAGGGTCCCCAATAGTGGAGCTAGTGAAAGGACTCAAGGAGCTGAATGGGTTTACAGAACCATAGGAGGAACAACAAATCACCAGCCAAAGTATATATACAGCAGAGGACGGTCTTGTTGAATATCAAAGTGAGGAGAGACCCTTTGTCCTGAGAAAGCTAGATGCCCCAGTTTAGGGAATGTCAAGACAGGGAAGTGGAAGTGTGTAATGTGAGCATGGGGAAGGAGGATGGGTTAGGGGATTTTCAGAGGGAGGGAGGAAAGGGAGCCACATTTGAAATGTGAGTAAAGAATATATCAAATTTTTAAAAAAGTTCCAAAAAAAAGAGGAAATGTAGCATATTAGTTTAGAAGTTCACAGATTTACATGGCTGACCAGACAATGAAAATAACTGATCAATGATGAATAATTGACTGGTATGACGTACAGATATAGTATTTATGAAGAACTAATATGGTAGATTTGATATTTATAATAGATTAGTTATCAAATTTTTCTCTATTATATGTTGCTCTAGTAATATCTGTCAGACTACTCAATTTATCTTTTTATGTATTTCTTTTCTAGATTACTGCTTATTATGAGACAAATTTTCAGATAAAATGAAGAAGAGACTTGTTCCAGCAGTAGCTCTGATGTGGGGACATTTGTCTGATGACCTCTATGTAATGAATGACCGTTATGCTCTTATTTTCAAAATATATAAAAATGTAGTGCTTGTAGTAGTTTGACTACGAATGGCTCTATTGACTGGACATATTTAAATGCATATTCACTAGGGAGTGGAAACTTTTGAAAGATTACAGAGATTCCCTGTGCCTCTTGTTGGAGGCCATATGTCACTGGGGTGAGCTTTGAGGTTGCAAAAGACCATGCTAGAGTCTCTCTTCCTCTCCCTCTGGCTCTTCCGTTTCCCCTTTCTCTCATTCTTCCTTTTCCTCTCCCTCTTGCTCTTAATTTCCTCTTCCTAGCACTTTCCCTTTTCAACTCCTTCGTCTGTCTTCTCCTCTACCCATCCCCTGCCCCAGTCTTCACTCTTATAGATGTAGCTCTTAGTTACTTCTCCAGCACCATGTCTGTTTGCACCCATGTCCCCTGCCCTGATGCCTATGTAGTAAACCTCTAAATGTAAGTAAACATGGCATTAAATGGTTTCTTTTATAAGACTTGCCTTGGTCATTGAGTCTCTTTATAGCAAGAGAACAGAGACTAAGATGGGAGTAGAACACATTTTAGATATGCTGCTAATAGCTAATGCATAAAATATATTCTTTATTTAAATTTCTTTCTCTTCATTTTATACATATCCTACAGACATCTTCTGCCATAAATAAATTGTTCAGTGAGTCAGTTTCACCAAAATTTATATCCTTATCTTCAACTGTTTTTTGTGTTAGATAGTATATTATAGTCTTCCATATTTTATTTCTCAAATACACATGGAGAACCTACAGCCATGTGTGGAAAAATATATTACTCAATTTGTAAAATTATCCTATGATTTTATAATCTTGGACTTCCAGAAAATAATAAATATCCAAATAAACAAATTCTACAATATTCTGCAAGTTTTCCTCTGCCTACTACACATGCATAATAAGACACATTATATACTTTAAGATAAACACACACACTACAATTGTAAATAATTTTTTAAAAATGTGATCCTACACAAATTGCCTGTAACAAAAATGTTCAAACTTAAAATTAGCTCAATTTGTATTTATTAGAGTGTATTAGTCAAGTATTCAGAGAAGTTTTAAGACACATCATAAATTAACACATGGTAAAATCACATGGTATCATCAATAAAGAAAAAAATGAAGGTTCAATGATATATCTCTTTATAACATATTTATTTATTTATTTGTTTGTTTGTTTGTTTGTTTGTTTATTAGTTCCATATATCACCAAAAATATACAGAGATCAATAATGGAAGAAAAAAACATTTAAAGAAAATAATCTTGGAATTGATACCAATATTTATCTTGGTAAGACTTTTGTTTAAAAGCTTCAAACAAGATTGTTTATAATGCTGATCATACTATTACCATTTCAAATAAACTACCTCTGAAAAATCAGGATTCAGAATACAAAATTAACACATTCCACATTTATGAATTAATTTTTCACATGGTTCAGATATAAAAATAATTAATTTAAATTAGTCTCTTTCCATTATGAGAAATAAAATTTCATGACTCATGCTCTCCCATTAGGAAAATGAGAAATTGCTAAGCATTAGAGAGTCAGTAAAGTGGTATTTGCTATTATACTTAATATCACTATAAAACTTCCGGGTTGAGACTAGAGGATCATCTGCCGAAGACTACTCTTGGCTTGGAATGGGGTTCTGAGAGAGGGAGTTTCTGGGAGGAGTGAAGCAAATGACTTGAAGTCCAATAGTGTAGACCAGTTATTGAAGCTGGTAAAGTCTGTGTTCTCAAGATGGCTCCACAGAAAACTCTCTGTAGATACTTCTAGACTCTGTAGTATGCAGATTTCTGCCTGAACTGCTCACTCAGAGACAAGTTGAAAAAAATTCTAAAAGTTCTCTGGATGGCTCAAGGGTTTTCTTACCAAAGTCGGGAAAGTTGCTATGGACCCAGTTTTGTAGGAGAGTACCAGAACAGAGAAATGGTAGGGGGGTGATTGGGGAATAGTTGGGGGGGAGAGGACTTATGGGATGTATGGTGGGGAGGAACGGGGAAAGGGGAAAGCCTTTGGAATATAAACAAAGAATATAGAAAAAAAAAGAAAATTATTCTAAAAGCAACTCTTGCGTTTTCCAATCAAAATCAGAAAGCCAGAAACATTCTAAAAGTACTGTGTTTACTCCTTAGACAGCCTTCTCTATATAGCTACTAGAAAACATTCTAAAGGAGCTATGTTAGCTCTCTATTTTTTTGAGATTTCTGACCATCCTTTCAGAAAAAATTCTAAAAGAGCTATGAGAACTGTAAAAGAGCTGTGTTCATTCTTCATGGATTTTTTTTTTGACCAAACTGAAAAATAGTCTTAGAAAAGTTCTTGAAAAGCCGTGGTCACTCTTCAGAAATGTCCAGAGAACTCAGCTTTCCCTAGAAAATAATCCAAAAAAGAATTGCTATTGCTCCCTGATAGCTCTTCTCATGAAGACCATTAGTTTTTTTTTAACACAAAATACATTTAATGTGAATTTTATTGAGCAACTATAAAGATTCATAAAATATTATTACATGTTTACTAAAGGCTCAGCCATTATACAACGTCATTTAAGACTTGAGAGAAGTAGAATAAATTTTTCACGTAGCATGTGAAAGATGACATTAATTGTATATGTTTCCAATATGATGAGTTACACATTCAAGCCAAATTCCTTATCTCTTCACTTTTATGAAAACCCCCCCATCATTTCAGAATGAGCAAAAAAATTTTAGGACAATACCTGCTGTCTAAAACCACAGGCAGTATTGATTTCCTCATATATTGTTTAATACAAACATACATGCAGACAGACATGAATATATGCAAGATTTATAAATTAGGAGTTATCTATTAACAACAGTAAGTAATGATTAAACAGAAATTTAACAGCACAGCAATATAACACTTATGAAAACATGTATTTCCCTCTCTATGTGCTTGTCATTGCCTTTAATTTTTGTAAGATATTCTGTACTGGATGGGCCTTCTCTTTCAGCCCAAACTCCAAATAAAAGCCAACAATAATTATATTTACTTCATGTGTTCAGTTCCTATAAGTTTAAGCAGTTTGAGGTACTCTATTTCATCCCACTGGTCATTTTTTTAAAATTATCTATGTGAAGAGAACAGACTTTCTAACACCTTATTAATTTTCTTCATAAGCCTATTTTGTCTTTTATTTACATATCAGTTTAGTCATTTATTCCAGGGTCTCTCTTGCCCACCTTATAAATTAGCATTTATGACTTTAGCCTCTTGATTCTTAGAAAAAGCACAGCAAAGTACATTTCTTACTTAAAAAAAATCTTGCAGCAGAATTCTGAGATCTGCCTGCCTTTATAAACTTAGCTGGGTGGGTTCTTGCTCTGGGAACACCACTACCTCTTTAATAATCTTCTTTAGTATCTTTCTGATAAGCAGGCTCACAGTTCAGCTGCTTCTGTTCCTTTAGATATGAAGGTCATACAGTTCATATTTCATTCTTATATTTTGCCCAGTTGAGAAACTATATTTTTAACTCATGTATCTAAAGTCTTTTCCCAAGGCCTTGAGGGCTCTCCTGAAGGTTTCAGCATTTACCATTTTGCTGAGACATTAGACATACCATTACCTCCTGGACTCATGCTGTCTAGGATTATTATAGAGTCACTAATTTTGGCAAAGAAGACATTCCTCTAAAGTAGGAGCATGAAAATATGCACATTATTATATGAATAATCTTTATGCCCACAGCATCTATCAACACTCATGGAGGTCCACACTCTTCTGGCTTATTTCCTTGCGTGAGAACCAACGTACCCATTACTGACTAAGACTCAGCAAAAGTCCATAAGTTTTCTTATTAATATCAGAAATATGAGAGCACCCTTTAAAACCACAGATTCTGTAGCAGTAGCATACACCCTTGATCTGAAAACTCAGATGGCAGAGGTATGGTAGTCTCTGAGTTTGAGGCCCAGCTGATCTACAGAGTGAGTTCCAGGACAGCCAGTCCTATCCAGGGAAAACCTGTCTTGAAAACTCATCTCCCCTGAAAATGCAGATTACTTCTCTTTTGTCCAGAACTTTGGAAAATGGAACTGGGAGTTAGATGATAGTTGATGACACCAACAGAAGTTGGTGTTTTCAATAAGTGAGTTTTAATTTGATGATAATTCAAAACCAAGAACTGCTCAGGAAGGCATGGTTGCCAACTGTCAAACTATATTATATATAAACTCTAAACTAAAGAATCTGAAAGATGAAAACCACATAACTTTATCGACATATACAAAACATCAGTGAAAGAAATAATAGCTTAATTTTATTTAATTCCTAGTACATGCTCCATATTATGATGGCACCTCGATGTAGGTTATTCACATTTCTCAACCAAAATCTTTATAATGCTTATGACCATATGATTGTTGCCATCTTCCAAGAATAAAAGCAGTGAGACCTAAAGTACTGAAAAAAATCTTGCTTATAAGAATGAGAAAAGATACCAGGCAGTGGTGGCGCATGCCTTTAATCCCAGCACTTGGGAGGCAGAGGCAGGCAGATTTCTGAGTTCGAGGCCAGCCTGGTCTACAGAGTGAGTTCCAGGACAGCCGGCGCTACACAGAGAAACCCTGTCTCAAAAAACCAAAAAAAAAAAAAAATGCAGAACATGAATTTTAGAAAGTCTAAATTCAGATTGTCTGTTCTTAATAGCAAAACTGAACTATTCCTAGATATTCCAGAATGTCCAAATGAATTGAATTTTTAGCAGACCACCTTTCTCTGGAATGAAGTCCTGTACTGGTACAAGGTGACCTTGCTGTGTTAAGAAGAATATACCTAAGTAATAGGGAAGATCCTAATAAATCCAAGTACCTCCAAAGATAAGCTTTAGGGTAGAGTTAGAGATGCATTTAATGGACTGCCATTGAATATCTTCCCAAGCAAATGTATAAAGTATGCTCAGTTATTTGCATAAGGATTATTTGCAGTAGCTCTTTGCAGAATATCGAATTCTTTCAAAGTACCACTCACATGTCTTGTATTACTGAATGAATATTATGAATACATTTCAAATATTGATCTGTATAGTGAGGTGTTTTTAATCTTGATTATTTGTTGGAGAAAGAAATTTACATCTGCATTTGTAATGCTTATAAGGTCATGAGACAGTACATGAGGAGGGAAAGTACAGATAAAGATATCTTCACGTGTATTTCCACAAAGGTCACCTGAAATAGAAATTTGTCAATTAATTTTCTGCACATACTTCTCATCATTTCTTTTTCTTTCTGAAAAATAGTTAATGTAAGATTACATTCCTAATCATAATAGGTAATATTGTCATAAAACAGTTTTTTGGAACTACTGAAGAACCCTGATTGTCAGAGTAATAGAGAAGGGCTATACATGAATTATTCAAAGGATTGTATAATCAGTACAGCATTCAAATTAAACCCCCAGAATGTGCAAATTAGGCAATTATTCATAAAAATATTAACATTTTAATTTTTCACAGCTCAATGTGACATTTTGCATAGCTTTGCTTAAATATAGCATGGAACACACAATTAGGGACATAGTTCTGTACTTCATAATGGTAAATTGGTATGAGTTCTTTACAATTCTGTGAACGTTATTGTGGGGAGGGAGTCAAGTAACATTACTGATGCTCCTGAAAATATAAGCATGTTTCTGATCAGCCAATCTGACACATAACTAGCTAGATTATCTGTGATTAACTTGGTTACATCTGAGTTTCTTTATAATTGGTCCAATATTAAATTCTCAAGATACTATTTCACCTTTCATGCATATAATGCACAAACATTGCATTTTGCAAATAGTAGACATTCAATTAAAATCAATGAGTGGTTGTAAAATATTACTATGGACTTTAATGGTTTATCAGGGAAATCAGGCAGAACTGTATTCATATAGAACGGTGCATGGCACATGCCTTTAATTCCAACACTTATGAGGCAGAGGCAGAGGCAGAGGCAGAGGCAGAGGCAGAGGAAGAGGAAGAGGAAGAGGAAGAGGAAGAGGAAGAAGAGGCAGGTGGCTTTCTGTGAGTTTGAGGCTAGCCTGTCCTACAGAGTGAGTTCCAGGACAACCAAGGCTACAGAAAATCATTAAATCAAAGAGAAAACAAAACAAAAACAAAAACAACAAAAGCCCACCACCAATAATTAAAATATGGTTCAGTTGGTTTGGATACAAGAAACATTGGAACTTATTGTCTTATAGGTTGGAAAGGAAGTATATTTAAAAATAGCTAGTTTTCTAATGAAGTTCATAAAGTAGATTATCATGCAGTTAAATAGAAGCAAATTTCATTTAACTTCAAAAATGAGATATTTTGGGAAAAACATGTGTACCTGGCATGGTGTAATAAACATGCTTTCAGAGAAACTGAGTGTAAAGTACATATTGTAATTCTTCATGAATGAATGCTCGAAGGCTATTTAAGGGCTGTTTTATCAGACTGAACATGTCAAGTATACAATGTAATATAGTAAGAAAACAACCATTACAGAAATAGTCACAGTTGCTAAAATGCTCACAGACAAGTCTTTGAAAAAAAAAACAAGAAGGAATGTTGATTATTTTTATGTTTATGGTCTTGTGGGTAAAAACAGAAGGCTTATCTATATAGAACAAGTGGTTCATATTGCACCTCAAACTTCTGAACAAGAAGAATTAAGATAATATTTTATCCTGAATTTAAATGAGAGAAACAGACAACATATACACTAGTTTTCTTATGTAGTAATAACACAATTCCATCATCTTATTAACTTTTAACATATAAATTTGTCCCTTCCTAATACTATGTTAGAATTCCAAAGTGGATCTCAGTAAACTGAAATATAGATGGTGATGGGAAGTCTGTGTTTCCTTCCAAAGTCTCAGGGGAAAATATATTTTCTTCAGTTTGCAGCATCTAAAGATAATACAGTCCACAGGTATGTCTTCTTTCTCCACCTCTCCTCTGTCTGGCAACTCCATGTTCTCATCTCTGCTTTCTTCTAAGTTAGGATGGCTTTCCATTGGAAAACCTGTTAGATTAGATTGAAATGAGTCATGTAGCAAAATGTTATGTCCTTATTTACACTTTACTGATAAAATTCCATGAAATACCCTTTCACATAAAAACTAGGCAATGGGTTGTCTTTATAAGACCATCCTTTGGCCTTTAACTCATTTTAAGAATTGGGAACTTAACAGGTAATATGGGTATTATTATCTTGCAGAGAAAGTAAACAATTTGTTGTCCTCCTCCTTTATTTTAATTTTTGTGAGATGTGACAATAATTAGCAAGTTTTCAAATTATGAAGTAGGTTAAGTTTTTTTTATTAGATATATTCTTTATTTATATTTCAAATGATTTCCCCTTTCCTGGTTCTTCCCTCCCCCAAAAGTGCCATAGGCTCTCCCCTCCCCCTGTCCCCCAATCAAGTCCTCCCACTTCCCTGTCCTAGTGTTCCCCTACACTGCTGCATCAAGACTTTCCAGGACGAGGGGCCTCCCCTTCCTTTTTCTTGGACATCATTTGATATGTGAATTGTGTCTTGGGTATTCTGAGCTTCTGGGCTAATATCTACTTCTCAGTGAGTGTTTACCATGTGTGTTCTTTTGTGATCACTTAGGATGATATTTTCCAGTTCCATCTATTTGCCTAAGAATTCATTGTTTTTTAATAGCTGAGTAGATTAAGTTAAATATGAGATCTGAGACAAGCAAATACAGCTAGCAGCATGAGTGGAAAGGGCTAAGAAACACTACGAGATGTCTACCAATGTAACTCCACTGGTGTGGAGAAAACTTAAAATAAAAGGCCTTAAAATTATAGCAAGATAAAATAAAAGTATTTATGACTTAAAAGTAATAAATACAAAGGAATATGTATTCTTTCTTGATAATGTTTATAGTGTCAGTGTCTAATCCTTTGCTGTTATCTGCGGAATTCCTAGTCCCATTGTTGTCCAATTGCATAGGACTAGCCTGCCTTCTTTGGATAAAATGGAGCAGAAATTTTTAGGTTTGGTGTTTTCTAAAACAAAGCAATAGCTCATAAATCAAATCCTCAGTCTCATTAACATAATAAAGAGATGTGAGGCAAATAGAATTTTAGTCTTTCAAAGTAAGGGCAAAAGTAGGTAGAGCTTAATGCTTACATAAATACCTGAAGTCACCACTGCACCTGGTGCAGTGCCCTTTCAACCAAGATGATGTATTCTTATGCATTCATACATTCAAAATGGATGTAATTGTGCCAATTTGAAACATTGAAGAGAAATTAGACAAAATTAACAAAAAGGTACCAAAGTGACTAAGCAGCAAAAACAGGAATATTATGATCCAAAGACTTTGTGCCTCACTCTGACATAACCTTCATTTTTAATTGAGTAAAGGCACATATAGCACATATGCCTGCCATTTGTCCTCACAAATGTTAATATTTAATTCACTCTTACTGAAATGGTAAACTTAAAGGTAAATGTAGAACTTCAATTTATTTCCTTTATCTTGTTAAGTTTATATTCACAGTATATTCTCATTTGAAAGGTCATGAAAAAAATACAAGTTAAGGGAAAATCTTCCATTTCATATCAGTTGCGTAAAACTCTGGCAATGGCTTAAAATAGACTTTTGCTACAAATTGAGATGTTGCAACGGGTCTTCTTTTGTATGTTTGCTTTTATTTCCCCTGTGGAAGACTTTTATAAAAATGGTATGATAGAGCAACATTCACCTTCCAGATGCACTTGCTAAGAACTTATTATTCTGAAAACAGTGTGTGGGGCATGGTGGGCAGTTTTGATTTCCCACCCTTAAGTTCTAAGATAAGCTTAGAGGAAAGGGTATTCTCTATGGGTATGCTCACCTGGAAAATAAGTGGCTTTTGAAAGCGGAGCTGACCACTTGGATGCCCAGAATTAATGCACTTCACTTTGTACCCAACACACCTTGTCTGAGTTGCACCCGGTGCACAGCACTGAAATTGTAGGAATTAATATGGTCTCTTCTGTGGATCATGATGCCAATCACAAGCTCCATGTACAGACCCTCTGTTTTTGAGCTTTCCAGATGCTATCTATAATCTTGGCATCGTTTGGTCTTAGCACAGCATAGCAAGCTGTTCACATTATAATCCCTTCTAGAAGACTTTAATATAGACTCTACTTGGGCATGACACAATGCTCTCATGATCATATTTTCTGCATGTAGCCTTACACTACCCTCAACAAGGAAAAAAAAAACTGTTCCAGATTATGCAATCAGTTTTTTGATTCACCCCCAACTCCCTTATTACCAAGAACATTCTGTGTCCTGGTGGCTTAGGTTTCTGTTCTGGACAGTGTACTTTGGACTTCATTTCTATGGTAACCATCTTTAAAAGCACATGTTTCCTTTAGGCAGAACACAGCCCCAAGAAGAACATGGAGATCTGTAAGAAGACACAGATTGTTATTGATGGAATTTTTGAAGCTGGGCTGAATGGATTTATAGCTCTGGCTTAACTTCTTGAAGGAACTTATATAAGTGTTGATTATATCATTAATTTTCATATTATATAAAAGATAATTATATTTCATTTTCTTTTAAAGATTTAACCTGGCAGTTGGAAAGATTTCTGTGCTGAAATGCAAGATTAAAATAATTAAAGCAGCCTATAAAAGTTAACGATTTTTGAAAGACCATTTTTGAGGGTATATAATTTAAACTTTAATTTTCTTTTAAAAGTCATTATCGCCATAACTAATTTGAGCTGTCTGATAACACTGAACAGTGAGCAAGTTATTTGGACAACTTAAAACTATAAGTACAGTAAGATTATATTTGAGATCTAACAAAAATATATATTGTCCATAACAACCACACATCTAAATTATATATTTTCAAATAAGTAGTGATACTTTTAATGCATCACTTCTTCTGCACCACACCAATCTGGGGAAAATTACTATCTATAAGATAATTGATGCCAGGAAAAGAATATTTCTTTTAAAATAGAAATGACAGTTAATTGCCCAATAGATATCACTATAAATTTAACATTTACTTGCCAAATATTATTGTCATCTCAGAGGCTTACTGATGAATAAGCTCATTTTTTCTAATTCTTTTAGAACTCTGGCTGGCTGGTTCAACTCAGCTGACTGATTCAAATTAACTTCTCTCTGGCTTCTCACTTAATTGTTCTGCTTGGCCTCAGGCTAAATCTGGCAGCAATTTGTTCTAATCCTCTGACTCTTTCTTATTCTCTTGTTTCAACTTCCCCTGCAGAACCTGCACTTCAAGAACTGCCCAAACTGAATTGAACTGAACTCAACTCTCAACTTCACTGCATTGTCTGAATTGAACTGAACTGCATTCATTTAACTGCTCTTTCTCTCTGCCTCTATCTCTCTGTCTCTTTCTCTGTACCTATTTCTGTCTCTCTGTACTCTATCTCTCTATCTGTCTCTGTATCTGTCTTTCTGCTGCTTTCTTAAGTTGCCTCTTTTTTTCTGTCCTTGTTAGAATTTGGCATATTCTTTTTTGGACTCAGTTTGTCACATCTTTCTCCAATTCATCACTTTGTCTGACTTTTAATTTGACATCACTTTCAAACATGGATGCTTCCTTCTACAAACTATCCTACCTTTACATTAACTGAGATTAAGGTGTGAGCTAAGTGCACACTCTCTATATCACCAGAGGGGTGTCATTCCAGCCAGATCACATAGACCAAGAAGCTCCTTAGAAGCCTTGCCAGAGCAGCCATTTTGCTGGAACCTGTTTCCTCTTGAATAAATTTTCTAGCAAAAAGCTTTCTTAAGTTGGAAAGATGACTGATCATTCAAAACCATTTTCTATTCCAGGGATCTGAGATTGATTTCTTCATACATGCGAGACCATATCAATCTGCACCTCCAGTTCTAGGGATTTTCATTCCCTCTTAGTCTTCACACCTTTTAGTCTCTTGAGATCCAAGGCACACACACGGTATACATATGTATTCTTAATACCTTTGACTCCAATATTAAGAATATTTTAGATGCTTTCTAGTTTTGGGAAAGGTTAGTGTAATTATTTCAAAGCAATATGACATGTTACAGAGGATAAACATTTCATATTCATTACTTTTGCCTATCATATTAAAGTTATGAAGCTAATATATTTTTCTAATAGTTTACAACATCACAATATAAACACATTAAATGAAATAAAAATAAATGAATGCAAAGTATGGTAAATAAATAACTTTATTTTTGTTATCCCTATGGTTATTTGTTAAAATTCTTTCTTACTTTGCTTAGTTTTTGTTTTTTACTATCTTTTCAAAATTGGTTTGGGATGTGGTAGTAAAAACTTTTCCATGTTATTTCTCAGGACTCCAGCAGGAGTGATCAAAGGTTTTTCCTTTCTATTGTTAGTTTGTTTTAGAAATCATCACTATAACTTACAGGGAGAATAGGGAAGTTGTTAAAATATAAATTCTTTACTTGCATAATGGAAAAGGAAGAATCACTAATACAGGGACTTATTTGGAATGAAAGGCCTACACACATAGAAGCAGAGATGTAGGCATGCATACAAAGCATCTGCTTCATATGAATCAAATGGAGATTCCCTAATAATTCATATTAATGCCATATTTTGAAGTTTCTTTAAATTCTCTCTAACCAGATCAGCATTTCCTCATACTTTGTAAAGAAAGCAACTCAGATTCATCTCACTTCCCTATTAGAATCGCTTCAACTTCTCATCTATGTCTAATTACCACAGTCTAGCCACTAAATGTTCCCTTGTTCATAGCTACACTAGAAATTCTTAATATGCAACAACAAAGAACTGTCACCCATTTTCAAATTCTATATTCATAAGTATATGTGACCTAGATATGAATGAAAAAAAGAACTCCTAACAGGTCTATTTTATGAAATATCTCTGAGATAAATTTGATGAAATAACTCAATATTTCATATTAATCACAAGTTAACCTGTGACAGGGAAGTTTGTGCACGGCCTGCTCAATCAGTGCACCTGGCTTCCCTAAGAATAGCCTGTCTATTCAGAAGGTATAATAAACTAGGTCAACAGGGAGGGGCACTAAGAGACACAGTGGCCACAATTGCATCAGGCAGGGACATCTGTAGATCTCTGGAAAAACTCTGGAAAACAAATGTGATTTTTGTACCAAACAGTCAAATAAATATTCTGTTAGCATTTGCTTTTATCACAAAAGGAGGTGCTCTATCAGCGGCAAAGTCATCCACAGATAATTTTTTTTTAATGTGGAAATACAGAGGACCTTGTCTTATTTTATAAATAAAAAGGCTTAAATCTTCTAAGACTAAAATGAAAGGTGAAATATGAGGCATTCATGCCAAGAAAACTGATCTAAAACAAAACACTTTGACTATACTCAATCCCCCAAGTAAAATTATTTAAAGAATAAATTAATGTTCATCAGAACAGAATTATCCTGTGTCTAGTTTAGAACCATTACCTCAATGTTTGAAGTTAGTTTTGAAGAAAACGTATGGATTTCCAGTGATGGTGTTTTAAACAATCATATATACTACTGTAATGATAACATCACAATTGTGATTAACTGATATTAAAGATATTATGACCCTTAGAATTTTGATTTAAGATATGTTGTGGATAAATTAGGATCACTTTGATTGAGGTGGAAAATTGTGGTGTCAAAATAACAAATGGAATAATATATATGAATGAATGAATTAACTTAATTGAGTCTGCCATATAATATCAAATTAAATGTTTCCTATCTTCCTTTAGCAGAGATGAAAGATGATTTGGACATTGCAAACAAAAATGAACAACATAGTTCTGTAATCATCACATAGAAGCCTTTGTCGAGAAACATGTTGGCAAAGAACAGATTCTTTGAACAACTGAAAATGAAAGAAAGACCTAGTGGCTAAATATACTCCATATATAGCCTGCTTAGGTTTATAATTCACAATCAGGCAGAAATCAACACTCTTCCCTGGGCACAGATATGAGATTTCTTCACCTGTGTTTTCAATGAATAAACTTTTGGTAGTTTTAAGATTTTTATTGAAGTTAACATCTGTTGATTATAAACAAAAAATTATTCTTTCATTTTTTTTCTAATTTTAAGAGGTAGACATGAGAGGGATATATTAAAGATAGGGTTATCCACAAAAAGATTTTGAGTAGGGTATCAGAAAGTATGTTAAGGAAGTTTCTTCATATTGCTGCCTACATAGAAGAAAGGATAAGAATGGCAGGCATAGATTTTATGTTGATATTTACTTCTTTGGTCAAATCTACAAGAGTCCATCTCTGTACTTACAGAATAGAGTGTTTTGTCCTTACCTTGATGAATCTTTAATTGTTAATAGTCTCATGAAGAGGGTGACTATGGAAGTGTGATTTTTCTCCATCATTATGAAAATCCCTGAAGGATTCTCAATACTCAGGAAAAGCTGGACAGTATGGTACATCTTCACTATTAGGAAACTCTGGAGAGACATGGTTATATTTCCTCTCTTAGTGTCAAATAAACTGACGAGGGAAGAGGGAACAGGTCCTGTGGTTTCTGATACTCTTCCTTTCCTTGGATAAATATTTTAAAAGAAAGTAAAGCTAGATAATATCCAGAACCTTCATGTTATATAACTCTGACAGCCTCACTAACTCACCTGGGCATGTGTCCCAGATATTCAGACATGTGATGACTGATTACTTCTGCTTTCATTGGCCAGTTCTGAAGCCTTTGCCTCTCATGATGCAAGGTATACAAGTGATTAACAAAACTTGCCCAAGTAGCCTATCTAGGTGCCATTCATTCTCTGTGCTGGTTATCCATTCATAATAAGATTATAGTCTAATTTCTTCCATTTGACCCCTACAGACAAGTGTAAAAATGCAGACAAGGCATCATGGTTTAGTTGAAATTGAATTTATAACATGTTCCATGGAGGAAGTTTATCTCTTTGAAGATTAATGCCTGTAACACTGCATAGATCAAATAGGTAAAAATGAAATAAGATAGAGCCAAACAGAATAAGAGAGCTTTACTTTTTTTCTCTCGTGATTCCAATACCTAGGTCTTCTTAGCTAGAATTTGAAGCTATGGTTAATTACTGTTTTGAAGCACATATCTAGACCGTAATCCTATCCTCATACACCTGTTTTTGTGAAATAATCTAGTCTGGTATACAGTTATAACATGATCTTCCGCTCTATGCTAAATATTTCATAAAATCTTACTTGGTGTCACAGACTCAAGTCAGATATTTTGTTCTCATTCTTTTCCCTGTCCATAGTTGTGTACCCAAAACATCTGGGTGAATAGTTCTTCTTGGATGGAAAGACCAAAATGGGGCCAACTTTCATGCAAGGAACTTAATCGTCTATAGATTTTTCAAGGTTTTTCTGTGGTAAATAACCTGGGATAGTCAACTTAAGGAGTTGAGACAGTTCTTCCTTCAGTAGAAGAGGCTCATGATACTCCCAAGAAATTCACAGACCTTGAATTTATAGATTACAAGACCAAAGAGCCTTTTCTTACAGATTCCATAAGCCACTTGCTGAGAGGGATGATACCTTGGTGAAGCTGATAGGATGTTGTACATGGGATTCTAGAAATGTTTTTGTCTTTTTCTCTCAATCAGTTCTGGTATGAATTTTAGTGAGGCAACTGCCAAGAACCCCAATAAATGCATTGTATCTCTAAGCTAAATTTGGGTGGGTTCTGTATTGGTTTTGTCATACTTTTATTGGCACCCTACCTAGGGCAAATGCGTTTAAATCCACTCAAGATAAGTCTCTCAACAGGAGCAAAGATTTGTGGTAATTTCTAGTTTCCGAAGTTCTAACCCAGGATCAGTGGACTACTTTTCTTTTCAACCACTAGAGAAGAAAAAGATCATATTTGGGAATCTGTGGTACAGTAAGTATTATTAATTCATGTTAGCCAGGTTAGAGAATCAGAGTGAGAGAGATTTAAAGTGTTCCACTATATTCTTCAAGCCAATAAGCCAAAAGTCTTTCTAAAGCAAACTAAACCCAGATCCTAAATATTCTACCTCAAGATAGCATTATCAACTAATTAAGAAGCCTTCAGCATATGTGTCTGTAGGAGGTATTTCATATCCACACTATAATAGAGATATTAAGTTAAAGTATAGACCTTATTCTTGATATCCACTATTGAAGAGATGAAAATACATTCTTGATGTGTTAGTCACATATTTAATTTAAATTCATCCCGTCTCTGATTTCAGGTATAAAGGAACAAGTCTGGAATGTTCAAAGACAGTTGGTGATTAATGCTTGTGAATTATCTGCTTTTAGCTAATGGGTTGATCAGTTCTTTTCCATATTGAAGATCCTTTCCAAAACATTAAGATAAGATACAAATGTCTTCACACTTTTTTACTCACCCTCCTTCAATTATAACCAGAGTCCTTGCTTAGCATTCAAATACTCTTATCTTTGACCTTGTTTTTCAGAGTTCATTGAGGGAAAAAAATGAAACAACAGGAAACAAAACAAAAACAAACACCAAAAAAAAAAGCCTGTGCATTAATTAGGGTTATAGTAACTACCAAGATAAGAGATGCATGATACAAGATACAAGATAAGATAAAGGATACAATATACATGATTTTATAGAGTTTGACACAAACCTACAGGGAAAAGAGGGAACAAAGATCAGCATTTAAATTGGTCCTGCATTATATTAAAACTAGAAAGACTGTCTTTGTGGTCATGGTGTTTCATCACAGGAATAAAAAATCTGATTAAGACAGAGGGTTTCAAGAAATAAAATAATTTATTCTTTGTTTCTGGTGGGAGACATAACACAATTGAATATGATCAGAGATTGAAGATCAAAGGGAACAACAGAAATTAGATATTTTTTTCAGAATAAGAATCCTTGAAAAGAAAGATTTATTCAGTGTAGTTGAAGACAATATGGGAAGCAGCTTTCCCTTTGGAACTGGAGGCCCATGTGTTTCCTAATCAGACATTTATAAACTGAGGGAGTTTACACTTTCTGACTATTCAGCTTATACAACATAAGGCCAGGGTTGCAATAAACAAAGTTAGAATTCAGGCTTGTGAGAAGACAGGAGGGGATTTTAGAACCAACCCTATGGAGAGTAGAAAACTAGAAGCGACATCTAGGGCTCTGTTGAGGCTGTTAGACATAAAGTCACAGTGGCACCAATTATCAGATGGTGTGATTACTTCCTACAGTGTGTGCATCTGGGAATAAACACTGAGAACACCAAGAAGATGAAGAACATATTGAAAAGGAAGCTGATACCAAAGACAAGGGAATGATTCATTTGCTTAATAATGAATTCATATATACATAAAATAATTATGTGAATTATGTGGATGGAAAATTATTTTCTGCCCTTATAGATTTTTAACAAAATCTTAAACCATTTACATGATGAATAATTTTCATTATTATGGAACTACTTTGGGCTCATATAATCTAAAATAAAATAAATATCACATATATAGTAAGAGGGAGACTAATACCTGTTTATTTAGCCAATAAACTGACTGTTCTTTATCCATAGATGAAGCAATTTCTGTATTAAAGAAGCGAGTAAACACCTATCTTTAATAGGTATAGTGTGCTTTACTTTTCATTTATCTAATACAATGAGAACAGTTTCATAGTTCTGGTTATAGTTATATAAGCAATGAAATGGTAGAATATACATTACATACTACACATTAAATAAAACTTTCATTTTAATGCAACAGTGTAGGTAGGCTGTGTTTTATGAATGAAAGAATATGAAGGATTTTGTATTAGTCAGAATTTTCTAGAGTCACAGAACTTATGGGTAGTCCCTATATAGTAAGGGAATTTGTTACTGACTTACAGTCTGTAGTCCAACTCCCAACAATGCTCAGAAGCAGCTGTGAATGTAAGTCCAAGGCTCTAGCAGTTGCTCAGTCCCACAAGGCAAGCAGGCTAAGAAGAGTGACAATGAATCTACCTTCTTCTAATGTCCTTGTGTAGGTCTCCAGCAGAAGGTTTTGCCCAGATTAAAGGTGTGTAGTACCACACTTAGATCTGGAACTTGCTTTGTCCCAAATGACCTTGAACTCTGAGATATCCCATTAATCTTCTGGGATTCATAGCCACTATGCCTCAAGATTTCCAAGCCAAGATCCAGGTCAGAGTTTATTCCAGATATTGTCAAGTTGACAACCACTACACACACACACACACACACACACACACACACATATATATGTATATATATATATATATATATATACATATATATGTTTTACATATAAAGATGAAACCAAATTTACATAATAAATGTAATTATAAAAAATTGCCAGTCTGGGTGAATTAATTTATTATTTATAAATTAGAACTGCATTTTAAACTGCAAATAAAATGGGAATGTGAAATGCATGCAATTACAGTTTGATCAAAGTATGTTCATAGCCCTCTTCTAGAGATTCTTCTGACAAATGCTAGAACAAATTTAGTTAGCTGTCAGACATAGAGTAAATGATATTTTGGTAGAAGGAGGCCCAGGAGTCTTGTTGCTTCTCTTATATATTATATATTTGTTGTTACCATTTGCTTGTTTTTTCATTCAAATATGTGCCAAAGAATATGAGGTCTCAAAGATTCCCTGTCTTGAAGCAGAAAAGAAGAAATTGTCTTTGTGCTCTTAAGATTGCTTCATGATCCAGACCTGGTAGACTTTTTCCTGTGTAATTCCATCCTTGGATGGGGAATAGTAGAAATTTGTTGTGTCATTTCTTTGGAGACCAATGTCCAACCCAGAATTCTCCATTCCTGTTGAATATACAAATTTTGCTGGTGATTTTGGTAATATTATAGCTGAAGAAATGAAGCTGATTTCTCTCTTTAGGATCTCTTCTCTTCCTTTGGGCTTCCAACAGTTCCTGAAGTGTTAGAAACATTTAAATTTTAAGACATAAATTAGGAATGAAAAACTAAAATTAAATGGAAAAGGTATTGTTGCAGATATTTTAATAATTGCTTTCAATTCTGTCCTTTTAAATTTTAAATATGTCAGTAAAACAAAAAGCCATAGGACATAGGATAGACCTGTTATACTTAGGGAATGATTTACAAAAACATACAGAGATGTGGATAAATCTTAGTAAGAACAGTACTTGCCTAGCCTGTAGGAGGACCTCAATTCAGTTGTACAACACTATATAGAGCAGGTGTGGTGCTGTACAAGTGTAATTCTAGCTCTCCTGGTATGAAAGCAGAAGTATTAGAAGATCAAGTTCCACTTTGTCTAGGTAGAAAGTAAATAAATGGTCATCTTAAGAAATACAAAACCCTGTCTTTAGAGAGATGGAGAGATAGATAGATAGATATAGATATAGATATAGATATAGATATATAGATAGATATAGATAGATAGATAGATAGATAGATAGATAGATAGATTTCAAAAAAAATATCAAAACACAATTATTAGAGAAAAATTATTTTCAATATTTAATATACATATAAATAAACCAATGTTAATCTTTGGCTCTTCTTGTTCTTTTTTGTTGCTATTTAAATTAATCATATGAAAATTCAGTTTCCAATATTTCTATGGATTTTAAAAGAAATGTTATAAAATCATGATATAAACTCATTAAACTTTTAAAGCTTTTAATCCATTAATAGTGTTGAAAAATTTTACAGTTAATCTTCTTGCTGTAATATTACTCTGAATGCTCCTTGCTTCCCTTAGTCTTTGTGAATCTGTTTAAAGAGCACTGGTAAGTCATTCTGGTGGTTCCTCAGAAAATTGGGCATGTCACTTCCAGAGGACCCTGTCATACCACTCCTGGGCATATACCCAGAGGATTCCCCTGCATGCAACAAAGACACATGCTCCACTATGTTCATGGCAGCCTTATTTGTAATGGCCAGAAGCTGGAAAGAACCCAGATGTCCCTCAGTGGAGAAATGGATACAGAAAATGTGGTATATTTGTACAATGGAATACTACTCAGCAATTGAAAACAGTGAATTCATGAAATTTGTAGGCAAATGGTTGGAACTGGAAAATATCATCCTAAGTGAGGTAACCCAATCACAAAAGAATACACATGAAATGCAAGCACTAATAAGTGGATATTAATCAGCCTAGAAGCTCTGAATACTCAAGACACAATTAGCAGATCATATGATTCCCAAGAAGAAGGAAGGAGAGGGTCCTGGTCCTGAAAATACCAGGGGATTGATCCAGTATTGTAGGGGAGTAACAGAACAAAGAAAAGGGGGGTGATTGGGGAATGGGAGGAGGGAAGAAGACTTATGGGACTTATGGGGAAGGGGGAACTGGGAAAGGGGAAAGCATTTGGAATGTAAACAAAGAATACAGAAAAAATGAAAAAATTCAAAGAAAAGAAAAAATAGAATTTATTTAGGGAAAACTTGTATAACATCATGAAATAGATATGGACAATGACCAAAGAGCCCATTGTATAGAAACCTGACCTATATGGTGAGGACAGGTAATATAATTTAGAAAGGCAGTTTTGTGAAGGTACTCACAAAAACAGTTTCTTTACTGACTTTAGCCAAAAATGAGACATAGCCTTGTTCTCAGGTCCAGAATGTCTTTTCCTAACTTTATTTCCATAAGTTGCACATGAAGATTGAGACTGAAAATCCAATCCAGCCATAGATCACTTCCTGTAAATGTCTTTCAAAATGAAACTAGAGAGTTTCATGGTGAAGATGAGTCCTTCACATTGCCCTATTTCAGATCATATTATAGATAGTTTTGGATCTATCTCTTTATCAGGGCCAGAGATGCAGTATTCTTGATCAGGATTCTGCTAAAGCCTATTGTGTTCCCTCCCCTACTTCCTGATTTCTCTGTCTCTTCATTCCTCCTCTTCCTGATCCACCTCCTTTACTTTCTTCTCCTTCTTCTTCCTCTTCCACCTCCTCTCCTTTCTCTCCTTTTACCTCCTACTTGCTCTTTTCCTCTTCCTCCTTCCCCTTATTTCTCCTCCTTCCCCTCCTCCTCTTCCTTCTTCCTCTTCTTTTTCTTTCTTCGTTTTACTACTCTTTCTCTTCCTCTTCCTCCTGCTCTTCTTCCTCATTCTCTTTTTCCTCTACCTCTTTGCCCCTCCTCCCCTAATTTCTTCTTCCTCCTCCCCCTCCTCCTTCTCCTCCTTCTTCCTTCTTCAAAAGAAAAAAAGGTAGCTTTATTGAAAACCAATGGAAAGTACAGATCATAGAAGAATATACTGATGCTTCCACCACTTCCTCACTCCCAACTTTTTTTTCTCCACTTATGCTTATTTGGTTTTTTATTGATTTGATTTGATTGTTTTTGTTTTTGCATTTTGTTTGTTTGATTGATTTCTTCTTTTCTATCACTTTCTTTTGGGTCCATTCATCACCACCTACCTCCTGCCACTTGACTTGGTTGTTTATAAATGACATGGTTTCTCTTCTCTTCACCATCATCCTCTTTTATAGATTCCTTGTCAATCCTATGGTGAAAGTATGAAATAAATAAATACTTTTAAAAGCTCTGATAAGTTTATCTTTCAGATTTTTTTCAGAATTATTTATTTCTTTTCTTTTTTTGTTTTTTATTCCTTTTTTCTTCCCTATCAACAGCAATAAAAAACAAATGACATCATCCTGATCTCCATGGTGGCATACCTTAGCTTTTACACCAATCCAATTTTTTGAAACAATGACGTAAAAAAGAATAATAATGACCAAAGAAACCATTAAATATGGTAGAGTACATTCTCTAAGAATGAGTGTAGAAAATTTTACAATACTACTATTATGATAATCTATAATTTTAGATAGACTTTATACTGTTTAATAGTTCTAAGAACAGATTGTGCTCTCAAGAGAATTCCCTCCCTTTGTTATTGACAGAACCTTTTGTATTAATTGTTTAGAGGAGGGAAAGTATCTCTAAACTTTATCTAAAAGACTGTAGCTAGGTGAAAATTTTCAGAATATGTGAATTGTTCAAAGTGCTAAGATTTTACCCTGAACTAGTTACTAACATTCTTTTTTCATAATCAGTAATAAAAATATTGCCACCTTAGTTTCTGATTGTAGAACATGTTCAACATGAAGGCTGGCCAAATTTAGTGTTATTTGGTTAGTCCATACCTAACCAACTGTTTCAGTTACTTAATCAGATGATTTGGGGATATTTAACATCATTTTAAATTGTATCAATCATGCTATTAAATACAGGAAATAAGGCCTGTATTTAGAATATAATTAAGTATATTCAAAGAGTGACCACTGGTAATTTTAGTAATACCAATATATGTACCTTAGAATTTTTATGTCCTAGCCAGGCGGGGGTGGTGGTGACACAAGCCTGTAATCCCAGAACTTATAAGGCAGAGGCAGGCAGATTTCTGAGTTCGAGGTCAGCCTGATCTACAGAGTGAGTTCTTTTACAGCCAGGGTTACACAGAGTAACCCCATCTCCTAAATTATTAATTCTGTGAAGGTAATATGAGCATTTTCTTATAGTAAATGTGTCTCCTGCTTGAATTTGGTAAATATGACACACATTTGGGACTCTAAAATCACTTTAGATTATACTAGGAACTGGAAAAGAGCATGATAACAGAGGCCAAAAAGGAGAGCGTGTGAGAAATACCTAGGCAAAATTTTCATCCTTAAAATGTATTTGAATTGTAACACGCCATTGGTGATATGCATGCAGATTTTTAAGAAAGCACCTAGCAAACAATCCATTAAATTTTATTAAAGGTAACTGGGCGGCCTTGCATCAAGGTGGCAGCCAGCTCTCAGGCCCCTGGACCAGCAGTAGCGGCGGGCCTCCATATTGAAACCAGGACACAGCTGGAGAGACCCAGGTAGACAGACTCTGCTAGGCTCTTGCCACCAGACAGGCCTGGCTCAGCCGAGCTCTGCAGGACTTCCCCGCACCCTCAGGCCTTGCCCCGAGGAAGTGGGTGGCAGCCAGCTTACGGGCCCCTGGAAAAGCGGTAGCGGTGGGCCTCCATATTGCAACCAGGACACAGCTGGAGAGGCCCAGGTAGACAGACTCCAGCCAGGGCTACCATCACTGGGGGGATCTGCTAGGCTCTCGCCACCAGGCATGTCCAGCTCTGCCTGCCAAGGCTCTGCAGGACTTCCCCGAGCCCTCAGGCCTTGCAACAAGGCAGCTGGTGGCGGTCAGTGATCCCTTGGAGCAGCAGTCACGCATAATCACCAGTAGAGAAACAACAGGTGAGCCCAGCCTCACAGGAGATTCAAACACCAGCCAGTGACAACAAGGCCAACTAACACCAGAAATAACCAGATGGCAAAAGGAAAACCAAGGAACATTACTAACAGAAATCAAGGCAACATGACAGCATCTGAAACCAGTTTGCCAACAACAGGAAGCCCTGGATACCCCAAAACACCAGAAAAACAAGACTTGGATATAAAATCACTGGTCAGGATGCTGGTAGCTGAACACATAGAAAAATCTCGTAAAGAAATAGAGGAGAAAATGGATCAAAAGTTAGAAGCCTTTACAAGGCAAATACAAAAATCACTTCAAGAAATGCAGGAGAAGATGGATCAAAAAGAAGAAGACAATAAGGAAGAAAGACAAAAATCACTTAAAGAAATACAGAAGAACGTGGGCCAACAAGTAGAAGCTATGAAAGAGGAAACACAAAAATCTCTTAAAGAAATGCATGAAAACACAATCAAGCAAGCGAAAGATCTGAGCATATCCATCCAGGTACTGAAAACAGAAGTAGAAACAACTAAGAAATCGCAGAGGGAGACGACATTGGAGAGAAAAACCTTGGGAAGAAATCAGGGGCCATAGATGCAAATATCAACAATAGAATACAAGAGATAGAAGACAGAATCTCAGAAGCCGAAGATACCATAGGAACCATTGATTCAACAGTCAAAGAAAATACTGAATGCAAAAAGGTTGTAACCCAAAACATCCAGGAAATCCAGGACACAATGAGAAGAACAAACCTAAGGATTATAGGTATGGACAAGATTGAAGATTTACAAGTTAAAGGGCCAGCAAATATTTCTACAAAATTATGGAAGAAAACTTCCCTAACCTAAAGAGAGAGATACTCATGAATATAAAAGAAGCCTATAGAACCCCAAACAGACTGGATCAGAACAGAAATACATCCCGTCATATAATAATCAAAACTCCAAATGTACTAAACAAAGAAAGAATATTAAAGGCAGCAAGAGAAAAAGGCCAAGTAACATATAAAGGAAGACCTATCAGAATAATACCAGACTTCTCACCTGAGACCATGAAAGCTAGAAGATCCTGGGTAGATATCATGCAAACTCTAAGAGAACACAAACTTCAGCCAAAACTACTTTACCCAGCAAAGCTCTCAATTGCCATAGATGGAGACATCAAGGTATTCCATGACAAAACCATATTTGCACAATATCTTTCCACAAATCCAGCCCTACAAAGGATAATAGGGGGAAAACACCAAGACAAGGACGGAAACTATACCCAGGAAGAAGCAAGATAGAAACCTCCTCTCATCAAACCCTAAAGAAGATAACCTCTCGAATATAAATAAATAAATAAATAAATAAATAAATAAATATAATTTAAAAAATGTCTGGGGGTAATAATTACTATTCCTTAATATCTCTTAACATCAATGGACTCAATTCCCCAATTAAAAGACATAGATTAACAGCCTGGAAATGGAAACAGGACCCTACATTTTGCTGCATACAGGAAACACATCTCAGTGTTAAAGAAAAACACTGCCTTAGAGTAAAAGGCTGGAAGGCAATTTTACAAGCAAATGGTCTCAGGAAACAAGCTGGAGTAGACATTCTAATATCAGATAAAATTGACTTCCAACCTAAAGTCATCAAAAGAGACTCAGAAGGTCACTTCTTGCTGGCCAAAGGGAAATCCACCAAGAAGAGCTCTCAATACTGAACACCTATGCTCCAAATGCAAGGGCACCCTCATTCGTAAAAGAAACCTTACCAAAGCTTAAAGCACACATTACACCTAACACAATAACTGTGGATGACTTCAACACTCCACTCTCCTCAATGAACCGATCAGGAAAGCAGAAACTAAACAGGGACACAGTGAAACTACTTGAAACTTTGAACCAATTGGATTTAACAGATATATATAGAACATTTCATCCTAAAGCTAAAGAATATACCTTTTTCTCAGCACCGCATGGTACCTTCTCCAAAATAGACCATATAATTGGTCACAAGACAGATGTCAACAAATACAAGAAGATCGAGCTAATCCCATGCCTCCTATCAGATCACCATGGAGTAAGAGTGGTCTTCAATAGGAACAAAAACAACAGAAAGCCCGCATACACATGGAAACTGAACAATACTCTACTCAATGACACCTTGGTCAAGGAAGAAATAAGAAAAGAAATCAAAGACTTTTTAGAATTCAATGAAAATGAAGGTACAACCTACCCAAATTTATGAGACACAATGAAAGCAGTGCTAAGAGGAAAACTCATAGCTCTAAGTGCATCCAAAAAGAAACTGGAGAGAGAATACACTAGCAACTTAATGGCACACTTTAAAGCCCTGGAAGAAAAAGAAATAAATTCACCCAGGAGGAGTAGAAGACAAGAAATCATCAAACTCAAGGCTGAAATCAATCAAATAGAAACAAAGAGAACCATACAAAGAATCAACAAGACTAGGAGCTAGCTGGTTCTTTGAGAAAATAAACAAGATATATAAACCCTTAGCCAGACTAACCAAAGGACACAGAGACAGTATACAAATTAACAAAATTAGAAATGAAAAGGGAAACATAACAACAGAAACTGAGGAAATTCAAAAGATCATCAGATCCTACTACAAAGGTCTATACTCAAAACAACTGGAGAATCTGGAGGAAATGGTCAATTTCCTAGACAGATACCAAATACCAAAATTAAATCAGCATCAAGTAGATCAGCTAAATAGTCCCATAACCCTGAAAGAAATAGAAGGGGTTATAGAAAGCCTCCCAAAGAAAAGAAGTACGGGACCAGATGGTTTTAGTGCAGAATTCTACCAGACCTTCAAAGAAGACTTAACACCAATACTTTTCAAACTATTCCACAAAATAGAGACAGAAAGGACACTGCCCAACTCATTCTTTGAAGCCAAAATTACGCTAATACCTAAACCACAAAAAGATCCAACAAAGAAAGAGAACTACAGGCCAATTTCTCTTATGAATATCAATGCAAAAATACTAAATAAAATTCTTGCCAACCTAATCCAAGAGCACATCAAAATGATCATTCGCCATGATCAAGTAGGCTTCATTCCAGGGATGCAGGGATGGTTCAATATATGGAAATCCATCAATGTAATCCACTACATAAACAAACTCAAAGAAAAAAACCAAAGGCTCATCTCATTAGATACTGAAAAAGTATTCGACAAAATTCAGCATCCTTTCATGCTAAAAGTCTTGGAAAGAGCAGGAATTCAAGGCCCATACCTAAACATAGTAAAAGCAATCTACAGCAAACCAGTAGCCAACATCAAAATAAATGGAGAGAAACTTGAAGCAATCCCACTAAAATCAGGGACTAGACAAGGCTGCCCTCTCTCTCCATATCTTTTCAATATAGTACTTGAAGTTCTAGCGAGAGCAATTAGACAACATAAGGAAGTCACAGGGATACAAATTGGAAAGGAAGAAGTCAAAGTATCATTATTTGCAGACGATATGATAGTTTACTTAAGCGACCCACAAAAACTCCACCAGAGAACTTCTACAGCTGATAAACAACTTCAGCAAAGTGGCTGGTTATAAAATTAAATCAAGCAAATCAGGAGCCTTCTTGTACTCAAAGGACAAGCAGGCTGAGAAAGATGTTAGGGAAATAACACCCTCCACAATAGCCACAAACAACAGAAAGTAACTTGGCATAACTCTAACCAAACAAGTGAAAGATCTGTCTGACAGGAACTTCAAGTCCTTGAAGAAAGAAATCGAAGAAGACCTCAGAAGATGGAAAAATATTTCTTGCTCCTGGATTGGCAGGATCAATATAGTAAAAATGGACATATTGCCAAAAGCAATATACAGATTCAATGCGATCCCCATCAAAATCCCAACTCAATTCTTCATAGATCTAGAAAGAGCAATTCTCAAATTTATCTGGAGCAACAAAAACCCAGGATAGCTAAAACTATTCTCAAAAATAAAAGGACTTCTGGGGGAATCAATATCCCTGACCTTAAGCAGTACTACAGAGCAATTGTGTTAAAAACTGCATGGTATTGGTACAGCAACAGGCAAGTAGTTCAATGGAATAGGATTGAAGACCCAGAAATTAACCCACAGACTTATGGTCTCTTGATCTTTGATAAAGGAGCCACAACCATCCAGTGGAATAAAGATAGCCTTTTCAACAAATGGTGCTGGTTCAACTGGAGGTCACCATGCAGAAGAATGCGAATTGACCCACTCTTATTTCTTTGCACTAAGATCAACTCCAAGTGGATCAAGGACCTCCACATAAAACCAGACACACTGAAACTATTAGGAAAGAAACTTGGGAAGACCCTGGAGGAGTTGGGCACAGGGGGAAAGTTCCTGAATAGAACATCAATAGCTTTCTCACTAAGATCAAGAATTGACAAATGGGACCTCATAAAATTACAAATTTCTGCAAGGCAAAGGACACTGTCAGAAGGACAAAACGACAACCAACAAAGTGGGAAAAGATCTTCACATCTGACAGAGGGCTAATATACAATATATACAAAGAACTCAAGAAGTTAGACCCCAATGAACCAAATAACCCTATCAAAAAATGGGGTACAGAGCTAAACAAAGAATTTTCACCAGAAGAAATTCGGATGGCCGAGAAACACCTTAAGAGATGTTCAACATCATTAGTCATCAGAGAAATGCAAATCAAAACAACCCTGAGATTCCACCTCACACCAGTCAGAATGGCTAAGTTTAAAAGCTCAAGAGACAACAAGTACTGGCAAGGATGTGGAGAAAGAGGAAAACTTCTCCACTGTTGGTGGGATTGCAAAATGTGAAATCCGCTCTGGAAATCAGTTTGGTGGTTCCTCAGAAAATTGGGCATGTCACTTCCAGAGGATGGTGGCATACCACTCCTGGGGATATACCCAGAGGATTCCCCTGCATACAATAAAGACACATGCTCCACTATGTTTATAATAGCCTTGTTTATAATAGCCAGAATTTGGAAGGAGCCCAAATATCCCTCAAAGGAGGAATGGATACAGAAAATGTGGTATATTTATACAATGGAATACTACTCAGCAATTAAAAATAATGAATTCATGCAATTTGTAGGTAAATGGTTAGACCTGGAAAATATCATCCTGAGTAAGTTAACCCAATCACAAAAGAATACACATGAAATGCAATCACTGATAAGTGGATATTAATGAGCCCAGAAGCCCCAAATACTCAAGGCACAATTAGCAAGTCAAATGATTCCCAAGAAGAAGAAAGGAGAGGACCCTGGGCCTGTAAAGATTGGATCCAGTTTTGTAGAGAAACCGTGGCGGAGGGGGAATGATTGGGGAATAGTTGGGGGGAGAGGAACTTTGGGATTTATGGTGGGGGGCAACTGGGAAAGGGAAAAGCCTTTGGAATGTAAACATAGAATATAGAAAATAAAAATTAAAAAAAAATAAAAAAAGTTAACTGTGCCATCAACCTCATTCATTCCTTTATCTTTGGAAAGCTTTGCAGCATAGAGTAATTGAACATTTTTTCTGAAGGTAACAGAGTGAATAAGAGGTACCATACAGGATGTTGTAGCTACTAGACAAAAGGCTCTATGCTTTTAACTGAATTGGCCAGTAGAGAGATCCCAGGTCTGTTAATCAGGAAACCAAGTTGCTCTGCCTAATTCTCTAACTAATTAGCAAAGGCACCGGGCAAGTTAGTTGTTAACTCTTGCTTAATTTGTTTCCTTCTCCCATATTGTTAAAGGGCTCTCTTACCTTCTACCTAGGGCTAAGGAGACCCACAAGTCAGACAATACTACATGTGTTGATGCCATTGTTACTAGTGTATCTCAGAACTGGAATTGCTCCCTGGTTATGGGTAGGCAATAATTTAGTATGTATCTTGAAGATAACATCACTGCATAAGACCTGTCTAATTCCAATGGAGGAACAATTAGAGGCACATTTTAAAGCTATTTACATTTAGAGTGGCTCATGAATCCAGTTACCAAATTTGCAAAATAGCTTGTGTTCCCTTGGACCCACAAACAGCCTGACACATAATACTCATGGTGAATCTTAGCTGCTTTACAACATCTGCTTTCTCAACACTTATTTTAATGTTATTTTTTACTAGTTATAATATTATCCTTAAGACAGGATATTTTTATTCGCAGGGTGCTTCTCGTTTAAATAAACCTTCAATGTTTTGACCCATTAAAAAATATACCATACCCTAGTCAAATTTTGCACTCTCCCTCTAGGTACAGACATTCCATGGCATTCTCCTATATGAGTTAATAAGTTGGGTCGCTCAGACATCTGACCAAGGAACCATTGCCTAGAAATGCTCAGTCACCCTAAATTGTACTAAAGAACCACAAGGAATAATTAAACTTTTGATGAAATGATGTACGTTTTCTTCCCAAAATTGCTGTGCCCACTATAGTTCCTATAAAGTAGACAGGAGGTTCTCATGGGTTGTTCAATGTTCTGAGTCTACTCAGAGAGATGTAGCACCCCCACACTTTCTCCCTAGCCTCTTCTTTCTTATTCTGGGAAGAGCCTAAGTATCATTTATCTGCAAACTGTGCTATGTGACTGCTTTTCCAGGATATGGCTGATTTCCAAGAGAAGTTAACTCGAAACAACAGAGACTTTTCCCTCTCTTTTCTATCCTTCAGGCAACTGTCTAGATTTACAAATCTCCTGCCCTGGGGTTTTCTTTTAAATTCTCCCAAAATTATCAGTGAATTTCTGTTTGAATTTGTTCACAAATTCTTTTACTAATGAGACTAAGAAGCCCAAGAAGAACCAAATATCCTCAATATCATATAGCAATTCCAGTGGGACTCTCCCAGATTTCTTACAATAGTAACATCAGCATATTTTTTTCATCCCAGAAGATTCTTCAAACTGTTTATGAAACGATAAATGAGGACATGTCCATTCCAAGGTATGGTTGAGAAGAGGGTAAGACCTAACACAAACACTTTTAAAAAAAATCAAGGAATGTAAAAACAATCTAATATATTCCCCAGAAACAACTATCTTCTTGTACCATTTACTCAAAGTATTATGTTCATTTGTTTGTCTTTCAGAATATATTTAACTAAATGTATCAAGTTTTTTTATATTATAGTCAGAAAAGAAACTCATAGCTTTAAATGAAAGTTTTCTTACTAATTAAATAGCATGTTTCAGTTTTATAATAATACGAATGTTTATTTCATGTTTGGGTGTCTTTCTCATCAGATATCTATTTTTTGTTATATTTTCTGCTTCTATCCAACCAAATTTCTGTGGCTAAAAATATTCTTGTATCATTAAAATCATCAGACCACTTTAATAAGTATGCTTTATGTGTGAAAATAAGCCTTTATAACATCACTGAAAGACCTGATTATGCACTGGAAAGAGTTGGCATCATGATTCTATTTATAGGATTTAATCTAAGCATGCACTTAGTTATTAATATTCAGAAATGAGGATGTCACATCAACAATAAATCTTCTAGACTCAAACCAAGTGTCCAATGAATGAATATATCATAAAGCAACCAGTAGAGTTGGTTTTGAGGGTAAGAATTTCATGTCATATCATGAGTTATAGGGTATTTAATATCTATACAATCATCTATATCCATCCATCTAAATGTTAAATGTTAAAAATGAAATGAAAAGAGATTATAAAAACTCCATTGGATTAAGAATATGCTATGACCTAATATAACCTGTGCTCAAATGATCACCAGAGTCATCTATCACTCTGTTGCATGTTGAATAAAAATTATACTTCTCTATAAATCAGATCAAAACTTGCTATCATCTAAGCAAATGATTATAATCACCATTAACTGCAAATTATAATTTATAAAAGGGAAGTGAATACATGCACACCACAGACCTAGAAGCAAAATATAGTTATCTTATTTCTGTTGTTTTAATGTTTCCTTCACAATGACAATAGATGACTATTGACAACAGATTCACCTTATTTATAATCTGTTGCATTTCCTACTGCCCTTAGTCAATACTTTGTTTGAGAATCCATAACTAACACAATTACCTAAGGTTTTATTCTCACTAGATCTAACAAATTTTTCAACTTGTTTATAGTGTATTAAACTAGAAAGGCTGTCTAAAATTAATGTTAAAGACTGATAGTTCAATCAATATTTTTTTTCATGATTTTGGATTCTAGATATAAAAGATCAAATGATGCCAATCTGGGATTCTTTTTTATTAGATATTTTCTTTATTTGCATTTCAAATGTTGCACACTTTCCTGATTTTGACATCACCATAATCCCCAACCTATCTGCCCTCCCTCTGCTTACCCTTCCGCATACTCCCATGTCCTGTCCTGGTATTTTCCTATACTGGGGCATTGAGCATTCTCAGGACAAAGGGTCTCTCACCCTTTAAAGTCCAACAAGGCCATCCTCTGCTACATATGCAGCTGGGGCCATGGGTCTCTCCATGAGTAATCTTTGGTTGGTGGTTTAGACCCTGGGAGCTCTGGGTGTACTAGGTGGTTCATATTGTTGCTCCTCTAATGGGGCCACAAACCCCTTCAGCTTCTTTGGTTCTCTCTCTAGTTCCTCCACTGGGGACCCTGTGCTCAGTTCAATGGCTAACTGAGAGTATCCACTCTGTATTTCACATGTACTGGCAGAACCTCTCAGGAGACAGCTATATCAGGTTCCTGGAAGCAAGTACTTCTTGGCATCCACAATAGAGTTTAGGTTTGGTAACTGTATGTAGGATGGATGCTCAGGTGGGGCAGTCTCTGGATTGTCTTTCCTTCAGTCTCTGCTCCACATTTTGTCTGCATATCTCCTCTTGTGGGTATTTTGTTCCCTCTTCTAAAATATACCAGAGTATTCATACTTTGATGTTCACTCTTCATGACCTTCATTTGGTCTGTGAATTATATCTTGGGGATTCTGAGCTTTTGGGCTAATATCCACTTATCAGTGAGTGCATACCATGTGTGTTCTTTTGTGATTGGGTTACTTCATTCAAGATATTTTCTAGTTCCATCCATTTGCCTAAAATTTCATGAATTCATAATTTTAATAGCTGAGTAGTATTCCATTGTATAAGTGCACAACATTTTCTATATCCATTCCTCTGTTGAAGGACATCTGGGTCCTTTCCAACCTCTGGCTTATTTATATAAGGCTGCTATGAATGTAGTAGAGCATGTGTCCTTAGTACATGTTGGAGAATCCTCTGGGTATATGCCCAGAAGTGATATAGCAGGATCCTCCTATAGACCTATGTACAATTTTTCTGAGGAACCATGAAACTGATTTCCAGAGTAGGTATATCAGCCTGCAATCCCACCAGCAGTGGAAGTGTGTTTCTCTTTCTCCACATCCTCACCAGCACCTGGTTGGTGTGAAGTGGAATCTCGGGGATGTTTTGATGCAGAACATTTCTTCAGGAGCTTCTCAGCCATTCAATATTCCTCAATTGAAAATTCTTTGTTTAGTTCTGTATCCTATTTTTTACTATTGTATTTTTTTCTCTGGGATCTAACTTCTTGAGTGCTTTGTATACATTGGATATTAGACCTCTATTGGATGTAGAGTTGGTAAAGATCTTTTCCCAATGTTTTAGGTTCCATTTTGTACTACTGACAATGTTCTTTGCCTTAGAGAAGCTTTGTAATTTTATGAGGTCCCATGTGTCAATTCTTGATCTCATAGCATAAGCTGTTGATGTTTGTTCAGGAAAAATTCCCCTGTGAACATGTGCTCTAGGTTCTTCCCCACTTTTCCCTCTATAAGTTTCAGTGTATCTGGTTTTATATAGAGGTCCTTGATCCTCTTATACCTGAGCTTTGGACAAGGAGATAAGAATGGATCCATTTGCATTCTTTTGAATGCTAGCTGCCAGTTGAACCAGCACCATTTGTTGAAAAGACTATCTTTTTTTTCTATTCATTGATTTTATCTCCTTTGTCAAAGATCAAGTGACTGTAGGTATATGGGTTCATTTCTGGTTCTTCAATTCTATTCCATTGATCTATCTGCCTGTCACTATACCAATACCATTCAGTATTTATCACTATTGCTCTGTAGTACAGCTTGAGGTCCAGGACGCTTATTCCCTAAGAAGTTCTTTTATTGTTGAGAATAGTTTTCGCTATCCTGGGTTTTTTATAATTGCAAATGAATTTGAGAATTGCTCTTTCTAACATTATAAAGAATTG
Source organism: Apodemus agrarius (assembly GCA_964023405.1). Lineage (NCBI taxonomy): Eukaryota > Metazoa > Chordata > Mammalia > Rodentia > Muridae > Apodemus > Apodemus agrarius. Next base: position 44,479,537 of record OZ030023.1, read on the forward strand.
AGTTGGAATTTTGATGGGGATTGAAATGAATATGAAGATTGTTTTTAGCAAGATGTTTACCATAATAATCCTGCCAATCCCTAATCATGGAGAGATCTTTCCATCTTCTGAGATCTTCGTCACTTTCTTTCTTCAGAGACTTGAAGTTCATGTCATTCAGCTCTTTCACTTGTTTAGTTAGAGTCACACCAAGGTATTTTATATAATTTGTGAATATTGTAAAGGGAGTTGTTTCTCTAATTTCTTTCTCAGCCATTTTATCCTTTGAGTACAGGAAGGCCACTGATTTATTTGAGTTAATTTTTTATCCAACCACTTTGCTGAAGTTTATCAGGTTTAGTTCTCTGGAGAAATATTTGGGGTCAATTAAATATACTATTATGTCATCTGCACATAGTGATATTTTGGCTTTTCCTTTCCAATTTGTATCCATTTGACCTCTTTTTGTTGTGTAATTGCTCTGGCTAGGACTTCAAGAACTATATTGAACAACTATGGAGAGAGTTGGGAGCCTTGTCTAGCCCCTGATTTAAGTCTGATTGCTTCAAATTTCTCTCCATTTAGTTTGATGTTGGCTATTGGTTTGCTATATATTGCTTTTACTTTGTTTAGGTATGGGCTCTTTCTAAGACTTTTATCATGCAGGGGTGCTGAGTTTTGTCAAATGCTATTTCAACATCTAATGAAATGATTATGTGTTTTTTTTTCTTTTGAGTTATTTTATATAGTGTATTACATTGATGGATTTCCTTATATTGAACCATTTCTGCATCCCTTGGATGAAGCCTACTTGATCATGATGGATGATCATTTTGATGTTTTCTTGGATTCGGTTTGCAAGGATTTTATTGAGAATTTTTGCATCAATATTCATAAGGGAATTTGGTCTGAAGTTCTCCTTCTTTGTAGGGTCTTTGTCTGGTTTATGTATCAGAATAATTGTGTCTCCACAGAATGAATTGGGTAGTGTTCCTTCCTTTTCTGTTTTGTGGAACTGTTTGGAGAGTATTGGTATTAGGTCTTCTTTAAAGTTTGATAGACCTCACCATTAAACACATCTGGCCCTGGGCTTTTCTTGTTTCGGAAGCTATTAATGACTTTTTATTTCATTAGGAGTTATAGTAATGTTTAGATTGTTTATCTCATCCTGACTTAAATTTGGAACCTGGTATATGTCTAGGAAATTGTCCATTTTATCCAGATTTTCCATTTTGGTTGAGGGAAGCCTTTTATAGTAGGATCTGATGATTTTTTTTTATTTCCTCAGTTTCTGTTGTTATGACTCCCTTTTCATTTCTGATTTTGTTAATTTGTATACTGTATGTGTGCCTCCTAGTTAGCTTGGCTAAGGGTTTATCTATCTTGTTGATTTTCTCAAAGAACAAACTCTTAGATTGGTTGACTCTTTTTATAGATTTTTTTTGTTTCTACTTGGTTGATTTCATTCCTGAGTTTGACTATTTCCTGCTGTCTACTCCTTTTGGGTATATTTGCTTCTTTTTCTTCTATAGTTTTCAGGTGTGGTATAAAGCTGCTAGTATATGCTCTCTCCAGTTTCTTTTTGGAGGAACTCAGAGCTATGAGTTTTCCTCTTAGGACTGCTTTCTTTGTGTTCCAAAATGTTGGGTATGCTGTGGCTTCATTTTCATTAAATTGTAAAATTTAATGAAATTAAATATTAAATTTAAATTACAGTCTTAAATTTCTTTCTTTATTTCTTCCTTGACCAAGTTATCATTGAGTAGAATATTGTTCAGCTTCCATGTGTTTGTGGGCTTTCTATTGTTTTTGTTGCTAAAGACCAGCCTTAATCCACATTGATCTGATAGGAAGCATGGTGTTATTTCAATCTTTTTATATCTGTTGAGGTCTTTTTTGAGATCAATTATATGGTCAGTTTTGGAGAAGGTACCATGAGGTGCTGAGAAGGGTTATTCTTTTGATTTATGATGAGATGTTCTATTTAACAGAAGATATCCGTTAAATCCATTTTTGTCTATAACTACTATTTGTTTCACTGTGTCTCTGTTTAATTGTGTTTCTCTGATATGTCCATTTGTGAGGGTAGGGTGTTGAAGTCCCCCACAATTATTGTGTGAGGTGCATTGGTTGTTTTGAGGTTTCCTAAAATTTCTTTTATGAATGTGTGTGCCCTTGAATTTGGAACATCAATGTTTGGAATTTGAGAGGCCTTCTTGATAGATGTTTCCTTTGATGAGTATGAAGTGTCTTTCCTTATCTTTTTTGATGACTTTTGGTTGAAAGTCAATTTTATCTGATATTAGAATGGCTAGTCCAGCTTGTTTCATGGGACATTTGCTTGAAGAATTGTTTTGTAGCCCTTTACTCTGAAGTAGTGTTTATCTTTGAAACTGAGGTGTGTTTTATTTATGCAGCAAAATGCTGAGTCCTGTTTCCTTATCTATCTGTTAGTCTATGTCTTCTTATTGGGGAATTGAGTCCATTGATGTTGAGATATTAAGGAATAGTGAGTATTGCTTCCTGTTATTTTTGACATTATTTTTTGTTTGTGTACCGAAAGAAGATTACTTTATTGCTTTTTCTAGGGTTTAGCTTTCCTTCTTGTGTGGCCATTTTCCATCTATTATCCTTTGTAGGGTTGGATTTGCTCAAAGATATTGTAGAAATTTGGTTTTGTCTGACATATCTTGGTTTCTCCATCTATGTTAATTCAGAGTTTTGATGAATATAGTAGTCTGGGCTGGCATTTGTGTTCTCTTAGGGTCTGTATCAGATATGCCTAGGATATTCTATCTTTCATAGTCCCTGGTTAGAAGTCTGGTGTAATTCTGATGGGTCTGCCTTTATATGTTACCTGATCTTTTTCCCTTACTAATTTTAATATTCTTTGTTTTGTACATTTGTTGTTTTGATTATTATGTGACTGGAGGAAATTTTTTCTGATCCAATTTATTTGGAATTCTGTAGGCTTCTTGTATGTTCATGGGAATCTCTTTCTTTAGCCTACAGAAGCTTTCTTATATTATTTTGTTGAAGATATTTACTGACCCTTTAAGTTGGGAATCTTCTCTTTCTTCTGTACCTATAATCCTTAGGTTTTGTCTTCCCATTGTGTCCTGGATTTTCTGGATGTTTTGTGCCAGGAGCTTTTTGCATTTTGCAATTTCTTTGACTGTTGTGCCAATGTTTTCTATGGTATCTTCTTTACCTGAGATTCCCTCTGCTATCTCTTGTATTCTGTTATTGATGCTTGCATCTATGACTCCTGATTTTTTTAATTGGTCTTGAGTTTTCCCACTTTGTGTTTTATTTATTGTTTCTACTTCCATTTTTAGATCCTGGATTGTTTTGTTCAATTCTTTCACCTGTTTTGTTGTGTTTTCCTGTAATTCTTTAAGGGTGTGTGTGTGTGTGTGTGTGTGTGTGTGTGTGTGTATGTGTATGTGTGTTTCCTCTTTAAGGGCTTTGACCTGTTTACCTGTGTTCTCCTGTTTTTCCTTAAGTAAGTTATTTACGTCCTTTTTGATGTCCTCTATTATTAGCATGAGATTTGATTTTAAATCAGAGTCTTGTTTTTCTGATGTGTGGGGATAACCAGGGCTAGCTGTGGTGGAACTGGGGTCTGATGATGCCAAGTAGACTTGGATTCTGTTGCTTGTGTTCTTCTACATGTCCTTCACTATCTGATTATCTCTGGTGTTAGCTGATCTTGATGTCTTTGACTATGGCTTGTCTGTCCTGCAAGCCTGTGTGTAGGTACTCCTGTAAGACCAGTTCTCTCACAGGAGAGGAATTTAGGTATGGAGAGCTGTGGTACAGGGTCAGCGCTGTGCTTACAAGTATGTAGGCACTACTGGTAGACCAGCTCTCTCCTCGTGGTATTTGTGTATGTAGCTCTGTGGTCCAGAATTATTTCTAGCCACATACAGAAATCAGAAACCTCCAGTCCCAGGCTTCCCCTGGATTCCTGCATTGTGAGGGTTCAGGGCAGATTCCTCTGAGCAGCAGGGGTGTTCCTAACTGCAATCACAGGCCTGTCCACACTCTTGGGAGGCTAACTATCTCCCTGTGCCACCTGGGTATGGAGTGCTGTGGCAGAGAATCTCCTCCAGTAGCAGACAGAAACCGGAAGCCAATCTGGGTTTCTAATGAAGTCATTCTTTCTGGATTGTAACTGCTTTTACACTGTGTCCTAAACTGCCTTCTCTCTGTGCTTATGTGTGGGAAAGAGTCTGTCAGCCTATTTTCTTCCTTGTAAAGAAAATAGCCTTATCAGATTATTGTTTTGTATTTCATTATTTACTTATATACGGGCTTCCATCAAAATATAGTCAAGGCACAGGAAAGATGACTGAGGGGTTAATAACTTTGGTATCTCTTCCAAAGGACCCAGGTTTGATTCTCAGCACCCATATGATAGTTTACAGCTGTCTGTAACTCCAGTAGTAAACATCATCTTCTGACATCTAGGATACAACTTACAAGGTGTGCACATATGTGCATGTAGGCAAAATAACCTACATTTTAAATAAGCAAAAGGATTAATAAGTTATTAAACTATATTCAAGTTGGGTTTAAGACTTCATCTTAAACCAATGCTGTCATGCATTTCAATTCAAAAGAATAAGATTTCATGTTCTTTTAGTTCATTTCTTTTAATTTACATTCAGCAGCAGTTATTTTGTCTCTTGATTATCAAAATGACTTTGCAGTAGGTGAGTCTTGCAGTAGTATTTCAAAGACATAATACACTAAAAATAATAATAAAATGATATATTATTTTCCAGTTCAATTGGGTTATTGTTACTAATCTCCTGATAAAAGTACTTATTTGTGAATGCTAAAACTTCAAACCAGAATATATAAAAATATTGAAAATGGAAAACACCTTTTAAAAGCATACCATTTAGGCATGATAAGAAACCACAAAAATGAATATATTATAGTGTATCTTCTACATTCTGGGGAATAAAACTCAAAACCTGAAAGACATTTTCAGCACTCTATTTCATTATGGTATGAGACTAATTATTTGAGCATGAAGAGTTGACAATGAAACACCCTTAAATATCATTGCCTGGATGTTGTAGTGCCATTGTTATTCTCTTCTTTGACATGATAGCCTTCCTTAGAAATGAAATACAGAGGGGGATGCTCTCAGCCAACCACTGAACGGAGCACAGGGTCCTCAATGGAGGAGCTAGAGAAAAGACCCAAGGAGCTGAGGGGGTTTGTAATTCCATAAGAGGAATACCTAGAAACCCCAGAGCTCCCAGGGACTTAACCACCAACCAAAGATTACACATGGAGGGAGCCATGGTTCCAGCTGCATGGGTATCAGAGGATAGACTGGTCAGACATCAGTGACATGAGAGGCCCTTGGATCTATGCAGACTCATTGTCCCGGGGTAGAAGAATGCCAGGAAAGGGAAGCAGGAGTGTGTGGGTTGGTGAGCAGGAGGAGAAGGGTTGGGATAGCTGGTTTTCATAGGGGAAAGGAGGAAAGGTGATAGCATTTGAAATGTAAATATAGAAAATATCTAATAAAAAAGAAAAAGAGAAAAAAAGAAATATTTTATCTGATAATGTGAAAGCACATATGAAATTTTATTAGTCCTATATTATGTTTCTGATGAACACAGGAGAGCATGAAATACCTTATGAATAAGTGCCTGTTTTATTGAAGATAAATTGTTGTCCTCTATGTAATGAAAGTGATTGAATTGGTATTAGATGATTTGCTAATATCCAAAAGTAATAATAGTAATGTTATGCTATGCTAGAGATCAGACTCAGTTATACTGTTAGCTCTTTGGGCACAGTCTTAAGGTGAACATTGTGTGAAGTTCTTAGAGTTGCACAATTTCTACTTTTCATTCCTGCTTCTTATATCTCAAATGTTAAGACATACTCCATGGCCTAGAGAAGTCAGTCGATAGGGCTAGCATTCCATAGTGTCTTAGTTTGGGTTTCACTGCTGTGAACAGGCACCATGACCAATTCAAGTTTTATAAAAGACAACATTAAATTGGGGCTGGCTTACAGGCTCAGAGGTTCAGTCCATTGTCATCAAGGCAGAAACATGGCAGCATCCAGGCAGATATGATGCAGGAGGAGCTGAGAGTTCTATCTCTTCATCTGAAGGCTGCTAGTGGAAGACTGACTTCCAGGCAGCCAGGGTAAAGGTCTTAAGCCCACACCCACAGTGACACACCTACTCCAACAAGGCCACACCTCCTAATAGTGCCACTCCCTGGGAAAAGCATATACAAACATCACACATAGGATGGGAGATGGTTTTTCTAATTCACTATTGAGTCCCCTTTATAATTACTGCTATCTAGCAAAAATTCTTTAAAATACATTAGGCTTTCTACATGATAATCAACTTTAAAATCCAGCCACATGCAGATTACTTATGCCTTTCCCCATCATACATTTAACCTGTCTTTCCAAATTTCAGACTTTTAAATAGAATGTTATCATTCACATTTCTTTCATGTTTGATGACTTTATTCCAAATATAGTATACTTCAAACAAGTCTGTCTCCTGGAAAGGTTTATCTTTTTATCAGATCCCAATTTTAATGGTTGTCACAAGGCTTCCTTTGGTGTCCACTCTTTTATTGGAAACTGTTGTTGGGTAAGTTCACACAGTATCTTCCTTATTTAAAATCAATGAGGAAATTTCCTTATTAATTTATTAGCATATATTATGGGAACATGAGGGATTAGTGAGAACAAGATATTCTGAAATATGAACCACGTGATACATAACAGATTTTCAGCAATATTTCTCTCACTTTTAGATATTTCCATTTTTGTTATATAATAGATAATCCACAATCCTTTATTTCATATGTCTCACTGTATCAATTTCCTTTTCCATTGCTATGACTAAGAACCTAGTACAAGAATCTTAAGGGTAGAAGGAATGATTTAAATAAATAGAATAATGCATCATGCTCAGGGACATATGGTGTTCATTATGGGAGTAGGAGCATAAGGCTGGGACTCTTCACATTTCATGATCTAGGAAACTGGTCAGGCAGGCTTCTGTTGAATCAAGGATAGGTTATAACTCAATGCTTACTCATTGTGACCTACTATCTCAAACTCTATTTCCTCCCCTAAAGGTGACTGAACCTTGAAAATAGTAATTACATAAGGCCCCATGATTCTAACTCACGATTATGTGGGCTATATTTTACATTTAAACTATAATAGTCTCCATAGGCTTATGGCCATCATGTGATGCAAAATGAAACTACTCCGATGTCACAAATTCACAAATTCTTAATCAGTCCCAAAAATGTTTCAAAGTCTAAATCTTAAATATCTTCTGAGACTAAACACTAATTATGGTGAGTCCTAACAACAATAAAAGTTACTATATATAAATATGTATAAACTAATTAATATATATTAATATATTAATATATATGTATGTATATTAGAACGAGAACTGATTGATGTTAGGATTTTTACCTTAAAACTTTCAGGTTTTTTTTCTCTTTTTTTCATCAGTGTTTTCATTCAACATATAACTTCTAAGAGTTGAGTCCTAGGTACTTCCGGGCATGTCATTTATGGTAATTTGGGGAATATTGTGACCTCCTTTTCCTTTTGATTTTCTGACTTATGATATGAATTGTTTTTACATGTTATAGTTCTGCAGTCATCTGTTACCTTTCCACATACACAACACAATGAGGAAAAACAATCATGCCTTGAGCCTTCTAACAAGACATTTACATAAGTGTTAAAGAGTTCATGAATCAAGAGAGAGATCTTTCAAAGCAAAAAGCAAACATTCTGAATGACAGAAAAATAAGATAGTCTTTGGATTATGATATAGAATATCAGATAAAATCTTTATCACTACTAATAAAAAATTAAAATACATTATTAAAGAGGTCATCGGAAACCTTGTGACCAAAAATTCAAAGATATTTGTTTCTATAAGCAATGACATCAATATAATAGAATAGAGCACAATTCCCATCCATTTTAGTTAAGCATACACACAGAGGGCTCCAGAAAACAGGTGCTATTAAGAAAGCACAGGGAGTTCTTTGATAAAATCTATGTCAGGAACTTTGTTGTATCAATCAAATAGTCAAGGTCAGTATCTGCAGAGCTAAGCCAAGATCATTAGATATACTAGATATGATATGACAAAAAGTGGCTTTTACATCTCATCTTTCTCTCCAAAAGACTGCATTACAGACATCATCACAAAGAGGCCTTGGGGGAAAAGACAATTGAGGGACATTTTGCAAAATGCCTGCCTACTACTTCACAAATACTGTGAAATTTCATCAGAAATGAGGATATTCCGAGGAACTTTCAGAAAACCAGATGTATAGAATCTACACATAATGTTACATACTGGATAATATTCTACACTGAAAAAAGTGCTAAAAAGTCTCAAAGCAGTCTGAAAGTACAGGCATAGTTAATAGTGATGAATAAATATTGATGAAATACACTAATATTGATATGCTGCACTCATCTAAAACATCAGTGATAGGGATAACGAAATATGGGTATATATGGGATAGACTGATCCTTTCATAATTTGATTTAATTATAATTTCCACATATTTTTTTCTAAAGAAGATACAATTTCCTTCAAAATAAATATTATTTTTGTGGAACTATTTTGCATACTGAATTCAAGTGTCAAGAATTTTGCCAGTTGTCATAGCATAAATATGTTATGCTCAATGCACAACCTACCTTTCTCTCTTAATTAATGTACCACACTGGGTCACTAGTTTTAACACCAAACACATTGTTTCAACTTAGGAATCCCTCCTTTTGAATGCAGGTGGAAGATCTCCAATTTACGAACTCCTCTACTCCATATTTACTCAAAGGAATATATTTGGGAACATATTTCACTTTCACAATTTTGCTGTGATCAAGATATAAAGTACATATATATATGTGTGTGTGTGTGTGTGTGTGTTTATGTCCAATACAGTAAATCTATTTTTCTTTTTTAAGAAAAAAGTTATTCTATTCCCTTTTCTAGATGATTCTGTTGTCCCATTTTACTCTCCTGGTTTCTGAATTCACTCCATGTTTTTAATCATATCTGAAGAATTTGTGAATTTATAACTCAGCCTTTTTGGAGAGGTTATAAGAGCCAGAGTACTGGGATATGTGACCAAGATACTATCTCTCAGAAAAGATAGAAAAGTTAAACCCATGATCTCTTGGCATTATAACTACTTACATAATCTGAACCAAGATAATATCAACGGACATGATAAAGTAGACTGGGAAAATCTAATCAGGCTTGACCCCTACAACAAAACTACTGGCATCAAATAAATGAAGACAGAGAATTAGTATTTTCCATGGATGCTCTCTCTAACAAGTTATCCAATTAAAAGTGGTCATCATTGAAATCATATACACATAAGCAACATTTAAGAGACTCAACAAGTTATCTTTATACATTAAAATAATAGATATATAGCAATATCAATCAGAGAAAATAAGTCCACAAATTTGAAAGACAGTAAAAATATCCAATGAGAAAGTTTGGATTAAGAAAAGGGTAAGGAATGTGATATAATTTTATTTAATTAAAATGTAAAATATACAAAAACCCAAAATACATTATAATTATTGAAAGAAAGTAATGAACATTTCTATGAGCCTCAATCCTGAGACTTAGGTGATAATCATGATATTATAGAGTCAACAACAAGAAACCATACTATAAGATAAGGAGTACTAGAAGATAGATGAGCTTTAGTTTAATTGATCCAAGGGCTAGCCTTGACTTCTCCTATCAAAGAAATGAAATTAGTTAATTCCAAATTTTATGTCTCTGTTTCTGTAATTAGTATCTAAAATGGTATCATTTCTTAAACTGTGGGGAGTTTTTTCTTGCCTAAAAGAGATCCTAGTGCAACATTGAATGAATAATGTTTGAATTGAGAGCTGAGGAAAATCTGATCATATGTTTGTGGAAAATGTTGCCTTCTTACCTTGAAGCAGAAAAGAACAATATTTATGCATATTATTTTGAAATTATAAAAATATTTAAATGATTGCATCATTGTAAAAGTGAAAAAAAATATCCCAATGTATGTAGGTATTATCTCAGCTTACATTAATATCATAGGAGAAATAAATTTCAAGTATATCTGAAAGTTGAAGGAGAGACTTTATAATGGAGTATGACTACAGAAGATGAATATTAAAATAAAATAAAATAAAATAAAATAAAATAAAATAAAATTAAATTAAATTAAATTAAATTAAATTAAATTAAATTGTAGTATTCCTGAGAAGTTAAAAGGAAAGAGCAGTAGATTTAGAAAAGTACAAAATTAAAATCATGCAATCCTATCTCTCTATTCATTAAATAACATTTACTTAAACTAAGGCATACATCATGTCTACCTTTGCCTTCTAAGGCATGGCTTTGAATTGATTCTGAGTCAGAGCCTAACTAAGATCAAGTGTTTGTGTTATGGTTTTTGAAAATAATCACTCACAACCATTTGGCAAGAAACACTGTTGGAGGACCCTGCTATTAAGGTCACGTGTGCAAAACAGAGGACCTCCTTTCTCAGTGGGGTTTCCTCTTCTCTGCCTAAACCTGAGAGTGTCTTTAGCACAGATGCCTTACTGTACTTGGGGGATGAGCCTCCACAGAGCTGCCTGAAATCACTGCATGACTCAGCACATGAGTCTTGCTCTTTCTTCTTGCCTGTAGGATAAGACCCATCAGCCCTTCTGATGGGTAACCCAAAGAACCCTTGTATACCTTACTGCTGGAACAATAAAATGAGCTGTCTCTCTGAAGCTAACTCTCAGGAGGTCTTTCCATCATACTTACCATTGTCCAAACCCTGTTTACTGCTTCTGCTTTCTTTGCCCTCATGGGATGGTGGAAAATAACCCAAAACCAAATGGGAGGTATACACAGCACAATTACCCAATTCTTGCTTCTATGATGTAGTTTCTTAGACACTAGTCAGTATCTTCTAAAGTTGTAAAATTGCTAGTTTTATCTTAAACATCTAAGAGAAAATTGGATTGGTTAGTATATTTTATTTTTTCTTGCAATTTATTCTTATAGGTTATCTTAGTTAAGGTTTCCACTGCTGTGAAGAGACACCACAACCAAGGCAAGTTTTGCAAAGAACATCATTTGATTGGGGCTTGCTTCCAATTCAGAGGTTCAGTTCATTATTATGGCAGAGAGCATGGCAGTATCCAGATAGATGTGGTGCTGGAGAAGGAGCTAAGGCGGCAGATAGGAGGTGGGTCTCTTTCACACTAGAACGTGAGCACAGGACCTCAAAGCCCATTCCCATTGTGATGATCTACTTCCACCAGAAAGGCCACAACTAATCCAACAAGTCCAAACATCCTAATGTGTCATATGCTGTGGGACAATCATTCAAACACATAAGTACATAGGGGACAATCCTGTTCAAACCACTACATATATATATTATATATGTATGTTATATATTATATAATATATATTATAAAATATATAATATATATAATGTATATATATTATATATATATAATGAACTAAGTAGAAGTGTTTAGATTTGTAAATTGTTACAGTATTAAAATTGTATATATCAGTTTTCCTTTCACATTAATTTATTTTATGACTAAAGTTTAATATAAATGTTTATATAGCACAAGTTTGACCTTGCCATTACTTTTTTGGAGCATATTATACCTGATCATCTGAAAAGTTTCATTTTCTTGTAAGAGGTCAAAATATAGAGTATGAAATGTCATTCAATTACAATGAACTGGAGTTGTATAAACAATAAACTTAAGTAATTAAAATAGCCAGAAATGAAAATATACATGGAAATTTAGCTCAGAAGTAAATAAAGAAAATTATGTTTGAGAAAGCATAAAAGAGTAGGATTATTTGCATGTATTTGATAGCTGGTGAAAGGTAAGCTACAAATAAATAGCAATAGAAAATAATTTTAATTAGCAGGATAGGATGAATAGAAATAATATTCCAGATTCATGGTAAAATATACTATGGAATAGTATAAAGCACTCCCTCCAAAAGAGATTATATTTCAAATGCAAAAAGAAGTAAAAAGCATTTGATTGCTAAAACAACTTTCTTTCTGCCCACAAATCTTACAAAATTTTACAAAATCTGAAACATTTTGTCTTTAAGGCTCTTATTCAAAAGCAAAGGTTTTTGTAGGTGTAAGAGATAACAGCTTTTCCTCTTCCTCTACATTAGGAAGGGTGTTCTGATGCCTCCATGTACATGTACACTCCTGATTAGGATCCTGAGACTGCACAGATGAGGAAAAGAATGACCTACCCGAAGTAACCTCTGCAATTAGGAAATCTTCTGAGATCAATTAAGACTGGGTTATAAATGGAAAAGAGTTACTTGTCTCTGTATTTTTGCTGCCCAGAATTGAACTTCTGAGAGATTACTTTAGGTAGGAACCAATGACCTGCAAAAATGTACTTGAGGCTAAAACTGCCTTGACTGGTCATGATAATCTTCACAGTAATAACTCTTTGATTTAGCCCCCCACTGAGAATCACACTGGCTCACATACCAGGCACTTTACTTGGAAAATGATTCAATAAATTATAAATTAAACTAATACCTTCACTTAAAAAAAGATGAAAGAAGAGTGAGGGCACATAAAAAAGGCATTTGACGTGAGGTATTTAACTTTATTAACAGACAAGAAATAGACTGAGTTATTTAAAACCAATATAATGATTTCTCGGATCAAAAGAGTAATCTGCCTGCTTTTTATTTTCCTTCATTTAAGAAAATAAAGATACAATAAACATAGAATATCTGCTTATCATTTCAAAATTTTGTTGTGTACATTAAGGTCCGAATAATGTTATTTCATACCTAGTTAGTGAATGCTATATATAACATGAATAAAACACAAATATATATTCTGATGATTATATTTGCATGTGGAATATATATTCATATATAAATGTATATAATTTTTATATATTGAATATGTAAGAGATTTATCCATATATATTTATAAATATATTCCATATATAAAATATATTCCATATATGTATATACGTAAATACACACACACATATATATATACGTGTGTGTATGTATGTATATATATATATATATATATATATATACACACGTATATATGGAAAATCTTAAGTCCTAGGAAAATTTATTATGAGGGTACTTTCTTCCTTCATATAACCAAATATTTCATGTGGGTTAACATCTTATCCACAACTTACTAAGCTTTCATAGCAGGATAAAAGTAAATGAAAGTTGATCTTGGATAATTTTGATTTACTTGTTGGAAAAAATTTGAGGAATATTTGATACATTTTCTTACAAAGGAATGTCCTGGATCTTGTTCTTTCAGATTCACAACATTTCTTCTGATACGATTTTTTCTATGACCACATGTATTAGTTCATTTTCTGTAGTTAAGTAAAACTGCTGTGGCCATAGATAATTTAAGGAAGAAAATGTAAATTTGAGCTCATGAGTTCAGAGGAAGAGATCAGAATGGAGGCAGTGATATGACAACAGACAGAGAAGGAAGGCACTAAAGCTTTCTGCTATAAGCACAAACTAGAGCCAGGAAAATACACTGTGGTAAGGCTAATAACCTTTCAAAGCTCAACCATCGTGACAGACTTCCTCCAGCAAGACTGACACCTTCAATTTTACAACCCACCCAAATACTAGCAATAGTTCAGAGATCAAGTAATCCAATATTGGAAATTAAAACACTCCTTGTGTACATTATTTATTGTATTTAATGAAGTAAATAATTTTCTCAATCTTGAAAACTAAGAAACAAACATTCCTGTACAGTGAATCCATAAGCATGGCATTGTAAGTATTCTTTTTTTTTTCTGTTTAAACAGAAAATGGAGAAAAGAAGATCTTCTAAAAGAAGAATGGAGATTTTGTCTCTGGGATATAAAAACTAGCTTCTTTATGAAAGAGGAAGGAAGAAGTCCTCAAATCTATGAAGACCTATGAGGATGACTGAAGGTGCATATTAAAATATTATATCAGAATACGCATTGGGTCTCTGGTTAAGTTGATATTAACAATTTTCAGTTAAATATAAGCCCACATTAAAACTTAGGTTCATCTGACTAAACATCTGATGTAAAAATATACCATCTTTTATACATTTTCATAAGAATTTTCACTATGTGGAAAAATGAAATAGACACATTTATTTCTATAGTAAATATATATGCTAGAGATATGAGAGAGCCATTTAAATTAAATCACCTGTATAGCAGGTGTACAAGTGTATATAATTCTATGTCATATATCAACTGATTGTGAACATGAACGCAGTTATAAATAAAATAAATGCTGTCGCATGTGGTTTTAAAGGAACATAATTTTTTACATTAATCCCAATAGTTTATAAACAGGTTGCAACATTTAAAGAATCTTACCTTAAATGCTTCTGCGTATCTATTTTCCCACCCCCATTCACATTATAAATACCATTATTTGTTATAAATTCAATTCCAAATATCATTTGTCAGAGGAAAACATGTTTTCAAATGAATATTTATTTATAAATTCACGGTTTTTCTAATAACCATATACAATCTTTCTTTTTTCTTTTTATATATTCCTTTTTTATTTAATCTTTCTTTTTTTTACACTGCAGATTTTATTCTCCTCCCAATCTACCTTCTGACTGTTCCACATCCATACCTCTTTCCTATCCCTGTTTCCATGACGAGATCCTCCCATGACCACCACATACTCCCCACCAGACCTCTAAGGTCCCTGGGGTCTCTTGAGGTTTAGACACATCATCTGTAATTTAACACAGAGCCTGCAGTCCTCCGCTGTATATGCACTGCGGGACTCATATCAGCTGGTGTATGCTGCTTGGTTGGTGGTCCAGTGACTAAGAGATCTTGGGGGTCCAGGTTAATTGACACTGCTGGTCCTCCTATAGAGTAGCCCTCCTCCTCACTTTCTTCCAGCTTTTCCCTAATTCAACCACAGGAGACAGCAGTTTCTGTCCATTTGTTGGGTGCAAGTATCTGCATTTGACTCTTTGAGCTGCTTGTTGGGTCTTTCAGAGGGTAGTCATGATGTCCCTTTTTGTGAGTGCTCCATAGCCTCAGTAATAGTGTCAGGCTTTGGGGCTTCCCTTTCAGCTGGATCCTGCTTTGGTTCTGTCCCTGGGTCTTCTTTTCCTCAGGCTCCACTCCATTTATATCCTTGCAGCTCTTTCACACAGGAACAATTATGGGTCAAAGTTTTGACTGTAGGATGTCTCCCCATCCCTCACTTGATGCCCTGTCTTTCTGCTGGAGGTGGGCTCTACAAGTTCCTTCTCCCCACTGTAGGGCATTTCATCTAAGATCCCTCCCTTTGAGTCCTTAGATTCGCTCACCTCCAAGGTCTCTGGTACATTCCAAATGATCCACCCCCAACCTCTGACCTCCTGAGGTTACCTATTTCACCATATACAATCTTTAATCATATATGTATGGGGATATGCCAGCAAAGTAAGGTAGCAATCTGAAAAACAAAAATTACTTATGTTTATTTTGTATTTAGCTTCTCAGAAACAAGAGCTTCCTTAAGTAAGATTTATTGTCTTTACTGATTTCATGGCCATTTCCTCCTGTGTAGACAGGTAGATGTTCCTTTAACATCATTTCAATTATCATTTTTGAATAATCCAGAATAACTAAATTACAGAGGGATAATATCCAATGTATACAAAGAACTCAAGAAGTTAGACTCCAGATAATTAAATAACCCTAGTTAAAAAAAATGGGGTACAGAGCTAAATAATTTTCAGCTGAGTCCTATCAAATGGCCAAGAACCACCAAAGAAATTCTCAATATCCTATGTCACCAGTGAAATCCAAATCAAAACAACCCTGAAATTCCACCTCATGCCAGTCAGAAGGACTAAGATTAAAAACTCAGGTGACAGCAGATACTGCCAAGGAGAGGGAGAAAAAGGAATGTTCCCCCATTGTTGGTGGTATTGGAAACTGGTACAAACACTCTGGAAATCAGCCAAGTGGTTTCTCAGAAAATTGGACATCGGACCCAATTATACCACTCCTGGGAATATACCCAAAAGATGCTCCAACATATAACAAGGACACATTCTTCACTATATTTACAGACACCTTATTTAAAATAGCCAGAAGCTGGAAAGAACTCAGATGTCTTTAAACAGACGAATGGATACAGAAAATGAGGTACATTTACATAGTGGAGTACCACTCAGCTATTAAAAACAATGAATTCATGAAACTCTTAAGCAAATGGATGGAGCTATAAAATATCATCCTGAGTACAAGGTGACAGGAGATTGATATGGCTGTATCCTGAAAGTTTCTTTCAGAGCCTGATAATATAGAGGCAGATGCTTGCAGCCAACTATTGGACTCAACACAGGGTCCCTAATGGAGGATTTAGAGTAGGAACTGAAGGAGCTCTAGGGGTTTGAGGGCTTATAGGACTTAGGGGGAGGGGGGAACCAGGAAAGGGAAAATAATTTGGAATGTAAACAAAGAATATAGAAAATAAACTAAAAAAGAAAGAACAACAATATTAACCAACCAGACTCCCCCCCCAGAGCTCCTAAGGACTAAACCACCAACCAAAGTGTATACATAGAGGGATTCATGGCTCCAGTTGCTTATGTAACAGATGCCTTGTTGGGTATCAGTAGGAGAAGAGGCCCCTCTTTCTTGAAAGCTTGATGATCTGGTATAAAGGAATGCTAGATCTGGGAAGCAGGAATGAGTAGGTGGGTGGTGGAACACCCTCATAAAAGAAGAGGGAGAGGAGATGGGATATGGAGTTAAGAGGGGGACCAGGAAAGAGGATAACATTTGAAATGTAAATTCATAAAATATCCAATAAAATGGCAATAAAAATAAAAAAAATATTTCTCTAATGACAAATGATGTTGAACATTTTTTAAGGTGTTTCTCAGCCATCTGAATTTCTTCAGGTGAAAAGTCTTTGTTTAGCTCTGTACCTCATTTTTTGATAGGGTTATTTGGTTTACTGGGGTCTAAATTCTTGAGTTCTTTTTTTTGCTGTTTTTTATTGGATATATTCTATATTTACATTTCATTTCCCTTTTTCTGGTTCCCTTCCTCCCAAAGGTCCCACATGCCCTTTTCCCTTCCCGTGTTCCCCCATCCACACTTTCCCACTTCCCTGTTCTAGTATTCCCTTACACTGCTTTGAGCCTTTCCAGAACCAGGGTCCACTCCTTCCTTCTTGTCGGACATCCTTTGGTATGTGGATTGTGTCTTTGGTGTCCCAAGATTCTAGGCTAATATCCACTTATCAGTTAGTGCATACCATGGTTATTCTTTTGAGACTGGGTGACCTCACTTAGTATGATGTTCTCCAGCTCCAATAATTTCTCTAAGAATTTCATGAATTCATTGCTTCTAATGGCTGAATACTACTCCACTGTGTATATATACCACATTTTTTTTTTATCCATTCTTCTGTTGAGGGACATCTGGGTTCTTTCTAGCTTCTGACTATTATAAATAAGGCTGCTATAAACATAGTGGAGCATGTATCCTTATTGCATGCTGGGGAATCTTCAGGGTATATGCCCAGGAGAGGTATGGCTGGGTCCTCCCGAAGTATCGTTTCCAGTTTTCTGAGAAACATCCAGACTGATTTCCAGAGTGCTTATACCAGCTTACAATCCCACCAGAAGTGGGGGAGTGTTCCTCTTTCTCCACATCCTCTCCAACACCTGCTGCTTCCTGAGTTTTTAATCTTAGCCATTCTGACTGGTGTGAGGTGAAATCTCAGGGTTGTTTTGATTTACATTTCTCTAATGACAAATGATGTTGAACATTTTTAAGGCGTTTCTCAGCCATCCGAATTTCTTCAGGTGAAAAGTCTTTGTTTAGCACTTTACCCCATTTTTTGATAGGGTTATTTGGTTTTCTGGGGTCTAACTTTAGTTTTTTGTATACAGTGGATATTAACCCTCTGTCAGATGTAGGGTTGGTAAAGATCCTTTCCCAATTTGTTTGCTGCCGATTTGTCCTTTTGACGGTGTCTTTTACCTTGCAGAAACTTTGTAATTTTATAAGGTCCCATTTGTCTATTCTGGATCTTAGAGCATAAGCTATTGGTGTTCTGTTCAGGAACTTTCCCCTTGAGACAATATCCTCAAGGGTCTTCCCTAGTTTCTTTTCCATTAATTTTAGTGTGTCTGGTTTAATGTGGAGGTCCTTGATCCACTTGGAGTTGATCTTAGTGCAAAGAGATAAGAGTGGATCAATTCTCATTCTTCTGCATGTTGACCTCCAGTTGAGCCAGCACCATTTGTTGGAAAGGCTGTCCTTTTTCCACTGGATGCTTTCAGCTCCTTTGTCAAAGATCAATTGGCCATAGATGTGTGGGTTCAATTCTGGGTCTTCAATCCTATTCCATTGATCCACCTCCCTGTTACTGTACCAATACCATGCAGTTTTTAACACTATTGCTCTGTAGTATTGCTTGAAGTCGAGGATACTGATCCCCCAGAAGTTCTTTTACTGTTGATGATAGTTTTAGCTATCCTGGGTTTTTTGTTATTCCAGATTAATGAGATTTTACCTCACACAAGTCAGAATGGCTAAGATGAAAAACTCATAAAACAGCAGGTGTTGGCCAGGATGTGAAAAAAGAGGAATACTCCTCCACTGCTGGTGGGACTGCAAGCTGGTACAACCACTCTGGAAATCAGTCTGGCGGTTCCTCAGAAAACTGGACATGATACTTCTGGAGGACCTAGCCATACCACTCCTGGGCATATACCCAGTAGATTCCCAAGCATGCAATAAGGATACATGCTCCACTATGTTCATAGAAGCCTTATTTATAATAGCCAGATGTTGGAAAGAACCCAGATGTCCCTCAGCAGAGGAATGGATGCAAAAATTGTGGAGTACTATTCAGCCATTAGAAACAATGAATTCATGAAATTCTTAGAGAAATGGATGGATCTGGAGAACATCATACTAAGTGAAGTAACCCAGTCTCAAAAGAATACCCATGGTATGTGCTCACTGATAAGTGGATATTAGCCTAGAATCTTGGGACACCAAAGACACAATCCACATACCAAATGATGTCCAACAAGAAGGAAGGAGTGGACCCTGGTGCTGGAAAGAATGAAAGCATCACTGTAGGGGAAGACCAGAACAGGAAAGTGGAAGGGATGGATGGGGAAACAGGAGGAGAGAAAGGGGCATGTGGGATCTTTGGGGGATGGGGAACCAGAAAAAGGGAAATGAAAGGTAAATATAGAATATATCCAATAAAAAATAAAAAAATCAATTTTATGCTGTGCTATCACTAAATTTATGGATGATATGATTTTCTGAATAATCAAGTCCTCTTCTTTTGCCATTATTAGTTACCTTTTTCATCTACTTAATATATAAAAGTAAATATAAACAGATTCTTAATACATGATGTAAAGTAAATAAAGACTTGTTATAATAACTTACATTGGAAAACTCAAACTATTCACTTGTTTGAAAGTAAAGTCAATTCAAAATTTAAAAAATCTAGTATTTGTTACCCATGAATATAATTTCTATAACTCTCTTGGTGTCTGTCCACGTATTTTCATCAAATCTTGTAGCAATAACTATCTTTCCATATTTAGTTTTGATATTCAATTAAAGCGTAGAATTGTTTCTTCAAATATCAAATGAGATTAAACCTTTATTTTTCCTTATGTGTATGTTTTGTGTGTTTTCATGTGTCTGTGATGATAATGCTAACATCACTATTGGGCTAATTTATTTATTTGTTTAATTAATGCTGGAATGCTTAACTTGAGGCCTGTTGCATGTTAGGTAAGCATTCTCCAAACTCCTTATCAATTAATACAGGTCAATGTATTCAAAGTTGTAACCTAGAAAATAACTTATATATCTACTGAAAGAATCACTCCCATTTATCTTATTTATAGTTAACCTATATCTTCATGTAACTAATTAAGAAATAAATCTGGTGTATTTTGGTTTGTTTGTTTCACATATAAAACAGGTTAAATTTTATATATTATATATGCATATATAATGTTCTTAAACATCTGATATATACTCAATAACTAAGCAAGAGTACCAGGTAAACCTGAGAAAGCAACGCTCTTCTTTCCCTTTTTGCCATGATGTGGGTTATGCCCAATTATTCTCCCAAACATGATTGGACTAGAAACTCTGATACCTTCATATAAGTACATCTCATGCCTCAGGATGATTTTATTGGGCATTCTGCCACTGGAAAGCTACCTAGCATATTCACTGAATGTACAGTTTCTCATTTATGTAAATCAATTCAAGAGCTTTACAGAAACAATACACATTACACGGTAGCAAATGGTAAAGGAAATAAAGAGAAGCAGGAAAGAATCAATGTTCTGAAAATTAGAATGAGATTTTAAATAGTAAATGTTGCTATTAAGGATCAAAGGCACCAAGAAAAATAGCACATTATAGTCAGAAGGCAATGCATTCTAAGTTGCTAATAGGCAGGATTAAAGGAAATAGGTATGAAGCATCTCGAGCTGATCAGATCAGGATTCAAGAGAACCATTAGAGTGCAGAAATACCTTATTTTTAAAGCTCAACAAAGATTGGAGTAGCAATAATATCTGACTGATTAGTCCGCATTGGACTTTTAGCTGATAACATATCTAGCAAAACAGATAAATATTTTGGTCCTATCTGTAGAGTTTAGAAGAAAATACAATTTGCCATGTGTGGATTGTAAGTTGAACTGCATATTCCAAAGTCTCTCAATATCAACACAATATCAACTTTATAATTGTCATCTTAATGGGATTTTAAATTACCACAAATCCAAATCTCTGGTTTAATTCATGATAAATTATTCAGATTAAGTTACCTCAGGTTGGAAGGCTTGCCATAAATGTGAGTTTTGCAATTCCCTGAGCTGGGGTCCCAGCCTACTTCAAAGAAAAAGTGAGCAAAGAACAAATATTCATGTCTCCTAGTGTGGTGGTTTGAATACCTATGGCCTCATGGACTCTTGCATGAATGTTTGAGCTATAGGAATGTGGCATTATTAGGAGCTATGTAGTTTTTTTTTTTTTTTTTTTGTACTTGAAGAGTTAATTTTTATTTATTTATTTTCTTTTTATTGGATATTTTCTTTATTTACATTTAAATTGTTATCCCATTTCTGGGTCCCCCTCTCCTCGGAAACCCCGCTATCCAATACCCCTTCCCCTGCTTCTATGAGGGTGCTCACACACCGACCCACCCACTCCCACCTCCCTACCCTTGCATTCCATTATATTGGGATATTGAGCCTTCTCAGGACAAAGGGCCTCTCCTCCCATTGATGCCCCACGAAGCCCCCTTCCTGCATATGTGGCTGGAGTCATGGTTCTGAAAGACCCCCGAAGGGAGACCCTCACTCAAGTCTCGGGAGTAGCGCGCACCCAGTAAGACACTGAGACCGAATTCGTTGTGATCACACGAAGTTTATTGAAGATGGGATTAAACGAGATCTCAGGCCAGCATGCTGGGGTCGAGACTCATACACCACACAGGGGTAGAGGAGTTCGACCCCCACCTGAACTTGTGACAAGCTTATAAAGGCAAAAAGAGGGGGGAGCACTGGGGAGGAAATAGAGGAAGTCTAAAGTCACACATTTACTATTTACTTTGTGTTACATTAAGTGACATTCCTGGGGCTTTGGGACATTCCATAGGGGCTGTTGGGACCCCTGTGGTTATTCCAGGAGCTGTTTTCCTCAAGAGAGTTGTTTTCCTCTCAAGAGTCCCAGGAGGAGGTGGGGGGTGTTTTTCTCTAAAGTTCCGGAACCGCCGCCTGCAGGGGGCAGAGGCCCAAGATGACCAAAGGTGACAAGCCCGTGTCTTTACAGATAGCTATTAATTAATTATTTTTTTATTCTTCATTCCCTACTTCTCCTTGTAAATGGCTCTAATCTTAGAGCGACCCCTCAGCTTCCTGTAGTACCTGGTACTGCTGTCTTAAGACCATTACCTGGACAGCACTTATCCTTTCTTTTACAAATGTCACCAGCCTATTGAGAATACATGGCCCAAAGGTTAGGATTAGTAGCAAAATGATTAAAGGCCCGGCCAAGGTGGAGACCAGAGTAGAGAACCAAGGTGACCGATTAAACCAATTCTCATACCATCCTTGGTATGCTTCTCTTTCTTTTTTCCTGTTCTCTAGCCTTTCTCTAAGCTTTGCCATGGAATCTCTGATGACACCAGAATGATCTACATAAAAGCAACATTCTTCCCTTAAGGCTGCGCAGAGCCCTCCCTCCTTAAGAAAAAGCAGGTCTAATCCCCTTCTATTCTGCAGCACTACTTATGACAATGAAGTTAATGACTCTTCTAGTTTAGTTATGGACTGTTCCAACGCTCCCAAGTCTGCATCCATAGCTGCTCTAAGCTCATTATAGTAGTGGGGTTGCTGGATAAGGGCAGTTGCTCCAGTTCCAATCCCTGCCGTTGCTCCAGTTCCAATCCCTGCTGCTACTCCTAGTCCTAACAAGACAGCCAAGGTCAGGGTTACAGGTTCCCTCCTGTAACGAGTACGGTGATCAAACTCATAAATGAGTTCTCATCTATAAATGAGTTCTCATCATGGTAGATGACCCTAGGTACCAGCTGAACCAAAATACAAAAGTCCCTAGTACTGTTAAAAAGCGAAGTATGCAGGCAGGGGGTCAGGCCGGTGCCACAGGCCCACCAAGTGTCTGGGGGGGGTACTAGATATTGATTTGGGCCCTCTGTCAGGGTGTCAATAGTTTCGTTACAGAGGGGCTGGTGTCTGGTAGGCACTTTGCCTATGCATAGTCCAGTGCCTGATACTGCTGAGAGGGTCAACTTTCGTTGGTTCCCCCAGGGGCAATGCGAATGGTCAGAAGTAACATGATAGCTCCTCAGCTGGGAAATTCCCTCATAATAAGGGGGATTAGAAGCAAAGCACAGCCAGCAAGATTGGGTAGCAGTGGGGTTTGTGCGGTTTAAAACAACGAACGCACTATCGAGCAGATTGAACAGGCGATCCTCGGTTCTCATAGGGAGGTGGGAGGATGTGGTCAAGAGAGGGTATGAATTAGGGCCGGAAGAGGAACCTTCCTTCGGCGATGGGGTGAGACTAGGAAGTCTCCCCGGCCTGGGTAGGGGGTCATCAAGCACCGGGTTGGGGCCTACAGGTCGTGCAGGTGGACTCTATCTTTATTCTGATAGCGAAGACGAACCCAGGGTCTCCTGTTCCAGTATAGACTCTCCACCCCCAGCGGTTGCCTTTTACCCATTGGCGATCTTGTTTTCCCTGTGCTGTGAAACTAATATTCAGAGGGTTGCAATAGCTGCCTTTGCATGGCCCCTGGGGGCCACCCGAGGCCCTGGATGCACATCCAGTCCTATAAGACGGATATTTAGATGGGTCTCTTTCTCCTTCTCCTGACTCTCCCGGCTTACGACCTTTTTTTTACTAATATCAGATCCCAGGAGGAGGAAGGATTCCAGTAAGCTTCTCCTGTGGTCTCACATCCCCATTTACCACAGAAATAATCGGATGCCCCCCGCATCGTCTCTTCATCTCTCTGCTATGTCCCTGCCCAGGGCAGACATAGAAATCTGCCGCCTGGAGGTTGGCTCGAAAAAATTGTCCAGAACATCCCAATGTGCTCCCTATACCATGAGGGACACATTGTTCCTCCGGGGCTGGTTTATCTAAATTGTCATAATTAGAAAGATCCCAAGCCGGGGAACCGGCAGCTAACTTACAGACATCAGGTGCAAGATCAGGCCACCAAGTCCACGGGGGGTGCACTGCGGTTTTTGACCACATGATGTTACCTTCTTCATTAAGCACTTCCCATGTCAGTTTTTGGGGGGCATGAGGGTTATTCTCCAAGATTGGGGCGACGGCGAAGGCGCAGCTTAAGAGGATTGTCAGTAGCGGCCACTGTCCATTTATCTTCATGGTTGTCTTCAATTTGATTGGGTGCCTTCTTGATGTGGGAGGCGTGGATCCAGGCGGCGATCCCGTCTACCTTGACTGCCGTGGGGGTAGTTAGCAGCACCAAATAGGGTCCTTTCCACCGAGGCTCAAGCGTGCCAGCAAGATGTCGTCTGACCAAGACTGAGTCTCCGACCTGGAACCCGTGGGGCACCGCGGTAGTCCCTGGAGCGTAGGCTTCCTTGAACTGGTTCCAGATCTGCGTCTTAACGACCTCTAAGGCCTTTAAGTGGGTGAACAGAGCAAAGGAAGAGTCAGTGCAAGGATCCAATATCCCGCCTGACTCAGTCAAGGGGGGCGGTCCCCCATGCAGGATTTCATAAGGGGTAAGGCCAAAACGTCCAGGTGTGTTTCGGACCCTAAGGAGCGCAAAGGGGAGGAGTGTCACCCAGTCTTTGCCACCGGTCTCAATAGCTAATTTAGTAAGGGTCTCTTTTAGGGTTCTATTCATTCTTTCTACCTGTCCTGAGCTCTGGGGTCTATAAGCACAATGTAATTTCCAATTAGTCCCCAGTTGGATGGCCAATTCCTGACTTACCTGGGCAACAAAAGCTGGTCCGTTGTCTGAACCGATTACCTTGGGGATCCCGAACCGGGGTAGAATTTCTTCCAGTATCCTTGGTTACCACTTGAGCAGTTTCAGACTTGGTGGCTTCCACCCATCCTGAGAAAGTATCTATAAAAACTAGAAGGTACTTATTACCATATTTTCCTGGCTTAATTTCAGTGAAGTCTACCTCCCAATAAACTCCTGGCCGGTCTCCCCTCATCCTCTTTCCAAGTTCTCTGAACAGTCGGGCAGCATTGGTCAAGGTGCAAGCTTGACACGACCCTACTACCTGTTTCACCACTGTATTTAATTTCAGAACATAATATTTAGAACCTTTGATTAATTGCTTAAGCTTCTCATCTCCAAGATGGGTAAGTTGGTGTATTCGTTTTACATAGTCTCGTCCTTCTTTGGAGGGCAGAATGATTCGCCCATCTTTAGTTTTTGCCAATCCACCGAAGCTGAACATTTGGGCTTTTCCTGTACAAGCCATATCTTCGATCAAGCCATAATCTTCATGAGGATAGTTAAAGCTGGGCTCCATGGCTCGTGGAGGCTCTGGCGGGGTTCCAGTTTCCTCCGCCAGCACTGTGGCTCCTTGGGCGGCTTGCTTGGCTGTTAGATCAGCCATCCGGTTTCCTTTTGTGACTGGGTCTGTCCCCTTCTGGTGTCCCAGGCAGTGGACTATGGCTAATTTCTTTGGAAGGTGTATGGCTTCTAGGAGAGCCAGGATTTCTTCTTTGTTCTTAATGTCTTTCCCTGCTGAGGTGAGCAGGCCCCTCTGTCTGTAGATGGCCCCATGGGCTGTGGCGAAAGCATAACGGCTGTCGGTGTAAATGTTGATAGCCTTACCTTCTGCCAGGCGCAGAGCTTGAGTCAGTGCCAGGAGTTCAGCCCTTTGGGCGGAGGGTTCCTTCGGGGAGGCTGCCAGCCCAAATTACCTGCTTTCCGTCCACCACCGCTGCTCCCGCTCTTCGTTTACCTTCTACCATAAAACTGCTGCCGTCCGTCTACCAGTTAGGCACACCTGGCCACGGTTGGTCGGTCAGGTCTTTCCTGGTCCCGGTTTCTTCAGCCAGGATGTCAGTGCACTGGTGCACCGGGGTAGAGTCATCTGCTTCGGGGAACAGGGTGGCCGGGTTGAGAATAGCAGGAGGAGCAAAGGTTATCCGATCATTTAACAACAAGCTCTGCTAATGTGTCATCCGGGCGTTTGTCATCCAGCGGTCGGGGGCTGCCACACAATACTTTCTAAAGCATGGGGAGCAATTACAGTCACATGTTGACCCAGAGTAAGCTTATCAGCATCTTTGACAAGTTGCGCTACTGCAGCAATGGCTTTCAAGCAGGAGGGCCACCCGCTGGCGACGGGGTCCAGCTTTTTAGATAGGTAGGCCACCGGCCGTTTCCAAGGCCCCAGGGTCTGAGTCAGAACTCCACGGGCCACTCCAGCCCGCTCATCAACATATAAAGTGAAAGGCTTAGTTAGATCTGGCAGGGCCAAAGCAGGAGCTGTGAGCAGGGCAGTCTTTATATTATCAAAGGCTCTTTGGTGCTCCTCTGTCCAGGTAAATGGGACTTTTTCTTTTGTGAGCGGGTACAGAGGGGCTGCCAGCGTGGTGAACCCCGGTATCCAGAGTCTACAAAAGCCCGCAGTTCCCAAAAACTCACGTACTTGTCGCGGAGAGGTGGGGGTCGGGATCTGCATCACTGTCTTTTTTCGTGCTTCAGTGAGACATCGTTTCCCATCTCGGAGAGTGTATCCTAGGTAGGTCACTTCTGAGCGGCATAATTGGGCCTTCTTGGCGGATACCCGATACCACAACTTACCCAGTTCCTTCAGGAGCTTTTTGGTCCCATCGAGGCACAGTTCCTGGGTTGATGTTGCAATCAATAAATCATCAACGTACTGCAAGAGAGAAATTTGGGGGTTCTGTGCCCTGAAGGGCGCAAGGTCACGGTGGAGCGCTTCATCAAAAAGAGTTGGTGAATTTTTGAATCCTTGTGGCAACCTAGTCCAGGTCAGTTGACCCGTATGTCCTCCTTTGGGATCTCGCCATTCAAAAGCGAACAGGGGCTGGCTACTAGGGTGCAACCTGAGACAGAAAAAGGCATCTTTCAAATCTAGAACGGTGTACCAGGATCGTTCAGGCGGTAAAGAACTCAGCAAGTTGTAAGGGTTAGGCACGGTTGGGTGAATGTCCTGCACCCGCTTATTAACTTCTCTTAAGTCCTGGACAGGCCGATAATCATTGGTTCCAGGCTTACGTACTGGCAGGAGGGGGGTATTCCAAGGGGACTGGCAGGGGATCAATATACCTTGCTGCAACAGTCTCTGGATATGCGGCTGGATGCCTTCTTTAGCCCCTTGAGTCAGGGGGTACTGTCTCACCGAGACGGGGGTGGCAGCCGCTTTCAGCTCGACCACGATGGGTGGTACTTGTTTAGCCAGTCTCACTCCAGTCTGCTCTGCCCAGACCTCTGGAAAAGCTGTCAGCCACTCTTTAGGGGGCAAAACCCCAGTCTTGGGTTCATGGAGGCGATATTCTTCTTCTAGACTTAGAACTAAGCATGTTATAGGGGCCTTTCCCCAGGTGACTTCTGGTCCCTCCGGGGTGAACTGGATCTGAGCCTTTAGTTTGGTCAACAAGTCCCTCCCCAGAAGTGGCGCAGGGCACTCAGGAATCACAAGAAAAGAGTGGGTTACTTGGTTTTTTCCTATATCTAAACTTCTTTCGGTTGTCCAAGGGTAGAGTTTACTTCCAGTGGCTCCCATAACCAGAGTTCTTTTTGATCCTAATCGTCCTAATGGTTTAGTCAAAACTGAATGTTCAGCTCCTGTATCTACTAAGAAATTAACGGGATTCCCCTCCACAGAGAGAGTTACCCTAGGCTCGGGGAGGGGGACCGAGCCCCGACTCCCCTAATCTTCCTCAAGGGCCAGTATCTTGGGGCCCTTTTGTTTCTTTCGAGGGCGATCTCTGGCCCAATGTCCTTTTTCTTTACAGTAAGCACATTGGTCTTTCTCCAGTTGTAGTCGCTGTCCTCCCGGGGATCTTCTTGCCCTGTTGCCCAGGTATCCTGACTGTCCTTTCTCTGACCTTTCTCCACCTACTACTGAGGCCAAAATCTTAGTCAAATTCCTCTCTTGGCGGCGATCCCGCCGATTTTCCCTCTCTTCTGCCTCCTTTTTTTCTCTTTCTTGCTTCTCTTCCTCAGTCTCTCTCTTATGATACACCTTCTCAGCCTCTTTTACTAGATCCTGTAAAGTATAATCTTGGAGCCCCTCTAATCTTTGCAACTTTTTCTTGATATCAGAGGCCCACTGCCCTATAAAAGCCATGGCTACAGCTGCCTGTTGTCCCTCTGATGAGGGATCAAAAGGGGTATATCTCCTATAGGCCTCCATCAACCGTTCTAAAAAGACAGAGGGTGGCTCCATTGGTCCCTGTAAGACTTCCCTTACCTTTGCCAAATTCGTGGGTCGCTGCGAGGCACCCTTAAGACCCGCCACTAGAGCCCGGCGGTAGACCACCGTGAGATGCCCCCTACCTTCTACGGAGTTGTAGTCCCATTCAGGGCGGACCAAGGGGAAAGCTGCTTCTATAAGGTGAGGGAGATTAGTGGAGGTTTCGTCTGGTCCTGGAACATTTCTTCTGGCTTCAAGGAGAATTCTTTCCCTCTCCTCAGTTGTAAAGAGGACCTGCAAAAGTTGCTGACAATCGTCCCAAGTGGGTTCATGAGAAAACATCAGGGACTCGAGGAGCCCCGTTAGACCTGAGGGGTTCTCTGAAAAAGAAGGGAGGTTATTTTTCCAGTTGTACATATCAGCTGAGGAAAATGGCCAATATTGCAATGGGACTAATTCCCCTGGGGCTGGGGCGGGTCCAAAAGCCTGTAAAGGTAAGGCAATGGCTGAGTCAGGTCCTGCGCCAGATCCCTCTGGGCTGCGGCCCCCGGCGGCTTCGAGTCCCGGCTGCTGGCCCCATCTCAGAGGTTGTCCTGGAGTCCGTTGGGGTCGGCACCTAGGAGGGGGCTGCATGAGGAGCGGGTTGAGGATATGGGGGAGGAGGGTCAAGGAGGGAGACATCATCAATTTCAGGATAGATCCGCTGCGGGGCTGATGGAGCAGGTGCTTGCGGATCTGCAGGAGGCTCTGGCAGATCTGCATGAGGAGCCGGCGGATCTGCAGGAGGCGCCGGCAGATCTGAAGGAGGCACTTTCGTTTTTGTGGCCACGGCCACCGTTGCCTCTCCATTCCTGATGTCCAATGTTTCATCCAGGGTGGCGGGTTTTGGGCTAGATCTTGCCATACGATAATGTATGGAACCTGATCAGGGTATCCCCCGGTGGCCTGAAAAACAACTCGCTTGACAGCGAAAATAATAGGTAGGTTAAAAGTTCCTCCCGAAGGCCATCCTACATTGAAAGCGGGCCATTTGGAGGAACAAAAAGTTTGCCAAGGCCCTTTCTTGACCTTGACAGAAAGGTTATGAGCCCTGATCTTAACATCCTTCCAATGGTCCAGAGTCATTGTTAGTGGGGTCGTCGCGGCCTGTCCCATGTCTACCTCTGCTATACACACAACAAAAACAATCACAAAGACAGAAAGACAAGAAAACAAAACCAGTTGTCGGCTTCGAGTCGACCAGAAGTTCTGAAAGGAGTCAGATGGCCGAGAAATGGCCCTCTGACACAGATCATCAAGGAGAAAATTTATCTCCCGACTTTCCCCGTGGAGGTCCACCAGGCGTCCCTGGTCCTCCTCCTGTTCTCCTGGGACGTCTCCCAGGGCGAAACAAACGGTGGACACCCGGACACGTCTATCCCAGTCCACTCCGCTTCTCCTCCTGGAGAGCGGCCTCGATAGAGCGTTTGCAAAACCGAAACTGCGATCGCACCAGATTTCTGAACAGGCCACAAACACAGACACAGAGTCACACCAAAACAGAAATTCTTACCTCCAAGTGGGTCGAGTATCCCCTGGGTGGTCGCGCAAAATCCCAGACGAGCCCCCAAATGAAAGACCCCCCCGAAGGGAGACCCTCACTCAAGTCTCGGGAGTAGCGCGCACCCAGTAAGGCACTGAGACCGAATTTGTTGTGATCACACGAAGTTTATTGAAGATGGGATTAAACGAGATCTCAGGCCAGCATGCTGGGGTCGAGACTCATACACCACACAGGGGTAGAGGAGTTCGACCCCCACCTGAACTTGTGACAAGCTTATAAAGGCAAAAACCATAAAAGAGGGGGGAGCACTGGGGAGGAAATAGAGGAAGTCTAAAGTCACACATTTACTATTTACTATGTGTTACATTAAGTGACATTCCTGAGGCTTTGGGACATTCCATAGGGGCTGTTGGGACCCCTGTGGTTATTCTGGGAGCTGTTTTCCTCAAGAGAATTGTTTTCCTCTCAAGAGTCCCAGGAGGAGGTGGGGGGTGTTTTTCTCTAGAGTTCCGGAACCGCCACCTGCAGGGGGCGGAGGCCCAAGATGACAAAAGGTGACAAGCCCGTGTCTTTACAGATAGCTATTAATTAATTAATTTTTTATTCTTCAGTTCCCTCCATGTGTATTCTTTGGTTGGTGGTTTAGTCCTTGGGAGTTTGGGGGATGGGGGGCAGGTCTGGTTGGTTGATATTGTTGTTCTTCCTATGGGGTTGCAAACCCCTTCTGCACCTCATTTCCTCTGATGATGCGAGGAGATAAGAGTTGTACCCATGCTGTGAAAATGCAGTTTGGGCAAAGTCCAAAGCATTTCTTTCTATGTACTAACTATTCCTAGGCTATGCCTGGGAGCCATGGCATCTCTCCTCTCCACCAGTGTCTCTGCATGACAGATCTCATCCTTCCATCTCTGCCGGGTTCCTCACCTGGGAATCTGAAAGTACAGCTATTGTCTACCCTGCCTAATCAGAACCACCTATGGGCACGTTCCCAGAAACTGTGTGCAGGCACTCTTATACATACAAAATTTGGGGGCCATATAGTTATTCATAATATAAGCAGCTATATGCACCCCAATCAGAGGTACATCTCAAGCTTGACTCCTTCCTTCTCCAAACTAACCTTAGTTTCATTGTTAGTGTTTGAAGGTGTGTGCTAAGGGAGGGTCTGGATTCCATCCAGATCATACAGTAATCCAGCTGCATTCTAGCTGGATCTTATCTTCAGATATGATTAATAGCCAAACCAGCAAAGTGGCTTGATAAAAATTCCTCTACAGAGTGTGGCCTTGTTGAAGTAAGTGTGGCCTTGTTAGAGGAAGTGTATCATTGTGAGTGCGGACAGTGAGGTCTTATATATATGCAGGATATTGCCAGTATGGCACAAGGCCTCCTTCTGCTGCCTTATAGATCAAGCTGTAGAACTTTTGGCTCCTCTAGAATAAGGCCTGCCTACATACTACCATGTTTCCCACAATGACTTTGAGGCATCCCTAATTAAATGGTTTTCTTTATAACAATCACGGTGTGTCTTCACAGCAATAAAACCCAAATAAAGAGTCCTTGGATTTCTGATAATGGTTTCTGGTGGGCCAGAATCCTCAAGTTCCTGTCCCCATAACTGATTATATTCTCAACCACAACTCAAATCAGCCTTCCTTCCATCCTTAGCTATTTTCCTCAATGATTTTGCCATAACATCAACAAGATGAGTAACTGTGACATGTGATATTGGGCACTGGGCTTCTTAAAATTAATGGATGGCATGTGTTAATGAATCAATGAGCTTCTTTGAGAGTCGAGATTGTTAACATCATTATGAGAACAAATCATTTGAAAGAAAACTTACACATAATTTCCTGTAAATTTAAGAACCCTCATTAAAATAAAAATACCTATGTTATGATCAAATATGTTTACATCTGTATCTACTTGAAATGATGACCTCTTAGCTTTGTATTCTTTATGTCAGGAAAAAATTCAAATTTATAGGCTTACATTATTCTTTTCTGATATATGCAGAAGCAGTGCTGTATATTTTATGTGTGATCATCTGTGGTTAGTTTTTCTCCCAGTATTCATAGCATTTCCTGATAGTGTTCATAAACAGCATCTGAAAATTCCTTACTATTTTATGATTGTCATTAGATGAGAAAAATTCCAGGTCATTCACTGTAGTTTGGTATTCTCCAATAATTATTATGCTTATTTTGGTCTTCAATTGCAACCTACAGTGTTGTTGTTGTTATTGTTGTTGTTATTTTTATTTACTCCTGAATGCATTCATTTTTGAAGATGAAAGTTAAATTAAATGCTGCTTAAACATTTTCATGTCTAGTGTACTTTACCTACTAAGTGCTTTTTTTAAATTTAATTAAACAGAAATCCTAATTTCCATAACCTTATATATACATGAGAAAATGCTCTATCACTGACCAACACACTAAGTAGTAACCAAACAGATTTTAGTGAAAATTTGCAAGGCTATTTCTGCTTGTATGTTTATAATTTATCACCATCATTTTTTACAATATTTGAAAGACATCCAAATTATATTATGTTAACTATTTAGTACTTTAATATTTTAAACTTTTTTTTGTATTTTTCCAGAGCCTTAAATACTAAACAAATTTTTCTTCACTGCATACTTCTCCATATTTTGGTAAATTATTTTCTCATTAACATTAATAAATAAAGTTTAAAAACGTGGTTACAATAAGCTAGATGTAATATTCCAGCTCTATAGTCCTAGCAGGCTAAAAGCAGGAAAATTTTAGATTTGAAAGAACTGAAAAACAGAGTCTAAGAGACAACAATAATAACTACAAAAGAAGACACCTGATCATAGGTAGAAGATTTTTTTGTTTGTTTTTTGTCTTTTTAAAAACAAAATCACTCAAGAGAGTGGGGAGGCCTGGTGGGGGTAGAGAGCATCCTCTTGGAGACAAGGCAGAAGGAATGGGATGAAGAACTCTTGAAGGGCAGACCAGAGGGGAATAATGGTTGCATTGCAAAAAAAAAATGATAAATGATAATTTTAAAAAATCAGAAATCTGCCTTGGAAACATGTACGTTCATGAATATGGTGTTTATATATCATAGTTCTGTATGGCTTTTAGAAGTGAATGAATTGGAGTCCAACCTTTTTGAACTTTAACCCTAGAGTTTTCAAACTTTTATTGTGAACATAGTTTCTCCAAGCTAATCCTTCAAATTATTTTCTTGTCAATAAAATTTGGACCATAAGGTATATCTCATTGGACTTCTGGAATGATTTTATTTTATGCGATAGAATAATATGTCTGGAACAACAGAAATGTTTAATTAATCTTTGCAGTTGATACTACTAACAGGCACTTAATACTGCTTTAAAATCACATGAATGTGTCTTCCTATAAGTATGTGCAGTTTGAGTATAATCTTACCAACATTTTAGAATTTGTTTGAGGTACTTCTAAATTATTTACTCCTCAGATAATTCTTTGTTTTATATGCTGATGCTTAGAGCTATCATTTCACACCACTCCACTTCATTTATTTTTTTCCTCTTAAGGTTTTCTAAGAAAATTCATTTAATATTTTCTAAATGTCATTTTCAGTGGTCGTTAAGACTAATTACTAGTGGGAAATTTCACATATTATTATAACTAGACAGCTAATTTCAAGCATATCTTGTGGATGGCGTTTTACATGAATTCACACAGCAAGTGTACCTGATTGTACAGGGAACACAGCTCTTTCCTCCAGGAACTGAGAGTTGATACACAGAGACTGATCACATGTGTTTTGTATAAATGTTTTTATGCTAATAGTTTGAGCTATGGTTCTTCTTTAAGTGTTTATTTTGATACAGCTATCATTTTGTCTTATATGATAGCTAGTTAAGTTTTCAAATATTATTCAAGTAACATTTCATTGAAAGAGAATGTAACCCTATTAAACCCAGTGACTGAGAAATTTTCATTTTACATTGTGCTACACCACAATGACAAAATGTTTTGTGAGCAGCTAACAGACATAATATAAAAGTTCACTTTAGCTCAGCAAGGTCTTCTTTTATGTTGTGATTTTTTTTTTTTTTGCATCTTACAGCAAAACTTCTGTTTGTTTGTATGAAATCAGGACAACTGGAGGACCATATTCCAGCTGGTAAATGCTTCACTCACAGGCTTTGGGCCAGAAATCGTAAAATGGCACTCTCAGCCTAACCACAGGATGCATGGGGCACATTTCTTGCCTATTTAGGCGAGGTCTCAGCTAGAGTAATAGTCATCCAATTTATGTTTTTCTCCCTTTTTTAGTTTTGTTTGGTAAGCTTTTCTCCAATATATGTACTCCATTTCATTTCTTTTCCAAAATCTATTGTAAGTCTCTCTCTCTCTCTCTCTCTCTCTCTCTCTCTCTCTCTTTCTATGTATATATATATATACACACACACACACACACACACACACACTCACACTATTCTGTAATATAGTGATCAAATCAATTTATTTTGTTATGTTAAATCTTTCTCTGACTTCAATTTCAAGCACATTAGCATTGGTTTAATATATCACTAGATTATTTTTACTGATACCTTGCTTAGAAGTTTTATATTATCCTTTCAAATAAGATAACAGAGTTGATATTTTATATCAATAGACATCCTATAAGATTTTAATATCAAGGTTATATTGACTCAGAATAAGAATTTTCTGATACTTCTCTCTGTATCCGGTAGAGCTTTCAGAAAGAGGCCAGTGCTGTTTAAATATGAAACACTTGACTATAAAAATTAAATTATCTGAGGCAAGAACTTAATATCAAATTGTACTTTTAGAACAGATAACAATTTCTTTATACATTTTATTACTTTACCTTTACCAACTGGGTTCTTCAACAACTGCAGCCACTGGATTCTCTGTGTTATGTCCTGTTTGATTTAATATGCTCTTGTGTTAGAAACGAAGTTGGAACTTAAGATGTTAGTTTTTTCTTCTTTTAATGCAACCAGCTGTGTTGGGCATTCCTAAGTTAATCCAGCTGTTCATTTCAGACAATCTGTCAGTAAGATCTTTTAGTTTTAGTTTAAGTGCAGTTCTTTGTTTCATACTTGTTATTTTTCTTTTCTGTATATTTAAAATTACTATTGGCCTTTGTGTTTCTTTTAGCATAATTTGGAGTTTTACTTTAGCTTTATCATTTGTTTTTAGACATTGATGTTTTATGATGTGCAGTTAATATAAATGCATAGCTTTATATTTATTTGAAGTATTTTGTATATTAGGTAGTCTCTTCTTAGTAGTTGCCCCCATTTTCCTAACACTATCTCCTCTGTATTTTCTGAGATCACCTACTGACCAACTTTGATATCTCTGAACACAAATAGATAAAACTAACCATGTTCTTCTAAAGCAGGTTTCTGCTTTGCAGTAGCTGTAGTCAAAATGTCTCTTGCAGAGAAATGAAGAGTTCCCTCTGAGGGCTCCTGCTAAAGTCTATTCATGTCTAGTTCCAGAAACTTTCTTTTTCTTTTTCATGGAAAACCACATGGTCACTCATAAAAACAGATTTAACCTTAATATGCCTTACCCTGAAGAGCTAAACCCTCATGTGTCTCATGACCACATATAATACACAGTGTATACAGACAGCAGGTTGATGATCCACTGCATAGAACTTTGAGGAGTAGGGGAGTAATGAGTAGGACGCAGTCATATACAAATATTTCGAAAGGTATGTGAAATCCACCTTGCTGAAAATAGCCTTATGATTCCTGTGTTATTATAATGGATAGTATTAGTTATCAACTTGACAAAAGAATCTGGAATCATTTGAGGAGTGGTCTCTGACAGTGTCTGTAAATGATTGTCATGATGAATTGAGAGTTAAAGGAATACCCACTGTGGTTGGTAACATTCCCTAGGTTGGAATTCTGACCCATATAAGAGTGGAGAGAGTAAGCTGAGGACTAGCATTCATTAACTGCTTTCAGTTCCTGCTCTTGATATGTTAGAATCAATTGTTTCAAGTTCCTGCCTATTTTACCTCTCTTCAATGATAGACTGTCCCTTGGAACTATGAGGCAACAAAACTCTTCCTTGTTTTACTAACTACCTTTCTGAATTTATTTTTATTTTTATTTTTATTTACTTTATATTCCAGATTTTATTCCCCTCCAGGTCTATGCTCTGTTTCCCATCCCATCTCTCCTCCCTACACCCCTGTCTTCATGAAGATGTCCCCACCCCCACCTTTCATTCTCTGACTGACCCCAGACCCAGCAGTCCTCTCTTATATGTGTATTGGGAGCCTCATATCAGCTGGTGTATGCTGCCTGGTTGGTGGTCCAGTGTCTGAGAGAACTCAAGGGTCCAGGTTGATTGAGACTCCTGATCCTCACAGGGTCATCCTCCTCTTCAGTTTTTTCCAGTTTTTCCCTAATTCAACCACAGGGGTCAGTAGCTTCTGTTTATTGGTTGGGTGTACTGAACTTTTAATAGCTTTAATTAGGTTTTGTTTAGTAATTTTTAGATGTTTGTCATATAAGTATTATTCATATTTAAATAATAATAATAATTTTTAACCCTTAGTTCAAATCATTTCCTTAATTGTGTACCAAGGTATAATGGGGTGTCTCTATCCATACACAGATTTTACGTTCAACAAAGCACATTTACTATTTCCCATTAGGTATTTAATTATGATATAGGTCTTCAGATCAAGACCTGTACTAACACTGCATGATTAATGTTATTCTTCATTTATCTTCAAATAAAGAATAATTTTGAATAATAATGAGAGTTGAATTGGCATTGTAAATAAGATTACTGAATTATTTGTAATTTTTCTGTAATTTCTTTTAAAAAGATTAATTTTATTATTTTTATTCGTGTGCTTCTATGTATCTGTGTATATGTACACATGCATGTCTACAGAAACCAGAATGCAGATTATGAGTCTACTGACATCAGTACTGGAAACTGAATTATAAACATTTTATAAAGAAATTGGGGGTATATTTAAATTAAAATGTGTGTTTGACTGTTAAAGAATTGAATAGAGACTTGTTTTAATACAAAATATTTATAAAGCATCTCAGAGGAATACCATTAAGAAAGAATGTGAAGTATACATAATGAAAGTACCTAAACTAAATATGG
Source organism: Apodemus agrarius (assembly GCA_964023405.1). NCBI lineage: Eukaryota > Metazoa > Chordata > Mammalia > Rodentia > Muridae > Apodemus > Apodemus agrarius. The sequence continues at coordinate 44,516,239 of OZ030023.1, forward strand.
GGAAATCAGAAAAACAAAAACAAAAAATGAAAACAAAAACAGATAAGAGGGAAAATTCCTCCTTATGTTTCTTTTTGTTTGTTTTTTACTATTATTTTTATTTTTATTAGATATTTTCTTTATTTACATTTCAAATGTTTCCCCTCCAAAAACACCATATCCCATCCCCCTTCCCCCTTCTCACCAATTCACCCACTTCTGCTTCCCTGTCCTGATATACCCCTATACTGGAACATAGAACTTTCTCAGGGCCAAGGGTCTTTCCTTCCTTTGATGTCCAACAAGGCCATCCTTTGCTACATATGCAGCTAGAGCCATGGGTCCCTCTATGTGTACTCTTTGGTTGGTAGTTTGGTCCATGGGAGATCTGGGGCTACCGGTTAGTTCATAATATTGTTCCTCCTATGGGGCTGACAGCTTTTTCGGCTCCTTGGTCCTTCTCTAGCTCCTCCTCTGGGGACCTTGTGCTCCGTCCAATGATTGACTGGGAGCATACCCCTTAAGTTTCTTTAATCAAGGGAGTTCTTCATATTATCAGAAAAAGAAACCAAGACACACACTCTTCTCACATTCTCATACACATATACAAATAGAAATATTTTTTAAGAATTAATAATTTTACATTTTATTTATCTTGTTAATATATGTTGAATTATTGAAACATATATTCTACTGCTATAAGTTGATTACTCATGGTTTTATTGACCTTTGCACAGGGACTATTGCTAAGTACACTAGATACTAGTTTGTGTATTATTAATGGGCATGCTAAAGAAATTAAAGAGCCAATTTGAATTAAACATTTATATGAAGTTATAAAAGAATGTAACAGCAGCTCCCTAGGATCCTGGACTAGCGATAGCAGCAGGCCTCCATATTGCAACCAGGACACAGCTGGAAAGGTACAGGTAGAGACTCCATCTGGGGCTAGAGCAGGGAGAGCTGCTAAGCTCTCGCCCTCAGGCAGGCCCAGGTGCCTAGGCTCTGCTGCACGACCCTGCTAGCTTAGGCCCTGCACTGAGGCAGCCGGAGCCACCCAGCTCCCCAGGACCCTGGACCAGCGATAGCGGCAGGCCTCCACATTGCAACCAGGACACAGCTGGAAAGGTGCAGGTAGAGACTCCGTCTGGGGCTAGAGCAGGGAGAGCTGCTAAGCTCTCGCCCCCAGGCAGGTCCAGGCGCCTAGGCCGTGCAGTGAGGCAGCCAGAGCCACCCAGCTCCCTAGGAACCCAGACCAGCGATAGCGGCAGGCATCCATATTGCAACCAGAACACACCTGGAAAGGCACAGGTAGACAGATTTCATCAGGGGCTACCACGTGGGGGGATCTGCTAGGCTCTCCCTACTAGGCAGGCCCAGCAGCACCTGCCGAGGCTCTGCTGCACTCCCCCACACTTCCCGGAGACCTCAGACCGTGCACAAAGTCAGCGGGTGGCAGCCAGCTTGTGATCCCATTGAGCAGCAATCACGCATAACCACCAGTAGAGAAACAACAGGTAAGCCCAGCCTCACAGGAGATTCAAACACCAGCCAGTGACAACAAGGTCAACTAACACCAGAAATAACCAGATGGCAAAAGGTAAATGGAGGAATGTCACTAACAGAAATCAAGGCAACATGACAGCATCTGAACCCAGTTTGCCAACAACAGGAAGCCCTGGATACCCAAAAACACCAGAAAAACAAGACTTGTATATAAAATCACTGGTCAGGATGCTGGTAGCTGAACACATAGAAAAATCTCGTAAAGAAATAGAGGAGAAAATGGATCAAAAGTTAGAAGACTTTACAAGGCAAATACAAAAATCACTTCAAGAAATGCAGGAGAAGATGGATCAAAAAGAAGAAGACAATAAGGAAGAAAGACAAAAATCACTAGAAATACAGAAGAACGTGGGCCAACAAGTAGAAGCTATGAAAGAGGAAACACAAAAATCTTTTAAAGAAATACATGAAAACACAATCAAGAAAGCAAAAGATCTGAGCATATCCATCCAGGTACTAAAAACAGAAGTAGAAACAACTAAGAAATCGCAGAGGGAGACAACATTGGAGATAGAAAACCTTGGGAAGAAATCAGGGGCCATAGATGCAAATATCAACAATAGAATACAAGAGATAGAAGACAGAATATCAGAAGCCGAAGATACCATAGGAACCATTGATTCAACAGTCAAAGAAAATACTAAATGCAAAAAGGATGTAACCCAAAACATCCAGGAAATCCAGGACACAATGAGAAGACCAAACCTAAGGATTATAGGTATAGATGAGAATGAAGATTTAAAAGTTAAAGGGCCAGCAAATATCTTCTACAAAATTATGGAAGAAAACTTCCCCAACCTAAAGAGAGAGATGCCCATGAATATACAAGAAGCATATAGAACCCCAAACAGACTGGATCAGAACAGAAATACATCCCATCACATAATAATCAAAACTCCAAATGTACTAAACAAAGAAAGAATATTAAAGGCAGCAAGAGAAAAAGGCCAAGTAACTTATAAAGGAAGACCTATCAGAATAACACCAGACTTCTCACCGGAGACGATGAAAGCTAGAAGATCCTGGGCAGATATAATGCAAACTCTAAGAGAACACAAACTTCAGCCAAAACTACTTTACCCAGCAAAGCTCTAAATCGCCATAGATGGAGACATCAAGGTATTCCATGACAAAACCAAATTTGCACGATATCTTTCCACAAATCCAGCCCTACAAAGGATAATAGGGGGAAAACACCAAGACAAGGACGGAAACTACACCCAGGAAGAAGCAAGATAGAAACCTCCTCTCATCAAACCCAAAAGAAGGTAACCTCTCGAATATAAAAAATAAATAAAATAAATAAATATAATTTCAAAAATGTCTGGAGGTAATAATTACTATTCCTTAATATCTCTTAACAACAATGGACTCAATTCCCCAATAAAAAGACATAGATTAACAGACTGGATACGGAAACAGGACCCTACATTTTGCTGCATACAGGAAACACATGTCAGTGTTAAAGACAAACACTGCCTTAGAGTAAAAGGCTGGAAGACAATTTTACAAGCAAATGGTCTCAGGAAACAAGCTGGAGTAGCCATTCTAATATCAGATAAAATTGACTTCCAACCTAAAATCATCAAAAGAGACTCAGAAGGTCACTTCTTGCTGGCCAAAGGGAAAATCCACCAAGAAAATCTCTCAATACTGAACATCTATGGTCCAAATGCAAGGGCACTCTCATTCGTAAAAGAAACCTTACTAAAGCTTAAAGCACACATTACACCAAACACAATAATTGTGGGTGACTTCAACACTCCACTCTCCTCAATGGACCGATCAGGAAAGCAGAAACTAAACAGGGACACAGTGAAACTAATTGAAACTCTGGACCAATTGGATTTAACAGATATATATAGAACATTTCATCCTAAAGCTAAAGAATATACCTTTTTCTCAGCTCCACATGGTACCTTCTCAAAAATAGATCATATAATTGGTCACAAGACAGATGTCAACAAATACAAGAAGATCGAGCTAATCCCATGCCTCCTATCAGATCACCATGGAGTAAGAGTGGTCTTCAATAGCAACAAAAACAACAGAAAGCCCACATACACATGGAAACTGAACAATACTCTACTCAATGACATTTTAGTCAAGGAAGAAATAAAAAAAGAAATCAAAGACTTTTTAGAATTCAATGAAAATGAAGGTACAACCTACCCAAATCTATGGGACACAATGAAAGCAGTGCTAAGAGGAAAACTCATAGCTCTAAGTGCATCCAAAAAGAAACTGGAGAGAGCATACACTAGCAGCTTAATGGCACACCTTAAAGCCCTGGAAGAAAAACAAGTTAATTCACCCAGGAGGAGTAGAAGACAAGAAATCATCAAACTCAGGGCTGAAATCAATCAAATAGAAACAAAGAGAACCATACAAAGAATCAACAAGATCAGGAGCTGGTTCTTTGAGAAAATCAACAAGATAGATAAACCCTTAGCCAGACTAACCAAAGGACACAGAGACAGTACACAAATTAACAAAATTAGAAATGAAAAGGGAGACGTAACAACAGAAACTGAGGAAATTCAAAAGATCATCAGATCCTACTACAAAGGTCTATACTCAAAACAACTGGAGATTATGGAGGAAATGGACAATTTCCTAGACAGATATCAAATACCAAAATTAAATCAGCATCAAGTAGATCACCTAAATAGTCCCATAACCCCTAAAGAAATAGAAGGGGTTATAGAAAGCCTCCCAACCACAAAAAGTACGGGACCAGATGGTTTTAGTGCAGAATTCTACCAGACCTTCAATGAAGACTTAACACCAATACTTTTCAAACTATTCCACAAAATAGAGACAGAAGGGACACTGTGCAACTCATTCTTCGAAGTCACAATTACGCTAATACCTAAACCACAAAAAGATCCAACAATGAAAGAGAACTACAGGCCAATTTCTCTTATGAATATATATGCGAAAATACTAAATAAAATTCTTGCTAACCGAATCCAAGAGCACATCAAAGTGATCATCCACCATGATCAAGTAGGCTTCATCCCAGGGATGCAGGGATGGTTCAATATATGGAAATCCATCAATGTAATCCACTACATAAACAAACTGAAAGAAAAAAACCACATGGTCATCTCATTAGATGCTAAAAAAGCATTCGACAAAATTCAGCATCCTTTCATGCTAAAAGACTTGGAAAGAGCAGGAATTCAAGGCTCATACCTAAACATAGTAAAAGCAATCTACAGCAAACAAGTAGCCAACATCAAAATAAATGGAGAGAAACTTGAAGCATTCCCACTAAAATCAGGGACTAGACAAGGCTGCCCTCTCTCTACATATCTTTTCAATATAGTACTTGAAGTTCTAGCAAGAGCAATTAGACAACATAGGGAAGTCAAAGGGATACAAATTGGAAAGGAAGAAGTGAAACTATCATTATTTGCAGACAATATGATAGTTTACCTAAGCGACCCAAAAAACTCCACCAGAGAACTTCTACAGCTGATAAACAACTTCAGCAAAGTGGCAGGTTATAAAATTAACTCAAGCAAGTCAGTGGCCTTCTTGTACTCAAAGGACAAGCAGGCTGAGAAAGAAATTAGGGAAATAACACCCTTCACAATAGCCACAAACAACATAAAGTAGTTTGGCGTAACTCTAACCAAACAAGCGAAAGATCTGTACAACAGGAACTTCAAGTCCTTGAAGAAAGAAATCGAAGAAGACCTCAGAAGATGGAAAAATATTTCTTGCTCCTGGATGGGCAGGATCAATATAGTAAAAATGGCCATCTTGCCAAAGGCAATATACAGATTCAATGCAATCCCCATCAAAATCCCAACTCAATTCTTCATAGATCTAGAAAGAGCAATTCTCAAATTCATCTGAAGCAACAAAAAACCCAGGATAGCTAAAACTATTCTCAACAATAAAAGAACTTCTGGGGGAATCAATATCCCTGACCTCAAGCAGTACTACAGAGCAATTGTGTTAAAAACTGCATGGTATTGGTATAGCAACAGGCAAGCAGATCAATGGAACCGGATTGAAGACCCAGAAATTAACCCACAGACTTATGGTCACTTGATCTTTGATAAAGGAGCCACAACCATCCGATGGAATAAAGATAGCCTTTTCAACAAATGGTGCTGGTTCAACTGGAGGTCAACATGCAGAAGAATGCGAATTGACCCACTCGCACTCTCTTTGCACTAAGATCAACTCCATGTGGATCAAGGACCTCCACATAAAACCAGACACACTGAAACTATTAGAAAAGAAGCTTGGGAAGACCCTGGAGGACTTGGGCACAGGGGAAAAGTTCCTGAACAGAACACCAATAGCTTATGCTCTAAGATCAAGAATCGACAAATGGGACCTCATAAAATTACAAAGTTTCTGCAAAGCAAAGGACACTGTCAGATGGACAAAACGGCAACCAACAAAGTGGGAAAAGATCTTCACCAACCCCACATCTGACAGAGGGCTAATATCCAATATATACAAAGAACTCAAGAAGTTAGACCGCAAAGAACCAAATAACCCTATCAAAAAATGGGGCACAGAGCTAAACAAAGAATTTTCACCAGAAGAAATTTGGATGGCCAAGAAACACCTTAAAAGATGTTCAACATCATTAGTCATCAGGGAAATGCAAATCAAAACAACCCTGAGATTCCACCTCACACCAGTCAGAATGGCTAAGATTAAAAACTCAAGAGACAACAAGTGCTGGCGAGGATGTGGAGAAAGAGGAACACTCCTCCACTGTTGGTGGGATTGCAAAATGGTAAAACCGCTCTGGAAATCAGTTTGGCGGTTCCTCAGAAAATTGGGCATGTCACTTCCAGAGGACCCTGGCATACCACTCCTGGGCATATACCCAGAGGATTCCCCTGCATGCAATAAGGACACATGCTCCACTATGTTTACAGCAGCCTTGTTTATAATAGCCAGAAATTGGAAGGAGCCCAAATATCCCTCAAAGGAGGAATGGATACAGAAAATGTAGTATATTTATACAATGGAATACTACTCAGCAATTAAAAATAATGAATTCATGCAATTTGTAGGTAAATGGTTAGACCTGGAAAATATCATCCTGAGTGAATTAACCCAATCACAAAAGAATGCACATGAAGTGCAATCACTTATAAGTGGATATTAATGAGCCCAGAAGCCCTAAATACTCAAGACACAAATAGCAAGTCAAATGATTCCCAAGAAGAAGAAAGGAGAGGACCCTGGGCCTGTAAAGATTGCTTCCAGTTTAGTAAAGAAACCGAGGGGGGAGGGGGAATGATTGAGGAATAGTTGGGGGGGAGAGGAACTATGGGAAGTATGGTGGGTGGGAACTGGGAAAGGGGAAAGCCTTTGGAATGTAATTTCATACATAGTATTATGAATGAAATTATATGAATTAGAATGTATTTTCTATACATAGAGTATAGAAAATAAAAATTAAAAAAAATAAATAAAAGAATGTAACAGATAATTGAAAGAACTTAAAATCAATGTTTGCTTAGTTTTGTATGTCAGTTTGACATTAAATAAAATGTTTTTAGAGATACAGTTATATCTCTAAATAACTAAAGAATCATTTATTTTCTAGAACATAATATAGAATAGAACACTTAATAGAATTGTTAATATAGAACAATATCTAACAATATAGAACATTTAATAAATTTGCTGTGGTTTTTATTTTTTGTTGATTAATAATAAAATTAATATTAGGTATTTGTTCCATAAAAGATTTTGTCAAAATTAAGACTAAGTATTTTAATAACACTGATATCTTTTTAAAATGTACATACATAATAAATTCAATGTTAATTTTCAAAATGAATTATTTACACAAAAATTCTAAGTTACACATACTTTAATAAAAATAATAAATCACATTTATAATGATAGTTTTCTATATAGATCAGATATACATGCAATCTAATTAGCTCATAATGTGATATTGTTCACTCTTAAGTGATAACTTTGTTAATACAAACTTAGATCAAACACTGATACCTTTTTAGCAATTTTTATGGAATTAATAGCTTTCTGTGTTTATCTTAATATAAAATTAGCATAAGATGAAGATGTTTTAGAAAATAACATAATTTTACATCAATGGATTTTGCTAAATGTTATGTTTTTTTTCTGCTCACCTCAAGTTATTAAAAAGCACATCTATTTTCTAAATATTTTCATTGGTGTTCTGTAGACATTAAAGTTGTTGCTACACATGGATAATAAAATATCACCTATTTCTGGTTTGTTAATTGAAATACTAATTATTCTTGAACATGTGGTGTAGATGTTTTTTGCATAAGAGAATTGACCGGTGAAGTTTATGCTAAGGCTATCATTAGAGAGCTAACAATTGGAGTGTTGTTTAGAAGAATTTCAAAACACTTCTTTATCTATTGCCAGATGGAGAAAGAAGCATGAGTATAACACAGTCAAAAATAACTCCTCAGTTCCAAGGCTTCACAAGGTCAGAATCTTCACAGTCAAGATTTGAAAAAATCATGTTTTACCAAAGAGCATACTATTTAAATCATAGGTTTCTGTTTATTAGCCAAATATTTTTACTTTTTTATACAAATGGTCCATTTGTTTCTGTCACTTGGTCAGACATACTTGCTAATTTTTATAGTCTATGACTAAATAACTGGTAGCTGAGTGAAGAGGCTAAAAAACGAATGCTTCTATCTTTCCCAAAATATGAACTGACATGGCAAAATGCATTTTTTTTTACAAAAATGTTCTAAATAAAGTTTATTGTTAATCACAGATTTATTTTTCTAAGTGTCACTCAAACACATACATATAGTAATCTTATAACTATTACTGTAGATATAACCATCAGACTCATGGTAAGCCAGCCATATACAGAAACATATAAGCAATTAAAAATAGTGTAATTTTCACAATAAGAAAAAATATTTCCAAGAGATTAAGAGGACATTACACATAACTAATTTAGGTTCAACAGAGAAAAATATCAGTAATTATATATGTTTAAAGATAAATTATCAAACCACAGGATAAAGGCTAAAAGGGAACACTTTAAACCTTATGGAAATAACACATACATTGTTCTCAGACTCTTGAACAATCATGAATATTTTTTTAGGAAAGAACATATCTTCAGCCACAAATTATTTTTGCATAGGCTCACTTATTATTTTATAAATGTGAATTCTCCATCTGCATGTATATATGTGCACCACATACATGCCCATGGAGGCTAAATGAAGGCATCAGATCGCCTGGTAGAGGACTTAAAATTGGCTGTTAGCTGACATGTAGAGTCTGTGAACTGAATCTATACATTCTGCAAGAGTCACAGGTCTTCCTAACTCTGAGCCATCTATGCTTTCTCAGTAAAGTATTCTTTAATATAAAGAAATAGATTACCTTCTCTGTTTATACTAGGACAAAAATAAAAATAATTTACAAAATTAGAACTAGGAAGGTGAACCAAATTGTGGAAATTCTGATTATATGCCCACGGTTATGTAATCTACATAAAATAAAAATCAATCCCACTCTCAGCAATGGACAGGTCATTGAAACAGAAACTAAGCAGAGACAAAGTAAAACTAATAGAGGTTATGAACAAATGCATTTAACAGACATCTACAGAATATTTCACCCTAAAACAAAAGAATACATCTTCTTCTTAGAAGCTCATGGTTCCTTCTCCAAAATCAAACATATAATTGGTCAAAAAACAATCCTCATCTGATACAAGAAGATTGAAAAACTTCCATGTATTCTATCAGATCACCATGGCCTAAGGCTGGACTTCGATAATAATAAAAACAGCAGAAACCCTACATACACATGAAAACTGAACAACTCTGTACTCAATGATAACATTGATGATAAGGAAGAAACAAAGAAAAATATTAAAGACTTCCTGGAATTTAATGTAAATGTTGACACATCATATCCAAACTTATGGGACACAATGAAATCAGTACTCAAAGGAAAATTTGTAGCACTAAGTGCCCTGGTAAAGAAACTGGAGAGATCTGCCACTAGCAACTTAATAGCACACCTGAGAGCTCTGGAACAAAAAGATACAAATGTACCCAAGAGCAGTAGGCTGCAGGAAATAATCAAATGTCAGGGCCAAAATCGACCAAATAGAAACATAAAGAACAATACAAAGAATCAACAAAACCAAAAGCTGGTTCTTTGAGAGAATCAACAAAATAGATTAATCCTGAAACAAACAAACTAAAGGGCCCAGAAGTAGTATCCAAATTAACAAAACCAGAAATGAAAAGGGAGATATAACAACAGAAACTGAGGAAATTAAAAAAAAATCATCAGATGCTACTACAAAAGCCTATACTCAACAATACTGGGAAATCTAGATGAAAGTGATAGTTTTTCAGACAGATACCACATACCAAAGTTAAATCAAGACCATATAAACCACCTAAACAGGCCCATATCACAGAAGGAAATAGAAGTCATTAAAAACCTCCCAACCGAAAGAGGCCAAGGACCAGATGGATTTAGTGCACAATTCTACCATACCTTCAAAGAAAACCTAACACAAATATTTCTCCAACTATTCCATAAAATAGAAACAGAAAGAACACTAGCAAATTTATTCTATGAAGCCATAATTACTCTAATACCTAAACAACACAAGGACCCAAGCAAAAAAGAGAACTTCAGACCAATCTCGCTTATGAATATAGATGAAAATACTCAATAAAATTATTGCAAACCGAATCCAAGAACATATCAAAACCATCATCCATCACAATCAAGTAGGTTTCATTCCAGGGATGCAAGCTTAGTTCAATATACAAAAATCCCTCTATGCAATTCACTATATAAACAAACTCAAAGAAAAAAATCACATGATCATCTCCTTAGATACAGCAAAATCATTTGACAAAATGAAACATACCTTCATGTTTAAATTATTGGAGAGATGAGGAATTCAAGCTCATAACTGAACATAATAAAAGCAATTTACTGCAAACAAATAGACAATATTAAGTTAAATAGAAACTTGAAGCAATCCCACTAAAATCTGAGACAAGGATAACCATTCTCCCCCTATCTATTCAATATAGTAATTAAAGTGGTAACTAGAACAATAAGACAACAAAAAGTGATCAAAAGGTTACAAATTGGCAAAGAAGAAATAAAGGTATCACTATTTCCAGATAATATGATAGTATACATAAAAATTCTACTAGAGAACTTCTCCAGCTGATAAACAACTTCCGTAAAGTGGCTGGATATAAAATTAATTCAAATAAATCAGTAGCCTTCCTTTTTACAAATGACAAACAGGCTGAGAAAGAATTTAGGGAGACAATCCCTTTACAGCAGCAACAAATAATATAAAATATCTTGGGGTAACTCTAACCAAACAAGTGAAAGGTCTGTATGACAATAGCTTTAAGTCTCTCAAGAAAGAAATCAAGGAAAATCTCAGAAAATGGAGAGATCTCCCATGCTCATGAATTGACAGAATTAACATAATAAAAATGACCATCCTACCAAAGGTGATGTACAGATTTAATGCAATCCCCATCAAAAATCCTAACAAAATTCTTCAGAGACAGGAAAAAAACAATTTTCAAACTCATCTGGGAAGGCAAATGACCCAAAAGAGCAAAAACAATTCTTAGCAATAAAAGAACTGCTGGAGGAATTGCCATTCCTTAACTCAAGCTTTACTACAGAACAATAGTGATTAAAACTGCATGGTATTGGTACAGTGACAGACACATTGATCAATGAAATAGAATTGAAGAAACAGAAATACAAGCCACACACTTAGGGAAAAATGATTTTTAACAAAGAAGCCAAAAATAAGTAATGGAAAAGAAAATACACCATCAATAAATGTTGGTGGTCTAACTGGCTCTCTGTATGTAGAAAAATGAAAATAGAACCATATTTGTCACCTTGCACAAAGCTCAATCCAAGTAGATCAAGGACCTCAACATAAGACCAGATACACTCAATCCAATAGAAGTAAAATTGGGAATGAGCCTTGAACTCATTGGCACAGGGGGAAATTTTCTAAACAGAACACTAATGGCTCATGCTCTAAGATCAAGAATTTATAAATAGGACCTCATAATACTGGAAAGCTCTGTCAAGGCAAAGGATATAGTCAATAAGACAAATCTCTAACCTACATATTGGGAAAAAAATCTTCACTATCCCCTATCTTATAGAGAGGTAATTTCCAAAATATATAAAGAACACAAAAACTAGCCACTAAATAAACCAAACAAGCCAATCAAAAAATAGGGTATAGAACTAAACCAATAATTCACAACAGAGGAATCTTGAATGGCTGAGAAGCGCCTAAAGAAATGTTCAAAATCCTTAGTGATCAGAGAAATGCAAATCAAAACAACCCTGAGATTCCACCTTAAACCAGTCAGAATGGCTAAGATCAAAACTTCATATAATAGCACATGTTGGCAAGGATGTGGAGAAAATGGAATACTCCTCCATTGTTGGTGGGATTACGAACTGGTATAACCCCTCTGGGAATCAATCTGGATGTTCCTCCAGGTTTCCATGAAATTGGAAAGAGATCTACCTGAAGACCCAGAAATACCACTCTTGGGAATATACCCAAAAGGTCCCCCACCATGCCACAGAGTCACATGTTACACTATGTTCATAGCAGCCTTATTTGTGATAGCCAGAAGATAGAAACAACCCATATGTCCCTGGACAGAAGAATAGATACAGAACATCTTGTTAATACAATGGAATACTACTCAGCTATTAAGAATGAGGACATCCTGAGTTTTGCAGGTAAATGGTTAGAACCAGAAAATTCCATCATGAGTGTACTGAGACCCAAAAGAACATGCATGGTATATCCTCACTAATAAGTAGATATAAACCAAAAAATAAGTAAATAAAAAATACAGAATACCCAAGATACAGTCCACAGAACTCAAAAAGTTCAACAAGCTGAAGGGCCCAAGTGAGGATGCCTCAGTCTTACTTGGGAGGGAGAAGAAAGCAATCACAAGGGGGAAGGGAGGGAGGGACCTGGGTTGGAAAGTGTTGGGGAGATAGACGGGAAACTGATCGTGTATAGGGTAGATGGAAAATACTAAAGTCCTGAGAGCCAGCAGATAGAATAGAAACAGGCAACCATGAGAAGTAGGAGGTTGGGGGGGTCCCTCCAGAATGTATAAGAGTCCTGGGAGATGAGAAACTCTCAGGACTCTAAGGGAAGGATCTTAGATGAAGTACCCTACAGTGGGGAGAGGGAACTTGTAGAGCCCACCACAGGAGAAAGACAGGGCAGCAATTGAGGCATGTGTTGCCATCCCACAGTCAAAACTCTGACCCATAATTTTTCCTGTCTGAAGGAACTACAGGAACTGAAATAGAGAGGAGGCTGAGTAAAAGAAGGTCCTGTGACAGGCCCATAGTGTGGTCCAGATGAAGGGGAGGTCCCAAGGCCTGACAATATTACTGAGTCTATGGAGTGCTCACAAAAAGGGACCTATTATTTCTGCCTTCTCAAAGACCCCTCAAGCAGCTGAAAGAGTCAGATGCAAATATTTGTACCCAATCCATGAACAGAAGCTGCTGACCCCTGTGGTTGAATTAGGGAAAAGCTGGAAGAAGCTGAGGAGGAGGGCAATCCTGTAGGATCAGCAGTACCAATTAATCTGCAACCCAGAGATCTCTCAAACACTGGACAACCAACCATGCAACATACACCTGCTGATATGAAGCCTCCAATGCATATACAGCAGAAAACTGCCCTATCTTGGTTCAGTCAGAGAAGATGCACCTAACCCTTGAGAGACTGAATGCCTCAGGGAGTTTAGAGGTCTGGTGGGGTGGAGGATGGAGGTGGGGATATCCTTGTGTAGACAAGGTGGTTCAGGGAGAAGTTGTGAGATGTGGAACAGTTGGAGGGTGGACTGGGAGAGGAATAAATTCCAGAGTGTAAAAGAAAAAGGAAGAAAATAAGAAAATAAGAAAAAGAGAGAGAGAGAAAGGAAGAAAGGAAGAGAAGGAAGAAAGACAAAAATGAATACTAATATTAATAATTACTATTAAATAAATTAAAATACTAATGTGACTTCTCAATGAAAGCATTAAAAGCTAGAAGACACAGAATGATATTCCCATGTTCTGAAATATCACAGATGGCAATTGAGATTTCTGTACCCAGCTAAAATATCTATAATTGTTGAAAGGGAAATACACTTTTACCAGGATATAAACAGGATGAAAATTTCATGTCCTCAAGACAGCCCTAAAGAGAATATTGGAAGCATTACAATGGATAGAAGAGTGGAAAAGGCATGGTTAATTGACTGTAGAAAGAAAATGTATGAGCTCTGATGACAGAAACACTGAACACACCTTCTAATACAACAAAACAAGTTAGATGGCAAAAATCAGTATGCTGTCTACAACATATATTTAAACACTGATGGCTTCAAGGCTTCAAGTTCCAAATAAAAACTCCCAGGTTAGCTGAATGAATTAAGAAAGGAAATCAGTCTTTCTACTGTCTAGAAGAAACTCAGTTTAAACAAAGGCACCACTTGAAAGTGAAAGTAGGGAGACAAATGCCAAGACAATGGGAACAGGAAGCAGTGAAGTATAACTACCTTAATCCTTGAGAAAATCAAACAATAGAAGTAGCAATGAGAAATGAAGCCATTGATCTTGTGAAAGCTTGATTCCCTAGAATAGGGGAATGCAAGTCAGGAATTTGGGATGGGGGGGTGATGCAATAGGGAGTTAACATTTGAAATATAAATAAAGCAAATATCTAATAAAAAAAAAGAAGTAGCAAATGAATTTCCAGTAATCACACAAAATCATTGAGACTAAACAAAATATTGCTGAATATTGGACTGATTAAAGAGATATCGAGAAAGAAAGGAAATCATTCCATGTGTAATAAAGGTCAAAACAAAACAAAACAAACAAACAAACAAAAAAACTATAGAACACATTAAAATGGATTCCTGAGAGGAAACTTTATAGCTCTCAGCACCTAGATGATTTTAGTTAAACAAAATAATGATTCTCTAAGATATTTTAAACAACCATAGCATTATTTTTATCTTCTCTTCCACACTCAATATTAATCTTTGTTCTGAACTTGATACAATGGTGTTTATGTTAATTTGGTTCCCAAATTACACTGGAATCCACATGATGAGGAACCCCACACCAGTTGATAATTGATTGGCAAATAAAGCTGCCTGTGGCCCATGGTTGGAGAGGGAGACAGAGGTGGGACTTCTAGTATTCCTAGGCAAGGAACCAGAAGAGAGAGGAAAAGAATGAGCCACCATGCTGAAAAAGAAGTAGCTGCCATGCCTGAGAAGGCAGGACAGAGAAACAGCTAACATGTAAGACGTGGAAAGAGTGGCCTCAGACAGCCCTCCCCACTGAGTCTAGGGCAACTGTGAAGGAATATATATATTAGTAAATAATAACTCAGGAATATCAGAGGAAAGGGGTTAGCCATGTGGGGGTTTGGGTGTGGCCCAACCATTGAGCTGTTTAAGGGATATCAAAATGGAAGGCTGTGTGTGTGTGTGTGTGTGTGTGTGTGTGTGTCTTTGTGCCTTTCATTTGGGAATCCAGAACATTGGAGTGGGTAGCAAGGAATGAGGGAATGCACCACAGCCATCAGGTCAATTTGAATAGATATTAATAGGCAACTACAATAGTCTCCCTCCTCAATATCCACATAAAGCACATTAAGTTTCCACTCATATTTTTTTATAATCTCCTTTGTAACACCTATCATCTCCCTTCTTACCTATCCTACTCAAAGAAACATTTTTACTTTCTGACTTATGAGGCCCTGAAGGTGATGGTAACCCTACAGGAAGACTAGCAGTGTCAACTAACCTGGACCATAAGGAGATCCTACTGGGCTGCTCTGAAAAACCTGGCACCTATGCAGCAGTGGAGTGCCTTGTCTGGCCTCAGTGGGAGAGAATAGGCCTAATTCTTCAGATACTTGTTGCAACAAGGTAGGGCATCCCTGGGTATGGGTAAACCCTCTCAGAGGTGAAAGGGAGATAGGACAGGGGCAGCATATAAATGCATAAAAATTATTTACAAAATATTAAATGAAATCTGACATCTAAACTACTGAAGCAAATTCATGTCTTAAATACTTAAATTGGAACATTTCTGATTCTGTTATATTCCATTTAATATTTTATTTTTGCTCTTTTCTTTGCTTCCAAGTCTTTCATAACCTACATTGGAAGCAAGTTAAACTTTCAATTTTCTCTTTAGCACCATGTACTTAGATACCTCCTGATCCATATGCTAACATAAACACACACACAAACACATACACACACACACACACACACACACACACACACACACTCACACACACAAACACACTACATAGCTCCTAACGCACTTGTAAGCTGTATTCAGGGCACCTTTCAAAGCACCTAAATATAATTTAAATATAAAAATAAAGAAAATGCTTTGACTTTATTGCTAATTGAGTCTAGTCTTTAGATTTCTTACATAAAGGAAAATTTTAGATGTCTACAAATATATTTGTGTATCACTTAAGTATGACTAAAAGTGGGAATAGAGAATAAAAAATATTTATGTTATAAAATCCGTGTCAATACATGAGCTGAATCTAAGCCCATGGTGCTAGAAGTGAGTGACTTAATGACCAGTGATTTATTAAATTGCTATATGAATGGAATGGAAGGGACAAAGCCATTTAACATTGCATGAAAATTCTGCCTGCCATAGAGAGTGAAGATCCCCTGTTCCTCAAGGAGTCTTGGCATGTGCTACTATGAAGCTTATACTTCAAGAAGGAAAGGTGAATTTCTTCCTACTCTGACTTCCATTCCCTTGCTGTCAAGCATGCTGAGTAAGTAATCAAAGGCCTTAGTTGAAAGCATGGGGTCTTGTTTTATGACTTGGACCAAATTAATTTCCTCTACTTCACCTTAATACTCCTACTTAAAAACTGAGGACATTTATAATTTTGAGAACTAGTTTAAATAATATGAGTAGTCATTTAACCAGAGCCTTGCAAATTCACAGACCACATGAGCTCAAGAAAAAGGAAGACCAAAGTGTGGGTGCTTTGTTCCTTCTAAGAAAGGGGAACAAAATACTCACAGGAGCAAATATGGAGACATAGTATGGAACAGAGGGAGACTGAAGGAAAGGCCATCAGGTGACTGTCCTACCTGGTGAATCCATCCCATGTACAGTCACTAAACCCATCCACAATTATGGATGCCTGGGAGTGCTGGCAGTCAGAATCCTTATATGGCTGTCTCCTGGATGGCTTTTTCTTCCAGATTCTGACAAATACAGAGGCGGATACTCTCAGCCAACCATTGGATTAAGCATCCAGTCCCCAGTGGGGGAGCTAGAGAAAGGACTGAAGGAGATGAAGAGGATTGCAACCCCATGGAAAGAACAACAATATCAACCAACCAGACCCCCCCCCAGAACTCCCAGTGACTATATCACCAACCAAAGAGCACACCTGCAGGTAACCCATGCCTCCAGCTTCATATTTAGCAGAGGCATCAATGGGAGAGGAAGCTCCTGATCCTGTGAAGGCTCGATGCCCCAATGTAGGGAAATGAGAGTGCTGGGAAGCACTAGTGGGTGGGTGGGTGGGTGGGTAGAGCACCCTCAGAGAAGCAGGGGGAGGGAGGATGGCATAGGGAGTTTCCAGGGGAAGGGATTGGGTAAGGGGATAACATTTGAAATGTAAATAAAGAAAATATCCAATAAAAACAAAAGAAAATTCTCACAAACAATCATTAATATCTTTTAAGATATACAGGACAATACCATATAACATATGTCATAGAACTGAACTGGCAGCTTATATGAACACAGCATAAACATGATTTTAACACCCTGATGACTGTGTGAAACCCTGACGCACCCCTTAGATAGGGAAAAGTACCACAATCACAAACCAACTTGTTAACAAAAACTGCACAGAAATAACCAAGAATGAACAGTTCATGGATTCCAACCTAGATCATTCTATACAGCCAGATTTGGACCAATAATGACTCATAATGAGGGTCTCACGAGATGATGGCTTTCAGTGGTTCATATACTGATGAAAAGAGGCCTGCATCTCAACTTTTAACTCATTCACCTTTTCAGGTCTTTTGTCAGGTGTGAAGAAAATTGAGATATCGAAAGATCATATGCAGACTCCCTACATGTGATGCTGAAGATCAATTAATTTTCCATTTAGGTGTGGTGGTACATGACGCACATTCCAACATTTGAGAAGCAGAGGTAAAGAGGATCCAGACTTCTTAGCCAGCTTCAACAGTAAAACAAGTCTGAGGACAGCCTAGCCAGCATGAGACCATGTCTTGAAAATATATTAATGTTCCATATTTCCTGTAGCTAAATATTTTGAAACTACATTTTTTTTCTATCGTAGAAAAAAATGAAAATTTGAAACATGTTCCTTGACACATCTTTGGAATGGGAATTTCACACAAAAGTAATATTTTAGCAGCAGGCTGGAGGGAAGACTCATTACCCTGTCAAGTTCCAGTTACAAAATTAGACACAGCCTTAAAGGGGATAAATGAGAAATTAAAATGTTTTTGAAGCTGCTCATTTGTCTGAACTTTATTAAAATTTCCATGAAAGGGTAATGATATTGATCGATACATTGTCACCTATCCAGAATGAAAACAATATGAACAGAAAAAAATGATAAATGATTTCATCCTAAAATTAACATTACTGATGTCTAATGCTATCCAAACACTATTTAGCTGAAATACGCATATGGTATACTTTGGTTTCTAAAGAAACCTAGTTATTTTAAAGCAAAATGGGAAGATAAAACTAGAGAAGTATGAGAAAGTTAAAAAAACTATCATCCTTACTGGGGAGAGGCATAATTAACAAAATGTTAATTTGAAATTATGTCTTTACTATGTCTGTTGTCAATACTTAGGATTTGAGTGCATTTGCCTTGGCATGTAATCTGTTATACACCAAGAGTGATTATATCCTTTGCTTAAAAAAATTGTTGTTGGTATTAATTTAGGGTCTTGAAATCTACAACACCAAGTTCTCTAGTTCTTTGTACTTGGGCTTGTATAAAGTCAGGCCAACAAGCAACCTTAGTTTTATAGATTCAATTTTTTAGTAGATTTGGATATATTTGTTATTTTAATCATAATACTTCTTATCTAGATTGTAGTAAAGACTATGTTGTGAACATGTCAGTATATTCATGAATATATGACTGGACAATACATTAGAGAACAAATTTTAAGAGTGGTAAGCCGCCATTTCTTTTGAATGACCAAAGAATAAACAGAGGTTGTTTTCAAAGAAACATACTTATAGAAACAGCAGCTCCTTCCTTAGTGAGAGCAGAGGGTGAAACAATATATTAAGGGTCTTGGACTGATGCTGACCAATTCAGCATTTACATTTTCTGTAGTGATTAGTACCTGAAATTCACATCTTAATATTGCATATTTGCATAAAACTATGTGCTAGATAGTCACATGGTTTGTCCTCTCAACATTTCTCTTAATAAGATCAGACCTGGTTATCCGAGACCATGCCCTGTCTGGGATTGAAAAGTTATGAACCTTGACATTGGAAACCTAAGCTACCTATATCATATTTTAACTTTTACAATTTCCCTGATTAAAAATTAGTTTCATTAAAAAATGAAAACTAAAATTAATTAAAAGTAAAAAGAATATTTAAGTTCTATTATATTTCATATTTGAATTAAATTATAAGTTAATATATAAAAGTTTGAGTTCTATTATTAATTTTGAACTAAAGTTTGAATTAATACTTATAACTACAAAATAAACCAAACAGGATATATAAATATTTGCTATTATATTACACTTAGAAAAATCAGAAATTATTGTATATAGGACAGGGGATGTATTATTATTCCACAAAAGCTTCTGCAATATTGATTACCATAAATCTTACAACTAAAACCTATGTACAGATTTTCTTTACTAGAAAGATTTTGCTCATATGGTAAAAGAGAGTTATTGAATCATATAAAAATAAACTACATAGCTTGAACAATTTTATTTCCATAACCTCCAAATGCTAACTCCATTGCCAGAAATTGCTCCTTAAAATAACTTGCTGTAGTTAATTTGATCATTACCACTATAATTTTAATAAATGCAATTAAAATGCAATATAGCAATTTTAGACTCTCATACTGCTATTCTTAGAGGAGGCAAACATATACATGTACGTTCTAGAGGCAGTGCAGGTCTTCAGAAAAACAGTCAAATGTTCTGTCTCTACATTCTCTGGTTCTAATCTTGAATAATCAGAGTAAATATTCTACAAGTTGTGGCAGAAAGCTGCAGTTTAGCATAAATAACATGGTTAAGCTGTGCTTCATATTAAAATCAATGCACTGTTATTATTAGCAATAGGAACACATTGAAAGACATGAGTCATAAGCTAAATTAACACTTTTCTTCTTTCTCCATCTCTTAAAAATTTGTGAATTATATTAGTTGTGTGTTGTTCCTCAGATATCTTGTTCATTTAAATCAATGTATATATTTTTCCAATCTGTAAGATATAGGCAGATTCACTTACTGACACCATCCATTCTTTCTTACTCACCAGCATAAGGAAATAAACATAAATGCGCTTCCTTCAACATTCTGATTTACTTTTGCTCAGCTACAGTTACGGTTTACAACTTTACTGCTCATAAAAGTGATCTCCTTTATGTGTCACCTGGGAAGCTGAATTCTTTGAACCAAAGGGAATAGGGAAATCTCCAGAGTAACGTTTCTTTTTGCCATCTCTTCCCCTGCTTTCTAAGACCCTCAAAAACCATTATTTATCACCAGCGATGGACACAGAAACTAAAACTACTGTTTTGTGAGGAAACCTGGAATCCTGAATATATGCTCTGCATATATGCTCTCTGGATAATCCTCATTCCAGTACAGAGCTTGCTCAATCACTGGGAAGAGGTAAGGCAGGAGCAAGATTCCATGGGGTATACACAGCAGTATATTTTACTGCCCAGTATCAATCCTTCTCACTCGTGTTATTAGCCTTAGTTTCTGTACTTCAAGCAATCTCATGTTTGCATGACTGCTCTTCATCAAACACCAATGACTTTAAAGAGGATGGTGGTCTTCATGTCTCAGCCCTCATGAATGAAAGGTGCTATGCCACGTAAAACTTCACATAAAATTAATAAGAACTTCAACTGTTGTCCTTATCATGAGTGAGGAAGTATATTATGCCTTAAATTTGCATCTCTGGCTTCTTTATCTTTAATGTTATTAATAGAGTTTATTTTAAACATCATTGTATGAATTAGAATACTAATGTACAGAGAATGTTTAGTAAATAAGCAATTGAAATGTAAGAAAGGAAGAAATTCCAATCCCCTCCCTCCCCTTGCTTCTATGAAGGTGTTTACCCACCTACCCACTCCAGCCTCCCCGACCTCCAATTTCCTTTACACTGGTGCATCAAGACTTCACAGGACCAAGGGTCTGTCCTCCATTGCTGTCCAAGGCCACCCTCTGCTGCATATGGGGCAGGAGCCATGGGTCCCTCTATGTGTACTATTTGGTTGGTGGTTTAATCCCTGAGAGCTCTGGGGTAGGTAAATGCCATGACAGAGAAACAGGAGTAGGTGGGTTGGTGAGCAGGGAGAGTGGTGATGGGACATGGGGTTTTCAGGGGGCAAGTGAAGAAAGGGGGATAACATTTGAAATGTAAATAAAGAAAATATCTAATAAAAAGGAAGAAAAAGATACAAACAGCCAGATTTGACCAGGGGCAGGGGCAGGGACGGGGGAGGGCTGAAGAGAGAGAGAGAGAGAGAGAGAGAGAGAGAGAGAGAGAGAGAGAGAGAGAGAGAGAGAGAGACCTTAGTAGTTGAGCGCATACTGTTCTTTATAATATGACCAGAGGGCCTTTCCTAATATTCTAATGCTTTGAATAATGAATGCCTCTAACTCCAGCTACAAGGTGATCAAATGTCTTTAGTTTTCATGGGCACCTGCTCTCAAATGCACATAACTCAACAGGGACACACATACAAACACTTAATTAAAAAAACTGCCCCTAACCCTCAAGAGACTGGAGGGCCCAGGGAATTTAGAGATCTAGAGGGGTGATGGAATGGTGGTGGGGACATCCTAGTGGAGACAGGGGTTGGGAAGAAGGTCTGGGATGGGGAACAGTTAGAGGGTGGACCAGGAGGGTGATAAAATCTGGAGTGTTAAAATAATTAAATAAAATTAAAAATAGAATTCAGATATACCTTAAAAAAATAAAACAAAAGAAAAATGTGTGAGGCATGGTGGGTACATATTTATAATTCCAGCATCTTGGTAATAATGACAGGAGGAACAAGAATCTATGGTGAATGCAGATGCTGGCGAGGATGTAAAGAGGAACACTCCTCCATTGCTGGTGGGATTACAAGCTGCTTAAATCACTCTGGAAATCAGTCTGACTGTTCCTCAGAAAATTGACATAGTACTACATGAAGACCTAGCTACACCACTCCTAGCCTATACCCAGAAATGCTCCAACATGTAATAAAGACATGTGCTCCACTATGTTCATAGCAGCCTTATTTATAATGGCCAGAAGATGGAAACAACCCATATATCCCTCAACAGAGGATTGGATACAGAAAATATTGTACATTTACACAATGGAATACTACTCAGCTATTAAAGACAATGACTTCATGAAAATCATAGGCAAATGGATGGATATAGAAAATATCATCCTGAGTGAGGTAGCTCAGTCACAAAAGAACACACATGGTATGTACTCACTGATAAGTAAGTATTAGTCTAAGAGCATGAAATACCAACAATACAACTCATGGACCACATGAAGGTCAAGACCAAGGAAGACCAAAGAATGGATGCTTCAGTCGTTCTTAGAAGGGGGAACAAAATAATCAAGGGAAGTGGAGGATGAGAGGGTCTTGGGAGGAAGAGGAGAGGGGGAAGGGAAAAGAGGGGCAGAATCAGGTATGGGAGGACATGAAGAGATGTACAGAGGGTTATGAAATTGAACAGAAGTGAGTAGCAGTGGGGATGGGGAACTAGGAATAGCAAACAGAAAGTTTAATTAAGTTTTTATATACAAGCAAAAGAGAAAAGACAGGATATTTACACATTATTTTTTAAAAACAAACAAAAAGAATAAAGAGGATATTTGTACACTATTTCCTCATATCAAATATGGAACAGTTTGGTTAGAATAAATAATTACAAGAAATTGATGTAAAATACAAAGAAATTGGTAAGACAAATACAAAGATATAACTAATGAAAATGGCCTTCAGATACTTTCTCTTTCTTTCTTTCTCTCTTTTTTTATTTTTTTCTTGGACTTGAATTTTGAAGAGTTCTAGCAAAGGCAAGGTTATTTCCCTTGTAAGCTCATTTGTCAGTCTTGTTCTGCTCTCCAGGAGGAACTTCTCCATCCATTGTCTACTGACCTTGATTTTGCTCTCTAAGTGGTGTTTCCTTTTCTATTATCCCCTGTCCTCCTTTTGAGATGTGCAGATCATTTGATGCTAAGTGTTTCCTGGTGCAGATTGAGAGAGAATACTCAGAGGCTTCTAGAGTCTCACATGCAGTCTCTTTAAAATTACATTTTCAGACTAAAAGAAAACTGCTTTCCAATCTATTTGCTTTTTGTCAATTTCTTGTGCAAATAACCCCAGACAGGGAGCCCATCTGGTCACAGAAATTAAACGTGAGCGCCCTCACCTTCTGAAGTCAGTTTTATTTCCTGAGTGTGATTTGTCCTTCAAGATCTCCTAGATGACAGAAAATGACAATAGCTGGGCAATTCAAAAGATTTTATTTGCCATTCAACACAGAATCTAGCAGACCTGATCATCAGTGTCAGCCTGATGGTCTCTTAACTTTCATTTGTTCATATAAAGCTGTTTGTATTGTTTATCACATGATATGTTGGAGTTACCTAAGGGTTTTTTTTTAAACAGGGCCTTTGAAAATTCGCATGTGTATGTCTAAGTCAGTAAATTCCATGTAGTTTTTCAATAAAAAATGAAAGCCAAATAAATGTTCTAAGCCACAGTGTATAAAAGTTTGAGCTAAATGTAATATTTGGCAGCTACTTAACTACTAATATCGTTATAAACATATTCAATTTTTGACTATTTATTAAAACTTTCGTTGGATTTTAATGTGAAAATAAATTTAAATACATATTTCTCATCTTTCTGAATTAGAATTTCATATATTGGCCCAGTCATAAGAAAGGGCTAAATCTTTATAAGTGAGAATATTTACTAGATATACATCTATCTCTCAAGGTACCTAAGATGATACAGATACTTTAATAATACAAGGATTTTTTGTATATTTTATGTTTAAAATAAGCTTGCTGTGAATACATTTACTTTTTTTTATTTCAAGTTAAGTTATTTCTAACTATTTGCTAAAGTGGAGCAAAGATCAAATAACCTAGGAGACCCTATCAGACCTAACCTATCAGACCTAACCCCTATCAGACTCTTCCAGGGGTGTGGCAGTGGAGAAAGCAGAGTAACTTTATATATAAATATATGATGTCTGAGTTTATATTTGTTCATTAGGAATGATGCTGGGACTTTGTGATTGATAGCTTTATATAAATAACCTTTGAGCACAAAGCAACTGAACAACAGAAAACTGAAGACCATGAACAAGCTCCTGGATGGGTTTCAAGACTTACATTTAAGTGTCTGCTTTTCACACATTTTTAATAAACCAACATTAATGACATGGAGTTGACCAATATATACAGCTACATTTTACATGTACCTGAATATATAAATAAGCATTCATATTTTTATTTGGATATAATTTAACAAGGAAACCACATTACCTATTACAATTTGTTGATTTGTACTTGTACAGCTTTCCCCCCAAAGACTCAGAAGAACTGTGTGCAATAGATCAATAAATATTCAAATGTTTGCTTCTTTTGATATTTGACAAAAATCAAATAATTCACTTCCCTATAGCCCTGGACATGTATGATGAATGAGGCACATTACTTCAATTCCAAATCTTTCTTATATTATTTCTTATACTTATTGTATAATTATCAGTTAAGAGGCTTTGGAAAAATGCCATGGGATGTTCTTAAAATATTCTTACCATGATTTACTATACATCTGAAAATTGTATTCTTGCAGGTTAATGGTAGAAAGCCAATTTTGAATGAATTGAAGAGAGTAAGAAACGTATTGGAAATCTAGGAAAATAACTTGGTTCCTAGTTACACAGAAGGAATATTGCCAAACAAAATTTCGCTGTTTATTTCATTTGGTTTCTTATTATGGGAAAATGAGTTCAGATGCTTATATAAAGAAATACAAAAGGCACAATTGTCAAGATACAAAGGAAGGTTGATAAATTGTTCTCATGCAAATTTGCATTCAATGTGAGTACATTTGAGAGGTACAATAGATGTTCAAATGGAGCAGATCAAAAAAAATGGATATACATTTGCTAGTTCTGAAGATGAAGGTTAAATTATCTCAACATTTCATTCTTTTCTGGAATTTTTGTTAATATGCTGTCCTTATACTAATGGTCTCATTTAGCCACTTTTTATTTATTCAGTGTTTATCTTCTTTCCTGTGTTAAAGTCTGAACTTACTTTTTCTTTTTTTCTTTTAAACTTTGTTACTCCTGACTTCTTCACTGTATCCTAAAGGGATATTTGTATCTTTTCTTTTATTAAATTTGCTCCATTTCTCACAATACCACTTTAATTTTAAATGTCTCTTATATATACTCTTTTATAGTAACCGTCTTACCTCAAGTCATTCAAGTATATTTATTATTTGTGAATCACATAATGTTTATAATCCATTTTACATGATGGGATTTATTGTTTTTAAATATTCTGTTTCTGAGTTGATCTCTTAGATTTATAGAATTTTTTTCTAACATGACTTTTTTTAATACTTTTGGTTTATGCTCATATTTTAGTTACAGCCGTGATATTATTCTGATTTGTATGGATCATCCAAGCTTAAGATGTCCTGTAAACACACGGATTTAAAAAACTAAAGCTATGGCTAGGACTGGACTTGTCATAGGAACTTTTCATTCTTCCAAATAACTTTGAATCAACATCCTCCTTCCTTTTGTATCCAATTGCATGTAGTATTTTCTGCTTCCAGGGAAAAGGGTCTTTTTAGTTGCTTGTTTTATTAAAAGAGTGAAGGAAAGAGTTACAAAGAAACCTTTAATGATTCTTTAGTCATCTAAACAAAACCATTCCCAAAGTATAAGTTGAAATAAAAATAATATTTCTGGATTTCAGTACTAATATTCCCATGTAATCTGTGGTGCATGTCCTCTCATAGATTTGACCACTTTATTTCAATATCAGATATTAAATATTTCCAGTAACCTTATTTTGTATGTGAGGACATTCTCAAAGTCATCCATTCAGTTTCACTGATAAGTGTAAAGTAGTTAAGCTGGACTCCAATCCCAGGCAAGCTGGAGACTGATCCTTTGCCAATCCTGCTGTTCTTAACTACAAAGACACAGAAAAAGTTTCAGCCTCATCCTATATGTTATTTGCACTTTAGTGCTTCATTCACTGTGATCTCCATTCTGGAGTGACTGCTTTGCACTCTCCTCTCTTCCTATGTGAGTTTCTAAAGGCAGTATTGGACTATTTTCAGTGTTTTTCAACCTCCCTAATTCTATGTCCCTTTAATACAGTTCATATTGTGGTGATACCCCCATCCATAAGTTGATTTCATTGCTGCTTCAGAACTGAAGTTTTGCTACAGTGTATGATTTGTAATGTAAATATCTGATATGTGGGATATCTCACATATAAACCCTGTGTGCCCAGTGTGTATGTGTGTGGGGGGGGAGTGCAACCCAGTGGTTGAGTAAACATGAAAGGTGAGGTATTGTAGCCATTTACTTAGAAACTTTTAACATTTTAAATTAAGCCAGCACACTGACACACTGCTGTTTTCAGAATGGCTACCCTGACTGTTTTCCTACTTAATACAATCTAAAATGATTGGATTCTTTTTAAGTTTTGTACAACACTGGATTTAAGCCTATATTTGCATGTGTTTATAATACAAAAGGTCAACAGATGGTATCAGCTCTTAAAATTACTACAAACCACAAAATATATTATTTACTAAATAGGCCCTGAGTGTTTCTGTTTTGCCACACATCTGCTTCCTAAACAAAAGAAGGGGGAAGTGTACCTAAGACTCATAAAAGTGAAATGAGGAAAAAATAGAAATCTGACACAGGAAATGAGAGTACAATATCAGTGAGCATGCAATAATGCTAACTTCAAAGTCTCATGCCTGCAGGAGCCCGATGAATGGACATTTATTTCTGGATAAAATATTACATTATTTACAAACCACACAAAACAAAAAATAACTCTAATGGTGGTAAATATGTAATATCATTCTAAATCAAGCCATAACTAATGATACTCTGAGAGAGGTTTAGTTTAGACTGAGGCTAGGTGTCTTGCAAATGAAAAGCTATTTAAGTGCTAAAATCAATTGACTATATAATACCATGTTTTCTGATGGGAATATTGCACAAAGAATGCCTGGAAGTTGTTTGTTACAATAGCTAAATGAGATTCTACCTCTTGTTATTATCAACCTCTACATTCATCATTATAAACCACCTCATTTTTATTTTATTATATTGATTCACCTTAGCACCCAAGACAGTTTGTACTCCTACAAAATTCAGAAAACATTGATTTACTTAAATTATTCAATACTTTACTATATGGCTATTATGTCATTTAACATTTTAGACAAATCAATACAACTTTTTTAATTGCCTGTCACATACCTAAGGTATTGCAAATGTGCTGTGCTAGAATCATTAATTTGTAGTATGCTGACGAGACTTTTATAAATCAACTAGTTTAAAACAATAAAGCAGCGTATGTGGGGGAAAGTGCTCTGATATGAAATGAATAATTGAAACTACTTGAGACATAACAACTACTTGAGAAATAACACAGCAGAATATTTTAGTAAGTATATAATAGTGCTATATCTCATATTTCTGAAAGGCAAGCAGCTGTTATCTGTGGTCATCATACATATATACATGTATGTCTATATGTATGTGTATAGATGTATAATATTTTTAGCACAAATGTTTACTGGTGAATATTGAGATTATCTCATGTTTCTGTAAGATAACAAACAAGATTGGGACATGTTATCCATCTTATATACATTATATATGTATGCATATATGTGTGTACATATGTGTATACGGAACATTATATAAGTATAATAGATGAGATCTTAAGTAAGTTCAATGCATTGTATTTTTAAATTTGAGATAACTAAGAGAATATGAAGACCAGCTTAGAGGCAATATTATAAATAAAAGGACTGTTCCAAGATAATTTCATATATTTGTTAAATGAAATTGAATTATATTCATGGTTCAATTTCAAAAAAATTGAATAAATAAACATTAAAATGCTTTTATGGGTCAAAGTAAATATTTCATAGTTTTATTTCTACCTGCCAATATTTCATTCTTTTTGATCATTCCACTAATTACCTCAAATCTCTTATATATGTCTCAGATAGTTATTCATGTCTCCTTGATAAGGAATATTTATGTCTATTGTATTTGTTTTCTATTAACACTCATGCGTGACATCTCAGATACATAATAGATGCTCAGTATGTATTAGATTAATTAGAAATTGATAAAAGTTTTCTTTTAACAAACATAGGCCATTTGATAAACACATATGTATTTCCTGCTATTTTAAATAGTCATGAGTTGAATAAAGTGCTTTTTTAAGGTTAGAGGCTAGGTTTTATGTGTCCAATTTCAGTGGATACAGTATGATCAAGGTTCCAGCTCTCATGAAACAGGAGATATTCCAGGAAGAGCTCTTGTTCTGTTTGCATGATATCAGACTTTTACCTTTATTGACTTGTAAAATTAGTGTGTTTAACAGGAATGCAAGAGTAGTAATTTCTATCCCCCCAAACTATATTCTGTGACAGAGATAACACAAGGTGCAGGTCATTCCCTTAGGAAAGAAACAATTAGTTTATCACAGTTGAATTTACAGATGTATTAGTCTTTGCCTTGCGGCATTCTACAAATTATGATATGGCCACAGACACAGTATGGGGGGAAATTAAACTCTTTCCATTATGAACAAATTGTAATTGAACCTATCCTTTACCAATTTCTATTGCTTAGTTCCTTTGAGGATAAGAGGAAACTGGACTGGATGTGTAGCTTGGTGGGTTTAGTGCTTGAATAATGACAGAGATCTACAGTTAAATGCCAGTAGCTAGTAAATGAGGCTTGGTGGTTTAAGTTTACAATGTAGGAAGTAGAGGCAGAAGATCAGGGATGAGCTTTGATTATTTACGTTCAGTATACTCAGTCAAAATGACAATAGCAACTGAAAGAATGAAAATTAAAGCAATAAGAAAGAAAGTATTAAGGTTTTATGACAAGTTTAGTAATTCAATAGAATATGACTGCCTCGTAATAACAGTTATAACAAACTGTGCTGAACATAATCCCATAGTAATCCTTTGCTAAAACAACACCAATGCTTAGCAGAATGATGGAAAATAAAGTAGATGTCTGAGAAAAAAGTCATTCCTAATCACATTGTAGGACGTGAACAATGTGAATAATATAAGGAATTTGACAATTATTTTAACATGCCAATGAACTCAGATTCTTGCAGTTTAGTAATTTTTCTGTCAATTCTGTAGAATGTTGTGAAGTGTTGGACTATTTTGCATTTCTCAGGTCCAAAATGTTTATTATACACTTAAAGGATGATGACACATGTCTGTATTAATTCACTTATTAGCTAATGTTTTTGAGATGTGTATTACAAACACCAAAAAAAAAAAAACCCAGAACAAAATAATGTGTCTTGAAAATTTAATTGCATGTGTGTGTGTGTGTGTGTGTGTGTACATGTGTTTATGGTATATATGTATACACAACATATACACCAAATATAACAAATAAGTGTTGTATTTTAGTGTGTACATATGTGTGAAGTTGCATTCACACATGCATGAAAGTAATGAAGCCACATAAGTATGTTGGATGTCTGTCTTTCTTACTGTTTGCTATATTCATTTAAGACAGTCAGAAAGGGTATGGAATCACCATCTCTTTAATCCACACAACCTCAGAATCACCAAGACATGTATAGTCATATTGAAAGATTTGAATTTTTTGGAGAGAAGATCTCTCAATCAACCCAAAGCTAGGTGATATTTCTAGTTGCATTAGGCAACTTTCTCTTAGAAAATTTGTCTCCATTTTCCTTGGCTAGAAATGTAAGTAGGCAGGCTTCCTTGTCCAATCAGTATACATGCTCATTTCTGGGGATTTAATTTCTGATGTCTTGTTTTCATAGGAGTCACCCTATCTCCTTATGTTTGTGTCATTTCTTAACCCATTTTTATTGAAAAATGACAAAATAAGTGTATTTTTGAAATTACTAAATCTCTGTGCTTGTATTAAATACCAATAATCACCAAGTTTCTATATTATCTTTAGATTACTTAAATAAGAGTCTTCCCACCACCATTTGCACCAGGGAGCCAGGAGACTATACAGCCTTCTGTGCACAGCCTGCCAGGAGAGAGAAATCTCCGAGCAGTGCTTTCACTTCTGAGCTCAGAGGAGTAAGGGCACAGGCTTACAGACCCACAGGAGGAACAAACTCCAGCCAGAGACAACAATACAAACTATCACCAGAGATAACCAAATGGTGAAAGGCAAGCACAAGAACCCTACCGAACGAAACCAAGGCCTCATGGTAACATCAGAACCTAGTTCTCCCACATTAGCAAGTCATGGATACCCCAACACACCAGAAAAGCAAGATTTAGATTTAAAATCATATCTCATGATGCTGATAGTGGGCCTCAAGGAAAACTGAAATATCTCCCTTAAAGAAATACAGGAGATCATGGATCAACAGGCAGAAGTCCTTAAAAAAGGAAACACAAAAATCCCTTAAAGAATTATAGGAAAGCACAAAAAAATCAAGTGAAGGAACTGAACAAAATCATACAGGATCTAAAAATGGAAGTAGAAACAATAAACAAATCACAAAGTGAGGTATTTCTGGAGATAGAAAACCTTGGAAGGAATTCAGGAATCAAAGATGCAAGCATCAACAACAGAATACAAGAGATAGAATAAAGAACCTCAGGTGCTCAAGATAGAAACATAGAAACCAAGATAGAAACCATAGAAAACATTGACTCAACCATCAAAGAAAATGTGAAATGCATAAATCTGGTACCTGAAAACATCAAGGAACTCCAGGACACAATGAAAAGACCAAACCTAAGAATTATAGGTATAGATAAGAGCAAAGATTTCCAACTTAATGGACCAGTGAATAGCTTCAACTACTATAGAAGAAATTATAGAAGAAAATATAGAAGAAAATTTCCCTAACCTAGAGAAAGAGATGCCCATGAACATACAAGCAGCCTTCAGAACTCCAAACAGAGTGGACCAGAACAAAAAGTCCCCCGGCACATAATAATCAAAACACCAAATTCACTAAACAAAGAAAGAATATTAAAAGCAGTAATAAGAAAAGGGCAAGTAACTTATATAGGCAGACCTATCAGAATTACAGCAGACTTCTCGTCAGAAAAGATGGAAGGTAGAAGATCCTGGGTAGACATCATACAGACCCTAAGAAAACAAAAATGCCAGCCCAGGGTTCTATACCCAGCAAAATTCTCAATCATTACAGATGGAAAAACCAAGATATTCCAAGATAAAACCAAATTTACACAATATCTGTCCATAAATCCAGCCCTACAAAGGATAATCGATGCAAAATGCCAATACAAGGAGGGAAACTATATCCTAGAAAAAGCAATAAAGTAATCTTCTTCCAAAAAACCCAAAAGAAAATATCCACACAAACATGTAAATAACATCAAAAATAACAGGAAGCAATAATCACTATTCCTTAATATCTCATAACAGCAATGGACTCAACTCCCCAATAATAAGACATAGACTAACAGAAATATTTCTCATGTAAATCTTCAATTTTATCAGAAAATGGTTGTAATTCCCCTTTTAATTAATTTAGTACTGTTTTATGTCTATCATTTTATCTGCATTATTTTTCATGATAATCTTCAATTTTAATAGGTCTTTCTATATATTTCCTCTATTTTATCAGAAATGTTTTCAATGAAAATTGTTTTGGTCACAAATATTTCTAATTCCACCTTCAATTAATTTAGAAAGAGTTTTTATGTCTACCATTTTATATGTAAAACTTTCCATGAAATAGTCAATTTTAAAGTGTTTTTCTATGTATTTCTTGAATTTTACCAGAAATATTTTCCATGTAAATCTTCAATTTTATCTGAAAATATTTGTAATTCCACCTTCAATCAACTTAGAATTATCTTTATGACTATCACATTATCTGTATAATTTCCATGATAATCTATAATTTTAATATGTTTTTCTATATATTTCTTCAATTTTATTAGAAATAACATCCATGTAAATATTCAATATAATGAGAAAATGTTTATAATTCCACTTTCAATCAACTTAGGAATACTTTCATGCCCAGCATTATTATATCAATATAAAATTTTCCATAGTAATATTCGATTGTTTTTATGTTTTTACAGTTCTTTTTTTATTTTATATATTTTTTGTTGTCATTCCAAAGGCTTTGTCCTTTTCCAGTTCCCCCCTCACCATATGTCCCTTAAGTCTTCTTCCCTCCTCCAATTCCCTGATCACTCCCTTCCCCCATTTCTCAGTTCTGGTACTCTCCTACAATACTGGATCAAGTCTTTTGGGACCAGGGTCCTCTCTTCTTCTTGGGAATCTTTTGATTTGTTAATTGTGCCTTGAGTATTCAGAGCTTCTGGGCTAATTAATATCCACTTATCAGTGATGGCATTTCATGTGTATTCTTTTGTGATTAGGTTAGCTCACTTAGGATGATATTTTGCAGTTCCAAACATTTGTCTACAAATTTCATGAATTCATTTCAAGAATTTCACTTCTACATGTGAAAATTCTTTGTTTAGCTCTGTACCCCATTTTTAATAGAGTTATTTGCTCTCTGGGGTCTAACTTCTTGAGTTCTTTATATATATTGGATATTGGTCCTCTGTCGGATGTGGGGTTGGTGAAGATCTTTTCCCAATTAGTTGGTTGCTATTTTGTCCTTGTGACAGTGTCCTTTGCCTTACAGAAACTTTGTAATTTTATGAGGTCCCATTTGTCAATTCTTGATCTTAGAGCATAAGCTATTGGTGTTCTGTTCAGGAATTTTCCCTCTGTGTCCATGTCCTCCAGGGTCCTTCCCAGTTTCTTTTCTATTAGTTTCAGTGTGTCTGGTTATATGTGAAGGTCCTTGATCCACTTGGACTTGATCTTAGTACAAGGAGATGAGTGGATCAATTCGTATTCTTCTGCATGCTGATCTCCAGTTGAACCAGCACCATTTGTTGAAGAGGCTATCATTTTTCCACTGGATGGATGTAGCTCCTTTATCAAAGATCAAGTAATGATGCTTCTGTGGGTTCATTTCCAGGTCTTCAATTCTATTCCATTGAGCTACGTTCCTGTAACTGTACCAATACCATGCAGTTTTTAATACAATTATTCTGTAGTACTGCTTGAGGTCGGGGATATTGATTCCTCCAGAAGTTCTTTTATTGTTGAGAATAGCTTTAGCTATACTGGGTTTTTTGTTGTTACAGATGAATTTGAGAATTGCTCTTCCTAGATCTATGAAGAATTGATTTGGGATTTTGATGGGGATTGCATTGAATCTGTATATTGCTTTTGGCAGGATGGCCATTTTTACTATAGTAATCCTGCCAATCCATGAGCATGAAATATTTTTCCTTCTTCTGAGGTCTTCTTTAATTTCTTTCCTCAAAGACTTGAAGTTCTGGTCATACAGATCTTTGACTTGTTTGGTTAGTCACACCAAGATATTTTATATTGTTTGTGGCTATTGTGAAGGGTGTTCCCTAACTTCTTAGCCTGCTTGTACTTTGAATATAGGAAGGCTACTGATTTGCTAGAGTTGATTTTATGACCAGCCACTTTGCTGAAGTTCTTTAACAGCTGTAGAAGTTCTCTGGTGGAGTTTACTTTTAGGGGTCACTTAAGCATACTATCATATCATCTGCAAATAGTGATAGTTTGACTTCTTCCTTTCAAATTTGTATCCCTTTGACTTCCTTATGTTGTCTAATTGTTCTCTCTAGAAATTCAAGTACTATATTGAAAAGATATGGAGAGAGAGAGCAGCCATGTCTAGTCCCTGATTTCAGTAGGACTGATTCAAGTTTTACTCTATTTATTTTGATGTTGGCTACTGGTTTGCTGTATATTGCTTTTACTATGTTTAGGTATGGGCCTTGAGTTCCTATTCTTTCCAAGACTTTTTGCATGAAAGGATGCTGAATTTTGTCAAATGATTTTTCAGCATCTAATGAAATGATCATGTTTTTTTTTTGAGTTTGTTTATGTAGTGGATTGCATTGATGGATTTCCGTATATTGAACCATCCCTACATCCCTGGGATGAAGCCTACTTATTCATAGTGGATGATCGTTTTCATGTGTTCTTGGATTTGGTTGGCAAGAATTTTATTTGGTATTTTTGCATTGATATTCATAAGGGAAATTGGCCTGTAGTTCTCTTTCTTTGTTGGATCTTTTTGTGGTTTTTGTATCAGCACAACTGTGGCTTGTTAGAATGACTTGGGTAGTGTTCCTTATGTTTCTATTTTGTGTAATAGTTTGAAGGGTATTGGTGTTAGGTCTTCTTTGAAGGTCTGATAGAAGTCTGAACTAAAACCATCTAGTCCCCTATCTTTTTTGGTTGGAAGACTTTCTATGACTCCTTCTATTTCTTTAGGGGTTATGAGCCTGTTTAACTGATCTATTTGATCCTGATTTAGTTTTGGTATTTGGTATCTGTCTAGGAAATTGTTCATTTCCTCCAGATTCTCCAGTTGTGTTGAGTAAAAGCTTTTGTAATATGATGTGAAGATTTTTTGAATTTCCTCAGTTTCTGTTGTTATATCCCCCTTTTCATTTCTAATTTTGTTAATTTGGATACTTACTGTCTCTGTACCCATTGGTTAGTCTGGCTAAGGGTTTATCTATCTTGTTGATTTTCTCAAAGAACCAGCTCCTGGTTTTGTTGATTCTTCTTATGATTCTCTTTGTTTCTACTTGATTGATTTCAGCCCTGAGTTTGATGATTTCCTGTCTTCTACTCCTCCTGGGTGAATTAGCTTCTTTTTGTTCCAGGGCTTTCAGGTATGCCATTAAGCTGCTAGTGTATGCTCTCTCCAGTTCCTTTTTGGAGGCACTCAGGGCTATGAATTTCCCTCTTAGAACTGCTTTCATTGTGTCCCACAGATTTGAGTAAGTTGTACGTTCAATTTCATTGAATTCTAAAAAGTCTTTGATTTCTTTATTTCTTCCTTGACCAAGGTAGCATTGAGTACAGTATTGTTCAGTTTCCATGTGTATGTGGGTTTTCTCTTGTTTTTGTTGTTATTGAAGACCACTTTTACTCCATAGTTATCTGATAGGAGGCATGGGATTAGTTCTATCTTCTTGTATTTGTTGAGGTTTCTCTTGTGACCAATTATATAATTGATTTTGGAGATGGTACCATGGGGTGCTGAGAAAAAGGCATATTCTTTTGCTTCAGGATGAAATGTTCTAAATATATCTGTTAATTCCAATTGGTCCAAAGCTTCAATTAGTTTTACTATGTCCCTGTTTAGTTTCTGTTTTCCTGATCAGTCCATTGAAGAGAGTGTTGAAGTCACCCACAATTATTGTGTTAGGTGCAATGTGTGGTTTTAGCTTTTGTAAAGTTTCTTTTATGAATGAGGGTGCCCTTGCATTTGGAGCATAGATGTTCAGATTGAGAATTCTTCTTGGTGGATTTTTCCTTTGACCAGCGAGAAGTGTCCATCTGTGTCTCTTTTGATGACTTTTGGCTGAAAGTCAAATTTATCTGATATTAGAGTGGCTACTGTGGCTTGTTTCCTGTGACCATTTGCTTATAAAATTTTCTTCCAGCCTTTTACTCTAAGGTAGTGTTTTCTTTGACACTGAGGTGTGTTTCCTATATGCAGCAAAAGGTAGGGTCCTGTTTATGTATCCAGTCTCTTAATCTATGTCTTTTTATTGGGGCATTGAGTCCTTTGATGTTAGAGATAGTAAAGAATAGTGATTATTGCTTCTTGTCATTTTTGATGTTTTTTATATTTGATAGGTTTTCTTCTTTTGGGTTTGATGAAAGAAGGTTACTATCTTGCTTTTTCCAGGGTGTAGTTTCTCTCCTTGTTTTCCCCCCATTATCCTTTGTAGGGATGGGTTTGTGGAAAGATATTGTGTAAATTTGGTTTTGTCATGAAATATCTTGGTTTTTCCCTCTATGGTGATTGAGAGTTTTGCTGGGTATAGCAGTTTTGGCTGGCATTTGTGTTGTCTTAGCGTCTGCATTAGATCTGCCCAAGATCTTCTAGATTTCATGATCTCGGTGAGAAGCCTGGGGTAATTCTGATAGGTCTTCCTTTATATGTTACTTGGCCTTTTTTCTCTTACTGCCTTTAATATTCTTTCTTTTTTAGTACATTTGGGTTTTGATTATTATGTGATGGGAGGTATTTCTGTTCTGGTCCAGTCTGTTTGGAGTTCTGTAGGCTTCTTGCATATTCATGGGCATCTTTCTTTTTAGGTTAGGGAAGTTTTCTTCCATAATTTTGTTGAAGATATTTGCTGACCCTTTAAGTAGTAAATCTTCACTCTCTTCTATTCCTATAATCCTTAGGTTTTGTCTTCTCATCGTGTCCAGGATTTCCTGTGTGTTTTGGGTTACAAGCTTTTTGCATCTTGCATTTTCTTTGACAGTTGAGTGCCAGGAGACAGCGCCAGCAGAGGTGTTTTTTCTTGGTCCTTCTTGAGGCAGCGGAGGGGGGAAGAGCATCAGTGGGGGTAAGACTTTGTCTTATGGAAAGTTTAGGGTTGCTGTATAATAAAAAATTTACTTATCTAAATCTAAATTACTAGGCTAACAAAGCTGACCTGCCTTCTGTGTTCCTCTAGAGCCAGAGACTGCAGTCTCAGGCATTTAACACCTCATCCTAAAATAGCAGGGGATTAAGTAAAGGGTTAATTGCTAGAGCCTTTTTCCTATTGTCCAGATGCCTCTTGCTTGTCAGTCTAGGGGGAAGTTAGGAGCAATAAACTTCTAATGAAACTGGAGAAGAGAATAACACTTGTAAACAGAAAATTTTCTACATACGTGAATATGCATAATCTCACATAAATTCATACATACGTCTTCATACATATTTTCACGCAGTCAGCTGGGCCCAGCTTGCATGCATTCCCACAATTTTGTACTCACACACACACATGCATACATTCTTACAATTATATACTTATACACACATCCGTACTTACATATGCATATGGAGCAAAAGACCAAGCACCGGTGCAGAAAAAACTCACTCATTCTGGATGAAAGATGGACTACAATATGCATGGAGAAAGAAAAAGCTTCCACCCTTTCAATGCTAAATGAATTAAATCCATGTTTGTAAGAAAAATACTTTGTTTCTCTTAATAAGACTAATCCTGCTTTGTCCTTACCATGGGACCTGTCCTTTCCAATGGTATGGAGAAGCCTGCCTGCTCCTTCTACTCTCTGCAACATCTTCTTTTTTCCTCTTTCCCTCTGCCTCCTGCACATTGTTATTCTCTTAGTTACTTTATGTTACCTATAGTTTCTAAGTTATTCCACTCTGCATTCTCCTTCTAATCTTGTTCTATTCTGACTAAAAGACTTCTCCTCAGTTCAGTTCTCCTCTCAGCTCTGTCCCTCTCATTCAATTCTTCTGGTCTGACTTCTCTTTGTCCTCAGCCCTTAAACGTCTTTCAGAATGCATGATCACATGTTACAAACAAAGTTCATCATAAGTTCACACAAAAAACCAAGTCCTGAATTGAAATAGAAGTTTACAACAGAGAATGTTTACATGCATATCCATTAGGAGTAATTATCTAGCGATCATTTGACTTCTCTACAGGTTCGTAGAAAGTTTAAAACCATAACTAAGCTATAAGTGAAGTTTTGTATAGATAAACAAAGTCAATATTTTACCTTCTGTCCTAACACCTATAATAAATCCTAGTTCCCTTTTTATGACCTTTGGTTAATTGTTTTACAACCTCTTGTAATGTGCTCTGAGTAGGAAAAAGTCTGGTTGCCATCTAAGAGCAATTAATTTATGACACTTGGGAGACTGGCAGAGTTCTCATTGCAGTTTGGCTATAGGAGGGATTAAGTAGCAGTCCCATTAAAAAAGAGTTTAGTAATCACAGATAAAATTTTAGGAATTCTATAGGATCATCATTAAAACTAAAGTCATCTTTTTGTCTACATAGCATCACTATAAGACAGTATATCTTCGTGGATCTGCAAGGATCTGCTCCAAAGGAATGTGCTATTACTATTGATTATTATAAATGTATAATAATAATAACAAGAAAAGCATATAAATAGCAGGAAATCTTTCCTAAAATCAGTCCCCCACAGTCTTGCTGAATGGGGGCTCACCTATCGCAGATTATATAATAATCCGAGGCAGGCATTTCAGGATGAACATCTGCTAGTATATTAGCTTGTCCCATTATGGCTCCTGAGAGTTGAGTCCATGGTTCCTATGGTATCTTCAGCATCTGAGATTCTTTCTTTTATCTCTTGTATTCTGTTGTTGATATTTGCATCTTTGGCCCCTGATTTCTTCCCAAGGTTTTCTATCTCCAAAGTTGTCTCCATTTGTGATTTCTTAGTTGTTTCTACTTCTGTTTTTAGATCCTGTATGGTTTTGCTCAGTTTCTTCACTTGCTTGTTCGTGTTTTCATGTAATTCTTTGAGAGATTTTTTTTGTTTCCTCTTTCATGACTTCTGCCTGTTGACCCAAGTTCTCATGTATTTTTCAAGTGATTTTTGCATTTCCTCCCTATTGGTTTCTAGCTTTTGACCCATATTCTCCTGAATTTCTTTAAATGATTTTTGTGCTTCCCTTGTAAGGGCTTCTAACTTTTAATCCATTATCTCTTGTATTTCTTTAACAGATTTATTTGTGTTCTTCTTGTATTCCTTTAACAGCATTATGACCAGTGGTTTTAAATACAAAACTTGTTTTTCTGGTGTGATAGGGTATCCAGAACTTCCTGTTGTTGGAGTATTGAGTTCGGATGCTGCCATATTGCCTTGATTTCTGTTAGTAAAGTTCCCAAGTTTGCCTTTTGCTATCTGGTTATCTCTGGCATTAGTTGGTCTTGTTATCACTGGCTAGTGTTTGAACCTCCAGTGAGCCTGTAAGGCTAATTCCGCTCATCTGGATGTCTGGATTTCCCCTGACTCAGATTGCTGATGTGCTATCTTTCTCTTGGGTGCCCTTGGAACCCTAATGTTTCCTGCCCCAAGCAAGGCTACACTCGGATTGTCTCTGTGAACCCGGTGCTGCCTGTATGCTCCTTTATGGAGCGCAGATGGGGGATGCTGCAGGGACCTTATCCAAGTGCTGATCACTCTGAGGGCAAATGACCCTCAGACTCGGTTGGTGCACGACAGGGTTGGTGTACAGATGTCTAGACGAGCTGCTCAGGCCCTGGCTGCAGGCAAAAGCCTGACAGGTTTTGACCTGAGCTATGTTAGCTTCGTACTATGTCTGCGTGCCTGGCCTTGTCTGTTAGTTCTCTATGGTGACCAGGAGGCAAGATGGCAACCGCAGCTGCAAGTGCTAGGCAGTTTGCAGGGACAATGGCCCCCGACCAAGTTGGTGCACAAACGGGTTGGTGTACAGATGGCCCGCCGAGCTGCCCAGGTCCTGGCTGCGGGCAAAAGCCTGACAGGTTTCGACCTGAGCGATGTTAGCCTTGGAATAGTCTGCGCACCTGGGCTTGTCTGTTAGTTCTCTATGGTGACCCCGGTAATCTTCAATTCTAACATGTTTAAAATTTTTAACACCTTAAATTCTACAATTCTATCAGAAATATTTTCCATGTAAATCTTCAATTCTATCATAAAATGTTTCTATTTCATATTTCAATTAATTTAGAAATGTTTTACATGTCTATCAATTTACTCTTTAATTTTCCATGAAATTTGACAATTTTAAAGTGTTTTTCTATGTATCTCTTCTATTTTATCTGAAATATTTTCCATGTAAATCTTTAATTTTTTCATAAAGTGTTTTTGCTTCCTATTTCAATAAAAAATTAAAAAGAGATTACTTAAATAAAATGTATATAGTTTCAATATGACTTTATGCTTTGTGAGTCAACAAGATGATCTGAATATCTTTGATGAGTACCAGTCCCCTAACGTGACTGTAAGAACGCTATATCAACAGATTTTAGGGCATATTTTATTCTTACAAGGTCAAGATCAATTTTCCCTTTAATATTTCCATTAAAAATTCTCTTAACACTGTTTCATTTGAATAATTTGTTCTGTTTAGATGGCAAGAGAACAAAATAGAAGTGGAGCACAAAAAAGAAGTGATAAAAAGTCAAGCCATAGAAAAGTTCGTGAGAGTAGAAAATAAAGATTACTCAGAATCTTTGTGTATTTGAAACAACCTCTAAATGATCTTTTTTGTGGTGCTGGATTGATGGCTCAGTGGTTAAGGTCACTGGTTGTTCTTCCCAAGAACCCAGATTCAATTCATACCATCCATACAGTGTTATAAAATGTTCTTTAAGTCAGTGCAAATGGATTCTATATCCTTTTCTGGCCTCTGTGGGCAATGAACAGAAGTGTTTCATATTTGTGTATAAATATGAAACATATACTTCAAATAAAAATAAAACATAATTTTACATTCTATTTTTTTTCTGATAGTTTTCAAAACTTGCCATAAAGCCTGAAAACTTCAGTTTTACCACTGAGACAAACATGGTGATGTTTGTAGCACTATATCTACTTATAATATATCCCAGATGTTTTACCTAATAGCCAAATAGCATTAGATCAGGCACAGGGGTGACTAATCTGTGGCTAACATGAGAAAGAAAGACAACTCAAATTAAAATGTCCCTTGGAGCATTCCAACTCCCAGAAATTACAAAATTCTAATTAGTTATCTTGTCAAATTTTATTTTAGTAGTGACCTTGTTTCTGAGAACTTCAAAGTTAAAATTACATTATGTATATATGGAGTAGATTGCAATTTATTTTATTTATTTTATTTCAATATAACTCTGACTGGCCTACAATTCACCATGTAGGTAAAGCTGGCATCAAACTTAGAGAAATCATCCTATTTCACCTTTAAGTACTGGTCTCACACACAATTTTATTTTATTTATTTATTTATTTATTTATTTTAGTTGCTTGATATATTTTTTTTATTTTTATTTATTTTAATTTTTATTTTCTATATTCTATGTTTACATTCCAAAGGCTTTCCCCTTTCCCAGTTCCTCCCCACCATACATCCCATAATTCCTCTCCCCCCAACTATTCCCCAATCATTCTCCCTTCCCCCACAGTTTCTCTACAAAACTGGATCCAATCTTTACAGGCCCAGGGTCCTCTCCTTTCTTCTTCTTGGGAATCATTTGACTTGCTAATTGTGCCTTGAGTATTTAGGGCTTCTGGGACCCTGGCATACCACTCCTGGGCATATACCCAGAGGATTCCCCTGCATACAATAAAGACACATTCTCCACTATGTTTATAGCAGCCTTGTTTATAATAGCCAGAAATTGGAAGGAGCCCAAGTATCCCTCAAAGGAGGAATGGATACAGAAAATGTGGTATATTTATACAATGGAATACTACTCAGCAATTAAAAATAATGAATTCATGCAATTTGTAGGTAAATGGTTAGACCTGCAAAATATCATCCTGAGTGAGTTAACCCAATCACAAAAGAATACACATGAAATGCAATCACTGATAAGTGGATATTAATGAGCCCAGAAGCCCTAAATACTCAATGAACTGATAATCTTTATTGTATGGTATTTTGACTTCTCAACTACTTTGAAATAAAAATGTAGTGTTATTTTTTTGACTTAATAACTTTAAATTGGGGCATATTCACACAAAATGCATTCATATGGATAATATAGTCCAATTTCCATCACAATGTTTACAGTTTCCTGTTGCTCACTCTGGTTGTATTTGTTGGTAATGGATGTATGTTCAACTGTTTTAGATATTAAAATGAATTTAGCTATGTTCATGTCTATGTGTTTATCAAAACCACAAACCCTGATTTCTTCAGTGAGTTTGTCATTTACATCCTCTCTCACTTCCCAATCAATTCTAAACAGTGGAGTTCCATTAAGAAGACTGAATGCAGCCATCCCTGCAGCTACCTACTCTCCCTTTTTTTTCCATTTTATCTCCTGTCCTGTCCCTCTGACACTCTCCTCCTACTGCCACCCACCTAGAGTTTTTCTTCTCAACTCAAATTATTTTACAATTTTCTACTTCATTTAAATATATTGTGGCTATTTTCCACTCCAGTTATTTTACTTAACTCTGGCTAAAGTCCTCTTCTCCTTCCCTGGGCACTTTGTGTGTGTGTGTGTGTGTGTGTGTGTGTGTGTGTGTGTGCTGTGTGTGTACATGGTGGGATGTATGTGTTCCACCTTGCATATAAACCATAAATCTTTATCCTTCTATCAGGTGGGGCCTGGAGATCCTGCTCAGGCTTGGCCACAAGTCCTTTACCCACTGAGAAATAAAGGCAATAAAAGCAATAAACCTAAGCTCCTTTATTCACTTAATCTTTTGCAATATCAAGAGACATGAATAAATGTTGCAATTTAGCTTGATTATTCAGTTTTAAAAAAGAGCTATCTTTTTAGAAGCTGTAAAGCAGCCAGGTTTTTGCATAAACTATACATCTGCTTCTGTCAGCTCTTAGTATTTTTATTCTACAGAACGTT
This sequence comes from Apodemus agrarius, assembly GCA_964023405.1. NCBI lineage: Eukaryota > Metazoa > Chordata > Mammalia > Rodentia > Muridae > Apodemus > Apodemus agrarius. Next base: position 44,558,891 of record OZ030023.1, read on the forward strand.
TTGATGTAGATTATTTCTTTCAGTATTTTGGATATTAATTTTGATGACTCTATTCCTCAAGTAGACAGTATGTTTTTGCAAATTGCTTCATATTTTATAATTCAGAAACATTTAAGGACAAGATCTGAACTTAATACTATGGTGAAATTTTCCTGTCAATTTTTCAAACCTGTTTCCAAAACTGTTACCTGTTTTATTATTATTTGTACACCAAGAAGAGGTTTTATTTTCTATAAAAACAATCTAGTAGGGTTTATTTCCAAATTTATTTGCAAATCCATAAATACAAGCTTCAATGAAGTCATAAAAATGTCTTTACAACAATATGATACATAGTAAAAAATGTATCATTTTTATTTGAATTAGAAATATACCCGAAAATGAATACATGCTATATGAATTGTGTCATAATACTTAGATTGATAGGAATAGATAAAACCTCATTTGCTAAGGACAATTTTCAGAATATTTTCTCCATGACCTATGATGTTTTTATCTAGAAATATATTTTAAAAACTAGGTAGAGTATTTTGTTATAACATCTTTAGATATTGTATAAGTAAATGCTTAAGATGATCATCTTGAGAAAAAATTCTTAAGCCCAGGCTTTTGAGAAGGCTTGGCGTGTAAGTATGCTTTTCTGTCAAATAAAATGACCTTTGTTCAGTACCAGAAACCATAAGATGAGAAGAAAAAACAGATTTCCATACATTTCCTCTTTTCTTCACACAGTGACTATTACATATGCATGCCTTTCAAAATAAAATCCAATTAAATGATAAACAAATTCAATTAAAATCTTATTGTCATCTTTTTTCACCATTTTGTATTTGCAACTTATGTCTGATAAAGTCAGTTTTCATTGCATGTCACATATTGAAGGAAACTCACTTCTATCAAATACCTTTTGGCCATGTCTGTATCTAGATCAACCCAAATAGCCTGGAGTAGCCAGCACGTTCACTACTTATATTAAATATTGTGTTTATCTTAGAGAAGCATGATTAAAATTAAATGAATTCTATATTCTTTTAAAATATGTAACATACAAGTAACACAGTAAATTTTCAGATTACCTATGCTAATCATAAGGTTTTAAATTTTCAGATTACCTATGCTAATCATAAGGTTTTAAAGCATTATAGACTATATCTCTTAATCATTATATTATTACTATGCAAGGAAGTGGTAGAGATATAGAAAATACTAAAGTATTTTTGAATGAATAGTTAAATATTTCATGCCTCCAAAATGATATAGAGTAATATATCTAAATTATTGTGGATTCTCTATTGATTCATAATTTATATCAACTTACGTACATGAAATAACAGCATTGCTTTCTTCATACATGACTTTCACTAGAGTCAAATTTATGTATAAAAATCAAAGTTATCCCATATAAAAGAAATTAAATTGTCACTATATGAAAATTTTCATATGAAAGTCAAAGAAACTTTTTGACAAATCTGTAAGAACATTTACAAGTCAATCATGGCCTTCTCAGAACTATCTTACAATTTCTCTTCAGGGTTAATACTTTTTAAGCACATTGATTTTTCTAATAAATGTTTTGTTTTTTATATGATGTTATTCTTTTTTATTTAAAAAATCTATATTTACATCTCCAATGCTGTCCCCTTCTAATACCCCATCACTGGGTTCCTTCTATGATAACCCCTTTCCTTTACCTCTGATGGGCTGCTTCCGTGGGTATACCCCCAACTTGTTGCATCTAGTCTCTGTGGGATTAGGCACATCTTCTCCCACTGAGGCCAGACAAGGCTGCTATCTGCCAGGTGCCAGGACCAGCCTACGTTTGCTCTTTGTTTGGTAGTACAGTCTCTGGTAGCTCCCAGTGGTTCAGGTTTGTTGGCATTGTTGGTCTTCTTGTCAAGTTTCAATTGCCTTTAGTTTCTTCAATCCTTCCTCTAGTTCTTCCAAAGGATTCCCTGACCTCTGTCCAATGTTTGGCTATGGCTATCTACATTTGTCTCAGTCAGCAGCTCAGCTAAACCTCCAAGAAGATGCCTATGCTAGGTTCCTTCCTGTCTGTAAGTACAACTTAGCATCACTAATACTGTCAAGGATTGGTATCTGCCCATGGAATTTTGAAAGGTATGATAATACATAGATACTCAGGTCAATATCTAGCATCAATGCTACAAAATTATTCATTCATACTATACAAATTTTCTATTGTAAAATGCATTGGGACATCAATGCATCCATGCTAATCACTGCTTTGCTAACTACCTGTGGTTTGTGTCTGTGCACACATGCATATGTATGTGTGTGTGTGTGTGTGTGTGTCTGTGTTTGATTGCATATGAATAGATGCCTATCAGATTCGTAAACAGATTTAGAGTTATCAGAAGCAGCAAACAGAAAATGCAGGAATTCCTCATCCTCATGAGTTGAAAGTCATAATGTGTTTAATATAGACCACTTAACATAGAACATTGTTTAGAAAGATAGTAAATTGCAGAGGTGGTCCTCTACCTCATGATTCTAACTGGGAGCCACAACTAACAACCATATCTTCAGCTGGTCAGCAGTGCCCAGCATCAATTGAGAGTAACCTAATGTGTATTGATAACCCAAGGAAAAGTGAAAAACAGAACTGGTAGAATGATCTCCAGTAAATGGGCATGGCTGTCACACCATCATGAATTTGAAACATTCCTAAATTGTCACAACTCAGGGAGGTCAAATGGACTTCTTTTAGGTGTATGACTTGATATTGTAATTTCTATTCATAGAATACAATTCTCATTTCACATCACATCTGAAAATCTAGAAAATGATAAACATTTGTATGCTTCCTGCTTAAATTTATAACATATTACATTTGTTTGGGGGTGGATGGGTGGATCTTTCATTATGATCCATAATCTTTGCCTGAACCTGTTCAGTTCATTATTTTGAAACATAGTTCCTATTTTGCTTAAGCTATCTTTAGCATGTCAGTTATTATTTCAAATGATTAAGATCTCCCACAATATAGTTTATCTAATTATTTGATACACACACACACACACACACACACACACACACACACAGAGAGAGAGAGAGAGAGAGAGAGAGAGAGAGAGAGAGAGAGAGGCTTAAGATGTAGAAAGAATAAAGTTCCTTATTGTAAAGATGATTTCATTTTTATATGCATTGAACATTTCATCACTTCCTCAATGTGAGCCCTGATTGATTTCAAAGAATTCTCTTAGTCCTATATTCCAATTCATTGCTCTATAGTGGAAAATTATTTGAGGTGCTTTTACTAAAAATGTTTCTCTGCAAAAATTCACTGAATACCAGTGAGACAGAAATACTCATTCCCTAAAACATGGCTATTGTGATAAACAAACATAATTACATCATAAGAGTGTAGTTATATATGGAGCTTGATGGCTACACCAGGAAAAATGGAAACCTCCATATGTGGAGTGACATTCTCATAGATTTGAAGGAGAAGCAAATTAGAAGTAGAACAAGCCCTTCAGACAAGAAGACTGAGCATGCAGTGTCTACTGATAAGAATGATCTGCCTAACGGATTCTCAGAAGATCAAAGAAACTCAATTGTTGATGGGCTTGAAATCATTTCCTTTCAAATGTCTTTTTCAAACACAGGTACTTTTGTTCTGTCAACTCTGGCCCTTTCAAATTCTAATCTTTGATCTTAAAATGTGATATTTCATCACAAGGATGAATCTGCCTTTCTGGATAACTTGTACATTTTTTTTTCATGGTGAAGGGTAAATTGAACATTAATTAATTAAATTTCTATTGACATTGTCTTTGAATAATCAAATTTGGTTTGACCCTATTACCAGATTCTGTTACATGAGACAATCTCATTAACAGCCCTGAGATGTCACTTTAGAGCCATTTGGTAATAGAGATACAGACATAAATTAATTATGTGATGTGCTCCCTATGCTTAAATGGATGAGCATTAGTTACTCAGGCTATTGTTTGGAAGCAATATGCCTGATATGCTGGCTTCTGAAATGAAAAATATTCTCTAAAGTAAAAATAAGTTAAAAGAAAGAAAGTAAAATGATAAATAGGAAAGAATGAAATATAGTTAGAAGAAAAATTAGAAATATTAAATTGTATGAGGAGGTTCACCCATCACACTTTGTAAAAAAGTTCGTAGCAAAGTCATAGAGACATTTGTAAATGTTTCGCTTACCCTATAAGGCAATTTGTAATTATTCTTAATAAAATATTGCAAAATAAGGAATATATTTATGTATGTGTTATTTCCATAATACCAGTATTATGTCTTCAAAATTGTGAAATATGTGAAAGATTTCAAATATGCAAATTTTAGATAAGGAATTGACAGTTGGTTTTAATGATTACATTGAGCAGGGGAATTCTAGACCCAACTTTATAAACTTTTATTGTTTAAAATACTGAAGAATAACTAGTGGTAAGTAGGAAGAGTGATCAGAGATTAGGATACAAAATGTATAGTTCCCTGCTTTCCCTGTGCCAGAGAGATGTTGAACCAAACCATGCTGTGGAGGAAGTAATATTGACCTGACTGCACAGTAAGTTAAAAAAGTACCTATTTTTTTTCTGTTTCAGGAACTCTAAATGGAGAAAAGCAAGAACCTCAAAAGATGAGACTTTTTTCCTGTTTTAGTTTTATTATAAGTAATTGACTGATTAATTATATTTATTTACATCCTGAATGATGCACTCTGTGGCTTCCCTTCCCAGATTCCTTCCCCATCCACCCTCCCTTTTTGTTTCTAAGAGGATGCACCCCGCTCCATTGTGTAAATGAATCACATTTTCTATATCCATTCTTCAGCTGAGGTACATCTGGGTTGCTTCCAGTCTCTGGTTATTACAAATAACCCTGCATATACATGCATATAAATATACATATACACATACATACACACATACATACACATATATGCATCTCTATCTCTCTATATAAATATAAATATAAATATATTTATGCATTACATGCATGCTTTGTGCACATAAAAGTCACAAGAATAATATCTTTTATCCCCAGTAACTGGAGTTGCAGATAGTTGTCAGCTACTGTGGAGATATTGGCACTAGAACTCTAGTTCTCTGTAATAACAACACAGTCTCTACTGCTGAGTCATCTCTCCAGTCCCATTGTCAATTCACATTTCAGTCAGCTATGTTAAGAAATTTATCTCATATGTTATTTGGAGTAATTGGACTGTTGATATCTAACTTCTTGAGTTCTTTATGGATGCCCACTAGGGTTAGTGAAGATATTTTCTCAATCTATAGTCTGTCATATAGTTTCAATAATGGAGTCCTTTGACTTAGAGAAGCTTTTCAGTTTCATGAGTCTTATTTATGAATTCTTGATGTAGTGGCTGAACCAGGACCCATTCAGAAAGATGTCTCTTTTAACAACAAATTCCAGGTTATTGCCCAATTTCTGTTCTTATTAGATTTAGTATATCTGTTTTTATACTGAGGTCTTTGATCTGCTTAGACTTGAATTTTAGGCAGGGTGATAAATATACATCTTTTTGCACTCTTCTGCTTTCAGATATCCACTTAGACCAGCACCATTTGTTGAATATGCTTTCCTTTTTCAACTGTTTGGTTTTGGCTTCATCATCAAAAATTATTAGTCCATAGGTGTATGGGATTATTTCAGGACCTTTGATTTGATTTGATTCTTTTTATTTACATATGTGCTTCTACAAGAGTACCATACATTTTAATTACTATTGTTCTGTTTTACAGCTTGAGGATATTATAAACTTGTACCACCACTTTGGAATACAATTTGTTGGTTTCTGAGGCAATTGCGAATATTTCTCTAGACTTAGCCATATAGTTCCCGGGCATGCTCAATCATCCCACAAGTACAATTGATCAACCTTGTTCATATCAGCTTTATTCCTAATAGTCATTAACTCAAAATAACCTAGATGTGTCTGAACCAAAGAACAGATGCTGAAAATCTACACAATGCAATACAACTCAGCCTTTTAAAACAAGGGCATCATGAATTTCACAGACAAATGGGTGAAACTAGAAAATATCATCTTGAGTGGGGTAACCCAGACACAAAAGGACATGCATGGTATGTTCTCACTTATAAGTGGATATTTGCCATAGAATGCAGTATAACCATGTTGTAATCAATAGACTCAAAAAAGTCAAATAAGGAGGGGATAAAGGATAAAGCATACTTGAATCTTTCTCAAAAGGGGATTCTAAATAGATATCAGATGTTTGTGGAAGGAGGAAACTGAATGAAAGAGCAGATAGGGAGGGGACCATGGGGTATAGAACAGAAAGGGAGGTCAGCGGCGGGGGGGGGGGTATCTCTAGGACATGTCAGATACCTGGAATGGGGAGAGTCCCTGTAGTGCTTCTGGGGGCAAGTTCAGTTGAGACTCTTAGCACTTGGGGATATGGATTCTGAAGTAGCCACTTTCCATAGCAAGCAGGTCTCCCACTGGAGAGATAAAGACTACAACTCACCCATTAAACCTTTGACCCAAAGTGTGTTCTGCCTACAAGAAGTACAGGGAAAAAGATAGTGTACAGCATGAGGGAATGGCCAACTGAGGACTGCCCCAAACTGAGTCTCATCACATGGGCAAGAAACATTCGCTGACACTATTTTTTCTTATGATATTTAGGACAATTTATATTTGTTAATATGTTGCACTTCTAGCACATGGCCACTCCTGACCCACGGCCCTAACATTCCACTACATTGGGTCATTAAACCTTCACAGGAACAAGGGCTTCCCTTCCCTTTAATGCCAGAAAAGACCATCCTTTGCTACATATGCAGCTATTGCCATGGACACCTCCATGTGTATTCTTTGATTGGTGGTTTAGGCCCTAGTAGCACTGGGAGGTCCAGTGATTTGATATTTTTTTAAAGGAATATAAAACTATTTATTGACCACTGTTCATCTTTATTTACAATAAAGTAAGTATACATTTGGGTGACATTCTGATACTGCAAAGTTACTTTTTTGGCTCATTGAACCAGAATACAAATACTGAAAAGATTGGTCCTACCAGTAAGGAATGAATAAGGGTAAATAAAAAGCATGCAGATCATTAATTGATATTAGCCAATATTGTTCATTCACTTAGTCAGCAGGTCTTAAATTGTCAATGGCAGCTCCAACCATGATTCTTTTTCTACATCAAGCAGATTCCATGAATCATAACATTTTAATACATATTTTATCTTTCTACAAAGGAATGAATGCTTCATCAGAGGAACCTTTACACAGACTGGCTGACCTGGACCTACCTCTGTAAATCAGCTGGCCTCTTAAATCAGAGCTCCTTTGGCCTTGAGAATTCTGGGATTAAAGGCTTGTGCCACCACACTAGGCCAAGGCTTGTTATTAAATCGCACCACTACTTTGTCTAATTCCATTTTCTGAAGGGGAAGTGGACAACATTCTGTAAATAAACCACTGCATTTAAGTGATAATATATCAATTCTGATGTGGTTGCTTTTAAACTATTCAACAAATTTCAGAATCATTCTTCCTATGGAGTTGCAAAATCCTTCAGCTCCTTCAGTCCTTCTCCTAACTCCTCTATTAGGGTTTCCCTGCTTAGTCCGATGGTTGGCTGCAACCATTCACATCACTATCAGTAAGGTTCTCTGGCCGACCCTCTCAGGAGACATCCATATCAGGCTCCCGATATTCTGTTATGTTTCTATACAGAAACCTAACTTAACTGTCCTCTGAAGACTCTACCCAGCAGCTAATGGAAAGAGATGCACAGACTCAAAACCAAACATTAGATGGAGATCAGGAAGTATTATGAGAGTTGTGAATAGAAGAGTTGTGAGAAGGACTGGAAGAGGACAGGGTCTTCATAGTGTCAACTAATCTGGAACCATGGCGTCTCCCAGAGACTGAATCACCAACCAATGAGGAAGCTCAGGATGGGAAGTGGACAACATTGCTCCTACACATCTGTAGCAGATGAGCAGTGGTGTATGAATGTGTCGCCTGACAACTGGAGCAGGGGCTGTCCTTGAGGATCCCATGCCTGGGAATCACTCCCCGAAATGGAATCCCTTGTCTGGCATCAGTGGGAGAGGATGCACCTAGTCTTGAAGTTATTTGTTGTGCAGGGAGTAGTAGGGGTAAGTGCCAGGGGTTGGTGATAACTAGAGGGGGCCTTTCCCTTACCAAAAGAGAAAGGGAAGGTGGAGTGGGGGTCAGGAGGTGAGGTGAGGAAGGGTTGATATTGGGTTGTAAATTGAATAAATGACTAAATTAGAAAACTTATCTCTATATATCTGTTTATTTATAATATGAACTATAAGAGAAACACTTGGAAATTTTAAAAGTATATTTGTGTCACTAATCATTTTGGGGAACTATAAACTTGTAGATGAGTACAGAGTATTTTGCTGTAATTTTTGTAATCTGAACAGAATTAGATTTTAAGTCAAAGGGTGCCTGGAACAATCAAGATGGATATTTCCTTTTTTCAGATTTCATTTTTTCATATTTTTAATCTCATTATCTTCAAATTAGTTCCATAATAAACAGATTCCCACAAGGCATTACCACCCTAAAACTATGAATGTGATGAATTATCACTGCTGTTAAGACATTATGTGCTAAAAGTTATTGAGTGGATCTAAGGTACTCCCATCAATTTGGTGAAAATTAGAGGTTTATTTCCTGATTTTTGTTACAGAAAGTTTTGAGACAGGTGCAAGAATCTGAGGATTTATGACTGGGTGATATGAGGAAAAGCTGTTACAACAGAAGGTAGTTGGAGGCTAACAGGAGATGAGAACATCTCCTAGTTCCCAGGCACTGACAAAAGTGAACCGAGTTCTAAGAAACTAATTTTCTGAACAGAAATACAGCCTTTGTGTGTTGTAGTCTCACCTGCATAAATGTTTCTAAATAAGTATTTTTTCAGGCCAACATTTCATGACAATTTCATAGATCACTTTCTTTGTGACCATCAATTATACAGCAATAAAAAGTCATTACAGGTATCTAAAGATCAAATGTCCCTTTGCAATATCTTATTTTTATACCTGCAATTCATGAAATATTATAATTTCTTTTTATTGACATCAGAGAAAGTCCATCAATATTACTAACTACAGACTTTTAAATCTAGATTGACTTTTAAGCGCCAAAGTGGAGACATCAGAGAACTGAATTATCACTGATTCCTAAAATGCACAGTTTTCAATGAGTTACTCTTACAACATTAAAAACAACTTGCTAACAACTTTACTCAAAATAGACTGTCTTAGTGTATTTTCTCTTTCAAAAATTTCTGACACTTCTGAACAAGACTACATGAATAATTCTGCTTAATTTCCATTTCTTTTGTTCTTGTATAGACTAAATGACTAAAAGGCTGCTTGTTAGGATGCATCAAAACTAAATTCATTAAGGTTACTCAAAGATAATTCCCAAAACACATCTAGTTGTTTGTTTTGTGCTTCTTCTTCAAAATAATAAAGAAGTAAAAATGTTAAACAATGTTTTTGGTTTATGATTTGATAGTAACCATTCTTTTTGTAACATGGTGCTAGTCCACAGTAAGTGTAAGTAGCTATCGAACATTAATAAAAGAGAGTGAGAAATAAGGTCGAAACTACAAAAGTACCAAAGTTCTGCACTTGAATATCCAGATATTTGCTGCAGATATAAAATCAGAAAAGAAAAACACCTTTACTGTTTTAAAATATTTGAAGAAAAGAACAAAATTTAGACTTAAATGAATTAAGGGAAGATGTGGAACATATTGAAATTAACTTTTTAAAAGTTTAAATTTAAAGATAATTCACAGTACTGTTTATCATGGTCAAACAACAGGCTTCGAAGAGCTTATGCTATTTTTCTCTAAATTTATGGCAACAGAGGTTTTAAAAATTAAGGAGAAAGTGAAGACCCATATCTTTATTCTGAGCTCTTAAAATTCTAAGATTTAAATGCTAAGTTCATGACTTACTGAATTCTTTTGAATGAGAGTTTATTATTTCATTCTTCGTGAATGCATTTGTAACTGAATGACAATGAGAATGGGTTTAATATATCAAGTTCCTTGCTCAGATGACAGACAGCATCCTGACACCTAGGAATACAACACTGATTTTTCAGTTTGAAACAAAGTACAGGTAGTTTGAGATAAGATAAAAACATTTGGGATTTCCAGTATCATCCTCATTCTTGACCCAGGAAGTTTCAGGCTGGATTAGTGGCTTTGAGATATTTTTGTTCAAAAAGAAAATGCTGACTCTTTTAGTTATCAAAATATTATTACCTACCTACCCAGGAAGCCATCTTATTAACTCCCTGGCTCCCAAACAAAGTATAAGAGTTAAGCTGTTATACATTCCTAATTACTCGAACCTTTCTCAGATACAAGAACCCAAGTGGTAATAAGTGTTAGGCTTGTATAATTGGTGTGCACATTCACATACTTTCAGCAAAGGTAGAGTTTGTTATCAGGGTTTTTGCAATATAAAATGTGGAGTGTATATTGGTAATTTAGTGCTGAGATACTTAAGACTGAGTGCTCTCGATTAGAAGGGGATATCTACTATGATTGATTAAATAACATTAATAAGCTATTATCAATTTAGACCAGTATAATTTGACTAAAGTTCTGTGATTGAGGATTCTGTTTTATTATATGAAATTTTTGTATCTCTTTAGCATAGTCCTGACTGAATTTTCAAAGACTTTTCATGCTATGATGCTCTTTGGATTTGAAAATTGCTCATATGTCATATTACGAAATTCTTACATTCGAAGTATACTATTCTCTGGCTAAAGTTTTGGATAGATTCAAACAATAAACACACCATTTCCACCCTGTTATGTGAAGGATACCAGGATTAAGACTGATGTACCAATGTTGAACATCTGGCAAAAATCCATTGTCAGTGTTTTCCACTATAAATTAGCATTTTCTATAATTCTTATGGTTTGTGTACAAAGGCATGCTTTCACTATGTGGCTCTGTCTGTTTTGTAATTCACTATATAGATCAGGCTGGCCTCTAAGTAACAGAGGCATGGCATCCTTTGCCTCCCAAGTGCTGGTATTACAGGTAATACCTTATACTCAGCTTAAACCAATCTTTAATGTATTTTCCTACCATATTCTTGAGAAGAAAGTCATCATGGAGTGTTCTACATACATATAAACCAGCAAAGCACCAAGTACTTAAATAAAGGAGAAAGAATATCTAATTAATGTGCAATAATTACATACAAAGTGTGCAACTACATGTTTCCATTTTCTTTCTGTTGCTGCATTTTATATCACTCTACAAAAAAACAAAAAACAAAAACCTTAAGAAAGAGAAAATTTATTTGGTTTTTATTTCCAAGTCAAATTCCGCCATTCAGGAAAATGAAGGCACTCAAGGCAGTACCTGACACAAAAAATTAAGACAAAACATGCTGTCCTACTCCCTGGCTTGGTCACAGGTTCACTTAGGGAGCTTTGTACGCATCATGAATAATAATGGTGCTGCCCATGATAGACAGGTCCATCATACATCAATTAAAGATGAAGACACTCTCCCATTGAACTGGCAGAGTCCCACCTGACCTGGTTTGTTTTTCAATGATCATGCTAGACTATGTAAATCTAGCAAACTACTTGTGGCTAGTAATGTCATGTATCTTAAAGGAGAACATTTTATTGCCACTTTCTTAAATCACCCTAATCATTAACTGTGGCAGGTTAAGTAAAATCAGACCCACAGATGTATAAAAATAAGCATTATTAGGACGTGCAACTTTGTTGAAGTAGGTGTGGCATTTTCGAAGGAAGTTTGATTCATTCCCTGCAGTTCCAGATGTGGAACTCTCAGCTCCCTCTCTAGCACCATATCTGTCTTCATGCTTCCTGACTTCCCACCACAAAGATAATGAACTACACCTCTAAAACTTTTAAAAGGGACCCAAATAAATATTTTCCTTTAAAATAGTTCGCATGGTCATGGTGTCACTTCATAGCAATAGAAGCCCCAATTATGACATTAGTTGTATACAAAATACTATTTTTATGCCTACAGGTAAATGTGATTCATATTCCACATCAAAGCATAGCCATAATAGAATGTAACAGCTGGCCAAGTTGTAGAGATCAAATCAGCATGAGGTGGATATATGTACAATATGAGCCCTATACCTAAGGATTAGGGGACACAGAAGATGTGACAAGACTATATGAGCCAGAAAACCAGGACGTCTGTTGTGATAGTGTGTCTTCTATATCTAAAAATGAAGCTGAAACTATGAAAGCTCAGAAATATGACTACCAGAAGAAAACTTGAATAATGAAAGCCCCCTTGAATGAAAATGTAAATTGCTGAGAATAGCACAAACCCCCATACATAGAAGAAATGCTGCAGCAGTTAAAGACTATAGAAAGCAGGAGATAGATGACCACCTTAATTGGTTATATGATTCCAATGGTAAGCCCTAAAGCACATTCTTATGAGCAACACTAAATATCATTGAGTAGGGTGTATGAATATTTATTCTACATTGAAAGAGAAGACAATAATGAGACTGTGAGAAAAGCATGAAGAGTTTGGAATGGGGAAATAATGAGGGGACTAATGTAATTATATTTTAATTCTAACATAATAAATATTTTAAATTTAAATTATAATTATATTCATGTTAAATAAAAAAACAGGTTTCATGCTTTCTTAATACAAAAGGAAAACGAGAACATACTAACAATTAGACTTAAACAAAATCAAAATCTAACAATATTAACCATGATCTCCAAGTACAGCATCTGGGGTTCATTTATTGTGAAGTATCTTGGATCCAAAAGCCTTGGGAACTCATCATTGTTCAGTTATGTCATCCACAGCAAACAAAGCATGTCTTGTAGAATCATGTGGTCTCCTGTCCATAATGATGACATCACTGTCATACATCCCACTGGCTCGCATATGCAGTATCCTAAGTCTCCATTGCAAATGAAACTGTCCATAACTGGTAACCTCTGATACTGACTCTTCTCGATTCTGCTCCTTTCAGAAAGGCTAAATCTCAACAGTGCTCTATGATGCTTTCAATATATTATATCTTTAATGTCTACAACATTAATACAACATAGGCAACTTTTAAACAGTTACAAAGTTCAGATGCCAGCTTGAGGTTTAGCTTTGGCCCCATTGGATCACAGTTTCTATGTAATTACTATTTCCCAGGAAATTCTACTTCAATGATGCTGATATCTTATTCATCACAGATGACCAATAACTGTTGTTCTAGTGAAGAATTGTTTTTGTGTTAATAGTGTTATTCGTTTGTAAATCAGAACTGACTTCTTTTTTTAACCACAATATCACCAGGACACATAAATCTTAGTAGCCCCAAGTCCAATACCTAATTAAGTCTTTGATCAATCTGATAACTTTCCAGCCAGCCCTCTACTGTCTGCATTTCTCTCAATATTATCTTCCCAGTTACCACAAGGACATGTCATTAATCTCAAAGTACTCGACAGATTTTCCATTGTAAAATTCCAAAATACTCCACAATCCTTCAAGAAAAGAGTTGAAAGCCCTAAAAGCCATACCATTAGGTCTGTAAGAGTAACACCTGACTCTTGTGTTGCCAGTTACTATTCTAGTTCGTTTTATGTTGCTGTGATAAAGCACTCTGACAATTAGCGACTTGAGGTTGCTAATAATTATTTGCTTTACACTTCAATCTTTCAGGAAAATTAGGGCAGGGAGTAAGCCAAGAACTGGAAGTAGAAACTAAGTAAATGTTGCTTGTTGGCTCCTTTGGGATTATAAGCAAGTTCATGGTTAACTGTTTGTATTCGGTTGGGTTGTTGGCCAAGGGAGTCCTTTGTAGATCCCTAAACAACTCAGACTGACATGAGAAATTCAAGTTCTGAAAACTGACAGTAGGACCACATTGCTGAGGACAACATCCTCAAAAGCCACAAAGATTTTACATTGATGAAAGCATAGAGAAATCAAACTAACATTCTAATCTATTTGGCATGAATAGCTTACTCTGCAGGCTAAGAAAAGAGAAATGTGGACACCAACTCAGCCAAAAAACCCTCCACCTACAATCTGCTCTACTTGCAAGGTGTGCTGGAGTAATAGTGGTATAAAACTTGTGGGAGTGGCCAACCAATTACTTGTCCAATTTGAGGCCAAAGCCACCAGAGCAAGTCTATGCCTGGCATAACATGGATGGCCTGGAAGAAAATATTGGGTAGGCCAGAGGCCTAGAATAGAACCATAAATAAATAAATAAATAAATAAATAAATAAATAAATATTTGAAAAAAATAAATGATCCCTAATGATACATTTGTCCAATTGTCATCAGAGATACTTCCTTCTAGGCACACATGGGAACAGGTGGAAAGACCCACAGCCAGACATTATGAAAACTGTATGTAAGGTAGAGGCTACTATCAGTTTCCTCCCTTCAGAGATTGGGGTACCCTGAAAGAGTAGGTGGAAAAATTGTAGGAGTTAGAGGGAATGAAGAACACCAGAAGAATGTGGGTCCTGAATCAGCTAAGCTCACATAGACTCACAGAAACTGAAGCACAGGGCTACACCGGACTACACCAGGTCCTCTATGTAAATATTGTGGCTGTTAGCTTATTGAATTTGTAATACTGCTAGAAATGGGAGTGTATATATGTCTGTCTCTTTTGGCTCTTTTTGGATATTTTTCTCCTTTTGGATTGCCTTTTCAATCCTCATTTATGAAGGCTTTTGCCTTGCATTATTGTATCTTGTTTTCTGCTATTTGTCTGTTGTCTTTTGGGGGCCTACTCTTTTCTGGATAGAAAATGGAGGGGGAGTGGATCTTAGAGGAGAGAACATGTAGAGTAGAACTGGGAGTGTTGGAGGGGAAGAAAATATAGTTAGTTTGTATTGTATTAGTAGAGAATCTATTTTAAATAAAAATATAAACAACAGGATATATAATAAAAATGAATGATTCTAATAAAATGTTGCCTATATTTATGGGATTTGACACTCTTAAGAAAAAGAACAAAATAAAAAATGTATGAAAATGTTAACTAGTGAAGAAAATGACATATTCACATGAATCAGGAAGAATTCCTTTCAGTGTTTGTTAGTATTTTGGCAAATATCAAGAATGAAAAAAATTTATAGTTAACTTATTCTTATTTGGTGAAATTATACACACTTGTTCACAAATATGAAATGTAACATGACTTAGTACATGCCTTGCCTCTCTTTAAGTATCCTTGAATATGAAAGCATGTATTTTAGAAAATAGACTAATTCGATTTATATTCTTTTATTTATTTATTTATTTATTTATTTATTGTAATTGTGTACATTTCAAACGTTATCCCCCTTACAGATTTGTCTACCCTCCTTGAACCCCACATCCTCTCCAACTCCTCTTTGCCTTTAAGAGGGTGCTCCCCCACCTACCCATTCCTGCCTCACCCCTCTGGCATCTCTATTGTCTGGTGTATCAAGCCTCTACTGAACCCTCCCACTGATGCCAGATAAGACAGTCCTCTCATACAAATGTAGCTGGATCCATGGACTGTCCCATGTATACTCTTTGGTGTTCTAGTCCATGAGTGGTCTGAAGTGTCCTGTAGTTGATACTGTTGTTCTTCCTATGGGGTTGCAATCTCCTCCAGCTCATTCAGTGTTTCCCCTAACTCTTCGATTGGGGTCCCCTGGCTCAGTATCAGTGAGTATCTGCATCCGTCTTAGGTGCTGGCAGAGCCTCTCAGAGGAAAGCCATAGCAGGTTCCTGTCTGAATGTACATTCTGGCATCAGCAATAGTGTCTGCAGATGGGATGCATCCCTAGGTGGGTTGGTCTCTGCATGGATTTTCCTTCAGCCTCTGCTCCATTTTTTGTCCCTGCATTTCCTTTAGACAGGGACAATTCTGGGTTAAATATTTTGAACCCTTCAATGGGAGCCATGTCTATCTACCGGACATATTTGCTTCAAGTTCTATCTCTTCATGGTTCGGTATTTTGGCTAATGCCATCCCCATTGGGTTCAGGGATCATCTCACATCAGTGGCAGCTGGGACTTTCTAGAAGTTCCCGAGTTCCCCACCTCCCACTGATTCATATTTCTATTCATTCTCCTGGCCATCTATTCTTCTTCCCCTCCCCCTCCTTCTCTGTTCCCTCTCTCCCTCTATCACCCATGATTATTTTCTTCCCCCTTCTAAGTGGGCTTGTTTGAAGCATCCATATATTGTCCTTCCTTCATGTTAAAGTTGAAATGGTCTGTGAATTGTATTATGGGTGTTCTGATATTTTGGGCTAATATCCACTTATCAGTGAATATATACAAAATTATTCTACTCAACTCCTTGAAAATGTTAGGTGTTGGGAAAAATACTGATTAAATGTCTCTAAAATTTATGTCAACTGTCAGTTTCTTAAACACATCGTCTTATTTTTTTGCTTTTCTTATTTAATTAATGTTTATTTGTTTAAATTGAACATCTAATGAAATTTGATGCTCTTAGGAAAATACGATGAATCAGAAACAAAATATTTTCATATTAACCAATTCTTGGTAGAATAATGTTTCAGTCTATATAGTTTTGTAATAATGTAGAAGACCACACTAAATTCTTTCACTTAACATCCTATGAAATTATGTAAGTTGTGAATAAATCCTTATTTTGATAATTTTCTGATATTTTCAGCATTACTGAGTTATAAATTTACATGAAAATTTCATAAGTGTACTTATCGTCTTTATTATTATCAGTAGATTTTATTTAAAAATCACAAAGTTGTATTGTCCAAGATAAACATAATGTTTTGTGTTGGTAGACATATGGCTTATTTAAGGAGAACAGGAAAGCACCTGTGCTTATGTAAAATTTTCCTTCTGTCTTCTTCCCTGGGTAAAGTGTTTAGGGACTAAAGAAAGTACATTTTTCTAGGCACATGATGCTTACAAGTTCATGGTTTTGTGTATTCAGAATTTTTTCTAAATGACATGAGCTTGTTCGGAACATCACCCAGAAACCCATTTGCTCTCACAAGAGACTTCTTAATTAGCAATCACATCTGTGCCTTTTCACTATATTTTTGCAATGCTAGCAACAACTTAAACCACATTATTAAATTATGAAAAAATATATAAATCTCAGTGGACTTGTTTAGTGTTTCAGGAGCCAGAAGTAGTGATCTCTATGCCTCTGGGGTTTGGGCTTGAATTACTTAAATTTTTTGTGTAATGATGTTTTTAAATATTTAATAGTATAATATTTTGAACACCTTTCAAATATAAATGGCATTAAAAATTAACCTTCTTGAACTATTAAAGGTTACCTTCATAAATTTGATTTGAAGTCTACTCGAGTTCTCTGAAGAATCAGTTATGCTAGGAGATGCAGCTTTCTGAGAAACCAATAAATCATAATTCAAGTACTTAATAAAATATATATTAAAGAGTGAACAGTTACAATCATTTTATAAGGCTGGAGATTCCTTAAAATATTGAAGTAAATTACTTTTTGTAATATTGAACATCCTATTTACAGCATCATATCTAAGAATGATTACTGCCCATACATTGTGCAGTTTTAGTCTAACATACAATAAAATGTCTGTTATATTCTCACCACTTCTCTTAGTTTTTCTGTTATTTTCTTTTGTATTAATATACTACTTCAAAATTCACTAGAAATTTCTGACTTTCTAATCTTTTAAGTATAATTCTAAACAAACAATTCATACTGAATATTTGATAGTAAGGCAAAAATGGACTCCACATTTGATAAAGAGAAAATCTCTTAAATATCTTTGCTGATTTAATATGCATATCCATACTTATAAGCATATGTCAGATCTGTAATGAGATCTCCATTGAACACATTAACTCTTATTAATAAAAACATAATTATGCTGAGTAGAAAAAGCATTCAATAAAAATTAAGTATTTCAAAATCTCTTCTTGGTGACTTGCTGAAGTTTTGTTCAATTTTAAATCAAAATCAAATTCAAGGATTAATTAAAATTGATTTCAGGATAGAATTAAGCACAACTTCTAAAGTTCTGGAGTTTTTTGAATAAAATCTTAATAAAACAATTAAGTCTCCTCAGTATCACTTGAGGTCCAACAGAGCTGATTTAATTTGAAGATACTAAGTCTGTCTTAAATGAAACATTTAAGATGTTTCATTCAACTTCAACACTTTAATGATTTATGAACAATTATAGTATAGTGTGTGATGATATCAATCATTTCCAAAGAGGAAAGGATCATTGGACTGTGGGGTTCTGTGATTTGGGCATTTGACTGTGTGAGTTCATGGTGTTTTAAAATAGAGATTGTATGATGGTTTTGGTGGGTTCTTGGATTCAGTTTGCAAGAATTTTATTGAGTATTTTGCATAATACCTGGCAGACACAATGGTTTGACTCATTCTCTGCAAAGTATTTACACTTAGAAAAAGGTGAGTGGCATTGCTGACTGTTCATTTCCTTCCTTGTGACATACTCCTTTTAAATTACACATTCCACTATATATTCATTAGACAAAAGAGCACGAAATTTTGTTATGTCTAGACACATATTACAAAATTTCATTGAGATGAATTATGCTGGATCATGTCGCTCTTTTTACAGAACTTCAAATCTTCATACACATCATTTAATTGATGTTAGGACTACTCAATACATCTCCTCCTTAGAATAAAACAGATGTTAGGAATCTGAAACATGAGAATAACTAAACATGAGAATCACTATCAAAGGCAAAAACAAAAACAAAACGAAAATAAGAAACAAACAATAACCTGTACACTCTACTCCCAAACGGAGCAGAGAAATGTGTGAGTGATTTGGCTAATGCCTAAGGTTATGAGAAGTTGAATCTCTAGTGGTTGCAAATCTGTGAGGAACTGAACATTTCTGAGTCATCAAACATTTTACAAAGTTGAATAGGAAACAGGGAGACGTCAGAAATTTTATTTGGGGGGTGAAGTCCTGGTAACCCAGAACTTGTGAGTTGACAGAATGGGATTTGCCCTCCTGGACAGAGGAGAAAGTATTGTGAGTTTGGGGTTAAGTTGGGAATTGAGTATTGGAGTGATTTATCCTGGGAGAAATGGAATTTTATAAATAACCTGTAGTATGATCGGAAAAATCGTCTCTGTTTTTTGATATTTTTCCTAGGGGAAAAAAAAAGCAAGCATGAAGTGAATTGGAGAACTTAAAAGAAAATGTCCCAATGTTTTAACAATGGCACTTGTAAGGACAGTGGTTGGAAGAATCCTCGAATATTTTCTGTGATGAAAGTGCTCAAAACCAACGGAGAGCCGGAGTGTTGCCTTGATGTGCAAAGAACCACAGGTTTAAAGAAGAATCAAACAGCAGAATGTAAAAACCACTGGAACTGAAAATACACCTTTCACATGGAAGCAAATGCTGTAGACCTAATCTTCACTATATGCTAGAAAATGAAATAATATGAGTTATTCAGGTACTGTAAGAATTGCACAATAAACAATTTCTTCTTAGGCTACATGACTAGTGATCTCCAGGTTATTTTTATTTTTCAGGTGACATGTTGCCTCAGTCTCATATCTACTTTCCTGCGCGCATCTATGTTTTCCCAGATTATTTTGTCTAACCTTTTCCAAAAGCAAATCAGTATTAAAAAGGCTGCTGTTTTTGTTCTGCTTCTTGGCCTGGGGCCAAGATGTACTGCCTGCCAGACTCTCTGGAAGATGTCTTCTCTCCCTGGGGATTTAGGCCACCTTGGTTTCTTTAATGACTTTACATGTGCCAGACACCTTCTCAAGGTATTGAAGACTGGCTCTTTACATTAATTAATTTCCCATTCCTGATCTCATTTCTGTAGTTACCAGCAAGCTGGGAGCAGGTGTTCCTTCCCATTGTTCTGCAAGCTGCTTTGTGTAAGCTATGAACAATCTATCATGAAAAGAGAAAGACCCAAGTTAGTTTTTCATACACTTCAGCAACTTTGCATCTAGCAGTGTGCTGCCTACTTTTCCGAAGTGTACTTGAATCTTCTGTTTTTACTATAATAATTTTTATTAAAATGATTTATCCACCTCCTCCTGGGATCAAGCTAGAAATAAGAATTGACTGACTTTTCCGCCATTGACTCCATGTATCCTCCTGCTTGGCTCACCTCCTGCAGGTATATTAATTATAGTCTATTTTATATGATTGCTACTGGCTGTTTTATCATCTCTTATCTCTCTCAAAACTTAGAACCTTTGGAAGAAGTGAAGGGGAGGGAAAACCATGATCAGAATATATTGCAAGAAAAAATGTATTTCCAATAATGATAATGAATAAAACAATTTTAAAGTTTCAGGCAATCATATCAGATACCTTGGAAAATTCTTGATAAAAATCACAGAAATCTTTCATCTTCTTTGTTTCACATTGGGGTAAGGATTTCTGAGCAGAATTCAATTCTTTTTTCTTTTCTCTGTTATTTTAAAATTCAAAATTTAGGTGGTAGACTGGCATCTTATTAACTCTTTCAGCTCACCAGGATTTAATTAAGGTTAGTACTTATGTATGTGTGAATTAGGAAGTTTGAAATAGTGTATATATCTGGTGGTTCTTTGATATTAATGACATCTGCATCCCTGGTGTGTAGTTAGCACTGTAATTAAGTCATTCTTATTAGTACTAAACAGTATCCTGGAGATATAAAAGTAATGTCCTTTAATGATGCTTAGTTGGTGACCAGAGAGCAGTGAAGACCTCATGAAATTTACATCATTATATTGATCTCTCTTTTACCAACTTCTTTTCTGACTGATTTTTATAAAATTGTACTTACTACTAAACTAATAAATGTATAAATATAAGCAGACTGTTTTTCGGTGCTGTTACTCTGCCATTGGCTGGTGGATTAGGTTTTCCTGGCATAACTTCCTTGGTTTAAAAGATAACCTAATTACAATGTTTTCCTGGGGTAATTTCTTTGGCCTAAAAGATAACAAATTGCATAGGAACATAACACCATGTACTGGCTAGTTTTGTGTGTCAACTTGACACAGGCTGGAGTTATCATAGGAAAAGGAGCTTCAGTTGGGGAAGTGCCTCCATGAGATCCAGCTGTGGGGCATTTTCTCAATTAGTGATCAAGTGGGGGAGAGCCCCTTGTGGGTGGTACCATCTCTGAGCTGGTATTCTTGGGTTCTATAAGAAAGCAGGCTGAGCAAGCCAGGGGAAGCAAGCCAGTAAGTAACATCCCTCCATGGCCTCTGCATCAGCTCCTGCTTCCTGACCTGCTTGAGTTCCAGTCCTGACTTCCTTTGGTAATGAACAGCTGTGTGGAAGTGTAAGCTCAATAAACCCTTTCCTCCCCAACTTGCTTCTTGGTCATGATGTTTGTGCAGGAATAGAAACCCTGACTAAGACACACCACAAACAAGCTACTTGTGCATTTTAGTGTTTGGTTATTTTTCTTTTAGCTCAGTGGGGATAATGCTAATGATGTAATCTCATGAGTTTAACTTCTGAAGCATATTGTTTAGTTTCTAATTCATTTTTGTTTTATTGTTTTGACACTGAAGATGATTCCTTAGAGAAAGCACCAATATACTAGTGTAGTATTTACATATCACAGAGAGCACTGTCCAAGGCGCAAGTACCCGTCTAGTAATTTTAATTAATATAATGGTTCTACGGCAGCATTTGGAATCTCTGAGTATGATGAGAAGAAGTTTTGTAGTCACGGCAAGCTGATCTTATCTCTACAGACAATGAATATTATAATAATAGTATACCAATAAAATCAGCAAAATGCTTATCTCACCTGAATGATTAGGTTAAATTATCAATTTAGTTACTAAATTATTGATACTATTGATATAATAATTCTATTTGTAGCAAACTTCCATCGCAGCAAATGGAGATTAGTTTTTTTCTTATTCACTTTAAATCCCTCTCACTGTTATCCTTCCTGTCAATTCTTCCAGATTCCTTCCCCTAGCCCTCCTCCAATTCTTCTGTAAAAGGGTGGGGACCTCCTGAGTATCCCCACAACCTGACTTTTCAAGTTTCTAAGAGTCTAGTTGCTTCCTCTCCCACTGAGGCCAGGCAAGGTGACCCAACTAGAAGAGCATATCCCCCATACAGGCAATAGCTTTTAGGATAGACCTGTTCTAGTTGTTCAGGACTGACATGAAGGTCAATCATCACATCTGCTACATATGTGCTTAGAGGCCTAGGTCCAGCCTGTGTATCAATTTGTTTGAGTGACTTCTAGTATTTCATAAGAATGATGATAAAAGTGTAATAAAATTTTTAAAAGATTTATTTATTTGATATGTATGAGAGTTTGCATGTATGCTTGGTGCCTCTTGTGGCAAGAAGGTATCTGATCTCCTTGAATTAGAGTTAAGGAAAAGTCTAGGTGGTGATATGGAGAGAGAACATCAATCCCAGGTAGTCTACAAAGCAAAAGTGCTCTTAACTGCTGAGTCACATCAGCAACCTTGGTGATGCATTATTTTTTGCTTCTTCTTTATTATTTTTATCTTGTTCTATATGTATGACTGTTTGGCTGGCAGGTGTAACTCAGCACTATGTTTGCAATTCCCAGGAATGAGAAAGCAAAGGATGTGATCATATGAATTTACAGTTATAGAAGTTTGTGAGAACTTCCATCTTATTTTTGGGAAGAGACATCCCTTTGATTCCTTCCTTTAGTCACTTTCATGTTCAACCATTATACCTTAAATAATGTCTGCAACCAGGCCAGATGGAATTTGGAGCTTTAAATATAATCCTAGCACATATATACAAGCAACTCTCTGTGACTACTGTCTAGTCATATTTTTCTTTAGGTCCAGAGGACAGTGCCTAACTAAAGAAACACTCTATCCATTGGAGATTTGGTATAGTAGGTAACCTATCACTAATATAGGTATGTGTCAGCATGTGCCGGCTTCACTGAGTGGCCCATTCTACTAACATAAACCCCAGTCCTAGGAGTTTGTTCCAAGGGAAGTGATTATGGATGTACAAGTCTAAGCTGTGTGTAATGTTTGTATGAGTTGAATGAAGTAGAGTAACACTCTCTTACCAGTGGGATACAGATTCCAAAATTCCAGTTGATATTTGGAAGAATGGAATTCATGGACGCTTATGTATATCTAGTGTGTTTCCCATAAATACCTAGCACACGTAGGATAAAATTCAGAACAAAAATTAGTTGCTCTTGTTCTCTTATTTTCTGACTCTCTTACTATTACCTCTTTTGCCCTCTTGGGCTCTTCTCTTCCCTCTTCTTGTCCCCCCTCTCTCTACGTGGTCATGGCTGGCATCCACTCATCTACTCTCTCCTTCTCTCTGCCTTTCTCTGCCTCTACTATTCTCTTAACTCCCCTCCCCATGCCCTAAATAAACTATTCTATGCTAAAATAAAATCAGTTGCTGTTAATGATTGATACTTGCAACTAATTAAATAAATAATAATATATAGTACAATTAAATATTATTTAAACATTTTGAATTGGTTATTTCTGGAACATTCCATTTGTTGTTTTAGAACAAAGCTTACTTTATGTCCAGGAATAATGGTATATTTCTATATATGCTTGAATGAGAGGAGGGCCTTCAATTTAATGAGAAAACTGGGAAGTGGGAAGAGAAGTGTGGTATACTAAAGTTCCACTAAATGATGATAGAGCTATATTTGTGAACCAAATAAATTGAAGATATAGAATTTAATGTAATTTAAATTGCTCTCTACATACATATATATGTATGTGTGTATGTATGCATATATATATATTTAGACATTTGGTATATGCTTTTCCCATTTGCTATTTTAGTGTTAGTATACACAATAATAAATATTTCACCCAACAAAATGAAACACATAATATGTAATAAAATAGGTTATTATTTAATGTGTTAATGAGAGATAATTAAAAATATTGGCAGAAATTAATTGGCACTCTTTTACCTAAGTTATATTTTAGATTAATATAATTGATTCAATCTTTTTTTCTTACTTTTATTTTTCTTTCTTCCTTATATCTATGAGCACTGCTTTTGACTATAAGTGAAGATCAATAGTATCCCTGAAAATACTTTATTTTTCCATGGTATAAACTCTTTAACTTCATATTCACCATACAAAATATATGATGTTAATGTTTTTGTTTTTCTTACAAGATTTTTGTCAGCAGTTTCAGAATATGTTAGCACATGAACAAAAAATGATATCATCATTAGATACACTTAGACAACTGAGAGTTCAAACTATGCTCTTATTTTCAAATGTTAAGTATATAGTTGTACATTAAAAATGGATACATTGGTTTTACTCAGCTACCATTTTAATTAGTACTATGTCTCATGGCATGCATGGGGATTATTATTATTATTATTATTATTATTATTATTAAGCAGTCTTCCATTTTTCCAGCATTTTCAGGTTTTCACATTACTCTCTCGCATTCTTCCACTTTCTCATTTTCATTACAAATTATATGTTCTTTGAACACATTTATTTTATCCTAATTCATATGACAAATATATCTATAACTCAATGAAATTAACTTTTTTGTTAATTTTTTAAAAGATTTATTTATTATATGTAAGTATACTGTAGCTGTCTTTAGATACTAGAAGAGGGCAGATCTCTTTACAGATGGTTGTGAGCCACCATATGGGTGCTGAGATTTGAACTTATGACCTTTGGAAGAGCAGTCAGTGCTCTTACCCACTGAGCCATCTCTCCAGCCCAAAATAAAGATCTATTTTATTTATTTATTTATTTATTTATTTATTGGTTTTTTGAGACAGGTTTTTTTCTGTGTAGTCCTGGCTGTCCTGGAACTCACTCTGTAGACCAGGCTGGCCTCGAACTCAGAAATCTGCCTGCCTCTGCCTCCCAAGTGCTGGGATTACAGGCATGTGCCACCCCGCCTGGCTAATTTTTTTTTATTAACCTTTCCATTCGTTTACATCTCAAATGATATCCCCTTCCTGGTTAATCCTCCACAACTTCACCATCCTGTCTGCCCTCTTCCCCCTCCCCTTTGCCTCTATGAGAGTTCTACCTTACCCCCACCCACTAGTCCACCAACAAGGAGTATATGTGAGGGATCCATTATCTCCAGACAGGAATGTAGCAGAGAAAGTAACTTTTATTCCATAGATGTAATTGTTGTCTCAGAGGATTCCTGCTGAATTATCTCCCTTTCTAGTTCTTTCTGAGCTCTGGCGGACAAGTTCAACGCAGTTGTTTTGTAGCAAACTCCTCCCCAAACTGACTGATTCCAATTGGCTTATCTTAACTTCTCAGTGAATCACTCTGCTTAAACTCAAATTAACTCTGTGATTTGTTCTAATCTTCTGACTCTTTCTTATTATCTGACTTCAACTGCCTCTCCTAACCTGCACTGAACTGCATGGACTCATCAAGAAACTCAACTCCACTGCACTGCATGGCACCCTCTGCACTGACTCCCAACTGGCTGACTCTATGCCACCTCACTGTACTGTACTCACTTCACTGACTCCAAACTGATTGCAACTCCACAACAGTCACTGCCCTGCCTGACTAAAGTCCACTTCACTCACTGCACTGATTCTACACTGATTCAGTTCCACTGTCATGTACTGCGTTCACTGTACTGACTCCAAACTGACTGACTCAACTCCACTGTACTATACTGAAAACACTTCACTTACTCCCAATCGATTGACTCAAGTCCACTGCACTCACTGCCCTAACTGACTCACATCCACTTCCCTTACTACACTGACTCCAAACTGACTGATTCAATTCCACTGCACTCACTGCACTCACTGCACCATCTCCCAATTTACTGACTCAGCTCCACTGTACTGTACTGCAAATACTTCACTGACTCCCAACTGACTGACTCTATTCCACTGTACTGTACACACTGCACCAACACCCAACTCACTGACTCAACTCCACTGTACTGCACTGTAAGCACTGTACCGACTCCCAACTGGCTGAACCATCTTCACTGAACTGAACACAACTGACTGAATAGAACTACAGAACTCTGCTCACTCCATTGTTCTCCAATTAAAACTCTTTACAATTATGCCTGTTTCCTTCTAATCTTAACTACATTATTTTGGTCTAAAGATATTTCATTCCAGTTGGACCACTCAGAACTAAAAGGTCTTTGAAATGTGATCTCGTACAATTGAAGTAATATTGCTGGATTAAAATTCCTCTACATGACTCATGAATGGTAAAATAGGATGAAAAGTATCACAAACATCTCAAGGTTTTGTAACCAGTTCCTTTTGAAAAAGCAACTTAGCTAATATGTTTATGGACACTAGCTTATTTGGCTACATCTGATTTCATAGCTATACTTTTGTGGGTCCACTAGCCTTAAATTAGTTTGACTAATAAGAGTACTTCAGTTTTCATTTAGTGAAATTGTATTATTATTTGTTTAATTACTTGTAAACTTCCAAGGCCCTTTTATATTTCATTTTCTATAATCAAAACATGAGCTTAGAGATGTACATAAGCTTTACCAAATGCGTGGCTTGGGCCAAGTCCAGAGAATTTTGGACTATCCCTAAACCTATCTCTCAGCTTCTGACTGGATTGCTCTGCTTGGAAGGACTGCCTGTGATCTCTAGAAACTGAACTGCTCTGCAGTCAACTGCTCTACCCAAACCTGAAGTGAGTATGTGACTCAGTTGAACTGCTCTGAACTAAACTGAACTCAATCCCCTCTCTGTGTGTCACTCTGTTTAAGTATCCTCACTCTCCTGTCTGTTCTGTTGAGCGTTGGGGCTTATCCTATCTCTGACTCATGCTGTCAAATAGTTTTCTGTTAGCAACTGGATGTTTTGTATTAAAGGTACATAAAAACTGCCTGTCTTTATTCCAGCCAGATGGATTAAAGGTATGTACTGACAGTATGTCTGTATTCCAGCCAAAGGGATAAAAGGTGTATTTTCCATCCAGACTAGTATTTGGATGTGATCCCCTACCAGAGCAGCCAAGCTGTGGATTAAAAGTCTTCTACAATTATCTACCAATCTTGGATCATCTTAGATATATAGTGTGTTTTTATTGAATTATTAACTAAAAATAATGTTTAAAAACTTTTCTTTTTTCTCTCTGAGTATTATGGCCTTATATCAAAGATTACTCTTAATAATTGATTATCTTAATAATGTCATAGTCTTTTATATGTGCTTGTGTCAATTGTCACTACTATATGGTTTTCAAATGTCTGTGGATAGGGTGTATTTGTTTCTAAGTCTTCTTATTTAATACAGTACCATTCTTAGTTTTCCATATTCTTCTTGAGATTTGATATATACAACTTCAAAATTTTCTGTCTCTTTTTTTAATATTTTTTCCTATATATATATATATTTAAATTTCTTCAAATGAGTGGTTTGTCTTTGAACAAATGGTTGATACGACCATTCGAATATGTGCATGCTATTGCTTGTAGATGTTTTTACCATGGTCCAGAGTAAGTACACATGAAGACAGCTAACTTGTATTCTTATAAAAAAGGTGGAATACATTTTTTTTCTCGAGTCAATACCATAGAATTATAAAATGCCAATTCAGATCAATAAAATTCATCTTATTTTCTTAAATATTGCATTTTCACTTTTACTCATAGCTACTTTCTCTGCTCTCTCATCTATGTGAAAATCTGCTGCATTTTAATGTGAAACTTTCACAAATACTACCTTTTGGAATATCCTTAGGGTTGATATTGTTGTGTGTATTTAATACATTTACATTTCTATGTTATGGAAATAAATAACAGCATGAATTTAAATTCAGATATAAATAAAAATACTTAATATTAACATATATAATTAAAGGCACAATTGCATAAATTATTCTTTTATCTACACTGTAATCAGAAGAGCAATGATAATGCAACCAGAGATCAGAATGTAATCACTTCTAGTACAGGTTTATCTTATCTAGCAAGTCAAAAAAACTTTACTGCACATAAAAAGACATAAAAATGCCTATGAGAAGTTACAACTTAAATTGATGCTTTGAATAATAATTTAAAATCAAATTACTCTTTAAAACTATATAAAAACCACTGACAATATCTCAATGACAAATTGTTTATAAATGCAGAGTAAAACCAAAAAATATTATGAAAGAAATCAAATGAATAAAAATCTTACAATATGTTGCCTTCTATAACAATCCTAAAACTTCGGTGATCACTCACATTTCAAAGGAAGTATTATCTATGTCTTGCCTATTTATTGATACTACTATATCTTTCTATATGTGGAATTTTAAAAATGTTTATGTAACTTTTAACATTTACTTCAGGACATTTGTTGTCTAATGACGTACCAGTGGCAAACCTTTAAAAAACCATTCAGTATAATAAAATATAAAATTACAGTTCATACTTTGAAAATATTTCTAAACTCTCTATTATTTTAATAGTATCTATAAATTTGAACACAAATTTAGAGTAGTTATACATAATGTAATTGGAAATGCATACACATACACTTTGTGTTTGTCTGCAAATTTCTTCTTTAGATTTCTTGAAATTTGTTTAAGAAGCAAATATATTTGCCTATAAAATTGTGAATCTGGTATCTGAATATTTTCTCAAATTCCTTTAGAGATACTACAATAGGTAAAATTAGTCTTTCCTTCAGAAGGTAAATGTTTTGGGTTGTCATTCTTTTTGTGGTATCAGCATTTATGGAAATTAATAATTACAGACCCATTTCATGATTGATTTATTAAAATTGATATAATAAATCTTAAAGTGGGGATTCATATATCATTCAAAATAGTAATATTTTGAACAAGATTAGTGTCAACACTCAAATTAATGATCTATATTAGCTTAGGTCTGACAGAATTATTATTAATTTTGGATTACAATTTATACCATTTATATCATATTTCAATAGCTGCTCCAAAACTGTTCTATGTAGAGGCTTATTATAAAATATGGTAGATTTAGAATACCCAAAGGAGGTAATGTGTTATACTCCATCAATAGCTATTTTTCATTTCCTTTTACTGCGTATGCTATTAAAATATATTTTAAATATTTGTCATTTAGATATAAGGAAATAAATTCTAATACCTCTGGATTCCTTATAAATCATAAATGTATAAGGAGATTTATGCTATGAAAGCTGTCATATCTCATAAAGACTATTCTGAAATAATCTGCATAAATAAACCTAAATTTTAAAAAGATCATTTCAGTTGGGTTTCTTCTAAGTAATCATTTCATTAACCTTTGAACTAACTCTGGGTCTATATTTTTGGGATGTTGAACAAAACTGTAAAATCAAATGTAGTACATACAATGATACATGTTTTAAGCCAATATTTTATAAAGTAACAGGCATGCTTCCTCAGATATATAGACAGAGACTATAACAGTGCACACACCTACTCCTGATTATATAGCAAAGTCCAACCATGGATAAGAAGTAGGCATAAAACCAAGATGGCAGATCTAGGCATAGGGAAATAATATTACAAAAATATATTGTATAAAATTATCAAAACAAATGAAAAATAAAAAGATGTCCCAATACTTTGTTTGAGTACCTAACTGTTTTGTTGTATTTTACTTGCTTTGGATTTACATATTTGGATATAACTGAAACAACAGAGGGCTTTTTCTCTTCAAAGGTCACTGAATACAAATAGTATGGCTTGATGTAAATTCCTTGATATCACTGAGTCCAATAAAGAAGCTTATCATGGGACTGAAAGTAGAGAGTGAATGATAGAGCTGGCCTGATTTTATATATATATATATATATATATATATATATATATATATATATATATATAAATTCCCAAATATTATATTCAATAACACATAATTTTGAGAATGATCAAATTCTACAAAATCATAATATATTCACATTAAGATGATCTAGTAACAGGACCACCACTCCAACCACAGAAGCAGGTACACTGAGAGAGAACCCATTGGCCAAGCTTGTCAGAGAAAGAAATAGTCCAGAAATAGGTAAGCAAGTTTCAGACTTTACTCTCCCCATTCTCTTCTATTCAGATCTGCTATTCTCATCATCAGTTCTGTAGCCAAGTGCCTTCTATAGCTTCTCCTCACTACCCAGATCCTGAAGAAACACCTTGTATGTTTCACTTTTGTCAGCTCCCTAAAGTTATGCCCTCACAACTCACTAACTCTAGCCTAACCTTGTCATCCCAAAGCATCAGTTCCCAATACCTATAAGCATATCATACTTAAAACTCCTGTAGTCAAGCCTGGAATGATCCCTAAAGCATACACTATCAGGCAATACAACAACCACACTCCCAAAAGAACTTGATGGGACAACAGAAACAGAGTTTAAAAAAAAACACAGCCAAAATAAAACAGTTTACAAAGCAACTAACAAAGACATAACCAGATACCTAGAATTAATATCATAGGAAGAACAGTAAAATCAACCAAACGAACCCCCTGGGGATCCATCCTATCAACAGAAACCAAACCAAGACACTATTGCTGACACCAAGAAGTGCTTGTTCAATGGATGGAACTAGAAAGTGTCATTCTGATTGAGGTAACCCAATCACAAAAGAACACACATGCTAAGAACACTCAGTGATAAGTGGATATTAGCCCATAAGGTCAGATTAGCAAGATATAATTCACAGACCACTTGCAGCTCAAGAAGAAAGAAGACCAAAGTGTGGCTGCTTCAATTTTTCTGAAAAGGGGAACAAAATACTCACAGGAGCAATAAAGATGACAATGTGTGGAACAGAGACTGAAGTAAAGGCCATCCAGCATCTGTCCTACCTGGGGATATGTCCTATAAACAGTCACCAAACCCCAACAATATTGTGGATGCCAAGAAGTGCTTGCTGAAAGAAGACTGACATGGCTGTCTCCTGAGTGGCCCTGCAAGAGACTTAGAGATACAGAAACATATGCTAGCAGCCAACCATTGCACTGAGCTGGGGTCCCCAATGGAGGAGTTGGAGGGAGGATAGGAGGAGATGAAGGGGTTTGCAACCTCATGGGAAGAACAACAATGTGGGTTAACCAGAACACCCAGGGCTCCCAGGGACTAATCCATCAACCAAGGGGCACACATGGTTCCAGCCACATTTGTGGCAGAGGAATGCCTTGTAGGCATCAGTGAGAGGAGAGGTCTTTGGTCCTATGAAGGATGGATTCATGTCCCAGAATGGGGAAATTAAGGGGGGTAGGTGGGAGTGGGTTAGGTGGAGGGGCATCTTCATGGAGGCAGAGGGAGGGAGGATGGGTTGGGGGCTTCCTGGGAGGGGGGAAACTGGGAAATAGCATAACATTTGAAATATAAGTAAAGAACATATTCAATAAAAAAAGAAAAGAGTGCTTGCTCATAGAAGCCTGATATCAATGTCTCCTGAGAGGCTCTTTCAGATTCTGACCAATACAGGTGTGGATGCTTACAGTAAACCATCCAACTAGGCTGAAAGACCCAAATGGAGGAGTTAGGGGAAGGACAGAAGGAGCTAAAGAGGTTTGCAACTCCTTATGAAGAGCAACAGTATCAACCAATCTGACCTCCCTCACAACCCCCAGAAATACCAGGGACAAAAACACTAACCAAAGAGTAAACATGGAGGGACCCATGGCTACAACAGCATATGTAGCAGAGGATGGCTTTGTCTGGCATCAAAGAGACAGGCAGCCATTGGTCCTGTGAAGGCTTGATGGCCCAGCATAGGGAAATGATAAGGCAGTGTGGTGAGCAAGGGCATGTGGGTGGGGGAGCATCCTCGTGGAGGCAGTGGGGAGTAGGGTGGGATGGGTGGTTCTTGGAGAGGAAATGGAAAGCTGGACATTTGAAATGTAAATAAAATAATCAATACAAAATTTAAAAAAAAATAGGAATTCAAAAAAACCCCTTAGGCCCAAATAATTAAACCAGTAAATGTAGCAAACAATATAAGGATATTAAAACTGCAAGATAAAAAGACCAACTAATATATTGACAGATGTATTTGAACAAAAACTCACCTCTCAATGCAGATTTTAAAATGCACAAGTGTCTGAAGACTTATAAAAGTTCTAAAAATTCAAGATCACAGATGGCAGTCTAGACTACTATACCCAGAAAAAATGTTTCATAACAGTAGATAGAAAATGATATTTTCCAAGAAAGAACCAACTTTGAGCAATATGCAGCCACATATCTTTTCTTACAGAATGTGATAGAACTTCAATATAAAGAAGTTAAACATGCTCCAGATAACACAGGGCTAAATACTTCTAGACCAACAAATCAAAGTAGAGAGATAAAGCTCACCACAAGAAAATAACAGAAATTAGCAAACACTAATCATGGACAATTCTCAAGATTAAAGGTCTCATTACCCCCAAACAAAGGGATATAGACTAACAAAATAGATAGTTTTGCATCCAAAGAATTTCAAAGATAAACATCACCTCATGGAAAAGAACAGCAAAAGATATTCCAACAAATGAACCCAAGAGAAAAGCCACTATAGTCGTTTTTAGTATCTGACAAAATAGATTTCAAACCAAAACTAATCAGAAGAGATTAGGAAGGACACTATATACCTATCAAAAGAAAAATCTACCAAAAAAAAGATTATTGCAATTCTTAACATCTATTAATCCAAAACAAGGTCAAATGAGTTCATGAAAGAAACACTACTACATACCACTAAATCACATCTTTACACACATACACTGATAGTGTGTGGTGACTTAAGTAACCTATTTTCTTCAGTAGGCAATTCATCCAGAAAAAAAGTAAACAAAAAAAAATGCTGACACTAACTGATGTCATGAACTATAGGTAACAACATATTTATACAATGTTCTTTTCCTAAAGGAAAGAATATACTTTCCTCTCAGCAAAGCATGAAACTTTATGGAGCGTTGGCCACACACTCATACTCTGAACATATAAAAAGTTGAAACACATTCCCATACAATCTGACTATAACAGGTTAAAGCTCTAAATCAACAACAAGAAAAAGCTAACAAACTTATGGAAACTTAACAACCCATCAATTAATGAAAAATTAATTAGTGCAAAATAAAGATAAATAAAACCTTCTTGGACTTAAATTAGAATGAAAACAAAGCATACCCAAACATTTATGGCAAAATGAAGATAGTTATAAAAAACAAGTTCATAGCATATGTACTTACATTTAAAAATATGTAGAGTATGTGCTAATTAATTAACAAGACTGAAAGCTCTAGAACAAAAAAGAAAATATACCCAAAAGAAGGTGAAATCAATAAAAGAAACAACAATAAAAAGGATTAATAAAAAGGTTTTTATTATTTAAATAAATAAATGACATTGAAAAATCCTTAGACAAATTAACTAAAAGGAAGAAAAAAGGGAAGATCCAAATTGACAAAATTAGAAATGAAAAGACATAACAACAGACACTGCTGATATACAGAGACTCCCAATAAGGGTTTAACTTAAAAAGCTGTGATCTATCAAATTGGAAAGTCTAAAAGAAATGGATAAATGTTTTGAAACATAATATTTACCAACCAAAAAGTCTAGGACCAGTTTGATTTAGGAAAGAATTCGAGATGTTCAAATAAGGTTTATTGACTCTATGCCTGAAGTTATTTTTTTATTTTTTATTTTTTATATTCTTTGTTTACATTCCAAAGGCTTTCCCCTTTCCCAGTTCCCCCATCACCATATGTCCCATAAGTCTTCTTCCCCCTGCCCATTCCCCAATCACCCCCCAACCCTATCTCTGATCTGGTACTCTCCTGCAAAACTGGAACCAGTCTTTTCAGGACAAGTGTCCTCTCCTTCCTTCTTCTTGGGAATCTTTTGATTTGCTAATTGTGCCTTGAGTATTCAGAGCTTCTGGGCTCTTTAATATCCACTTACCAGTGATTGCATTTCATATGTATTCTTTTGTGATTGGGTTAATTTGCTTAGGATGATGTTTTCCAGATCACCATTTGCCTCCAAATTGCATGAATATAATATTTTTAATTGCTGAGTAGTATTCCATTGTGTAGATATACCACATTTTCTGTATCCCTTCCTCCTTTGAGGGACATTTGGGCTCCTTCCAACTTCTTTTTTTTTCCTTCCAACTTCTGGCTATTATAAATAAGGCTGCTATGAACATAGTGGAGCATGCGTCTCTATTGCATGGAGGAGAATCCTCTGGGTATATGCCCAGGCATGGTATGACAGAGTTCTCTGGGAGTGTCATGCCCAATTTTCTGAGGAACCGCCAAACTGATTTCCAGGGTGGTTGTACCATCTTGCAATCCCATCAACAGTGGAGGAGTGTTCTTCTTTCTCCACATCCTCGCCAGCACCTCTTGTCTCTTGAGTTTTTAATCTTAGCCATATTAACTGGTGTGAGGTGGAATCTCAGGGTTGTTTTGAGTTGCATTTCCCTGATGACTAATGATGTTGAACATCTCTTAAGTTGCTTCTCAGCCATCTGAATTTCTTCAGGTGAAAATTCTTTGTTTAGCTCTGTACCCCATTTTTGATAGGGTTATTTGGTTCTTTGGGGTCTAACTTCTTGAGTTCTTTGTATATATTGGATAATAGCCCTCTGTCAGATGTGGGGTTGGTGAAGATCTTTTCCCAATTTGTTGGTTGCCGTTTTGTCCTTCTGACAGTGTCCTTTGCCTTACAGAAACTTTGTAATTTTATGAGGTCCTATTTGACAATTCTTGATCTTAGAGCATAAGCTATTGGTGTTCTGTTCAGGAACTTTCCCCCCTGTTCCCATATCCTCCAGAGACTTCCCCAGTTTCTTTTCTATTAGTTTCAGTGTGTCTGGCTTTATGTGGAGATCCTTGATCCACTTGGAGTTCTTAGTACAAGGTGATAAGAGTGGGTCAATTTGCATTCTTCTGCATGTTGACCTCCAGTTGAACCAGCACCATTTGTTGAAAAGGCTATCTTTTTTCCACGCGATGGTTGTAGCTCCTTTATCAAAGATCATGTGACCATAACTCTATGGGTTCATTTCTGGGTCTTAAATTCTATTCCATTGTTCTACTTACCTGTCGCTGTACCAATACCATGCAGTTTTAAACACAATTGCTCTGCAGTACTGATTGAGGTCAGGGATATTGATTCCCTCAGAAGTCCTTTTATTGTTGAGAATAGTTTTAGCTATCCTGGGCTTTTTTGTTACTCCAGATAAATTTAAGAATTGCTCTTTCTATATCTATGAAGAATTGATTTGGGATTTTGATGGGGTTTGCATTGAATCTGTAGATTGCTTTTGGTAATCTAGCCATTTTTAATATATTGATCCTGCCAATCCAAAAGCAAGAAATATTTTTCCATCTTCTGGAGTCTTCTTTGATTTCTTTCTTCAAAGACTTGTAGATCTTGTCATATAGATCTTTCACTTGTTTGGTTAGAGACACGGCAAGATACTTTAAGAGGAGGAGGAAAAGGAATAGGAGGAGGAGAATGTGGTAGAGGAGAAGAAGGAGATGAAAGAGAAGATGAAGGAGGCGGAGAAGAAGAAGAAGAAGAAGAAGAAGAAGAAGAAGAAGAAGAAGAAGAAGAAGAAGAAGAAGAAGAAGAGTGATAAGGACAAGGACAAGAACAAGAACAAGAACAGGAAGAAGAGAAAGAAGAACAAAAACAAGAAGAATAAGAACAAGAAGAACAACGAGAACAAGAAGAAGAACAAGAAGACTAAGAAACATAGAAGCAAGATGATATTGGCACAAAAGCATGTAGATTAATATTCACATACCTCAGCACTCAGAAAAAACTGAATATTATAAATGATTACTTGAAGTAAAAGACATCAACTCATTGGCACAGAGCAAGCCAAGCAATAAATGAAGGACCGCATAAAAAAGAAAAATTTCTGGACACATTTATTAGCACAGTGCTAATACAACATGGAAAAAGTATTGTCAACTAAAATAAGTGACTAATAGCCAAAATATATAAAGAACTCAAAGTAACATATATCAAAAACAAAACAAAACAAAAACAAATAAGCCGAAATAAAATGGTGTGGGGAGCTAAACAGAAAATTCTGAGAAAAAAAAAGAAATTCAGACATCTAAGAAATACTTTAAGAAATGTTTGATATCCTTAGCCATCAGGAAATTGCAAATCAAATTCTGTTGTTATTTCTTATTATACCAATCATGATGTGGCAGTCATTGTGTTGCTGGGTTAAATAAACAAAAATTGTGGGGTTCCTCACTTTTCAAGTTTTTAATTATTTCATTTATTTTAAGATTTTACTATGATTGCCTCATTTTTTCCATTTTTTTTGAAGAACACCTCCAAACACCTCCCATACATGTTTTCTTACTCTATTCAAACTTAACAGCCTGTTGAGCTCTGCCATCCTAGCATAGCTGTAACTATGTCTCCCAGTCATTTCAAATTGTTGTAATATGCCCAACAGCCATTTTATGTTGCTAACATAAAAACTTCTCTGATGACATAGAGCACAACCATAAACTTTACTTAAAATCAATCAGAATAAAGCTCATTTAGAACTCTTTCTAACTAGGCAAAATACCCTGAGACTCCCTCCCATGGTTGTATATAAATTCATTATTGTATTCTGCAGGATCTCTGCAGAGATCTTTGACCTTTCCAGGCAGAAGGGTTCAGGCAAAGGGGAGAGTGTGAGCAGGAAGGGGGCAGTCGTTTCTGTCACTTCCTCTGTTGCAGTTGGTTCCACCTCTGTCTCTGCCATTGCCATCACAATTACTCCACATCAAAGTATGGAGGTGGAGGGAGCTTCAGGTGGCATTTCGAGAGAGCAGACCTTTTCCCAACTCTTATGACAGAAGCGCTCAGAAGAAGGAGTAGTTCTTCCGCACACCATTTATCCTTCTGGATAAGATTCTTATATACAGTTTTGGGGTGAGTCAGGGTCTGACAGCAAGTACTTTTCATTGGCTTGGTCTGAGAACTTGGGGAAACCTTATTTGTTTGTGGGAGGTCTTGGTGCTGCTCTTACATGACAGATGGCCACAAAACTCTCTGTAGCAGTGGGGGGAGGCTGTGGGAGGCTTTAGCTGAGACAGGACCCAGGGGCCCATGGGATGAGGCCAAACACTTGTTTTCCCTTGCAGGGGACTGTCACCTGCTGGGTCTCCTGGGTTTTAAGCTTGAGCTCAACCAGAGACCAAAATACCTATGCACAGCCCACCCCCTACACACATTATGAGTTTTGCTATTTTTTCCTTTAATAAGTGGGCCTGAGAAATGTTTGAGGTCCAGCCTTAGCTCCCAAGACTAAGCTGTAACCCTGATCAATCTGTCATGGGGTGTGAATTCAAAATACCAGTCCACTTTAACTGAGTCCAGACTCTGTGTGGTTTGTGCGGTAATTTCTGAATCCCAACACAGCCTACCATTATACAGACTGAGTAGGAAATATTTGTCTATTTAAAAATATATATGCATATTTATGTAAAACACTTTAAAAATTTTTTAAATGTACATTATACAAAAGTTCTTGAAACATCAAATAGGTAATACTAACATTTGATTCCTATTATTTGCTAAATAACTATTAATTCTGAGACTTAGAAAAATGATGCTTATTGCTACTGATAATAAATTATTATTTGCTATGTATATATGTATATTATATAATATTTGGATTTCATATAACTATAAAAATTGCCTCCAGCATACTATATAAACCATGGATCATTGAAA
Source organism: Apodemus agrarius (assembly GCA_964023405.1). Taxonomy (NCBI): domain Eukaryota; kingdom Metazoa; phylum Chordata; class Mammalia; order Rodentia; family Muridae; genus Apodemus; species Apodemus agrarius. The sequence goes on from OZ030023.1 coordinate 44,596,620, forward strand.
TCAAGTAATCTTAGTTCACAGAAGGCTGGAAGATCATGAATATCAAATAATCCTTGAATAAAGAGACCTTGTCAAAAAGAAAAAGGAAAACAAAACAGGAAATTGGGGATGGGCAGATATTTTGGATAGAAGAATATTTCAGGGTGTAGATAAAATGTTTTATTGGATATTTTCTTTAATTACATTTCAAATAGTATCCCCTTATCCACTTCCCCCTGAAACCTCTTACTCCATTACCCCTCACCGTGTTTCTGTGAGGGTGTCCCCCCACCCACCCATCCTTCCCTGTCCTAGCATTCCCCTACACTGGGGCATCAAGCTTTCATGGACAAACGGGCTCTCCTCTCATTGATGCCCAACAAGGCCATCCTCTACTACTTATGCAGCTGGAGCCATGGGTCCCTCCTTGTATACTTTGTGGTTAGTGATTAAGTTTCTGGGAACTTTTGGATGTCTGTTTGGTTGATGTAATTATTTACCTAAGGGACTGAAAACTCCTTCAGCTCCTTCAGTCTTTCTCTAACTCCTCTGTTGGGGAACCCCATTCTAAGTCCAATGTTTGGCTGTGAGCATCTGCCTCTGTATTTGTCAGGCTCTGGCAGAGCCTCTCAGGAGACAGCTATATCAGGCTCATGTCAGCATGCACATTTTGACATCCACAATAGTGTCTGCATTTGGTAAATGAATATGGGATGGATCCCCAGGTGAGACAGTCTCGGTATAGCCTTTTCTCTGTCTCTGCTCCACACTTTGTCTCTGTATTTGCTCCCATAAATATTTTGTTCCTCCTTCTAAAAAGGACTGAAACATCTACACTTTAGTCTTCCTTCTTGAGTTTCATGTGGTCTATGAACTGTATTTTGGGTATTCCAAGCTTTTGAGCAAATATCTACTTATCAGTGAATGCATACAATTTGTGATTTTTGCGTTACCTCACTCAGGATGATATTTTCTAGTTCCATCCATTTGCATAAGAATTTCATCAATTCATTGATTTTAATAGCTGAGTAGTACTCCATTGTGTAAATGTACCACATTTTCTGTATCCATTCCTCTGTTGAGGAACATCTGGGTTCTTTCCAACTTTTTGTTATTATAAATAAGGCTGCTATTGAAATAGTTGAGTATGTGTCCTTGTCATATATTGGAGCACCTTTTGGGTATATGTCCAGGAGGTATAGCTGGATACTCAGGTAATAATACTATGTCCAGTATTCTGAGGAACCACCAGATTGAACTCCAGAATGATTATAACAGCTTGCAATCCCACAAAAAATAGAAGAGTATTCCTTTTTCTGCACATCCTTGACAACATCAGCTGTCAAATGAGTTTTTGATCTTAGCCATTCTGACTGCTGTGCTAATTTGATTTGCATTTCCCTGATGACTAAGGATGTTGAACATTTCTTTTTTTTATTTTTTTTAATTTTTATTTTCTATATTCTATGTTTACATTCCAAAGGCTTTCCCTTTCCCAGTTCCCCTCCACCATACATCCCATAATTCCTCTCCCCCCCAACCATTCCCCAATCATCCCCCCACACACACACAATTTCTCTGTTCTGGGTCTACAAAACTGGATCCAATCTTTTCAGGCCCAGGGTCCTCTCCTTTCTTCTTCTTGGGAATCTTTTGACTTGCTAATTGTGCCTTGAGTATTTAGGGCTTCTGGGCTCATTAATATCCACTTATCAGTGATTGTATTTCATGTGTATTCTTTTGTGATTGCGTTAACTCACATAGGATGATATTTTCCAGATCTAACCATTTACCTACAAATTGCATGACTTCATTATTTTTAATTGCTGAGTAGTATTTCATTGTATAAATATACCACATTTTCTGTATCCATTCCTCCTTTGAGGGATATTTGGGCTCCTTCCAATTTCTGGCTTTATAAACAAGGCTGCTATAAACATAGTGGAGCATGTGTCTTTATTGTATGCAGGGGAATCCTCAGGGTATATGCCCAGGAGTGGTATGCCAGGGTCCTCTGGAAGTGACATGCCCAATTTTCTGAGGAACCACCACACTGATTTCCAGAGCAGTTTTACCATTTTGCAATCCCACCAACAGTGGAGGAGTGTTCCTCTTCTCTACACCCTCGCCAGAACTTGTTGTCTCTTGAGTTTTCTTTTTTAATTTTTATTTTTTATATTCTATGTTTACATTCCAAAGGCTTTCCCCTTTCCCAGTTCCCCCCACCTTATGTCCCATAGGTCCTCTCCCCCCCAACTATTCCCCAATCATTCCCCCTCCCCCCACGGTTTCTTTACAAAACTAGATCCAATCATTTCAGGCCCAGGGTCCTCTCCTTTCTTCTTCTTGGGAATCATTTGACTTGCTAATTGTGCCTTGAGTATTTAGGGCTTCTGGGCTCATTAATATCCACTTATTAGTGATTGCATTTCATGTGTATTCTTTTGAGATTGGGTTAACTCACTCAGGATATTTTCTAGGTCTAACCATTTACCTACAATATGCATGAATTCATTATTTTTAATTGCTGAGTAGTATTCCATTGTATAAATATACCACATTTTCTGTATCCATTCCTCCTTTGAGGGATATTTGGGCTCCTTCCAATTTCTGGCTATTATAAACAAGGCTGCTATAAACATAGTGGAGCCTGTGTCTCTATTGTATGCAGGGGAAGTGGTATGCCAGGGTCCTCTGGAAGTGACAGGCCCAATTTTCTGAGGAACCGCCAAACTGATTTCCAGAGTGGTTTTACCATTTTGCAATCCCACCAACAGTGGAGGAGTGTTCCTCTTTTTCCACATCCTCGCCAGCACTTGTTGTCTCTTGAGTTTTTAATCTTAGCCATTCTGACTGGTGTGAGGTGGAATCTCAGGGTTGTTTTGATTTGCATTTCCCTGATGACTAATGAGGTTGAACATCTCTTAAGGTGTTTCTCGGCCATCTGAATTTCTTCTGGTGAAAATTATTTGTTTAGCTCTGTACCCCATTTTTTGATAGGGTTATTTGGTTCATTGGGGTCTAACTTCTTGAGTTCTTTGTAAATATTGGATATTAGCCCTCTGTGAAATGTGGGGTTGGTGAAGATATTTTCTTACTTTGTTGGTTGCTATTTTGTCCTTCTCACAGTGTCCTTTGCCTTACAGAAACTTTGTAATTTTATGAGGTCCCATTTGTCAATTCTTGATCTTTGAGCATAAGCTATTGGTGTTCTGTTCAGGAACTTTCCCCCTGTGCCCAAGTCCTCCAGGGTCTTCCCCAGTTTCTTTTCTAAAAGTTTCAGTGTGTCTGGTATTATGTGGAGTTCCTTGATCCACTTGGAGTTGATCTTAGTAAAAGGAGATAAGAGTGGGTCAATTTGTATTCTTCTGCATGTTGACCTCCAGTTGAACCAGCACCATTTGTTGAAAAGGCTATCTTTTTTCCACCGGATGGTTGTGGCTCCTTTATCAAAGATTAAGTGACCATAAGTCTGTGGGTTCATTTCTGGGTCTTCAATCCTATTCCATTGATCTACTTACCTGTTGCTGTACCAATACCATGCAGTTTTTAACACAAATGCTCTGTAGTACTGCTTAAGGTCAGGGATATCGATTCCCCCAGAAGTCCTTTTATTGTTGAGAATAGTTTTAGCTATCCTGGGTTCTTTGTTGCTCCAGATGAATTTGAGAATTGCTCTTTCTAGATCTATGAAGAATTGAGTTGGGATTTTAATGGGGATCGCATTGAATCTATAGATTGCTTTTTGCAAGATGGCCATTTTTACTACATTGATCCTGCCAATCCAGGAGCAAGAAATATTTTTCCATCTTCTGAGTTCTTCGATTTCATTCTTCAAGGACTTGAAGTTCCTGTCATATAGCCAAGGTACTTTATGTTGTTTGTGGCTATTGTGAAGGGTGTTATTTCCCTAACTTCTTTCTCAGCCTGCTTGTCCTTTGAGTACAAGAAGGCTACTGATTTGCTTGAGTTAATTTTATAACCAGTCACTTTGCTGAAGTTGTTTATCAGCTGTAGAAGTTCTCTGGTAGAGTTTTTGGGTCACTTAAGTAAACTATCATATCATCTGCAAATAATAATAGTTTGACTTCTTCCTTTCCAATTTGTATCCCTTTGACTTCCTTATGTTGTCTAATTGCTCTCACTAGAACTTCAAGTACTATATTGAAAAGATGTGGAGAGAGAGGGCAGCCTTGCTAGTCCCTGATTTTAGTGAGATTTCTTCAAGTTTCTCTCCATTTATTTTGATGTTGGCTACTGGTTTGCTGTAGATTGCTTTTACTATGTTTAGGTATGGGCCTTGGATTCCTGCTCTTTCCAAGACTTTTAGCATGAAAGGATGCTGAATTTTGTCGAATGCTTTTACAGCAACTAATGAGATGACCATGTGGTTTTTTTCTTTTAGTTTGTTTATGTAGTGGATTACGTTGATGGATTTCCGTATATTGAATCATCCCTGCATCCCTGGGATGAAGCCTACTTGATCATGGTCAATGATCGTTTTGATGTGTTCTTGGAATTGGTTGGCAAGAATTTTATTTAGTATTTCTGCATCGATATTCATAAGGGAAATTGGCCTGTAGTTCTCTTTCTTTGTTGGATCTTTTTATGTTTTAGGTATCGGCGTAATTGGTCACAAGACAGATGTCAACAAATACAAGAAGATCGAGCTAATCCCATGCCTCCTATCAGATCACCATGGAGTAAGAGTGGTCTTCAATAGCAACAAAAACAACAGAAAGCGCACATACACTTGGAAACTGAACAATACTCTACTCAATGACACCTCGATCAAGGAAGAAATAAAAAAAGAAATCAAAGACTTTTTAGAATTCAATGAAAATGAAGGTACAACCTACCCAAGTCTAAGGGAAACAATGAAAGCAGTGCTAAGAGGAAAACTCATAGCTATAAGTGCATCCAAAAAGAAACTGGAGAGACCATACACTAGAAGCTTAACAGTACACCTTAAAGCCCTGGAAGAAAAAGAAGTTAATTCACTCAGGAGTAAAAGACAGGAAATCATCAAACTAAGGGCTGAAATCAATCAAGTAGAAACAAAGAGAACCATACAAAGAATCAACAAAACCAGAAGCTGGTTCTTTGAGAAAATCAACAAGATAGATAAACCCTTAGCCAGACTAACCAAAGGAAACAGAGACAGTATCCAAATTAACAAAATTAGAAATGAAAAGGGAGACATAACAACAGAAACTGAGGAAATTCAAAAGATCATCAGATCCTACTACAAAGGTCTATACTCAATACAACTGGAGAATCTGGAGGAAATGGACAATTTCCTAGACAGATACCAAATACCAAAATTAAATCAGCATCAAGTAGATTAGCAAAATAGTCCCATAATCCCTAAAGAAATAGAAGGGTTTATAGAAAGCCTTCCAACCAAAAAAAGTACGGGACCAGATGGTTTCAGTGCAGAATTCTACCAGACCTTCAAAGAAGACTTAACATCAATACTCTTCAAACTATTCCACAAAATAGAGACAGAAGAGACACTGCCCAACTCATTCTTAGAACATTTCTTTAGGTGCTTCTCAGCCATTCAATATTCCGCACCTGATAATTCTTCATTAGGTCTGTACACCATTCTTAATAGGTTTATTTGATTTTCTGGCTAACTACATATATATATATATATATATATATATATATATATATATATACATATATATGTATATATGTATATATACATATATATATATGATATTAACCCTTTATTGGATGTAGAATTGGTAAAGATTTTTCCCAGTCTGTTGGTTGCTGTTTTATGGTTGAGTTCTGATATAGCATGAGTAAAACCTTGGATTCTATCTGACATTTCTGTATAAGAGTATACTAGAAAATTACATACATATTTATGGTCATGTTTAAGAAAGCATCTCCATGTTTACTACATCTCCATAGATAAATTTGCATTCTGCTTATCAATCTTAAATAATCAAGTAGACGGTGATAATGGAAGAAATAGAATCAATCTCTATTCATAAATTTTAAATCATCCTGAACTTCTGTGAAGAAGTTTGACTTATTCTATTTTTATAATTATCACTTTTTAAAAATACATACAAACATAATTTTGTTAATAATAGTTAACATAGTTGAGGAGCTTTTCCCCTCCTCAACTCATCCTAGATCCTTCTCACCTCCATACTCATCGAAAAGTTGAAAGTTATTCGTGAGTGCTTAGACATTCACAGAAGAAAGTAATTGGCATGGGATGGGGCAACCTTAATCAGAATATAATGCACAAAATTCAATAAAAGGACAACTGAAATGATATGATAATAAATAGAAAAAATTCAATGAGACAAACGTACCAAAATGAACAAAAGCACACAAGAAACTTGAATGTGAGCCTGTGTACTGAGGCTTTCCACAGAGGTCTCTGACCTGGCACAGGGCAAGAATTCTGGCCGAGGGAAGAGGGTGAGCAGGAAGGAAACTTGCTTCCACTGCAGCAGATGATTCTGCCTCTGTTTTCTCTGTATCACAGTCTCCAAGCTCAGTCTGGTCAGGCTGGGCCAACAAAAGCCAACTAGCCTGGGATTTGTATGGCAGAGCCACAGGTGGTGTTTCAGGAAAGCAGACCTCCTCCCAAGTGTTACAGCTCTTATGAGAAGCTCTCAGATGATGGAGTAGTTCTCACACACCTTTAATAATAATCTATAGGATTCAGGAAAGGATTGACATACAGTTTTGGGGGTTATTCAGTGTTTGACAGCAGGTACTTCTCATTGGCTTGGATTGAGTGTTAGGTAAACCTTATTTGCATGTGAGAAGGCTTGGTGCTGCTCCTAAGTGACTAATAGCCACATACCTCTTCTGGGGGGATCTGGCAGGGGGTGGGGTGGGGGGCTGTAGCTGTGAAGGGAACCAGGGTCCCAGGGGTGTGACCGAACTCCTTCTGTCCCATGTAGGCAGGACCAGGCTAACTGTGCACAGCTCATCTACCAACACGTGGAGTTTATTTTGTATTCTTCAACCACTCCTGAATGTGGGGCTATTCTAGAATGTGGTTGATTTAGCCTTTAACACCCTACTGGAGGGGGGGAATGAAAACCAAAAATCAAAACAAAACAGATTTTAAACTAATTTACAAACAGCTTCTTTTTAATGACGGGGATTTCTGCCAATTTTCCCATCTTGCTGTTGAAATTCTGTCTGCTTTTAACTTGTGAAGGAAGTGTGTATGCTGTGTGCATATGTATACAGTCTCTACATGTTCCTATGTGTTTCGGTTCTGCAATGTCTCAAAGATGATGTTATACTGGAGTCATCCACCACTTCTCTTTATTTTAATTTTCGGCTTCCTCTTTCATATACATCCCTGAACCTTGAAAGGCTTGATCACATAAAGACTCAGCGAGTACTCAGTTCTCTATTTCTTTGTATATTGTCCAGTTGAGGGCTCTGTGTTAATTCCCAACTTTGGTAAAAAGAAATTTCCCTGATAAGGATTGAAAAATGCTGGTAGGTATCATTTTATTGTTATGTTTGTTTAACAGAATAAGAGCAGTATGTTCTCATAAGTTTTTGGTCACTTTAGCAGTGCCATGTCATGAATGGGCTTTATCTCTTAAAACTATCTGCAAGGTTTATCAAGATTTCTTTGCTGATTTAGACAAGAATCCGTTTATACCTTACTTCAAAAATGCTTAAGGTAAAATCAACTCAGCCATTCCAGATGAAATAGCACATTGTGAGCTCAATTCTCAAATCAACAGAGCAGTAAATTTAAAGCCACTTTTCAGGATGATTTTGGCTGAACTGCCTAGAGTTCCTCCCAAGGCTGGTTTCTGACTACAGCTTTATGGGCTCCAGTGCAAATGTTTTCTTTGTTAGCATGTTAAGCTCTCACGGGAAGACATTAACCCTTCTAAATGCAGTGCGCACTAATGGAGGATTAAAATAGTTCTAAATGGTGTCTTTATCAGAGAGTATATAGTTCATTTTTAATTTTTCTGAAGAAACATCAGGACAATTTTGAAGAAATTATATCAAAAGAATATTGATTAAAGCTCTATAAAAGATCTAACCTTTTGGACACTATAATCTACATCATATGACTTCTTAAATAAACAAATCATTATCACAGCCAAAGCTCTTATACAGTTATAAAATAATATAACCTGGTAATCAAGTGGTTTCAGAATGATATGAGACAGCACTGGGCTAAAATCTATGATACATATGAAAGTGTCACTTTTATTTCCTCAGTGGACAGGATGAGATGAGAGTCATACTCAAGTTTTATGAACAATTGGCTTGGGCTAAGTGCAGAGTATCTTTTTGAAATTATAGACCTAGGACTGGAAGTTTCTAGTCTTCCTGCAATCTAGATTTTGTAGTCCTAGACCTTGAAGGCTTTAGTTTCAAGTCTCCATATGCTAACCTAGGCCTATAATGTTTCAGCCTCTGAGATTATGTCTCCAGATATCAATTAAACTTTTATTCACCAGATGTAATTGTCATCTTGAAGGCATACTGCTGTCCAATCTCACCCTCGCTATCTCTTTCAGAACTCTGGCTGCTTGGTTCAATTAGCTCAAACTCCTCCCAAAGCTTACTGATTCAACCTGACTTCACTCTGCTTCTCACTGGATTGCTCTTCTTGGCATCAAACTAACTCTGTCAACTTGTTTTAATCTTCTGGATCCTTCTTGTTCTCTGGCTTCAACTGCCTGCTGACATTCACTCAACTGCACTGAAATTAACTGCACTAAACTAAACCGAAACCCAACTGACTTAACTCCTAAATTACTCTGTCTCCCTGCACTGGTCTTTAATCGCTTCTACTGCAAGATGGGTACATTTTAACTCTATTTTTTTTTACTTTGTCACTCAATCAGATGCATTTATTTTGGATTAAAGATACGTACTAAAGGCATGTCTAATTTCAGGCAGAGAACACTTACACTTGGAACGTCTGTGGATGTAACCCCTTAATGGAGCAGTCATGTTTCTAAATTCAAATTCCTCTATACAGTGCAACGGGTTATATGTAGTGTAATTATGTAAAATCTGTTCATTTCCCTGAATTAAAAATGATGTTAAAGTGTTCACCTTTGACATTTAAAGGACCCTTCTGTTTTAAGGGAAATCCATGTAATAACAGGTATTTCAATTGCTCTTCAAGCTGGAACCATGTTTATTCTAGAATTACTATCCTAATATTTACATTATCAGAAATAAATGTTTCTTAGTTTTTCAAATATATGAATTTATGATGCAAACAGACTGCTAAAATCGGATAAAGTAAAAACTAGTTTAAAGTCACTTATCCAATCTTAGGAATACTTCATGACTTTTATTTTTATGGTAGCAATATGGAAAAGACAGCAGAGTCTTAAAATGCATTTTTTAATATGTGGGTTTCAATTTCTATTACTCAGTAAATCTAGTTATATACACTTTTAGAGCATTACTATGACTTTGACTTGTTTACTGGTTTCTGAAATTTGAGTATTTGTTAGCTTTTAAATCTGAAATTCATATTAGAAATCCTGCTTATTAGAAAATAATTTCAAAAGCAACTGATAGAGGTTGGTATGAGATGAGTGTGGCGAATGCTGTATGTGATAATTTTTAGTTTGATCATTAATTGTATCAAAGTGTTATAAATAATTTCATTCAGTTTTTGGAAGCATTATACTCATAGATGATATTTAGAGAGAAGAGATATGTATATATGATTATCAACATCCATATGTTTTTATAAACTATTTGAAATAATGCACAGATACTGAAAAATATTTACAGAGAGGATTTAAGATCTTTCTTTCCATATTCTATATGGCAGAGTTTAATAGCAACATAAGGATAAATGACTTTTGGTTAAAATCTGTTATATCAGCTCTACTCTGAAAAAAAAAGACAGGCTTATTTTGCTGCACCTTTGTAAAGTAGAATTGAGTATCATAGATATTACATATTAAACTTTCATAACAAGGCTATAAAAATGAATTAAAGGAAGATCCTACAGGAACTTCAAGATGTAAAAGAAAGCATGATTGTTCAAACCCCAGGTTTCCTTGTTTTCCTTCTATATCATAGATTTGGGGCTGATGAATCACAAATAGATTTTCTAGAACAACTGTTACTTAGTCAATTGTACAGATATGGGAGCACTGTCAACAAAGCATGACAACAAATGCTTAGGAAAACACACTATCATGTTCTCCCACGTACGTTAAGGCATCTTCAATACCTTATCAACGTGCTCTCAAAGAAAACAGTTGGTAAAGACCAAAGCTCAAATCCCCAAACATGCAATGGTGAGACATGCCTCATCCCTCTATGGAAGCATAGAGTAATAGTGTGGAACACACTGCTACCCATCCAATGGAAAAGAAATATATCCTTTGTCTTTCCCCCCAGGGTGAGTGTTGTCAAGCCTGGTCTTACTGTGTTTCATTACATTGAAAAGGCCAATGACTGCTCTTTAGTTTTGTCACTCAGAGATAAATGAGGAGGAATATTGAGATGTTCTTCATCATGGTTGTCATCAGAGGAAGAGCAGACTGTGTAAAGAGCTAGGGTCCTGTTACTGTCCTGTTACTAAGTATTCATGAGAAGATACTAGATGCAGACAGATGTCACATGCAAGACACACAGCTCTCTAGGATGATATTCTGTCAGAAAGATAGACAAAAGGTCTAAACAGTGTCTGAAGACTCATAGTAAATATTTAAAACTTCAAAATTCTAATAAAATGTGGCTGTTATTCAAAGTCTCTAAAACATCAAACTAATTGAAAAAAATCATGTTATAATTAAAAGAAAAATGATTTTAAATCTTCCATCATAGAAAGAGTAAAAACTATTACATTTTAACATTTAAAATATAAAAGAAATGTAGAGCAAATATATTCATTAGTGGATAAAATTGGTTTATGGATAATGCAAAGAATTAATTTTTTTACTTTTTAGTGAAAATTTCATATAATCTTATGTTTTGGTCAATTCCATGATTTGCTCTAACAATTTGGTCTGTTTCCCCACCACCACCACCACATTTCCTACTAAGTTCAAGTATTCATAATTCCTCTCTCCAAGATGTAGTATTCATTTCAGAAGAAGAAACAAACTGTAGAAGCAGAGGCCGTTGACCCTGAAGCAAAACATTATCTGCTAGACCTGAGAGGGCTGTCTTATACTTGAGGTTGAGTGGCTTTAATGGCATGTACAAGATATTTGCAGGCCCCAATAATTGTTATAGTAGAGCTAGTGAAGTTCCCATCACTAACTGAAAAGGTATTAGCAGTCAGTGGCTTCTAGATAAAGGAAAGATAGTTTTGTTTACCATGGAGTCCCTGAGAGGCTACTGAAGATTCAGTAGATTATGCATATGCAGACAGCATTAATAGACACAATAACTTAAGGAAAAAACAAAAGACTGGAAGGACAACAAACATAAACAAGAGTTTAAACAAATTAATAAGAACAAAATGCCAAAATAAACCAAAATGAGGTTAAAATGTAATACCTAGCCAGACCCTTTCTCACCCAAAAAAAGAATCAGTGCTGTCCAGATTTTGACCTCTGAATTTGAATTATCAGAAACCATGTAGTTATGTATGTAACATGTACGCATGTAGATATACCATGAGGCAGACTAATGACATGTAATATGTTTTCAGTCTTAATTCTCTTACTGTGGGGTAGCAGGCTGAGAAAGGATAATCTCTAGAGGTCTGCCATCCATCTTGGATTATGCTGCAACATCCAAAGACTGCACATAAGAATGACAGAGTAAAAAGACATCACCTGAAGTTAGACTCTGATCTCCATCTCTTTGTGAATTTGTGTGTTTTGGTAATTTTATTCTTATTATATTTTTACTTACTTGCTTGTTTTTGTTTGTTTTTTTGTTGGTCTTTCAGTGTTCTGTTTTTCCTTAAGTTATTGGGTTCACTTAATGCTCCTTAATGCCATGTTCACCTGTGCATATGAACACACACACACACACACACACACACACACACACACACAGAGAGAGAGAGAGAGAGAGAGAGAGAGAGAGAGAACAGGAGGGAGGGACGGGGAGAGAGAGGGAGGGAGGGAAAGGGAGGGAAGGAGGGAGGGTGGAAACAAGGGAGGGAAGATAAAGAGGGAGGTCGGGAAGGAGGAAGGGTGCAAAGAGAGAGAGAGGGAGGGAAGGAAGGAGAGAGGGAGAGAAGGAGGGAGGGATGGAGATGGAGAATTTTATAACAATAAATAATATATAATAAATAAATAAATACAGGTAAATATAAGATTTTCATTATTTGATGAATAAAGTTAATTGTTTCTTGTTAGAAATTTCAAAAAGAAATTATCAAATCTTTTCCTATGTGTTTCTAAATATAAGCATAGGAAAGACTTATAATTATATTCAGCTACATAAAAGTTAAATGAAAATAGAAACAGATAAGTATTACAAAGTATTTAAGACCTGGTACAGAAGTTATAAAAATGGATTTCTATAGGATAGACACTAAAAGAGAGATGGACACATTCTTTATAAAGAACACTAAAAGCCCATGTTTATTTGCCAACTCAGGGTGCTGTGACAATATACCATAGAATGCTGTCTTAAACAACAGAATTTCTTTCCACATAATTTTAGAACTGTAGATTTAATTTCACATTTCTGATTACTTGATCTCTTGGAAAAGCTGTAATCTGGACTTGCACTTGAATACCTCTTCCTATATCAGTTCCTTGGTACTGTCATGAGTCTCTCTTGACTCTTGAGTTTCAGATGACTTACTATAAGACCCACACACAAATAAAAATGATACACTATGCAAGATTTATTAAAACAGCAGCAAACCCACAAAGGACAAGTAACTAGTAATCTTAAGGGGGAATCAGTACACACAGATCTGGGGTTCTGAAGGTTTCTCGTCCTTTCTTACTCATCGCAGGGCATCTATCTCTGCTTATAGAGTAGCAGCTCCAGGCATCACTTGCCACAAATAACTACAGAATGTTCACTTGGGATCAGTCTGAACTTTAAGTAGTTTATTTCTTTTTTAGTTGCTCAAGATCTTCTGTTTGATCTCAGGACTGCCTTTATGTTCCTGCATTCTTTTGCCCCAAGGTTTTAAAATGCTGTTATTTGAAAATCAAGACATCACCAAAGCTGAAACCAGGACTTTGCAATTTTTCACATCGATGTCATTATTCATATCCAGTCATATTCAGAAGTACTATGCATACATATAGCCATATACATTTCTAGCTAGTTTAAGACTTCAAGACGTAAGTCCATTATGAAGGTAGATAATAAAGTACTAAAAGTATGAAAGTTTAGGGGGAAATATTAGTGCCAAGTAGTCATTGTAAAATGAATTAATTACTATAATCTTTAAATAGCATTTGACTGTGATAAAGAAAACATTTGCTATGCCCCTTAAATGCATATGTTATAGAACAAATTACCAATGTGACTCTATAGAAGAAAAGATGTATTTCAGGAGGTACAGTTCTGAGAGCTCATAAAAATGTGGCTTTAAACCAACAGCACAAGGCACTCCAGTATGACACAAATAAAGTTCATGTGATTCCATGAAAGGATAGGTAGAACCCAATGTCAAGGGAGACCTCGTAAATCTTCTCATCAGTACTTTCTTGATTTCAACTTCTAGGATTCAGATGAAATAAATTTATCTGTCATTGAAGACACCCATTCTGTGGTATTCAGCTATAGCAGTGTGAACAGACCAATTAATATCCCCATCTATCCCCACAATCATAACAAGGTGTTAGTATGTGTAATAATAAAAGACCTAGCTTGGAAGGATATGAAGCAAGTGCAATAAAAATAAAAGATAGTATCACAAATCAACTGCCATGTGACAAAGGATCAGAAAATGCGCAAGTAGGTAGAAGTGAACAGACAGACCTTCAACTACTAGACTTTTCTGAGAGTTTACAGAAAGTGAGCACAACACATGAATGTGCCTATGAAACACATATGAGTTTACCCTGAATCTCAGGGTATAAACAAACACCAATTATCTAAACATATCGATCCAATAACTTCTCACCAAATTAATGTAAAAATGAAACAAGAAAACCCTCTGTTATTAACAGTGTAACAAGTTTTAAATAGACAATGCTAAAGAGGTAAAGTCTCAACTGATTTACAGAGACAAGAACTGAATAAAAATGAAAAGAAATTAAGACTTGGAATATTGACATTCAAGTTTTTAGAGATATACATAGAGATCGCCATTTAAAGCAGGGCATGTATGTATCAACCTTTAATTTTAGAAGTCCAGACACAAAGGATGGTAGATCTTTATAAACGCAACGCTCCCTAACAAAGGTTCATATTGTATACTACCACCCAGTCAGGTCTCTATAGTCTGTACCACAAAAAAAAACAAATTCAAAAGCAGGTGTGTTCATATTAGTAAGAATGCATCATAAAAGAGCTTTTGGCAAAGGAGAGAAAGAACCTGTGTCCAGTAGAATATAGGGGCATAGTCAATATGTAATGAACTGATATTACAGTATAAATAATAGAGTCAGAGATTCATATCAATGACCTAAACCTATAGCATCTTCTAGGAAAAAGAACAAATATTTTCCAATGACTTTTATGTGTCGAATTATTTTTATATGCAAACTAGAAGAAAGAAAATTAAAGTTGCAAAATTCTACTTAAGATTGCTCAGTCAAATTTTACAAGGTCTCTATTCATTTTCTAATAGTTTCTGGGCTTCAAATAGAGCAAAGCATAATATTTATTCAAGGCAGAAAATTATTTGCCCCTACATAGTATTCTTCTTAGTTATTTGGAAATAACATACAGTGCATATGATCACACTTATTTCTCCTTCCTTCTAGGTTCACAATCCTAACCTTGACTCTCCCCACACCCCCCCATCTCCAATCAAAACTAAGCAAACAAAACCAAAATAAAACCAAACAAAAATGTCAAGTTCAACTCTATTGTGTATACACTCTTTGGAACATAGCTACGCTCCCAATGGCCAGTCCCTTAAAGAAAACTGAGTCCTTCCCACCCCACCAGGTTTCTCTGGCAGAAACCATAAACTACAAAGAACTTTACTTCAGCACCTCTATCACAGTTTTTAAAGACTGTTATCAATAACTTCTTCTGTGGAGTATTTTCTTTCTTTCTTTGTTCCCTTTTTCTTTGTCTCTTTCTTTCTTTTTTGCATTTGTGGGTGGGGGCAGTGGAAAGGGGAAAGTTGCCACAGAAGTCTTCAATGTCTCTCATATTCAGTGAGAAGTCTGTAGTCATAGAAGCTGATAAGGTAGTTTAATCATAATTATGATATTTTAATCTTAATTTCATGCTATGGCGAGTAAGTAATTGTCTTCAGACATTTGAAAACTTATAGATACATTTATTTTGTGCCTTAGTTATAAATAATAGAAATATCTGAAAAGCATTTTATTCTCAAAATAATATATTTTACATTACTATTTGGTTTAATATTGGTATGGTAATACAGTAAGCATTTAATTTATAATTCATTTTCCAATAAAATAATATACTATAGTTATTGCAAACAATGCTGAAATTTAGACCATTGAAGCATTTTCTATTTATTTATTTAAAATATTTTATTTATTCACATTCAAGCCATTTCCTCTTATTCCAGTTCCATCCTCATGGTTTCTTATCTCATTCTTCCTAAACCTTGCTTCCAAGAAGGTGCTCCCTCTTCCCCCCAACTAGTCATCCCTCTTCCCTGGGCCCTTAAGTCTCTGGAGGATTAGGTCCATCTTCTACTGATGCCAAACCAGGCAATCCTTTGCTATACATGTGTTGGGGGCCTCAGACTAGCAGTTGTGTTGTGCCTGGATGGTGGTTCAGTCTCTAGGAGCTCCCAGATATAAGGGTTAATTGAGACTGCTGGTCTTCTTATGGGATTGCCCTCCCCTTCAGCTTTTCAATCCTTCTCCTAATTCAATTACAGGGATCCCAACCTCAGTCCAATGGTTGGGTGTAAGCACATCAAAGCATCAGTAATAGTGTCAAGCCTTGGTACTCTTCCCCTCCCCCTGTGAGATGAAACCCAAGTTGGGCTGGTCACCGAAGGGACTTACTTTCAGTTTCTTTTCCATTTTTGTCCCTGTAGTTCTTTTAGATGGGAACAATTCTGGCTCAGAAATTTTGTCAGTGATTTGAGATCCTCACCCCTACACTGGACTCTTTTAGTTACCTCTTCCCAGTGTTCGACATTTTGTCTTAGGTCACCCCTTTCTAAATGGAATTAAAGTATACTTACTTGGGCCTTCCTGTTTGTTAAACTTCTTATGATCTATGGGTTGTAAACCCATTCAGCTCCTTGGGTCCTTTCTCCAGCTCCTCCATTGGGGACCTTATGCTTAGGCCATTAGTTAACTGTGAGCAAAGCATTTTCTTAAGTTAAACTACACAGTAAGAAAATGCTTAACATCTTTGTAAATCTTAGAGCCAGATTTTAATTCAAAATAGTTTCACTCTGATTTTTACGTTGCTGGCTTTTGTGTTGAATAATTTTGGCATTTTTTGTTTGGTTGTTTTTATAAGTTAGTGAGAATTCTATCCAATGCTAACATGTGATCAATCAGAGATATTATTTTTGAGTCCTTTTCTTTTGCTTTCTTTCCTTTAAAAAATCAAAATTAAGCATCTGAGTTGTTAATTACATATTTCTCACTTTGATTTGTTTCTAACTTTGGAAAATAAATCATATTAATCTCTGAAGACGTGGTAAATGAAATATTAATAGTTGCTTCTATAAAAGCTGATTCAATAAAATACATAAATTAAAATGAAACTCAAGTTGCTTTAATTTTTGTTGTGTAATGTTATATTTGCATGGAATATATAGAAATATTGATATGTTGGAGGAAATTATTTAGGATCCTATAATTACACACTTTTATTAATAGTACTTGGCAGCTACTGATATGACTACTCACTAGTTGAAAAACAATTTGTAATTTCTCTCTAAAATTAACACAAATATTGTTATTGATATGATTTGAACGAAGCTACATTATAAAAAGTTGAATTAAAATAACTGGAACAATACTACAAAATATTTTGGTAAAATTATTAAAAAATCTCTCCTTTCTCTATTACTTCAGTAAAGATTAGTGTATTTCTCCTTCATTTTAAATAACTAATAATCACTTTGAAAATGAATGACATAACCAATACATTATAATATTCAACTCACCTATTCAGTAATATGCTTAATACAGATTTCTAATAATATCAAATAAAACACTTTTATGACATGAACACAACCATCTCACAATGGAGTAGGAAAACACACTAAATTGAAAGTCATGGTTATGTTATGTTAGGGAAATACTTAATTAACTCCTTAGGAATTTGGGTAAAAGGCTACATGAAATTTGCTAATAGGGCTGTGAGGGTGTTTTAAAGGCTGCGTGCTTTAACTGTTTAATTGACAGTTCAGCATTCAGAGGACTGATTCTGTTTTGTCATCAACTCACTGCATGGATTCCAAATTACATCTGGCAAGCAATAGGAAATTACTTTACCTACAGGGCTTATTCCAAAATATAATTTAAGACATTGTGTTTCTTCTTCTTTTTAATAGCATCTACTGAGAAAAGACTTTTATTGAGACTCCAAACAACTGGAATTTATTTCATGGTCTATAATTTTATGAGAAATGGGTGATAATAAACAGGCTGATATTATGGGTATATTCATAAAGCAGCTAGGCGAATATAGGCAGCATAGATTTTAACACTAGTAATCATTTTTTTCTAGAAATATGATTGAGGTATGAAAGAGACATATACATCCGTGAGAGCTATTGCTGATTGGATTATAAGAAAATAACTTATATATGTTAAGGCCAGGCTTCAGAGCTTAATTTCCTGAGTTTGGAACAGTAGTTTTAACTCCAGCTGTAGAATATGTTAGATGAGGTATGTACAACTTGAAATCTGTGTTGTGCTTACAAGATCATCCTTACTTCATTGAATTCACTCACTTTTGAAATACAAGCTTTCAAAGAGGTATTATCAACTCTATTTTGTCTCTATACAAAGTAACACAGTCAGAGCTTAAGGAACAGGCACAACATTTCTGGCTCCTAAGTTTTGAAGCCAAGTTGGACTTTATAGTCTCTTCCGACACTCTGGCTATTCATTCTTTCAGCTGCCAGTTGAAGAGATATTTCCAAGAAGAAAAAAAGAGTAATTTGGAAATGTCACAAGTTCTATCAAAAAAAGAAATAAAAATGAATCTTTATGCAAATATAATCTGCTCTATTATCTAAAGGGATTGCAAGATAAAATTTGGATTCTTATTGACTAAATTAAAAACAGTAATTTAAGGTATTGTGTGCCACCAAGTCCTAAATCCTTGTGTCACATAATCCTAAATTGTCAGCCTCATTCTTTAACTCATAGTTTCTACTATAGAGTTAATTGATAACCCTTTTAGCTTATTTCTTAAAATTCTCAGTAAGCATATCCTCAATGTATAAATACATATTTAAATTATTCTGTACATATTTAGTGTATGTTTTCTTTAAAATAAAGCAGTTTCTTTTTCACATATTTGTTATTCTGTTTCCTTGCTTATTAATTTTAATTTTTATAACAATTTTGAAATCATAAACTCAGCCATGTTTCATTCTCATTCAGAAGATGGAAATTTAAGTAAAATATATGTTTTGGATTTCTTCCAGCAATGCATTCAAACTTTACTGATATAAAGTTTAATCTTATTTCTTGCTTCTTTTTCTTTGGCTTTGATACATACTTAATATGTAAACATAATGTTGGTTACCTGTCATAGCCATCAATTAATTCATATATATGCATGACATGGTGTTTAGATGTATTTAAATGGAGCACATATAAAAACAAAGAAAACTATGGAAAAATCTTCAGGAGTAATGGAAAGCTTAATATTTAGGCAAAGCTAAGAGAAGTTCACCTAAAATTATGTTTAATAAATGTTCTTAAATAGATGTATTTAATAGATGTATTTAAATACACCACAAAGAAAACTATGGAAATACCTTCAGGAATAATGGAAACCTTAATATTTAGGCAAAGAAAACTATGGAAGAACCTTCAGGAGTAATGGAAAGCTTAATATTTAGGCAAAGCTAAGAGAAGTTCACCTAAAACTATGTTTAATAAATGTTCTTAAATAGATGTATTTAATAGATGTATTTAAATACAGCACAAAGAAAACTATGGAAAAACCTTCAGGAATAATGGAAACCTTAATATTTAGGCAAAGAAAACTATGGAAAAATCTTCAGGAGTAATGGAAACCTTAATATTTAGGCAAAGCTAAGAGAAGTTCACCTAAAACTATGTTTAATAAATGTTATCACTTCATAACGTCACCAATTTATACATGATTAGTTTTATTTAAGACATATATCTTGTGAAATCTCATTCACATATCTATAACCAATGTTGAATATTCCTATGAAATTGGAATGCATACTGCTTATATTAGTATAGAAATTATAGTGTCCCTTTAAGATTATTATGAATACAATATATTAATTATGAATATTACAGTAGGATTATGAATATAATAATATTTTTAAAGGGATGTGTGTATATATATATATATATATATATATATATATATATATATCATGGTTACAACACTTCATTTTTAAGTATATTCTCTTTCATTCCTTCCTACCATTTTGATAGACATATTGTAGGATATATTTATAATCTTTTTTTCTTGGCCCTAGAGAAATAAAATATTTCTTTGCAGACAAAGCAGTTTATTAGTAGCCATTCATGGTAATTTTCAACACCAAGAACTCATAACCCCAGTAGAGTCAGAGAAAAAAATATTAGAAACTTAAGTATTTTAAGAGTGTCTCATCTAAAGTTTTCAAACTTTAAAGGCATCAGAGAACAGTTAGGAGTAACATAAATGGTTACATGCTGGAGTGAGCAACCAAAAAACCAGCTGGACCACCAGATATAATCTGTGATTTGTATTAGAACAGAGAAACAAGTAATGCTGGACAAAGTGCAGATTTTTAAAAATATTGAATATATTTATGATATTTTCTCACTGTGAAATTATTATAAAATGAAAATCTTTTATTTCATTTTTGTGGAAAAATCAGAGGCCAAGATCTCATGAGCCTTAGGTTTTATAAGACGCCTCTGCTCTGAAATTTTAATGAATAACTTTCAAAGTTAAGATGAGAACTATATTTCTTTGTATATAGTTAGAAGCCAGAAATTTTCATATACGTATAGATGCTTACAAGGTTGAAAGATATATAGTTCCCCAAATTTACTCTAAGAGGTCACTGAACACTTAGAGATATCCTTTGTAGAGACTGGAGGAGATTACAAGGAACATGAACTGCTAACCTGCCTCACTGCACTGATACCCCATGATTAACTTACTGTGACAAACAGGAAATGAGGTTTCTTTTTCTAGGGAACAGAATGACACACTGACTAGTTTTGCAGCCCCAAGCATATGGTAGGTAACAGGAGCCAAAAATCACTCTTCTTGAGAAAAGAAGCATCACTTTTATTTTATCAGCACAACAGATTAATTTTAGAAGAGCTGATGTTCAGGAATGTACTTCTCTTCAGACATCTCTAAGGTCAGAGAACTTATGATTCGTCTGGAACATTTGTGGTGTGACAGCTTAAGTCCTTCTGGAGCAAACAGAACTCACCATCTATCTATCAGTTGCTTTCTAAACTTGAACCTGAATATATCTATTTTTGCTCTGTGGCTAGATTTCTCATCTGCTTGTTTGTGCATAAGACCTATGACTTGATGAAGTATGATCTCTGTTTGAAACACATTTCAAAATGATGCTCAATATATTCAAAGTAGTCAGTACACTTGGGCACATGGTTGCAAGCACAAATTTGCAGTCTTACTTAGATTTAATGTGTGAGAAAGAAAGGCACACACATTACATGCATGTGGTTTCTCTATAGAGGTTTCAGATGAGAGTCTTCAAGCAATTAAATCATAGCAATTGTGATGTGCACAATTGAATAGCAATTGCGATGTGCTCATTTGAAAAGTACAAATATTTATCTCAGAAGAGTAAGTAATTAAACCTTAAGCTAAACTGTATAGGTCAACTCTTAAATTCTGTCAGATCCTCTAATTCTTATTCTGTTGCTCAAACATAAGTGTTCTATACATTTTTCTATATATTTTACTCTGTCTACTCTATGAGTCAAATGTTTTATTTGAAAAACATAATGTGTCCTTGAAAAATAACATTTATTAATTCTAGTCGAACTTCATTCAATATATTTTTATTGAACATTGTCTTCATTTACATTGCAAATGGTAAAACCATTCCTGATATCCACCTCCCCTAACACCCCCAGCCCCTTTCCTTCCTCCTTCCCTCTGCCTCCACATATATGCCCCTCCACCCGACACCCCCCACCCCCCGGTTTCCCTTTGTTCAGGCCTCTGTTGAGCCTTTATCTGACAAAGGACCATTCCTCCAACTGATGCCCAACAAGGCCTTCCTCTGCTTCACTTTTGGCTGGAACCATGTGTACCCCTTGGTTGATGGTTCAGTCCCTGGGAATCATGGAGTGTCTGGGTGATCGAAATCATTGTTCTTCACATGGGGCTGTAAACCTCTTCAGCTCCTCTGGACCATCCTCTAGCTCCTCCACTGGGGACCCCATGCACAGTCCAACAGTTGGTTGCTAGCATCTGCCTCTGTATTTGTAAGGCTCTGGTAGGGCCTCTCTGGAGACAACCATGGCATGCTCCTTTTTTGACTTAACTCATCCCCTAAGTAACCCCCTCATCATATGTCCCATAAGTCCTCTTCCCTCGGCCCATTCCCCAATCACACCCCCCCCCACACACACACACCATTTCTCTCTTCTGGTACTCTCCTACAATACTGGATCCAGTCTTTTCAGGACCAGGGTCCTCTCCTTCCTTCTTCTTGAGAATCTTTTGATTTGCTAATTGTGCCTTGAGTATTCAGAGTTTCTGGGCAAATTAATATCCATTTATCAGTGATTGCTTTTCATGTATATTCTTTTGTGATTGGGTTAGCTCACTTAGGATGATATTTTCCAAAACTAATGGAAAAGAAACTGGGGAAGACCCTTGAGGACATTGACTCAGGGGGAAAGTTCCTGAACAGAACACCAATAGCTTATGCTCTAAGATCAAGAATAGACAAATGGGACCTCATAAAATTACAAAGCTTCTGTAAGACAAAAGACACTGTCAAAAGGACACATCGGCAAACAACAAATTGGGAAAAGATCTTCACCAACCCTACATCTGACAGAGGGCTAATATGCAATGTATACAAAGAACTCAAGAAGTTAGACCCCAGAAAACCAAATAACCCTTGATTCAACATATTATGAACACATTTGCTCCTAGCTTCTCTAATAGTCACCATTTCCATCCTTACCATCCTAATCACCCTGCTCAGGCTCTCTTTTCTTCCTTGCCTATCAAGTACCCTTTGTGTTATCAAAGTACTTTTGCTAGTGTGGTGTGCCTGGCCTATTCCCACCTGCCAGACATTACATCATTAAAGAAAACCAACACTCACCCACACTAGCAGTTATCAAATGTCAAGAGCTCCACAGAAGTTGTTGGAGTTTGTACTGACCTTCTTCCCTCCATGCTGCGCTTTCATCTAACTTGGACTTGAGGACAAGTTGTGCTTGCTCTCACAATACATGTATGTTCCTGAGTGCAACTTTTTTGTGTGGCTTAAAAACTGTTTCCTTGAAGTTTCCCAGCGCTTCTGGCTCTTACAATCTTCATGCTCTCTCTTACATATAAAACCCCTGACATTCCAGGGAAGACTATGCTTCTCGGAGTATGATACCAGATCAATTATGCCTGTATTGTGATATAGTTAAATTTATAATATTTAAAATTTACTGAAAGTATCCCCTTCGGTAAAAAGAACTCTTTTGTGCACTGAGCAGGTCACGTAATCCGCCAATAATATTCATTGAAAATATTTGTATTCAATTGGATGGGAGAGTATAAAACTGAGAATTTGAAAATTACTAGGTAAAAAAACGATACAATAGAAGCATTTTAAAGAAGCATTTGTTTCTCTTAATGACTTATGTAAAGGACCAGCATCATCTATTCTCAGCAGTATCTTACTTCTTTGATTCTCTTTCTTCATTTTTTAAATAGAAAATATACTTTTCATTCATCATATTCTAATTATGGTTCCCCTTGTACCTGAAACCACACTTATTCTGTCTTTCATTACAAATCCAATAGATATCTAAATAATAATAATAATAAGATAAATCCAAAACGAAGGAACCAGACTAGGATAATAAAAACAATAATAAGAGTCAAAGTAAAAGGACAAGGAAAAATAATAGATACTTCATCATCCACATCTGTACACTAACAAATCACATACAAAGCCCAAATCCTGAAGCCATAATACAAATCTCAATACCTTTAAACTGAAATACCCTGGCAAAACATGAAACAAAGAACTTCAAATGACTTCATGGTGTTTGATTCATCTTGGCCATCAACTGCTGGGATTGTCTTTAGAATTGTTTGTATCCCAAGTAGGACTATCCTAGAAAGAACTAATTTTTCAGACCTACGAGTTAGCAATTAGAAATAGCTTCCACATTACACAGGGGTTGTATATCCAGTCTTCTAAGCACTCAGACCAACTCTTGCATAGACTGTGCATTCCTTTTGCATCCTGAGCCAGTCTTTGCAAATTCCTGTGTGACTTGTTTAGAGGGCCTGGTTTCATGGTGTCCCCATGCTCTCTGGTTCATATAGCCTTTTATCTTCCTCTTTGCTAAGTTTCCCTGTTCTCAACAGAGGGTGGGGGGATATTTTTGTTGACATTGTATTTATGGCTAAGTGTTCCAAGTTCTTTCAATCTCTGTCCCTTTTCTAGCTGTAAGTTTTCATATTTGCTCTGTCTATTAGAAAGCCTCTCTGATGACGACCGAGCAAGGCACTGACCTAAAGTAGGGCAGAATGTCATTAGGAGTCATTTTAGCAGAAGAGTAGAATTTGGTTTCCCTCTACGTCCCATGGTGGCCTACTGGCCTCAGAGTCTAGTCTGGTATGGGTTCCATCTCACTGAGCAGTTTTTAAACCAAATCGGATGTTAGTTTGTCACTCTCCCATGAGCTTTGTGCCACTATTACATTAGTGTATCATATAAGCTGTTACATGTAGTTTTATGTAGAAGGAAGTGTTTGCACTTCATATATGTTTACCTTATTTCCTTGGTGCTACCCAGAAAGCCTTGCAGTTACATGAATACTAGCTCATAGGGGTAAAAGTTCTCATTAGACATTAACTTTATGCTGTGTTCAATAAGTTGTGTAGGTGTAGTCTTTAGCAAAAAGAACTTATCACTGCTTTTTGAAGCACAACTAATAGCTATGACAATAAGTCAAGTTATTTTGGAGTTCCTATGAGTCCATGCAACCAAGAACTCAATTATTAGATGTAACACATCCTTGCACAAGAAGCTTGACTTGGTGAAGTGTCCATTATTGGTGCTATTTCCACCTATATTTGCCAATTTCATTTAGATCACTTTCATACATACAGATACACACAGTCAAGAGAAACACACATATATTCACATACATATACATATACATATATACATACATGTACACACACATAGATATACATATAAATATATGGAAGTTTCTCCTGTATTTGACTTGTATACAAGGTTTCAACTAGTGTTCCTTAATTTTAAGTGTCCCTCCTCATATTCCATGTACATCTATGTTTGGTCTGGTAATGCTCCACATCAATAAAATATAGAAGATGTTCAAGAACATGGAATTTACATATTCCAAGGTGAATTCGGTACACAGTTAGACATGTTATTGGTGATAAATTTGATTATCTCTGAGAAGACTCACCTGCAGCTATTTATTGATTGGCATTCTCATTTAAATTCCATGTACTTTGTATTCAAACTCAGATGAAGTTGTTGGATGGCAATAGATTTATAATGAAAATCATGCATGCCACAGGTTTCTTGAGTTTGTGGTTTTTACCTTCAATGTTACACTCACCTCACTGTTTTGTTTTATTTTGACAGTTTCATGTAAGTCCTGCTGACATCAAACTTACTACAATCTGAGGCTCTCCTTGATACTTGATCCTCCATGTCTTAACTTTTCCAGTGGTAGGTTTACAACCATGAGTCACTCTGCCCAGTGTCCCAATTTCTGGCTCACATTGCACACAGCAGGTTAATGGACATATAGAATTTAATATGTGAAAATCCTAATTCCAAAAATGTGGCAGTGTGGAATATGACTTTAGAAGTTTATAAGGACATGAAGACGGTGATCTCTAGACAAAAGGTTTAATAATTGCAATTTAAGATTTCAAAGGAAAGCCAATGAGTAGGTTTGGCAAGCAAAGATGTTTTTGAGAAGTCTCAGGACATACGATCATTGTGAGTATCTGGCAGTATGTGGGCCTTCTACCTGTTCCTGAATCTTCATGACTCTTGAATTTGGGCTTCTGGGCCGACAGCAGTGCGAAATAGAATTTTTTTTCTATAAAGGACCTCACGTGCAGTATTTTGTTTTACCTTCCTGAACTACAGTAGTGACTTAATGACAGTTAGCATTGCATGATTTTTCAGACTATATAATATTTATGAGTAAAATTTATAGTATACACATATCAATACAAAAGAACTCTGTACATTTTCCAGTGTACCAACTGATGCAGCCATCCTCTAGGGTATGGTGCATTGCAGAGACATCTCAGAGACAACTGAAATATAAATAAGTAATAAATAAATGCAAAAGAAAAAATCTAGATTCTTAAAAAGCATCTTTTAAAATATATAAATAATTCACCTCAAGTGATTTTGTATTGGAAAGCACAAGTTGGTCTTTGTGCAAGTTCAATTAAGAAATTAAAATGTGTACATGCCAAATCAGTGAAATCTAAATAGGCAAACAAAATAAATCTGTCATTAATCTGCATGAAGCCTCAGTTGTCACCTGATGGAGTTATGACCCCATTATAACAGTGTCAACTTTTAATCATATTCTTTTATGCCAACGGGTCTTTATTTTCCTTCACTTGTTACATTTACAGAGTGGATAAATTAAGAACAGCCTTCACTCAGAAATACCTTCAATTAATATGTATGACTGTATATCTTATTAAAGAATAAAATATTGGAATTATATTTACTAAATGATATACTAATCTAATAGAAAAAACAGACTCATAGTTTTTGAAATTTTGGCACCTTATGCTTAGTGAAATATTCCACCAAATCAAATAATTTAAAGAACTATATAAGCTTAATGGTATTGGAAATGGCAGTCCTCTGGCTTGTTTTAAATAAGAATTAGAGATGTGCCAATGCATCTCAACTCTTACACACAAAGTACACAGTAGTTCTTCACACCCCTTTGAGCTCATATCAATCACTGGAAAATAACATTTTTCCCCAGAATGAGCTGTCACTATCAATTTTAATAGTGGCTGTAGAAGAACTGAATTCCATCCAACTTTCCAGCAAGCCATTTGGTTCACTATATTTCAAAACAAATGATTTGTAAAACTGCATTTTTTTACAGATTACAGCAAATACAATGATACATTTTTAAGGATTTCAGTGGTTAAAAGCTTTTGGTCAAACTTATATGTAAATTTCTTATGATGTTTTATATTTTTCTGATTTAAGTACTTCAGATTAATTTTGAGGATTATTTGGAGTCCCTTTCTTTTTGTCTCAATTCTACTTGATCCATCATTGACTTAGGGCTTGGATCCATATATGACCGTAAAGCCATAAACAAACCTTTGTGATACACTGTTACTGTTCCCATTATAAAACTGTAAAACAGTAGATACCTTTCAGTAAATAGAGTGCCCAGAGTAAAATAATATTTATGAGATGCATACATCTGAATAGAAAGCCATTTTTTCCATCACCACAATTTCAACCTAACTCACACCTGTCCAAAGATTTAATAGTATTCATACTGTCAGATAAAAATATGAAGCACAGTCTGAAGATTTGGATTAATGTAGAAAATCAGGTAAATTTTTGGGGTATAGGAAATAATCAATTTCCCTTTCTAATTGATACTTTGAATAATTTGTTCCTACATTTATATATAAAATTTAACAATTTAGAATAGATATCATTTATTTCTATCATCGAAATAAATTTCAATTTGTACAAGTTACATTTTGATTAAATAGTATTGTAATTTTAATATATACTATTGTGAATCTCCTTCCATGATAAGCTTGTTATTATTGTACAGTGTAATTAGTAAAACTTACTAGAGGCTTCTCAATTTTGAATAAAAAGTAGTTTTTTTTTCATTATAGAACGTCCATTTTTATTAGTTATATTCTTTATTTACATTTCAAATATTGTCCCCTTTCCTGGTTCTACCTCCTTCAAAAATCCCATAAGCCATCTTCCCTTCCAGAATCAACCCTCTCCTGCTTTCTTGTCCTGGTATTCCTCCACATTATGGCATCAAGTCTTTCCAGGACCAAGGGCCTCTCCTCCCTTTGGTGTCTAGCAAGACCATCCTCAGCTGCCATTGTGTCTGGAATCATGCATAACTAACTCCATGTGTACACTTTGGTTGATGGTTTTGTCCCTGGGAACTCTGGGAGTACTGGGTGACTCATATTGTTTTGCCTCCTGTGGCACTGGAAACCCATTCAGCTCCTTGCATCCTTTCTCTTGCTCCCCCATTGGGGACCCTTGCTCAGTTCAATGGCTGCCTGAGAGTAGCCCCCTCTGTATTTGTCTTGCACTAGGAGAGTCTCCCAGGTGGTAGCTATATCCGGCTCTGTTCAGCCAGAACTTGTGGACATCCACAATAGTGTCTGGGTTTTGTAACTGTATATAGGATGCATCCCTGGATGGGGTAGTCACTGGATGTTCTTTCCCTCAGACTCTGATCAAACTTTTGTCTTTGAATCTCCTTCTGTGGGTATTTTTCTCCCTTTCTACAAAGGACCCAAGGATCCATACTTTGTTCTCCCTCCTTCTTGGGTATCATTTGATATGTGAATTGTGTCTCCGGTATTGTAAGCTACTCGGCTAATATCCCCTTATCAGTGAGTGCATACTATGAGTCTTCTCTTGTGATTGGGTTATAGCACTCAGGATGATATTCTCCAGTTCCATCCATTTGTCTAAGAATTTTATGAACTCATTATTTTTTATGGCTGAATAGAATACCATTGTGTATATATTCCACATTTTCTGTATCCATTACTTCATTGAGGGACATCTGGGTTATTTCCATCTTCTGGCTATATACAAATTCAATGCAATCCCCATCAAAATCACAACTCATTTCTTCATAGAGTTAGAAAAAGCAATGTTCAAACTCATCTGGAATAACAAAAATCCAAGATAGCTACAAGTATTCTCAACAGTAAAAAAACTTCTAGGGGAATCAGTATCTCAGACCTCAAACAGTACTACAGAGCAATAGTGTTAAAAACTGCATGGTATTGGTACAGTGACAGCCAGGTAGATCAATGAAATAGAATTGAAAACCCAGAAATGAATCCACACACATATTCACTTGATCTTTGACAAAGAAGCTAAAACCATCCAGTGGAATAAAAGATACCCTTTTCAACATATGGTGCTGGGGCTCAACTGGCAGCTAGCTTGCAGAAGAATGCAAATGGATCCATTCTTATCCTTGTACTAAGCTCAAGTCCAAGTGGATCAAAACCTCTACATCAAACCAGACACACTGAAACTAATAGAAAAGAAACTGGGGAAGAGCCTGGAGCCCAGGGGCACAGGGGAAGTTTTACTGAACAGAACACCAATAGCCTATGCTCTAAGATCAAGAATTGACAAATGGGACCTCATAAAATTACAAAGTTTCTATAAAGCAAAGGACACTGTCAATAGGAAAAAACAGCAATCAACAAATTGGGAAACGATCTTTACCAACCTTACATCCAACAGAGGGGTACAGAGCTAAACAAAGAATTTTTACCTGAGGAATACCTAATGGCCAAGAAGCTCCTAAAGAAATGTTAAACATTCTTAATCATCAGGGAAATGCAAATCAAAACAACCCTGAGATTTCACTTCACACCAGTCAGAATGGCTAAGATCAAAATCTCAGGAGAGAGCAGGTGCTGGAGAGGTTGTGGAGAAAACGGAACACTCCTCCACTGCTAGTGGGATTGCAAGCTGGTACTACAACCATTCTGGAAATCATTTAGGTGGTTACTCGGAAACCTGGGCATAATATTAAAAGAGGACCTTGTTGTACCACTCCTGGGCATATACCCAGAGGATTCCCCAGCATGTAATAAGGAAACATACTCCACTATGTTCATAGCAGCCCTACTTATAATTGCCAGAAGCTGGAAAGAACCCAGATGTCCCTCAATGGAGGAATGGATACAAAAAGTGTGGTATATATACACAATGGATTACTATTCAGCCATTACAAACAATGAATTCATGAAATTCTTAGACAAATGGATGGAGCTGAAGAACATTCTCCTGAGTGAGGTAACCCAGTCTCAAAACAACACTCATGGTATGCACTCACTGGTAAGCAGATATTAGCCTAGAAACTTGGAATACCCAAGACACAATCCACATATCAAAAGAAGTCCAAGAAGAAGAAAAGAGTGGCCCCTGGTTTTGGAAAGGCTCAGTGCAGCAGTGTAGGGGAATATCAGAACAGGGAAGTGGGAAGGGGTAGATGGAATAACAGGGGGAGGGAAGAGGGCTTATGGGACTTTTGGGGAGTGGGGAGCCATGAAAGGGGAAATCATTTGAAATGTAAATAAAGAATATATTAAACAAAAATAAAGATTTTAGGTTGCTGCTACTTTTCAGAAGACTTCATTTTTTTTTACGGCAATCTGAAGGTCTTTAACTGGTTCTTTCGAGTTCTTTGACTACTTGTTTTGGGTTCTTCTTGCCAAATTTTCCCCAAGCTACAAATGTCACTGCCTATTTATCAGCCACTCTGTTTCTTCCTGATGCCCTTCAGGCTGCACAGATTCCATTGTAACTCAGACTGGAGCATTTGAAAAGGAAGAAAGAATTTTGAAAACCTGCTGCCATTTGCTTTTCTTTCTCTTTACCTCCTTCCCACTCAAGTTTACCCTTGTGGACATAGGTGAATTTTTAATTTTCTAATAATTGGCAATTCAAATAAGCTTTTTGTTTTGCTTTGGTTTGTTTTGCTTTAAAAAGTCTGAAAGTTAAAATCAAGTCCCCTTTCAACAAGAAAATAGGATAAGGAGTTGTATGTCTCAAATATTTAAATATTCTAGTTAGTTCTGGAGATACTTAAAGCATTATATACAGTTATTCTCCAAACTAATAAAAAATGCATTCAATTTTAATTTAGAAATAGTGAGATGGCTTACTATGTGAAACACTTGTTCTATTAGTGAGAACCAATCTGCCTGATAGACACCTCCCCCCACACACTTATACCTATCATATCATAACATATATTCAAAAATACAATTAAGTTTTTATTTCTATGGTATTGGATTAAAATAAACAATAATTTAAATATATACTTAAATTATCTCAGAAAAAAAGCTATGCTTCTTTTAATTACTTATATTTTACATGTCTGCATGTTATTTTTTGCTCCCATTCTCCTTTAATCTCCCACACTCATCAATACAGCTTCATATAACAATTATGGCTTTAACTCTTCTTGTTACACCTACCCACCCATCCCACACCACAAACTTCTAAGTCTGTTTATCATTGTTCACATGTACAATCTTAGGTTGACCACTCAGTATAGGATGTCTATTTAGGGGGAGTGTCCATGAGGAATGGGGAGCTAATTCTCTCAATACTATACACTTGCCTAAAACTATTTATACATTCGGTGCACGCTGGGACATCAACTTGTCTTCTTGTTGTTCAAATATGTTTTAGGTAACCACATTCTGGATATCTCAGAAATGTAGGTTTCCTCTCATATATATGTATGTATGTGTATACACAAACACATACACTATTCATAACATAATTTATGTACCTCTTGCTCTTGTCATGTCTGTTCCCTTTTCTCTGATATTCTCTGAGCTTTAGGTGTAGAAGTTGGGTTGTAGATGTGTCAAGTGTGACTGAATACACCCTAGTCAGACATTCTCTCAATTTTGACCAGCTCTGATTGTAATGCTCTTCATCTGATGTAGCGGTATGTGTCTTTGAGAAATGATAACTTAAATATTTCCTCAATATTTCATGTACATTAACTTTTTAGTCACTTCAGTATTTCACAAATATTTAATTTTGAAACATGTCGCTTACATTCATCAATTCTCAGTTTTATCTTTCATTTTAATTTTATAGAGTGTATGTGAATTGCCATTTTATCTGAATATTCTCAATCTTTGGAAAGATTATTTTTCTATTACATAAGAGGTCTCAGTAGCATTATTTTTATTTTTCAAGAGAGATTCTGCCAATAAGATAGCTTATTGAGTAAGGAAACTTTTATTACTAAACTCCAGAAGGTTCCACATCATGGTAGGAACCATCAATTCTTACAAGTTTGTACATGCACATACACATATATATACACACACACACACACATTTATAAATAAAATTTAAAAGACATGTAACCAATGAATACAGCTGTCAAGGTTTGACAATTTGTTGTGTGTGTGTATATATATATATATATATATATATATATATATATGTGTGTGTGTGTGTGTGTGTGTGTGTGTGTGTATGTATGTATATCACTGAGGACCTTATTTTTTCTTTTTTTTCTTTTCTATATTCTTTGTTTATATTCAAAAGGCTTTCCCCTTTCCCAGTTCCCCCCTCACCATATGTCCCATAAGTCTTCCCCCCACCCACCCACTGCCACCCATTCCCCAATCACCCCCCACCATTTCTTTGTTCTGGTACTCTCCTACAAAACTGGATCCAGTCTTTTCAGGTCCTCTCCTTCCTTCTTCTTGGGAATCTTTTGATTTGCTAATTGTGCCTTGAGTGTTCAGAGCTTCTGGGTTCATTAATATCAACTTATCAGTGATTGCATTTCATCTGTAATCTTTTGTGATTGGGTTAGCTCACTTAGGATGACCTTATTTTAATATCTTCTTTCTGTCTCTACCTGTAGAGAATAAACAAGTTTAGGTATGTAGCAATTTTAACAGTTGCATCCTTTGACAACATCCTTTGAATTTATACTAAAAGAATATATAATGGATTTTAATTTGAAATATTTTCCAACCCTAAAATTTTAATTCAGTATGTCACTCATAATGACTGGGGTCTATCAACATAAAAACATCATAATTTAAAATAAATACAGAGAGGAAATAAAAGCAAAAGTTTAGTTCCTTTTTTTTTTTTTAAATTTTCACATTATCACATTTACAATATATTCCATGCTAGGTTATTCCAAAATTTGTTTAGATAAAACTAGCAATGTGAATCACTTATGTATGAATCAGAGGAAATTTCAAGCAACTTTAAAAAAAACCTAATACTTAGAGGCAGGGATTTTGGGTCCATTCTCCTTAGAACAAATCCTATATACTCAGTATTTCCAGGTTATACATTACACGTGTTTTGTTTGCGGACATGAAAAAGTCTTTACATGGCTGTCAGTGCTTTATAACAATATAAAGATGAGGTGGTTGAAATGCTAATATAATAGAAATTTCAGTGTGTCATATATGCCTATTAACTTCTGTTTAACCATTCTATCTCTTGTTATGAATCATTTCAGGTGATTATGCAAATCATCCTCTAGTAAACGTTCCCTATTTTATTTAACAGTGAAACACATCTGCATATTCGGTCTGTCAGTATAAAGATTTTCAAGAACTGTTCCTGGTTTAAACATATATTAATGGAGATTTTCTTTGACATTTTTAGAGAGATCCATCTAAACTCTGTAAATGCCAGAGAAAATATAGAAATAACAATAATATTGCAGTATTGGGTAGTAAACTGTCAGCAAATTGTCTTCTTACATTTTGATTCAGTATAATCACTAAGGAAAAAAATCAAGCTATAGCTACATATTTGATACATATTTGGATATCTCATTAAATTCCTGACATGCTTTAGTAGCTTCCAAGTTAAAAGATATTGACTATAATTGGGGACTCGAAATGCATTTTGGCTAAATTCCAGGCAATTATTTTACCTTAAAGTTTTGTCACATTATATGATTTTATTGCATATTTATATAAAATTATTACTTTTTAACTTTTAATTCATATGATTTCCCAATGTCTAATTTAAAACCATTTAAACATCTGTCTTTAGTCACATTGTACTACAGTCTCTGCAACAGATGGCTGAAAAATGTACAGTCCAAGTGGGCCATTTCAGCTTTCTGGTCACTGTTGTGTCACATTCAATCCCTGGGGCTCCTGGGCCTCCTTTATTTTGTTTCTGGCAGCCTTGTGTAAATTGAAGTGTTCCTATTCTCATCTGTTCATTCCTTTACTGTCATAAACAATCCCATTTTTGTATTGAAAATTGGTCTTCTCTAAGGCTTAAATATTGTTTTATGTTCTTTATGGTTGCGATATTCTAAATGAAAACTAAGATTTATGATGCCCTGGAGAGACCACTTGTTTTCAGTCCTTCAAAGAAAAATGTTACATTAAAGAGAGTGTTGGTTACCCCACAGTGCATCAGGACATTCTATGAAATATTAACTATGCTTGAAAGAAAGTGAACATCACGCTTATTTATGGAGCTGAAAATTATTGTATGTGCTAATGTGATACTATGAATATTCACAATATTTCTTACCTTACTTTTGCTAAGAATATATCTAAAAATATCTGCCCCCCTCATATCAGTTTAAAGAATTCTTTATGTATCCCTACACAGAGAGTGCTAAATAACCTCAAGGGAATTCATCTATTTTCTTGTAGAGGAAGAATCTATCTTTTAAAATAAATGTGAAGCATTAATAAATTCCACAGGCTGTCATATAAATTGTAATTCAATCCAAAGGAAAAAATAAAATAAAAGCAACTGTAACATCTAAGGTTTATCTTCAAAGGATTACTTTTATACAAACTTTATCTGAACTCAAACTAACATAGCTTATGCATGAGCCCACATACTTAGTTCACCAATTTAAGGTCAATTTTAGAAATGTTGTCAGTTTAATTATTAGAGGAAGATAATTTTCTTTTTTAAAGTCCTCAAGGTGATGCTGCCTTAGTCTAGCAGGGTCACTACTATACAATATTATTTGATGAAAAAATGAGGAATTTTTATATTAGAATAAATATCTCAAGATGGAAAATTTTGTTAATATAGATTTAATAATTTTTATTTCATTTTAATGTATTACTTGTTTTGAAATCTGTTCATCCACATACTTGCATCGTCTCCTAAATATTGAAGTTAGATATTTTTAGCCACCACATAGATTCTGGAATTAATCTTAATGGGCAATTTGTGCTTTTCAAGCACTGAACTAGTTCTCAAGCTACATCACTTAAATACAATTTTTGGCAAAAGTCATCACTGGTGTGTCCTTAACTTCTGTTGCATCCCTTACTTGTTATAGGTAACCAATCAAAATCCATATGCTGTCTTTCTTATGCAAGCAAAGTTTCATTATTTTGACACTTGTTGCTGTTATGTGTGCTTTCAGGCAGATAGTAACTCAGAGGACTGAGTTAGCCAGAGGGAGGATCTCTCCACGACAGGCTGATAACTAACAGTTAGGCTGAAGTTTCTGTTTCTCAGAAATGAAAACCCAGATCCAAGAACCAGTGGTCAACCAACCACAGCTGTAGGCAGCCAATCTGAGGACCCCTTGTCATCTGAAATAACCCTATTAAAAATGGGGAACGGAGCCAAACAGAATTCTCAACTGAGGAAATTCAAATGGCTAAGAAGAACTAAAGAAATTTTCAACAACCTTAGTCATCAGGGAACTGAAAATCAAAATGAACATGAGATTCTACTTCACACCAGTCAGAATGGCTAAGTTCAAAAACTTGGTGACAAGGCTACCTTTTTTCCACTGGATGTTTTCAGCTCCTTTGTAGAAGAACAATTGGCCATAGATGTGTGGGTTCACTTCTGGGTCTTGAAACCTATTCCACTGATCCACCTCCCTGTCACTGAACCAATACCATGCAGTTTTTAACACTACTGCTCTGTAGTATTTCTTGAGGTCCGGGATACTGATTCCCCCAGAAGTTCTTTTACTGTTGATGATAGATTTAGTTATCCTGGGTTTTTTGTTATTCCAGATGAATTTTAGAATTGCTCTTTCTAACTCTATGAAGAACTGAGTTGGGATTTTGATGGGGATTGTGTTGAATATGTATATTGCTTTTGGCAAGATTGCCATTTTAACTATATTAATCCTGCCAACCCATGAGCATGGGAGATTTTTCCATTTTCTGAGGTCTTCTTCCACTTCCTTCTTCAGAGACCTGAAGTTTTTGTCATATAAATCTTTCACTTGTTTGGTTATAGTCACACCAAGATACTTTATATTGTTTGTGGCTATTGTGAAGGGTGTCATTTCCCTAATTTCTTTCTCAGCCTGCTTATCCTTTAAGTATAGGAAGGCTACTGATTTGCTTGAGTTGATTTTATAACCAGCCACTTTGCTGAAGTTCTTTATCAGTTATAGGAGTTCTCTGGTGGACTTTTTTGGGTCACTTAAGTATACTATCAAATCATCTGCAAATACTGATAGCTCCTGGCTCAACTGGAGGTCAACATGCAAAAGAATGAGAATTGATCCACTCTTATATCCTTGTACTAAGCTCAACTTCAAGTGGATCAAGGGCCTCCACATACAACCAGACACACTAAAATTAATAGAAAAGAAACTGGGGAAGACCCTGAGGACATTGGCTCAAGGGGAAAGTTCCTGAACAGAACACCAATAGTTTATGCTCTAAGACCAAGAATAGACAAATGGGACCTCATAAAATTACAAAGCTTCTGTAAGGCAAAAGACACTGTCAAAAGGACAAATTGGCAACCAACAAGTTGGGAAAAGATCTTCACCAACCCTACAACTGACAGAGGGCTAATATCCAATGTATACAAAGAACTCAAGAAGCTAGACCCCAGAAAACCAAGTAGCCCTATCAAAAATGGGGTACAGAGCTAAACAAAGACTTTTCACCTGAAGAAATTCAGATGGCTGAGAAACACCTTAAAAAATGTTCAACATCATTAGTCATTAGAGAAATGCAAATCAAAACAACCCTGAGATTTCACCTCACACCAGTCAGAATGGCTAAGATTAAAAACTCTTGAGACATCAGATGTTGGCGAGGATGCGGAGAAAGAGGAACACTCCTCTACTGCTGGT
Source organism: Apodemus agrarius (assembly GCA_964023405.1). Taxonomy (NCBI): domain Eukaryota; kingdom Metazoa; phylum Chordata; class Mammalia; order Rodentia; family Muridae; genus Apodemus; species Apodemus agrarius. The sequence goes on from OZ030023.1 coordinate 44,632,969, forward strand.
GGGACTGCAAGCTGGTACATTTACTCTGGAAATCAGTCTGGCGGTTTCTCAGAAAGCTGGACATGTTACTTCTGGAGGACCCAGCCATACCACTCCTGGGCATATACCCAGAAGATTCCCCAGCATGCAATAAGGATACATGCTCAACTATGTTCATAGCAGCCTTATTTATAATAGCCAGAAGCTGGAAAGAACCCAGATGTCCATCAACGGAGGAATGGGTACAAAAAATGTGGTATATATACACAATGGAGTACTACTCAGCCATTAGAAACAATGAATTCTTGAAATTCTTAGACAAATGGATGGAGCTGGAGAACATCATACAAAGTGAGGTAACTCAGTCTCAAAAGAATACCCATGTTATGCAGTCACTGATAAGTGGATATTAGCCTAGAATCTGGGGACACTAAAGACACAATCCAGATACCAAATGATGTCCTACAAGAAGGAAGGAGTGGACCCTGGTGCTGGAAAGGCTCAAAGCATCAGTGTAGGGGAATACCAGAACAGGGAAGTGGGAAAGGATGGATGGGGCAACAGGGGGAGGGAAAAGTTCATGTGGGACATTTGGGGGCAATGAAACAGAAAAAGGGAAATGAAATGTAAATATAGAATATATCCAATAAAAATATAAAAAAAATACTCAGGTGACAACAGATGCTGACAAGGATGTAGAGAAATAGGAACACTCTTCTATTGGTAGCAGGATTGCAAGCTGGTAAAACCAATCTGAAAATCAGTCTGGCAGTTCCCCAGAAAATTAGACATAGTACTACATGAGGACCCAGCTATACCAAACCTGGGCATATACCCAGAAGATGCTCCAACATGGAATTAGGACACATGTTTCATTATGCTCATAGCAGCCTTACTTATAATAGGCAGAAGCTGGAAAGAACCCAGATGCCCCTCAACAGAGGAATGGATACAGAAAATGTGGTAAATTTACACAATGCAACACTACTCAGCTATTAAAAACAATGACTTCATGAAATTCTCAGGCAAATGAATGGAACTTGAAAATATACTGAATGAGGTAACCTAGTCAGAAAAGAACACATAGGGTATGTACTCACTGAAAAGTGGATATTATCCCAAAAGGTTAGAATACCCAAGAAACAATTCGCAGAGCACATAAAGTACAAGAAGAAGGAAGACCAAAGTGTGGATGCTTCTGTCCTTCTTAGAAGGGGAAACAAAATACTCATATGAGGGAATATAGAGACAAGTTGTGAAGCTGAAACTGATGGAAAAGTCATCCAGACTCAAGACTCCAAATCCCAGATACTATTGCAGATACTTGGAATTGCTTTTTGACAGGAGCATGGTATAGCTGTCTCCTGAGAGGCTACACAAGAGCCTGACAAATACCAAGGGATACATGCTTGCAGACAACTGCTTTACTGTGTGCAGGGTCTCTGATGGAGAAGGGACTGAAGGAGCTGAAGGGATTTGCAGCTCTGTGGGAGCAGCAGTGTCAACTGGCCAAACTCTACAAACTCCAGATCTCCCTGGGACTAGACCACCAATAAAAGAGTAAACATGGAGGGACCCAGGGCTCTGGCCGTGTATGTGGCAGAGGATAGCCTTGTTGGACATCAATGGGAGGAGTGTCCCTTGGTCCTGTGGGGGTTCAATGTCCCAGTGTAGGAGAATTCCAGGAAGGGAAGGCAAGAGTGGGTGGGTGGGAACATCCTTAGAAAGGTGGCACGGTGGGATAGGGAGTTTCTGGACGGGAGACATGGTAAGGGGATAACATTTGAAATGATAATAAAGAAAATGTCCAATAAAAGAAACAAAAGAGATTAGGAAGCTAGAAAGAGTAGGCAACCCTCTGGGAAGTCAGCAGAGCCTAACCAATTGGAGAATCAGTCAGATCCCTAGAGATAGAGTTAACCAAATAAGATAAAGAGCACAGGCCCCTCCATAGAATTCTTCTAATTGACAAGAATAGCTGCATCAATGAGATCTCCAGAGGTCTCAGTTCCCAAGTGGAGAGACCCCTGTATACAGGAAAATCAGCTGAATAAATGCTCCTTGCTTTTGTGTACTATTTGAGTCTGGGGTATCATTCTTCAGTGAAGCATGGACCATAACACTTTTATGAGGAGACATGGATTATCTAGACTGCTAAGTTTTCATTACTAATCAGTATGGATAGGCTTGGGCTTTCCAATGAAATTCCCTGAAGAAAATGTGGTGGTGTTTGTCTGCAAAAGGTTGTCCTGGACAGTGATATCTGAGTAAAAGCTTAGCGGGAAATGATTTCCTTCCTTTATGGTTATTGCACTTTAGTGATTTCAGAAGAATTTCTGTTAGGGGATTATTTCTCTTGGAGTTGGCTTATATAGTAATATATTCACCATCATCATCATCATCATCATCACCATCATCATCTGTACAATGTAGGTAAAACATATTTCTTGTATTTGAGTAAGTTATTGATGTCATTGACTATAATTCCCTAAGAGGAATGCATTTGAAAATTCTTCCTAGACTTCTTGTCAGTTATTGAAGTATCTAGATGCAATACAAATTTAATAATGGATGATAATAATGGAACAAATTAGAGAGACTAACTATGTTTCTGTGAACCATATATATAGTAACTACTGCAATGAATAATACAAATAACATAATTTGTACCAGAACTCAATATGTAGGTTAAAAAACATAATTATAACTACAAAAACTATTGCAGGAGTAGACAATGTAAGATTACTACACTTGAGAAGGTTTCAATAAAAACCTTTACTGAGATATTGAATTAAAGTGTGGACACATTCCACTTCCATTCATCAAAACAATGAACAATAATAAAAATAAGATGATAATATTATAACAAAATTTTAAGTACCACTGACTATCTGTGTTGCTCTAGGAGCTAATTGCCTCAGTTGTGTTCTGTTCTCTTGTCTACTATTCTTTTGCATTCCAAAAGATTTTATGAAGGCATATAATAAAATATATATCAATCACAATTTTGGATAAATATTCTAAAAGGCATAAAATCTAATGGTTTTTATAAGGGAAATGTATGTCTTGAACAATATATTACATTTCAGTAATTTCTTTTTAATTTTCCTCTTTCAACATTTACTTTTTTCTCTTTTTCCTCCCCCTTTTCGCCCTTGAACCAGGAAAGGGGAAATCATTAGATATATTCTTAACTTACATTTCAAATGATTTCCCCTTTCCTGGTCCACTCCCACAAAGTCCCATAAGCCATAAGCCATCTCCTCTCCCCCTGTTCCCCAATTAACCCATCCATATCCCTGTCCTGGTATTCCCTTACACTGCTCCATGGAGCCTTTCCAGGACCAGGGGCCTGTCCTCCCTTTGATGTCCAACAAGGCCATCCTCTGCTATCTATGAATCGGAGCCATTGGTGACTCCATGTATACTCTCTGATTGATGTTTTTGTTCCTGGGAGCTCTGGGAATACCAGGTGGCTCATATTGTTGTTCCTCCTATGGAGCTGCAAACCCCTTCAGCTTCCTGGGTACATTTCTAGCTCCTCCACTTGGGACCCTGTGCTCAGTTCAATGGCTGGCTGAGAGTGGCCCCCTCTGTATTTGTCATGCACTAGCAGAGTCTCCAAGGTGACAGCTATATCTGGCTCAAGTCAGCAAGTACTTGTGGGCATCAATAATAGTGTCTGGGTTTTGTATAAGGAATGGATCACTAGGTGGAGTTGACTCTGAATGGTCTTTCCCTCAGTCTGTGCTCCATACTTTGTCTCTGTATCTCCTTATTTGGGTGTTTTGTTCCCCCTTCTAAGAAGGACCAGAGGATCCATACTTTGTTCTTCCTTCTATTTGGGCATCATTTGATATGTGAATTGTGTCATGGGTATTCCAAGCTTCTGGGTTAATATCAACTTATCAGTGAGTGCATAACATGTGTGTTCTTTTGTGATTGGGTTACCTCATTTAGGATGATATTTTCCAGTTCCACCCATTTGCCTAAGAATTTCATGAATTCATTGTATTTAATAGCTGAGTAGTATTATACTGTGTAAATATACCACATTTGCTCTATCCATTCCTCTGTTAAGGGACAACTGGTTTCTTTCCAGTTTCTGGCTATTATAAATAGGGCTACTATGAACATAGTGGAGCATGTATCCTTATTACATGCTGGAGAATCCTCTGGGTATATGCCCAGGAGTAGTATAACAGGGTCCTCAAGTAGTATCATGCCCAGTTTTCTGTGGAACTGCGAGACTTACTTTGAGAGTAGTTGTACCAGCTGGCAATGACACCAGTAGTAGAGAAGTGTTCCTTTTTCTCCACATCTTCGCTGGCACCTGCTGTCTCCTGAGTTTTTGATCTTAGCCATTCTGACTGGTGTGAGGTGAAATCTCAGGTTTGTTTTAATTTGCATTTCCCTCAATATTAAGGATGTTGAACATTTCCTTAGGTGTTTCTGAGCCAGGAATGCTGAGAACACCCCAGTGTAAGATCACTTGGCACTCGGTCTGCCAGGGTCCCACCTGCACACAGGAGCTGGGAAGCACCACAGCCTTCAGTAATTTCATTATATTTTGCTTTACAACACTTGATTCTAATTTTATAATTAAATGTCAGGTATCCAGATTGACAATATTTGTATGCACCCAGTATTATACCTCCTTAAAATTATTGGGACTTTTAAAACTTATATATTTAACATATGAAAACATAAACATTTTGTGTATATGATACTGTGTAACATTATATATATATATATATATATATATATATATATATACACATACGTATGTATGTATGTATGTATGTATGTATGTATATAGTTTTATTTTCAAGACAGGTTTACTCTGTGTAGCCCTGGCTGTCCTGGAACTCACTCTGTAGACTAGGCTTGCCTCAATCTCAGAAATTTGCCTGCCTCTGCCTGCCAAGTTCTGGAGATATTCTCATACATAATTCAATCCTTAAGTCTCCTTTACATAGAAGAGTCATACAAATCTTGCAAGATTGTGAACTACAACAATTATCAGCATGGCAATATAGCCACAATTATAAGACAGTGGCACTTATACTGAGAGAGCAAATCTTGGGTTCAGACTCCATCTTAGAGAATCTGACCTAAGATTGAACTCTCTAGCATTGGTCCGGGTTATACTACAACAAACCTATGTCTCCGGGTTACTTCCCAACAAATTTGTTTATTTATTTTGTTTTGTTCTTTTTTTTTGTATAAGGTTGTCACTGTTTTACTTTTCCCTGTTCCACTTTAGAGTGTGTACTGATATTCTCTTCACAACAAATGTAGACCATTACAGAAAACCATAACTAGACATACTGCAGTGTTAAACAGATCGTGAGAATAAACATAGATACACTTACTTTGTAGCTCCTGCATCAGTAGCCCAAGGAACATTGTGGAAGAGAGGGAAGACAAAATTTAACAGACAGAATACCAGGATATCTACTATTAATTAATCTTGCATAGATATAGCCTCATGAAAAAGAACTAAACAATGGAAATATAAGTAAAAATATTTTATATAGAGAGATTAATATTATTATATATGTGAGAGATTGTCTAATTCATATATGTATAATATGTGCACATATAATATGTATGTTTAACTCATGTATACATAGTATATATGCATATATAATATATAATAATCTAACATTGTATAACATATATTATACATTAATGAAGAGCTATAGGCAGTTAATGGCAATTGTTCTTAGGAGGGTCATTCTCTCCCAGAGATGAGAATCCTGATAGGTTTTCCAATCCCAGTGTCCTTTCTTAAACATATTTAAATATGGCAAACACTAAATGGACTCATCAGATTACATGTAGTTATATGTATAAAGAAAATGTTAGATTTCAGCAGAAAGTACATAGATAGAGGACGTTTTGGAGAAAATGTTGAATTGCTGTAACAGATACAAATAGAATATTCATTTCTTAAATTATAAAAAGTTGGATAAAATATCTGAAATTTAAATATTAATTTTATTTAGGTTTTAAAATACAATATTTTAACCACAACTTAATTAACTTTTTATTTTGTTTTCTTGTGTTTAGTATATGACAGTCATATTTATTATTACAGGGATATTGTTCCTTGTCTTTGCATGATAATATATAAAGCTTTTAAAATTATTTCTTAAAAAATAATTTTTATATAATGATTTTTCCTTACACTCCCCACTTGGTCAATATTCTCTCTAGTCTTCCTTCTCCCAACAAATCTTTCTAAGGCTCCTTTTTCAATTCATTGCTTTTTTTATGTGTGTGTGACCAACTCAATTGAATTGACATAAATGAGCATGAACAAGGCATTGTTTATTGAAACAAAGGGAAAGTGAACTCCGGGAAGGAGTAGAGTTTCCCTGCAATTTTTAACATCCAACAGCTTTCTAAAATTTCTGTTTAAAATATTGTATATAATACTACCTAAATAATTTCAATACAATTGGAGGAAACCTAAGTATATAAATAAAATTAGTTTTATTTTTCTTTATGATCCTGGATTGCTAAAAGAAATGTTTTTGTCAAAACAATATCAGAACAATGTCTGTCTCTTTCTTTTTCTTTGTCTCTCTGTTTGTCTCTTTCTCTGTCTCTCTCTTTTGCAGGAGAGCAAACCTATGCTACACACATGCATATCACAGAAACAAAGGTTAGTCATCTGTTTTTTTTTTTCTTAGTTTTGAGTGTAGGATTGAATCTAGGACATCAAACATATTAAAACCTTATTGAACAACTGGGATATACCTCAGATGCTTCCTAATTCCATCCTTGGATACATATACACTTTCATTTTTGCATGAAACTATAATATATTTACACACAGTAAGAAATATATAAATACAATAAAGAGCAATCTATATACTGTGACTCTCTTATATTTTTCTAAATACATTTGAAATATACTAATCAATTAGTGAACTTTAAGTGAACAAGTGGTTTACAATTTGTAGTAATAGGTATATTGTAAAATAGAGGCTAGGAACTATAACAGATTTTTAAACTGCTTTCGATGACCAGCATTATTGTAACAATGTAAAACATGATAAACAAGAAAATAATCTGTTGACAAACACATAAAATATCCAAATATTAAGATGCCACCTAAATAGAATTCAAAGTGTTTTCCTGTTCACCACCAGCAACTACTACTGCTAGGCATTAAGTCAATGACTTTTAATGCTAAATTTCGAAAATGCAAATCAAAACAACCTTGAGATTTCACCTCACACCAGTCAGAATGGCTAAGATTAAAAACTCAGGAGACAGCAGATGTTGGCTAGGATGTGGAGAAAAAGGAACACTCATCCACTGCTGGTGGGAAAGCAAGTTGGTACAAACACTCTGGAAATCAGGCTGGGGGTTCCTCAGAAAACTGGGGATGACACTTCTGGAGGACCCTGTCATACCACTCCTGGGCATATACCCAGAGGATTCCCTGGCATGCAATAAGGATACATGCTCCACTATGTTCATAGAAGCCTTATTTATAATAGCCAGAACCTGGAAAGAACCCAGATGCCCCTTAATGGAGGAATGGATACAGAAAATGAAGTATATTTACTCAATGGAATACTACTCAGCAGTTAAAAACAATGAACTCATGAAATTTTTAAGCAAATGTTTGGAACTGGAAAATATCATCCTAAGTGAGGAGTGAGGTAACTCATTCACAAAAGAACACACATGGAATGCAGTCACTGATAAGTGGATATTAGCCTAGAAGCTCTGAATGCCCAAGACACAACTCACATATCAAATGATTTCCAAGAAGAAGGAAGAAGAGGGCCCTGGTCCTGGAAAGGCTTAATGCAGCATTGTAGGGGATTACCAGGACAGAGATGTGGGAGGGGGTTGATTGGGGAATGGGCAGAGGTAGGAGCACTTATGGGACTTATGGGGAGGGGGGAACCGGGAAAGGGAAAATCATTTGGAATATAAACAAAGAATATAGAAAATTTAAATAAAAAGAAATGAAAGATGGAGAGTGAATTCAGCCTTTTTGCCCGGGAGACCTGCACCAACTTATTGGAACTGAAATGAAAATGTATAGAAGATAAACTTTAGAAAAATTTATTACATTCAAGTAATTGCACAAGTATGAAAATGCAATTTATTTTATGTGCATGCTAACAATGTAATGTAACATGATCATACAAAATGGTAAAATGTTTATTACAGTTGATTTGTAGTAGCAATTGGTTACCTGTTTTAAACTCAAAAATTTGCTTAATGAAATGGTAATAACAGATTTGTGCAAAGTTGGTGAGCATGTCTAATTTAACAGGGTTGTGACTTGGGGCTGTACCTAGCTAATAAATTATTTTCTACAAAAAAAAACCCATTCTGTTAGTGTGGGTGCCATGAAAGTCAAATTTCCTCTATTGACAGTATCTTTCTCCTTGTGAATCAGAGAAACCTAAGGACACAGATGAAGAGCATACTCTTAGGACTTGGTAATAGCAAAGAATTTAATTTCATCTGACCTCGAAAATGATAGGAAGGATGAAAGCCAAATGGTGGTAAAACTTGGGTTTGGCTGAAATATATATCATAGAATGATAGCTTTGAGATGTATGACAAATTAGTACCAACAAGGATGCTTCCTTTCTTCTGGGAGGGACCTTAGATGAGAAATGCCCTACAGTGGAGAGAAGAAACTTGGAGTGTCCACCTCCAGTAGAAAGATAGGAGCAACAAGTGGAGGAATGGGGTTGCTATCTCACAGTCAAAATCTCTGATGTAGAATTGTTCCTGCTTGAGAGAACTGCAGAAACAAAAATTAGAAAAGCCTGAGGAAAAGGAGGTCCAGTGAGTGTCCCAAATTGGGATCCAGCTCAAGGGGATGACACTATTATTGATGCTATGGTGTGCTTACAAATAGGGGCCTATCATGACTGCCCTCTAACAGGTTCAACAAGCAGCTGAAAGCATCAGGTGCAGATATTTATACCCAACCAGTGGACAGAAGCCAGGGAACTCTGTGGTTGAATTATGGAATAGCTAGAAGAATGTGAGGAGGGCAACTCTATAGGAAAACCAGCAGCCTTACCTAACCTGGACCCCAAGCTCTCTCAGACACTGAGCTACCAACTAGGCAGCATACACTAGCTGATATGAGGCCCCAACACATAAACAGCAGAGGAATTCCTGGTCTGACCTCAGTGAGTAATGATGCATCTAACGCTCATAAGACTTCAGGCCCCAGGGAATGGAGAGGTCTGGTGGGCTGGGGCTGGAAGGGTGAGGACATCCTCTTGAATATGGGGGAGGAAGTATGGAATATGAAACAGTCAGAGGGTGGATGAGGAAGGGAGTAAAGTCTCAACTCTAAAAATAGGAATAAATTTTAAAAAAAGAATTAACATAATTATGACAAATATTGAAGATAAGTGTGTTGATGATATCTGTGTTATACTAAATTAAATATATTTGTATCATATAAATATAAATATTTCAAACTCAACTGTACATGTATTGTTACATTTTTCCCTTTCCCTAAAATTCTTTCTAAAACATAAGGCTATTTTTTTAATTGATCTTCATGGAATTGCCACATTAACTTATCATTTTTTTGCAAAAACATCCTGAAATTTGAAGGCAGTGTTGGATATTAGATAAAAACTTGCCATGGATACACATTACATTTTTAAAAACTCAGTGGAAATTTTTACATCACTATGCAAATGTGAATTATGCTCTCATAAAGTCCAGGGGACTCAAATATAAAGATAAATAAATCTGGCTTTTGTAAAACAGTGTAGCGGACCTTATATGGGTATAAATGTTTTGTGCCAGGAAGCTTTCGAGAATCCCAAATGACCAACAAGGACCTGACTTCAATGTAATCACATAAGGGTCTCTTTAATGCCAACTTGACTTTGGGTTTACACACTGGATGCCTATAAGACTGTGTGGTGAAGCAGCACCGAAGTCTCATTAGGACAACGTTTTATAGAAAATGGAAGCAAGGGATGGAGTGTCCATTCTGGCAAACATCTAAATGAATAACTATTGTAAGCCTACAGGTGGGTGCTCTGAAGCAAGACAGTATACAATCACAAATAATCTATAACTACATCTGAAATAATCAGACTAATATTTGATTAACTGTTGCTAGGAATTAGCTAGGGAGTAACTCTGGCCAAAGACAAGCTGCGGGGTCCTTCCTGGTATGTGGGTTTAACTGCAGGTCAAGTTCTCAGGCATTATCATTATTATTACTATTACTATTATTATTATTATTATTATTATCATTATCTTAAGATCGAGGCTATTCTTTTATATGCAGACATACACTTAAACCAGAAATATTTACTGAAGATACTTTCTTTTTCCAGTGTATGGTTTTGCCTTATTTGTCAAAAGTCAAATGTCCCTATGTATGTGTGAGTTTATTTCTGGGTAGTTGCTTTGACTCCACTGATCAGCTCGTCTATTTCTATACAAGTATCATACAGTTTTTATTACTACTGCTCTATAGTACAGATTGAGATCAGGGATGTGATTCCTGATGAAGTTCTTTTATTGTTCAGGATTGTACTAGCTATCCTAGGTTTTTTGTTTTACCATATGAAGTTGAGAATTGCTCTTTTAAGGGATGTAAAAATTGTGTTGGGATTTTGATGAGGCTTGCATTGAATCTGTAGATTGCTTTTGGTAAGATGACCATTATCACCATTTCAGTCTTACTGATTCATGAGCATGGAAGATCTTTTTATCTTCTGATAGCTTCTTCAAAAGGACACTGCGAATAGGACAAAATAGCAGTCTACAGATTTGGAACTATCTGGACCTCAAGACCAGGTCCAGATAGATTCAGCACAAAATTCTACCACACCTTCAAAGAATTAAAGGAAATACCCTTCACATTCCTTAAAATAGCAATTTCAGGAGCCTAATTGTTTTTAAGAAATGACAATTACCCTTATACCTAAACTCACACAAAGATCCAACAAATACAGAAATTACAGACCAATTTCCTTGTGAACATAGATACAAAACTTCTCACCTAAACATTTGTAAACCTTAAAAAAAAGAAACAAGAAAAGATGGATGCCATTTCCAAGAGGTTTGGCCTCTCAAATATAATTGTCTAAATATAGTGAAATTTCTGTTTTCATAGCTAAGAGAAATCAACCATGGAAATAATTGCTGCCACCATATGCAGAAACTGAGAAAGTTGAGGCTTGTTGATATTTGTAAGGAGCAACACAGTGAGTCATCCTGTTGAAAATTTTCATGCATTTTATTAAATTCTTTATCAGCTTAGATTTTTGGGAATCCACTCTGAGCATTGCCAAAACAGAATAAAAACAGCAAATATCTTACATATTCAGATATCCCTTATATGTATTCATATCTGCTTTATGTCAAATTAACTCTAATTTCCTGAGTAGCAATTATTTCAGTTGGATTAACTTTGCTTAATGTACTGTTTCTATGATATCTGTTGTAATCATTATGACTTGGCTGTTATTTTGTTATCCATGTCCTCTTTAACACCCACCTATCTTATTTTAATATAGTTTTTTCTTCCCTCCTTTTCTTCAAAACATGCCTTAATCAAAGTACAAATCCAATCCAATTGTTAAGAGATCCAAATCATATCCGGTCTGCAGAAATATACAGTTCTTCCCTGCTAACTATCTCTTCTGTGTATGACAGAGGATGACAAATGAAGGGTGACCTAAGATGAATAAAGAAAATTTGCTTTCAGTCATTCTCAGGGAAGGAGAAATGTAGGCATGTGAATACAAGAGAGAAAAGCAATTTGGCATATATAAGGATCTGCAGGAAGAGTGAAGACAGAAGAGGATATTGCAAATTGTTTTTTTTTTAAATTATATAGAAAATGAGAAAAGCAACGTATAGGAGGAAATGTCTGAAAAATGAAAATCAACAAGATCGCTTTTCTATCTGTGAGATAAGCAATAAAAGGCTAAACCTGGTTCAGATCAAGTACTCTAGATATGGCTGATTGGCAAATGGTGAAGTCAGGGTTCAGGTCAGAAAGAGTACGGAGACAATCATAGAGGGATTAGCATCCCCAAAAGAAGCCCAAGGGAAAAGCAAAATTTGAAAGAGAAGGACTATTATGGAGGATAATGGACAGGAGAAAAAGATCCACAAGGGGAAGGAAGGAAAATATAAAGAAAACTTAATTAGGTGGACATTGGTTGGGGGTACACAAAAGATATATGTGGGTGATGGGGGATTTAGAGAGTAATGAATAGAAAAACAATGGATAACAAGGTTTGTGAAAGTAAAAAGAAACAGCTATTATTAACACACATCCAAGTTTTTTACTAGATTGTGTAGCCAGGTTTAGAGGCAATTTTATTATATTAAAACTCTGGCACCCTCAAATGAAGGGCAGAGAATTATCTAACAAACAAACAAAGAAACAAGAATTCCCTAAGACAGGAGGAGAGACTAAGATAGACCTCTGTGAACACCATGGTAATTTGTGTGTTTGCTTATTGGAAGTGTAAGTATAATTTAAAGTCACCCGGACATCGTGAAAGTCAATCAAGAACATACATGCCACAATAATCAACTAAAATACATTTGAAAGGAACCTCCAGACCTTTGATATTTCAAATCTACTGCAGACTGCTACTGAAGGCTGAAACAAAGTGCAACAGAAAGGCTCTTGATCTCTGACTACAACAATAAGATTTGGAAAGCAGAAAGATTAGAAAAGCATCTGCTTCTATCACTGAGAAGAGATAGACAATATACGAGCAATGATGTGATGTTTAGGCCAATAGGAGCCTGCAACTTCCAGGTTCTTGCATCTCAGATCAAGGAATTAGACCAAGTATGGGTGTCAGAGGAAAATCTACAAAAAGCACCACACTTTTCCCAATAAATTGTGGGTATCAGAACAAGTCAAGGTTAAGATTTTGGCTGGTGTCCTAGAAAAAGTTAGAAAACGGGAAAGAAAAAGCCATGATTTGATTTTCAGTTGGAATTGAGAAATGCATTAAGGCACTACATTGACGCTATGAGCAGTTGTGTTATAAGAGAAACTCCAGGATTCCATAAGTGCATATTGACTTAAGAATACCTATTCTTCCCATTTTTAAAAGTGATTTCATCTGTCTCAGGTTTCCTGAGATCTTCTACCCAGGTGATTGACAGACCCAGTTGATTAACAGTGAAAGGAAGGAAGCAATGCTATGTCTTATTGTTGTTATAAATTTTGAGTGATGTAGAAAGTCATGTCATCACCCCGAGTCAGAGGTAAGATTCAGATCTCATTCGCTGAACCAAAATCATGTAATGGTAACTTACTGACAACCCAAAGAAGCATACAAAAAGGAAGTGAAAACATATGATAACCAAGCCTTATTGTGAAGAATAAATTCCCTTTATTGGTGTTCACCAAAGACCCATTTCCCATACACATTACATTTAAAATAGCTACTCTTAATTTTTCCATATTTTTATGTGTGCTATGTACTTATAATCATGGGTGTGTGTACAAAGGGATGTGGATGTCCCTGCACAGGAAGGCAAGGGTTCAAAGTCAAATGACTTATCTTGACTACTTTGTACATTTATTCTATGAGAAACACTCTTTCCTTAAACATGAAAATTACATATGAATCAGTCTATATGCCCAGTGAGCCTGTCTTAATTCAGGGTCTCTCTTTCCTGCAACTGAGCAACTTAATTCTGCCATTGTAATATGAAACATTTCAGGTACCCAAGACCAGATTTTTTTATATTACGTATCACCATGAAGTGTTTACAACCATTGTTACATATACTTATTTTCTCTTAGCATACAGTCTATTTCTCTGACCTGATAATCTAAACTCTCTGAAAGATTTGAAATTTTAGTTTTCTTTGATTTTATGGCATTATTACCTTCAGTTTTGGTATTAGGTATATGTCAGTGGTTGAAATCCCAAATAGATTTGTAACTTCTCCAGACATTTCCAGCTGCCTGTTTAGTGGAATTATGGCCATTCCCTGGAATTGGAATTATATTTATATTTATTAGCTTCCATATTTTTGCTGGGAATTGAACTTGCGTCCCTTAGGAGAGCAGCCAGTTCTCTTAACCCCTGAGCCATCTCTCTAGCCCCTAATTTCAATTTCTTAATATAAAATGGATTTTCATTAAACATATTTTGTTTATGGATTTCTCTCTGCCGATCCTCCCATATCCTACCCAACTAACCACACACCTAAATTTTAAAAGTATCTAATCATGTCTACTGAAGAGGCTCCTATTGATATTTTCTATTTAATATTTAAAAATCTAGTCCTTATAAAAATATAGATTCACAATAAAGGGCTATAGTTGTTACATACATAGATAAATTTCCACCTTTTTATTAAATAAACACTTTTTTAATTTTCTACTTTATGTGTATCTGTGCTTCATCTACATGTATGTTTGTACACTACATATCTTATTGGTGCTCATGGGCTCCAGAAGAACTTCCAGACTTCCCAGACATAGTTACAAACAGTAGTGAGCCATCACGTAAGAGTTGAGCATCAATGCAGAGGTCCCTAAAACAGTCACAAATGTTTTTAACTACTAGGCCATCTCTATACTTAATACATGCAGCAAAATGTCAAAAAGTCTCATCTTTACCCTAAAATGCCAACTTCTCAATGGAGTATATAAAGGCAATTAAGCACCCTCATTTAGTCTTTAGTAAGTATTTTCTAACAGTTTACAATAAAAGCCAAGCAAAATTTCAGCAGCTAAGATCCAGTCTGTCACTATCCATTTCACAACAGTGCTAGAAAGGTGATGACCCAGAAGATGCAGAGTTCATCGAAAGTGCCAGAGTCGGTTTTGTAGAGGAAATGGTGATTAACTGAGAGTTAAAGGAAGAGTAAGCAGAAAATAAGGATATGAAGAGGGACAGAATGTAAGACTTATACCGAGAGCTTATATTATAATCTTAGGGACTAAGAAGTAAGAATTTAAGATAAAAGATATTATAGAAAAAATCATGTAAAAACCATGCCATGTAGTCTAGTACAGTAGTCATAAGATAGAATATACTGAGTGAGGAAGGTTGATACCCTCAGGGCTCAAAAATGTGTCCGTATGAGCTAAAAATAAACTGTATGTCAAAAGTATCTACCAAAAGAGATATAAATATAACTTGTCCCTCAAATAAAATACAAATTCAAGAAACATTCATTTAGAATTGTGTTAAGTTGCACAGTAAATAAGTCACACAGTAATAAAGAATTAGTATTAAATCTAGAAGACATGAGCTATTGTTATATATCTGAATGTGTGCTTAGGTAAGAGTTCTGTGGGAGGAAAAAAGTCTCAGAAATTTATTATTTAAAAAGTAGTGAAAGCAAACGTGATTGTATGAATGTTCGTCAGCCCTTGAAATGACTGGGAACATTTAGACTGATTTCAAAGGAATAAAGTCAGAACACATAAGGATATTGCTTGAATGTACTTTCTAAATCTCAGCTGTAAATTTAAATGCCAGAAAACTATATTAAGGAATATGACCTTGATGAGATGGTTACAAAATATAGAAAATTATATGTTTACAACAAAAGATTGATAATTATATTCTTAAATCTATAATAGGCTTTGTCTTCAAGAATGTCTTATTTTAGTGGGAGTGAGATTTTATCATAAGAAATATTTCTTTAAATTTAGAAACCTCTTGTTTGTAATTTGGACACTTCTATGTTCTCTGCATCATGATTTGTTCAAGATAATAGAGAGCCTGAATGATTGGCTGATGCCTCTATGTAGTTATGGAATGTCCTAGTCTTTCCAAAAGATAAATACATGAAATTTGTTCAAACACTGTAGTATTGTTACTTCAGGAAAGATGGATGAAGTTTGGCATGTATGGAATGAAATAAAAATATATGTTTGACTGATAGTAGAGAGAATATTTTAAGGAGAAAATTATAATAAGAATCAAATTAAAATATTCTCTTCTGGGAAAATGTAAAGAAAGACAGAAACAAGTACAAACAGAAATGATTTCAAGTTTATCGAAGTAATATTGATAAGCATTTAGAAATATAATGAAGGTGATAAAATACAAGAAAGGGAAGAGATTACTTCAAAAAATTTAAAGTTTTCTGATATGGAATGTGGCAGCATTTAAAAATAGTATGGGTAATACTTTTCAATTAATCCGTTTTAAATGTGAGGTTATAAAAGATGGCAACATTTCTCTACTCCTTTTAAAATCTTAAAACTTTATTAGAGAAATGGATGGAGCTGGAGAACATCATACTAAGTGAGGTAACCCAGTCTCAAAAGAATACCCATGGTATGCAGCCACTGATAAGTGGATATTAGCCTAGAATCTTGGGACACCAAAGACACAATTCACATACCAAATGATGTCTGACAAGAAGAAAGGAATGGACACTAGTGCTGGAAAGGATCAAAGTATCAGTGTAGGGTAATACCAGAACAGGGAAGTGGGAAGGTGTGGATGAGGGAGCAGGGGGAGGGAAAAGGGCATATGGGACTTAGGGGGGGTGGGGAAACAAAAAAAGGGAAATGAAATGTAAATATAGAATATATCCAATAAAATTTTTTTTAAAAAATTATAAATAAATAAATAAATAAATAAATAAAATTTTTCTATGTACCCTTACTTATTCTCCTTCAATTCCATGGCATTTTTTAAAGTTAATTTTTGCTACAAGTATCTGAATCTCTCTGTATTTCTGTCTCTCTCTGATTTTTCTATCCCTCCCCTCCTCTCTAAATGTGTGTGTGTGTGTGTGTGTGTGTGTGTGTGTGTGCGTGTATGTCTACAAAATAAAATTATGACACAGGACAGGTAACCATAGAGGTACTTGTATCAAGAATCACCAAGAAAATATAGTTTTCTCATATACACATTATAAAGAAATATAGATCTACTCGTTGTATTCTTGACATATTACAGACAACCCTTACTCATAATTAAATTATGAGTAACATAATTAAAAGTAGCATGATGTGTTTAAGGTTCAGGGGAAAAGTTCCTGAACTGAACACCAATGGCTTATGCTCTAAAATAAAGAAAAAGAAAAAAGAAAAGAAAAATAGGACCTCATAAAATTTAAAAGCTTTCATAAGGCAATAGGACAAAATAGGAACCCAGAGATTAGGAAAAGATGTTCACCAACCCTATATGCAGTAGAGGGCTAATGTTCAAAATATAGAAAGAACTCAAGAAGTTAGTCTTCAGAGAACCAAATAGCCCTATTAAAAATGGAGTACAGAGCCAAACAAAGAATTTTCAAAATGACCCTGATATTCCACCTCATACCAATCAGAATGGCTAAGATAAAATCTCAGGCAACAGCAGATGCTGGCAAGGATGTGTGGAACGAGGAACACTTTTCTAATGTTGGTGGAATTGCAAGCTCTAAAACTACATTAGAAATCAATCTGGGGGTTCCTCAGAAAATTGGAAATAGTTCTACCTGAAAACCCAGCTATACCATTCCTGGGCATATACCCAGAAGATGCTCCAGCATGTAATAAGTACACATGCTCCACTATGTTTATATGAGGAGCCTTATTTTTAATATCCAGAAGCTGAAAAGAACCTGGATGTCCCTCAACAGAAGAATGGATACAGAAATTGTGGTATATTTACACAATGAAGTACGATTCAGCAATTAAAAACAAAGACTTCATGAAATTTGCAGACAAATGGATAGAACTAGAAAATATTATCTTGAGTGAGGTAACCCAGACACAAAAGAACACACATGCATGTATTCACTGATGAGTGATTTTAGCCCCCAAATCTCAGAAATACCCACGATACAACAAATAAACCATACGCAGTTTACGAAGAAGGAAGACCAAAGTGTAGATGCTACAATCCTGCATGGAATGGGAAACAAAATAATCACAGGAACTAGAGGGAGGGAGAGAATTTGGAGGGAGAGAGAAAGGGAAGGGAAAGGGGGGAAAGGCACAGGTGTTGCAAAGGACAGAAGACAAGTATAGAGGGTCAGGAAATTGAATAGAATCATATTACAGAGAGGGATAGACAACTGGCTAGCCAATAGAAAGTCCCAGTTTTCAGTGAAGCATGAGCCTCCCAGGAACCAATGGTGATGGCTTTAGCCTAAACACCCAACAAAGGGAAGATACAACCTGTAAAGGCTACCTCCAGTAGACAGGCATGGTCTCTAGTTGAGGGATGGCATCACCCATGCATCTCAAAATTTTAAACCCAGAAATGTTTCTGTCCAAAGGAAAGACATGGACAAAAACATGGAACAGAGAATGAAGAAAAGGCCATCCAGAGACTATCCCACCTAGCCATCCATCCCTTCTGCACTCACTAATCCCCACACTATTCCTGATGCCAAGAAGTGCTTGCTGGCAGGAGCTGATATGTCTGCTCCCTGAGAAGTTCTACCAGCACCTGCCCAATACAGATGCAGATACTTACAGACAACCATCAGACTGAAACTTCCCCAATGGAAGAGCTGGGGGAAGGACTAAAGGAGCTGAATGGGACGGCAACCCCATAGGAAAAACAACAATATCAATTAACCATATCCTGTAGAGCTCCTAGGGACTAAACAACCAACCAAAGAGTACACATGGAGGGACCCATGGCTCTACCCAAATACATAGCTGAGGATGGCATTTTCGGGCATCAATGGGAGAAGAGGCCCTTGGTCCCATGAAAGCTCGATGCCATTTTGTAGGGAAATGCTATGGTGGTGAGACAGGATGTAGGTGGGTAAATGGGGCAGCACCCTCATAGAAGCAGTGGAAGTGGGATGGGATAGAGGGATTCTGGTAGGGAAACCAGGAAAGGGGATAACATTTGAAATGTAAATAGATAAAATATCCAATAAAAAATGTAAAAAACAAAAACAAACAAAAAGACCCAGCTACCAGACCTATTCTAAAGAGCATAATTTTAGAGTATTTCATTTGACATTGACAGATACAGAAAGTACCAGATTAAAATATTAAATTCCATCAGATTAGATGCTAATTGCAGAAATACTGCTAATAAACCTGATAATATATTTCACTGGGCTTCCATAGAGATTCCTGGAAATCTTTTGTTTGTGTGTTGCGATGTCAACCCATGAATCTAAATTTAAATGGAAATTTGTGGCAAGAGGTTATTACTAGAGTTGTTCTACAGCTGTTACAGACTCTCAGCTGTTTGCATTTTCTGATTTCCATCTATACAGTGAAAGAGAATGAGTTGCTCTTGGGTTTGGGAGAAAGCATTTCTATTTTATATTCATTATGCAAGCTATTTTTTAACCCAGGAGTTAAATGCAAGCTGCTTAACTTTGCAACACTTGAACTGACCAAGATAATTATTGGTATTCCACAGCTGGTCGATTAACTTATTTATTTATTTATTTATTTATTTATTTATTGTCAATAATCCATGCCAACAAAAGCTGGGAATACAAACTAAAATTTAAGATATGAATTCGGAGAATTTTATCTCCAGGTAGTATTGGAGTACCAAGAGAAATACTCAAAACATAGAACGTAATGTTTGTCATTTAACGTACATAAATGTACACTATTGGTTAATCTTTAAATTTCATGTTATGTGTGTTTATCTCCATACTTCCAGTGCCCTGCAGGCTGGGGAAGATGGATCCCCAGAACTTAGAGTTACATATACTTAGTGTGATCTTCCCAACATGGGTGGTGGGAATTAAATGTTTGCCTGATTGAGGAACATGTTCTTAGCCTCCAAAGTCTGCCTCCTTCATGGAGCTTTCAATACTATAACAGTATTCCTCAACACCTTATCTTTATAAAGCAGAAATGTTTATTCAGGTCAAAATGCAAGGGACACAAGGGTGTGATGACAGCCTCTGCTAATATCCAAAGAGCATGTGACTGCCTATGTCACATGACAGTAGGCAGCAAAAGTGTAAAGGATCAATAACACTATCAGAAATGTCAGAGATGGCTATTTACAGACAAGGGTAGATGCTTGTGACCATTTCTTAAGCACTCACCTTCCTGACAATTTTTCTCAGGTGTTCATAGCATTCTCTTCTCCTTCAGAAGACCACAGATAGGTTCCTGACACCCATATTACTAACTTATAATTTCTCAAAACTCCAACTCCACGGTGTCTTATGTCCTCTTCTGACTTCTATGAACATGTATACATACACACCTACATACACGTAGAAATTGAATTTTAAAAGAAGAGATGAAGAACTCACCAGGAACCTCCATAAAATATATAAAACTCTGAAAAAGGCAAACAAAACAAAACTTATTTCTACTTACAAGCTCATTACTAGTCCACACCAATTAATTTTCCATCTGCCTCCATTTGGAGCCACATCCTAAAAGTAGCAATAATCTGTTAAGTATAGATCA
Source organism: Apodemus agrarius (assembly GCA_964023405.1). Classification (NCBI taxonomy): domain Eukaryota; kingdom Metazoa; phylum Chordata; class Mammalia; order Rodentia; family Muridae; genus Apodemus; species Apodemus agrarius. The sequence goes on from OZ030023.1 coordinate 44,653,331, forward strand.
CCTTGCTTTTTGAGCTAGTCTCCTTTTTTCCTAAAGTTACACAAAAAGTTATATTCTTATTTTTCCTTTGTATAAATTTATTCAACCTTTCAGTTCACATGAAACAAAACACATAGAACGTATAAGATACAATTTTATCATTGCAAATATATTTCTAAATGTATTAATTTTAATATAAAAATGAACTAATAAATTTATATTTCCAAAATAAATTATTAAAAGGAATAAGTTTTCAAATACTGAAAATACTTATTGAAAAGTTCTAGGCTTTTAAAAAACATGTAAGATTGTTCCATTTAATTATTCAGAGTGACTACAAATAATGATATGTAAGATTAGAAATAAGTTTGGGGCCAGATGTTGAAGGTTTTCACGTCCAAGCTAAGATAATTGGAGTTTATCCTTTTATGTACAGGAATAATTTGCATGTGTTTAAAACAGAAAAGCAACAGGAAAAATGCAAGATGAAATGTAGTCCTGCTTCTGAAGCTTGTATGATGGATGCCTTCTGGTACCATAAAAGCTAGTTCTCAGAGACAAGACTCTCAGATCCATTCCAGCTCAGGAAATTCTGGGCCCTGCAACTGAACTACATAGTATGTTCAGCAATAAAGCTTTACATTTTCTTTCTTTTAGTGGAAAGCAAGGGCAAAAGCAATAGCATGTAATGCTCTGGAAGTCTCTTGGACTATCACTCTGTGGTACATATTCAAACGTGTAAGCAAGTATTTATATACATAGAATAAATGAACAATTTAAGTATATCTTAAGAGGTGAAATGTTGGGAACATTTTATTAATAAAATTGTGCAAGTTAGTTGGATAAAAATTTTAGCCTGGTCATCTCTGCATACATCTTTAATCCTAGTACTCAGGAGGCAGTCAGGCAGATCTATATGAGTTCTATGACAGCATTATACCACTCACTCTGTAAACCAGAGTGAGTTTCAGGATATTCAAGGCTAGAGAAAGAAATGATGTCTTGGAAAAAATATATATGGAATTTACTTGGAAAAAAATATATATGAAAAAAAAATATATATATATATATATTAGTATAAGAGTACAAGGTCTAAATATTTCCTCTTAGATTTGCTTTTTTGTTTCTAAGTTACCAAGTACATATTTTTCTTATGAAATGTATCTAATCTACATTGCTGTTACTGCAAATTCTGTTTGTCCTCTTGCAGAGGAAGTTTCTTTCTGGTCATTTGCTGTTTTTTGGTCTTCCCAATTCCCCTTCTATCAGTCTAGTGCAGTCAGTCCATCCTTCCTCCTGTTCTGTATCTCCCTTTCTCTTATTTCCTTTACCTTCTTCTTTTATTTCTTTTTTATTTCTTTCACATCCTTCACATTGACTCATTCTTTCCTCCCGTCTCATTCCATCTTTTCTTCATCCCATCTCCTTTTATCTCAACATATTGCTAGCAATTACTGAACTATGTTAATAAACCATTTCTTTGGGGGGGGAGGAATTATGGGACGTATGGTGGGGGGAACTGGGAAAGGGGAAAGCCTTTGGAATGTAAACATAGAATATAGAAAATAAAAATTAAAAAAAAAGAAAAAAAAAGAATAAACAAGTGGTCACATTTTTGTTTATATGTCACATGCCACACGTCAATAATTAGCATATAGTTTCAGCATTACCACTTTGAAAGAAAAAAATGCATGTTCATCTCTCTAGATGCCCAAAAAACATTTGTCAAAATTTATTACACCTTAATGATAAAAGACTTGAAGACAGCAGGGATACAGGGATCATATCTATACATCATAAAGGCAAAATAGAGTAAGCTAACAGCCAACATTAAATTTAATAGAGAGACTTGTACTGCCTATGGAATCCACACCACTAAATGGGCAACCTTGTCTGGCCTCAGTGGAAGAGGATGTACATAATCCTGCCGCAAATTGACCTGTGTGGTTAAGGGTGGGGGTGGAATGGGGGAGTGTTGGGAGGTGGAGAGCCAGAGTGGGTCTTCCCCTTCTAAGGGGAATGTGCAGAGTGCTTATGTGAAGGAGTATAGGGTGGAGAGGAAGAGCCAATATTGGGTTGCAAAATGAATAAATACATTTAATAAAAAGATTATTTTAAAATGGCCATGCTAAAGCTAAATAATTTACATTCATGTATTTGTAAAAAAGTTATTTATTTATTTATTTTTTCATACTTCTAAATTACTAGGTTTTACCTTGGTGCAAGGTATGAACATTAGTGAAACCCAGATCTATTGTTTATAAATGAAGGTCATTATGATACTTTTTATCTATGCTCTATTATGCGAATAAGTAGGCAACTCAATATTAGAAAGAGTATTTTTTATTTGAAATGTTCTTTATTTAAATTTCAATTGTTGCCCCCTTTCCTGGTCTCCTCGACAAAAAAATCCCATAAGCCATCTCCCCTCCCCCTGTTCCCCAATCAACCCTCTTCTGCTTCTCTATCCTGGCATTCCCTAATACTGCAGAATTTATATAGTTTGAATCTGATACTGTGTTTCATTTATATTTTGGTAACATAATAGCTGACTACCTTACCACTTATGTTTGGTGTTACACATGATTTATACTATACATGAATACATATTAATTCTAAAAGAATATAAAACATGATTTGTATTAATACTACAGTCTATACTAGATAATGGCTGAAATAAATTTCTCCAAAATATTCTTCCATATACATATTATTCCTAGATATGAAGTGTGAAAAGTCTAGTAAGTACATTACTTTCCTATTGATTTTAGGAGTAGGTGGCATAGAATTTTCAATATTTACTACTAGTATCTATGCATTAATAAGTAATTTTATTAGACACATAATGTTAAAGGAATCAAAATAAACATGGAGAACAACATTGAACTTTTGCATATATATGTGAATATATGAATATATGCATAATAAAGTTAAACCCATCATATAACATCATTATGTTGATTTTATGCTTTACATTGCTATTTTAGCTTAAACTAGATCACATCTTACATATCATTTCATTTAACACACTTGTAATGTCTGTATGGGTAAAGGAGGAAAATCTATGGATCAAAAGAGAGGTTATTTGTCCAAAACAATTGTTCTATCAATCTTCAAATGAAATGATTTTGAAGTCTCTTCCTGTATTTCAGTTTTTTTAATTTTTTTAAAAAAATTATTTCCTCACATATTACATCATAACTACAGTTTCCCATCTCTCCACTCTTCCCAGTTACCAACTCCCCCACCTGCCCTTTTTACCAGATCCATTTCTTCTTTTCCTTTTAATGAAAGAGCAGGCCTCCCTGGGATGTCAGCCAAACATAGCAGAAAAAGATTCAATAAGACTAACCCTCAAATTTGGATGAAAACCATAGATGAGAGCTCAGCCCAATTGTCACCATAGAAGATTCATCCAGCAATTGATGGGATCCAATGCAGACATCCACAGTCAAACATCAGGTGCTGCTCAAAGATCCTGGCAAAACAGGAAAAGGAAGGATTGTAGGATACAAAACGGCTCTACAAATCCATGAGAACACAGGCCACAGAATAAACTAAGCAGAGATCATAGGGACTCACAGAGACTAAAGCAGCAATCATAGAACCTGCATAGACCCAAGTTAGGTCTACAATTATGTAGCTTGGTGTTGAGTGAGACTGAGGGATATCTTTGATCCATTTGCCTACTCTTGGACTATTTTCCTCCTACTAGTTTGCCTTATTCAGCCTTGATATGCCTATATTCATTGTAATTTGTTATACTGTGTTCAGTTTCATTTTTAGTAGATATTCCATGAAACATATCCAACATACATTCATATGTCATATGCCATTCTCTGTTTACTAAGCTTGCCTATAACACAACAATTAAAGAAAAATTAAGCAGGTAGTATGCTTACAATTATTACAGTGATAAAGTCATGTTAACTTGGTAAAAATAGCCTTGAGAAACATTAATGCTAACTGTATCGTTCTTTAGAATGATCTTTTCCATTTTATGTGTCTTTTATCAAGACACATTCACATATTTGATCAATATAGCCTTATTTCAGAACTCCATGTCTATGAACCATTTTAAGTCTATTATAAAAATTATTCAATAACATATATTTTATGGAATGGAAATAAAAATGAAACCACTATTTTAGTTGATCATTTAAAAGAATGCTTAATGCACTAGAAAATAATGTAGGTGCTTGCAACATCAATCTTCTACTCTGCCAAGAATAGCAAGTGATCTTAGCCACAAAAAAATCAGCCCCTGTTTCTTCTTTATCACAATTTTGAACATATTTGAGGATAAGATTATTTAATTTATTATCCAGAACATGACATATTATGTCTGGTTTTCATATGATGATAAGTTATGTCCAGTCAAGTCTAAAGTTTCATTTATTGCCATGAAAATGTCTATTATGTGTCCTATTTTTTCATAGAAATTTAACAGTTTTATAAATTATGTGTAGTATTATTTGACTGAACTAAATGTTGTATTTGAGTTCTTTAATCTTCTTTCGTATTTCTTCTAAAAATGGTAACGATCTGGAGTAATAAGATTGGTAATTGTAAGAACTGTAAGTTAATGAAGAGACAAAAACTTGAGAGAAAACTCTTGACATCTCCCAAGTGTGTAAGATTTAGCCATATGCATTTCACATTATTAAACATTCTTTTTGTGTTTGAAATTATTTTCCTCACTTTTAGAGAATCATTCTTTGGTTGTTATTAGTAAGCTTTGATCTCTAATTAAAAGTCTTCCCAAACACCTCTCCTTGCTGATTCTGTTTAATTAATTGTCAGATGTAGAGACACATGTTTCAGGGTTCATTATGTTTGGTCAAGTCATAAGAATTCATACTCTAAGCTTTTGCTTTGGACTCAAGTGTTGTCTCCTAAAAGACATTGTTAGCACCTATTTCCTTATCAACTACCTAGATAAGAAATAAATCAAAATAAGCTGGGTTCTGTAGTTTAGACACGTAAGTACCAGACTCAGTATAATCCCTATCTTATATCCACAAGACTGTAGATGTTTAATGTGATAGTCAGAGGATGGCAAAATATTGAATTTGTATGTTTAGAGTTGCCCATAATAGAATATATTTTCTTGAATACAGCATTCAAAACTGAGACAACGAAAACTTCAGTTGCCACAGAAAAGATTTTTGACAAGCCATGCAAAGTTGGGATAATCCTAAGATTTAAGGTTATAAAAAAGTATATGCCCTTCAAACAAAATACTTCATTCCACATATGTTCTTTTTATCCTAACTCTTGGATTCATTCTATGAATTGAATAATGTACAATGATAAATGCAGCACACAGCAGGCCCAGGGTCTGAGACACTGGTGTGGAATGTTCTTATCCTTTAATTTTGTGACTCCTCTAGGAATGCTCTGTCATTAGTATTTAAATCACTTCATAAATATTTCACTTTAAATACCATTGTAAAGTCTTGTGTATGCCTTAATTTGTGTCTAACATAATGGCTTTGTATAGTGAGACAATTTCATCAGGACACTCTTGCGATTAAAAAGAGATTTAATGGAACTCTCCAGGTTTTCATTGATTTGACCATGGCACAGAAAACAACAGCCATTTGATCTTCAGAACAGCATCTCCTATTTAACTATTTGTGCTTTTAAAGAAATATCAACAAATATATGTCTAACAAAAATACAATAATTGTGCATATTATTTTAACCAGGGTAAGTGTGAGAGGAAAAATAAGAAACAGGAACACATTTAAAGCCATCAGCTGTTGTTTTCTGAGGAAAATGATGGTCAAAAGACAGAACAAATGAATGTAAAAATATGAAAATTATCTTAGGTAATTTTAACACTTGATATTCATTAACATCTATTCTGTCGTTCTATCATTGGGTCATTTTAAAATTAAATATTTGTAAAGTTTCTAAAAAATAATGTTAATACCAATACCTTTTGTAGAAAATGGAAAACAGAAGTGTAATATCTTTCTTCTAGAAGGATGTTAGTGGCAGCTATCTAGCAAATATCCTTCCCTGGGCATTCGTTCTTATATAACCTGGTTTTACATAGTTTAAAGAGTCTCAAAACAACTCCAGAGAGGAATTATTTCTTTTATGCTCCATCTTTTATAATATCAACACCATTGAATAGCAAAGTGATCAATTAAATAACTCCCTTTGAATAATTCATCTATGAAAACAGTAAAATCAGTTACAGTTATTCTTCACACTGAGTAGTCACACTCTTAACCATCAAATAAAAATTTGATATATTTTTAAGTTATTTAACTAGACAAAAATGTCTATAGGTAAAGTCACCACTTCTGTAGAGAGAATCTTCTTTGATATGACATGATTGGTAGATGCACATTTCTTTGCATAGGCAATACGATTTTGAATGCAGTTAAAAGATATGCTGTGTGACTGTCTTTTCTAGACAGAGCAATATGAATAGAACAACAGCAATACCAATAAACCTGAAACACAGAATGGTGGAAATGTCATGAGGTCTGGATGTTTAGAATGAGAATGTAACCCATGGTTATAATAGATTTGAAGAGTTGGTCTCAAGCTGGTGGAACTCTTTGAATGGTTTAGCCTTGTTAATGTAGGTGTGTATCTAAGTGTGAACCTTGAGATTTCAAAAAATCAGTCCCATTCCCAGTTATCTCTCTCCTCATTGTAATTATGGATGAAGAAATAAACTGAAAGCTAAAATCTAGTCTGTGGCTTCTGATTGCTGCCATCCTCAATGTTCCCTACATGGTCATAGAGTCTAACTTTCTGAGAATGTAAGCCCAAATACACTCTTCTTTCTTTATGTTGTCTTGGTTATTGATTAAGAAAAATAGAAAAGAAAGTTGATATGTTAAATAGTCAAAGAGAATGGGAAACCAGAAATAAATTTATATAGCCACAGTCCCACAATTTTTGGCAAACTTAGCAGAAATTGGCATTGTATGGAAGAAAAAAAAATTAACTGGAACAAAAGTAACACTGCCATATTACTATAAAAATGGAAGAAATTGTGATAAAATAACAAAAGACCAATGATGGTTATTATAATAAAATACACATTTTAGGATGAGCCTGAAATTGGTTTAAATACAGGATACACTTAATAGCATTTCCACTTGGGATACTCATATTATGGGAGAATGTCATGGTAGCCTCAGTAGATTCTGTAAGACAGAGTTCTATAGACTGAGACCGAAAAATGTCTCTTGGGGCCTGTGGAACTCTCCTAATTAGAAGCTGAAAATCTCACTTGGCAAATTTCTTTGCTCCTAAACTTTCCCTCTTCTTAGTAGCCGGGACTAGTAAAAACCAAGCAAATTAAGATGTGAAAGAATCCATCTTGAAGTAATATTACTGTTCAAAAACCTCTTTTCTTAGGACTGTAATGCTATGCCTTAGTCACATTTAACCCCCAAGATTAAAAAGGAGATCTCATTGAAAATATGAAACAATGAGAAGAATTTTCTGGGAATCCTAAAAGTACAAGTTCATTTTGTTATTCGACCCTTAGACAAAGTCCTTGCAGGACGCATGGGGGTTGGGCCTAGTCTTAGACAAAAGGCTCAAATTAGAAGATATTTTCATTTGAGGAACCTCATAATATTCCCTTGCCAGACAGGTGGGTTTGGGCAGGTTCAATTTACATTTGAGTTAGGGCCAAGCTTAGAGCTTCCTCAGTGGAGGCTTGTGAGGAACTACTTTTGTCTTGCAAACCACACCTAGGGAGTTTCTGGCCAAAACATCATTCTTGGCTTATCCAGGTGTGGTTCAGGTTGCAGTTCAAACTTATGAAATATTAGCTATGTGGAATTTTAGGGAGGCATTGGAATTTGGCCAGCCTACTCCATACTCCAAAATTATTATAGGAAACTTCAGGTTTTTACGGAAGAAAGCCAGGTGTCAGGTAAAGTTTACTCATGGAGACTCATTTGGACTAAGATTGACCTTGTCGGTGCTTGAGCTTCGAAATTTATTACACAGGAAACATTTTACCTGGTTGATTTTACATTTCCTTGTGCCAAATGGTAATGATAATTGTTCCTTGTACTTGTTTTGCTGGATACATCTTTTGATATGTAAATATCGATCCCTCATGCTCAAAAACTCCTGTTTAAGAAAAAGAATACGCACTTGTATCCTAAACCATCTCTCTTCTTCTGGTGTCTGTGTCATTTCGCCAAATCCTTATCTTCCAAAGCCAGAAGAAACCTGTTTTTCCCCATGAGTACAATTCCTGGCTGGGTTTGGTCTGCAGCAGGAGAAAATACTTTAGAGGATTTTCTAAGTGTCAAAATTGTAGAAACTTCATAGGTGGATAATTTTTCATTTGGTTTGTAAGCTCAAGGACTAAAAAAAAAAAAAAAAAAAAAAAAAAAAAAATGTTGCATCCCTACTACCCAGAGCTTTCAAAAACCTACTTGACATTTGGAGCTTCAAGTGCCTAGTGATATATTTGCATTATAATGTTTCTGACAATAAACATTCTTGCTTAATTAATGCCTTAGATAGTACATTTAAAACCATACTATCATTTTTTTCTTGGGCATAAAGTAAATATACTCAAGGTATTTCTCCTATGAAATGCAAGTAAAATTATATTTTGTAAAAAAACAAAAAACAAAACAACAACAACAACAAAAAAAAACAGTGGAAATGTGTAGTAAAGAAAGATTGTTGAGAGACACCAAGAACCAAGGTACAATGTGCTAATAAGTATATGGCTTCCTGTTTTGAAGTATTCATCTTCTTCCACCGGGGTCACACCTAGTTTTTCTCAAACAGGTTCATTCACTATGGAGTAAGCATGCGAACATATGAGACCATAAGATCCATCTCATTCAATCTACCAGTCAAGAATGTTTTCTATAGTTAGTGGACACTCCAGGAAGATAGTGGGCTTCATCTCTTTTGTTTGGCTGAAACATATCTTCAGCCAACTTCACTCGGTCTCTGTCTCTGTCTCTGTCTCTGTCTCTGTCTCTCTCTCTCTCTCTATCTATCTATCTATCTATCTCTCATTCAAACATATCTATTATTCATTTATTATTTTGTAAACACATCTTAGATAAATAATTGCTGTTTTATTTCATACAACCTGAACATTACTTTAGTAGCAGAAAAAAATCTGTCTTAATGCATTGAATTATTTTAACACAATGCTTAACTTTCTGAACAAATACTGATGTTCTTGTTTGCCTTCTGTATTGTTCTCCTCACACAGTATTGTTGTGACATAGACTCTTCCCAGAGTGTCACCATCTCCACCCAGAACTATGATTTTCATTACAGAGTCATGGTACCTAAAAGGGCCCAGCAAAATTAAGAGTTCTTCTCAGAAATAGGCCAGAATCTGGGTTATAAGTTGGCATCTGACCGTTCTAATGGTCATGACTATACACACTGCCCCATAGGTATGGAATAATCCTTATGAATCCTGCTAATACTTTATTCTCAGGTGGAATAGGTAGTTATATTCTGGATACCACAGACAGGTTTCTTTAAGGAGAACCATAAAGAAAACTCATTCTTTGATGAGTAATCAGATATATATATATATATATATATATATATATATATATATATATATGATGGCCATGCAATCATTTTTATAAAGTAAAATTATAAAGAAATCTTAGAACATAGATGATTCCAAATAAATAATAGTCACATTTAAAAAATCCATATATTGGAATGTACCACCTCATAGGCCATTTGCATCTTAATAGAAGATAATTCTTCAGTATAAGCACTTACAATTGGAATACCCCAATGTGATGTATTTAATTTTCCATTTATCAAATCCAGGTTTAGTAGGTCTGGTGTGACAGGCTCAAGTGGTTAAAGCAGTGTTGTGAAGCAAAAGTCAATGTGGTAAGGTGCTTACCAACTTCATGAAAGCTCTAACATAACTGATTTAGTATTGTTCAACACATTCAAATGTGCTGAAGGATGAATTTATCTAGAGTTTCCAAGGTGCCTTAATTGCTATACGAATGGCTGCATGCTTAAATTATTTTAGAAAATACCAAATTTAGTCTGCCTAAATGATTCTTCTAGATCTTAAAACTAAAATGTCAATTGGAGAAGTATTTTCTTTTCTTTCTTTTTCTTTTCTGGAACCTAATTTTAATGAATTATCCTATACTTTAAAATATTGTCTCTTTATGCAAGACAAAGAGAATTTGGAAATATTGCAGTGAGTCCAGAGAGAAGAAATACTGACAAAGTGTTATTTGCAACTCAAGAAGACTATAAAATACTAATATTTTATCATTATTTTTATGTATTTTCATCTTGTGTATTCTACACTTTTTAGTATTTATATTTAAGGACTCATAGAACTAAGTGACTGAAAAAAATTATAAAAAATGCATTTTATAGACTTTTATAATGCATTAATAAAAAATAAATTATGTATTAAATTTGCATGCATGCTTAAAGTATAGCATGAAAAGATCAACTTATCTACATAAAGGATATTACAGTATTTTACACTGTATTAAGTGTAAACATATTCTGTCAAGATCCATTAATTGCACTGAAAATCCTAGTATTTAATCACTCTAAAATGGCTCCATTGTGTTTAAAGGCGTGTAAAGTGGAATCCACTGGATTTAGAGCTTCTAATTTTCAGATCACACTGTATGATATCTAGAAGTTCAAAGACATGAAATTCTCAGAAGGTAAAATGTCTGTGACAATAATTGCCTTTTGTTTTCTTTGCAATGGTTTTGCCATCATATTCATATAACCAAAGGCCAGAGGGGGAACAAAACAAACTCATGATATTTTTTCTAAATCATTTGCTAATAGAAAATTAGTATATGGATTTTGTACACATAACATAAAACTGAAACTTCATTTTTCATAGCATTTACATATTTTTTTTTACATAACACAACTGAGAACATGGCTAATTTAGCCATATTGCGAAACCTTATATGGGACCAAACAACGAAATCAGATTTTATTCTTAGAGTTATGTCTGTGCTTTTTGAAGTTAGTATTAACCCATTCCATGTACACAGTATCATGGCTTTGTTAGCTTTTCTCCTATCTCAGAGCCAGGAGTTTTTTCTGTTTTAGCTCAATGCCAGTTTTGTGCTGAATGCCTGCTGCTTCCCAACTACATATCTAGGATTTTGTAGTTTAATTGCCACTTGCACAGTGGTATTGTACATAAACACAGCAGCTGCTACTGTATGTTGGAAGTGGCTCAGAAAAATCTATGGACACTGTTCAGCATTGACTAAAAAGCCAAAAAAAAATTTAGACCCAGCTGCATTACTCTAACAGCTTGGCAATATCACACCTTCACAAAAAGTATTCAACTCATTGAAAACTTCTTGCAATATGTTTGCGACCACACAAGAGAAAATTGCATGGGGCCATGTGGGTTAGTGTTAAAAACTTTTTGAAAATGAAGACTTTTTCTTTCTTTCTTTTTCTTTTCATAGCCACATACAACCTTGGATTTTGTTCATTAGTATTCTGTGTTGCTACAGATTTCCACTAGAGATAGCAAAGCTAATAGGAAACTTGGATATCTTCCTGGTAGCAGGTAGAGATTATGCTCGTTTTTGGTTAAACCAATTAAAAAGTGAAATCAAAGGGGAAATCCAAAGAAACCTTCACAGAAGATCTTTGCTAGGGCAGATTACACACTTTAATGAACTCTTTGGTATATGGATGAGGAGGCCTGATATCACATTCAAAATGTAGCAATGCCAAAAATTAAATAAGTAAATAAAATAAAAAATAAACCTTCTTTGAACACATACTTATTATCTCTGTGTGTTTTTTCCAATGGTTCACTGCTAGCCTCTGCCTCTGTATGTGAAAGGCTCCTACTTATACCTTTATTTGGTCTCATTCTACATATTAATCCCCTTTCCACACTATTTTGAGACCCACTGAGTTTAATCAAGATTTTCTGGGTTTGTTACTATTGATGTAGTCTGCTAAGCTCCTCAGTGTGTACACAAATAGAGATAGTGACTACCACTGTCTCAGATATTGTCATTAACCAGGTATTTTATGAAGCAAGAGGATAGAGTCACATTAGCTGTACCATATACCCTTCCCTACCTGTGGATACCACTATAACTTCTGTGATATCATAGCTGCATTGGCTTTGCTGCATACAGAATATGACATTTCAGAGCACTTCACATAAAACTATTTTCTGATATGCAAAATAGCTCTATATCCTCAAAAGCTTTGTCATTCATATTGTGTCTTAAATACACAAAAGAGAAGTTATTCTGTATTAGCATCTAAGAGAACCCTATAGTACAGTAGACCTAGATCCAATAGCTTTCTTTATGGATATTGAAATTATTAGAATTATGTATTTTTGTGTGATAGAAAAAAGTATCTGCAATATGCTAATCTATCTTCTTGTTATGTTCTGACTTAATCTTTGCCATAGTTAATGTAGTAGAATGATTTCTTTAGTGAAATGGCACATGTAGATATTCTCATTATTATTGAAGGTCAGTCAAGTCTACTGCCTTGCACCTGTGAGAATATAGATGGGTCTTTTACATTGTTTAATAATTACAGTACCAGTGCACACATGCATACACATACATACACACACACACACACACACACACACACACATACACACACATCATTTCAAAATCATGGTTTGCTTTTCTAAATGGTAATTTTGTCTTCTTTTATTTTCATTTTCTATTTTATTTGCAAATATAGTACAGTTTATTTCATAGCTATAATAATAACTACCTAATACTTTGATTAATTAAAAGCCAATATTTTTCTTCTAAACAGAAATCCAATTTTAAAATTTAGTTCCCTTATTTTGTCTATTTTATTAGCTCCATTATCATTAAAAGTTCTGTTTCTTTGAAACGCATCAAATATCTCATCTAGAATTTAATATTTTACTTGACTTTCTCAAGAATCACATTCTCAAAGTTGGATTCTTGAAGTTTCTGAGGCACATTTCATTCTGTAATAATCTTTTATACATTCCTACCAAGCCCATTTCTTCATTTCTTTTATCATACTACAACTTTCCTAGACTAATCATTTTCTGTAGTCATGAAAAAACCTGTGATTAATCCCTTCAAGTTGGATAGAATATTGCTGTTAATTTAAAATTTATGTTCCCATTCATGCTTAAATTGTGCTAACTATATTTTACAAATTCTTTAGAAACATTTCACTTTTCCATGAGACTCACTGTCAGCAACCTTACAGCTTCATACTTTTCTCAACAAAAGAGATGAAAGACATGTGTGCACATTAGGAGTGATGCCTTTAGGGAACTTGGTATATTTCTCTCTGTCAACCATCAGCTCCAATAATGTGTTGGGTTTTAGTCTCTTACCAAATACCTCATGAAAATTAGTCTGGGAGAAGAAATATTAACTGTTAGCCCATGATCAGTTGGCTCCACTGGTTTAGAAATTATTTTAAAACAGAATATCAAGGGGGTAGAAGCAAGAAGAAGGACTAGAGTCTTCATATTGACAGTGTGCAGGAAGGAATGGGATAGTGATAGAGAAAACTGTAGCAAGAGATTTTGGCTATTCTGCTTTATGCTTCCGATGGGTCGCACTTCCAGCTACTTGCACAAGAAATCTTTGGATCTGCAAATGATACACAAACACACACACACACACACACACACACACACACGCATACGCACATGCACACACACACACACACACACACACGCATACGCACATGCACACACACACACACACACACACACACACACACACACATACACACACAGCATCTAGCTCAATATCTTGCCACTTCACATCCTCCCCTTGCTACCCTAGGACCAATTGAGTGGCCAGTGGCCAGTTGGCTTTATCTCCTGAAGCTACTATATCCATCCATATCCCAACATTTTGTGGAAAATTCTCCTTCTCCTCCCTCCTGCATCCTAGCACTACCTTGCCTCTCTTCATCCAACAATTGACTACTGGCATCTTTATTGATTGATCAAAAACCAATTGGGGACACGAACCTTACTATTTGGATTCCTAATTAAATCCTTAGAAACAATCTCCAATAGAACAAGTATATTCAATCATTTTAGCAATGAATCCATCAATAAAGCATTCATGATTCCTCTGAGTACCAGCTCATCTCTGAGAACCTGTATGTTTGAAGGCCAAGCATTCATCAGGTGTGCTTTGAAGGAATCAAATATTGACTCATTTCTTATTTCTTAATTTGGTTCGAGGATGAAGTTCTTGAAGATATAGAACACAAGAACCTAAATTAATTTTAGAAGCAGCTATTAATATATCTGATTTTTCTGCAGGCAAATTTCATTAAACTATAAATAGAAAATATATTTTAATTAAAAAATGTTTCCTAAAATAAGATCACTAATCATATTTCGAATCATGAAAATTCATAGAATTCACCCATATACACCATGCAATATACATTTTATTGTACATACAGAAAATGATGGTTTTCTAGAGTTATATTTTCTTCCATATGGCTCAAAGTTGGGACAATTCTTTAAGTAATCACATGTAAAGCAGCACATAATTCTACCAGTGAATAAATGTGTGTCTTGTTATTATTTTCTGACATCCTTAAAAACAATAATGATAAAATAATGGAAAAGGATTTATTTTCTTTAAAATTATTGTTTTTGACAATAGGTAATATATATTTTCTATCACAATCATTAAAAAGATTACTATACCATGTACTATTCAGAAAAGCCAAGATATTTTGTATTAAAAAAGCATAACTTTTAGAATGCTAACAAAAATAAGTTAATATTTGAAAATATCAAATTTTGAATTTTAAATAATATGCAGTTGGCAATTATTGCATAGCTTATCTTAGTGTTTAACACAACTTGCTGAGTTCTATTTAAATAATTTTAAATTCTTTTGAAAAGCGAGATAGAAAGAATTAGTTTAAATTTGACAGTTTTTTAAATTATGAGAAAATTTTGTCATAAGATTTTGATATATAACAATAAATCAATACATAATGTATTATATTGTAACATACTAATAAATACAATAATAAACTCATATTCTTCCTGAAAAATAATAATTTAGTCATATTTATCCTAAATTGTAAAATAATTTTAACAAAATATGTCTCTAATTTATATATATCCTGACTGTGAGTCAATAGAAAAAAATGATTGTTGACATTAAATTGTTCACCATTGAAAAGATACATCATATCTACTTTTACATGTTAGGGATGTCTAATCATTAGACTGCTTTATGTGAAAAATATCAGCTCCTATGTTCTATTCTCAGAACCAAAGCAGAGAAGTTAGAGATGTTAGTTGTGATATAAATCCAATGAAGAATACAAAACAAATTAAGAAAAAGAGAACCCTAGGCCTTGCTGGCTGACCATCCTAGAGAGTGCCCAGAGAGCTCAGATCAGTGAGAGATTCTGTCTCTTGAAAAAGAAATAAAGGTAGATACCAGCACTCCCCAAATATTCTTCAGTCTTTCAAAACTTTTGTCCATAGCTACTCATATGAGTCTGTTCGACAACATAATCTTTCATGCTTCTTTGCATATACCTGGACGTTCTTGCTCACTATTTTAATAATATTTTATATTTAATATTTTAAGAATATGAAGTGAGAAATGTAGTTACAGATTTTTATGTAATTTTTTTGTGTTTTATTGATTGCCCTCATTTCTCTTGTCATTTCATTTTCTCAGAATGTTCTTCCATATATATTATACAACTATAATCTTTATTACTGTCCTCTTTTTTCTCATGGTTCAGTTTGTGTTTGGAAAACAATTTTGCGTGCTTTGAATATATGAATACATTGATTCACAAAAGACTATCATGAAAGTATCATCCATGAGAAGGGGATATAAATGAGGTCTATAACAAAACCCAGTTTTCTTATTTCTTTTTTTAATTTTTCTTATTTTCTATATTCTTTGTTTACATCCAAAGGCTTTCCCCTTTCCCAGTTTTGTTACAATGAATTTTAAAATGCATAATATGTTTGTGAATTCCTTGCATGGACTTAATCTGTGATTTAATCACTTCCATTCTTAAAAATACTCAGAAATCCGCCTGCCTCTTGCCTCCCAAGTGCTGGGATTACAGGCGTGTGCCACCACCGCCCGTGTAGGATTTCTTAAATTCCAACACTTCAGAGATTCTCCTTGCAGCATTGCGAAGAGCAGACAACAGAGAGCTTCCGGCTTGCCCTTGAGCCACATCCTGACGAATTCTGTTGCCTCAGAGAGTTTAGCCTAAAACTTGCTACTTTGGAGGAGAGATCACTGGGTCCACCAGTGCCTTGGGAGAATATTTGCATCAACATGCATGTCCCGGGTATGTTTCTTAGCCTCTCGTTTAGCAGTAAATCAAAATTTATTTTTGATGAAAATTTTCATTGGTGTTAGTTTTTAAACTGTTTACACAGTAAATGATTAGTGGTTGCAATTTAATTCTCCCTCCTAATTTTTTTTCTTACAGCGAATATGTACAGCATATACCTACAATAGTCAACCTATGGTGCCAAAAATTTTATTCAAAGAAGAATGGAGACAGAGTATATGGAGGATGGCAGGATAGCCAAAACCTCACCTGAACATGCAGGGTGGCTAGGGATCGAGTTCTGGGCCTTCTGTGCTGTTCTAATTCAGTCTATGAGCAGCAGCAATATAAATCTCATTGAACAAAGAGAAGAAACACTCCAATTTGACTTAGGTAGCCAATGAGGAGAATCACAGATATTTTGTTCCATGATATTTCTCTATTCAGTACTGTATTTAAATATTCTGAATGATCTCAGATAAAAAAAAAAAAAAAAAAACTTCACCTTGTTCCAACATTTAGATGTGTGGAATCAAATAACAGTAGTTCTTTTTCCCAAAAACTCTGATTAGAATAAAGCATTTTATATGTCTAAAAATAGAAAACATTTATGTGCTATTATTAATATTTATTCTTTTTCTTCTTTTTTTAATTTAATTTTTTTATTTTCTATATTCTATGTTTACATTCCAAAGGCTTTCCCCTTTCCCAGTTCCCACCCACCATACTTCCCACAGTTCCTCTCCCCCCCCCAACTATTCCCCAATCATTCCCCCTCCCCCCTCGGTTTCTTTACTAAACTGGATGCAATCTTTACAGGCCCAGGGTCCTCTCCTTTCTTCTTCTTGGGAATCATTTGACTTGCTATTTGTGTCTTGAGTATTTTAGGACTTCTGGGCTGATTAATATCCACTTATCAGTGATTGCATTTCATGTGCATTCTTTTGTGATTGGGTTAATTCACTCAGGATGATATTTTCCAGGTCTAACCATTTACCTACAAATTGCATGAATTCATTATTTTTAATTGCTGAGTAGTATTCCATTGTATAAATATACCACATTTTCTGTATCCATTCCTCCTTTGAGGGATATTTGGGCTCCTTCCAATTTCTGGCTATTATAAACAAGGCTGCTATAAACATAGTGGAGCATGTGTCTTTATTACATGCAGGGGAATCATCTGGGTATATGCCCAGGAGTGGTGTGCCAGGGTCCTCTGGAAGTGACATGCCAAATTTTCTGAGGAACTGCCAAACTGATTTCCAGAGCAGTTTTACCATTTTGTAATCCCACCAACATTGGAGGAGTGTTCCTCTTTCTCCACATCCTCACCAGCACTTGTTGTCTCTTGAGTTTTTAATCTTAGCCATTCTGACTGGTATGAGGTGGAATCTCAGGGTTGTTTTGATTTGCATTTCCCTGATGACTAATGATGTTGAACATCTTTTAAGGTGTTTCTCGGCCATCCGAATTTCTTCTGGTGAAAATTCTTTGTTTAGCTCTGTGCCCCATTTTTTGATAGGGTTATTTGGTTCTTTGGGGTCTAACTTCTTGAGTTCTTTGTATATATTGGATATTAGCCCTCTGTCGGATGTGGAGTTGGTGAAGATCTTTTCCCACTTTGTTGGTTGCCTTTTTGTCCTTCTGACAGTGTCCTTTGCTTTGCAGAAACTTTGTAGTTTTATGAGGTCCCATTTGTCGATTCTTGATCTTACTGCATAAGCTATTGGTGTTCTGTTCAGGAACTTTCCCCCTGTGCCCAAGTCCTCCAGGGTCTTCCCAAGTTTCTTTTCTAATAGTTTCAGTGTGTCTGGTTTTATGTGGAGGTCCTTGATCCACTTGGAGTTGATCTTAGTGCAAAGAGATAAGAGTGGGTCAATTCGCATTCTTCTGCATGTTGACTTCCAGTTGAACCAGCACCATTTGTTGAAAAGGCTATCTTTATTCCACCGGATGGTTGTGGCTCCTTTATCAAAGATCAAGTGACCATAAGTCTGTGGGTTCATTTCTGGGTCTTCAATCCTGTTCCATTGATCTGCTTGCCTGTTGCTATACCAATACCATGCAGTTTTTAACACAATTGCTCTGTAGTACTGATTGAGGTCAGGGATATTGATTCCCCCAGAAGTCCTTTTATTGTTGAGAATAGTTTTAGCTATCCTGGGTTTTTTGTTGCTCCAGATGAATTTGAGAATTGCTCTTTCTAGATCTATGAAGAATTGAGTTGGGATTTTGATGGGGATTGCATTGAATCTGTATATTGCTTTTGGCAAGATGGCCATTTTTACTATATTGATCCTGCCAATCCAGGAGCAAGAAATATTTTTCCATCTTCTGAGGTCTTCTTTGATTTCTTTCTTCAAGGACTTCAAGTTCCTGTTGTACAGATCTTTCGCTTGTTTGGTTAGAGTTACGCCAAGATACTTTATGTTGTTTGTGGCTATTGTGTAGGGTGTTATTTCCCTAATTTCTGTCTCAGCCTGCTTGTCCTTTGAGTACAAGAAGGCCACTGACTTGCTTGAGTTAATTTTATAACCTGCCACTTTGCTGAAGTTGTTTATCAGCTGTAGAAGTTCTCTGGTGGAGTTTTTTGGGTCGCTTAGGTAAACTATCATATCATCTGGAAATAATGATAGTTTCACTTCTTCCTTTCCAATTTGTATCCCTTTGACTTCCTTATGTTGTCTAATTGCTCTTGCTAGAACTTCAAGTACTATATTGAAAAGATATGGAGAGAGAGGGCAGCCATGTCTAGTCCCTGATTTTAGTCGAATGCTTCAAGTTTCTCTCCATTTATTTTGATGTTGACTACTGGTTTGCTGTAGATTGCTTTTACTATGTTTAGGTATGGGCCTTGAATTCCAGCTCTTTCCAAGACTTTTAGCATGAAAGGATGCTGAATTTTGTTGAATGCTTTTTCAGCATCTAATGAGATGACCATGTGGTTTTTTTCTTTCAGTTTGTTTATGTAGTGGATTACATTGATGGATTCCCGTATGTTGAACCATCCCTGCATCCCTGGGATGAAGCCTACTTGATCATTGTGGATGATCATTTTGATGTGCTCTTGGATTCGGTTAGCAAGAATTTTATTTAGTATTTTTGCATCTATATTCATAAGAGAAATTGGCCTGTAGTTCTCTTTCTTTGTTGGATCTTTTTGTGGTTTAGGTATTAGTGTAATTGTAGCTTCGAAGAATGAGTTGGGCAGTGTCCCTTCTGTCTTTATTTTGTGGAATAATTTAAAAAGTATTGGTGTTAAGTCTTCTTTGAAGGTCTGGTAGAATTCTGCACTAAAACCATCTGGTCCCGTACTTTTTTTGGTTGGGAGGCTTTCTATAACCCCTTCTATTTCTTTAGGGGTTATGGGACTATTTAGCTGATCTACTTGATGCTGATTTAATTTTGGTATTTGATATCTGTCTAGGAAATTGTCCCTTTCCTCCAGGTTCTCCAGTTGTTTTGAGTATAGACCTTTGTAGTAGTATCTGATGATCTTTTGTATTTCCTCAGTTTCTGTTGTTATGTCTCCCTTTTCATTTCTAATTTTGTTAATTTGTATACTGTCTCTGTGTCCTTTGGTTAGTCTGGCTAAGGGTTTATCTATCTTGTTGATTTTCTCAAAGAACCAGCTCCTGGTCTTGTTGATTCTTTGTATGGTTCTCTTTGTTTCTATTTGATTGATTTCAGCCCTGAGTTTGATGATTTCTTGTCTTCTACTCCTCCTGGGTGAATTAACTTGTTTTTCTTCCAGGGCTTTAAGGTGTGCCGTTAAGCTGCTAGTGTATGCTCTCTCCAGTTTCTTTTTGGATGCACTTGGAGCTATGAGTTTTCCTCTTAGCAGTGCTTTCATTGTGTCCCATAGATTTGGGTAGGTTGTACTTTCATTTTCATTGAATTCTAAAAAGTCTTTGATTTCTTTTTTTATTTCTTCCTTGACCAAGGTGTCATTGAGTAAAGTATTGTTCAGTTTCCATGTGTATGTGTACTTTCTGTTGTTTTTGTTGCTATTGAAGACCACTCTTACTCCATGGTGATCTGATAGGAGGCATGGAATTAGCTCGAACTTCTTGTATTTGTTGACATCTGTCTTGTGACCAATTATATGGTCTATTTTGGAGAAGGTACCATGCGGTGCTGAGAAAAAGGTATATTCTTTAGCTTTAGGATGAAATGTTCTATATATATCTGTTAAATCCAATTGGTCCAGAGTTTCAAATAGTTTCACTGTGTCAATGTTTAGTTTCTGCTTTCCTGATCAGTCCATTGAGGAGAGTGGAGTGTTGAAGTCACCCACAATTATTGTGTTAGGTGTAATGTGTGCTTTAAGCTTTAGTAAGGTTTCTTTTACGAATGAGAGTGCCCTTGCATTTGGAGCATAGATGTTCAGTATTGAGAGCTCTTCTTGGTGGATTTTCCCTTTGGCCAGCAAGAAGTGACCTTCTGAGTCTCTTTTGATGATTTTAGGTTGGAAGTCAATTTTATCTGATATTAGAATGGCTACTCCAGCTTGTTTCCTGAGACCATTTGCTTGTAAAATTGTCTTCCAGCCTTTTACTCTAAGGCAGTGTTTTTCTTTAACACTGAGATGAGTTTCCTGTATGCAGCAAAATGTAGGGTCCTGTTTCTGTATCCAGTCTGTTAATCTATGTCTTTTTATTGGGGAATTGAGTCCATTGATGTTAAGAGATATTAAGGAATAGTAATTATTACCTCCAGACATTTTTGAAATTATATTTATTTATCTTATTTATTTTTTATATTCGAGAGGTTATCTTCTTTTGGGTTTGATGAGAGGAGGTTTCTATCTTGCTTCTTCCCAGGTGTAGTTTCCGTCCTTGTCTTGGTGTTTTCCCCCTATTATCCTTTGTAGGGCTGGATTTGTGGAAAGATATCTTGCAAATTTGGTTTTGTCATGGAATACCTTGATGTCTCCATCAATGGTGATTGAGAGTTTTTCTGGGTAAAGTAGTTTTGGCTGAAGTTTGTGTTCTCTTAGAGTTTGCATGATATCTGCGCCCAGGATCTTCTAGCTTTCATGGTCTCAGGTGAGAAGTCTGGTGTTATTCTGATAGGTCTTCCTTTATATGTTACTTGGCCTTTTTCTCTTGCTGCCTTTAGTATTCTTTCTTTGTTTATTACATTTGGAGTTTTGATTATTATGTGACAGGATGTATTTCTGTTCTGGTCCAGTCTGTTTGGGCTTCTATAGGCTTCTTGTATATTCATGGGCATCTCTCTGTTTAGGTTGGGGAAGTTTTCTTCCATAATTTTGTAGAAGATATTTGCTGGCCCTTTAACTTGTAAATCTTCACTCTTGTCTATACCTATAATCCTTAGGTTTGGTCTTCTCATAGTGTCTTGGATTTCCTGGATGTTTTGGGTTACCACCTTTTTGCATTTAGTATTTTCTTTGACTGTTGAATCAATGGTTCCTATGGTATCTTCGGCTTCTGAGATTCTGTCTTCTATCTCTTGTATTCTACTGTTTTATACTTGCATCTATGGCCCCTGATTTCTTCCCAAGGTTTTCTATCTCCAATGTTGTCTCCCTCTGTGATTTCTTAGTTGTTTCTACTTCTGTTTTTAGTATCTGGATGGATGTGCTCAGATCTTTCGCTTGCTTGATTGTGTTTTCATGTATTTCTTTAATAGATTTTTGTGCTTCCTCTTTCATAGCTTCTACTTGTTGGCCCACATTCTTCTGTAGTTCTTCAAGTGAATTTTGTCTTTCGTCCTTATTGTCTTCTTCTTTTTGATCCATCTTCTCCTGAATTTCTTGAAGTGATTTTTGTATTTGCCTCGTAAAGGCTTCTAACTTTCGATCCATTTTCTCCTCTATTTCTTACGAGATTTTTCTATGTGTTCAGCTACCAACATCCTGGCCAGTGATTTTATATCCAAGTCTTGTTTTTCTGGTGTTTTGGGGTATCCAGGGATTCCTGTTGTTGGAGAACTGGGTTCAGATGCTGTCATGTTGCCTTGATTTTTGTTAGTAATGTTCCTTCGTTTTCCTTTTGCCATCTGGTTATTTCTGGTGTTAGTTGGCCTTGTTGTCAGTGGCTGGTGTTTGAATCTCCTGTGAGGCTGGGCTCACCTGTTGTTTCTCTACTGGTGAATATGTGTGA
Source organism: Apodemus agrarius (assembly GCA_964023405.1). Lineage (NCBI taxonomy): Eukaryota > Metazoa > Chordata > Mammalia > Rodentia > Muridae > Apodemus > Apodemus agrarius. Next base: position 44,675,773 of record OZ030023.1, read on the forward strand.
CTGCTGCTTTAAGGGATCCTAAGCTAGCTGCCACCCATGTGATTGTAGCCCCTGTTGGAGTCTGTCTACCTGGGCTTCTCCAGCTGTGTCCTGGTTGCAAGGAACTCAGCCTGCTTGGCTCCGAGATCCTAGCAGATCCCCGTGAGGTTAGCCCTGGAAGGGGTGTCTACCTTGGCCTTTCCAGCTGTGTCCTGGTTGCAATATGGAGGCCAGCCGCTATCACTGGTCCAGGGGCCTGCAAGCTGGTTGCAGAATGCAGCCTCGGTGCAAGGCCAGAGGGCGCGGGGATGTCCCACAGAGCCTGGGCCTTTCCAGCTGTGTTCTGGTTGTAATATGGAGGCCCGCTGCTATTGCTGGTCCAGGGTCCGGCGAGCTGGTTGCAGAACTCAGCCTCGGTGCACGGCTAGAGGGCGCGGGGATGTCCCCCTGAGCTTAGGGGGAGCTTGGCCTGCTTGGCTCCAAGACCCTAGCAGATCCCCCCGTGAAGGTAGCCCTGGAAGGGGTGTCTACCTGGGCCTTTCCAGCTGTGTTCTGGTTGCAATATGGAGGCCCGCTGCTATTGCTGGTCCAGGGGCCTGCTAGCTGGTTGCAGAACGAAGCCTTGGTGCATGGCCAGATGGTGCGGGGATGTCCCACAGAGCCTAGGCGGAACTCGGCCTGCTTGGCTCCAAGACCCTAGCAGATCCCCCCTGTGAGGGTAGCCCTGGAAGGGGTGTCTACCTGGTCCTTTCCAGCTGTGTCCTGGTTGCAATATGGAGGCCCGCCACTATCCATTAATATTTATTCTTAATATTTTTGTGCCAGAGATCCTTGCTAAATAAGACAATTTTTAAATGGCTTACATTATTCATATGTTATTTTAAGTACATCATGTTGCTTGAATTAAGAAAAGCATACCTAAGGCTTTCAGTCCAGATTCTGGGTAACTAAATAAGCATCAAGCAGAAATTGGAGGCTGAACTGGCTGGTATGTGTGTCAACTTGACACAAGCTTGATTTATCACAGAGAAAGGAATCCCCTTGAGAAAAAGCCCCCATGAGATCCAGCTGTGAGACATTTTCTCAATTGGTGATCAAAGGTTGGAAGGCCCATTGTGGGTGATACCATCCCTGTGCTGGTAGCCTTGGGTTCTTTAAGAAAGCAAGCTAAGGTCACTTGATCTTTGACAAAGGAACTGAAAACATACAGTGGAAAAAAGATAGCCTTTTCAACAAAGGGTGCTGGTCCAACTGGAGATCAGCATGCAGAAGAAGGTGAATTGATCCATTCTTATCTCCTTGTACTAAGCTCAACTCCAAGTGGATCAAAACCTACACATAAAACCAGACACACTGAAATTAAGAGAAAAGAAACTGGGGAAGAACCATGAGGACATGGGCACAGGGGGAATGTTCCTGAACAGAACACCAATAGCTTATGCTCTAAGATCAAGAATTGACAGATTGGACCTCACAAAATTACAAAGCTTCTGTAAGGCAAAGGACACTGTCAAAAGGACAAAACTGCAACCAACAAATTGGGAGAAGATCTTCAACAACCCTACATCTGACAGAGGGCTAATATCCAATATATACAAAGAACTCAGGAAGTTAGACCCCAGAGAACCAAATAACCCTATTAAAAAAATGGGGTACAGAGCTAAACGAAGAACTTTTACCTGAAGAACTGAGAAGCACCATAAGAAATGTTCAACATCCTTAGTCATCAGGGAAATGCAAATCAAATCAACCCTGAGATTTCACCTCACACCAGTCAGAATGGCTAAGATTAAAAACTCAGAAGATAGCAGGTATTAGCTAGGATGTGGAGAAAGTGGAACACTCCTTCACTGCTGGTGAGATTTCAAGCTGGTACAACCACTCTGGAAATCAGTCTGGCAGTTCCTTAGAAAACTAGGCACTATACTCCAGAGGACACTGCTATACCACTCCTGGCATATACCCAGGGGATTCCCTAGCATGCAATCAGGATACATGCTCCACTATGTTCAGAGCCTCCTTATTTATAATAGCCAGAAGCTGGAAAGAACCCAGGTGTACCTCAATGAATGAATGGATACAGAAAATGTGGTATATTTACACAATGGAATACTACTCAGCAATTAAAAACAATGAATTCATGAAATTCTAAGGCAACTGGTTGGAACTGGAAAATATTCTAAGTGAGGTAACTCATTCACAAAAGAACACACATGGAATGCACTCACTGATAAGTGCATGTTAACCCAGAAGCTCTGATTACATAAGACACAACTCACATACCAAATCATTCTCAAGAAGAAGGAAGGATAGGGCCCTGGTCCTGGAAAGGCTTGATGCAGCATCGCAGGGGATTGGCAGGACAGACAAATGGGAGGGGTTTGATGGGGTACTGGTGGAAGGAAGAGGGCTTATGGGACTTATGTGGAGGGGGGAACTAGGAAAGGGAAAAGCATTTGGAATGTAAACAAGGAATATAGAAAATAATAATAAAAAGAAAAGAAAAGAAAAGAAAAGAAAGCTAAGATGGCTGGTTCTCCTACAGGGTGGCCCTTTTCCTCAGCTTCTTCCAGCTTTTTCCTAATTCAACCACAGGGATCAGAAACTTCTGTCCATTGGTTGGGTGCAAATATCTGCCTCTGACTATCTCAGCTGCTTGTTAGGATTTTTGGAGGGCAGTCATGATAGGTGCCTTTATTTGAGTGCTGCATAAATTAAGTAAGTGTCAGGATTTGGGATCTCCACTTGAGCTGGATCACACTTTGGGCCTGTTACTGGATGTTCATTTTCTCAGCCTCCTCTCCATTTCCATTTCTGCAGTTCTTTCAGACAGGAACAATTATGGGTCAGAGTTGTGACTGTGGGATGGAAACCACCTCCCTCACTTGATGCCCTGCCTCTCTGCTGGAGGTGAACTCTATAAGTTCCCTCTCCCTACTTTCCTGCAATTCATCTAAGGTCCTCCCTTTGAGTTCTGAGTCTTTCACCTCCCAGGTCTCTGATACATTCTGAGATTGCCTGCTTCCATTCTTTCTGCTGTCACACAGGACTTAAGTCCTTTTACCCCACCCATTACCAAATCTGTTCCCCTTTTGACCCATTCCTGGCCACTTTCCTCCCAGGTCCCTCCCTCCACATTGTGATTGTTTTCTTCGATTGACCTGAACACCTGAGATCTCTCAGACACTGGAGCACCAACCAGGCAGCATAAACCAGCTAATATGAGGCCCCCAACACATAGACAGCAGAGGACTGCTGGGTCTTGGTTCAATTAGTGAAGCTACACCTAACCCTCAAGAGACTGGAAGCCTGGGACTTTAGAGGTTTGGTGGGGTGGAGCGTGAGGGGTAGGGACATCCTCATGGAGACAGGCCAAGGATGAGATATGAAATGTGGAACAACCAGAGGATGGACTGAAAGGGGAATAAAATTTGAAATGTAAAATAAATAAATAAATGAATGAATAATTAAATTAATTAATTTTTTTAAAAAGAAAGAAAGAAAGCTGAGCAAGCCAATAAGTAGCATCCCTGTATGGCCTCTGTATCAGTTCCTGCTTCCTGACCTGCTTGAGCTCTAGTCCAAACTTTGGTGGTTAACAGCAATATGGAAGTGTAAGCCACATAAACCTTTTCCTCCCCAACTTGCTTCTTGGTCATGATGTTTGTGCAGGAATAGAAACCCTGACTAAGACAGGGGTCATACTTACTGTTGATCTGTGTATTACTTGCTCTGCTCAGTCAGTTTATTTTATATGTCTTGTCTGTGCATATTTTAGCAAATACTATTTAAGTAATTAATTCCATGTTAATTAATGGATCCTGGTTGACAGCCTAATAATACCACATGGTAGAATCCATTAAATGCTGTATTTCCCCCTTGAAATTGACTCAATCATCAGGTGGTCCATCAGTATTACACTTCTTCCCAGCTATTTCCTCCATTTATGAGGAAATACATCTAAAGCTGATATAATCTTTCCATTCATTCCACTGTCCCCAATTAAAGATGTAAGAGTACACAGTTAACTGTTTTGGATACAGCACAGTCAGCCACTTTGCTGTACATATAAAAACAAAGTTGTAATATTAAGAACCATTCCAATTAGGGATGGCTCCTTACAAAGCCTAATGAAAAATTATTTTTTTTACAAAATGTTTCTGATTAATTAACTATAAAAAACTAGTCTGTAGAATAAGCAATCTGAATACTAAACAGCAATAACGAAAGGGTTTCATCACTCTATCAGGGACAATACTTCATATGCTAAAATTCTTCCCAATTTTTCTAAATTAAAAGAAAGAAAATGAGAGGTAATTATTCTCTTTACTTGTGGTGTTTGTGATTATTGATGATATTAGGTCTCTGGTTATGTATAAAATGTTGTTTCCTCTGTAAATGTATCACATAGGCACATAATGCATTATTTTATAAAATTAAAAGCTTTTCACATCTAACATGACAGAGGCTCATCTTTTCTTGATTTATGATGTCTAAATTAGTGAATATTGAGTCTTATTCAATTTTTCCTTTCGCTGCATTGCTCTAGTTATCTATTCCTGTATAAATATCACACTAATTCTATTTCATTGAGATTAAGATATTCTTCACTGTTTGAAGGTACCATTCATTGAAGATTTTCAGTAAACAAATAAACATTTTGATGTTTAACAATTCACACACACACAAAAAGCTTTTGAAATATTATTAAAACTGTTTATTTTGTGAATTAATTGGCTCACCATCCACATGTACATTGAAATCAATCACTGCAAAGAAAAATCACAACAGGGGGCTTAACTTACACCAGGCTCCTGTCTCTCCAGATGCTCAGCTCCTTCATAAATGTGCTGATATTGTTAATGACACCTTCAATTAAATTACTTTCAAGAGTTGGATATTGCTACTATAACAAATGTGTTTTGTAGCTTGATATATATTTAGAAATTTTGGGACTTATTCAAATTTAAGCTATTTTTGTATATTTATCTCATACCTCTGCTTTGGGACGTAGATAGGATCATCTTCAAACAATGATGCTCAGATGTTGGTAAAAATATCAATAATCTTCAAGACTATTTAATTCTATGATGAAAACAGCTGGGGAAACGCATGCTAACACACTCAGTGGTAAGAGGATAAATGTCTGGAACTGTATGTAAATGAGAAGCATAATTAGTCCATAACAATATAAGGCTCTGCTATTGCTCATATTTCCAATACTAATAATGCAGTATTTAGTTAAAATAAACATTTCCTCTTAATCTTCAATGATAATTGATTTAAATGTCTTAGTAAATATTTAATAAAAATTGCGTTTTTAATGAAGAGTGGATTCAAATATATCCAGGCTAGTATCTTAGCCCAATACTTAGCTGAAGTTAAAGGCTAGTCTTAGTTTCTTAATAATATGAGAAACTGTATTTTGTAAGTCCTAATACAAATATTGGAAGTTAATAATTTACTTTTCATGTGTATTTTCTACCACCTAAACTTTACTGCTGCCTGATAATACCCTACTCCATCACATTATATAATGCAACTAGATATTAAAAAATGATATGATGTCATTAGAATCTTTTAAAACACATATTTTCAATTTTACTTTTGGACTCAGTGTCAAATAATATAATATAAAGTCTTGATTTATCTGTAACTGTAATAATAACAAATAAAATGAAGTAACTATGATACAGTGTATGGCTTTTCAGTCATTTTCACAAACAAGAACGGTTTACCCTATTCTATTACCATAGCAGGTGAAGCACAAAGATCCTGTTAGAGTTTTTTTTTCTTTTAATGTTTTTTTCTGAGTGAAAATCTAGTTCAGAATTAGGTGGAAATTGATATAAGGCAGCAGATATTATTTTCAGGGCAGTATTAATATAAATTTGTCAAAATGCATATACTGTAGAGAGCTCAACTCAGGACTCATTTCTCTAAGATGTCTTTGAAGTGGAAATCATATCAACCTTTAAAGTCTTGTCCAAATAGTAAGGTGTAAAGATATCAAAGCATGTTGACTAGAGATGAGGCATTGCAAGTTCCACTTAGATGGGTAACTTTAACACACATGATCCCAACAGAATAATGTCAAGATAAAATAGCTAGTAATTTCAAATGAATATACATTAGTTAGCCTTGTCTTCTTTAGTCTTATTCTGCAATAATCATTGTGTAGAGGTCTATTTTGTGAGTAGGGTTATTGTAGCAAATTTGTATCAAAATTACTACCCATGTAGATACTAAGTTGTAGATGTATCCCCAATGAATTTCTGTTTGGTAAAACTCCAGTAATGACTGAGGTTCCTGTTCTTATCACTTTATAGCCTTGGTTACATCTTGTGCTGTTACTATCTTTGCATGAATAAAGATGGAAATTGATGGAATAATTTAGAGTCTATGTTAAAAGCGAGTGCCAAAGATAACAAAGGTAAGAGAAATAACACATTGAAGGAGCTATTCTGGAAAATTGAGGACAGCAAATGGATTCAAACTAGCCAAAGTGGAATTTTTAACTTCTAAACAAACACTGCATACTTACAGAGCTTGGCTCTGGCTTTCTTGAAAGCTTATGCTTGTAAGGGGGTTTTCCTATAATGCTGACATTTGCTACCTTTCTTCAATTGTTACCTTGAGGGAGCATTTTGATAAAAGTAAATGCAGCATCCACTGTGCCTCAATAAGGGAAACTGATAACTAAGGTCTGGACAGCTGAGACCAGCAGGGTGCTCCTACTGAATTCAGATTCATTGATTTTCCTCTTTCACAGGAAGACGCCATTCTGTTCACTCTGTCAAAACCTTTGCTTCTAACCCATGTCGGTGCATGCTTCATGGGAAGAAAAGGCACACTGCCGCTATTTATATGCATGAGAATATCTTGTTCCTTTATTGGGACAAGAGTTTTGGAAGAAAATTTAGACTTCATTCAAACTACAATACTAAATATATATTCTTTAAGGACTCCTGTAAATAAATTGGTTGACTAACACTAATGAAAATGCTTTCATTCAAATACATTATTTTTCTATCTTCAGAGTTTTCCTTTTCAAAATGTTAGCAAATCCTTATTAAATTGTATACATTTTCTCCCTGTGGTTCTAGAGAATACTTACAACAAGAGAAAAAGGAAGATAGAAAATAAATTCAAGGAGTTGGGTAAGAAGAATGGAGAAGAGGCAGATCTAACTAAACATATAATAAACAATGAGTTAAAGAAATGCAGCCAGAGAGTCAGACACAATATCAACATCCAGAAGCCTGGGACAGCAAGATTCCCTACATCACAGATTTCCTCTAATAGAATGCTTAACACCCTTCCTATAAAGCACTATATACAAACAATAAAACAAACACCAAAAGAAATAAGGAAAAGCATATATTAAACCTTATCTTATAAATTAAAATTGAATAAAAACTGGAAGACAGAAATGAAGGTTGGAAGAGCTCCCATTGTACCCCACAGGCTCTTCTTCAATTATCAGAATTTCAAGGAAATATTTTACATTTATTTTGCCAAAATGAGTTTATAATTATTTTGTCAATGAAAATAAATTTTCTTCCAATACAACTTATCTGAGCCAGTTTCTCCTCCCTCCATCCTTCCCCCCCTCCACATTCCCATCTGCCAGGTCTAATCTATCTTCTCCATTTCCCCCTCAGAAAAGACCAGGCCTCTGACAGTCAAAAAGAGGATGTGCAAGAGTATGCTCAGTTGATCCAAATGTTGGGAAACAGAAAACTGGAAGTGATATGTTTTGATGGCATAAGGAGGCAGTGCCACATGAGAGGAAAGTTGAGAAAAATGGTTTGGAAAATCAGACATTATGAGACTATTAAGATAACAGAGCTGATGTAATCTTAAAGTATAATGCAGATGAAGCAAGTCTGAAGGCCTATGGAGAACTTCCAGAACATGCTAAAACCAATGAAACAGACACATTTGGTTCTGGGAATGATGATAAATTCCAGTTTGATGATATTGGAGATGATGGTGAAGACATTGACAATATCTAACCTGACCTAAGCATGTTACATTCCAAGTTCGCTGAAGATAACTCTACACAATTGGCATCTTGACCTTCAGCTGTTAAGTAAAACTTCATTTGGCATATATATGACTTGTTAATCCAAACTGATGAATTTTTGGAAGTATTATATTTCTTTGAGAACCAAAGATGTTTAATTATCTTACGTGACAAGAGCACAGCAGTGTGCACTGTTAAGAGACTGCCTTTGCATTTGTGATGCTTCATTTCTGGCACGGGAGTATTTTGTGTCAGCAGTTCTGCCAGGTGACTAAAATCATGGGCTGAAGTCCATGCCCACCTGGTTCCAGCCTATATATTCTATCTAGTCATCTGGCTGTGTTTGAGACTTCTCAGCAGACTTACAGATATGTAAGGCTGCATTTGGAGTCACACAGAATGTGGCTACAGTTGTATTTATGGAGCCATGCCATTTTATATTTTCATGTTCTATACATAAGTTGTTGCTATGCATAAAAAGGCATCTTACAATGCAATTTTAAATCCCATGGGTGTATTAAAAATTAGTCATTGCAGAAATTAAATACTTAGAGGAGATAATCCATTATCTTGACTTACATAATAGTTGACAATGTTTATATATAATTTTACCTTTCTAAGGCATACCCAAAAATAGAAAATTAAAAAGAGAAGTAAATGTGTTCTGATACTTGCATAGAGAAATTTTCAAAGCAGGTAGTTGTTAATAGGACATATTTTTTTTAACTTTGTAAAGTAGGTTATATGTGTTAAGTCGTTTTCAAAAACTTAGCTACTGTATTGAGGCTTTGGATAATTAATTACTATATATTGATTAAAGTTAGTTATATAATTGTACAAGCAAAACTGTCCTTAAATTAAGCTTAGGTTAAAGGAAAAGGTTAGGTTAAAGCTTTCATTCAGAGCTTAACAAAAATGTGGTTCCTGATTTCTGAATGGAGGATGTCAGAAACACAATAAAAATATATTTGTATAAAACATTTCTTATTTTTAATATGTTCATTATATCTCTGGTCTATAAGAAAAATAAATTACTGGGTGATTTCTAGTATATGATGAGAGGCTTTAAAAATAGACTCAGATTTAGGATAAACTATTTTCTCATTTAAGTGATGCGGATATCAGGATTCTGCAGTTTAACCATTGCTGCTTAGGTAGTAAGTATAAACCTTGTCTATCAGTCCTCAGATGCCTTCTTTTTTATTTTCCTCAATGGTTTTTTTTATTAGATATATTCTGTATTTACATTTCAAATGTTGTCCCCTTTTCTGGTTTTCCCCACAAAAAACTTCTAACCCAGACCTGCTCTCCTACCTGCTCACCAATCTACCCACTTCCAATTTCCTGTCTTGGCATTCCCTATACTGGGGCATCTAGCCTTCTCAGGACCAGGGAATTTCCTCCCTTTGATGTCCAATAAGGCCATCCTCGGCTGAATTGGCATCTGGAGTCATGGATCCCTCTAGGTGTACTTTTTGGTTGGTGGTTTATCCTGAACAGAACACCAATAGTTTATGCTCAAAGATCAAAAATTGATAAATGGGACCTCATAAAATTACAAAGTTTCTGTAAGGTAAAGGACACTATTAATAGGATAAAATGGCAACCAACAAATTGGGAAAAGTTGTTAACCAACCCTACATCAGATAGAGGGCTAATATCCAATATATACAAAGAACTCAAGAAGTTAGATGCCTTCTTTTTAATGAATAGTTCCTTTCTCAGGTTTTGTTCTTGACACCTACAAATGGTGCCTGACCTGGAAAGCAACAATATTCACCTTCACTTTTATTTTTTATTGTTTGTATTCTAGTTAGCCCCTAATAATGTAGCTTAAGAATATTTTCCCAGTCAGAAAGAGAGAAAAAGCAAATACAATTTTCCTGATAATTGATTGGTTGATCATTTCTATATGGAGATATGTTGATCTTTTGTAAAGATTAATTTTGTAAATTGAAACGAAACATGGTGCCAGATTAGGGGCAGATTCTGCATCTCCAGAAGGACAATATGTCTTTAGAAAGAACACATCACTGGAGCTTTTTATTGCTCTACACTGAATATTGAAATAATCTGTTAACTAAAATTTATCCTATTGCCACTGTAAATTTTTAGGACAGAAAGAAAACTTGACCATGGGCCAGCCATATTGATGGTATTCAGCAGCAAGCAAGAGACTGTCCCATGTTAGGAGATGTGGACCACTGCCTTGAAGATGTCCTCTCAGTCTACAACACATGCTCACACATGCATCAGCATACGCACAAAGATGCACTTGAGGCTATAATACCATGTCTTGGTCATTGCAAACTATCAGAGGCAAACAGTGAGGTATTCACATTTCCTGTTTACTGCTTGCCAATAGCTACATTTTCTCTCACATTCTAGATGAAGGAATGATATTTTATACCATGAGTGATTTATACTGTTTATTATAAGTAAAAGAAACATACTTCAATATCAAGGCTAGATATTATATAAATGCATCAATACTAGTAGTATCGTATGACTTAAAATTATCAGTACAGCAATATAAACTCATTTAATTCATAAAACATTAACTTTATGTTAATAAATGTTTCAAGTTTTATAGTAAATTAAAGCAAAAAGTATATGAAAATTCATGTTTGTATAAGTAGTGTCTTTAAATAAATATATATAATATCAGTAAACTGAATATGTAAAATATCACATATAATGTATTAATATAAATATTAACTTCATAGAGTAACAAATATTAAAAAACATAACAGTACTTAGAATTGTTTAATATAAGACAAATGAAATGCTAAACCATGATTATGTCTTCATATTCTTTGTAAAACTGGAAAAATTCAATAACTCATAAACGATTATTACTCTGAATAATAACTATAGAGTTTACTAATTGGTACAAACAATTGGAAAACAATTGTTTTCAAATATTACAATTTGAGATTTCAAGTATTACAATTTCAAATATTACGTTTAAAATTAGATAAATTCATTTTACAAGAACATTGGCTATAATAAAGTAATTATATCTAGCTTGGGGAAATTATTTTAAAATTTAAGAAGTTTTTGCTTTTAAAAATGCTTTCTTACTTTTGAACATATTTAATGTAACATGACTTTTAGGGTTGTGTTTTTAAGTCATAGGCACAATAAAGAAAAACATAACCAAAAATGACAATAAATTGTGAAAAACAAGTAGACAGTACATGCATTCAGTGTGTCATTGTATTTAAGGTAGTTCAAACTAACTACATGGTTTATACAGGATAAACTATTTGATCTAAACTATAGAAAGCAAATGCACATTAAAGAAAGGATAAGGGCATAAGATCAGTGGAGCAGCTGGGACAGGAGTCTCCTGGTCGTCATTTGCAGCAGGGAGCCAGGTGTCTCCAATGGGCCTCTGTGCACTGCCTGCCACGAGAGAGTGATCTTCCAGCTGTGCCTCCTTCTGAGCTCGGAGTTGAGATCTCCAACATCTCTCTGGAGGAGAACAGCTAGGATCACACAGGGCATATGATCAGTGGAGCAGCTGGGACAGGAGTTTTCTGGTCAGTTGCTATTTGTAATGGGGAGCCAGGGGGGCTCCACAGCCTTCTGTGCACAGCCTGACATGAGGGAGTCCAGCAGTGTCTCTATTTCTGAACTTGGAGGTGAGATCTCCATCTTCTCTCTAATATCTCTCTGGAGAGGAACAGCTTGGAGCACAGAGGGCATATGTTCAGTGGAACAGCTGGGATAGGAGCCTTCTAGGTGCCATGTACACCAGGGAGCCAGGCAGCTCCACAGTCTTCTATGCACAGACACTGCCAGAAGTGAGTTGGTCTCCCAGGAATACAGACACAGGCTTACAGGCCCACAGAGGGACAATCTGCAGCCAGAGACAGCAAGACCAACTAACTCCAGAGATAACCAGATGGTGAAAAGCAAGCACAAGAACCATACCAACAGAAACCAAGCCTACTTAGCAATATCAGAACCCAGTTCTCCCACCACATCAAGATCTGGATATCCCAACACATGGGGGAAAAGCAAGAATTGGATTTAAAATCACATCTCTTGATGCTGATAGAGGACTTCAAGAAGGACATAAATAACTCCCTTTAAGAAAAACAGGAGAGCATGGGTCAACAGGTAAAAGCGCTTAGAGAGGAAACATAAAATTCCCTCAAAGAAATACAGGAAAACACAAACAAACAAGTGAAGGAACTGAACAAAACCATGCAAGATCTAAAAATGAAGCTGAAACAATGAAGAAATCACAAAGGTAGATAACTCTGGAGATAGAAAACCTTGGAAAGAAATCAGTAGTCGTACATGCAAGCATCAACAACAACAGAATCCAAGAGATGGAAGAAAGAATATCAAGTGCTGAAGATACCATAGAAAACACTGACTCAGCAGTCAAAGAAAATGCAAAACGTAAAAAAGATTGTAATCGAAAACATCTAGAACATAGAATATAGAAAATAAAAATTTAAAAAAAAAGAAAGAAAGAAAACATCTAGGAAATCCAGAACAAAATGAGAAGACCAATCCTAAGAATTATAGGTATAGAAGAAAGTGAAGATTTACAACTTAAAGGGCCAATAAATATCTTTAACAAAATTATAGAAGAAAACCTCCCTAACCTAAAAAAAGAGATGCCCATGAACATACAACAAGCCTACAGAACTCCAGACTGGACCAGAACAGAAATTCCTTCTGTCACATAAAACACCAAAAGCACTTAACAAAGAAAGAATATTAAAAGTAGTAAGGGAAAAGGTCAAGAAACTTATAAAGGCAGACCTATCAGAATTATACCAGACTTCTCACCAGAGACCACGAAAGCTAGAAGATCCTGGGCAGATCTCATACAGACCTTGAGAGAACATGAATGCCAGCCCAGGCAAAACTCTCAATTACCATAGATGGAGATACCAAGATAGTCCATGCTAAAACCAAATTTATAAACATCTTTCTACAAATCCAGCCTTACAAAGGATAATAGATGGAAAACACCAACACAAGGAGGAAAACTACACCCTAGAAATAGCAAGAAAGTAATCTTGTTCCAACAAATCCAAAAGAAGGAAACCACACAAATATAAAAATAACATTAAAAATAACAGGAAGCAACAATCATTGTTCCTTAAAATTCTCTTAACATCAATGGACTCAATTCTGCATTTAAAAAATAAATACATAGACTAACAGACTAGATACATAAATAGGACCCAGCATTTTGCTGCATACAGCACCTCAGTGTCAAAGACAAACACTACAAAAAATTAGGAAACAATACCTTTCACAATAGTCACAAATAATATAAAATACCTTGATGTTACTCTAAATTAGCAAGTGAAAGATCTATATGACAAGAACTTGAAGTCTCCTGAGAAAGAAATCAAAGATCCCAGAAGATAAAAGATCTCCCATGCTCATGGAATGGCACAATTAATATAGAAAAATGGGCATCTTACTGAAAGCAATCTAGAGAGTCAATGCAATCCCCATCAAAATTCCAAATCAATTCTTCATAGAGTTACAAAGAGCAAAATCCAAATTAATCTGGAATAAGAAAAAACCCAGGGTAGTGAAAACTATTCTCAACAGTAAAAGTACTTCTGGTAGAATCACAGTCCCTGACATCAAGTTGTATTACAGAACAATTGTGATAAAAGCTGCATGGTATTTGTAAAGTGGAAGGGAAGTAGATCAATGGAATAGGATTAAAGACCCAGAAATTAACCAACACAACTATGGTCACAACAATCCACATAACAAATGATGTCTGACAAGAAGAATGGAGTAGACACTGGTGCTGGAAAGGATCAAAGCATCAGTGTATGAGAATACCAGAATGGGAAGTGGTAAGGGGTGGATGGGGGAACAGGTGGAGGGAAAAGGGCATGTGGGACCTTTGGGGGTCGGGGAACCAGAAAAAGGGAAATGAAATGTAAATATAGAATATGTCCAATAAGAAAATTGGAAAAAAAGATCTTTGACAAAGGACCTAAAACTATCCAGTGGAAAAAAGACAGTATTTTCAACTTATGGTGCTGGTTCAACTGGAGGTTAGAATGTAGAAGAATGCAAATTGATCCATTATTATCTTCTGGTACAAAGCTTAAGTCCAAGTGGATCAAGGACTTCCACATAAAACCAGATACACTAAACTTAATAGAAAAGAAAGTAGGGAAGAGTCTCAAACAGATGGGTACAGGGGACATTTTCCTGAACAGGATACCAATAGCTTATGCTTTAAAATTGACAAATGAGACCTTATAAAATTACAAAGCTTCTGTAAGGCAAAGGACACTGTCAATAGGATAAAATAGCAACTAACAGATAGGGAAAAGATCTTTACCAATCCTACATCCAATAGAGGGCTAATATCCAATATATACAAAGAACTCAAGAAGTTAGACCCCAGAGAACCAACCAACCCCATTAAAAATGGGTTACAGAGCTAAACAAAGAATTCTCAACTGAGATAGCTTCAACATCCTTATTCATCAGGGAAACACAAGTCAAAACAACTCTGAGATTCCACCTCTCACCAGTCAGAATGGCTAAGATCAAAAACTCAGGTGACTGCAGATGCTGGCAAGGATGTAGAGAAAGAGGTGCACTCCTCCATTGCTGGTGGGATTGCAAGCTTGTATAACAACTCTCAAAATTAATACTGCAGATCCTCAGAAAGTTGGACAAAGTACTATCTGAGGACCGAGCTACACCACTCCTAGACATATGCCCAGAGTATGCTCCAACAGGTTATAAGGACACATGCTCCAGTAGTTCATAGCAACCTTATTTATAATAGCCAGAATCTGGAAAGAACCCAGATGTCCCACAACAGAGGAATGGATACAGAAGATGTGGTGTATTTACACAATGAAGTACTACTCCACTATTAAAAACTATGAATCCATGAAATTCTTAGGCAAATGGATCAAACTAGAAAATATCATCCTGGGTGAGGTAATCCAATCACAAAAGAAGATACATGATATGTATAAGATAGTGGATATTAGCCCAGAAGATATAGTAGAGATAGACCACACAAAGCTCAAGAAAGAACACCAATGTATGGATACTTCAGTCCTTCTTTGAAGGGGGAACAAATCACCCATGGGAAAAGACAGAGTGTGGAGCATAGTTTTTAGGAAAGGCCATCCAGAGTCTGCCAAACTTGGGGATCCATCTCATATAGATTTACCCAAACCCAGACACTATTGTGGATGCCAACAAGTGCTTGCTGACAGGACCATGATACTGTCTCCTGAGAGGCTCTGCCAGTGCCTGAGAAATACAGATGTGGATGCTCTATGCCAACCATTGGACTGAGCACAGGTCAACAATGAAGGGACTAGAGAAAGGACCCATGGAGCTATATGGATTTGCATTCCCATAGAAGGAACAACAATATGAACTAACCAGTTCCCCCAGAGCTACCAACAAAAGAGTACACATGGCAAGATCCATGGCTCCAGCCACATATATAGCAGAGGATGGCCTTGTCTAACATCAATGAGAGCAAAGTCCCTTGATCCTGTGAAGGCTAGTTGCCCAGGGGTATGCCAGGACAGTGAAACAGGAGTGATTGTGTTAGTTAGTAGGGAGAGGAGAGTGAAGGATAGGGGTTTTTCGGAGGGAAAAGGACGAAAGGGGATAACATTTGAAATATAAATAAATAAAATATCTAATAAAAAAAGAGATCTGAGAGTACAGAATCTGGAAACAACCTAGATGTCCCATGAGAGAAGAATAGATACAGAAAATATTGTTTATTCACACAATGGATTACTACTCAGCTATTAAGAATGAGGATATACTTAGTTTTGCAGGCAAATGGACAGAACTAGAAAATATCATCCTGAGCAAGGTAACTCAGACCCAAAATGGCATGCATGGTATATACCCATTAATAAGTAGATACTATCCAAAAAAAGAAAAATAAAAAAGAAAAAGAAAGAAAAGAAAAGTTCCGAATACCCAAGATACAGTCTACAGAACTCAAAAAAGTTGACAAACTGGAAGGCCCAATTGAGGATGCCTCAGTCACACTTGTGACAGATAAGAAAGCAACAAGGGAAGACCTGGGAGTGAAAGAGGATGCAGTGGGCAGAGAAGGGAACATGACATAGTACTCGGTGAGAGAAAAGGTCTGAAATCCTTGAGGTCCAGCAGAAAGAATGGAAATATGCAACCTTAGAATGTTCGAGGTTGGGTGGGGGGACCCTCCAGAATGGACCAGAGACCTTGGAGGTGAGAGACTCTTGGGGCACAAAGAGAGAGACCTTAAATGAAATGCCCTGCATTGTAGAGAGGGAACTTGTAGAGCCCACCTCCAACAGAAAAACAGGAAATCAAATGAGGGATGGAGTTGGCATCCCATAGTCAAAATTCTGACCCATAATTGCAGTTTGGAAGAACTTCAGAGATAGAAATGCATAGGAGCCTGAGGAAAAGAAGGTCGAATGACAGGACCAAAGTGGGATCTGGCGCAAGGGGAGGTCCCAAGGTCTGACACTATTACTGAGGCTACAGAGTGCTCACCAAAAGGGGCGTATCATGACTGCCCTCCAAAAGACCCAACAAACAGCTGAGTCAGACACAGATATTGGCATACAACCAATGGACCGAAGCAGCTGACCCCTGAGGTTGAATTAGAAAAAATCTGGAAGAAGCTGAGTAGGAGGGCAACCCTCTAGGAGGACGAGCAGTCTCAATTAACCTGGACCCCAGAGATATCTCAAACACTGGATCACCAACCAGGCAGTATATACAAGCTGATATGAGGCCCCAAACACATATATAGCAGAGGACTACCCGGTCTGGGTTCAATTAAAGAAGATGCACCTATCCCTCAAAATACTGGTGGCCTCAGGGAGTTTGGAGGTCTGGGGTGTAGGGACATCCTCATGGAGAGAGATGGGCAGTGAGGAGGTATAGGATGTGGAACAGTTGGAGGGTGGGCCAGGAGGGCAATAAAATCTGGAGTTTAAAATAAATATGTAAATCAATAAAGTAATTAATTTTTGAAAAGTAAATGAAATGACAGGATACATTTAAAGATTACATAGAACATTCTGTTTTATATTTACCGAGTTTATATATGACGTTTATATCATATCATATCATATCATATCATATCATATCATATCATATTATAATTTGTATTGGGCTATTAAATCCATTGGATTTGTTGAATGTTATTGCTACTAAATTCAGAATTGTGTTAGGTATGTGTTACTACTTTACAATAAGTAATGACATTATGTTAAATCAAATTTGAAGCATGACAAATTAAGAACCACCATTTATGGGCATTTTATCTATTTATATTTATGCTTTATGACAGAAATTTCTAATCTTTCATCTAAAGTGCAATTCTATAAAGACAACTAGTGGCTCTTTAAAGATTCCCTCCTGACATAATCCCATAATATATCATATATGATTTTACTTTGAAATAATTTAGTAATATATCATTACTCATATATTTAGTTATTAAAATTTCAAATATTTTTACACACTTTTGCCTACATAAAAAAGATTTCCTAAATAATATAACTATATATATTCTATGAATAAATCCTGTATGATCTTAAAACAGGTGTCCCATCATTATAGACATATCCAACATATTTTAGAAGATAAAATGGCTTTTAAAAACTGCCAGCTCCCTCTACTATAGTCTACAATCACTTAAATATAAGTTTTAGACTTTTAAAACAAGAAGATTACTTTATATCTGATAAAGGGAAATGGATTTAATGAGGCATGGCTGTGCTCAGCTAGCAAATGTATTTTATTTTCAATCAAATTCTTTGTTTTTAGTTTAAAATATCATTTGGAATTTGTTTTAGACCATTTTTTTTTGTCAAGTAGCATATCTATTAGAATTGCTAAAAGACTGAAAAAGATAAGATTTTGCTTTAATGCAGTGTAAAGTTGAATTTAGAAATAGCTTCAGTATAACAATTTTAAATTATTATGGTAAAAGGCATATACAATGACAATTTCCAATTTTGCACATAGTTAACTCCAAAAAAAGTTGTAAATTTGTTTTGTTCACGATGTCCCTATCTTTCTTTGTTTTGTAATGTATAATCCAATCCTATTTTTTCTTCTTCAATGTTATGGTCTGACCCCTCATCCCCTCCCAGAATTGCTGTAACCATTTTGTTCCATGCCTGCCAGCTATTTCATATCGTTGCTTAACATGCCTGTTAGTCACTGACACAGAATTGTGACTTGTCTCAAGACATACTGACCACCTACCCTGTTTTGTTCTGTATGAGGTTTGTTAATCTAAAGGAATTCCACAAAGTTTTATGTAGGACCCACTGTATAAACGTCAGTATGAACTGTTATATCTAAATATTTTGATTCTGAGCTAACCACTGAGCCACCCTTCCTACACTTCCTACACAGTATGAACTCACTGTGGTTTTTGGTGGCTGACAATGAAAAATGCTACTAACAAGCCAAAAAGTTATGATTATAATACTCATGTTGTTATCTCAAGTTCTGAAAGTCTCCTGTTCATGAACCATCCCCCACCTCACTTAACTTACTTAGGACTAATGAGCTTAAAGGTTAGCTGATAATACTTTGATAGTGTCACAATTATGTTTTTCCATTTTGTGGACCTTGATGTCCACTATTATGGTGGACATTCAATACACTACTATTGCTTAACTGAGAATGGTGTGTAGTATGTACGGTTTGTGTGGCAATTTCCTTAACCCAAACATTCAATATCTACATGTAGGTTTATTCCAGAAGATAATAGTTTTGGATGGAGGCATATCTTTAGAAATCTATTTAATATGAAACTGGGGCAAAGATATGACTGTGGAAATTTTCTGAGTATTGGACATCTAAAGAGGTGTTGTTCCTTCAAGAATAACTGATTTTCAGATTTTGATCTTTCCACCACTGAGCATGGACTGTTTCCAAAGGGGGTTTATGTTATGTTATGTTATGTTATGTTATGTTATGTTATGTTATGTTATGTTATGTTATATTATGTTATTTTTGAAACAGGATTTCTCTGTATAGTCCTGACTGTCCTGGAACTCACTCTATTGACCAGGCTGGCCTCAAACTCAGAAATCGACCTGCCTCTGCCTCCCAAATGCTGGAATTAAAGGCATGAGCCACCATTGCCCAGGCCAGAAGGGGGTTACAATGTTAAACTGTAGGTATGTTTTGGAAAGGGAATTGCTTTTGATCCTGTCCTATAATATCCATGGCAGCATAGAAAACGGGAAATTTTACCTACATTTGGTCAATGGGAAATGGGCAGGTAATAACCTCTTACATTATTTAATAGCATGTCCTCTGTGATAATCTCATTCAATTAAAATACAGAAAAACTTCCACACAAATATGAGGAAATTTTGTGTTGCTCCATCTCTTCACAGTTGTCTCAACTTACAGAAAATATATTAACAGTTTAAATAGATATATTAGCTTACTAGACAGCTCTGCAGTGGAATTAAGGGTATTTCAGAATTCAGTATTCAATTAATGAATTCATTTAGATAAGTTCTGAAATTAGAAAATTACAATTAAAGCAAATAAACATAGAAAATTCTTTCATGAGAATGCATTTAAATAAAACAAATCAGCAACCATTTGTAAATAGCAAAAGACCCAAGTTTAGAATCAATAAATTCCTAGATTTTCATTTATTTTTACAAATGTTTGGGCTGAGAGAAAAGGAATTGGCTTCAGGTGGCATAGACTCAAAGAACGCTTGAGTCTTGAAATGGAGGAAAATAGTGATAACAATAAGTCGGGTCATACAGCGTCACTCTTAAGATGAAAAGGTTTTTCAACAAGCTGACTTGTCATATGAACTTATGGCTTTACTTTATTGTCAATAGAAGACATGTGTCATAGTACAAAATCAGTTTTCCTGTTAATGATTATGGGGTTGTAAGGGTGGTAGCAACTGTTCTAATATTTCTTAACACGTAAAATTAGAGTCCAGTGGACTGGCAAAACACGTGACAGTATCCAACATAGAGATATAGATGTTGAGGATCTAACAGAAAAAAAAACCCAGAAAAAAATAACAAAATTATGGAAATTTCTGGTAAACTATAAGAATATATAATAAAATAAAAATTTTTAAGAGAACTACATGTGAATAAATATTATTTCTTACTCATATGAGGAAATTGATATGGCTCAAAATGCTGGCTAGAGTAATAATAATGACAGCAGAATGAAAATTTTGTAACTAAATTTATTGAGGATGTGCAAGAACATGTCTCTTTCAGTCAAAAGATAAACAGAAGATATATATTATAAAGTACTTCAAAAGGTCTGTAACTTTTATTACTATACACTCTTATTTTATAGTTAAGAATAAAAATAGCTTCTTGCATAAAGCATATAATTTAAGGTAATATCAGTATGAATTACATTGGAAATTTAAATATAATTGCTTCGTACTCTCAATTCTCTATATGAAAAGATATTGTGTATAGAAAATTTAGGTTTTTAAATCTCTTAATGAATTTCCATGGAAATAGTATTAGCTTCTGAATTGACTGTTAAATGTTAGCTGAACAAAATTATCAACCTCTAATAATCATGGTATATGCTTTATCTAATAGTTCTACTGGGTAATATGGATTATATAATATTGTTGCTAAATAGCAAAATGGATGTTAAAAATAAAATAAAAATTGGTGAAGGATAAATGACAAATATGAACAAAAATAGCCAATTTGGGATCATCATATCCTAATCCAATAAATTTAATCCCTGCCTATCAATTTCATTTAAACTAACAATGTGTTTTATTTTGTATTTTGATAAGAAATCATATTTTCAATATTTTCATATTAATAACAGGCATATATTGTAACTGCCCCGACATTGGATTTACTTTCAACTTTTCAATATTTGACGAACATCTACTCAAATACTAAAATCTGTAGTAATTGTTTATATTCTTCAAAAAATTGTGCTGAAAATTGTTTTTCTCTAGGATGTCTACAAATATTATCACAGATTTAATCCATGATTTCTTAAGATTTATTTATTTTGTGTGAGTACACTGTTGCTCTCTTCAGACACTCCAGAAGAGGGTATCAGATTGCATTACAGATGGTTGTGAGCCACCATATTATGGTTGCTGGGAATTGAACTCAGGACCTCTGGAAGATCAGTCAGTGCTCTTAACTGCTGAACCATCTCTCCAGCTCCAAATTCATGATTTCTTTTCTTGTGGTACATATATATAATTTTTGTTTACACAGAGAGCTCATTATTATGTAGGACCTGGCACTGGAAGTCCAATTACCTATTTGGAAATCAGAAAGTCTTCCTAATTTTCCTAAATATAACCTCCGAAGTTTCTGTATAATACTAATGAGTCAACCCACACACTGTATTGTTGTTGTCATTACTGTTTATTTGTTGATGTAACATCACAAATGGACTAAGATGGCTAATACATTTAAAAAGTTTTAAACACAGACTTTCGTAAATTTTATTTTTCTTAATTAACTTCTGAGTATATTTATTAAAAAAGTCTTAAATATTGCTGAAGTAGTAAATGTTGATATTCTAATGTATAATAATTCACAAATTTGACTACAACTTCAGTTCACACAGCCTCTATGGATGGATATTTTTGCATGAATATATATGCATATATATACATATATATTATATAAATAGTAGATGAGTAATTATGCTTTCAAAACAGAATGCATCCAGTTTAGTAAAGAAACCGAGGGGGGAGGGGGAATGATTGGGGAATAGTTGGGGGGAGAGGAACTATGGGAACTATGGTGGGTGGGAACTGGGAAAGGGGAAAGCCTTTGGAATGTAAACATAGAATATAGAAAATAAAAATAAAAACAAAACAAAACAAAAAAAAGAATGCAATGCCATTCTATAAGCTGTTAAAATACTAAACACGATTTCTTATTAAGATTTCTAATATAAAATATTCCATTATCACATGATGAATAACAAATATTAACCTTTGTGAATATGAAAATTGCAATATACTCCCCAGGAAGATACAAGTAACCATGTCAAAATCAAAGTTTCAAGGGAATTGAATTCCACTCATCCTGAGGTTCTTGCAAATGGCTTACTGAGTATAGACTGTGACTTTATCGCTGACATGTCTGTGATTCCGTGTTAAGATGACAAAGGCAAGCACTAAATCAGCTCTGATGGCCAGCAGATGAACTTCCTTCACTCCAAAGCTCTTCATGTAATCCCATTTGACAAATGCTGCTTCAATTTAGATACTATCTTGATAAAATAACTTTGATTTTTAAAGAACATGGATTATATGAATGTTACAGTCTAAAGCTTTCTCTTTGTGCTTGTAAAACAGTAATACTTGAAGAAATGAGTTCACTTCAGACTTAAGGAGTATCAAATCAAGGCATTTTAGACGTTTGATATAATTTCAATTGTGATAATGTTGCTACTTTTATAAATTTTACTTAAAGCAGTTTTCTAGATGTGAAATATTTTTTCTGCCTCAATCCTGAAAATATTGGTTATTGGCTTTTGATTTCAGTAGTTAAGTGTAGCTTGGGAATATGTATTAATGCGCTAACTCAGAAATTTTCAATGAAAAACAGTATTAATCAAAACTAAGAAAAATTCTGGTATTGACAATTATTGAATATGTGTCTCACAAATTTATTATTTAGCATTTCAATGAGCCCCTTATTCCAAAATGTGTTCTCTCGTTTCTAAATGGTATGGTCTTTAACCTACTCTCAGCCTCCCAGGAAAATGACATTTATTATATCTTGCAAGTTTCTGCCCAATATAAGTCAAAACATTTGCTTCAGTGGATTATTCATTACTACTAATTTATTTTTCATGTTATTGAGGTTTTTCCCAAAAGATATTATCAGCTCTTAAAAAAATGTGAATTTTAAAAAATAATATTTCCAAATCTTTACTTACTCTCTGTGGACCCAATCCACATCCCAATTCAACCAACATTATTTGCAAAACAAATAAAAACCAATTTGTAGTTCCAAAAAGTTCTTGTACATGTAGCCTTACAGAAGGTGAGATTATCAGCAGCTACACAATTAAGAAGAAGAAAATTGATTTTCCTTTTCCCTGTATCTAACAACTTCCATTAGCTCCAAAGCTAGGGTATGGTTTCATGTTCATCTCCTGTCATGTTGACGGAATTTTTATTGTTCATACTTGCACATGTCTCATGCATCCTGTCACAGACGCGTTGAGTTAATTATAGGTACCTGCTCTTTTATATCTACAGTATACTGTTTATTGTCTATTTTTATTATTTGTATACTCAAATAACTATGATGCTAAAATGTTTTGAGGCCCCTATGCCTCAATTATCATTGTGGCTTAGGAGGAGGGGATGTGACTGAGCATTCTCATGTCTCCTCTGTAACTTCAACTTAGCCTTGGTAGTGTCTCTGTGCTAATCCCTATCTACTTCACATAAAAGCTTCTCTGATCAGACTTTAGATACAAGTTAATCAATATGTATAATAAGCTACTAGGGGTTTATATAATAGAATGGGGATTTAGAAGAATAATAGGTCTGGCTTCTCACTTCGGTCACATCTGTTTATCCATACATTATATTCAGTAATGGTTCAGTATGGATTTCGTTTTGTGGAGTGGGTCTAAAACCCAGTTGTCAAGTGGTGTGTTATGCCCATGATGCTTTATGTTTTTGCTGAGCAGTAAGCTGGTCTTATCTTATAAGTCATTAGTGTGTCTTGAAATATGTGGGTGAGATTGCTGACTGACTACTTTTCTCTACAGTATGGATAACCTCGTCCAGCGCTTAAGTCTGTGATGCCTATGGCAGTACATACAGATAATTGTGTAGACTGTAATACTGCAGGTTCATGAGATTTCACTGGCTAAAATGATGGAACACATTAACACTGGGATTTTATTTTATATTTTAAATGCATTTAAATTTGTGTGTATTTTTATTGAAAATAATTTTAATACAGTATATTCTTACCATGGCTTTCTTTTTGCTTTTCCCTCCCAGATCATTCAAACCCTCCCCACCATCCAAACTCCTTGCTTTAGTTCTTTGTCTCTTTGGAAAACCAAAAGGAAAAACACCCTTTGCTCATCCCTGAAGATTGTTACTCGTAATAGCCAGACACAGGAAACATCCCTTGTGTCCGTCAGAAGGTGAATGGATATGAAAAGAATGGCCCATTTACACAATGGGATACTATTCAGCTATAAAACATGAAAGAAAGCAAAATCATGAATTCTTCCAGATAAATAATCATAACTAGAAAACGATTATTCTGACAAACTTTGTGCACACCCTCTTTCATGTAGATATTAGCTTTTAAGTCTTTGCTAAGGGTAGTACATTCCATACAATCTCAGTGGTTATGTAGACAGTAAGGGACCAAAAGGGAAAGAAAAACCTTTAAGGTCAGGGAAACAGACCATGTGGTTACGGAGATGCTTGAGGGAGGCTGGAACAGGAGTGTTAAACAGGGAAGAATGGGAAGAAGAGTATAAAGAGGGAAAACGGGGAAGGGCAGGTAGCACACTTGCCATATGAGGACTCATATAAAAAACTACTACAGTAAAAACTGCCTAAATTCTTAAATTATATGAAAGAAATCTAAGTGTAATCAGCAAATAATGGGAGAAACAATGTCCCCATTCTACACCTTCTGTCACCCAATAAAAAGTTCAGTATCAGGAATGTGTAATATGCAAATGAGTTAATGTACTGGCAGCTTTACTTATTACTGATATTGACATTGTTACCCTGTTATAGGATACCCTCTCTCTGCATCTCTCTGTGTCTCCCTCCCTCCTGCTGTCTCTCTCTCTCCCTCTCTCTGTCTCTGTCTCTGTCTCTGTCTCTGTCTGTCTCTCTGTCTGTCTCTCTGTCTCTCTGTCTCTCTGTCTCTCTGTCTCTGTCTCTCTGTCTCTCTCTCTCTCTCTCTCTCTCTCTCTCTCTCTCTCTCTCTCTCTCTCTCTCTCTCTGTGTGTGTGTGTGTGTGTGTGTGTGTGTGTGTGCGTGTGTGTGTGTGCGCGCATGTATCCAAACTTAAGTTCTGTGTATAAATGAAAAATACATAAAGGTCCTGTTTACAGTTACACTTTGTTCCATATCCGTGTAATGAAATAGTTTTCCATAATATGATTTATAGTATGTTTATGTTAAACAAAGGCTGGTGGTTTTATGCTTAGCTTGTAACACCATGTCAATGTGGGAAACCATCCAAATGTTCTGAAAAACCAAACCAAACCAAACCAAACCAAACCAAACCAAACCAAACCAAACCAAACCAAACCAAACCAAACCAAACCAAACCAATCATTTCTTCCTCCCGCTTCTGTCTTACTATCTCCCTTTCTCTCTCCTCCCTGTCCTCTTTTCTTTCTCCTTGCTTTTTATCTTTGTCTTATCTACTTTCATTCTGTTCCCTCTCTTTCTTCCTTCTCCCTTCTTCCCTCTCTCCCTCCCTCCCTATTGTTTCCTTTCTTTCATTATGTTTTCCCCCCACCCTACACAGGCCAGAATAATGGATTTCAAGAATTTAGATGGGATGAAAAATGAAACAAAGTGTGAATGAAGGTCACAATATTTCACCTTAGATAACTAAGCATGTGCTATTTGTTTTATGAATATAAAAGGAGCAATAACAATATATTACGTAGTTTAAAAGTGGAAAATGTTTAAACCTAGATGTTCTTACTAGAAAATTGTGTATGTGTTAATTATGTTAATTATTTAAATTCTATAAAATAATTAATATCTTAGTTTATGCATATCACATATATGTATATTACTTTGATATCAGGAAACTAATGAAGCTGAGAGAAAAATTAAAAATATATAAAACAAATAAATGATGCAAAAATAAAATACGAACTATAATGGAAACAAATTACCTAGTTGAAATTAATCAAATTATAAGCAGATTTGATGAACCGAGTTTGAAACTATATAGACATTAGTTGGTAGGTGTAAAAATATAAAAATAAGCTACATCAAGTTTTATAATATACTTTTAAATTTTCCTTTTTCTTTTATATTATATTCAAATATAAAGATACTTATAGAAGTATTCACTTCATCTTCAAAGCACAAAAGCTGTTTCGCAAATGTAACTTTGTCAGTATATTTAGGTTTGACATTTCAAAAGAAACTAATTTTATAGCTTGAATAATCGAGTTTAATATTTTTTAGAAATACTTTGCAAGTCTCTTCATATATTTTAGTGTATTATCCATTTTAAAAAGAAATGTATCCACACCAAGTTTTTGTTAATTTAGCATCACATTTTTTAAAGCTGCCCCTTTCATGTCACATGTATGAATTTTCAGCCATTCTGATAACTTAAATGAATATTACTAAATGTTCCTATGAAACATCTAAGAAGCTGTGTTGGTGAAAAATTATAGCAATGTCATCCAGGTTTTTAACTGTCAAGATTGCAAGTGAAGCACTTGGGAAGCACTGACTGACTGTCTTTGAGGGTTTTAACTAAAACATTTGTCACTAAAACAAAGTAATGCTACTACAACCCTATTAGTCTTCTTTGTTTCTCATCTACCACTGATTACACTTTGTATACAAGACGTCAAATCAATTTTGTGATGTAGCTAGAAAGTACAGGCACTATTGCTGATGCCAAAAAGTGCTTACTTACAAGAGCCTGGTATAGCTGTCCAGTGAGAGGCTCTGCCAGATTCTGACAAATACAGATGTGGTTGTACACAGCCAAACAACAGACTGAGTGAGGGGACCCTAATGGAGAAGTGAGAGAACAGATTGTAGGCACTGAAAAGGTTTGCATCCCTATAGGAAGAACAAAAGTATCAACCAACCAGACGTGCCCCACCCCAAGCTCCAAGGGACTAAACCACCAACAAAAGAGTATAGGGGTGTTGGGGGATGGGAAACACATGGCTGCAGCTGGATAAGTAGTAGAGGATTGCCTTATCTGGCCCCTTAGTCCTGTGGAGACTTGGTGACCAGGATAGGGGTATGCTAGGGTGCTGAGGCAGGGGTATGTGAGCTGGTAGAGGATCACCATCATAGAGGCAGGAGGGGAGGAAGAAGGGGATAGGGGTCTTTGTGTGGGGGAAACTGGAAAGGAGGATAACATTTGAAATGTAAATAAATAAAATAACCAATAAAAATGAAAACAAATTAAGTAAAAAAAATAAGAAATTACAGACAAGCAACTTACTTTTAATAAGTGAGAAAGTACACACATAATAGGCAAATGTCACAATGAAATAATGTTTTTGAAAATGTTGAAAAGACTCAACATTTATTTTAAAATGCTAACTGTATAAAGGATTTACCTATAAATAGTGCTTTAAAAAACTCAACTGTAATTTTTAAAAGGAATATTGTATTTCTTGCAAATAATGGTTAGAGAAAATACTAAAGTCTTTGATAAACAGGTGAATTCAGAGACTTTGCACATTTAGGAAATATCTAACATACTCTATATTAATTAAAGACCTTATAAAACATGATAGTTGCCATGAAGTGGTGGTGCATGTCTTTAATCCCAGCACTTGGGAGGCTGAGGCAAGCAGGTTTCTGAGTTCGCAACCAGCCTAGTCTACAGAGTGAGTTCTATGACAGCCAGGGCTATACAGAGAAACCCTGTCTCGAAAAACCAACAACAAAACCATGACAGTAAAAATCTTTGCATGTAAATTGTTGAGAATATGGAAGAGATGGTGTTAATGGTAGACTGGTTCTGGTGGTGGCTGATGCCTGTGAGTTCTGGCACTTACAAGACGGAAATGGTTGTCAAACTATTCTTTAAGTCCCTATTGTAAACGTTGAAGGAATCTGACTCTTAGTTCACACAGTAAATAATTTATACAAAACAACATCAAAGGGAGGAGAGGCTCTTGGTCCTGGAAAGGCTCAATGCCACAGTGTAGGGGAATAGCAGCACAGGGAAGCAGAAGAGAGTTGATTGTGGAAAAGGGGGAGGGGAGATGGCTTATGGGATTTTTTATGGAGGAAGGGACCAGGAAAGGAGAAATCATTTTAAATGTAAATAAAGAATATGTATAATAAAAGCTCATATTTTCCATTTAAAAACCCCAGAGTTTTAGAAAAGGAAATACCAACAAAAGAAAGAAGGCAGATGCTCAAGGAAAGAAAAGCAAAACTTCCTAGTCGTAACAGAAATATTCGACGTGTATTACTTAAGCCAGTGTCACTCTTCTCTTATTCTTTTTTTTTTTGATGTTTAATTCATTTTATTTTTTAACTGGTTATCTTGTTTATTTAAATTTCAAATGTTATCCCCTTCCCAGTTTCCCCTCTGCAAATTCCCCATCCCATCCCCCCTTTCTTTCTATGAGAGTATCCCACCCACCTACCCACTCCAGCCTCCCTGCCCTGGCATTGTCCTAGCCTGTGTCATCAAGCCTTCACAGGACCAAGGGCCTCTCTTCCCATTAATGCTAGATAAGGCAATCATCTGCTACATAAGCTTCTGGAGCCATGGGTCCTTCCACATGTACTTTTTGGTTGGTGGTTTAGTCCCTGGGAGCTCTGGGAGTACTGGTTGGTACATATCATTGTTCCTCCTATGGAGCTGCAAACCTCTTCAGCTCCTTGCGTCCTCTGGCTGCTCTACTGGGGACCCTGTTCTCATTCTATTGGTTGGCTGTGAGCCATAGGTGTTTTGATCCACTTTCCAATAAAGATCAAAATATATACACTTTGGTCTTCCTTAATCTTGAACTTCATGTGGTCTGTGAGTTGTGTCTTGGGTAGTCCGAGGTTTTGGGCTAAAATGCACCTATCAGTGATTGCATACTGTTTGTGTTCTTTTATGATTGGGTTACCTCACTCAGGATGATAGTTTTTATCTCCATCCATTTGTCTAAGAATTTCATATACTCATTGTTTTTAATAGCTGAGTAGTAAGTACTCCATTGTGTAAATGTATCACATTTTCTATATCCATTCCTCTGTTTAGGGACATCTGGGTTCTTTCCATCATCTGGTTATTATAAATAAGCTATAAAAATTCATGGGTTGATGCAGGTGGGTGGAGGTGGTTATGATCAGTCAAGTGACTGGGACACCAACTCAGCCACGAAACTTAGATATACACTTTGTTGTACTTATGAGAATTCTGGTACTGTAGTTTAGTAGAATCATCATTAAAGATATCAGAAAGACTTCACCCAGCAACTAATAGGAGGAGATTCAGAATCTTGAAGAGTCATGCAGTACAGGGTGAGGGGCACTCTGAGCAACCATGTCAGGGTCATTATGAAATCACAAGAACATAGGCCACAAAATCAAATGAACAGGATATATGTGGAGGTTCTCAGATATTAGGGAATGGGTAGGAGTTTGATCTAGGTCTTCTGCATGTACTTCATGGCTAAGTAGCTTGGTATTCTTATGGAAATCTTAACTGTGGGAGCAGGAATGTCCCTGAGTGTTTTTCCAAATTGTGAAACATACTTCCTCTTACTGTGTTGCCTTGATGTCATGGTATATGCATGGTCTTATTGTAGCTTGTTATACCATGTTTGGTTGAGGGCCTAATCTTTTCTGTAGGGAGGCAGAGTGGTGAATCTAGGGTAGAGGGGAGGTGGGAGTGAGAAACTCTGGGGAAGAGAAGAGTGGTAAAATGCCCTTGGGATGTATTATATGAGAAATTTTTTTTAAAAAAAGAAAGAAAGATCACGCACACACACACACACACACACACACACACACACAAACACACATACCAAAAAAAAAACAAGACAAATCTAAACAAATCAAAATGAACACACAAAATACAGGCATAAGGAGTATGCTATGAAGCTGTTTCCTAGTAATGTCAGAATTGATGCCCATGATATCTCATCAGAATGACTTGCCTAACATGAGCTGAATCATGAACAAAAACAATATACATTCTACTGTGGAAAGAGGAAAGACCAAAAGACTTTAATTTATGCAATGAACTACATGCAGCAAAGTAATGCTTTGAGTTCAATAAACAGTTCTCCCCAGATCAAATCTCACCAATTGATTATTTGATTCCAAATGGTCAGCAATGGAAACCTACATTATAACTGCATATATTCTGCAGAGTAAATTACATTTAGGAATATTTATATATATATATATATATATATATATATATATATATATATATATATATAGTGTGTGTGTGTGTGTATGTACATATATACTTGTTATAACAGTGAAAGCAGAGGAGATGAATTTAAAAGAGGCAAGGAGGGTTATATAAAAACTTTTAGGGTAACCCAATCACAAAAGAATACACATGAAATGCAATCACTGATAAATAGATATTAACTAGCCTAGAAGCTCTGAATACTCAAGTCACAATTAGCAAATTATATTATTCCCAAGAAAAAGGAAGGAGAGGGCCCTGGTCCTGAAAAGACTTGATCCAGTATGGTAGGGGAGTATTAGAATGAAGAAATGGGGGGGGGTGATTGGGGATTGGGCAGAGAGAAGAGGACTTATGAGACATATAGTGAGGGTGAACTGGGAAAGGGAAAAGCATTTGGAATGTAAACAAAGAATATAGAAAATAAAAAAAATAAAAAAGAGATCCTGCATTAAGTAAGTAATAAAATTTATTAATTGAAAAGTAAAAAAAGAACTTTTAGGGATAAAAAGTAAAGAAAGAAATTATGTAATATTTATTTCAAAAAAATTGTAGGGGTAGTGTCTCCAGCATGGGGAAAGCCTTTGGAATGTAAACATAGAATATAGAAAATAAAAATTAAAAAAAAAACAACCATACAGCAACTTACAAGTAAACATGGAAAGATTTAAGGAAGATAGTTAAGTTGACCTCTGGTTACACACAAACCACACACACATACACACACACACACACACACACACACACACACATTTATGACCATTTTTATTCTTGGAGAATTTCATGTACTTTTGTAATGTGTTTTGCTCAAGTCCACTTGGAAAAACTTGCTTCTCATTTCTTTCTATCTACCTTACCAAACATTTCCCCACATTTTTATGTTATTCTTTTTCTTTCTTTTCCAAACAAAAATATATTGAGTTCATTTAAGGATGCTTACATGTGTGGGAGTGTATGGCAATCCGTGTACAGAATTATGAGTATCCTCTCAGGAACCAGGTCCTGGTGTGGCAAAAACAATAACCTGCCTCTCCTCACAGAAGCATACATCTTTCTGGACAGCAAGCTTTCTGTTAACTAAACCACATTTCTAAGTCCTAATCTTCCACAGCTATTGAGCCATTTTTAAAATTTTTAAAATTTACATCTTCCTAATATTTCACTAGTTGTAAGTTTTTCAGTCCTGCAATGGCTGTGGTAGCAGGGACTTCATATTTAGTATGTTTGAAAGCTGATTTTCATTCAGCATAATGCTTTTATAGTATTATATTGTGTAAATTATATTGATTATCTTTAAAATAATTGTCTCTTCTGCTGTTTCCCTCAGAAATAATTATTGGACTTGTTGGCAGTTGTAAAATTTCCAATTGTTTTTAGTTCTATGTGGAAGTCTTATATTTTTCCAGTCACTTGGTGGGACATATTGCGTGGTGGGACATTAACTGACAAAATCTTTGCCAGTTAATACCAACATCTCTGTTCATTTTATAGCAGGTGGTACTTTTGCCATTCAGTTTGATGACTTCCTCATCCTTGGTATGAGAATAAACTTTGCATTGAATCAATAGCATTTTTAATAATAGTTTGAGAGTTCTCTGTCTTTCAAACTATGACAATGAGTGAATGATAAGGAATCTGTTTGATTAGGCTAATCAACATAGTAATTACAGACCATAAGGTCTAACCAATGTCTGTAGAATGGTGCCCAATGTGAGTCTTCATGTGTGGCAAGAAGTTTTGCCACACTTGTCTTCTCTGCAATCTCTCTGATATCTATGCTTGATTAAAGACAGATCTCCAAGTTTCTATACCAAAATCCTCTTCTGGGGTTAAAAGGAAACTATAAAGTACAGGCCAAGAAAACTAAAAAGCAATGCATTGGATAGGACTTCTATTAATTGAGTTTAGTAAATCCTCTTAGGTAATAATATGATGTGGCCAGCGCCCAACAATCAAGACAAAATCCTATGAAATTAATCATCTCTGGCAGAATTACTGTGGCCATTACTCCAATCCATATTTGTTATTTGCCAAATTATGCTCCCCAAGTACTAACTTTTTGAGTCTTCCCAGGTTATTTCTATTCTATCAGCACATCCTCAGTGTCCTTTTCATTTTGGACATATGCCTCCAGCTCATCACATCTATTGGATACCTTATGTTCTCTCTGTTTTCTTTCTCCTAAATTCCTTTCTCCTCCTTCTCATCAAACACGACCTGCAAATCCCGACTGCTACCTGAATACTCTCCTTCTTCTTTACTCTCCAATAATTAGTGGTAGCCACCCTTAGATAACAAATAATTTAAAATTAGGATGCAAAGTTTACAAAACATCACTTGATGAGAATATGCTCATCTAGAGTAACCAGATCATGGGGGCACAGCATTTAGCATTTGAATATATAGCAGCACTAGAACAACCACCAACACTACAGTGCATTTGATCAGACTTCCTTAGGAAATCACTTCCAAACAACAGAGGAAAGTGATTTCTATAGGCTTTCTGATCTTATAGGTGGAAGTGGATTTTTCTATTTCCTTTCACATTGTTGAGAAGTTATAGAGCGGGAATTGTAATGGACAAAATTTCTGTATTTTTTTCTACTTTGGGATTCTCATTTTTCAGTATTCAAGTCAGAACCATAGAGCTTCTCTTTTTCATTTCATAGGACCTTGGTACATCCTGCTTCAATTAGTGAACAGCTCAGAAATAGAAATTAGAGTTAGCTGTTATCTACACACACACACACACACACACACACACACACACACACTACACACACATACACACATACAGGAAAAATACAAAATGTTTCACATATTCAGGTTTTATGAGCAAATACACTGGAGCAGAAGTGTATATGTTTGATTCACTTTGTGTTGACTATAAATTATAAATGCATAGTTCTATATAGCATTGTTAGTCATTAAATCTAGAGCCTTCTACTCTAGAACTGAGGTACACACAATCATTTAAAGGAAAAGAAACAAATTCTCAGTATTTAGCTCTTGGTCTTGATCTCAGTATTTAACACTGCCCTCAAACTCATCATCATCATCTCATGACAGGCACCCACTTTCTAGGATTGTCAGCACGCATATCTATGATATTATATTTCCATTAAAAACATCTGAATTTTAATCTGTATGCTTAATATTAATTTCACTTCTATGAAACGCAATATATTTATACATATTTCAATACATTAGGTCTTGTATTTTAGACATGTATTTCATTATTGTAATATTTACAGTATTGTGGAGAGTAACATGTTATCAAAAGAAATAATTTAGATGTCATTTCTAAAATAAACAACTATTTTATCAATTAAACTATACATTTCCTAAAACTTCTTTAAAGCTTTTGTGGATGATTCTCCAGATAAAGTGGAAATGACACAATGCTAGGACTCATATTAGATGGACACAAAACTATTTTAGAAATTAAATTAAGTGATATCCTTGATGAAATATTGACTAAAACCTGATGAGTTTTATTCTTGCTTCACTTATCTGAACTCAGGTGGCATCACTAACAGATTCTTCACAAATGTGAGTCTTATGTAAAATAGCTAAAAAGGTCCTTTTCAGAATATGAGGCATGCATGTATCTCTCTGTGTTTATTTAAATAACATTTATTCTACATTTTATTGGTGCTATACTTAACTTTAGTTTGAAGCTATCAAGATATCATTCTTTGGGGATGAGACTTATCATTTCTTTTTATGTGCCCCTTTGAATAATCACCTTGAGAAAGTGCTCTTCTCAACAAGCACAAATGAGAGCACAGAGTTCTATTCTTCTGAGATCTGACAAGATAGGGCATGTTCAGAATGGGTGGACATAAATCACAGTTGAATGGAGAAAATGTCTTCGTTCTTTCCTCTTTTCAATCAAAATTTTCATTTCACAGCATATTGAGTCCCTCTTCTAATCATGAATAATTGCCTATAGGTTAAGTTAGTGCAGAAAATATTACATTAAAATGTTAATATAACATGTTTAATGTATCACAATTCGAGTTCTCATTTGAAAACAGCTTTATTTCAGTTACATTTGATGCATGCAGATAATTAGCAAAATAAGATATAACAAAATAACACAGGAACACAATAAATTAATTTTAATAAATTATTAAAAATACATATTCTTAGTTTATTTGTATTTATAAAAATTTGATCAATAATATCAAGTATATATATATATTTCAAACATATTTTTAAAATGTGTTCTTCGTTAAAAATAAACTGAGACCAATAGTTCCTTCATATTTTATTCTTACAAATGTTTTGCAGTTAAAATTATTTAAGCTCACTTTTACTTTCAAAAATGCACTATTGCTCTTCTGTTAAGATTTATCTCTTTAAAATATGTGCAATGAAAACTGCTATATTTGCATTTTTGCAAATCTGGTAAGGATCAGCACATTAATTTTTCTAGTTTTCCTGGGTAAGCATAATTTTTGTACTACTATTAAATTTTTAGGTATATAAAATGAGGTAGTCATTTTCTATTTTTTAAGCTATGTTTATTTACTTGGTAGGCATTTAAAAGTGTTATGAAAGACGATTTGCATTTAATTTTATACAAAATGAAAAATGTTAATTACAATGAAATATTAGGATTATGTATGTAAACTTTATCTTATAATTAATAATTGTAGCATAATACTTAAATAACAAAATTACATAACAAGAATTAGCATTTGGGAGTGTCTTGGAATAATTTATGTATGTTTTTCTATATATGGACGTGTACATTCAGATTCAGGCTAGTGATATGTGACGGTATTGAGAAAAGGCGTCAATGTATTTTTCTTTCATTTTCTCCACTTTATAAGACTGTTTCTCACCATTTGAGCAAGAAGCAAATAGAAAAATTAAATATTAGTTATTTCAAAGAAAAATATGAAGACTACAAGCTTTGTTGCTATAACTCTTAAACTGAGAACAAGACTGTACTATTACACAGCATCATTAAGAATTTGCTTGATGAAAGGGTTTATAAGTTATGCTTTCCTTAAATATAATGAAATTAGAGTGAAATACAAAGGGTATCTACATAATCATACATTCTTAGAAAAACAAGACCAACTATTTCATTTAATAATTGTAAGGCTAATAGTGAAAAAGGGGTTTGAAATTCAGGAGATCATTTGTAATTCAATATAAAGTTATTTTCTTCTACCTTTCAAAAAATAATTCAATTTTAATTTTTTAAACTTAGGAATTGAACACACTATAATAAAAATTTCACATCTGGGCCCTAGGTATTGATGTGTACCCTTAATAATCAGATTTCTGATGTTTACAAAAATATACTATGTTCAACAGACAAAAGAGAAAATGTGGAATCTTTAAATAAGTAGTTAGCTCACATGTGCAATGAGTTCTCCAGACTATATTGAAATCAATATTTTCAGGAGTGTGTTCAAGACAAACTGCAAAGCCTTAAAAACACCATGCAGAATAAATTGCTTATATCTTTTAAAGGTACTAAAATACTTCCAATCAGTATGGACTGTGAAAATTACCATCAGAAATAGAAGAGTAAAACTAATTAAAATAAGGCCAGATTAGATTTAGGAAGTATCTTTATTTTTATATAAGATTCTATTCATAAAAGTAAAAGCAAGAAACGGCAATTTATAAGAATCATTACCTTAAATAGCTCTAATTCATAGACTGATGAAATGCTGCAGACATAGGTACCTAGACAATCACACATTGTTCTACAGATGAACAATAGTGTCAATAACACCATTTAGTCTCAGATTTTATATCCAAATTGCAAATGATAAACTATAGAACCTACTAAATTTGTATTTTTAGTGTATTCCAAAATATACTTTTATCTTCTAGGGTCTATAAATAGGAAATCTCTCTATTTCTAATATGAATGCTTCAAAAAGTTGTATTGATCCTCTAAAGCAATGGCTCAAAGATAAATTCTCATTATCAAAATATGCTGACCAAAAAAGTCCAACATTTTAACTTCATGAGCTTTGATTCAGGATTAGAATTTTACTTTTATCTTGGAATGTAATTTATTTTTATTTAGACTTAGATAATTTTTCAAAGAAATTTTTAGTATTTATTTACTTAGTCAAAAATTTTTGAGCCAAATTTCTTTATAAGATTTGGATGACTTGTTGTCATATGCATTGTAAATCTGACACAGGAACACACATGTATACCCACTGGAACACACATATTTTCCAGGCTGGGTACATCAGAAAAACTTGAAATTAATTGTTATATGCTATTGTTCTAAAATTTCACATGTATTTATATTATTTTATATGTTAGAATACAAATTATGTCAATATTAGAAAGATAGTGATTGTTAAATGGGACAGATTAATTCTCAGAATTTACAGAAAGTTTGATAACTGGAAGGATAAATCTTACAAATGCATTAGTCTTTCATTTTATCTGCATTATGAAGAATTTTCCAAAGACAGAAATTGTCTATCCACATTACAATTACCACATTTTAATATTCAACCAAAATTATTAATTTCTGTCAAACCCCATAAAATATTTTTATAGATTTTTCAACTTTTGAATAATTAATG
This sequence comes from Apodemus agrarius, assembly GCA_964023405.1. NCBI lineage: Eukaryota > Metazoa > Chordata > Mammalia > Rodentia > Muridae > Apodemus > Apodemus agrarius. The sequence continues at coordinate 44,712,510 of OZ030023.1, forward strand.
CAAGTTGGGTATCCTATTAATAGTCCCTAAAAGGTAAAAGTATATTTTGGAATACACTAAAAATATAAATTTAGTAGGTTCTATAGTTTATCATTTGCAATTTGGAAATAAAATCTGAGACTCAATGGTTGGTGATAACCTCACTATGGTCTGAATGTAAACAATATCACTAAAACTAATCAAATTTTAAATTTTACCCTTTTTTTTGGAAATAACATACCTGAAAGTAATGGTTGAAACTTAATTGAAAACATTCCTTACAAGTCATGTTCAATTGGTTAGTCGATTGTTGAGTTGTGCTTGGTTATGAGCTGTGGTCATTATAAGTGTATGGAGGTCATTTTAAAATGTTAACTGATAAAACTATTTCATTGTTTTAAAGCAAATTAGCTATGAATTCACATTCTTTTTTATTAGATATTTGCTTTATTTCCATTTCAAATGTTAACCCCTTTCCACATTACCCTAACCGAAAACTATATTTCCCCATCCCATTCCCACCTCACCCTGCTCACACCGCCCCCCAAATTTCCTGTCTTGAATTCCCTTATTTTGGAGAATTAAGCCATCACAAGACCAATGGCCTCTCCTCTCACTAATGTCTGAAATGGGATGAAATGGGCATCTTCTGGTACATGTGTAGCTGGAGCCGAGGGAACCTCCATGTATACTCTTTGGTTGGTGGTTTAGTTCCTGGGAGCACTGGGGGTACTGGTTGGTACATACCATTGTTCCACCTAAGGAGCTGCAAACCTCTTCAGCTCCTTGAGTCCTCTCTCTAGCTGCTCCATTGGGGACCCTATTCTCATTCAATTGGCTGACTGTGAGCCATGTGTGTGCTGATCCACTTTCCAATAGGGATCAAAATAGCTGCACTTTGTACTTCCTTCAACTTGTGCTTCATGTGGTATGTGAGTTGTATCTTGGGTATTCTGAGCTTCTGGACTAACATCCACTAATCAGCGATTGCATACCTTGTCTTTTTTTTTTTAACTTTTTTTTCTTTTTTTTATTTAATTTTTATTTTCTATATTCTATGTTTACATTCCAAAGGCTTTCCCCTTTCCCAGTGCCCCCCACCATATGTCCCATAATTCCTCTCCTCCCAGCTATTCCCCAATCATTCCCCCCCCCATGATTTCTCTGTTCTGCATACCTTGTCTTTTGATCTGTGTTTAGATCTTCAATTACACCATCACCCTGTCATCCCTTAGAATGACTGTTACATCACCTTTTCGGCTTTGCTTTTCTTGTTCACCCACACAAAGCACCAACTTCTCTTTCTTCTGAAGACTCTCTTCTACAATGTGACTAAAGATTGTTCCTATTCCCACAGGTTACTCACTCACTCACTCTCTGCTTAATTGCCTGATCTGTCTCTGAGGACATATTTTTCTTATGACTTTCAAGCTTTTCAGTTTTCTCAGAGTATGAACTCTCTTTTTCTCTCTCCTCTTCTGTTCATATTCTAATGAAATTACAGAGTTTCTTTGTACATTGTTTTAATTTTTATAAATAATTCTCTGATATGTTAATATTCATCTGGCTGAACCTAGGAACCAAATAAAGTATATTTTTCAAGGAAATTTATGGCTCAATAGTGCCTTTTTGTTGCAAGGTTTCTATGGAGGGACCATAGATTTTAAAATCAATTTAATATAATCTAAAGACCTAAAGTCAGCTAAGAAGAAGAAACCTCAACTGAAGAATTCCCTTGATTATATGGGATATATATATATATATATATATATATATATATATATATATATACACACACACACACACACACACACCTGATGAAAATTCCTGGTATATCAGGATTAATGATGACTGATGAATGATGTGCAAGGTTCCAGTCCACTGTGGGCATCATCAAGCCAAAGCAGGTGGTCCAGTGCTGTATAAGAATGCTATCTGAGTGCATGCCAGTGAAAAAGCCAGCAAGCAGCATTCCTTTATGGGTTTTGTATTAAGTTCCAACCTGAAATTCTTGCTTTTACTGATGAACGGCATCTTGCAATATGGAATAACCACTCCCAAGACAGACTGCCCATGCCTGTTAATTGATTTTTCTTCTCCAATACATACTCATCTGAGCTTTTTCATTTCTCCTCAGAAGAATCACTGTCTTTTTTTAATTGGATATATTCTATATTTATATTTCAGTTCCCTTTTTCTGGTTCCCCATCCCCCTAATGTCCCAAAGGCCCTTTCCCTTTCCCCGGTTCCCCCATCAACCCCTTCACACTTCCCTATTCTGGTATTCCCCTACACTGATGCTTTCAGCCTTCCCAGCACCAAGGTCCACTCCTTCCTTCTTGTCAGACATCATTTGGTATGTGGATTGTGTCTTTTGTGTTCCAAGATTCTAGGCTAATATCCACTTATCAGTGACTGCATACCATGGGTATTCTTTTGAGACTGGGTTATATCACTTAGTATGATGTTCTCCAGCTCCATCAATTTCTCTAATAATTTCAAGAATTCATTGTTTCTAATGGCTGAATAGTACTCCATTGTTTATATATACCACATTTTGTGTATCCATTCTTCCGTTGAGGGACATCTGGGTTCTTTCCAGCTTCTGGGTATTATAAATAAGGCTGCTTTGAACATAGTGGAGCATGTATCCTTATTGCATGCTGGGAAATCTTCTTGGTATATGCCCAGGTGGAGTATGGCTGGGTCCTCTGGAAGTATCATATCCAGTTTTCTGAGGAACCACCAGACTGATTTCCAGAATGGTTGTACCAGCTTGCAGTCCCACCAGCAGTGGAGAAATGTTCCTCTTTCTCCACATCCTCGCCAAAACCTGCTGTTTCCTGAGTTTTTAATCTTAGCCATTCTGACTGATGTGAGGTGAAATCTCAGGGTTGTTTTGATTTGCATTTCTCTAATGACTAATGATGTTGAACATTTTTAAGGTGTTTCTCAGTCATCCGAATTTCTTCAGGTAAAAAGTCTTTGTTTAGCTCTGTAACCCATTTTTGATAGGGTTATTTGGTTTTCTGGGGTCTAAAACACTCAATAAAGCCTTGCCAACCAAATCCAAGAACACATCAAAATGATCATTCAGCATGATCAAGTTGGCTTCATCCCATGGATGCAGGGATGGTTCAATATACGGAAATCCATCAACATAATCCACTACATATAAACAAACTCAAAGAAAAAACACCACATGGTCATCTCATTGGATGCTGAAAAAGCATTTGACAAAATTCAGCATCCTTTCATGCTAAAAATCCTCAAAAGAACAGGAATTCAAGGCCCATACCTAAACATAGTAAAGGCAATTTGCAGCAGACTGGTAACCAACATCAAAGTAAACACAGAGAAACTTGAAACAATCCCACTAAAATCAGGGACTAGAAAGGCTGCCCCCTCTCACCATATCTCTTCAATATAGTACTTGAGGTACTAGCTAGAGCAATTCGACAACATAAGGAAGTCAAAGGGATACAAATTTGAAAGGAAGAAGTCAACCTATCACTATTTGCAGATGATATGCGTATACTTAAGTGACCCAAAAAAACTCCACCAGAGAACTCCTACAACTGATAAACAACTTCAGCAAAGTGGCTTGTTATAAAATCAACTCAAGCAAATTAGTAGCCTTCCTATACTCAAAGGATAAGCAGGCTGAGAAAGAAATTAGGGAAATGACACCCTTCACAATAGCAACAAACAATATAAAGTATCTTGGTGTGACTCTAGCCAAACAAGTGAAAGATTTATATGACAAAAACTTCAGGTCTCTGAAGAAGGAAATGGGAGAAAACCTCAGAAAATGGAAAAATCTTCCATGCTCGTGGGTTGGCAGGATTAATATAGTTAAAATGGCAATCTTGACAAAAGCAATATACAGATTCAACGCAATCCCCATCAAAATCCCAACTCAGTTTTTCATAGAGTTAGAAAGAGCAATTCTCAAATTCATATGGAAAAACAAAAACCCCAGGATAGCTAAAACTATCATCAACAGGAAAATAACTTCTGGGGGAATCAGTATCTTGGACCTCAAGCAATACTACAGTGCAGTAGTGGTAAAAACTGGATGGTATTGATACAGTGACAGGGAGGTGGATCAATGGCATAGGAATGAAGACCCAGAATTGAACCCACACACCTATGGCCAATTGATCTTCGAGAAAAGGAGATGAAAACATCCAGTGGAAAAAAGATAGCCTTTTCATCAAATGGTGTTGGTTCAACTGGAGGTCAACATGCAGAAGAATGAGTATTGATCCTCTCTTATCTCTTTGTAGTAAGTTCAACTCCAAGTGGATCAAGGACCTCCACATAAAACCAGACACACTAAAATTAATAGAAAAGAAACCTTTGAGGACATTGACTCAGGGGGAAATTTCCTGAACAGAACACCAATAGCTTATGCTCTAAGAGCAAGAATAGACATATGGGACCTCATAAAATTACAAAGTTTCTGTAAGGCAAAAGACAAGGTCAAAAGGACAAATCAGCAACCAACAAATTGGGAAAAGATCTTCACCAACCCTACATCTGACAGAGGGCTAATATCCAATGTATATAAAGAACTCAAGAATCACTATCTTATCCAGTATAGTTTGCATGTGACATGACATGCTCAGGGGATATTAACCCAGAAGCTTGGAATACCCAAGATACAATTCACAGACCAAATGAAGCTCAAAAAGAAGGAAGACAGAAGTATAGATTCTCTGGCCTTTCTTAGAAGGGTCAAAAAAATACTTACAGAAAGAGATACAGCGACAAAGTGTGGAATAGAGATTGAAGGAAAGACCATACAGAGACTGCCCCACTTAGGAATCTATCCCATATACAGCTATAGAAGGGTCACTCTCAGCCAACCATTGAATTGAGCACAGCATTCCCAATAGAGGAGCTAAAGGAAGGACCCAAGGAGATAAAGGGGTTTGCAGCACTATAGAATGTACAACAATATGAATCACACAGTACCCCCACAGCTGCCAGGGACTAAACTACCAACCAAAGAGTACACATGGAAGGACCCATGGCTCCAGATACATATACAACAGAGGATGACCTTTTTAGACATCAAAGGGAGGAGAGGCCCTTGGTCCTGAGAAGGCTAGATGCCCCAGTATAGTGGAATGCCAGGACAAGGAAGTGGGAATGAGTGGACTAGGGAGCAGGGGGAGGGGAGATTGGTTAGGGAATTTTCAGGGGTGGAAGCCAGGAAAGGGGACAACATTTGAAATGCAAATAAAGAATATAACTAACAAAAAATAAAAAAGAAAAAGAAAAAACTCAGAAGAAAAAATAATAATCCACAAAAAATTAATAACTGAATAATAATCCATTTAGGGACAAATTCTAGTTGTATCATGACCTGAGGCAAATTGCTTAATGTTCTAGTACTTTTCTTTTCTCTACTAGTGATAATAGCATTTTCAGATATAGCCATTAAGATATGATCAGATTCTAAAACAAACACATGCAAAAAGATCCAAAATAGTAAATATTGATATATAGATTAATTAGTATTATAATTATTGCTACTATTGGGCATTGAAATATTATGGAAGTTCTCAAATATACAGCAAAATCTATGATACAGTTAAGTTTTATAAAATGTAGTCAGTGTCATAGTAATCATTGCTTATAGGATTGCATGAGGATTAAAGCACTCAACAATTTTAAATATAAAGTTCTTATTTTAGCTTATTTCCAGTGTTGTCACAAAATTATATGCTGTGGTTCTGAAAACAATTTGAAAGTACTTAAAATGATAAAAAGTAACACATTTTTGAGCAAAATCCAAACTATTTGTATAAGACAAAATTAGCTTTATAGGTTATCCTATTAGATACTTTGTATAAAAGGCAAATTTTGTTTTTATTATTCATAGAGACAACATGAATTTTGGTAAGCAGTAATGTTAGAGAAGTAGAAAGAAGCTTGGAAGAGATGAGGGAGGGGATCCCATCAAAATATTGTGTGAAAAAGGTTCGAATTTAAAATGTTATTTATGGCTGGTATGATATGTAAGTCTGACATGTAATTTCATCAAGCACAAGCACCCGAATTGGATCTCCAAAGGCTACAAAAATCAGTTCTGTATAGTCATCCATGACACTACCCAAATAATGGAAGGATGAGTAGAATAGCTCCTTGGGCTGGTTGACAGACATCCTAGAGTATTGAGTGAGAGTCTTTGTTTCAACAAAGGAAGTGATTAGTTACTGAAAAACCACTTCATCTGGCCTACATACAATCTCATGCATGAGCACCTGCACACACATGGACATAAGAATATGTATGTGTGTTTGCTGAAAATGTGATCCAATTTTGACTTTAAAAACAAATGGAAAATAAAAGGATAAAATGTTATGTTTGTGTAAATAATAACACTTAGAATGTATAACTGAGGGAGAAAAAAAATTAAAAGTAAAGTCTAATGGTAGCTACCTTTAAAATGTTGCTTCTCTGAAACTTGCTGTGAGAGTATGTATTGATTTTTTAAATTCCACATAATGCTGTATGAAATTGTTGCAACCTGACATCAACTCAATCTTCTAATTGTTTATTCATTTAGACTTCCTGGGACTGAAGATATTTGAGGAGTGACAAAATTGACTGTCCTTCCAGACTGGTATTTTATACTCTTGTTCAAGATAAATTTGCTGATTTGTCTTTTAGAAGGAGTGAATTCCTGGGGCTAATAAGGACACTCTTGGCTTAAAAGGTCATGTGTCCATCAAGTGATATATGATGTGTAACCTCAGAGGATGTTCCCTTACTTGCTGTCAACTTTTCCTGGAAACTTATATTTGTTAAACATACTTATTTTTTCTGTTACACATGGCATGGTGATCTTCACTGGTCACTCCACAAAATGGTTGAGAGAAATATATGCAGGTCATAGGTATTATTGTCCATTTTGCCAATTTTTATTCACATAATATTATCCTGTAATCTTCTCTTGACACTAATTTGACATCTTCTAACTATTCACTTCATAATCACCTTTAGAATGTAATAACTGAGTACAGAGATTGTTGTTATTTCCAGAATGGTTAACATTTATTCTTGCAAACATCATTGCTGTAGCAGAGAACTTCCTGGAATTGATTTGCCACATAACACTTAGAAAATGCTATTAGTACTACCAATATCATCACCCCTCATTCAAGTCTAATTAAATTTGCAAATTATTTGTTCACATTATAACCAATCAATATATATATATATATATATATATATATATATATATATATATATAAATTTAAAAGTTTAACTGCATCACTGGGAGATTCCATAGTGTTGTAATTCAGTCCAGTAAGGCTAATGGAAACTGAAGATCTGGAAGCTATCCTTACAAAGATCTTATCTATACTTATATCCATACTTTCTTACTCTTGGTTGTTTGATTCTCTATGAATCACCTATATTAAATCCATGTTTGCAATTTCATTTTTATTAAACTAAATATTTAATAAAAATTAAAATAAAAAATCAAGCTTTTATTTTGAATCAATTATTTTGAATACAAGTTTAAGATCTATGCACAGATTACAAAAGAGAAACTTCACATGATCAATATTAAGAACACTCTAACATTAACAAAGCATCGTGAAATGAATTTTCACAAGAATGCATACTTACAATTCATTATTCTTGAGCATCTTAAATGTGTGACTATAACATTTACTAATAGGTTAAATAATTTTACTGTATTTCATCAAAATATTTTAGGACAAGGATGTTATACTTAAACTCTTAGTCTAATATTTCTTAACTGGAACACATGCTACCAAAATAGTGTGCTAAATCTATGTATTATTGAGACAAGATATGTGACAGAGCTCAATCATAGATTCTAAGATTTCAGTCCATAATTACTTAACATCTTAATTCTGGTTATATGATAAACCAGAGAAACAGCCTAGAGAGGACATAGTGCCATACAGCTTTCCTTTCTCTTATACCTTGAACTGTATCCACAGTAACCATTGTGACTTAATTACTACTGTATAATGGGTGAATGGATAAAAGGGCACAGCATATTTTTATCCTTAGAAAAGAAGGAAAACTTCTCATCAATTGATATACAGTGTATAAAGCTAAAGGAAAATGAAAGTGATAGAAGTCACGTGAGGAAGTAAAATATTGCCATGATCCAACTTACATATTGAATCTCAAATGAATTAAGTGATGGGAATATATTTGTGATCCAAGCAGTTGGAGAGAGATGAGGGTCAAAAGATTCATGGTTGATGTCTTAAGTTTATTCTTTTCTCTACCTCACTATACACCCTCACTATATGATAACTATTTAATTCTATGAAATATTTTATTCTATGTGCAAAACATTCTCCAGAAAAAAATATAATTATATAAGGCTAGCTACTGAATAAAAATATATCAATAAAGTGACTCTTAATTATATTCAGTTATACCTATAGATCAACTTCATTTTATTGATACTCTTTTACATCAGTAATGTTTGGTGTTACCCTAGGACTCTAGACTCTCTAGTCTTTGTCCTTAGTTATAAAAGTGGTGTCAGGAATGGATTTTTACTTATGGAGTTGGCCTTAAATCAAATCAGACATTGCTTGGCTACTTTTTAAAGTTCTGTGTCAACACTACCCTAGTATATGTTGCAATTCAAAAGTTTTGTGACTGGGTATATTTTTATGTTTCTCTTTTGAGAAATAGTCAAATACAAACAAGTTTAATAAGAAAAATCAAGAGCAACTACAAAGCCTCTTGAGAGAGATCTCAAGACATTTATTTGTGTATGTGTGTTTGTGTGTGTGTTTGTCTCATTTATTTAGAAATCATGAGAAAACTAGAATCACACTGATTATAAAAATATCTATTTCAATATTGTACTTCTCTGGGTGTCTGTAGGACAGTTTAATGGGGTTGAAGGTCTCTCACTGACATCTTTTACTGTCCTGATCAGACAGGCACCATGACTTCTGTGCCTATCAGAAAATTGATCTTATTTACCTTCCTCCTATTCTTTCCTTCATCTTGAATTGACTGGAGAGCTGTTGGTTAAAAAAGGTAGACTTTGGCTGACTTATTGATTGTGATTAATAATAAACGATTCTGTGGATATCTATCTTTTAATTGATGCATGTGTTATGTCCTGCCAAATCCCTGCACTTATTCAGACATCCCTGAGGGACTGTCACAGCCAGGAGGAAATGACCTTAGTCAAGCATAGATACTATACCATAAGTTTTCCATGTTAGCATTTGTGGTCATTATTTATCTTTCTAGATTTGGGCATGCTTTATGTTGCTTGTCTTTGAAACATACTGAGAAACACTTGCTCACTGGCATGGTATTAACCAAAAGCCCTCCCATATCTGTTTCTTTCATCTTCCTTTTGCCTTTTTTATAATCATCTTCACTTGCCCAGCCATGGTTCCCACATTGACTAACCAGCTGGCTCTAGCAATTACCTGTAGAAATGACAAATTTGGGGTAGAAAGATTTATGTGTGAGTTGGTATCTTTTCCTTTCAACTGAGGGTTCTGCCTGGCTATAGTAGGTGGCCACTTCAGGTTCCACATCTCTACTACTATGTGAATCAGATACTGTCATCCTTATTGACTCCTGGGACCCTCCCCTACCCCAGGTTTTTGGCAAGTCCTTGAGGTGCCTCCACCCCCTCACTCACCAGACACAGATATGCAGTCTCCTGTCTCTCACCATAACTGATCCCTCTCCCCACCCCACTCTCATCTCTACTTATTCTCTTATCAATTTCCTTGCCTCCAACTGTATCCTATAACTAGTTTACTTCCCATTCTAAATGAAACTTGAGCATCCTTGTTGGGCCTTCTCTTTTTAAGGTTTCTTAAATGAAGGTTTCAGGACTGTATCCAAGGCTCAAGGGTTAAAGTGTTTGCTGTTTCTGCAGATTGTCTGAGATTAGTCTTGAACATCTATCTACATTGGTCATCCAACAGTTCATAGAGTGTCAGGAATCCCAAGTTTCAATAACTACATACAAATACTGTGAGTGTGATGCCTGCTAAAATGTTCTTGAATTTGAATACTTGGTGCCTCTTCATTTGCTTCATGCAGAATTAAGAGGTGAGGCCTTGCTTGAAGAAGTATGTCACAGAGGCCAAACTTTGAAGTATATAAATAGTTCAAATAACATTTTGGATGCCTGAACTTAACTTTGTGCACTTCTTCTGAGACAATGATTTCCAATTGTTTGTGCCATCATAGTTAATACTTGCTGCAATGCTACCTTCTGTGACACTGATGGACTTCTATCACTCTGAAGTTATAAGTTCCAAATAGCCTCTTTTTTCTATAAGTTTCCATGGCCATGTAATTTTATCATAGTAGTAGAAGGCATTCTGTAGAAATTCTGCTAATTCAGTTAATCCTTCCTCCAAGAATTTAAGATTGTACAAGATTGCCACAGCATGCATATGGAGGTTAGAAAGACACTTGCCATAGGCGTTCTGTCCTACCATGACTGGACTATGGGCACTGAGCTCAGATTGATAGGCAAGACATCATGAAACCTTAAACATACAATTATAACAACAGGCAGAAAAGTTGTTTTTAAAAGATTGAAAATGAGGAAAGCTAAAGAGCTGATAGGTAAGATTATTCTGTGGAACCATGGGGCTACAGATATGTAGTAAGAATAAGTACAATAACAAACATTAATGATATTAGGGAAAGCTTTATGGAATTATATCATGTTTACTAAAGTTAGGTTTACTAAACATAAAACTAAAACTTATATGTATATATATTACACATAAATATATAAACTACATAAACATATGTATACATATATAAACATATATAAAAAGTCTAGACATATATATGTAAACACACACATATATATTTGAGTGTGTGTATGTGTGTGTGTGTGTGTGTGCACGTGTGTGTGAATTTTAAGTTGCAATGTTTCAGACAAAATGTTCCACTCCAAGAAAACATAGACTATCAAGCAAAAGGTCCTATGCCAGGCATAAGAAACTTCCTTTTAGATTGTGGATTAAAAGATTTCAAGAGACCCACAAAACAATATAGGCTATAGCCATGTTTCTTTGTGGCTCTAGAAAAAGAAAATAATATTGCTGAAGACAATATACACTTTAGAGAAAGGACTGGTAGGAATGTTTTTTGATCTGGATAGCTCCTCATTAAGGGCTAGCCCTCATAATATCAGAATCAACTGTGCAACTAATAAAAGTACAAAAGTATTTAAGTATCCTACTCAGCTGCATTCAGACCTACTTATTGACTACAACAATGACCAGAATATCAAGGGATAATAAACAAACATAAGGACAAAAGTTTGGTGTGGTATTATGTGCTGGAGTTGTGGAATTATTTTGGAAACCAAACTCAGATATACTCCAATTTGAAGTAAATCTGCACTACATAAATATGACCTTGTCATATTTATGTATGAATATATTAAATTTATATTTATATATATTTAAAACATACATGTAAAACACACATATACACACAAATTATATATGTATATTGGAGGGGTTACTAAAAATGAGGAGTAAGAATGATGTATAGATGATGGAGGCATAAATAATACTAAGATAACACTAAGATCATTTCATAATGCCAATATGGAAACATTATATTATAAATATTCTTAAAATGTACATTGGATATCTATTAGTGTGTGTTTTTTTGTGTGTCTGTCTGTGTGTGAGAGAGACAGACAGACAGACAGAGTAAGAGAGAAAGAAAGAGAGACAGACAGACAGACAGACATAGAAAGATAGGATCAAAGGAGAGGGAATGTAAAATTAAGCAGAAGTTAGTAGAGTTATTCCACATGGGTGAAATTACTCTCTAAAAGACCCAGGACTATATAACAAAATACTGACAGGCATGGGAAGCCTCCCATCCAGCTATTTATCAGGTGTTCCGAGAGATTATCAAAACAGCATAAGATATCAGTATTGCCCTTGGTTTCCTTCAGAAACTTCCAGTTAAGGTTCTACTGCAGAACACATTATTCAGATGCTGTGCCTGGAGGAATAAAACAACATCTGACTTGTAAGCTTTCTTCCCATGTATTGGTTCTCATAGAATCAGAAGGCACTAAGAAAGCTGATAAGGAAGGAAGGCAATCAGAAGCTCCACTCAGCTGTAATTCCTATGAAACACAGCAAACATCTGCATGACAAGAAGTTACTAAAATCTTAATAGTAAGCCTTCTTTCTAGTGAGTAAATCTTAGGTGTATACTTGTTGTTAAAGCCAACAGAAATGCTATCTGTACTGTAAATCTATCCAATCACACTAGCCATTCTAACATGTGACTAGTGAATATACAGATCTTAAAGACGAACATACTACTGCCGTGTCCTCAAACCAGTATAATACTAAGGTGCATTTGATATACTTCTCTGTACACACATAGATAAGTAGAACTCTCATAACTCATTAAAGAAGTTTTTCTTTACAGCAGTAAGTGACCAATACAAAAGCCACCCCTAGTATAAAAGGAGACCATTACTTACATGCTTGAAACAAACACTTCTATATCTAGGGCACATGCATATTTTAGGTAGAAGGGATCAAGGATTGTAAAAGCCTGAAGCACAGGAAGTTTGCTGTGAAATTGTGTCTTCTTGGTATAACAACGTAGATAGATACCCATGGAATATTAACAATATGGCTGCCTAAACAAGACCTAAGCAATTTCAAAACTAGTTGACATCCCAAAGATGAAATACCATGGGACTCTATTCAAAGAAAATCTATGGACAATTAGACTGATGAAAGAGAATGAATTTGTCTTTCCCAGGGATAATCGACAAAAATGGTTATCTAACTCCACATAGTCACACTAGAAAATGTATATTCACAAACAACACTAGACAGGCTGGTTGTATTTATATATGTATGCTCAAATACATGTGTGGGCATATAACAATAGTAATTGAAGAAAAGGATGGGAATTTGAAAAAGAGTGAACTGTCATTATATAAAGGTAAATTATGTAACTATTATAATTATATAAATAAGAAAACTCTCAGAACCCAACAGGACTGAGATTAGTTGAAATGCCCAACAAAGGGTAGGGAGAACCTGTAGAGACCATATCCATAAGTTAGGCAAAGGCCTCAGGTGGGGGATGGGACCACCGTGTCATCTCCAAATTTTTAACCCAGGATGGCTTCTGTCTAAAGGAAATACTGGGACAAAGTGTGGAGCAGAGACTGAAGTAAAGGCCATCCAGAGAGTACCCCACCTGTGGATCCATCCCATATACAGTTACCAAACCCAGACCCTATTGTGGATGCCAAGAAGCACTTCCTTACAGGAGCAAGTCATAGCTTGTATTCTGAGAGGCTCTGCCAGAGCCTGACAAATACAGAGGCAGATGCACACAGCCAACCATTGGACTGAGTATGGGGACCCCTATGGAGGAGTTAGAGAAAGGACTCAAGTTGCTGAAGGGGTTTTCAACCCCACAGGAAGAACAGCTATATTAAACACCAGACCTCGCAGAGCTCCCAGGGACTAAACAACCAACCAAAGAGGGACCCATGGCTCTAGCCACATATGTAGTAGAGGATAGGATTGTCTGGGATCAATAGGATGAGAAGCTCTTGCTCCTTTTAAGGCCCAATTCCCCAGTGTAGAGTAATCCTAGGACAGTGAGGTGGGGATGGGTGGATGTGAAGGGGAAGTCACCTCATAGGAGTAGGGGGAAGGAGAACAGCAAAAGGTGTTCTGGAGGGGAAATCTGGAAAGGGGATAGCATTTGAAATGTAAATAGATAAAATAGTCAATAAAAAATTAAGTATTATATTTTTAAAATTAATTCAAAATGTACTTAATTTAAAGAAACTTAAATTGTGAGATAAATGTCAAGTTATTCAAGATACTCAATTGTCTTCATTGAAGATGAATTTTAACTTTCATAGTCTTGAGTTTAGGACTGCAGGTGTAAGCTAGAACTGGGAAAATTGGAGACTGAATATGGACAAGATATCATTTATTGAATTCAAAATAATAAATATATGAATTTAAAAGATATTCATGCAAGCAAGCTGATACATAATCTAAAGATTTGGAATGTTATGAAAATATTTTATAAAGGCTATTGTCTAGAAGCTCATTATATACCAGTTATAATGACAGAATTTTTAGAGAAATATATAATAATTTAATCCCTGATTATACGTTTAGTCTTTCCTTGCCTACATATATAGGACATATGTTCTTCACCATTCTTATATTTTTATGCCTACAACCATCTTCTCCAATTTATACTTCCCTAATTTCACAATATTCCATATTTGAATTAATATATAACTTGAATTCCAAGACTATAGTCTATATTTTTGTCCCCAATTCCTCTGTCAGATTATAAAACATATGTATATATATATATACATGTATATATATATACATATATATAAATATATAAAATAATAGGTTTTAGTTCAACTATATCATCCTTAAAACTTTCTCTAACTTCATTCTTGTTGTGATAGACTATGCTCCCAAAAGCAATATGGGAGAGAGGACCCTGTGGCCAGGGTATGCTTTCACAGAAGTTGCTAGTTTGTCTCCTAGCACCCACCATCAGAAGGTACTCAACTGTTTATAGAGCCAGCTGTAAGAAATATGCTATCTTCTAGATTCTGCTAGCAGTTTTACTCACAGGTGCTCCTATTACCCCCACATAAGCTTAATTAAAAATATGTTATTTCAACCCTTAAAAACACATAATCAAAAATTAGTAAATTCAACTCATAATTACAAATTACAGTCTATCATTGAGTAGAAGTCAATATAAGAACTCAAAGGTCTAGTCATGAATCATCTACAGTGAAGAGAAGAGAGAACGTGCACCCATGTTCCGTGCTACCTTCATTATCATTAGTCACCTTTCTTATGTTTTTCACGACTACTTATATAGGAATTGGTGTGACCCACAGTATGTTAGGACTTCCACATCAATCAACAATCAAGACCATGCCGTACAGACATAAACAGAGATCAGCTTTATTTTGACATTGTATCAATTATTTTATTTATTTACATGTGAAATGTTATCCCCCTTCCCGATTTCCACTCTGCAAACCTTATTCCTCCTATACCCTGTTTCTACGAGTGTCTTCGTGCTTCCTCCAACCCACCCACTCATACCACACTCCCCTAGCATGGAGCTAAGGGGTCTCTGGAGTATGGGGCCTCCACAGGACCAAAGACCTCCCTTGTGATTGGTACCAGATAAGGCAATTCTCTGCTGCATATGTGACTGGAGCCATGGCTTTCTCCATGTCTAGTCGTTGGTTGGTAGTTTAGTCCCTGGGAGCTCTGTGGAGTCTGGTTGGTTGATATTGTTCTCCCTATGGTGTTTAAAAACCCTTCGTCTCCTTCAGTCCTTTATTTCCTCCAATAGGGCCCCTGAGCTCAGTGTGATGATTGGCTGTGAACGTCTGCATCTGTTATTGGTTAGGCTCTAGCAGAGCCTCTCAGGGGACAGCTATACCAGGCTACTGTTAGCAAGTACTTCTTAGCATCAGCAATCCTGTCTGGATTTGGTTAAAATTTATCAATTGAGGATCTTTCTAGGACCTCCTGGGCATGACAAGTTTAAATTTAAAACCATTCCCCAAAGGTGGCTTCTCAGTGAGATAACAATTCATAGTTGGGCAAATGAAAGACTAGAAAACAGTAAGGATTTTAATAAGCTGATGGTGGTTAAGTGAGTTTAATTTTTGGCATTTATTTGTTGACTTATTTACGTTTGCTAATTTACTGCTTAGAGGATATGCAGTTATGACTTTTAATGCCTTTCAGTATCATAGGAAAATTATAAGGCTCAAAGTTACTTCTCCTAAAAACAAATTAAGAAATGATAAATATATATTATATTTATATGCATACTAACCAATATATCAGCAGCAAATTATATTTGACAAAGAGCTTTAATATATACATATACATTAAACCCTGTTTTTAATATATAAAATATTAAGGTATTAAAATATTCTACATGTTTATTAAAACTGGTTAAGTCTAATTAGTTATGGTACTATAAACTATAATAATAATTAGATCTTATTATTTTAATGGTATATTATCATTAGGAATAACTCAGCCTCTAATACATTTGCAATACTTTTAGGAGAAAGCAAACAGTTGTTAGACAATAATATTTACTTTCATGCTTGTTGTATACTATGTTGCACAAGCAACTATTAAATGAAGGTAAACTGGAGAATTCTAGTATTTCTGTATCAAATCTATGCTATAGCCTCTATTTTGTTATTCAGAAGGCACAGGTTCAGTTTTTTCCATTTGCCCTTATGTGTCTTTCTTTGTAGAGAGATTTTCTCAAAGATTGGAGAAAGATCTTACCATTTGTGTGTTTTCT
Source organism: Apodemus agrarius (assembly GCA_964023405.1). Classification (NCBI taxonomy): domain Eukaryota; kingdom Metazoa; phylum Chordata; class Mammalia; order Rodentia; family Muridae; genus Apodemus; species Apodemus agrarius. The sequence continues at coordinate 44,728,896 of OZ030023.1, forward strand.
GTTCTAAATGTCATGCCATGCTATGTGATCTTGACCAAATACCTCCCGTTGCCTATGTGATAGCAACAGTTATCAAAATATGGTCAGATTGTTTCTGACAGATTTTTCATAGCTTGCTGTAAAATTTATGTCTATAGCTCAAGACACTTACATGTCTATCCAAACATCAGTAATAATGGAATGTTAGCAGAATGACAGAACACATCAATTTTGTATTTTTAAGGCTACTGTCAGTACCTTTATTACAGAGAGACTTCTTGAATGACCTAGTTTCAGTTTGTTCTCCAAGCAGCCAGCCCTTTCTTTAATAAGTTGATATGTATTTTGAAACCTCTTATGAGTTTGGGAAAAACAAATCACTAATGACAGATAAAACCTAAGGAGTAAGTTTCTTGGCCTCTCTCATATGAACTGTATCTTCAATAGAATTATTGAAAAGATTACTATAACCACAGTCCCTTAAAGGCCGAAAGTGAATTCTCTATAAATCTTTCTTCAGAGTTTCTATTTCATTGCTGCACATACTTGAAGAAAATATTTATGTTCAGGTCTGCAAGTGTTTCCTACTTTTAACTTATGTCATAAATCTCAACTTGTACATCTGGCTTATCAGTTAGTGACATAAAGCAATATTCATTGTAACTCCAGGAACTTGCCCTTCTCCCCCAGAAGTTAATATTTACTTTCATATTGAAACATATTGAACTTTGCTCATAGTGCTTCAGGATTCTTGATAGATGGATATTTCTGTGAGGCTTAACATGAAAGGTGGCTTAGTTAAATCAAGACCCATACTATTTTCTTCAAAATATCTAACGTATCACTTGTCCAATAAATATTGGCCTGACTTCAGAGTCTAGAGCTGCTGATCTGCTTCCATTTTATCATTGATTCTTTTTATCACACTCAAGACTAAAGATATTTCCTTGCTTCACTGAACAGCTTAAGTACTTTCCGTTTGATTGCTGTGAGTGTGTCCTTGCTCATTTTAGAGGCCAGGAAGTGTGCTAATGGGAAGCTTACCTTATTGCTCTAAGTGAATTTTTTAAAGTTCTTTCAAAAAAGGAGATTTAAAGATTGCAGCAGGGATATCCTTTTTAAAGAAGCAAATAGTATCAGAGTGAGAATAAATATAAATTGTGAAAACCTACAGTTAATGTCAAGATACTCTGATTGCTGGTTGCCACATTAGTCTTCAGAGGACATACCAAAGGAAATCTTCATTAACTTGATACAAATTTAAGCAAAAATTACCTATTTTCCTCAAAGTGGAGAGGTTAGCAAATCAAGGTAGACATAGCATTTTGTCATAAAGTTTTAGAAGCCCACAATATGACAAAATGCATATAGGAAAGTAAAGTTCATTTAATTGTAAAGTTATTAGCAAGATTAGACACTGTAATTCCTCTACAGACCCATAAAAGCTACCTTGAGAATTAAATAAATAGTATCAATGCAAGACTTGGAGAACAGACGTTTAGGCATGATATAAATTTTAAAGGTGCATTGCCTTTAGACTTCGGGGCCACATGGTGCCTGAGAATCCCTCTTCCAGAAAAATATATCAAAGAACAAGTTTTCACTTATTTCTCCTTATTCTTTAAATAATTATCTTTTATTCACTTTACACCTGGATCACAGCCCCCTCCCTCTTATCTTCACATTTTCTACCCTCACATAGCTCTTGTCTTATTGACCCCTCCCTTTCTCAGAGAATGGGAGTATCTCCTACCTCTCACCTGTTCCCTCCCCCAGCATTTGAGCTGGGCTTTCAAATCTCTGCATTAATCATTACTTCTCAGCCCATGAAGTCCCTGGCCCTATGTTCTTAATAGAACAATACAGCTTCCTGTTTTCACCTGGAAGCCATGGCCAGTCAGCGGGCCAGCCAGCACCTGGAGCATCCTCGGATCTGCCAGACTTGCAGTTTCCTGATTCCAGCAGGCCCCCTCCTGACCGTGGAGTCATCACAAGCTGAGCTAATCTCAACAGTTTCTCCTTGTAGCTCCTATATTAGTGTCAAATGGTCTTATAAAGATTACATCTCGAATAGCTATGTTGTCCTGATGTCGTTTCTTTTTTGCCGCCTTCCCATACATTCCCTGTTTTCTTCCCAGGTACCCAGTTCATTTATAGCTGCTGGCAGCAACACCACCCTGGGATATCTAGTCCCAGCCAGACTAAACACATCATCTCCTACTGAGGACAAAGGAAACCAAAGGCAAAGATGAGAAATCAAGACAGCCCAGAGCCACTTGACAGGGTACCCACATGAAGATTCAGTTGCACATTTCTCACAAATCTACTGGGAGGTCTAGGTCCATCAGACTCTTTTGTTGGTGGTTCAGGTTGCAAAAGCCCCCATGATTGATTCTATAAGTTTGCTTGTGCTGTCCTTGACTCCTCAGTCTTGTTCACTTGTATCAGCAAAGCTCCTCCAAGACTCTTGACATCTGAAGATACAGTAAGGTTTGTTTTTAGTTGGACATCTACTGCTTGGCATGGAGCCTAACCTTAAAAGTAGTTTCTTTCAACCTGTGAAATTCTCGTGAAGGAAACTAATTTTTCATTTGTACGTAGTTAACAATTGGAGATTGATTCTGGGTAATGCATTAGGAATATCTTCACTTCTTTCAGCCCTCGAACCCTATCTGGTCAGTGTTCTGTACCTGTATGTCCTACCTCAGTTTCAATGAGTTTGTTTTCTGATCGTGTTGACTTACAGGGTCTTGTTTCTTGGTGTCCTCCACCTGCTCTGGATCCTACAATCTTGGTCTCTCCTCTTCCCATCAGTTACCATCCTGACTGGGTGGAAATTCGATGGGGAATCCCATTTAGGGCTGAGTATTCCATGTTTGTTCACTTTCTGCAGTATATCTGGTTGCGGGTCTCTGTATTCCCATCTGCTTCAGGAGGAAGCCTTCTCTTGATTAATGAATAAAGTTCTGATTTATGAGTATAAAAGAATTTCACTAGGAGGCATATTATTGTTACTTTTCGAATCTGCATTTGGTTTTATGATAATTCTCTGGAGCATATAGTGGCTAGTTCTTGGTGACACAACCCATGTCAAGTATGGGTTCCATTTTATGGGTTGAGCCTTAAGTCAAATCACACATTGATTAGTTATTTCCACAGTCTTTGTGCCATCACATTTCCAGGCAAGAGAGATTGAAAGCCAAAGGTTTCATGACTGGGGTAGATATTTACAATTCTATTTTAGAATCCTGCAGAGTGCATGTCCTTTCCCAAAGACATCCTGAATGTTCTATGTAGACATCAGGTCAGTCTTTCTATGTTTAATGAGTTGTGTAACTGTTGTGCTCAGCTATGGGTTTGTACAGCCAATTTGTAAATAGCTACATGGTATCTTAGCAACAGTTTGAGACTTTTGTTTGGGACTACGCATCAGGCCCCTCTGGTCAGAAACTCAGATATAACCAAAACCTAGGAAAGGAAGTTTCATTTGGTGACAAGAAATATCCATTTGTGACTCTACTTTCCAAATATTTGTTGATTTCATTTATTGCCTTCAAATATGTTTATATTTTAGGATGTTTCTACTGCAATAACATTGCCTCTCAAATGCCTCTTAGTTTTACATTTCTCTCAATGTATTTGCTCCATATTTCCACTTGTCTTTCCTCTATACTTGATCATTCCATTCTAGTTCTCTACCATTCATCAATTTATACCTTTTCTATTTCAATTTCTTATAAATGTCTATCTTCTACCATGGCTTTGATTTCCTAACTCTATACCTAACATTTTATTCTAGGTATTATATCCTGGATATCATTGAATTAATATCTAAAATACATATATAAGTCAAGGCATACCATATTTTTCCTCTTTCTGGCTTATCTTACTCAGAATTATATTTTCTACTTCTTTCACCTTCTCTCTGATTTCATGATTCTATTTTTTTAAGTGGCTGAGTAAACCTCCATTCAGATTTTGGTTATCCAGTCTTCTGAGGATGGATATTTAGGGACTTTTTTTAATTTCTTGCTCTTATGAATAGATCATCAGTGAACATAGGTGAGCAAGTATCTCTGAAGTATAATGAAGCATTCTTTCAGTATATGTACAAGATTGGAATAGCTAGTTCTTAAAGTATGTTGATTACCATCTTCCAGGCACTACTACACTCCCTGCAGATACTGAATAACCAAATTAACAAAATTAAATATGGAAAGGAAACCTAAAAAGAGACAGAGAGATATCAAGAATATCATAAGAACTTACTTTAAAAACATATACTACACCATATTGCAAAATCTAAAAGAAACGAGTAAAAAATTATTGACACCTACCACTTACCAAGGTTAAATCAAGATCATATAAACCATTTAAACAGACTTATAGCCCCCAGTGAAATAGAAGTGAAAGGATAAGTTTATAAGCTAGGAATCCCCTGTGCCTGGGCACGTGGGAGGCACCTGGATCTCCAACTCCAGTGGGGGAGGGTGGGCGCAACACTGCGTGGCGGCCACGTAAGCGGAAATGACTTAACTAGTTCTTCCGGCCTCTGTGAGAAGCTGATAGGTCGTCAGAGAGCGCGAGTTCGGATGGTTTGAACTGATTGGCTTAGAAGCTTGTGGTAGGCGGGTTCTGTTATAAGTCTATAAAGGCCAAGGCAAGCCACTCCTCGCCGGGCTTACATCTTTACCTTGCTGGGGAGACTGTAACCCCCCAGAGCTCTGGATATTAAAACCCTCTTGCAAAATTGCATCAGGTCTGTCTCTCGTGAGTGTTTGGGGTGCCGGTTTCTGAGGCATGGGGGTGCAGAAGTACCCCGTTTTTTCTTTCGGTTCTTACAGAAGTAATGACTAAAATATCCCCCAATCAAAAAAATCCATGGGCCTGATGATTTTAGTGCAAAATTCTGCCAGAGTTTCAAAGAAGAGTTAAACTCCTCAACTTATTCCACAAAATAGAAACAGAAGGAACATTGCCATATTCATTTTATGAGGCCACAGTTACCCTAATGCCCAAAATACATAAGGACCCAATAAAGATAGAGAATTATAGATCAATTTTTTCACAGATATAGATACAAATATTCTCTATTAAACCAAATCCAAGAATATATTGAAATCCAATATGTATTTCCCATCCAATGAGGTGTTGAAGAATTCATACCAGAGATTTTTGGTTGGCTAAATACAAATAAATTCAATATTTTTATCTATATAAAAAACTGCAGTAAAATAACGTGATTATGTCATTAGCTGCAGAAAGTGTAATTGAAAAAATTACATGTCATGATGTAAGTCCTGAAGAGCTTAAGGATGCAATGGATGTACCCAAACATAAAAACAGCAAATTATTGCAAGCAATAACAAACAGCAATTTAATGGAGGGAAGCTCAAAGCATTCTCACTAAAATAAGAAACAAGGATGTCTATTTGTCCTTATCTATTAAGTATTGTACTTGAAGTCTTAGCTAGCACAGCAAGACAACTGAAATAGAATACAAATTACAAAGAGAGAATTTCAAGTATTTCTAGCTGCAGATAATATGTTAGTATACATGTAACCCTAAACTTCCACTGGGAAACTATTACAGATGATAAACAAGTTTACCAAACCAGTGAGTACAAGATTAGTTCATGAAACTCAGCATCTCATATCATGTCATATGCAAATGACAAACACAATGAGAGAGAACTCAGGAGTTCAAAACCTTTTGGAATATCCTCAAATAAACAATATATAAATTTCATTTAACTATAATCAAGCAAGGGATAAAATATGCTTATATTTTTCAAACTGTAGTAATAAGGGTTCTTATTATGTTTCAAAATGCTTTGAAACTCCTTTCCAGTGTACTACCAGCCAGATGTAGTGGAAAGGAAAGGTTAAGAGGGCAAAGGAGGATGTGGACCTGTTTAGAAATAATTCTCTGGAGTTAATCTTATCTGTGTTGTTGGGAAATAGGTAGTTCAGTTCATATGAATCAACAGCAGCAGCTCAATTCATTCACAAATGCCATTCATGAATCAACAATGACAGTTGATCCAGAAGAAACTGCAAGGCTATGCTAATCAGCCAGCAGAAGCTGAAAAAAAATCATCTGGAATACCAGCAGAAGTTCTTTGGTGCATTTCTCCATATGAATTTGCAACAAATGATGTCCAGTGTCTGCAAAGTACAATGATGACCAGCAAAGAATGTCACTGTGTATCAACATCACACAGCATCATTCATAGGATGCAGGGTTATATTTACACTCTTTCCAACCATCATGTGTTTTCTCAAGTGCCCACTCTACCAAAATATCACAAGCTTTTTTTTTCTTGGCTGCTTTCAGAAACACTTTGTGTGTCTTTTCTCAGCAATACACCTTCCAAGTATCTACTTCACCAAAAACAACCTCTCAGAAGACACTTTCGAGAAAAAAATTACATGACACAAATGAGTTTCCAAAGAAACCAGAAATTTCCACTTCAGGAAAGACTTTAATGGGTAATGAAGAAATTAAAGAAGATATTGTTCAATTAAATCAGTAAAAATGACCATGCTGTCAAAAGCTGAAGAATAAAAAATTAATTAATTAATAGCTATCTGTAAGGACATGGGCTTGTCACCTTTTGTCATCTTGGGCCTCCAACCCCTGCAGGTGGTGGTTCCGGAACTCTAGAGAAAAACACCCCACCCCCCACCCCCGGGACTCTGGAGAGGAAAACAACTCTCTTGAGGAAAACAGCTCCTGGAATAACCACAGGGGTCCCAACAACCCCTATGGAATGTCCCAAAGCCTCAGGAATGTCACTTAATGTAACACATAGTAAATAGTAAATGTGTGACTTTAGACTTCCCCTATTTCCTCCCCAGTCCTCCCCCCTCTTTTATGGTTTTTGCCTTTATAAGCTTGTCACAAGTTCAGGTGGGGGTCGAACTCCTCTACCCCTGCTTGGTGTATGAGTCTCGACCCCAGCATGCTGGCCTGAGATCTCGTTTAATCCCATCTTCAATAAACATCTTCGTGTGATCACAACGAATTCGGTCTCAATGCCTTACTGGGTGCGCCCTACTCCCGAGACTTGAGTGAGGGTCTCCCTTCGGGGATCTTTCAAAGCCATCTAAGGATTCAATGTAATCTACATCAAAATGTCAACCAATTCTTCACAGAGCCTGAAAGGACAATGTTCAGCTTCATGTGGAAACACAAAGCCCAGGATAACTAATATAATCCTGATAGCAAGACAACTGCAACAGGGATGGCCATCCATTATCTCAAATTGTACTATAGCGCTATAAAAATATAAACAGCATAGTATTATCACAAAACAACAACAAGCAAACAAACAAAAGTAAATAAACAGTTTCACTAATCAATTGAATCAAATAAAAAACCTAGCCATAAACGTACACTTCTGAATTCTGACAAAGAATGAGAAATAGCTTCAACGAAAGGTGTTGGCAAAATTTGCAGCTGCATGTAGAGAAAGTCAAATATATTCATAATTCCAGCACTCAGAATGCTGGAATTAAATGCTGGTAGATGGATCTCTAATTTCCAGGACAACCAAGGCTGCATAGAAAACTATATCTCAAAACAAATACAAAAGCAGAGCAGGAGTAAAACAATAAAAAAACCAAGAAACAAAAAACTCCAATACACTGAAATTGATATAAATGTGGAGAATATTTTGAGCACTTTGGCAAAAAAAGACTTCAACTAGCACAGCCTCATCACAGGCACTAATATCAATAACAAATACATATGACCTTAACTAATTGAAAAGCTTCTGCATTGCAAAGAACACTATAATTAGGACAAAGAATCATCCCAGAGAATGGGAAAACATTTTTACTAGCTCTACATCCAATGCAGGCATAATATTTAAAATATACAAAGAATACAAAAACTGAATATCAGGAGAAAATAACACAATTAAAATGGTATGCATAGTAAACAGAGAATTCTCAATAGAAAAAACTCAAATGATTGAGAAATACTTAAAAAATGTTCAACATTTCTAGTCATCAGGGGCATGCAAACCAAAACTGCTTTGAGATTTCACGTTATACCTGTCAGAATTGCTAAAATCAATAAAACAAATAGTAAGCCATCCTGTCAAGAATGCAGAATAATTCAAAAGTTACATATTTTTATGGTGGTTTAAGGTGCTTGTTTTCTGTTCATTTGTATCTACCTGCCTATCTACCATATCTATAATCTGTCTATCTAATATGTATGTATGTATGTATGAATGAATGTATGTATGTATATATGCTCTGTTTATCTGGACTATCTTTTATCTATTTACATAACTGTCTGTCTATCTTTCTATCTGCCTATCATCTATCCACCTGTTCATCTAGACTATCATTTTCTATTTACCTATCACCAACTATCATTCTACCTCTCGATATATATGTGTGTGTGTGTGTATACATACACACACACACACACACACACACACACATATATATATATATATATATATATATATATATATATATATATAACATATATATATATCATCACCATCATCATCATCATCATCTATCACCATGTATCCATCCTTCTTTAACATAAGATCTAATTCTTCTGCAGCTCTAGACATGCTGTTTCCTACATTATCCTTTCAATTTAGGAGGTTTTCCAGTGAGGTTTTTATCTGGTTTGTTAAGGTTTCATAAACAGCTTCTTTTCGGTTTGCCTCTTCCCCAAATATTCTCTAATTAATTTAATTTTCACATCTTATATTGGCTTACATATTCCAGTAAGCTTTTTTACTTTATCTATGACCTATTTGAATACAGTTATAGTAAGTTTTGAATGCTGTTATAAGTATCCTTTGTAATTTCTCTGAAGGGCATACAGATAATTTTCATTGTGAAATTTAGTGGTTTGGAGTTTGTGTTACATTGTTCTTTTTATCTTAACATTTGTTTCTGTGCTGAGACTTAAACAACTTATATAGTGTTCAACTTCCATATGTATGTATTTTCAAATCACTTCTATTATTTTATTGAAGTTGTTTACAGCATTCTAGAGAGAATTAGGTTGTGAATAGGGTGAGCCACTGTTTTGTAGGGCCTTATTGAATGCTATAGTTTCTAACTCTAGTATTTTGAGAGTTTTCAGAAGCACACACTTTCTGAAAGGCTGGGAAGATGGTTTGCTGGTTGTCTCATCTGCTACTCTCATGTGTTTGTGTATATATGTGTGTATGTACATATATATTCAATTTAATGCAATTCATATGGAAATAAGTTCAAAGGTGACTACTTGGGATCATATAACCTATTAGGGGACTCAACTCTGGAGAACTCTACCCTCTTCTGTATCCATTAATAGTCTATAGGTCTACTACTGATAAAGTAGATCCCTTTGAGGATTCTCTATGCATATTGACATGTCAACTGGTTTGCCATTCTAAAAGTCCTGTAAGATTTACAGAGTTTTGAGATTTCATAAGTGTATGTATAGAAGACAGCATATTTTCTGGTTCTCTGGCTCTTTTGATCTTTCTCCCCACCTTCCACATGTTGACAATGCCATAGATATAGTGCATCCGTTATAGATATATCAATTGGTGTGAAACATTACAATGACTGTTTTTCTTTATTTTGAACAGTCTGTTGTAGACTCTTTTAGTAGTCTCATCTGCTGAAGGAAGAAAATTTTTGATGGGGCATGAGAGCTATATATCTCTGCGAATAATCATGTGTTTTCAGAATTGTGTCAGGAAAGTAAAGTAGGAGCTTTGATTTAAGGTCTATGTCCTCATTATTCACAAGTAGCAGGTTAGGATTTTAGCACAAAGTCTCAATTCACCCCTATTGATCATATTTAAGTCTTATTTGACAGCTGTTGATTATTTCTAATAATTCTAATATATATTTCTAATATATAAATGCCAGTCTTTAACCAAAAGAGATATCTTGGCAACCTGGCCTTTAATATGGTACACTGGCTTTAAGTTGGGCAGAATGAAAACATTCATAACGAACTTACAAGTTATCAAATTTGCAATGTTTCTTGCTATTTGGTTTTTATATTTTGCTTGTTTTAGGTAAGTTGTCTCTCTTTGTAGTCAAGACTGGATGGGAACTGACTGTGTAGCCAGTGTTGGAGTTAAAATATTACAATAATTTTGTTTCATACAGAGGCAAACATACTCTGCCACTTTGGATCATATTTATTCTTAGACACCTAATTATTACCTTTGTAATAGTAGAAGATATACCAATTACTTCATCCCTACCTATTTGTTCATATGATAAAAATTATATATATATATATATAATATATATATATATAATTTATATTATGTATATTTATATTTGAAAACTTTTCAAAGTGATTGTATGCCTTTCATAGAAAAGTTTTCTTAGAAACTAAACTCTACTGCTGGTTAAATTTTCTCATATATATTTTTACTATTTGTCATAGTTGAAATCACAAAGCAATCCCTTATTTAAAGGCTAGTAGTACATTTAATGAATCTTTGGTGTCAGACTCACATAAAGGAAGGAGGAAGGGGAAGACTACACTGTCTCATGCCTGTCAATGAACATATTGTTAGTATAAAAGCAGAACATGGAAGAACTATAGCAGGTATTATATAGGTATTATGCACAAAATTAAATATTGAGAGACAATGCATATAAAAAGACAAGAATTGTTTATTAATGTTAAAGTTTATAAATTTTGGAGTTACTAGTACCAAGGCATATCAATTCAGGAAGATATAAATGTGTCAAACTTTCATAATTGCTTAGAACATTGATTTCAAAACTTGTCAAGTTCTAGTTTAAGAAAAAAGTGTTGTTGCTGTTTTCTCTCTCCCCCTTCTTTTTTTTTTGACATTTTACAATAATCTTGAGTCTTTTATATGTGAGTACTATATATATGGCTTTTAACGTCTCTTATATTCAATCTCTCCCGCGTCTGCTTTGTTCCCTCTTGCTTTTATCTTTAGTGATTACTGCTATACACACACACACACACACACACACACACACACACACACAGGTATATGTATATATAGTACCTGAGTATATTTAATATTGTAGAGATCCACATGTGCTTAAGGATGACAAATAGTCTAAAATAGAGCTTCTCCCTTGAGAATACTGATTGTTCCTATCTCACAATGATTGACTGCTTGTAGTTTTAATCTAGGGTTGCAGCCTTGTGAAATTCTCCCCATCTACATACTGCTATGTCAGTTAGCATTGTCATTATGAAGGAATTGTTTAGAAAACATGTTGCTCATATTTCATGGATAAAGCTTACCTTCCATGCCTTATCTAACAGCAGGCAGATTGGTTTCTTTCTGTTACAACTTTTGTACTGTTCCCTGAATTTTAGGTTCAGACTTTTGTTTTACATGTAAAAATTAAGCTTGTTCTCCACAAGGAATTATTTTCTGTGCTTTTTTTTGTTTGTTTTGTTTTGTTTTGTTTTTTGTTTTTTTTTCAGTTACCGCTTTCTGTGATGGTCTCTATCTGACATATAATGAAGATTCATTGATGATGGGTAAGAGCATCATATAGGTGGGTAAATATTTAGTATATACTAGAAATTATATTGGTTTATGTATATGGTAGTAGTAGGTTTTCCTTTTACTATGCATGTTCTCAGCAGCTCCATAGTTTCATAGGGTAAAGCGTCAGGCATGAATTCCCTTACATGGAATGAGGTTTAGTTAATTCTATTTAGACCCCAATGTACACATGCCACTATTGTACCATTAGGAATACATTACTGGGCCATTCATTGGTGTGAGTCATAGGCTTTATAGATGGGGAAGATAATTGATAGTTTTTCTACTTTACTTGCTTGCATAACGCCTTCTGATACTATGAGAAAGATTTCTCAGCAAGAGACTTCCAGGTCAGGTCCAACTTGGTTTCTTCAAGTCCAGTATCTGAAGTACATGATTTATTCAGCATTAAAGTTCTACCTTCAAATTCTGGAATGCAACCAGGGGCAACAGTGAAACCCTATATAGTTTTGAGAGTCTTTTGAAATTCCTGACTGAAACATTGAATGAAGGCCACCATGTATTATGGATCTTAGGAAAAATTATATCACCCAAATGGTCTAACACTCAAATGGTCTAACTTCATACACACACCCCTTACACACACACAAACACACACACACACACACACACACACACACACACAAACACACACACACACTCACACACACACACACACACACACAAACGCAAAATATATTTAAGTAAGTTTGTAAAACATTATAAAATATTTCCCTTATTATCTTTAAGCATTCTAAGTGTTATTTATCTCTTCTTTCTCTGTCCCACTATACATTAGCTTCTCTATTCCTGTTCTAATTAAAGCTTCCTACCCATTTATTCAGTTTTCCTCTTCAGTGCATCTGTGTCCTATAGTGTGTGTGTATTGTGTGTTTATGTGTATTTTTGTGTATGTACATTCATATGTGTGCATATATGTGTCTGTGTGCATGTGTATGTGTGTTTGTTTGTTTGTGCATGTCTTATTAGATAGTGCCTATGGCTCCAAACACATAAGATTATAAACACATGACTCACATTGTGCTATTGTCCTAAAGTTTGTTGATTCTGAAATAATTACATTCTAATTGACTGATTACCTGAACAATAAATTAAGCAAATATTTAAGTTGGCTTAATCAGTAATTTGCATGAATTAAATCATTGTAAAGCATCCATGTTTGATCTGTAATATTGAGATTGCAGAAATTCAATATACACATATACCAATTGGGAAAAACTAATTTTTACTTGCAATACAATCATGACAATGATGATATTATACATAATGGTATTCCTAGATGAATAGTCCTAGATGACAGTAACTCCCAAAGAAGATTAAACTTAAAACAAAAAAATTTTGAGTAATATTTACTTGTGTTTTTCATTGTAAGCACTTCCCTAATTCTTCCCACATGAAAACTTTCCTCTAGCATGTCAATTTCTTATTATCACTCTCAAACCTCTCACATTTCTCAATTTTTAACTCATGATCTTTTTAACCCATTATACTCTAGCTCATAAAATGCTCAGTTGGAGGCCAGGCCTGTAATACCAACATTTGGAGGACTGAGACTAAAGATTGCCTTGAGTTTGAAATCAGCCGAAGTTTAACTGTATCACATTTCATTTTCTAAAGAACAGATTGGCAATGTGTGTTTTTATCATTTAAAAAATTCTGTTGATTAATTTGGAATTTTAACGAATTGATTAGTAAAGCCCGATTAAGGTAAAATTAAATTTGAAAATTTATAATTTTATATTTGCAGATTAAAGCATTTTCAAGTGTATTTATCTAGTATAAAATTGTACACCCATTATAACCCTGGAGATTTGATTTTTGAACACCTCATTCTGTTCTAGTGATTAATGGAAAATTTAATATCACTTGATGATCACATCAAGTGAATTATTCTGGGCACAGCATTAATTACATTTTTGATATTTTGTAAACTCAAAATATTGACTTTCAAAGAATGTTTTTATTGATGTTAACTATTTTTAAAGCAATTTTACAAGCATTATTTAATACAGAAACTTAGAGATTGGCACAAAAGTGATCAAGGAATAGGCCTAGCAAGTAGACTCAAACATTTTATATTGAGGATAAAACACCACATTAAGTGGTATGGGAAGTAATATGAGCTCCAAAAGAATTTTAGCCTTAAAGAAAAAGAAAACATGAAATTCTTCACTTGATGCAGAGGATAAAGTGATGTGTACAATATAGAAGGAAAAAAGGAATGAAACTATCTGTAAAAGCGAAGAAGTAAGATTTTAATCCCCACACAGTTTCATATATTGCAGGGTATATCTTGAGAACTGATTACTTTTTTTCACCTTCAAAGTATCTTGGAAGAACAATGACTTTATGATAGATAGGCCTTCCATCAGATCTTCTACATTTCTAGAGACTGTCAAGAAACATTACATCAAAGATAGGAACTCTGATTTTTTTCCCCACCATAGATAAAAGTATTATTACTTCAAAGTCCAGGGGAGCTCTAGTGAGTTTTAATGTTTTATAGTTGAATTCAAATATATATATAATTTTAAATATTTAAAAAAATTATATATTCCTTTACTTTTTAGGTAGTCTCAAATTTTATTTCAGATTTTACTGGAATTGACAATATATTCCTGACTGATTTCAAAATCATAAGAATCCTCCTGCCTCAGCTACAGAAGTGCTTTATTTAGAAGCATGAATCACTATACTAGGTTCAAGTCACATTTCTCAACCACTTCAAACTCTAGCTACTTAACTCCATTTTATCAAAGCTTAAACGTCTCTGTCCATCCACGAAGTTACTTCTGTTCTCTAATCCAAAACCATAAATTCTGATCACCAATTGTGAACTTTCTTTCACAATTACTCATTGATACATTAAGTTCATTCTTTCAAAGTCCTCAGATGGAATTCATTTTAAGGATACATCACATTACTTTCAACTCTAGTGTTTGTATAAACTTAAATGAGTCATTCTACTTCCCTTAGTATTTTTCTTAATCTTTTATTTGAATTAAAATATTTACCTTCATACCTTTCCTCTTTCAAACTCCTAACTCAGGCCTCTCTCTCTCCCTTTCCTGAACTGTTTCTGTTCTAGATTTCTTCATATAACCCCATTACTAACATCTTTCTTCTCATTATTGTCAAAATACTTATAAATGTGAATACTTATAAATGTAAATATATATTAACCTGTTGTTTCAGGTTAGTGTAGCTTGTATGCATGTGATTTGAGGGTAAACTACTAGGTATTGTATAATTCACTAATTTGTTCACTCATGGGGACTGCTTATTCTCCCATTCTCAGCTGCCATTAGTTAACTCTTGTTCTTAATCTAGAGATGGGGCACCCTTTAAACTAACAAGTCTATTAGTATTATCATTAACTTGGAATTGTCTAAGCTGAAGCAGTGTTAAGATGCTTTGATTATAGGTTCCCTCTCATTTCTAGGAGACATTAGAGTTCCTGGTTTTCTGACTTTTAAAATCTTTTAACCCAGTCTGAAATCTCTGTACCAAAATGATGAGTTGAAGGCTTAGATACCATTAAAGGTGCAATCACTCTCACACATTTGGATTAATTAACAATTGTCTAACTGAACTTGAGCTCATTCAACAAGATGGAGGTCATGCATAAAATTTGGAAAGCTGCTCATTTTAACCACAATTTACACCTTGTATTTGGAGTATTGGATAAAGTTAGAAGACTATACATGTATACAAAAATATTGTCCTATTGTAGGAAATTATGTGAAATATTGCAAAATTTCTCATCCAAATCACATGATGCTATTCGATTTTTTTAAATAACTTGAACATACCAGATATTTTTGACAAAGGCAAATGATAAAAACAAACATATCCAATCCATATGCAAATATTATCATATATTGGTCCATGACACTTCTTAAAGGTCTTGTAAATTTCCACATTCATTTATACATGCCATTTACTCTAGTTTAATAACAGCCAAATATATTTCTATAACTTTATGTTAGATAATTGTTTTCATCATAATGCATTTAAATATTTATTTTTGTTCATTTGGGTAAGTACTGGTGATTAATTTAAGTGCCTTGTGCTTGCTATGTAAGCATTCTATAAGAAAGTTTTATTCCCAACCCAAATTGTTTATGTGTAATTTCAAGTTACATAACTTCGTTAAGTTTCTCATTTAAAGTATGAAGCATGATCTTAACAGAACAATAATTTAATACAATATAAATAAATGTATATTCCTTATAATGCAAAATACAACAAATCACATGATAGGTCTTTCCACTTCATATTTTTATATCCATATCAACCGTATTTGAAGTTATACATTTTGTACTAAATACATTTAACACATTATTGTCTATAAATTGGCACAATAATACATGATGTGTATCAAAATTGCTCAGTCTTGAAACTTAACATGGTGCAGATCTGAAGAAGAGAAAGTAAAATCAAATGCACTTACTTGAGGGAAATAATTTTTCAAAACTAGAAACAAAATTTAGTCTTAAAATATGTATTTTTCATTTATAAACAAGGTAATTTTTAACACAAGTTTCCCCCTTATCCTTGGGTAAAAGGAGAATTTATCTAGCTAACCTTCACAGTTGTGACAGGTTTTCACATGGTCATTTCACTAATCCATGAATGTGAGGATTAATCATTTTCTTCCAGTGTCTCAGTATGTTTCTGTCAAGTTGAATTCTCTTTAAAAGAAAATCCACTAGCCTGAACAGTCAAGATAACAAGAAAATCAACATGAATTTGTTAAACTTTCTAATACTGCAGGTAAATATGTCTTATTGATATGTTTTAAATTATTTAAACCTGATGTAAAACTGAATAAAATGGAGCCACAAATTCTGTACAGTCTCTAATAGTAGTAATTAACTTTTGCAACTTTTTAAACTGTTTGAACCCCTTGATATAATGCTATACTCTGCAACCAATTATCTGAATTAAAATGCTATATTGGTATAACTGACAGAATACTTAAATAACTGATTTTAAGCCATGTAATATTCATTCAATTATTTGACTGTAAAATATCTTCTGGAAAAATAACAATTTAAAATGAAAATATTACTAAGCCTTATAGACTCAGTTCTATTTATCTAGACTGTAAACTTTATTTTTATATATACAATAGTAAATATGATATTTTTAGATTAGACTGAATAAAGGGTGTCAGAGTTCATCAAATCTTTACTGTATGTATCATGCTTGTGAATAATATGTACTCTCTGTCATAAAGTAAGGATACTTTGAGTATTCTTAAAAAATAAAAACTCCCCTCATTTATTAGGAATAAATATGTTAGTAATTGGAAAGAAAGGGTAAGGTTTGGTAATATTTTGGTAAAAAAATCTTATTTTTCTAGAGAATATTTTGTAGTCCATTATTTGAATGATTATTGCATGAGTCAAAATCAGAGTCCTTTAACTACTCTGTTAATTATACTAACGTAGCATTTTTATTCACATAATTGTTTGTATAATGCAGTATTAGATTAAGGGGTTCAGTTTGGAAGGTTGCAAGGTTAATTTAGTATTACAGACCTTACATAATTTGGGACCATATATTCTTCCATGTTATATAAGATTTAAATAATTTAAAACATATCAATAAGACATATTTAATTTCAGAATAAGAAGAATTGTGCTACCAAAATTTTAATCCAGAGCATTGCCAATCATCAGCTTTGCGTATGTCTATGATGTATTATAATTTCATTTTTAATTTTGGTGTGGTAATACTGACTATAGACAACTTTTGAAAGTCATTTAACATAAATTAAAACAGTCTAAAATCAATGATTTTCATATATTAAAGCTGTGCATGTTTGTTCCAGCATAAACATTTGATTACCAGCATATGTCAATGCTATAGGAACCATATGTTTTCATTTTCCATAAAACATATGGAATAATTTTACAGTAAGTATATCATTATAAACATGACAGGATGATATTTTTTTCAGTAATTAAGAAATCTCCCTTAGGAGAACATGTAGAACAGATTATAATGTAATCTAGTGGAAATCCTTGGAGGCTCAAATTAATTAAATATTTAAGAAGGATTGAGGGTGTCATTTTTCATATGTCAAAGCAACCTTTGAGACTGGCTGTACATAGGTATGTGAAGGTTTGTACATGAATTGAATGTGATAACACAGTGGGCTCTCATTGTCTTGTCATTGCAGGGTAGAGATTAACTATAGGCTTATAGATTATCTCCTTTTGGGTTGTTGGCTATCCAAGCAGTGTCTGGTGATTTTTGTTCCTGTTCAATGACTTGTTTGGGTGTGGTGATGAGCAATGGTGACCCAGTCCAGGGTCATTTTAAGGAGAGCAGACTATTATATTTTCAATAGCCTAGTCTCTTTGGGTGTTTCTATCGGATACACTTGACTAAAACATTTAATTGAATGAAACCAAATTCCAATACTGGAAACCTCATTTGGTGGCAAGAGGTGACCAATGGGACCTTCCATTAATAGTAGAATTTATTAATATTGGCTTCTTACATATTAGGAAGTTTATATTGCATTAGGTTTCTGCTTCATCCTCAAATACAACTAGAACACACACATTCCTTCTGTCCTCTCTCCCTCCTCTATCTTAACACTTGATCATTCTTTTCTAGTCTTCAACTGCCCCTGGGCAGCCTGTACATTTTTTGCAACCATTGCATACTGAAAATTTTTATTGAATCATACAATTGTTTTCAGTTATTTTTGGGATTTAGTAATACATTTTGTGAGATATGAAATATACCATGATACATAGATGCAATTATCATGACAGTTTTGACTTATTAATATATTAGTTTAATAATTCAAAAATCGCATGATGGGGTTGAATTATTAAACTCGTGCATGCTAGGAAAATTCTCTAATGCTGAGTAACATCCAACTCAGCCATAAATGTGTTAAAAAAAAACAAGTCAATACTTTTTATCTGGCTAAACAGCAAAGATATGTTAAGTATCATTGATTTATTGATTTTAGATATATTTGTATATGTATTCTATTTCATAAAGAAGAGAGAGTGTGGAATTAAATTGTCAATTTCAATTTCTTATCATTGTTCCATCCTAATTCTCTCTCTCTCTCTCTCTCTCTCTATATATATATATATATATATATATATATATATATACATATATATATATATGTGTGTGTGTGTGTGTGTGTATACATACACACATACATATATATATATATATATATATATATATATATATATATATATATCTGTGTGTGTGATTGAGAAACTTATTAATGGTTTTAATTTTTTAATTTCATCATCTGTCATAGGAGTGAGACAAACAAGAGGGATCTTCTCTAGCTGTGCTTTGGTCAGATAATTTAAGCACTGGTAAAGCATGTATTATTAATTTACACTCAGTCTTAATTCTTTCTGTTCTTATTATAAGCATTTCTTAAGTTTGTATTCTTGTAAAGAGGCCAAGATTTGGGAGAATTAAGAAGATTTGACTCATCATTATCAGCCTTTGAACTCTTCTTTGCTGTCCTGGTTGCCTTGAACCAAAGGATGCTCAAAGAGCTAGCTAATCATTTCACCAAAAACAGTTTTATGAAAATCCTACACTATACCTGAGAAAACTCAGGCATGACCTGAGCTGGTGGCCTAACCCCTGAAGATGTAGCCGTACTCAAATATACTTTATAAAGGTTGAAACAAACATTTTGTATGATAGAACTAGAGGTGAACCTCAAGCTGTTTTCACCTTGTCCGCATGATTAAACCCCTGTTATGGGTTAACAGCCAATGTCTAGAAGTGATGAAGAGATGAGACTATTTTTTGGTCCAAACACAAGACTCCATTGATATTACTGTTGCTAAAGATACAGGTATTAGTAGTTCAAATTACCAATCTCATTGACTCCAATTAGTCCAAAATAAATGACCATGAATGGTTCAAATATTCTTTCTGAGACTGAGCAGAATGGGTGTGAGATTCAAACCTGTGAGGCACTAGGTCCAATTAATGGTTCTACCAGTCAGTTGCAAAGCAAGTAATGTAAAGTTCAGATAGTACACTTATGGTAATGTTAGATTCTGATTTAATTATAATAAGGTGTTTTCAATATTATTCAAATAGGAAATGGCTAAGAGTAGTCAAGGTTTAATAGTTCATATATACTATATGAAGATATATATTCTTTAAACACATCAGAGATCCACAGAATATGGCATTTAAAACCATTTCATTATTAGTAGGTCTTTTCACTAGGTGATGTATCTACTTTTGACAGTGCCACCATCCCATTTCAAGGAACTTGAAGCATCATTGAGTATCATTACTTCCAAATGGAGTCATTTCAATTTTATTAATCTAGTCCATTGGTAAGAAATACCCTAATTTCATTCTGCATATAATTACTGCCAAAAACAAAGAAGCAGGAATGTGGCATTGTTGACTGCTAAGCTCTGCCAAGGAAGTGTAAGCTAGTCATTCATAATTATTGGTTCACTTAGGGTCTGTCAGATTGGTTTTGGGCAAGAAAGTTGAAGACAAATGCTCCAATGTTATAGGAATATTGGGAACTGTCTAGGAAGTCAGGAGTCTCTACAAATTTTATAAGTTGGGAAGCTATATTTTCGTGCTTCATATATATCCAGTAATATTTCATTCCTTCTCAGATCTCTGATGGGGTTGAAGACTATTTATAATCTCATAATATATCTTAAGTTGTTTAGCATTGAAGAAGATTATATAGCCTTAAAAGGACAGTTTTCAGTTGATAATACAAGTTAAAAATCCAACTTAATTGAGGCACACAAATTTAAACTCTCAATAGATGATAGGATACTTTATCTAAATTGCCATACATGATGGACTAGATATAATAAATGTTCAACATATATTATAATTTACTTAGTTATAATTATGTTCAATATATACCTGAGAGAAAAGAGCCTTTTTATTTGAAGAAAAAGGGGGAAATGTAGCTGCTTGTATTATGAATGCTAATCAAGCTCCTCAAAAACTATGATTGAGCAGGCACATAGCTTCTGAGAACATGCCCCCATTATGTTCTGATTGCTAAATAAAGATGCTGGTATCTAATGACTGGACAGAGAAGACAGAGGCAGGATTTGATAATTTCCTGGGCTTGGGGCAGAAAGGAGGAAGAAGGAGATTAGCCATGCCCAGAGAAGAAGAAGGAGAAAAGAGAGATGCCATGCCTGAGAAGAGTGCAGAAGAGAGATAGTGGCATGGCCACCATGTAATGGAACCAGGAAAGTGCAGCTCTGATTGATGCACAGTTGGGTAGACTTCTGAGTTGAGAGCCGCATACATAGATTACAGAGTTTAGTAAGTAAAAACTTGGGAGGTGTATTAAATGCATGGAAGTTAGGAAATGGTCTAGCTACTATGCTGATTAAGGCATATCAAAATATAAAGGCTTATGTGTGTCAACCACTTGGGAACATAAAGCATTGGCACAGATAACAAGACTGCCTGCTGCCATGACTTATTTAATTCAACATATCTACTCTGAAGGAAGGGATCCTGGGACAAGATAGATAACTCAACAGGTAAAAGCACTTGCTTTTCTTATAGATAATATAGGTTAGGATTTTAGTGTTCATATTAAATCTCACAATTTCCTCTGAATGAAGTTCATATTGCATGACAACATCTAAGAACACAATGTATACATATGGTACACACATATTCATTCTGACAAGATATTTGTACATACAACATAAAAGTAAAATAGTAAATAGTTTTTTATTGAAATGCAGAATCCCAGTTTCTTTGGCTTACTCAAGAGCTTTGCAATCCTGATACCCACTCCTGCCTCAAGTCAGGTTAATTTGAGAAATCCTGATACCCTATCTTTCCTGGAAGGTGCAGGCAATGGTTGAGGGTCCTTCTAACTGTGGTGTTTCCATGTCAAAGACCTGTAAGATCCCCAAAACAATGCA
This sequence comes from Apodemus agrarius, assembly GCA_964023405.1. Taxonomy (NCBI): domain Eukaryota; kingdom Metazoa; phylum Chordata; class Mammalia; order Rodentia; family Muridae; genus Apodemus; species Apodemus agrarius. Next base: position 44,750,377 of record OZ030023.1, read on the forward strand.
AGGAACCACTTGAGGGTGAAACTAGCTCGAATTCCCATCTTACCTACTGCCAGCTCACAGCTGTAGATAAAAGCTATCAGACCATGGCACTCAAAAAACTCAGATACTGAGTGAGTAATTGCTTATCCATATAGAAGATGTTTCTCTCTTTGAGTCAACTCTTGGTAATAAGAGGACAATGATATTATATAATTCAAAAACTTAATGTCTGGGTTAAATATGACAAAATTATGTTAAACGTGAGAGTAAGGTGTTCTCCTTGGCAAGTGTTTAAGATGCTTGTGTGAATTTGTCTTACTCAGATATTGATATGTGCTTAGAAAAACATATACTCATATTTTATGAATAAATAATTATTTTATATAGCAGTTTTATTTTATTAAACATAATAAATCAAATTAAGTAAATTTTCTGTTATATTTCGATATGTTTGTCGTTATCAGTTTGACCCATAAAAATGAATTTTTTTGTCATTTAAACTGTATACAACCATTATTGAGGTATCAGTATTAGAAGTTGCTGTGTTTTCATTTGAAAACTTGTGTTTGTGTTTATCAGTGAAGTTGGACATTTTCATATCTTACTAAAATTTTTATAAATACTGAGACCAATTATAAACACAATGACTGCAAACTATAAAGTGTCATAAAAAGAACATTGTTCTATTCAATTAGGAATTTCTCAGCTTTCTATTATAACTACACAAAGGTTTTATCCATTAGTGTCTTGCCCTAAATGTCAAAACATATTTTCACTTAAGTTATTTCAGCCTATTACTGCTTCATACAAATATAATCATAAAATATGACAATATATTTTATTACTGTCTGATTATTAGCGCCAGTGACTTTTCTAAAATAATTTGAGAACTTGAGAATGCACTAATAATCTTTTTTAATTAATCAATTTATTCATTTTAAACTCCACATTTTATTCCCCTAGCAGCCAACCCTCCAAATTCTCCCCAATCCATACTTCTTCCTCGACAGAGTCTTCTTGAGGATGTTCCCAATCACCACTTCTACCGAACCCCCACCCCACCAGACCTCTAAACCCCTGAACCTTCCGTTTCTTGAGGGTTTGGTGCATGCTCTCTGACTGTACCCAGACCCAGCAGTCCTCTGCTGTATATGTGTTGGAGGGCCTCACATCAGCTGGTGTATGCTGCCTTGTTGGTGGTCCAGTGTCTGAGAGATGTCCAGGTTAATAGAGACTGCTGTTCTTCTACCAGGTCACCTTCCTCCTCAGCTTCTTCCAGCTTTCCCCTAATTTAATCACAGGGACCAGCAGCTTTTGTACATTGGTTGGGTACAAATATTTGCATCTGACTCTTTCAGCTGCTTGTTGGGTCTTTTGGAGGGCTGTCATAGGTCCCTTCTTGTGAATGTCCCATGGCCTCAGTAATAGTGTCAGGTCTTCAGGCCTCCTATTAAGCTTGATCCCACTTTGGGGCTGTTGCTGGACCTTATTTTGTTCAGACTCCTCTCCATTTTCATCCCAGCAGTTCTTTCAGACAGAAGCAATTATGAGTCACAGTTTTGACTGCAATGGCAACCCAATCCCTCACTTGATGCCCTGGCTTTCTGCTGGAGGTGGGTTCTACAAGTTACCTCTCCCCAATGTAGGGCATTTCATCTAAGGTCCTTCTTTGAGCCCTGAGAGTCTCTCACCTCCAAGGTCTCTGGTATATTCCAGAGGGTTCTCCCAACCTCTTACTTTGAGAGGTTTCATGTTTCCCTGCTCATGGATTGGAAGAATTAACATAGTAAAAATGGCCATCTGGCCAAAGGTAATGAAAGGCTGGGGAAATCACCATCCCTGACCTCAAGCTTTACTACAGAGCAATAGTGATCAAAGCTGCATGTTTTTGTTACAGAGGCAGACTCATTGATCAATGCAATAGAATTGAAGACTCAGACATAAAACCACACACTTAGAGGCACTTGATATTTGATAAGGAAGTAAAAAATATACAATGGAAAAAAGAAAGCATCTTCAACAAATGGTGCTGGTATGTTCAACAAATGGTGCTAGTCTAACTGACCTTCAATATGTAGAAAAGTGAAAATAGACCATATTTGTCTCCTTGTACAATATTCAAGTCCAAGTGGGTCAAGGACCTCAACATAAAACCTGATATACTTAATGTAATAGAAGAGAAAGTGCTTAAGAGCCTTGAACTCATTGGCATCGGGGGAAATTTCCTAAACAGAACTCCAATGGCTCATGCTCTAAGATCAAGAAGTGATAAATGTGACCTTATAAAACTGATAAGCTTCTTGAAACTAGTAAGGCAAAGGGCATAGTAAATAAGACAAATCAGCAATCTACAGATTGGGAAAACTTCACTAACCCCATATCCAATAGAGGGCTAATATCCAAATCGATAAGACTCAAGAAGTTAACCACCAGAAAACCAAATATTCCAATAAAAAATGGGGTATAGAACTAAACTGAGAATTCACAACAAAGGAATCTTAAATGGAGAGAACCACCTAAAGAAATGTTCAAAGTCCTTAGTGATCAGAGAAATGAAAATGACCATGAGATGCAATCTTACACCAATCAGAATGGCTAAGATCAAAACCTCAGGTGAGCACATGTTGTCAGGGATATGGAGAAAGAGGAACACTCCTCCATTGTTGGTAGGACTGCAAACTGGTACCACCACTCTGGAAATCTATCTGGAGGTTCTCAGACAATTGGAAATAGAACTACCTGAAGACCCAGCAATACCATTCTTGGCAATATACCCAAAAGATGCCTCAGCATGCCACAGGGGTATGTGTTCCACAATGTTCATAATGGCTTTGTTTGGGATATTCAGAACTGGAAAACAAACAGATGTCCCACAACAAATGAATGGATGCAGAAAATGAGGTTCATTTACACAAGAAAATACTACTCAGCTATTAAGGATGAGGACATTCTGAGTTTTGCAGGTGAATGGATGGAACTAGAAAATATCCTGAGTGAAGTAACTCAGACACAAAAGATCATGCGTTGTATGTACATACTAATAAGTAGATATAGCCAAAAAGTGCCAAATACCCAAGATAATAATAATCTTATACCCAATCTATGATTCTAACTATGAATGAAAAATCCTGAAAATAAGTTGTATCTAAAGAGACCAATCGGTCAAATAAAATTTCAGTGCTTTGGATAGATTCAATGTTTCAGTTAAAAAATTTTTACTTATGTTTTCTATATCATAGCCATCCTTGACCCCTTGTGTCAAAACTAACACTTTTTAAAATCTATTGACTTGCAGTAGAAGAATTCACCAATCCAAAACCTAATAGTGCTACCAGGGAGCATCCTGACCCTATAGATCACCCATCACACTATATGTGTACCTCTGATGTATTCACAAATATTTTTGAACTCATTTTGTTTTATGCCTTTCTTTGTTATATAAACTATAAAAATTTCATGAAAGTTCTTCTACCTTGGAACATGGAATTTGGGGTAATCTAAATCTCTGATACTGGGCCAGGGTCTTTCAAAATGATCACAGAATAATCACCTATCTCTTATACCTTTAAGAAGAGAGTTATGGTTTCTATGGGTTTGCTCCTTCCCCTCTCTTTTTATTGATTTGACACAAGCATAGTCTTATCTTTCAAAAGTATAAGTGGGTTGATTCCCATTATATGAAAATATTTTTAATAAATTTTTATTCTACCTTTGTTTCTACATAATTTGACACAAGTCAGTAAAAAGTTAACTCCTATACCAATTCCTATTGTGTTTGGTCCATTACCTTATAACACTTTGCTATGAATGCAAATATAAAGGCTGTGATATTTAGTCCATAAATATTTGTAATCTCTTCTCTTTGTCGATTGCAAATGTCATCTCACTAAATTTTCTTTTGTCACCTACTTTCAAACTATTTATTTAATTCTACCAACAATAATAGTGATATTTCAGTTTTTGCTATGCTTTCTTTTATTTTTCTTGTTCTTATGTTAGCATATTTTACTTTAAATGAAACCCAGTATATAAAAATAAATTCAACCTTGTACCCAAAAAAAGCAAAACAAAATGAAATTTAAAAAAAATATTTTTTAACAATTAAACGTAATTCCACTACTTCTTGTTTGAGCTGACTTTCTCTAGAACCTGGGTTTGAACTCACCATCATAATCATATTAAGAATTAGTCAAAGTGAGTAAAGTGACTAGCTTAATAGATATCTCCCAGACAAATATTTAACTACAATGATATGGTTTGCACATTTAAGAGTCCTTTATTTTCTTAATGGTGCCATAAATAAAAACGATCTTAAAAATCTGAAAATTTTTCTGTAAATTATTTCAAAAATGTAAAAGTTTATATTAAGCTGTACAAATCATCAATATGCACTAATAATTTTTCAGAAGCCAGAAAATTATCTAAGAGAGTGCATAAAATGATGAAATGTAAATTGAGAACAGTACCATTCTGCCAAGTTTTATTTTATTTAAATTGTAGACTCTAATACATTTTTCTATTCGTTAAAACAAAAACAATGTTTGGGTTATATCCCTATAGTCTTATTTGTAAAATAAATAAAAACTTATAAATAATCATATTCTGAATCAGTTGTCAAATACAGAATTATATTACATGGGCTTAATAATTGAGTTTCAGTAAATTCACTTAACCAGTATATTCTATATTTTTAATATTTATTGGGAAATTAGGTATAGTTTCAAAATTCACAATATCCTGTTTCAACTAAAACTTTTATTCAATCATACTTCCACAAAATATGGAAAGCAAAAAATAAATTAGATACAAATCAAATTTCACGACGTAGATTCATAGATTGTTCTCTTTATTTTCAGTTCCTATATCATATTGAATGAAAATATTATTATTATAAACAATCAGTGATTTAGATAGCTTAATGTGCACAGTCAAACATTTACTTACACCTATATTTTAATACATAATGTATAACCAAATTTCTAGGAAGCATCTTTTATTTTAAGATAAGTACTTATTTGTATATAATATGATTTAAGAATGATTAAAACATTGAAAGGCTTAGTATAACAACTTAATTAGTGACCTCAATCCCAATTCCAAAAGTGCTTGTTTAGTACGTATTAATAGAAATTGGATTGCCATTTACACATTCCTCATTAGCTTTCTCGGCACCAGATCAAACTTTTCTGTCTGTGTACTGTTGTGAGAAAAATAGGAATGGACCTTTATTCATTCTTCATGTGTATACTCAAAGGTAAAATCTATTTACATTTAAGTCTAGTAGCAATTTCTAGCTTACACTTTTAGTGCTTGTAAGAAACCTAGGAGAATTTTAATGGTATTAAAGCAAAATGGGAATGAGAAAATATATGTATTCACTTAATTGTGCCAGGTACGAATTTGTCATGATCCTTCCTTATAACAATGAAAATCCTCAGCGCAAGCAGAAAGACAATAGCAAACTGTAACTAATATCCATCGAAATAAATATGCTTTACAATATATTTCATAAATTATAAACCTTCTAAGTGAATACTTTTCATATTTTTGAAATAATATTGTTCATCTACATTTTGATTTAAGATTATGAAAATTCTACAAGATATACAGTACTTGTTTTGATTATATTTTCTCCTATTTAACTCAACAATGTATATGGTCCTACTTTACTTGAATAAATTCCATATTTTATTATATTGTGCTATATTTTCTTTATATTTTGATATTTTAATTTCAGAGAAAATATCTGTCAGCAACCAATCTAAATAAGACCCCATTTGTTGTAATTGAAATGCGGTTATGTTTATTCATAAGCTAATATCTTAAATGTTTATCTTTTGGGCTGAGCAGGGTGGGTCATGCCTTCAATCACAGTGCTCAGTTGGAAAGGGCAAAAGCATGCCGACGAAAGTCTAGTAAATTTCAGGACAACCTTCACTACATTGGGAGACCCTATCTCGAAAAACATTTGTTCTTTTACATTAATTTGATAAACTTCTTATAACCCAGCTTGATAAACTGTGTCTCACACCCATACAGGATACTGTAGATAAATGTGGAGATGGTGAAAATTTGACAATTAGATTTCTGAATACATAGTGACTAAAAATTAATACCAAGTCAAACAAGGTTTTCAGCAGCACTGATCTGTACTATTGGGTAGTTTTTCCACTGTGACCTTTCAGAGAATTCATTGTCAACTCACCAATGGTTACATGGCATACATCAGCTCAGATTATAGACCAATGAGTGATATGAATTGAGCTCTATCTTTTACTGAAAACTTTGATATTTTTATTATTCTTTAATCTTATTTTTATAGCCCAGTTTTTATCCCCTTCTGCACTCTCTGACTGTTTTACATTTCTCCCCTCCACCATCTCCAAGAAGATGTCTCCACCTTCCCACCCTCACCCAACCTGACCTCCACTCTTCCTGGGGCCTCAAGTCATATGAGGGTTAGCTTCTCTCACTGCATTCCTCTGATGTATGTGTTGGAGTCCTCATATCAGCTAGTGTATCCTGCCTGGTTTGTGGCTCAGTGTCTAAGCAATGGTCCAGGTTAGTTCAGACTGCTGGTTTTCAACACTCACCACCCTCCTGAGCTTCTTACAGCTTTTCCTTTATTCAGACACAGGGTAACCAGCTTCTGTACATTGATTGGGTGTAAACATCTGCATATGACTCTTTCAGCTGCTTGTTGGGCCTCTCAAAGGACAGCCTGTCTGTAAGAACACCATAGCATAAGTAATAGTGTCATGCTTTGGCACCTACTCTTGAGATAGATACCATGGTAAGCCAGTCACTGGACCTCCTTTCCTGCAGGCTCTTTTCCATTTTTGACCATGCAGTTCTTTAAGACAAGAAAAATTCTGTGTCAAAGTTTGTGACTGTGGGATGGCAACCACATCCCTCCACTTGATTTCCTGTCTTTCTAGTGGAGGTGGGCTCTACAAGTTCTCTCTCCCCACTGTAAAGCATTTCAACTAAGATCCTTCCCTTTGAGTCCTGAGACTCTCACCTCCCAGGTCTCTGCTACATTCTAGATGGTACCCCCACCTCCTACTCCTCAAGGTTTCCCACTTGCATTCTTTCTGATGGACCTCAGGGTTTCAGTCCTATTCCCCCCACCCAATACCTGATCATGTTCCCCTCTTTCCTTCTCTCTCCCATTTTCCAGCAAAGTCCTGCCATTCATGTCTACCTCAACCCCCTGTAATTACTTTCTTCTCCCTCCCGTGTTAGATTGAGGCATCCTCACTTGGTCCCTTTGGCTTGTTAATCTTCTTGAGGTCCATGTATTTTATCCTGGGTATTTTGTACATTTTTGGCTAATATCCCCTTATTAGTGAGTACAGGCCATGCATGTCTTTTTGGGTCTGAGTTACCTCACTCAAGATGATATTTTCTAGTTCCATCCATTTGCCTGCAAAACTCAGCATGTCCCCATTCTTTATAGCTGAGTAGTATTTTAATATGTACAAAATAGGTTTCAGCAATGCCCAGAAGCCAAAAAATATCAAAAATTGAAATTGATGTCAAACACAAATAACTGATAGAACAATATGTATATTTCACAGGCTCTGTTTTTGGACACATATCTGGATGAATGAGAAGTTTTTTGAATTATGAAAGTACAATTTAACTACTGCATATATCATATACTTTATATTGATCAAAGTTGATTATGTATATCTTATTATGTTTCCTATAAGATTTAATGTTAATATTCAAATCAGATTTTGTTACAAATAATGCATTGGCCTGAAAATTTGGATTCAAGCTCTTTCGCAGTAAGTTTTTAATTTATATTAATAATAAAATAGAGAATTGAATACTTCTAGGAATTCAGTTGAAGATGGAAGACATAGCAAGAAAAGCTATGTGCATAAAACTGGTTTTTGGCCTGTGGGCATTGCTGGTTCCTATTTTGTACATACTAAACAAATTGAATGGACCTATTCAAAAATCATTGTTATATGGAAGTGATTCTGGTAAATATCCTAACTTCAATACTGTAACATGAATAGCAGTCAGATACTCAAAGAATAGCTTCAGGGATACAGAACTAAAAGTTGAGGCAAAAGTTTTAGAATTTTAGATGTAAGAGATAGACAAATCCCATTTTAACAAATCAAAAATAACTTGTAAGGAAAAGGGAAACAAATCAATATTTTTCACACTCTTGGATATTTTCTCAATTCTCCTGATGTTACAAAATAAAAATAAATAAAATATATCCTTTCAACACACATTATCAACAAAAATGAACACCCTGACTGAGATGAATTCAGTAATCTTGACAGTTGGAGGTTGAGACCAGAGCACAGCTTTGTCTAAGATGTGATACTTTATTAAACACAAAACTGTTGTTCCCCCTATCATACTCTCCCTGTCTCCCCTTCTTCCCATTTCCCAACTTTACCTCCTCTCTTCTCTTCTCTTTGCTTGACTGCTTCTCCTTTTGACTACCAAAATTAATGTGACTGGGTGATAGACTAGCCTCCTCTTCAACAGCCTGCTCCTCCTCCTCCTCCTGATCCTCTTCATCTACCTACTTTTAAGGTGATCTTAGGAATCTAAGGAGCCACATCCTAGACATCACATATAGCTTAGTCTTGCTTTAGTACCATGTGAAAATAGCAAATAACACAGAGCTAAAACAAGCACCCATCCATGAGCCAACACTAAAATAAAATTGACTCTAACAAATCAGTAGCCTTCCTATACTGAAGGAAAAATAGGCTGAAAAATAATAGTCACAAACAAAACTAAAGTATCTTGGTGAAAGATTTATATGACAAGAACTTCAAGTCTCTGAAGAAAGAAATTTAAGATCTCAGAATATGGAAAAAACTCCCAGGCTCATGGATCAGCAGGATTAATATAGTAAAAATAGCCATCTTGCTGAAGTCAGTCAGCAGATTCAATGCAATCCCCATCAATTTTTTCATAGAGTTTGAAAGAGAAATTCTCAAATTTATTTGAAATGACAAAAAACTCAAGACAGCAAAAACTATTTTCAACAATAATACACTAAAACTAATAGAAGGAAAAGAGGAGAAGAGCCTCTAATGCATGGGCACAGGGGAAAATTTCTTGGACAGAACACCAATGGATCAACAAACAATGAATGGACCTCATAATATTACAAAGCTTGTACAAGACAAAGGACACTGTCAATGGGACAAAATGGTAACAAACAGATTGGATCAAATATCTTTATAAATTCTACATCTGATAGTTTCAAGAAGTTAGCTTCCAGAGAAACAAAAAGACCTATTTAAAATTGGGGTACAGAGCTAAACAAAGAATTCTCAGCTGAGGAATATCAAATGGAAGATAAGCACCTAAAGAAATATTCAACATCCTTAGTCATTAGGGAAATGCAAATCAAAACAACCCTGAGATTCCACATCACAGCAGTCAGAATGGCTAAGATCAAAAAACTGAAATGACAGTAGATGCTGGCAAAAACTGAGGTGACAGTAGATGTGGAGAAAGAGAAACACTCATCCATTGTTGGTGTGATTACAAGTTTGTACAACCACTCTGGAAAAGAGTCTGATGGTTCCTCAGAAAATTGGACATAGTACTACCTGAGGACCCAGCTATACTACTCCTGGGCATATACCCAGAATATGCTTCAACATATAACAAGGACACATGTTCCACCATGATCATAGCAATCTTATCTATAATAGCCAGAACCTGGAAAGAACCCAGATGTTCTTCAACAGAGGAATGGATACAGAAAATGTGGTATATTTAAACAGTGGAGTACTACTCAGCTATTAGAAACAATAAATTCATGAAATTCTTAGACAAATGGATGGAACTAGAAAATATCTTCCTGAGTGAGGTAACCCAGTCATAAAAGAACACACAAGGTATGCACTTACTGATAACTTGTTAAAAAGGATATTAGCTCAAAAGCTTAAAATACCCGAGATACATTTCACAGAGCACATGGAGCTCAAGAAGAAGTAAGACCAAAGTGCACATGCTTTCATCCATCCTAAAAGGGGAAACAAAATACTCATGGGAGGAAATATGGAGACAAGGAGTAGAACAGAGACTGAAGGAAATAGACTGCCCACCTGAGGATCCATCCCATATACAGTCACCAAACCCAGACACTATTGTGGATGCCAAAAAGTGCTTGCTGTTATGTGCCTGATACAGCTGTCTCCTGAGAGGCTTTACCCGATCCTGACAAATACAGAGGCAGAAGCTCTCAGCCAATCATTGGACTGAGTGCAGTTTCACCGATGAAGGAGTTAGAGAAAAGACTAAAGGGATTTGCCACCCCATCAATCAACCAGACCCCAGAGCTCCCAGGTACTAAACTACCAACCAAAGAATGCACATGAAGGGACCCATTTCTCCAGCTGCATATGTAGCAGAGGATAGCCTTGTTGGGCATCAGTCGTAGGAGAGGCTTTTGGTTCTTTGATGGCCCATTGTAGGGGAATTCCAAGGTGGAGAGGCAGGAGTAGTTGGGTGCATGGGGGAATGCCCTCATAGAAGCAGGGATGGGCAGATGAGATAGGAGGTTTCTGGGTGGGAAAGGAGATGACAGTTGAAATGTAAATAAAGAAAATATGCCTTAAAAATTAAATTAAAAAATTAAATTCCTTGCTTTTTAGACCTAATTTCTGACCTCAATCACATAGCTATATTTTTTTAATTTTATTTTAAATTCTGATCAGTGGAAAATATTCTTAATAGGTATTAAGCAGTTTTGACTAATAGACCCTAAAAATTCCAATATTCAATTTTTGAGTAAGGTCTTAAAAGTATGGAATATAAATTTTAAAATATCTAATGACATGTACATGAATGCAATAGGTCTGACTAAAATATATTTAATATAGGTATTGTTAACATATTGGTTATAGCTTGGCTATTTAGAGAAGAAATTGGTGAATGAATCATTGCTACAATATTAGAATTCATTTATAAAAAATTATTTTCTTAGGAACTCAATATTAGAGTAACAATACTAATATTTTAAGCTCTAGGTACATATATAGTTTCACCAGCAGCTTAATATTACTTTTCTTAGATACTTAATTAATATGAATTTTTTTGATTGTTGTAGTAGCCCACAACTGTAACTAGAAATACTAATAAATTCAAATAATGAATCCATTTGAAATTTTAAATGAATCACAACATTACCTCAGAGGTTAGTTAGTTGGAGTACATAAAATAATATAATCGTTTTACATTGCTCTAATATGTGTGTGTGTTTTGTGTGTGTGTGTGTGTGTGTGTGTGTGTGTGTGTACTATTACAATCAACCATGGAAAAATAACTAAATAGAGAAAGAAAATAAGACAAGTCAATGAGATTGTGGAATAGGTTTCTAAACCTATATACATTGTCTGACAAAGTTGTCTTTTAACATAGTGATAGAAAAAATATTAGAATTTCAAAGGCACCTCTATACCTTCTGTGGATAAAATAATTAGAAATTACATGGTATCCACAAGACATTTATTTTGCCTAGAAGTGAACAGTTGACATGTTAAAAATAAATTAAGATGCCCATTATAATTATGCTCACCTAATAGTGGAGAAAGTATTACTACAGCCTTTTACATTTTATCTAGGTAGAATGGATTGATAATCTCAAGGTTCTTTAAGTTCTGTATGACTATGTACAATGCTGAGTGCTGATGTAGTAATTATGTTCAAAACATAAAAATAGTATCCTACAGTTAAACATACTTAAAATATCATTATGATTTTACTTATTTATTACTGAGTGTAACTAAGTAAATAATTGCTTTTTTACTTAATAAATTTCAAACAAAAACCTAAATTAAACTAAGTTTTGGAGACGAATGTGTTCACTAGCATATGAGAACTAAGCTAGGCTATGTATTTAAAAAAAGATACCTGACTGTCTTATATTTATTTTATAGGATTTCCCTTGGAAATTACAAAGCTTCATAATTTAACAATGTCATACAAATAAGACTATTATAGTATGTTATGTATATAGTTCTGTGTATATAGTGTTTCAAATTTGAAACTTGGAGATTCATAATTATATTTTTTCATTATTATGCCTTGTTCCTCATTAAAAAGATAAATGTTCTAAATATTTTGGGAAATAAACGCTGAAAGCAGGCTATTAAGAGAAAAGAAAGTTTATCATGAAGAGAGTATAATATAAATGAGATGGAGTTGATAAAAAGAAAAATAAGAAAAGGTGAGATAAAATTACTATCATGAAATTTTATACACTATTGTAAAAAGAATAACTACAAAATATATCAATAGGAAGAATCATAAATTAGTGGGCTTTATCCACACACAATCATAATGGAATTGACAATATGAATGACATATTCATCGTGTAGATTCATGTGGTTCCCAAAGATAGGTTGTCCTGTGAGCTCTGAAATGGTCAATATTGCTCTTCCGTTTCTTTTTTTTATATCTCAAAATTTATTGAGAGAGTGGGAAGAGTATACTTTCCATGATCAGTAGTAGATCAGGTTGTATGTGTTCCAGAAGAATTTTTTTATCAAGCTAAGATTACATTCTTTAGGATGAAGTATTTTTCTTATGACAGACCAAAATGTAATAATGACTAGATAATGTTGTATTTAGGTCACATTGCTATTGATTTTATTGCCTCATTGATTTTAGTAAAACTTGCTTATAGAATTTTGTGACTTTGTTTCAGGTTGATACATTTGGGGCATAAATTCATACTCACAATAAGGTTTCCTTCAGTATTATGTCTTTTATGTAAATCCTGGACCCAGTGTAATTCCTAATAACATAAAAACACTATTATATTTGGAGACTGCAAATACAGTTTCCTTGATTTCTGACTGAATTTCTCAGTGGGCCAAACATATGCTACTGAAAACTAAGAAATTTGGTACTTTGACAAAAACAGTTATTTCACTGAACATGGGAGAATATTACTCTCATCCATTTCGTTCATAATAGAACATGGTTTGAAATAGAAGCTAAATGAATCACTAATAAAACAATTATAGTGTTATGCCCAAAATAGCAAAGAACCTGTCTTATTCTACTTTCTGATTGCTATAGGTTCGCATCAGAAGTGACTTTACTCATCTTTTTCAAAGAATGATTCAGTGAGGTGGATTGCACACTAAATAAACCATGAAACACATGAATGCAGGTTGAGAAAAGCCTGGTAACCTGAAAGCATTTGTATCAGAAAATCATTAAACAAAAACAAAAACAAAAACAAATCACTGGAAAAGGGGATACCATTTGAAATGTAAATAAATAAAATAAAATAAATCAAATTATAACACCAAAACCATATGAGCAAGATTATCAAATCAGACTTTAGAAGGATTCATCTCCAAAACACATATTTAGAATTATGTGGGGTTAAATGAGGAACCCAAACATTATTGCATTGTCTATTATTAAGTAGCCATAGATAAAGAGATTATTAATCATTAAATTGCCTCTTCGGTCAGTCTAAGTTAGCTTTGTCAATTTGATGCAGTCTAATGTTGTCTGAGAGAAAAATCTCAATTGAGAATTGAGTAACATCTAATAGGGTTGTTGGGTTTTTCTTAATTATTAATAGAGGGAAGCCTAGTCCACTGGGGGCCATCGTCCCTAGGAAGGGTTTCCTGGGCTGAATAGGAAAAGTAGCTAATCATGAGGAAATGGTAAACCAGGGAGAATGTTAGCAAGCCTCTCTTTTCCATGGCTCCTCCTTAAGTCCCCACCTTAACTTCCTATGAGTGTAAGGTAAAATATAATCTTTTCTCCCAAGCAGCTTCAGAATATATTAGAACAGAAGGTTACTACAGTGATCATTTTGGAGTTTTGTTTCTTTAAAAAACACAGAAATACTGTAAAAAGATGTTTGTTTTTTTTTTTTTAAATCCCAGGTGTGCTTTATTAGGCTGCTTCAGATTATCCACAGCAGCTGATTATGCTTTGCCTTGTGCTTTTGTAGGGGAGTAATTTTGCCTGCTGCAGATAGTTTGTGAGATTGTGTGACATTTGGAATTCTGGAGACTCTAGAGGTATACACATGGTAGGACACTGAGAGGTAGAATTTTTGGTGGGTTTTTGGTTAGTTGTTAGTTGTTATTGCTTGTTGTTTGCCACAGATTGTTAGGCACAAAAAATAATAAAGAAAAGAAAAAAGAAAAAAAAAACAAGGGGATACTTGGAGCCCACCATCAGACTGAGCATAGGACCCCTGGTGGGGAACAGGGCAGAAGGACTGGAGGAGTGGAGAGGGATTGAAACCCCATAGGGAGAAAAATGTTAGCTGGCTGGACCAACCAGTGTTTTCAGTGACTAGACCACCAATCAAGGAGTGTACAGGGAAGGATCCATGGCTCTAGGTACCCCATAGGAAGAACAACAATGTCAACCAAGCAGGACCCTCCCCCCGCCCCAGAGCTCCCAAGGACTAAGCCACCCACCAAGGAGCACACATGACTCCAGTTGCATATGTAGCAGAAGATGGCCTTGTCAGGCATTAATGGGAAGAGAGGTCCTTGGTCCTATGATGGCTCGATAGATGCTCCATCTAGCCTTGTAGGGAAATAGAAAGTAGGGAGGTGGGAGTGGGTGCATGGGTGGAGGAACACCCTCATAGAAGCAGAGGGAGTGAGGATAGGATAGGGGCTTTTAGGGAGGGGGGAAACTGGGAAATGGGCTAACAATTGAAATGTAAATAAAGAAAATAGCCAATATAAAAAATAATGTTTAGAATATAGTTAGAAATTATGTTGGAAACAAAGTATTAGGTTTAGTTTCTCCTAGTCTAAGTTAGGTGTCCAAGTATTTCACTTGTTGAGGGGACTTTCTGTTCAGCTAGAGATGTTGTTTACCACTATGCCAGGTGTGCCACTATTTTGCCCCTTGGGATACCATACCATGCTGGCTGTTGTCTTCACTCGTAGATGTTATAGCTGGATTGTGTATTGGTTGCTTGCTTCCCTTGGAAGATTACATACCATCTTCTAGTACCATGATAGTTAGTTCTCATGAAGTAGGCATTTATTAAAAATATAGAGTCTTCAACTATAGGTTCTTACTAACTAATATGGGAGGTAAACAGGGCTGTAACAAAAGGTAGATTCTCATGCTTGGATTGGGGACTTTTGTTAGAAAATTTATGACTAAGGGGACTAAGTGGACATTTTTATTCCAGAGAAAAGACTTTCATTCTATATAGATATGTATACACATATCATTCCTGATTTAATTTAATTTTACATAGTTAAATGGAATTACTGGAGTTAATAATGGAGTCCTTGAGTTACTTAAATTCTTTGAAATAATTGTTTACTTGATAATTTTATTCATGCATAAAAGTTGCTATGACCTGCTCCACATCCAATTTTGCTCCTCTACTCCAGTTCCTTTCCCATTACTCTTATATCCAAATTTGTTTTTTTTTATTTGTCTATCTGTTTATTCACTGACTTTCCACACCCTGGCTGTTGTGAAGAATATTATGGAAATTACAGCAATTCAGCTATCTCAATAAAATTCTTATTTCTTGTCTCTTTTTTTTTTTAGTTATTTTTATTTTCTATATACTATGTTTACATTTCAAAGGCTTTCCCCTTTCCCAGTTCCCACCCACCATAGTTCCCATAGTTCTTCTCCCCCCAAATATTCCCCAATCATTCCCCCTCCCCCCTCGGTTTCTTTACTAAACTGGATGCAGTCTTTACATGCCCAGGGTCCTCTCCTTTCTTCTTCTTGGGAATCATTTGACTTGCTATTTGTGTCTTGAGTATTTAGTGCTTCTGGGCTCACTAATATCCACTTATCAGTGATTGCATTTCATGTGCATTCTTTTGTGATTGGGTTAGCTCACTCAGGATGATATTTTCCAGGTCTAACCATTTACCTACAAATTGCATGAATTCATTATTTTTAATTGCTGAGTAGTATTCCATTGTATAAATATACCACATTTTCTGTATCCATTCCTCCTTTGAGGGATATTTGGGCTCCTTCCAATTTCTGGCTATTATAAACAAGGCTGCTATAAACATAGTGGAGCATGTGTCTTTATTGCATGCAGGGGAATCCACTGGGTATATGCCCAGGAGTGGTATGCCAGGGTCCTCTGGGAGTGCCATGCCCAATTTTCTGAGGATCCGCCAAACTGATTTCCAGAGTGGTTTTACCATTTTGCAATCCCACCAACAGTGGAGGAGTGTTCCTCTTTCTCCACATCCTCGCCAGCACTTGTTGTCTCTTGAGTTTTTAATCTTAGCCATTCTGACTGGTGTGAGGTAGAATCTCAGGGTTGTTTTGATTTGCATTTCCCTGATGACTAATGATGTTGAACATCTCTTAAGGTGTTTCTCGGCCATCCGAATTTCTTCTGGTGAAAATTCTTTGTTTAGCTCTGTGCCCCATTTTTTGATAGGGTTATTTGTTTCTTTGCGGTCTAACTTCTTGAGTTCTTTGTATATATTGGATATTAGCCCTCTGTGGGATGTGGGGTTGGTGAAGATCTTTTCCCACTTTGTTGGTTGCCGTTTTGTCCTTCGGACAGTGTCCTTTGCTTTGCAGAAACTTTGTAATTTTATGAGGTCCCATTTGTCGATTCTTGATCTTAGTGCATACGCTATTGGTGTTCTGTTCAGGAACTTTTCCCCTGTGCCCAAGTCCTCCAGGGTCTTCCCAAGTTTCTTTTCTAATAGTTTCAGTGTGTCTGGTTTTATGTGGAGGTCCTTGATCCACTTGGAGTTGATCTTAGAGCAAAGAGATAAGAGTGGGTCAATTCGCATTCTTCTGCATGTTGACCTCCAGTTGAACCAGCACCATTTGTTGAAAAGGCTATCTTTATTCCATCGGATGGTTGTGGCTCCTTTATCAAAGATCAAGTGACCATAAGTCTGTGGGTTAATTTCTGGGTCTTCAATCCTGTTCCATTGATCTGTTTGCCTGTTGCTATACCAATACCATGCAGTTTTTAACACAATTGCTCTGTAGTACTGCTTGAGGTCAGGGATATTGATTCCCCCAGAAGTCCTTTTATTGTTGAGAATAGTTTTAGCTATCCTGGGTTTTTTGTTGCTCCAGATGAATTTGAGAATTGCTCTTTCTAGATCTATGAAGAATTGAGTTGGGATTTTGATGGGGATTGCATTGAATCTGTATATTGCTTTTGGCAAGATGGCCATTTTTACTATATTGATCCTGCCAATCCAGGAGCAAGAAATATTTTTCCATCTTCTGAGGTCTTCTTCGATTTCTTTCTTCAAGGACTTGAAGTTCCTGTTGTACAGATCTTTCGCTTGTTTGGTTAGAGTTACGCCAAGATACTTTATGTTGTTTGTGGCTATTGTGAAGGGTGTTATTTCCCTAATTTCTTTCTCAGCCTGCTTGTCCTTTGAGTACAAGAAGGCCACTGACTTGCTTGAGTTAATTTTATAACCTGCCACTTTGCTGAAGTTGTTTATCAGCTGTAGAAGTTCTCTGGTGGAGTTTTTTGGGTCGCTTAGGTAAACTATCATATCGTCTGCAAATAATGATAGTTTCACTTCTTCCTTTCCAATTTGTATCCCTTTGACTTCCTTATGTTGTCTAATTGCTCTTGCTAGAACTTCAAGTACTATATTGAAAAGATATGG
Source organism: Apodemus agrarius (assembly GCA_964023405.1). NCBI lineage: Eukaryota > Metazoa > Chordata > Mammalia > Rodentia > Muridae > Apodemus > Apodemus agrarius. The sequence goes on from OZ030023.1 coordinate 44,767,989, forward strand.
AGAGAGAGGGCAGCCTTGTCTAGTCCCTGATTTTAGTGGGAATGCTTCAAGTTTCTCTCCATTTATTTTGATGTTGGCTACTGGTTTGCTGTAGATTGCTTTTACTATGTTTAGGTATGGGCCTTGAATTCCTGCTCTTTCCAAGACTTTTAGCATGAAAGGATGCTGAATTTTGTCGAATGCTTTTTCAGCATCTAATGAGATGACCATGTGGTTTTTTTCTTTCAGTTTGTTTATGTAGTGGATTACATTGATGGATTTCCGTATATTGAACCATCCCTGCATCCCTGGGATGAAGCCTACTTGATCATGGTGGATGATCGTTTTGATGTGCTCTTGGATTCGGTTAGCAAGAATTTTATTTAGTATTTTTGTATCTATACTCATCAGGGAAATGGGCCTGAAGTTCTCTTTCTTTGTTGGATCTTTTTGTGGTTTAGGTATTAGCGTAATTGTGGCTTCGAAGAATGAGTTGGGCAGTGTCCCTTCTGTCTCTATTTTGTGGAATAGTTTGAAGAGTATTGGTGTTAAGTCTTCTTTGAAGGTCTGGTAGAATTCTGCACTAAAGCCATCTGGTCCCATACTTTTTTTGGTTGGGAGGCTTTCTATAACCCCTTCTACTTCTTTAGGGGTTATGGGACTATTTAGCTGGTCTACTTGATGCTGATTTAATTTTGGTATTTGATATCTGTCTAGGAAATCGTCCATTTCCTCCAGATTCTCCAGTTGTTTTGAGTATAGACCTTTGTAGTAGGATCTGATGATCTTTTGAATTTCCTCAGTTTCTGTTGTTATGTCTCCCTTTTCATTTCTAATTTTGTTAATTTGTATACTGTCTCTGTGTCCTTTGGTTAGTCTGGCTAAGGGTTTATCTATCTTGTTGATTTTCTCAAAGAACCAACTCCTGGTCTTGTTGATTCTTTGTATGGTTCTCTTTGTTTCTATTTGATTGATTTCAGCCCTGAGTTTGATGATTTCTTGTCTTCTACTCCTCCTGGGTGAATTAACTTGTTTTTCTTCCAGGGCTTTAAGGTGTGCCTTTAAGCTGCTAGTGTATGCTCTCTCCAGTTTCTTTTTGGATGCACTTAGAGCTATGAGTTTTCCTCTTAGCACTGCTTTCATTGTGTCCCATAGATTTGGGTAGGTTGTACCTTCATTTTCATTGAATTCTAAAAAGTCTTTGATTTCTTTTTTTATTTCTTCCTTGACCAAGGTGTCATTGAGTAGAGTATTGTTCAGTTTCCATGTGTATGTGGGCTTTCTGTTGTTTTTGTTGCTATTGAAGACCACTCTTACTCCATGGTGATCTGATAGGAGGCATGGGATTAGCTCGATCTTTTTGTATTTGTTGACATCTGTCTTGTGACCGATTATATGGTCTATTTTGGAGAAGGTACCATGCGGTGCTGAGAAAAAGGTATATTCTTTAGCTTTAGGATGAAATGTTCTATATATATCTGTTAAATCCAATTGGTCCAGAGTTTCAATTAGTTTCACTGTGTCCCTGTTTAGTTTCTGCTTTCCTGATCGGTCCATTGAGGAGAGTGGGGTGTTGAAGTCACCCACAATTATTGTGTTAGGTGTAATGTGTGCTTTAAGCTTTAGTAAGGTTTCTTATACAAAGGAGGGTGCCCTTGCATTTGGAGCATAGATGTTCAGTATTGAGAGCTCTTCCTGGTGGATTTTCCCTTTGGCCAGCAAGAAGTGACCTTCTGAGTCTCTTTGGATGATTTTAGGTTGAAAGTCAATTTTATCTGATATTAGAATGGCTACTCCAGCTTGTTTCCTGAGACCATTTGCTTGTAAAATTGTCCTCCAGCCTTTTACTCTAAGGCAGTGTTTGTCTTTAACACTGAGATGTGTTTCCTGTATGCAGCAAAATGTAGGGTCCTGTTTCCGTATCCAGTCTGTTAATCTATGTCTTTTTATTGGGGAATTGAGTCCATTGACGTTAAGAGATATTAAGGAATAGTAATTATTACCTCCAGACATTTTTGAAATTATATTTATTTATCTTATTTATTTTTTATATTCGAGAAGTTATCCTCTTTTGGGTTTGATGAGAGGAGGTTTCTATCTTGCTTCTTCCCGGGTGTAGTTTCTGTCCTTGTCTTGGTGTTTTCCCCCTATTATCCTTTGTAGGGCTGGATTTGTGGAGAGATATCTTGCAAATTTGGTTTTGTCATGGAATACCTTGATGTCTCCATCAATGGCAATTGAGAGTTTTGCTGGGTAAAGTAGTTTTGGCTGAAGTTTGTGTTCTCTTAGAGTTTGCATGATATCTGCCCAGGATCTTCTAGCTTTCATGGTCTCAGGTGAGAAGTCTGGTGTTATTCTGATAGGTTTTCCTTTATATGTTACTTGGCCTTTTTCTCTTGCTGCCTTTAGTATTCTTTCTTTGTTTATTACATTTGGAGTTTTGATTATTATGTGACGGGATGTATTTCTGTTCTGGTCCAGTCTGTTTGGGGTTCTATAGGCTTCTTGTATATTCATGGGCATCTCTCTCCTTAGGTTGGGGAAGTTTTCTTCCATAATTTTATAGAAGATATTAGCTGGCCCTTTAACTTGTAAATCTTCACTCTTGTCTATACCTATAATCCTTAGGTTTGGTCTTCTCATAGTGTCTTGGATTTCCTGGATGTTTTGGGTTACCACCTTTTTGCATTTAGTATTTTCTTTGACTGTTGAATCAATGGTTCCTATGGTATCTTCGGCTTCTGAGATTCTGTCTTCTATCTCTTGTATTCTATTGTTGATACTTGTGTCTATGGCCCCTGATTTCTTCCCCAGGTTTTTTATCTCCAATGTTGTCTCCCTCTGTGATTTCTTAGTTGTTTCTACTTCTGTTTTTAGTATCTGGATGGATGTGCTCAGATCTTTCACTTGCTTGATTGTGTTTTCATGTATTTCTTTAATAGATTTTTGTGCTTCCTCTTTCATAGCTTCTACTTGTTGGCCCACATTCTTCTGTAGTTCTTTAAGTGACTTTTGTCTTTCTTCCTTATTGTCTTCTTCTCTTTGATCCATCTTCTCCTGCATTTCTTGAAGTGATTTTTGTATTTGCCTCGTAAAGGCTTCTAACTTTTGATCCATTTTCTCCTCTATTTCTTTACGAGATTTTTCTATGTGTTCAGCTACCAGCATCCTGACCAGTGATTTTATATCCAAGTCTTGTTTTTCTGGTGTTTTAGGGTATCCAGGGATTCCTGTTGTTGGAGAACTGGGTTCAGATGCTGTCATGTTGCCTTGATTTTTGTTAGTAACGTTCCTTTGTTTTCCTTTTGCCATCTGGTTATTTCTGGTTTTAGTTGGCCTTGTTGTCAGTGGCTGGTGTTTGAATCTCCTGTGAGGCTGGGCTCACCTGTTGTTTCTCTACAGGTGAATATATGTGACTGCTGCTTTAAGGGATCATAAGCTGGCTGCCACCCATGTGATTGTAGCCCCTGTTGGAGTCTGTCTACCTGGGCTTCTCCAGCTGTGTCCTGGTTGCAAGGAATTCCGAGAGCCTAGCAGATCCCCTGTGAGGGTAACCCTGGAAGGGGTGTTTACCTGGGCCTTTCCAGCTATGTCCTGGTTGCAATATGGAGGCCCGTTGCTACCGCTGGTCCAGGGGCCGGCGAGCTGGTTGCAGAATGCAGCCTAGGTGCTCGCCAGAGGGCACGGGAATGTCCCACAGAGCCTGGGCCTTTCCAGCTGTGTCCTGGTTGCAATATGGAGGCCCGCCGCTACCTCTGGTCTAGGGGCCGGCGAGCTGGTTGCAGAAAGCAGCCTAGGTGCTCACCAGAGGGCGGGGATGTCCCACAGAGCCTGGGCCTTTCCAGCTGTGTCCTGGTTGCAATATGGAGGCCCGCTGCTACTGCTGGTCCAGGGGCCGGCGAGCTGGTTGCAGAATGCAGCCTTGGTGCTAGCCAGAGGGCTCAGGGATGTCCCACAGAGCCTAGGCGGGACTCCACCTGCTTGGCTCGGAGACCCTAGCAGATACCCCCATGAGTGTAGCCCTGGAAGGGGTGTTCACCTGGGCCTTTCCAGCTGTGTCCTGGTTGCAATATGGAGGCCCGCCGCTACACTGCTGGTCTAGGGGCCAGCGAGCTGGTTGCAGAACGCAGCCTAGGTGCTCAACAGAGGGCGGGGATGTCCCACAGAGCCTGGGCCTTTCCAGCTGTGTCCTGGTTGCAATATGGAGGCCTGCTGCTACACCGCTGGTCTAGGGGCCGGCGAGCTGGTTGCCCCCAATTTGTTTTTGATGTTGGCATTTTTTTCATTTTCAACTGAACTTATTCAGTGGAAACAGTATGTGTATGGGTTTAGGAAAATATATTGGCACTTGAGCAGTCTTTCAGGGGTTTTATCTTTGAAGAAAATTGACTCTTTTATTATAGCAGTCATTCTCTATAAACACATCTTCGGTTATTGGTGAAAGTTCATGATAACTTCCTACTTAGACACTGAGTTCTATTTTGTTCCTGGCTTGAACTTATACAGGCAATGTGTATCCTTTACAAGTATTGTGAGAGTTCCTATGTACAACTGCCCTGATTTCTCCATAAAAGTATATCTCTTTAAAACCACATATCCCCTCTGACTCTTACTATCCTTCAGTCCCATTTTCTATGTCATTGGAGAGAGAAGTAATAATATCTCTATATTTAATCTCTATCTATATATATATATAGATGCATACATACAATTTAATGCTAAATATTATACATTCTGAGTTCTGGGTCTATATAAGTTACCATCTACTGCGAATGAAAACACTACTAATGAGAATTGAGAAGAGATATACATATATACATATATATACATATACATATATATAAATGTCTATAAATATATATACATTTATATGTAAAACCACTCAATCTCATGTGATTTTATATATGCATATCACAAATATATGATATACTTCATATATATTTTATATAAGTCACAAATATATAGAAATATATATTATCAGAAGTTTAAAATTATGTCCATTTAGCATTGTATAAGTAGTAGGTACTTATTTATTGAATATATTATTTATTGATTTTCAAATGTTATCCACTTTCCTGGATTCCTCTCTGGACACTCCCTATACCATCTTCTCTCCCTTTGCTTCTATGAGGGTGCTCCCCCACCCACCTATCCACCTACTCTCGCTTCCCTGTTCTGGCATTCCCACACACTAGGGCATTGAGCCTTCACAGGACAATGGGCCTCTTCTCCCACTGATGCCAGATAAGGGCATCCTCTGCTGCATATGCAGCTAGAGCCATGGGTCCCTTCATGTGTACTCTTTGGTTGGTGGTTTAGTCCCTGGGAGCTCTCAGGGGCTCTGGTTGCTTGTTCCTCTTAGGGGGTTGCAAACCCCTTCAGCTCCTTTAGTCCTTTCCATAACTCCTCCATTGGGATTCCTATGCTCAGTCCAATGGTTGGCTGAGAATACCCACCTTAGTTTTTGCCAGGCTCTAGTGGAGCCTCTCCAGAGACAGCTATATCAGGCTCCTGTTAGCAAGCACTTCTTGGCATCCACAATAGTGGATGAGTTTGGTGTCTGTATATGGGATGGATCCCCAGGTAGGGGCAAGCTCAGGATGGCCTTTATTTCAGTATCTGCTTCACACTTTGTTTCCATATTTCCTTTAGACAGGAGCCATTCTGAGTTTAAAAATTGGGGATGAGTGGGCAGCCGCATCCCTCAACTGCAGAACTTGTCTAACCTCTAGATATGATCTCTACAGGCTCTCATTCCCCTTGGTTGGCCGTTTCAGCAAATCTAATCACCTTTGGGGCCTAGGAGCCTCTTGCATTCCTGGTATTTGGTAATTTCTAGTGACTAGTCTCAGTTTCCCACCCCCATTGTTACATGCTTCTGTTTGGTTTCCTGAATCTCTGTATATCATCCCAGTCTCCTCCCATACTAGATCCTTTCATCCTTTTTCCCCTTCCGCCTCTTCTCTTCCTCCCAAGTACCTCCCACCCTCTACCTCCTGCAAGAATTTTGTTTCCCTTTCAAAAGAACTTTGTCCTTCCTTATTTTCGAGCTTCAGATGGTCTGTGAGTTATACAATGGGTATATTGAGCTTTTTGCCTAATATCCACTTATCAGGGAATACATACTATGTGTAGTAGATTCTCATCTAACCCTAACTTATTTAGTCACTAGTCCTTGACCTTAAATGACCAGCATTTATCCCATCTCTAGAGCAGGGCAAGAATTGAATTATGAAGTAATTGGTTACTCCTCTAACATTTGCACCATTATTGTTGTACTAATAGACATATCTTTCTAGACCATTTGTTACTGTAGTTTTCTGGGTTCACATCTAGGTAAGATGGATGATTATTTTTATATATCTGGTTATGTGCAAATTATCTTCTAATGTTATAGAATCTACCCAATAAGAATAAAGATTCCATGTTCTTATCAGATTGATTTTCTTCATGTTATATGGTACAAGTTTATAGAGCTGGAAATTGTCATTCTTGGAGAGGTAACCAGATGTTAAAAAAAAAAAACCAAATATTACATTTTTTCTCTCTTTTGTGAATGCCATATTTGAATCTTTAGATATGTAAATCTAAGTAGATATAACTTTAGACTTTAGAAAACTCTTAGAGTAGAATGCATAGAAGTATAGGAAGGGGAGATAGAATGCAGATGGTATGAAGATGTATAGAGAAACAATACTGCTGGAAAGATTGAGTAGGCTATTGGTAAAAGTAATAGTGGTAAGGGATAACCAACACTAAAGACATTTCTAGAATCATGCAGAAAAATTAAATTCTAGACACATCCTAAAATATTCATAAATAACATATCGAATAGTGGCCAAGAAGAAGGAAGAACAAAGTATGGATACTCTGGTTCTTCTTAGAAAGGGAAACAAAATACCCACAGGAGATACAGAGACAGAGTGTGAAGCAGAGCCTGAAGGAAAGACCACACAGAGACTGCCCCACCTAGTGATCCGTCCCATATACAGTTACAAATCCCAAACACTATTATCAATGCACACAAGTACTTGCTGACTAGAGCAGGATATAGCTGTCACTTCAGAAGCTCTGCTAGTGCATGACAAATACAGAAGGGACCACTCTTAGCCAGCCATTGAATTGAGCACAGGGTCCCTAATGGGGGAGCTAGAGAAAGGACCCAAGGAGCTGAAGGGGTTTGCAGTTCCATAGGGGGAACAATATGAGCCACCGAGTACTCCCAGAGCTCCCAGGGACAAAGACATCAGCCCGATAGTTCATATGGTGTTACCCATGTCTCCAGAAGCATAGGCAGCAGAGGATGGCCTTGTTGGACATCAAAAGGAGGAGGGAACCCCTGGTCCTGGAAAGGCTTGATGCAGCAGGGTAGGGGAATACCAGGATAGGGAAGCAGGAGGGGCTTGATTGGGCAGCAGGGAGAGGGGAATTGGCTTATGGGACTTTTGGGGGGGGACCACCAAAGAGGACATCATTAGAAATATAATTAAAAATATTTACATTATCTAATAAATAAAGGAAAAAAATCAATGTAGGTTTATCCATTACAGGACATCTATAAGCATCAAGGAAAAGTCCCAGTTTTACAGTACTAGAAAATAGTCCCTATTATTAATGGGTCCTACATAACAATAATCATTGGTGTCTCTCCAGAACTTATTGATGAGATTTACAATCATTCAATTAAAGATAATACCTAATTATCAAAGATAAGTTAGGATTTTGCTTACATTTAAGAAATACCATAAATGTGATAACATTAGATCATAAAATCCATTTTATCATAGACATTTAGAAAACATGGCTTCAAAGAAAAAAATGCTGACTGTGAAGTTTAACCACAGACTACAAAAGACTAAGTATATATTGTACTTCCAAGCCTACTAGTTGCCTTCAATATAGTACTAACAGTTGAGGCCAGGTAACAAGATGGCATTCTTCAATTGATTTACCTAACACTTCTTAATTTTCATCTTGCAAGAAAATCAGAGGCAGCTATAAATTATGTATCAGAGTAATATGTATCTTCTTTGTTTCTTCAGAAATGTTTTAGTTTTCTTCTTTATTTTTACAGTTTACTGATAAGAGACTTGGACCTAGTTCAACTTAAAAAGTAAGATTTAACTGCTCTCCTCCACTGCCATCAGACTACTGAACTATACAGATAAAGTTCCCAACCATCCTCCTGACTGGCTAATTCTTCTGGGATAAGCCAAGATGCCTTGAGAAGCTCCCACATTCCAGGAGGATATCCATTCTCTCAATGCCTTTACCTCACCTATATCAGACTTCTGAACTAAACAAGTAAGCTTCACTCCCCCCACCCAACTTCCATGCTCTTTGAGCCCTATAAGCCAAGCCAAGCTGACCTGAACACCCTGCCATTCCAGGTAGATACTCTTCTGCTACCTCTCTGTTCACACTCATTGGACTTGGGGCACCTGAACCAAACAGCACTGTACCTCAAATATATCCATCAGAGATCTGCCACACCAAGACCATTGAGAATAATCCCCTTCCATTACCTACTACCACAAGGACACCCAGGGAACAAAACCATCCAGATGGTTAAAGACCCATGAAAGAACACAAACCACAAGAGGCAGGGCAATATGAAACCTTCAAAGTACACAACTAGAGAAAGCCCTGGATATCCTAACACAACATATGCACAAGAAAACAACCTTAAATCCCATCTTATAAGGATGATAGAGGCCTTTAAAAGGAAAAATAAATAAATCCCTTAAATACAGGAAAATACATCAAATAGAGGTCTTTAAAGAGACAATAATTAAATCTCTTAAAACCATGCAGAAAAATATAATTAAGCAGGTGAAGGAAATAAATAAATCTGTGCAAGATCTGACAATGGAAATAGAAGCAATAAAAAACACAAACTCAGAAAATCCTGGGGATGGAAAACCGAGGGAAGAGAACAACAGATGCAAGAATCCCCAACAGAATACAGGAGATATAAGATTCTCAGGAGCAAAAAATACATAGAAGAAATGTATACATCAGTCAAGTAAAATGTTATTGGTAAAAACTTCCTGACAACAAACATCCAGGAAATCTGGGATACCATGAAACAACCTAACGTAAGAATAATAGCAGTAAAATATGGTGAAGAGTTCCAGTTCCAAGTCCCAGAAAATATTCTTAACAAAATCATAGAAGAAAATTGTCCCATATTAAAAATAATAGAAATGCCTATAAACATACAAGAAGCTTATAGAACACCAACTAGAAAGGACCGGAAAAGAAAATCCCACTGGTACATAATAAGCAAAACACAAAATCTAAAAAACAAAGAAAGAATATTAAAAGACATGAGGGAAAAGGCCAGGTAACATAAAGACTGACCTCTCAGAACTACATCCAACTTCTCAGCAGAGACTCTAAAAGCTAGAAGAGCCTAGATAGATATCCTGCAACCTTAAAAAAAAAAGCTACAGGTTTTAACCTAGACTACCCAGCAAAACTCTCACCATATAGGGAAACAAAAGATATTTCAAGACATATCCAAAATCAAAAAACAAAAACATAAACAGAACAAAATCTATCAACAAATCCAGGTGTAGAAAAAATACTAGATGGAAAACTTTAACCCAAGAATGATAACTACATATGAAAAAACAAATAAATAAGTAGCTACATACAACCATAAGGAAATCACACACAAACTCTCTCTCTCTCTCTCTCTCTCTCTCTCTCTCTCTCTCTCTCTCCCTCTCTCTGTCACACACACACACACACACACACACACACACACATACACAAACACACACAAACACAAACACAAACAACATAAAAACAGTAGAAAATAACAATTTCTGCTCATTAATATCACTCAGCAATTCCTTAAAGAAAAGACACACGCTAACAGAATGGATGTGAAAACAGAATCCATCATTCTGCTGCATACAAGAAACATACTGCAGCCATAAATATAGATATAATATCAGAGAAAAGTGCTGGTAAAAGAGTTTTCCAAGAAAATAGACCAAAAGATGAAGCTGGAATAGTCATCCAAATATCTAATAACATAGTTTTAACCAAAATTAATCAAAAGAGACAGGGAAGAATACGTCACACAAATCAAAGGGAAATGTACCAAGATATCTCAAATCTGAACATCTATGCCACAAACAGAAGGGTACCCACTTTTGTAAAAGTAACATTGCTAAAGATTAAATCACACATTGAACTCCACATAATAGTAGTTGAGACATCAACACCCAACTCTCACCAACTGAGAGGATATCTGGACAAAAACTAAAACCGAGAAACAATTAAACCAAGACATTTCAAATCAAATGGACCTAACAGACATCTACAATATACGTTCCTGTTAGTACTTCCTGGATCTTTTCCCAAAATGACCATATTGTCAATCACAAAGCAAGTCTCAACACATACATGAAAATTGACATAACACCCTGTATCTTATTAGACCACCATTGATTAATGCTGGACTTCAACAACAAGAGAAACACTGGAAAGCCTACACATTCATGGAAATTAAACAAATCTCTAATCAGTGATCTCTGAATCATGGAAGAAAGAAAGAAAAAGAAAGGAAGGAAGGAAAGAAGGAAGGAAGGAAGGAAGGAAGGAAGGAAGGAAGGAAGGAAAGAAGGCTTTCTAGAATTCAATGAAGTTCATAGTAATAAATGTCTCCATAAAGAAATTAGAAAATTCTCATATCAGCAAATTTAAAAGCACACCTAAAAGCTTTAGAAATAAACAAAGAAAGAGAATGAGAATGAAGGGAAGAAAGAAGCAAGCATACAAAAGAAAAGTCAAAGGCAGGAAATAAACAACATGGCTGAAATCAAGCAGTTAGAAACAACAACAACAACAAAAAAATCAATGCAAAGAATTATGAAACCAAGAGCTGGTTCTTTTAGAAAATTAAAAAGGTAGACATACCCTTACCAAATTAACCAAAGGATAGAAAGGCAGTACCCAAATAAGATAAGTAATGAAAATGGAGACAAAACTGACACTGAGAATATTCAAAGAATAATTAGGTTTTACGTCAATAACCTGTACTTCATAAAATTGGAAAATCTTAGTGATATGGACAATTTTCTAGCACATACCACTTAACAAAGTTAAATCAAGGTCAAGTTAACTATTTAAACATCTCCATAACCCCTGACAAAAAATAGATGCAGTCATTAAAAGTGTCCCAACTGCCTCCCCCAAAAAACAGGGCCAGATGGCCAGATGGTTTTAGTGCAGAATTCTACCAGACTTTCAAAGCAAAGTTAATTCCAATACTCCTCAAATTATTCCACAAAATAGAAAGAAAAGTAACACTGCCAAAAACATTATATTATGCCATAGTCATCCTAATATCTAAAGCACACAAAACTCAACAATAGAAGATAACCTCAGAATAATTTCTCTTATGAACATTGATAAAAAATATTAAAAAATACTCACAAACCTAATCCCGAAGACATCATCCATCAAAATAAAGAAGGCTTCATCCCAGGAATGTAGGGATGTTTCATGTAAAAAGAAAAATACATCACTCTAATCCACCATATAGAAACACTGAAAAGAAATCACATTATTATCTCATTAGATGCTGAAAGGTCTTTAATAAAAATCCAACACCCCTTCATGTTAAAGGTATTAGAGAAATCAGGGATACAGGTCACATACATATCATCAAAGCAAAATACAGCAAGCCAATAGCCAACATCAAATTAAGTGGAGAGAAACTTAAAACATTTCCACTAAAACCAGGGACAAGACAAGAGTTCCCACTTTCTCCAAATATATTCAATATAGTCCTTGAAGATCTGGCCAGAGCAATAAGTCAACTAAAGGAGATCATAGTAATAAATGGGAATACAAATTGGAAAGGAAGAAGTCACAGTAACACTATTTATGGAAGATATGATAGTATACATTTCCAAACTCGAGAATTTTAAAATAGAACTCCTCGAACTGATAAATACCTTCAGCAAAGTGGCTGGATACAAAATTAACTCAAACAAATTAGTTCCCATCATTTATATGAATAATAAACAGGCCAAGAAAGAAATTAGGAAAACAACATCCTTTACAATAGCTGTTAACAATATAAACATCTTTGTATAAGACTAACTGAGCAAGTGAAAGATCTGTATCACAGATCTTCCAGCCTATGAAGAAAGAAATTGAAGGAGATATAAGGACATGAAAAGATCTCCCATGTTCACGGATAGGTAGGATTAACAAAGTGAAAATAACTGTTACCAAAATTACTCTACAGATGCAGTGATATCAAAATTCCAACACCATTTTTTATAGAACTTGAAAGAACTATTTGCAACTTCAGATGGATAAACAAAACAAAAAACCAAATAAACAAAAAATGCATGATAGTCAAAACAATCCTGAACAATAAAATATACTTAAGAGGAATCACCATCCCTAACCTCAAGCTGTATTACACGGTAATAGTGCCCAAAAAATACATGGTATTGGTACTGAAAAAGATGTGTTGATCAATGGAATCTAATTGAAGAGCCAGAATAAACCCATGCACTTTTGCACACTTGATATTTGATAAAGAAGCCAAAACAAAAGAGTGGAAAAATGAAAGTATCTTCAACGAATACTGCTGGACTAATGGGATGTCTACATGTAAAAAATGAAACTAGATCCATACTTACACCTTGTACAAAATTCAAGTCCAAACGGTTCAGTGACCTCAACATAAAACCAAATATACTAGGTCTCATAGGAGAGAAAGTGATTAATACCCTTGAATGTATTGGCACAGGAGACAAGTTCCTGAATGGAACTTAAATGGCTCAGGCTCTAATATCAACAATTGATACACTGGACCTCTTGAAACTGCAAAGCTTGTGTAAGGCAGAAGGACACTGTCAATAGGAGAAATGATTGAAAATGGATTGTCACCAGCCCAACATTGCCAGAGGGTTAATATCAAACATTTACAAAGAACTTAAGTTGTATATCAACAACATAAATAACCCATCTGAAAATTGGGTACAAAACTAAACAGCAAATTCTCAACAGAGGGCTCTCCAGTTTCTCAGAAAACTTGGAATAATTCTACCTCAAGACACAGCTATAGGACTTCTGGGTATATACCCAGATAATGCCCAACTATACTACTTGTTCAACTATTTTCATAGCGGCTTTTTTCATTATACCCAGAAAATGGAAACAGTCTAGATGTCTCTCAATTGAAGAATGGATAAAGAAAATGTAGTATATCTGCCCAGTGAAATACTATTCAGTCATTAAAAACCAAGACATTACGAATTTTGCAGGCATATGTTTAGAACTTGAGACAATTATCCTGATTGAATTTTCCCAGCCCCCCCCTCATGTATGGTATGTACTTACATATATGTGGATATTGGCTATTAAATACAGATTCTACATTACCATCCACAGAGCCAAAGAAGCTAAACAAATAAAGGCCCAAGAGTGGAAGCTTAAATCTCATGTAGAAGGAATAATAAAATAGTCATGAGAGGCAGATAGAGGGAGTAAAGAGAGAGCAAGGAAAATGGAAAAGGGAATTGGGGCTCAGATCAGATGTGGGGTTAGGATGAGAGAGGTGACTAAATGGCCTTGAAAATTAATGGTAATCTGTAATTGACCAAAATGAGGAGGTAGGGGACATCTCCACAACTAGAAAAAGACCTTGTGTAATAATTAGTGGGGATTACTTGCTACACTGACGATATGGAACCTGAAGAGTTTACCTCCTGAAGCCAGACAGGGGCCCCAGTGGATCAATAGAGACATCAACCCACCCACAAAACTTTCAGCCCCAAATTTATTGTATCTACAAGTAATGCAGGCATAGGCAATGGAGAACAGACTGAGCAAATGACTAAAGAATAACATATCCAGATTAAGACCCATCCCATGGGTAAGCACCAATCTCTAACACTATTAATGATACTCTGTTTTGCTTGCAGACTGGAGCATGTTGTTCTCTGAGAGGGGCAATGCAGCAACTGACTTAGACTGATACAAACACCAAGAGACCAAGAGCTAAACAGTAGATGGAGCTCTGGGACTCTTATGGAAGAATAGGAAGAAGGATTACAGGCCCCATAAGACATAGGAACTCCACAGGAAGACCAAGAGGGTCAACTAACCTATACCCTTGGGACTTCCAGAGTCTGAACCAACCACCAAAGAACACACACTGGCTGGACCTAGGCATCCCTGCTCATATGTAGCAAATGTGTACCTTGAGCTTCATGTGGGTTCTGAACAATTGGAATGGATGTTAACTCAAAAGTTGTTGCCTGTATATGGCATATTTTCTACTAGCTGGGTTGCTTTGTCTGGCCTCAATGGGAGATGAAGCACCTAGCCACACAAAGATTTGAAATGCCAGGATGAGTGGCATACCCAGGAGGGCCCCAGGTACTCATAGAAGTGGAGTGCTGATTGGGGAAGGATTATGGGAGGGGGTAATTGTGAGGGGGGCAGTAAACATGAGGAAAATTAAATAAATAAAAATACATATAAAATAATGAAACATGATTTATATCAATAATATTATGTGATGTTTATTTACCTATTAAGACAAATAGGCATTTCTAAACATATCACTATAACATTGGAGAGTAAAATATTTTGAGTTACAAAGAATCTCAGATAAAACGTAAGATCAGAAGGAAAAGCTTAGCCTAGAGTAATTAGATTCTTTCCATAGATTATCAAAAATATCATTCTAAAATTAAAGAGGAATAAAAATTTAATAGCTTTATTGATCTGTGGACTATCATCAGTATCAGTTGAAATTATTAAGCAATATGCAAAAATTATTATGAGAAACTACTAAATAATCCACGGTGTTTTGAATACTTATAGGCTGCCTTGAAGCCTCGAGAACTACCACAAATTATTCTTCATGAATACCCTCATTCTAGCAAGCAAATAAATTGATACAGTCAACAATTAATCTTCAAATTGAATATGTTGGAAATAGGCCATGTCAATCGACCAGCCAACAACACTGATGGATTTTTAGATTAGAAAATAGCTATGTTTGCTTCAAATGTTTTACTTAGAGACAATTGTTAACATATTCCCGGTATTTCAATTACACAACTTTCTGCAGTTATTTTCTTCAAATTGAAACAATCCTCCAAGAATGGAGGAGACATTTAAAGTTTGAGATAAGAAAGAAACATATAAGAATTGAACATAGTAGCTATGTTCAATTTTCTAAGGAACCACCAGACTGATTTCCAGGGTGAATGTACCAGCTTGCAATTCCAACAACAGTGGAGGAGTGTTCCTCTATCTCCACATCCTGGCCATCATCTGCAGTCACTTGAGTTTTTGATCTTAGCCATTCTGACTGGTGTGATGTAGGATCTCAGGGTTGTTTTGTTTTGAATTTCCCTGATGACTAAGGATGTTGAACATTTCTTTAGGTGCTTCTTGGTCATTTGAGCTTCCCCAGTTGAGAATTCTCTGTTTATCTTTGTTTCTCACTTTTTAAAGATTTTAATTCATTAATTTATTTTTAATTTATTAACATTTCAAGTGTTATCCCCTTACCAGGTTCCCTCCACTCCTGGAAACCTCCTATCCTATCCTCCCTCCTTCTGCTTCTATGAGGGTGTGCCCCACCCATCCACCTACTCCTGCCTCCCCACCATCCATTCCCCTATACTGGGGCATCTATTGAATATTTATAAGGTCATGGACATCTCCTCCCATTGATGCCTGACAAGGCCCTCCTCTGCTACATATGCAGCCAGAGCCATTTTACTCCTTGGTTGGTGACTTAGTCCCAGGAAGCTCTGGAGGATCTGGTTGGTTGATATTGTCGTTCTTCCTATGGGTTTGCAAACCACTTTATCTGCTTCAGTCCTTTCTCTAACTCCTCCATTGGGGACCCCACACACAGTGCAATGGTTGGCTGTGAGCATCCAACTATCTATTTGTAAGGCTTTTTAAGGGCCTTTCAGGATAGGGTTATTTGGTTCTCTGGAGTCTGACTTCTTGAGTGCTTTGTATATAATAGATATTAACCCTCTCTAAGATGTAGCATTGATAAAGATCATTTCCTAATCTGTTGGATGCAGTTTGGTCCTATTGACAGTGCTCCTTGCCTTACAGAAGCTTTGCAATTTTGAGGTCCCATTTGTCTATTGTTGACCTTAAAGAATAAACCATGGGTGTTCAAGAAATTTTCACCACTTTCTCTTCTATTAGATTCACTGTATCTGGTTTTATGTGGAAGTTCTTGATCTACTTGTACTTGAGCTTTGTACAAGGAGATAAGAATGAATCAATTTGTATTCTTTTACATGTTTACCACCAGTTGAACCAACATCATTTGTTGAAAATGCTGTCTTTTATCTACTGGATGGTTTTAGTTTTTTCTCAAACTTCAAGTGACCATAGGTATATGGGTTCATTTATGGGTCTTCAATTCTAGTCTTTTGATCTACCTGCCTGTCAATGAACCAATACCATGCATTTTATAGCACTGTTGCTCTATATTATACCTTGAAGTCAGGGACAGTGATTCCTCCAGAATTTTTTTATTGTTGAGAATAGCACCCACATTTATCACTCCTGGGCATATACCCAGAAGATGTTCCAACATGTAAGAAGGACTCATGCTCCACTATGTTCATAGCAGCCTTATTTATAATAATCAGAAGTGGAAACAACCGAGATATCCTTAAATAGAGGAATGGATAAAGAAAATGAAATATTACTCAGCTATTAAAAACAATGACTTCATGAAATCCTCAGGCAAATGGATGGAACTAGAAAATATTATCCTGAGTGAGTTAACTCAGTCACAAAAGACAACACATGATATATACCCACTGATAAGTGGTTATTAGGTAAGGGGCATAGAATACCCATGATACAACTCAAGGATCACTTGAAGCTCAAGAGGAAGGAAGAACAAAAAGTGGATTCTTCAGTCCTACTTAGAAGGGGGGAACAATTAATAAAGGGAAGTAGAGGGTAGGAGGGACTGGGGAGAAAGAGAAGAAAGGGAGGGGAAACAGGGGAAGAATCAGGTATAGGAGGAGTTGGAGGAGATGTACAGAGGGTCAGGAAATTGAAAAGAGGTGTGCAACAATGGGGAATGGAGAACTCGGTGTAGCAACCAAAACGTCCCAAACGCCAGGAAAACAAGACCCAGAACCCCATGGGGATGACATTAGCTGAAATACCCTACAAAGGAGAGGGAGAATCTATCTGAGACCATATCTAGAGGTTAGGCATGGCCCACCAACTGAGGGATGGGGCTACCCTCCCATCTCCAAATTATTAACCCAGAATTGTTCCTGTCTAAAGGAAATACAGGTACAAATAGTAGAGCAGAGACAGAAGGAAAGGCCAGCCAGAGACTGCCCCACCTAGGGATCCATTCCATATGCAGAAACCTAATATAGTCATTATTTTGAATGCCAAGAAGTATTTGCTGTAAGGAGCCTGATATAGCTGTCTTTTAAGATGTTCTGCCTGATCCTGACCAACACAGATTCAGAGGATCACAGCCAACTATTGGACTGAGCACAAGGACCCCAATGGAGGAGTTAGGGGAAGGACTGAAGAAGCTGAATGGGCCTTATTTGATATCACTGGGATGGGAAGGCCCTGTGAAAGCTTGATGGCCCAGTGTAGTGGAATGCTAGGGTGGTGAGGTAGGAATGGATAGGTGGGTAGGGGAACAGCCTCAGAGAAGCAGGTTAAGGGGGGGTGAGATAGAGAGTTTGCAGAGGGAATTTGAAATGTAAATAAATAAAATTTTAAAGAAATAATTAAGAAGCTAAGAAAGAACCATGAGGCCTCTTTCAGAGATTATATATGCAGTGAACAATTGTTCACAGAGGAGGATATACTTTAATTACTGGAAGTTGGACAGAAATCAGCAGGGTGGTCCATTACAGTGATTCTACCATGCTTCGTACTTTGCATTTCATCCATGTTCTTTAAGCAACCCCAATACATCCATGTGTGCATCAATCTAGTATTTGACTGAACAACATCTGGTATTTATCATCAATTCTCTATACAGAGTGAACAGCTTTATTCATGTTTCCTAGAACATTTCAAACAATAGGTACATAAATATATAAAATTATTTTATGACCCTTAAAAATAATCATCTCAATGGTTGTGATAGAACAATACCACAAAACAGGAGGAAGCTCATCTTTTTTTTTTAACATTTATTCTTGTCTCCCACATTACGTACAACTGAACACAATTTCCCCTCCTTCTACTCCTCCCTGTCTCTCCCTCAACTTCCTCTCTATTCCAGATCAAAATCTCCTGTTTCATAAAACACACACACACACACACACACACACACACACACACACATACATACACACACACAATATGCACACACAGAGAGAGGAGAGGAGAGGAGAGGAGAGGAGAGGAGAGAGAGAGAGAGAGAGAGAGAGAGAGAGAGAGAGAGAGAGAGAGAGTTCCCAGTGATATCCATAGAACATGTCCTTGACATAACAAGATTTAACAAGATACAGTAAGATTAGGTGCAAATATCCTCATATAATGAATGGCTATCACAACCCAACAGGAAAACAAAAACAAAAACAAACAAACAAACAAAAAAACCATGTCCTATATACAGGCAAGAGTGTCAGAAACTCCACTACTCCCATTGTTGAGAATCCCACAAGAATGCCAAACTCTACAACTCAACTCTAAGGAATATGCAAAGGACCTAGTTCAGATTTATTGAGTGTCTGTGCTTGGAGATTCAGTCTGTGTACCCCTATGATCCCTGGACAATTGATTTTGTGCTCCTTGTTCTAGGGGTGTCCTTGATCACTTTACATTGTACAATACTTCTTCTTACTCTTTTGTCTATTTCCCCTGACTTTGCCTAGTGTTTGGTTGGGAGTCTATGTATCTCCTCCCACCAGTTGCTGTATGATGGCCCTTGGATGAAAATTGGGCTATCTATGAGTATGACAGAATATCATCAAGAAATCATGTCACTGGCTTTTCTCTTTATTTCTTTTTCTTTTTAGTTTTCTTTTTATTTATTTATTTATTTATTTATTTATTTATTTATTTATTTGTTTGTTTGTTTTACATTCATAGGCTTCAACTGGAGGCATGGACTATAACCTGGACCAGCAGTCATAGGTTGTCTACTACCACAAGTTCTGTATCATCATTGCCCCAGCTTATCTTGCAGGCAAGATAGATTGTAGGTCAAAAGTTTTGTGGGTGGGTTGATGTCTTAGTCCCACTGCTGGGAGCCTTGACTGCTATAGAAGATGGCTATTTTAGGCTCTGTATTCCCCTATTACGAGGAGACTTTATTATGGTTAATTTTGTAGATTCCAGGGAGGAAAATCAACTTTTAAAATTATATACTCAATATATGTTAGGAATACTGAGAGCACTTACCATAATTATACAGAAGAGTCTAATAACTTTGGGTTGACTATTAAAATCAAATGGTAATTATAAAATTCACCAATGAGGGGGGTGATTTTAATAATATTTATTGAAATAAAATAGAAATGTGACAAGAGGACTACAGAGACATCCCAGAGGGTAAATTGCTATTAACCAAAGAATTAATACCTATCTATTAATTCCATAACTTATGTAAAATCAGTGCTAGCTATGTGTTTGTACAGCAAAGTGGAAAGTAGGAACAGGACAACCTCTAGAAACTGACCAGGCTGCTATCTTGTATGCCCAGCAGTATATAAACCTCTGTCTTATACAAGATAAAGGTAGAAATTATCTTCTGACTTTTATGCCTGCATATATGTAACCTTTCAGAGTTCTATAATGGTGGTTTTAATTTTTGGAATTACGAATGCTTCCTGGCACAAAATTTGGTACATAGGCCAGGAACGCCTGGGCCAACAGGACCCAACTCGGGTCTCAATATGAGTAATGTCTGTCTGAGTCTCTGAGTCTGTCCATGTGTTTATGTATGGTAATTTTTGTCTGTGCCTGTCTGGATGCCTGTATGGTGCCACAATAATTCTGTTCTGAATAATTCTGCAATGTGGTTCTGAAGAGACCTAAAAATCTGCATACTATGACAAGAAATTACTAAAGTAAATGTGAAATTCTGCTGCTGCAGCACTCTAGAAGGTCATAGCCTTGGGGAATTGTAAGACATTCCAGAGCTCCTTGGGGAAGGAGTTTCCCTGGGGTTAATTTCTGGGAAGAATGGAGAATTGGAATCACACTGCATGCCTTCCTGTGTATTATCTCCTCTGGCTAGATTTTACTACCCACATGTTGCAGTCTGTTCTGCCTGTGACACTTTAATGAATTATTGTCCACTCTCTTTTTGTTACAGGGCCTGAGAATCACAGGCTGAGAATCGAGAATCTGCAGCTAAAGTGGGAAGGGAAGGAAATTCTTGGGCTCTGCTGGATTCTGCAGAATTTGGATACCCGCCTCTGCAGAAATAGCCAAGCCACTATACGAGGCCACCAAAGGGTCTCTGAGACCTTTGTATGGGTGGAGGGACATCAGAAAATCTTGGATGCCTTAGAGAACACCTTAATTTCTGCACCTGCGTTGGGGTTGCCAGATGAGACTAAGCCCTTTCATTCCTATGAATGAAAGATCTGGGATAGCAAAAGGAGTATTGACTTCAAATCTGGGGCCTTGTTGTCTACTGGTAGCCTACATCTCAAAGAAATTAGACTCAGTAGCCAGAGGCTGGCTACCCTGCTTACCCATCATTGCTAAAAGTGACCCTCCTGGTCAAGGATGCTAAAAACTGTCACTGTGCCAGTGCCTGGATGTCACCACACATCATGCTATCAAAGGGGTACTTAAACAGCCCCTGAGGGATGGGTCATCAGTGCTAGAATGACTCATTAACAGTCTCTCCTCGAAAAAAAAAAACCAAAAAAAAAAAAAAAACCCTAAGATAACCTTTCAGCCCCAACTGCCTTAAACCCAGCTACCGTGCTGTCTGTGGCTAGACCTGGACAGGCCACTATATAACCACTTAGACATTCTGGCCCATGTCCAATGACCCAACCAGATTTATTAGATACTCCTTTGAAGGATGCAGAGTTAACACGGTTTACTGATGGCAGTAGTTTCATTCAGGAACAGAGGTATGATCTGAGATCATATGGCAGAGACCCTCTGATATAGAATGTTGGCTCAGAAAACTAAATTATTAGCACTAACCAAGAGGCTAAAATTGAAAAAAAGACAAGAGACTTACTATTTACACAGATAGCTGGTATGCCTTTGCTACTGGTCATATCCATGGGACTATTTATAGACAGAAAGGCCTTCTGACAGGCAGAAAAAAAATGATTATCAAAAATTAAAAAAAAAAATCCTCTCCTTACCAAGGGCCCCATGGAGGCCTAAAATGCCTAAATAGTTGACTATCATC
Organism: Apodemus agrarius; assembly: GCA_964023405.1. NCBI lineage: Eukaryota > Metazoa > Chordata > Mammalia > Rodentia > Muridae > Apodemus > Apodemus agrarius. Next base: position 44,789,374 of record OZ030023.1, read on the forward strand.
CACTGTACAGGGGATTAAAAAGAAACAGACTCCATCTCAGAAGACAAAAACAAGACAGATGAAACAGCCTGGCCCCAAAAATTAAGTCCCTCATGTCCTTGATTACCCTAGACCTAGATTACGGCCTGTCAATTGACCAATGAGGTTGCCAGTGTGAAGAACCCCCAAACGAGGTACCAGTGCACCAAACTAGAGATCTATTGGGATGCAGACTCTAAAGAAGTAAAACCAGACAAATTTAGATAGCTATCTACTGCTGTTTATAGATACATTTTCAGGGTGGTCTCAGGCTTTCCCAACTAAGTATGAGACTGCTCAGATGATAGCAAAGTAACTACTAAAAATATTCTTCCAAAATATGGTTTTCTAACCCTATAGTAAGACAATGGACCTACCTTTGTGTCTGAGGTGAGAACCAATTTTGGCTATGATTCTTGGTGTTACAAAAGGAACATTATGATGGTTAAAAAAAAAAAAAGAGGCCATAGATATTTATATGAGATTTTTTTAAAAAGAAATTCTCTCCTCTTCATGATTCTCTGGGGTCCCTGATAGAAGTACTGTTCCAAAATTAGAGGGGCCTAGATCTCCTATTTATGCAACAAGAAGGACTATGTGCAGCCGTTAAAGAAAGATTCTGCTTTTATGTTGACCATTCTGCATTCTGGAGTGGTCTAAGAGGCATGACCAATGTTAGAGAGGCCCTGGCCAAAGGAAAAAAATAACAAAGCAAACAACAACAACAACAACAACAACAACAACACAAGGCTAGTTCAAATCATGGTTCAAATGCTCCCCATAGCTGACCACCCTGATATCTACCCTGGTGAGCCTCTTGCTCATTTTACTTCTGTTGAAATCTTTGACCCCAAGATTCTAAACAAATTTGTCCATTTCATAAAAAAAAGACTTAAGGCTATTCAACTTATATTACAAAGTCACTACCAGTCCCTCCATAATGAAGTCTATACAGTCTAAGGAAGTCCCATTATTGGACCTTCTAGTTACCAGAGAAAGAGGGTAGTGAGAAGCCAAACCTACTTCATCTTGAAACCAGCCTTCATATTAAGAGGGGGAAAAAGCCTGATAACCTGACCTGCAGCTAAATCCACTTACCAGGAAGAAGTCCACAGCTTATTCTTGGTCAGTTACTCTCTAGCTACTTCCTAGCTATGAAAGATTAGTCTGATTGTCTCAGATGTACTTTCAGGCATTTGTGATTGTATAGAGTCTTGCTTCAGAGCACTCACCCCTTGGATTTGAATAACCACTAAATTAGATGGATGCCAGAATAGATATACCCTCATTTTTTCCATTTTATATAAAACCTTGTCTTGATGAAAGTTTGGGAAGCTTCATCAAATTGTGCTATGACTTGGCAGTGAATAAGCCCAAACTCAAGTTTGTAATGAAGAGACCTTAATGTTAATTCCACTGGAGTCAACTCCTTAGTAGTCTTTTGGTTCTTGGGGATTATAAATGCTTCCTGACATAACAATTGTAGATCCTGTATTTATGAATGTAGAGAAACTATCAAAGATAGTTCATGTGTGAACTGAACTCTGTCAATTCCTTTAAATTTTTAAACAGTGTGATAGTAGCAAAGACCTTTTCAATGGCAATTCCCAGTCCATTCCATTGTATGTTTGCCTCAAACATACGTATGCTCAGGTTAATAAGTTGATTAAACTGTATAGAACTTGGCTAACAATTTGATTATGTTTAATATTAGATTGAAATTTATATAACCATAAAAATTAACCAGAAATAAAGTATATAACAATTTTATAACTCTCAGCATTCTAGAAGTTAGTAAGTGAAAAATGTAGAGAAATTTTGATCCAGCAACTTGGCTGATTTGACAAGCGATCGCGTCCTAAGAGCTAGATCAGTGTGATGCAACTGGAATACAGACACGACTTAATACACAACTTTAATTCCAAATGATGTAGGTAATTGTAGTTTATAAAAGGAAGCAGACATATTTAAAAGTGACTTCTAATTGGAAGAAAGTTAAGTGAGTAGAATTAAGTCAATTCTGTCCAGTCAGTTGAGTGCAACGGGAATTGAGTCAGTCAGCTAGTTGTCAGTGCACTGAGTGCAGTTGAGTAGAGTTTGTTCATGAGTTCATGCAGTTCAGTGCAGGTCAGTGAATGTAGGTAAAGCAAGAGATTAAGAAAAAGCAAGACTAGAACAGATTGACAAAGTTAATTTGAGGCAAAGTAGAGCAATGCAGTAAGAAGCTATGGAAAGCCAGATTGAGTCAGTCAGCTTGGAGAGTACTTTGAGCCAGAACAGCTGAGTTGAATAAAGCAGCCAGCGTTGAGAAGGAACTGGAAAGGGTACAATTACTCAGCAGTAAGCCTCTAAGATGAGAATTACACCTGCTGAATAAAAGTTGCTTTTACAGGGAAAGAAAAAACTACAAGTGCATCACATAAATATTTAAAGTTTATTGTGTATGGAAAAAACTGATATGAGAAAAGGGAAAAATAAGTAAAACAGAATGAATGGGATTTCATTAAGCAAAGAATGTAAGGAGTAAAAAGTTCAATGAAATACCAGGATTCAAAGCATGTGTAATACATCGCAGAATGCAAGGATAGTGTCAGCACTAGCTAAGAAAGGTTGAGGAATGGTCTATCTACACTGAAATTTTATCACTAGTCAATTGCCCGGTTTAAAGTTGTTCTGGGTATGTAAAATATACTACCAAGAATTTTATATGATTACTCTAAGATAATAATGGGAATGAATGGTTAGACATAACATAGGCACAGATGTACAGATTAACTACCATGATTGTGTCCATAAGGATCATGCTTTTTCTCTGTTGGTGTAAGGTTTATGACCTAATTTGTGGTGCTGAGAACAAAACCTATAGCTTTATACATGCTAGTCAAACCCTCTCTCCAGCTCTTGATTGATATAGATATGCCCATTTTATTTTTGTTCCAGTAAAAGAGAATAGTATGTTGTGGTAGATTTATGCATACATTACGTAGAAAATGGAGACCTAACAAGGAGGTGTCATAGATATGGCAAGACTAGGAGGATTTAAATAATTTACTCAAATTTCATGATGATCTCAAAGAATGGAAATGATTGATAAATGACTGTTTGTTGGAACTGAGAACATACAAAAGGATGAATAGAAATATATTGATATCCAATCACAGGAATAAAATATAGGATCAGCATCCTACCAACAGTATAATCAAAAGCTTAGAGATTGCTCTAAATTGTGACAAATGAAATATGTACCAGTGGGAAATAGGGAAGGCAACAAATGCTGAGATATAAGTTCATGATACCTGTCAGCCAGGTTGTAGAACTAAAGTGTCTGGAGTCATCCTGTCAAAGAAAAGCACAATACATGAAGAAAATCTGTAATCTTTTAGCTTTAGAACTTACTTTCTGGAAAGGACATTCATGCCTTGAAAGGTCTTAGCAACATGAAAACTGTACTGTAACACTTAGAAAAGGAGTGGGCATCAGAAAATGTGGTATATTTATACAATGGAATACTACTCAGCAATTAAAAATAATGAATTCATGCAATTTGTAGGTAAATGGTTAGACCTGGAAAATATCATCCTGAGTGAGCTAACCCAATCACAAAAAAATACACATGAAATGCAATCACTGATAAGTGGATATTAATGAGCCCAGAAGCCCTAAATACTCAAGGCACAATTAAATTAGCAAGTCAAATGATTCCCAAGAAGAAAGGAGAGGACCCTGGGCCTGGAAAGATTGGATCCAGTTTTGTAGAGAAACTGTGGGGGGAGGGGGAATGATTGGGGAATAGTTGGGGGGGAGAGGAACTATGGGACATAGGGAGGGGGGAACTGGGAAAGGGGAAAGCCTTTGGAATGTAAACATAGAATATAGAAAATAAAAAAAAAATTAAAAAAAAGATATTTTGGTGCTTTGTATTCTAGTTCATAGAGTGGGAAAGAAGAGTCCTGCAAATTCTAAAATATTCCATGTTTTTTTAATAATTATATATGTTTGGTTATGGTCCTATATTCTTTAGTGTTACAATGTCAGAGCTGAGTGGATGTAAAATCAGTGCAACAAATTCTCAAAAAATTGCTCTATGGAACTTCGTAGAAAATATTTGTGCATGTTGGTCATGTAGCATATTAAAGGTATGACTTGGGAAAAGGCTGCCTCTTTCATGCTTTGTCCTTTATTTTCTTTTACTTATTGCTTTCTAAGCATTTAACAAAGAAGTGCAAAATCAGAGTTCATGCCACAATGAAAAATAAAACCCACAATTTATGTTAGACACTGAGGCTATTACCAAGTTTAGATATAATGATTGTGATATATCATGTAGATTATGAGAGTCTACAAATATTGTTAACTTGTAATTTCAAAGAATAACCTGAGGCACTTCAAGATCATAGATGAATTAGATGAGTTTCTGAAAAATTATTTAGTAAAGGATGCTCATATCATATAAGGTAATACTATTTTAATAATTTCTTCCATTTCCTGTTTCTTTCAGTCTGGAAAATAAATATTATATATGAATATTTACCTAGATCACTTGTGTTGTTGTTAGAGATGTTTAAACAATAAGATAATGATATATTGCAGCAATATACAACTCTCCTTTTATTACTTCTAGCTACTCTGGTGGTACTTCATCAGGGAAAATGCTTGCTTCATAAAAGGAAGTATTCAAGAACATAGGAACTCTTAAAAACTTACTAAAGGTTCCAATAAATCCTAGAAAATGTTAGTCAAAGACAAAAGAAGTGTTTTAATTACTGTATTCCAGGATTTCAAATGTCTTTACACAGAAGATATTGGCCAGCTGTTCCTTATCTCCATAGAGAAGGGAAAAACAGACTTAGGCAGTGATGGCAGCAATAAACTGAGCAGTAAGGGGGCCTACTAAAACCAAGAAGGAAAGCATTTTAGGTTGAGTTAAAGCAATCTTTCCCAGAACTCATTTAACCTGGATGGATACTTGTGTGCCTGGAACCATGAGGGTGAAGCCCAGGAAAATTTTAAGGATGTACTTGCCTGTTCTTCATGGTTGGTAGGTGGATTTAAAACTTGTGATGTATTTCAAGCATATGGAAATTAATTTGTGCAAGACATCTCATAAGCCTTGAGATTATTGTGGGACCATGATACTTTCTGCTTTCGCACAATTGGAAATTTAAGTATTTTAAAAGACAGTGCATATCAACAATCTCAAAATTGTTATGATTTCTATTAAAATTTAAATAGGTATTAAATAAATAAGAACATCTAAGAAGCAAGTGTTAATATTTGTCATAACTTGATATAATGAAAAAACAACTGTGGGATTAATTGTTTTTGAATGCAAAAAATGTACACATTTGTATATATGTAAAATTTGATGCACTTTGGGAGAAAACTTTATACTTATTTACTTTTATATGTAGTTTAGGTAAGATTTAATAGGTTCTTAAGCAGAAAAGCAAAAAGTTATGCTGTGGAAGTAACAGTAAAACCTTTATGAAAATAGATGCAAATATGGAGGCAAAATGGTCAAATTAAAGAACAAAAGAGTAAAAGTAAATAATAAATGAACAAACTAAATAGCAACAAAAATCATTATAATAATCAAAGTTATTTTATAAAGTTTCCTTTCAGGGAGTCTTTTTACATTTAAAGTACCAACCAATGTGCCAACATAAAAATATCTGATGTTAGGTTACTGTGCTAGATATTTAAGATTATAAAACCAATAATTACTATTTGTAAGAGAGGATCAGTGTCACAGAGCATAGTACAAGGATAAAATAGTTAAGCAATGGAAAATACTTAGACTAGCTCAGGACCAGTGAACTGTGGAAGAAATGCAGTTGTAACAAATATCAATATAGTTGCATGCCTACCATAATATATTGTTAATGTGTTTTTATTTTAATTTGTGTATATATATATATATATATATATATATATATATATATATATAGAGAGAGAGAGAGAGAGAGAGAGAGAGAGGGAGATTTTATGTGTACATGCTCAAGTGTGTGCACATGCATGTAAAAAACAGAGGTTGACTTTGACTTTGTATGTATTGCTATTATGCTCTACCTTATTTCATGATACAGGGGTCTCCCACTCAACTTTGAACTAACAAACTGGCAGGACTGGATAAAGAAATTCAAAGATTGTTTTGCACCCCCACCCTTGGCCTGCCACACCAGACCTAGGATGACAAGTATATAAAAATGACACCTTACGATTTACAAGGATGCTGTCTATCAAATCCAGGTCCACAGAAATTTTACTAGGTGAGCAATATTTTCTGCTTCTGTACAACATATTGTTTACACCACAGTAAGAAAATTTATTTGATTATTAAATAATATTTGGATCATTTTTAAATATGGCTGTTTTTGAAGTACATATAATAAAAGTAATCACAATGTACCTTGCATTATAGAGGAATGGATATTTCATTATTTGGTAAAGTTATGCTATGACTAGAACATTATTAATGTAAACCAAAATGTAGAAACATTTCAGAGATTTAAGTTATGTTCTAGAGTACTACAAGATGATAGGTGAGTTTCACAAACTTTGTATATCTGGGTGATACATGTTTTATTTATAATATATTAAAGTCTTTTTAAGATGCTACAGCATCACATTTGGTCAAATGAGGCATCTAGCTGAATGCTAAGAAATTTCATTTTAGACAGCTAAGTGGTACATGTCATCATAGTGGCCAGCAGGATGATGCATAATGATCTTGAGCTTCAGCCACAGCCTGAGCTGCATAGCAAAACCTCTGTCTTATAAAGACATGTAACCAGAAAAAAACAACAATGCGAGTACTTGTTCTTTCTTTAATAAAACAAAAGAACAAACGTTAAGGGACTGTTAAACTAACAACTACTATAAAAAATGTGACTGATAAAATCCTGGTTACAAGAGACTAAGCCAACAACCAAATGAAGGATAACATCATAGACACTTCTACTTTTGGTCCCAGTACAAAGACGTGCATTACTAATGCCTAAAGTGATATTATTATGAATCACATCTTAGCCATCCTAAGATACAGATGCACAAAATTGAGGGGGAAATTAAAATTAGAATTTATATTTAATAGAAATTACTTGCTTATAAATATCTTTTATTTTATTTTACAATTCATAATTTTAATGTGTGTGTGTATGTGTGTGTGTGTGTGTGTGTGTGTGTGTATGTAGCCAGAATGTATGTGTGTACGCTGTATACCTGGTGTTTCCCAAAACCAGAAAGAGGCACTGTATTTGGTGAAATTATAGTTACCAAATTTTGTATCCACCCAGCATAGTGACCTATGACCTGTGACTTTTTGACCTGTGGTACTAAGCATCCAATCTGGAAACAAAGGCAGTGATCTGCTGAGCGATCTATCTACCATCCTCTGCTAACTTTTACCATGCATTGGACTTTTCCTCAGATATTTCCTTCAAATTTGGCACAGGGATATCTAACAATGGAGTGGCCATAGGTATTACCAGAATCAAAAAGTTTGCATAAGGACTTTGGTAGCTCTGTCTACCTCTTATTTTCAATGTAAACACCATCCTGTTGCTCCCTTCAGTATATGGATAATGATCCAATAACTTCAACCAATTAATAGCTTTATCACAAATTAGATTCCTTGTAGCATTGTATTCTTTCATTGAAGAAATCTCTATATTTTTCCATGAGATGTGTTTTCTACATTGTTTTTGATCTATCAAATGCCAGATACTATTTTTTTCTAGCATCTGCACCCTGTGCTTTTCCTATTCCTATGCAATTATTTGCATTGGCTAATTATAAGACATATTTAGTCACAATTGAAAATTGCTCACTTTATTTTGGGGTTAATCTTCCTACAACATTTATTCATTCATTCATTCATTCATTCATTCATTTATTTATTTATTGTTTGTTAGTTTGTTTAAATACATATGACAGTATGTGCATATGTATATAAGCATATAGGTATTGTGTGTGCATGCACATGTCTGTATGTGTGTATGCATGTGTGTGCATGTGTGCGCACATGTGTGAAAGTATGTGCATGTGTGTGCACATATGTGTGCATGTGTGCTCATATTGTGCATGTGTGCATACATGAGTGTGTGTGCACGCATATGTTTGTGTGTGCACATGTGTGTACATGTGTGTATGCATGTATATACATGTTTGAGTGTATGTGTGTGTGGGCACATGTGTTTGTATGTGTGTGGGCACTTGTGTGTATATGTGTGTTCACATGTATATATGTGTATATATTGTGTGTGTTTGTGTGTGTATGTGTTTGTTTGTACATGCCTGCCATAGCAAACATGAGCATTGAAGGGAACCTTGCTGGATTTGTTTATTTCTTCCCACCATGTGAGTATTACTGATTCTACTCAGCTCTCCAAGCAAGCACCTTTAAAAACTGAGATATTTCACTAGCCTGACATTGGGTGACAGATGTTAATATAGAATTGTATTTAAATCATGGAACAGAACAATATGTCTCATGAGAAAAAATTTCCTGACTTACTCTGCTGTTCACATTTGCCTTCAAACCACTAGTTTATTTGAAACTGTTACTGTAAATATAGTTCTTATTTAAGATAGTATTTTAACAATGCCTCATGACATGATCTTGAGAGAAACAATTAATATCTTTCATAAAGATTAATATGAATACAAATCTAAGTAACTCATTCCAAGCAATGTCTAAAATTTGCCTTTAAGAAATGAAAAGATACAGTGTTAAAGTAAGTATGAGAAAGAAATAGAGTTTAATTTGGCATATTGAGAAAAAATAAATAGATATAAGCCTCAGTTTTCAATCTGTTTTTGGCTTAGAACTATGATTTTCTGTGTCATTAATTTTTACAAATGTAAGTTTACAAGATTTTATATTTATGAAATAGAATACAAAGATTTAAACATTTTCCATTTTTCCCAGCAGGCACAGGCTTCCTTGCTGGGATAGTGTCTCAGGATGAAAATATCTGTTGAGGTCCCTCAGCCCATGGAGCTAGAAATACAACACAAAATAGATGGGCAACCTTTGCTTGCCCTGCCTGCAGCATCTCCTCTGGCCATTTCAGACCTGGCACTGATGGGTTTCTGAGGGAATGACATTCATCTGCCCTTGGGCAGAAGCACATCCTCCAGTCAGAATTGCAACGCTTTCGTGTTTAAGATCTCAAATATTTTCTTTAAAGTCACAGTTTAAAAGTTTTCCTCTTCCGCAAACTATTAATATGAAAATAGAGACAACTCGCCTTTAATCTATACTTCATGATTCCACATGAAAGACATTTTTTAATCTTGACTATATTAATTCTCTAGACATAACCGATTTGAAAGTGAACATACTCAAGGCTCAATACAAAATACATTCCCTTACTTTGACTCCTACTTATTACAACTTTTATTTAAGGTCAATGAAAGTGCCATATCCATGTAATAATAATCAATTCTCAAATAGCATATGATGCAATGAGAATGTATTTGAGGGATTTTCCTCAGCATCCATGACAATTTTACATGTTCTTCCAAGAAAAGTCTGTTAATTTAGCTTTTAATTGCTGTGTTTTCATAAAGGAAGAATTAATATATTCATATACACCTAATAAGAAGGAAGACCAAAGTGTGGAATCTTCAATTCTTCTTAGAAGGGGGAACAAACTACTCACAGGAGGTGGAGGGTGGGATGGACTTGGGAGTTAAAGAGGATGTGGAAGTAAAAAGGGGACAGGATCAGGCATGGGAGGAGACAAGGATGATATACCAAGGATCAGGAAATTGAACAGAGGTATGTAGCAATGGAGGATGGGGAACTGGAGGTAGCTACCAGAAAGAACCATATGCTAAGAGAGCAAAAGTTTCCCAGCACCCAAAAGGGAATATTTAGCTGAAATTCCCTATGAAAGGCGGGGGGAGATCCAGAAGAGACCATATCCAGAGCTCAGGCAAGGCCTCTGCTTGGGGAATGAAGTCACCCACTCATATCAAAATTTTTAACTCAGAAGGGTTCCATCTAAAGGGAATGTGGGGACAAAGTATGGAGCAGACACTGAAGGAAAGGCCATCCAGAGACTGCCCCACCTGGGGGATCCATCCCATATACTGACACCAAACCCAGACACAGAACAGTCCATGATGTTCTGATGCCAAGAAGTGCTTGATGACAGAATCCTGATATAGTCTCATGAGAGGCTCTGCCAGAGCCTGACAAGTACAGATGTCACAGCCAACCATTGGATTGAGCATGGGGAGGCCAGTAGAAGGGTTATGGAAAGAACTGAAGGAGCTGATGAAGTTGCAACCCTATATATAGAACGATAATATCAACCAACTGGATTCCCCAGAGCTCCCATGGACTAAACCACTAACCAAAGAGTCATGGAGGGACCCATGACTCCAGCTGCATATGTAGCAGAGGATGGACTGTTCTAGCATCAGTGGGAGGGAAGCCCTTGGTCCTCTGAAGGCTTGATGCCCCAGTGTAGGAGAATTCCAGGGGAGTAAGATGGGAATAGGTGGGCAGATGGGGGAGCACCCTCATAGAAGCAGGGGGATAGGGATGGGATAGGGTATTTGAGGGGAAATGAGGGGAAAAAAGGAAATTAAGTGAAAATTAAATGAAGTTACTTGCTGATTCTTTTAGGAGTTTGGAAAAGGACAAATAATATGTATTATTATTTAATTGTTGAAATATGCTTCATCACCACTTTTATCGAGGTTACTAGACAGTAAAATTCAAAACAAAATAGTATACAGCTAACACATCTCCCCTATGGAAATAAACTAACACGTTCAATGTTTTCACAAAATCCTTCCTTATAATTCTCTTTTAGAGAAATATAATAATCATGATGATAGAATTGCAAGAATTTATACTATATACATTAGTATATACATAGTATATACTAATGAGCATATAGTTAATGGTGGTATGCCTGCCTACCACTGCTTGAATCCCACATAAAAAAATCTTCAACAAGGCAATGTGAAAAAAGATTATGGAGTACTCAGTCCTTTATGGCATGATGGCATGAAGATAGATAGATAGATGATAGATAGATAGATAGATAGATAGATAGATGCATACATACATACGTACATACATATACACATACATAAATACATACATAGAATCTTAGAGCTTTTCTAAAATTAGAGGTTTTCAGTACATCAAGTAAATGGTGAAATGGTGTTTTCAAGAAACTCAGTTTTCATATGAACCTATAGCAATTGAAACACAGTGCACAAGACCTGCATAAACTACAGTGAGACTAAATCCTCACATCCATGGAAAAGGTGGTCGTGATAGCTCACCACTAACCATGGAGTTATTAGAATTCAGCAGCTTCTGGGAGAAGGTGAGTCTGCTCTCTTTGATGATGGGAATTTTGATCTGTTGCCCTTACACCACCAAAGGCTATACTCCTAAGGCTGGATGGGCAACAAAATCTCAACTTGATGGGCAAAGAGGAAAAACAAACAAAACAAAAGCCTCAAATTTTGATGAGAAGTAATGTGAGTGTGTACAGGCCAATTATAGTAGACAAACATTCCCAGGATTATTACAAGAATTTCTCAAAGATTTATTTAATATGTTTTTTCACAATGTACAGTATTTTTATATATGGTCTGAATGCAAAAAAAAAAATCAAATAATCTTAGGTGACATTTTGCATCCTAATCATGTTTTTACATGATTGCCAGAGTTCAATCTTTTAAATATTATGACCCTATACTCAGATAGTAAATATATTAAGTTGAAATAGGAGTCTTTTACTTTTTATTCTTACATAGTCTTTAGTATTTGGATATCTATATCACAGTTTTAGTGATATATTTTTATAAATGTAACAAAAACATAGCAAAATATAAATCAATTTATAAAACTATTGAAAGTTTACAGTTAAAAATTTAATTATGAAGATTACATATGCATTAATTGGATTACATTTTAGAATTGCTTTTGCATGATTGTTTTCATTCTTTAAAACCATAAGGACTTCAAAAAATTTGAAACAGACAAACTAAAAATATTTCAAGGCCTGAGCTTGAATCATTTGTATTATTTGAGGTTGTAATTTTAAATTTATTTCAATCTTAACTTGATTGTTTAATTCTCCAATTTAATATTAGAAAAATATTTATTTAGGAATATATGAGGACGATGTTTTATATTTTAGATTTAACATTATTTTGAAGTATTGAAGTAAGGTGACAATTATTTATAGAGTTTTTTGAAATATTAAATCTTCATGTTGCCTCTAAAGTCTCCAAGGCAAAGTTGACACAGGAACTAAGAAAAAAAATGGCAGCCTGACAAAGAGTTTGGGTTAGTGGATACTATGAACTGAAAGTCTATAGATCAAAAGACATTTTTAAAGTAATTTCAACACCACATCTTTTATATGGATACATTCATCTCATTTATAAATAAATTTGTCAAGCATAAAATTCAATTCTAAAGGATAAATTACCCCTTCAAGCTTTAATATTTACATAAAGATAAGCCACAGTTGGCTCATTGAGTATTGGCTAAGAAACATCTAGTGTTTCTTCATGGTCTTCGTGTCAAAGCTCAGAGAAATCCCAGTGGCTAAATCCCTGATGCCCAAGCACAAGGACCTGAGATTGTATTTCTGCATTTCAAGGAAAATCTGGGAACATTGTCTTATGATTGTAATACAAGAGCTGTAAGTGATAAAAATAAATTTTGGCTGTCTAAAACCCATGGGCCTCAGATTCAATGAGATACTCTATCTTACAAAATAAAAGTGGTGTACTAGCTTACACTCTCACTAGCAATGGAGAAATGTTCCTCTTCCTCTACATCCTTGCCAGCATCTGCTGTCCCCTGATTTTTTGATCTTAGCCATTCTTACTGGTGTGAGGTGGAATATCACAGTTGTTTTATTTGCATTTCCCTGATGACTAAGGATGTTGAACATTTCTTAAGGTGCTTTTCAGCCATTCTGTATTTCTCAGTTGAGAATTCTTTGTTTAGCTCTGTGCCCCATTTTTGATAGGGTTATTCGGTTCTCTGGAGTCTAATTACTTGAATTCTTAGTATATATTGGATATTAGACCTCTATCATATGTAGGAATGTTATAGAACTTTCCCAATCTGGTGGTTGTTGTTTTGTCTTATTGAGGGTGCCCTTTGCCTTACAGAAGTCCCATTTGTCATTTCTTGATCTTAGAGGAGAAGTTATTAGTGTTCTGTTCAGGAACTTTTCCCATGTGTCCATAAGCTCCAGGGTCTTCCCCACTTTCTTTTCTATTAGTTTCAGTGTATCTAGTTTTATGTGGAGGTTGTTGATCCACTTCAACTTGAGAGTTGTATAAGGGGATAAGAATGGATCAATTATCCTTCTTCTATATGCTAACTGCCAGTTGAACCAGTACCAATGTTTTGAAAATACTGTCCTTTTTTCCATCAGATGGTTTTAGCTCCTTTGTGAGAAATCAAGTTACCATAGGTGTGTAGGTTTATTTTTGACTACTCAGTTCTAATCCACTGATCTACCTGCTTGTCATTGTACCAATATCATGCAGTTTTTAATCACAATTCCTCTGTTGTACAGCTTGAGGTCATGGGTGGTGATTCTGTTAGATGTTCTTTTATTGTTGAGAATATTTTTCACTATCCTGGGTTGTTTTTTTTTTTTTTTGGTATTCCAGATTAATTTGAAAGTTGTTCTTTCTAGCTCTATGAGGAATTGAGTTGAAATTTTATTGAGTTGGAATTTTGATGTCATTGAATCTCTAGATTGCTTTTTGTCAGATGGCTATTTTTACTATATTAATCCTGTCAATCCATGAGCATGGGAGATCTTCCCAACTTCTGAGATCTTTGATTTCTTTCTTCAGAGACTTGAAGTTCTTGTAATACAGATCTGTCACTTGTTTAGATAGAGTCCCACCAAGGTATTTTATATTATTTGTGTCTATTGTGAAGGGAGTTTTTCTCTGATTTCTCAGCCTGTTTTTCCTTGGAGAAATCAGTGTAGTGGTTCCTCAGAAAATTGGACATAGTACTACTTGAGGACCCAGCTATACCACTCCTTGGCATATACACAGAAGATTCTGTAATAAGGACACATGCTCCACTATGTTCATAGCAGCATTGTTTATAATAGCCAGAAGCTGGAAAGAACACACATGTCCCTTAACAGAGGAATGGATACAGAACATGTGGTACATTTATACAATGGTGTACTACTCAGCTATTAAAAACAATGAATTCATGAAATACATAGGCAAATGGATGGAACTAGAAAATATCATAATTAGTGAGGTAACACAATCACAAAAGAACACACATTGTATGTATTCCCTGATAAATGGATATTAGCGCGGAAGCTTGGAATACTGAAGATATAATAATCCACAAACCACAAGAGACTTATAAAGGAAGACCAAAGTGTGGGTACTTTGGTCCTTCTTAGATAGGGCACAAAATACCCATGGGAGGAAACACAGAGACAAAGTGTGGAGCAGAGACTGAAGGAAAGGCCATCCAGAAACTTCCGCATAAGGGATGAGATCCATCCCATATACCATTATCAAACCCAGACATTATTGTGGATACCAACAAATGCTTGCTGACAGGAGCCTGATATAAATCTAGAGAGGCCCTGCCAGTGCCTGACAAATACAGAGGGAATGCTTTCAGCCATCCATTGAACTGAGCACAAAGTCCCCAATGGAGGATCTAAAGAAAGGACACAAAGAGCTGAAAGGGTTTGCAGCTCCATAGGAGGAACAATAATATGAACCAACCAGAAACCCCAGAGCTTCCAGGAACTAAACCATAAACCAAAGAGTATATATGGAGAGACTCATAGCTCCAGTTACATATGTAGCAGAAGATGGCCTTGTTGATCATCAAAGGGAAGAGAAGTCCCTTGGTCCTGAGTAGGCTGGATTCCCCAGGGTAGGGAAATGCCAGGTCTGAAGTGGAAGTGGGTGGGTTAGTGAACAGGGGGAAGGAGGATGGGATAGAGGGATTTTGGAGGGGAAATGAGGAAAGGGGATAGCATTTGAAATGTAAAAGAAGAAAACATCTAATGAAAAAAATCTTAATAAATAAAAACAAAACAAATCAACACAAAATAATAGTGGAAAGCAATCCAGGAAAGATCTGATGTTAATCTTAACATAACCCCGATAGTAACACAGGTCAATGATGATGATGAGGGGGAGGAGGATAATGATTATGATGATGATGATGATGATGATGATGATGATGATGATGATGATGATAGAAATCATGTTGAAATAAGAGACTATGTACAGTTGGTTGGAGTCAGGAGTAGTTGGAAAGGCAGACTAGACCACAGGAAGAGGGAAATGGAGAGACCAAATATAGTGAAAGTTTATTTTTCTCATTTAGAAATTAGAAAACTATCAAAAAATAAAAAAGCAACAAAAAAGAAATTAGAAAATTGACTAGTTCAACACTGAAAGTTCATAAATAGCTGAATCTAGGGGACACTCAGAAGTAAGGTAGATGTATATTTCCTTTAAAGAAATAGTCCATCTTCCATTTCCTTTTTTTTGTCTTTTTTCCTTTTTGAAGTTGAAAGTAGATTTTTTCTTACACATATTCCTACCAGTGTCCCCTCCCTCCCAATATCTCCTAGCTCACCCCTCACCTTGCCCTCAACTCCAGATCCAAAATCCCACTATTTCCTCTTCAGAAAAGATCAGGCTTCCAACAGACAATGACCAGTAACCACACAAGTAAAATTATTCTTAATGATATTCTGCTGAATTCAGTTGTCATCAGAGAGGTTTACCTTGGCCAGGGTGGGAGCAGCTGCAGAGATCCATCCAGGCATTGTGTAGAGAGAGAGTCTAAATCAGAAGTCTCCATCGAGTCTTTCACCTCACAGTTCAGGAGACCCCCACACAAGAGGAGGAGTATTCTCGTACTTCTTTACCATACCTTATTTCTTTTCATTTTTTAATTTATTGTATATACTCTATATTTACATTTAATTTCCCTTTTTCTGGTTCCCCATCCCCCCAAAGTTCTCACATGCCCTTTTCCATTTCCCTGTTCCCCCATCCACCCCTTCCCACTTCCCTGTTCTGGTATTCCCCAACACTGATGTTTTGATCATTTCCAGCATCAGTGTCCACTCCTTCTTAATTGTCGGATATCATTTGATATATGGATGGTGTTTTTGGTGACCTAAGAGTCTAGGCTAATATGCACTTATCAATGAGTTCATACCATGTGTGTTCTTTTGAGACTGGGTTACCTCACTTAGTATGATGTTCTCCAGCTCCATCCATTTCTCTAAGAATTTCATGAATTCATTGTTTCTAATTGCTGAGTAGTACTCCATTGTGTATATATACCACATTTTTTGTATCCATTCCTCTGTTAAGGGACATCTGGGTTCTTTCCAGGTTCTGGCTATTATAAATAAGGCTGCTATGAACATAGTGGAGTATGTATCTTTATTGCATGCTGAGGAATCTTCTGGGTATATGTCCAGGAGTGGTATGGCTGGGTCCTCCGGAATTATCATGTCCATTTTTCTGAGGAACCGCCAGACTGATTTCCAGAGTGGTTGTACTAGCTTGCAGTCCCACCAGCAGTGGAGGAGTGTTCCTCTTTCTCCACATCCTCGCCAACACCTGATGTCTCCTGAGTTTTTAATCTTAGCCATTCTGACTGATGTGAGGTGAAATCTCAGGGTTGTTTTGATTTGCATATCCCTAATGACTAATGGTGTTGAACATTTTTTTCCTTTCTATTCTTTTTTTAAATTTTTTTTATTTTCTATATTTTTTGTATACATTCCAAAGGTTTTCCCCTTTCCCAGATGCCCCCTCCACACACACACTGTTTCTCAGCCATCTGAATTTCTTCAGATGAAAAGTCTTTGTTTAGCTCTGTACCTCATTTTTGGATAGGGTTATTTGGATTTCTGGGGTCTAACTTCTTGAGTTCTTTGTATACCTTGGATATTAGCTCACTGTCAGATGTGGGGTTGGTAAAGATCTTTTCCCAATTTGTTGGTTGCCGATTTGTCCTTTTGACAGTGTCTTTTGCCTTACAGAAACTTTGTAATTTTATGAGGTCCCATTTGTCTATTCTTGCTCTTAGAGCATAAGCAATTGGTGTTCTGTTCAGGAATTTCCCTCCTGAGGCAAAGTTCCTCAAGGGTCTTCCCCAGTTTCTTTTCTATTAGTTTTAGCGTGTCTGGTTTTATGTGGAGATCCTTGATCCACTTGGTGTTGAGCTTAGTACAAGGAGATAAGAGTGGATCAATTCTCATTCTTCTGCATGTTGACCTCCAGTTGAGCCAGCACCATCTGTTGAAAAGGCTATCTTTTTTCCACTGGATGTTTTCAGCTCCTTTGTAGAAGATCAATTGGCTATAGATGTGTGGGTTCAATTCTGGGTCTTCGATCCTATTCCATTGATCCACCTCCCTGTCACTGTACCAATACCATGCAGTTTTTAATACTACTGCTCTGTAGTACTGCTTGATGTCCGGGATATTGATTCCCCCAGAAGTTTTTTTTACTGTTGATGATAGTTTTAGCTATCCTGGGTTTTTTGTTATTCCAGATATATTTGAGAATTGCTCTTTCTAACTCTATGAAGAACTGAGTTGGGATTTTGATGGGAATTGCGTTGAACCTGTATATTGCTTTTGGCAAGATTGCCATTTTAACTATATTAATCCTGTCAACCCACAAGCATGGAAGACTTTTCCATTTTTCTGAGGTCTTCTTCAATTTCCTTCTTCAGAGACCTGAAGTTTTTGTCATATAAATCTTTCACTTGTTTGCTTAAAGTCACACCAAGATACTTTATATTGTTTGTGGCTATTGTGAAGGGTGTTATTTCCCTAATTTCTTTCTCGGCCTGCTTATGCTTTGCATATAGGAAGGCTACTGACTTGCTTAAGTTGATTTTATGACCAACCACTTTGCTGAAGTTGTTTATCAGCTGTAGAAGTTCTCTGTTGGAGTTTTTTGGGTCACTTAAGTATACTATCATATCATGTTCGAATAGTGATAGTTTGACTTCTTCCTTTCTGATTTGTATCCCTTTGACTTCCTTATGTTGTCAAATTTCTCTAGCTAGTACCTCTAGTACTATATTAAAGAGATATGGTGAGAGGGGGCTGCCTTGTCTAGTCCCTGATTTTAGTGGGATTGCTTCAAGTTTCTCTCCGTTTACCTTAATGTTGGCTATCTGTCTGCTGTAAATTGCTTTTACTATGTTTAGGTATGGGCCTTGAATTCCTGTTCTTTCCAAGACTTTTAGCATGAAAGGATGCTGAATTTTGTCAAATGCTTTTTCAGCATCCAATGAGATGTCCATGTGTTTTTTTTCTTTGAGTTTGTTTATGTAGTGGATTACTTTGATGGATTTCCGTATATTGAACCATCCCTGCATCCCTGGGATGGGGTATTTAAGGGGTAGTAATTTTCCCTGTAACACTAGAAGGTAGGTCTCACATTAGATGGCATCTCCTGAAGCAGTCTGTGAAAAACCCCTGTTACTTGCACACACAAAAGCTGTGATAGTCCACCAGTCATGTAATGAACAAAGGATGTTATCAATAATGATCCATGCTATTTGGTGCAGATATTCCAAACCTATTGATATTCCCATGTCCCAAATGCTATTCAGGAATGCAAGGACTGCAGCGGTCATTTCAGGATTCACTCTCATCCCTGTAAGTATGTAATAAAAGATTATAGTTACATAAAATGGTGTAAGATGAGAGAACTGTATTTTGAAAAATGCAATCCCTTAATTTGTAATTTTTGACAATAAAACAGCCAGCGTTTTCTATTCACACTTTGTATATTAGAATTCTATAGTTCTAAAAGAAAACAAAAACATCATTTTTATTTTTATATTTTATGCTATAAATGTTTTAAACTTCTTTTAAAATTATGGCCTGTGAATTTTTAAAATAGTACATTTATTAAGAATTATATTATAGATATTTTTTCTTCCTCATCTGTTTTTTGTCTACATATGCAAGGACTTACACAGAATTTTTTTTCCTTGCTCAGGAAATCCTAATATTTATTTTCATTATTACTTCTCTTCCCAGTCAATTTTAGAATCTTATTTAATTTTGTTTGTAATTATTAGAGTCTTGTATCACAGTTTTATTAGAAAACAAAAAAAATCCTGATAGGTCTCTGTACTTGTTATTGAAATAACACCACCCGCACTGCTGAATAATGGCTTAAAACTTTCAACAATATTTTAGATCTTCAGTATTTACAGCCTAAATATGCACTATAAACATGTAATTGAACAAACAGTGTCCTAGAGAAGATATTGAACAAAATATCAATGAACATCACAAAGAAGTAAGTAATGTAAATTATATGCATTGACAAAGATAAGCTTAGGCAATTATAAAAATAAATAAAAGGGTTTTGAAGATTTCCTTTGAGGAAAACAAAACCAACTAGTATGCCCTCACTATGACTGTTGCAACCCGAGAGCAGTGTATGCAGAGGGGCTGATTCAAAATATTGAATGGTAGGAACATCTTATTGACAGAGCCTGTATTAAGATATCAAGCAGACACAAAATGCTTTGTAGAAACCTAAAGCTTAAATTCTCTAAAACTCTTTATTGTTTAATGTCATAAATTAAAGTAAGTCTAGGGAAGTAATTATTAGCTTGTTATTCTTTTTGAAGCACATGTTAACACCAAACTGTACTTCTAGTTAAAATGACAAAACTATCCATAATTTGAAAATATTTGAAAGTATATTTTAATATTACTGTGCCCCCAAATATTTCATGTGGCTATAAAGGTTATGATGAATTGAAGGATATTGAGATATAATACACAGGAAGGAGGTCTCTAGCCTCAATCTAACAGACACTAGGATAGTATGTGTTACTTAGTTCCAGGTACAATGAAGTATATCAACATTCAGCTTTGTACCTCATTTTACAGAGGTCAGGTTATTGCATCATGAAGACTTTAGTATATTGTAAATAAACTTGTATATTCCAGGAAGACATTTGTGAAACCCATGGTCTGGCAGTACTCTGTACAGACATGCATTCTGGCAAAACACATACACATTGCAAAATTATAAATCTTAAAATAAATTTAAAGGCACCTATAAGCAAGTAGTTTCTATTAGATATAAATACTTATTAATTTCTCCCTTAAGGTAGTACCCAGTATATCATGGGAAAGCTAAACTATGATAAATAATAATAACACTTAGGGATTAATAATGCATTCCTTTGTACTGGGACCAAACATAAAATGTGTATGATGTGATCCTTCATTTAATTGTTGCCTCAATTTCCTGCAACCTGGATTTTATTAGCCACATTGTTTCATAGTACATTTTTGGTTAAATAGCCACTGACCCATTATCTCCTTGGATATTGTTATTGTTGGTTTTGTTTATCGGTTTTCATAAGATAGAGGTCTTGCAATGCAGCTCTGGATGTTGCTAAGGTACATGATCTTTGTACCTACCACCTTGATGTTATTACTAGGGTAAAGATTTTCTCTTGGGCTAGTTTTTCCCTCTTTAAAAAAGAAGAGGGAGGAAGAATAGCCTTCTGTAATGGAAACAGAGATGATATCATGAAGGATATAGAAAAGCACTTAATATTCACTATCATTAAAGGGTTGCACATATATTCAATTTACCACAATCATCCTTCATCTTGCCATGTCTTCATACTTTATTCACCTATTCTAAGAAAAATCATGATCAAGATTGGTAGATTATGTTGTTAAATTCTGTATTCATAAGGTTAAAACAAAAAGACCTTGAAGATTTTTACTCCAACCCTGGCTACAAAGTGAGTTCCCATCCCATCTTGACTATGCAATGAGCCCTCCTATCTAAAACCAGCAAACTCTCAAAACCGAGAAAAGAACTGCAAATATTTGAAGTGGAATAACTTGTAAATTCTTTGTAAATGTTTTATCTCTACACAACTTGAACCATATCAGTGGCCAGTCTGCCAACATATAGCTTATGAGTAAATAGTGGCATTTATATCTTTAATATAATCAACATCTGCCAAGTGAAACTTACCATGTGATCTTTAGGAGTAAATTGACACATTGTCCTAAACTCTTAATCTACCACCGATGAATAATGAGGTCATAGATCCTAAGGAAAAGCTCCCATTTCTACTTTAATAATGCAATTATAAAAATACATTCTTATTCACAGAGACATGTAGCTCTCAGCACCCCACCCCCATTAAAAAATGTTCTTCCTAAAGCTGTTGAGACTATTAAAAAGGTCCACAACACACTGTACAAAATTCAGAAAACAACAGACACTGAGGTCTTCCATACCAATTAATATATCTCTAACCAATACACTACATCTAAGTCTTTGGCAACATGTGAAACATGAAGCAGAATTAGTAAAGGAGCCAGAGAACTAGAAACTCTCCTGTCTTGTCCACATAAACTTACGAAATCACACAAAAAATCTGTAAATCTCACAGGACTTTCAGAATGACATACTGGTTAACATGTCAAGGTGCATGGAGAATTCTCTAAGGTCTCTACCACCAGAAGGAGACCTATAGACTGTTAATGCATACAGAGAGAGGAAAAATTAAAACCCCTGATAGGTAATTTGATCTGAAGTAATTACCCTGAAACATATATAGATGAGTTACATTAAATTGAGTATATATGTATAAAATCACATCTTATTTAATTGGAATATTGAGTTTTCACTTTCTATGCAGGCCACTGTGCATAAAAATTATATTAACGTAAGTCACATTTACAAGCAACAGAGTCAGAACTTCTGAAGTAAGGGAAAAGATATTTTTTCTTCTTGGAGACACAGATGGATGAAGTAGCTAATGCCAATCTATTCACTGACATACTGTGGTTCTGATCTGTAATGCTTGATGATATGAACTTGATGTCATGCCCACATTTTAATTACTGAACATCCTATTTCACAATACAATGATAGCAGACTCTAGAGCTATATATTGCTAATATATAAAAAAGTAGAAACCTCATGAACATAACAACACTTACTAGGAGAGGCAGGAGTGTTCATTCCTTTTCTCTCCATCATGATGTTCACAACAAGAAACGAGGTATGGATATAACAAGAATATAGCCCTAAACAAGGACTTGATAAAAATGACCCAATGACTCAAGCCTTTAATCCTCCACCAGGAGAAAGAAATGTGTGTTATTTAAGTTGTTCATTGTGTTATCTTGTATAGCATTCCTAACTGACTGATGAAACTGGCAAGACAAGCATTCTCACTTGTGTTTTGAACATATACTGGTTTTGAGAGGGTAGAAAGATCTGTCTTTTCCTATCTATTACTTCTAAGTGTGGAAAATAAGAAAAGATTGGCATGTGTTGCTTAAAAGTATTGTCAGTTATATTTTATTTAACTTTTAGTATTGAACTATCCCCTGTGGTGACTATGATTTTCTTTTTCCCTTTTCCCTCAGAAGTTTAAGTCAAAAATTTCTGAAGGTAAGAGGCAGGATTAGTAAATGTTCAAGCTGTTCCTGAGGTCCTTCAACTCAAGTAAGTTTGTAGCACTGATCAGACAAATGTGTATTTGGGGAAACACCTGAGAATCTAAAAGAGCTAGACTTGTGTTCAATTCTGATTTACATATTATATGCAATTAAATATTTCTACAACTTATACAGTTATCACTGTTTCAATCAGATTTGTTTCAACAAATGACAGATATCTAAACTGTAAACTGAAAGCAGGAAGTGTAATGACAGCCTTCTATCTCCAATAAAGAAAACACTCAGGGAATTTTATCTAAGACAAAAGACAATGCACATTAATGGTCATTAATGTGTTAGTTGTTAGAAAAGAGTTATTCTGGGATGCTTTGTCCCAGTGTCAGACACTAACAATCTAGGTTGATATCCCTCAAACTTATGGAAAATCAATGAACAGTGTTTTCATAAAGGCTATCTTTACCATTTGGGGCAGAGTGTGCTGGCTTACCTTGTTTACTACTAGAATTATTATCTTGCAGCCCAGGATACCTGGACCAAGGGTTCTTTGCATATATTATAGAGAAAATGTTCTACATGTTTCAATAATAGCCTCCAATTCTTTTCATAATTCTCTTTGCATTGCCCTTAGAATAGGATAAGATCCTAATGTTATCTGGTAAAATACTTTATCATCTAATTTGAAAGCACTTCTAGAAGGGAAGGTATTAGGGTTTGAATGCAGAACATACTGGAAAAGGATTCAAATATCACTGTGAATAGCATAAAGGATGCCCACAGTATTAATTTAAAACATGCCTATGTCATCTTCATATTCTACAACTCTGATTCTGACAGTAACAATGCTTTTTCTCTAGAACCTTGCCACAAAGCCCAATTCCTAAATAATGCTTGTATATCTACCTTATATTTTCAGTTCACATATCTACTCCTCAACTTTCCTAGAAAATTCTTTAAGAATCCAGCTATCCATATATCTTCCATGTTAATAGAACAAACACACAGAAAGCACTTGGCCTGACCACAAGGCTTGGGCCATATAATTACATGCCAAAGCAGACAGCAAGGAAACAGCTTTGGCAAAAACCGTAGAGACATAGAGCCATGATCATTTGGTTGTCTTAATTGTACCTCCTTCCCAGTGTATTGCAATTGCATCCTATCATCTCTCCATCTGCATAAGCAATATTCTTTGGCAGTAAATTAATATATAATACATATCAAACAAATGGCATGAATGGTAAGTTGAGATATTATTATCACCAGTGGAGTTATAAACATTCTGATGTAACATCCTCCAACCCTACCATCCTACCACTTCTCCATCGTCTTCTCAACTCCCTCTCTTGTTCTTCCTCTTCATTTTCCTTTGTTTTTTTTCCCTCTCCATCATATTCTTCTACTGCTTGGCTCACAAACTTCTACCTACTTATTGCTCCTTCTACCTCTACTCCTCATCCTCCACTTGTTCCTCCTTCAGTGGCTCATCTCTCTCCCTCATTCATACTTCACATCATGAAAATTAGAACTCTTTACCCTCATTTGGGAAACAATCACACCAAACAACTAGAATTTGTACCTGATTTTCCCCCTTCCCCCGGTGATGATCCCCACTGACACAGTTAAACTCTGATTTCATATTCACTATGACTAATCTTACATTTTACGTGGACCCATCCTTTGAGAGTATGTATATACCTTACATTTCTCTTGATATTTTTAATGATAAAGTCAATTTATCTCCAATTACAGACGATCCCAGCACCTTTATTGAGACTATAAAGGTTTGTGGCTCTTAAAACTCCATTCACAGAAATCTCAAGTGAGATAAGAATGCTTCCCATCACCTTATAAAATTACAAAGTTTCTGCAAGGCAAAAGACACTGTCAAAAGGACAAATAGGCAACCAACAAATTGGGAAAAGATCTTCACCAACTCTACATCTGACAGAGGGCTAATATCCAATGTCTACAAAGAACTCAAGAAGCTAGACCCTGGAAAACCAAATAACCCTATCCAAAAATGGAATACGGAGCTAAACAAAGACATTTCACTGAAGAAATCCAGATGGCTGAAAAACACCTTAAAAAATGTTCAACATCATTAGTCATTAGAGAAATGCAAATCAAAACAACCCTGAGATTTCACCTCACATCAGTCAGAATGACTAAGATTAAAAACTCAGGAAACAACAGGTGTTGGCGAGGATGTGGAGAAAGACGAACACTCCTCCACTGTTGGTGGGACTGCAAGCTGGTACAACCACTCTGGAAATCAGTCTGGCGGTTCCTCAGAAAACTGGACATGATACTCCTGGGAGGACCCAGCCATACCACTCTTGGTCATATACCCAGAATATTCCTCAGCATGCAATAAGGATACATGCTCCACTATGTTCATAGCAGCCCTATTTATAATAGCCAGAAGCTGGAAAGAACCCAGATGTCCCTCAACGGAAGAATGGATACAAAATATGTGGTGTATATACACAATGGAGTACTACTCAGCCATTAGAAACAATGAATTCATGAAATTCTTATAGACATGTATGGAGCTGGAGAACATCATACTAAGTGAGGTAACACAGTCTCAAAAGAACACCCATGGTATGCACTCACTGATAAGTGGATATTAGCCTAGAATCCTGGGACACCAAAGACACAATCCACATACCAAATCATGTCCAACAAGAAGGAAGGAGTAGACCCCGGTTCGGGAAAGGCTCAAAGCATCAGTGTAAGGGAATACCAGAACAGGCAAGTGGGAAAGGGTGAATGGGGGAACACGGAGAGGGAAAAGGGCATGGGGGACCTTTGGGGGGCAGGGAACCAAAAAAAGGAAAATGAAATGTAAATATAGAATATATCCAATAAAAATGAATTAAAATATGAAAATAACACTGTCAGTGTATCAGATATATGATCACATGACATTCACAATCAAGAATAAATAGCAATGAAAACTAGTAGTCTGTTGCCTTTCTCCACTTGTGCACAGTCCAGTATGCATGACTAGGGTATGTTCCCTCCCTACAAGTAAAATGAGACACCACCCAATGATGCATCTATTAAGAAGAGTCTCACCATCATTCTCAGAGTGTAAAGTTAATGTATATAATCTCTCATAGGCTTTCTTGAAGACTGTTCTTCAAGGTGATTTCAGATCGTGACAGGCTGACAATCAACACTATTACAAAAATAATACTTCAAATATTTTTATTCTACTGCTTTCTGTATTGTTAGAGACTCTAATTTGAGTCTACATAATGGATCAAAATACAGAAACATGCTCAAATCCAGGTATCTACTTAACCAACTAAGAATGTGCATCATAATTGATTATGTCATAATTGCTTTGACACAAAATACTGGAAACATAATATTTTCCCAGTATAAAATATCATCAAACCAGTGAATTCATTGGTTTTCAATAAGTCTACATGTGAACAGAACAACAACAACAACAACAACAACAAAAACATTTCCCCCATTTACACTAATTTGAGATGGCTTCGCATCCTGCCATGCAGTTGTTTCACTCTGGAAACCCCACAGATTCTTAACTTCTGAGAGTTGTCAAATGCCAAAACAACAGAGAGCTGTTAGGCTATTATAGCTTATCCATCTCTCTGGTAGCACTGCTATTACTCACTGTCCATCCCATACCAAGGAAATTGATGGTGTATCTCCACGAAATGATAGGTCAAACACAACATCTCAGAGTAAAACAAAAAGGGACTCTATCCTTTTAATATAATGTATAAGCATGCTTTTATCTATGCCTTATATTATAATCAGGAAAATTGCTAAAAATCAGAAAGAAAAAAATGACAGATGGGTGCAGGAAAGGGCCAAACAATTATGGGATAGATGGAACACTGGAATAAATGGGCTTCTGTTAGCCTCCTGTCATTTTGTCTTCAGGCTGCTACTTTTCTCCCATCATGTAGGATACATGTGTAGAAAGAAGATAGCCTAGAAAATAAAAATATCAATGGGTTCTGTACCAGTATCGATAACAGTCTGGTCAAATCTTTTCCAAGAGTAAGGCACATGGACCTTACCACATTTCCCGAGCTAACTACCTCAGGAAATCTTCATGGTTCACTGTCATCTTTCAATGCTCCAAATTAATTTTATAAATTTACCTTGTCCTTAATAGAAATATCCCTTTTCAATATCATTAACATGTTCTATTGATAGACTGAATACTACCCAACTAGGCACACAAACACAACATTTTTTTGAAAATAGAAATAAAATTATTTTTCTCAATTTGACTTTCTTTTCTGTCCTCATTCAGAACAAGAAAGGTGTTTTCCAACAGAAACAAAATAAACCATTTATTTGAAAAACCTCTGAGATATTCATTAAAATTTCTTGCTTTGAACCATCTCATCTTCAATCCTCAGGGCAAATGGAACATTAAAATGTAGACATAAAAAGGAATTTAGGGGAAAAGGTGCTCTGGAAACTAGATTAAATGTTCAGAAGAATAAGCAATTGTAAAACATACAAATGCAAAACCTACATCCATCTCCCCTCCAACACACACAAACCCTTCATAATACACCAAATAAGAAATGAACTAATCATTTGTGGGAATTCTAATGACTCCTATGATGCTGAAACTAGCTCTATAAGCACATCATTTGTATCCTAAAGCATGTAAGCCATGAAAAGAGAAGGATACAGCCTATGTCAGTAAATGTGTCTCATGGGCAAGAGGTTAAATTTATTCAGAGGTGTTTACAATAAAGCAGATACCATCCTTATACTGAGAATGAACCTTAAACATTATTTACTACTTATACTGCAATCAAGCTGTAAGTTTCCCCTAGCTTCCTCTGATAACATTACAAGATAATCTGAAAGCTGTCTGTTCAAGTGACTGCAGATTCAAGAGCTGACACCAAATGAGATCTACTAGAAGCAACTCATACCTCAAAGCAGTCAGGTTGTTGTCATGATCCAAAACTAATGTTCATATTTTCCTTTAAAATCTTTCACTGGGGAGCTGATGAAAGTTTCACTCTTTTAAAGAACATATATTTTCCCACTTACTATAAATATACCTGAAGGTGTCTTTCTCAATCTGTCCTATTTTTCCATTAATCTTTTTGTATATATTCTTTTACCCTTCCCCATTTTTTTCCTGTTTAACCTCTCTTCTCAACCAATCAACTTCAAAAATAACCAAGAGATAGAAAATGCTATTGAGAATATGTGAAAAATGAACCTTAACTTATTCACCAGAAGGAATCTAAGAGTGTATCATCATGGAAAGCATCATGGGTTTTCATCAAGAAAATAGAATTACTATTGTATATCTCAGCATGGTTACCTCTAGTCGAATTCCTAAGAAAATAAAATGTCATATAAAAAGAAACCTGTACTCACATGCTTATTTCAGTACCATTCACAATATCAGGAAGTAAATTAAAGTTTTCATAACCAGATGGTATATCACACACACAATTGAAACTCCTCAGTAATAAAAATACAATATAAAAATGTTCTCTTAAATGAGTTTTAAATTAATTTAATATATGTATGAGTGTATGTGTGCGCATACATACACATGCACCTATGGAATATGCACATGTAAATGCAGGTGCCTAAGGAGTTAAGGGTAGTAGGACCCCTTAGAACTGGAGTTACAGAATGTTGGTTTTGAGAGTAGCTTGATTTGGACCAAACTTGGGACTTGTAGAAGAGTAGAAAGTAGGTTTAACTACTGAACCCACATTTTGAACTCCTAAAACTGCCATTTTTGACAATATTAATAGACCTGACAGGTATTAGACTGTGAAGAAATAGGTCAGGAACAAAAAAAAAAGCATTGGCTGTAGATCCACTGATATTACGGATGGTGATGGTTATTGTGGTTACTGGGTACTGGCAAATTACAGTAAAAGACAGGGTCATGAAAGAGAAAAATTGTGACTAAAGGTGAGAACTGTAGTGTTCTAAGGCACAGCAAGGTACGGTAACAAAGGTATTTATCCTAAAATATATATGGAACATATTCTTACTGAAGGCAAAGGATAAAATTTGTTATGGTTGCATTCATACCACCAATTAGGGAAGAGGTTTTGACCTGTTTGTGCTTGCTAGTTTTTCTATGACCACTGAACACTGCTTAGAGTGATTTTGAAAGAGAAACATTAATTGAGAAAATATTCCCACCTGATTGCCCATGGACAAATAGATGATTTATTTTCTTGATGAATGACTGATATTGGATGGCCCATTTCACCTGTTGATGGTGCCACATGTGGAAAGGGGATGGTGGGTGCTACAAGTATACACATAGAAAAAGTTATTAGGACTAGGGCAATAGGTAGCACTACTTCATGGCCTTGGCTTTGGCTCTTGCCTCCAAGTTCTTGTTTGAATTACATCTATCTATGATGAACACTAAACTGAGAATCATAAGCTAGAATAAATTAATTTTATCTCCAATTTTCCATTGTTTATATTTTTCACAGCAATAAAACTCTAACAAAGACACTAGTGGACATAATAATTTCTCTTAGATAATCAATATCCAATAGGTATGTGTGTATATATGTTTATATACACATAAATATATAATTATTATCAAAATATTACATTTGTCCTAATAATAAAAAATCTCATTATAAATTTTAAATACAGCTAAATAATCAATAATTTATAAATTATTTATAAAAGAAATAATATACAATAGAGGAAAAATACTTAATCTAAAAAAAACTAAAATTAAATATATAAAAATAAACAATATATGTATAAATCCTAGTCTATAACATAACTATAAAAATATAATACTTCATACATATTCAGCATACACAGGATTTTGGAAGGCTCATATAAGCAGAAAGATATAAAAAAATCATGGTCATGCTTAAAGCTAACTTAGCTTCATGGTAAATTCTAGACCTGAGGGAGGGTCACAAAAAGAAACAATGAAAATGCCTATCTAAAGACTTGTTATCCAAAAGCAGCCCCTTCACTTGCATGAGCATATTGTTCATAGAATCTTCTGGGAGACTCTTAGCCTCTTTACCAAGCTATTAGTTTAGAATCTCTATTTTAAAATGGCCCTTCTGCCCATTTAAATCTGAATGCAATAAGCTTAAATATTAATTCAGTTATTTTTCTTAACCTAGGTATTGCATTCATTAGAGCTCATTTTATGAATATTTTAAATTGTGTATCCATCTTCTTTCATTAGCCCAACCTCAATCATATAACTGTTATTTATAAGTACTTTGTCTTCAAGTTTAAAAACCATCGTGTTGGATTTAATAATGATACCTTGTTAGGTATATGAATGTGTGTATTTCCACCCTCTCACTATAACTTTTGGTAATGAACGTCCCCTATAGTGAAGATGTTATTGGGATGTACTTTTAGTATAGACACTTCTTTATTGGAAATATTTTGCACAGAATATCACTATTTAATATTTCTACATTATCTGCTTTTTGACAAAGTAAAATAACTTTTAAATTTTTAATTATTGGTACTTTAATCAGTTGTCTGTTTTCTATTATTGCTATGATAAATACATATTGGATAAATGCTTGTAATAATAGTTTGCTAAATGGATTATCTTGGCCGATGCAAATATAACACCAATTTTAATATGTAGAATAATCTACGGTATGAGATAAAATACCTCATGGTCTGAATAAGATTATATATACCTACCTTTACATCTCTGGTAATCATTTCTTAGTTCCATGTTTTATTCTCTGTATAAAAACTGTCTTCTTTCTTGAAATGTCCTGAATACTTTCATTCACTATGCAACTCCCAATGGTATGATCATATCTCCTTTAGTACTTATGTTTGTCTTACATTATTGAATGTGTATTTTCTCCTCATAATTTTGGAGAAAAGAACCACATTTTATTCATTTTTACAATCACATCATCCTTCCCATGTCTTGTAAACTTTTAATGCATTCCAGCATGAATTTTAGATGCTAGAATACCACAGATTTCTTATCTAATGAATAATCATAGAGTATGATAAATCAATTTTTACACTTGGGCACTAGGCATTTGCTTCTTTGGCTTTCTTATATTTGCTTTTATTTTATATAAAATAAAAAGTTACACTGTTCTATGTAGCACATTTTGTTTTTCAAAGACTGTTTTTTTCTCTTAAACCTCAGGTTTTCCATTTGTTTATAGATTCATGTTAAAATATGAAGAATATAATAGAATGCTCAAGCAATATATAATTTTCACTCAAAATTTTACATAGCTTTTTTTAAAGCTCATAATGATAAAACCTTCATTTGAAATAGAACAGTCAACATACAGTGTACATTTTTAGAATTTGATTGTACTTCTCTTAATAAAAAAGAGAAGTACAATTTTGGAAAGTTTATTGGTTAGCTTCATGGTGGGTGCTGTTAATGAAATTTTATGATAAGATGTTGGAAATATTCAGAGAGAGAAAAATTCAGGTATATTATTCCTGTTCTTTACTTTCCTAGGACTTGCCTTTGATAAAATAGCTCAATTCATGGACACAGTCACACTAAACGTAGCACCTGTATGCTACATGAGTCATATTTGCTTTGCAGTCCCTGTAGTGGTATGGAACTCTTCAGTTTCTCTAGATAAGCTCTTCCTATTTTATTAACATTGATCATACTTATACAGTCAAGAATTTTCATGCATTATATTAAACATGTCTTAATATCATCATGCATTTAAAATAACTGACACTACAAAATTGTTGTCTGAGACTCTGCTGATTTCAAATGTGTCTGAAGACTTAGAGAAATAATCAGATAATAAGAGGAGAACAACTCTAATGTTGTTAGCTATTTTTCCACAGGTAACATGTCAGATTATTTTGGGTAACTCCACAACTGGCTGATTATTCATAAATTTCATTTGATATTGAGATGTTCCTAATTATAGATCTATATTTGAAATGTCATTGCATGCTTTCAAAGAATCTCCACAAGCAGTCCAATAAATCAGAAAAAATCTTGAAATTGTGATTATTTAATTAAAAAATACTCATGTGAAATACAAAGCTCTGGGAAAACAGGCACTTTTAGGGTATCAGCCCTGGTAGTTCCTCTCTTCAAAGTACCTTGATTTCTTTGTTGTTTTATTCTTTGGTATTACACTGTCATTGAATTTAACTTCTGTATTGGTATTTCCCTTACAGCTTTCAAAATCTTTTTACAAATATATTTTATCCATTTACTAATTTGACAGGAAAACTCATTCACCATGCACTGGCTTCTAACCAGGGAAGAGCTGTAGAAGCTCTGACTATGTGCAGCCTGTGCACTCCCCAGTACTCAGTACAAACTCAACAATTGGGAAATACTCAGCAAGGATTTAAAGATCTTAAGTTCTATAATGAAATTTTAAACTCTATATGCGAGACCCAAATATGATGAGAAAAAAATGTCTAAGACGTTTGAACTAACTGTTCCTTATACATGCTCTTGTAAAACTCCCCTAATGACAGTTGGAACTGAATGACTCAAAGCCTCCAAACACACTTATAGCTAGCTCAAGAGAAGAAAGTAAGTTTCTATGAGTTTCTAAAGTCAGCCCTTGTTATTAGGGACCCTCTATCATAAAATAAAGACAGGATTTCTCTGTCACTTATGTGTACTTCAGAAACATAAGAGGAACAATATCATCCACAAAAGCTTACAAGCATTTCCAGTTAATTCCACAAAGTTACCCTAAAGCACATTTTCTGGACCCGCCTCATCATAACAGCAGGCTTGTTACAGAGAGAAGTATCAAAACAACAAAGTAAGAGGGTCACAGTTTTCACCACCTTAAGTGAAACTCTGAGTGTCTGATGAGCATTTGGAAGTGTCTGAGGGCAGCATAGCACACAGCTTCTTCAGCATGTTTTTATCCTCTCATTTTGAATAATTGAAAAATTACTAAGTGGATTTCCTATAAATCAATTTCAAGATGAGCATTATGCTTACTATTGTGAAAAGCACTGTCTGTACTGCATATTTTATACTTTTAGGATTTTCCACTTACTTCATAAAGTGAATTTTACTCTGAGTGTTTGGCAGAGGAAAAAGTGTATCTTTTCTGCCCATGACAACTTTAAGAGGTAAGAAAAAAAAAAAAAAACTAAAGATTTTTGGCCTGAGGCTATATAATGGCAAATTTCCAGAAGAAAAGCAAAATATTCTTCCTTCTTAGAACATGGAATTGAGATATAAAAGGGGATCATTTTGCAGCTGTAACTACACCTGTCACTGTACATGACAGATATAATGAGCTTGGGTCCCCCAGGTTCCACAGAAAATGAAATAGGACCCTCAAGAGATCTTCTCATTTCTAAGAAACCTAAGGGGCTGACAGCTATTTTTTAAAATCAAAAGTGGGTAGATTTTATATTCCCTACTGTGAATTTTCACTTAACATTGTTTCCATTTACAAAGTTACTTCTTTTAAGCACACACAGCTCTAGAGTAGTAGTATCCCATAGACAAATTTTGAAACTTGTATACTTATCATTCATTAATGTCACATATGCTATTAACTTTATTAAAGAATTTGAGCAGATATGACTAATTTTAATGCTACATAATATATTTTGTGTATTATATTTACATTTCAAATGCTTATCAATTATAATATCTATGACACATCTGTATCTTTAAAAATATATTTAGAAAGTAACATGCATTTATATTGTTGTATCTCAATTCATCCATGTGTACAAAGTAGCGTACAGTGGAAATCTGCTTAATTGAGGAGATCTAATCAGGTTGAAGAGGTTGGAATAAATGTCTTCAAACTATCAAAATATTTCATTTATGACTTATAATTGAGTCATTATTTTATAGAAAATATACTCATGAGACATTCAACTCTCTCTGTCTTATACAAACATCTTCAAGTGCTTCTCATCTATGATCCTGCAAAGTTTATGTTAACATCATTCATTCTAGACTCAGGTTAAATTGTTGCATATTATTTAAACTAGTTTTATTATATATTCAAATACTATATTTGGCATTTTTCTGATACTTTAAGTAGAAATTAATGGTAAATAGCAGTTAATTAATTAAACTATAATTCCTATTTGGTTTCCAATTATCAGGATGATACTAATGTAACCCTGCTTTGCCATTGCTTAGGGAAAAGCAAGTTTGAAAATACAATCCTCAGTAGGTGAAGGAGTAAGGAAATATTCACTTAAACCAAATCCAAAATCATGATGAAGCTACTATTGGCAAAATCTTAGAACAAATATTAATTTGTAAATAAGGAAAATAAGTAGGCAAATATTTAGGAAAATAAATGTCTTTTTGATTAAATTTAGTAACTTGACTGTGGTTTTCATCTAATCTAGTATAATATATGCATATAACCAATGTGAATACATTAAAATAGTTATTTTCATTCATAATACATGTTCTCCAGGAAAGGTTCATAATAACAATTCTGATGGTTTTGGACATATCTGTGAAGGATCAAGCTGGATCATTTATGAAAGGTTTTAAAGATTTCTTCTTTTATAATTAGACAACAGTATGTTTCAGAGAACCAAATCTGACAAAAGAAGAGTTTACATAACCAAGAGGAGTTTATATTCCCCTAGTGATATTATATTAAGAACTTGAGGATAAATTATTTGAGAAAATGGTGATGATTTGAATTCTGGGTAGGGTGTCCTTTATACTAGACATATTTATATTACAATCTAAACTTCATCTCAGTTGAATTTCAGAATTCAAGTTGAAATATATTTGTGAATATCCTAAAATTCTGTTGTCATACTGAAACAGATAATGTAGATTTACCACCTCCAGATCTATTCAATTTCTGTCTTATTTTAGAACAACCTCTCAAATTGAATTAGCAACATCTTAACTAATGAACAGTAGAAAATTTACCAACATTTCACAAATACTTGATTTTATGCACTTCCCTTTTATGGAATGACACATTAGGAGAGAGGAGGAAAAAACACTCCACTCAGAGAAGTGTGATAGATATAAGACCACAATTCACTACTTATTGGAGCCCTGGATGACAAGCATCACTAGCTCTTCACTCATGATAATAGTAACAATTATTAATCATAAACCTGCCTTTCAGTTAAGACATTTGATACTCTGTGTCAAAACACGTACTTCAAATGGTTAAAAGACACTTTGCTTCCTTAGACATCAAGGAAATGCAAATCAAGACCCTGAGATTCCACTTTACACCACTCAGAATGGCCAAGATCAAAAACTCAGGGGATAACAAATGCTGGAGCAGATGTGGAGGATGTTGCTGGGATTGCAAGCTGGTACAACCACTCTGGAAAGCATTCTGACAGTTCTTCAGAAAATTGGACATAGTACTACCAGGAGCTATATATAACACTCCTGTGCATATATCCGAAAGGTGCTCCAACATATAACAAGGACAAATGCTCTACTATATTCACAGCAGCCTTTTTTTAATAGCCAGAAGCTGGAAAGAGCCTAATTGTTGTTCAACAGAGGAATGGATAAAGAAAATGTGGTATATTTACACAATGGGATACTGCTCAGTTATTAAAAACAATGGATTCAGGAAATTCCTAGGCAAGTGAATGTAGTAAGAAAATATCATCCTGAGTGAGGTAACCCTGTCACAAAAGAACACACATGGTTTGTACTCACTGATAAGTGGATATTAGTTCTAAAGCATGGAATACCCAAGATATAATTCACAGACCACATGAAACTCAAGTAGAAGGAAGTTCAAAATGTGCATGCCTCAGTCCTTCTTAGCAGGGGGAACAAAACAGATTTTGGAGGAAATACAGAGACAAAATGTGGAACAGAGAATGAAGGAAAGGCCATCCAGAGACTGCAGCACCTGGTGATCCATCCCATATATATATCACCAAATCCAGATGTCAAGAAGTGCTTGCTGAGAGGAACCTGATATAGCTGTCTCCTGAGAGGCTCTGCCAGAGCTGACAAATAAAGAGGTAGCAGCTCTCAGCCAACTGTTGGGCTGAGCACAGGGTCTCCAATGGTGGAATTAGAGATAGGACTGGAGGAGCAGATGGGGTTTGCAAATCATAAGGAGAAAAACATCAACCAAACAGACAACCTAGAAATCCCTGGGACTAAACTACCAATCAAAGAGTACACATGGAGGGACCCATGGCTCCAGCTGCATATGTAGCAGAGGATGCCTTGTTAGACATCACTGGGAAGAGAGGCCCTTGGTCCTGTGAAGGCTCAATGCCCCAGTGTAGGGGAATGCCAGGGCAGGGAGGCAGGGTGTGCATGGGGGGGGGGGGAAGAACCCTCATAGAATCAGGGAGAGGGAGGAAGGGATAAGGGGTTTTCCCTAGAAGAAACTGGGAAAGGGGATAGCATTTTAAATGTAAATAAATGAAATATATAATTAAAAAAGAAACATTACAATTTGAAAAGTTATCCAGTACAATATTTTCAATATTCAAAGGAATTCAAATATAAAATGGTAGTAAAACCTAAGTTTGATAAATACAATAGAAACAAGATAATAATTAGCCTCTTAACAACATTTCAAACCAAGGCAAGGTGTTCCTTCAGAAACTATATATAAGGAGGGTTTTATTTATTTTGTGTTTTGGGGGGACCTAAGATATTTAATAAAGCAAAGAAAGATACATGAGACTTTTGAGAGAAACTTAAATTCACGCTCTAAATATCCTATGTAATAAATACTTAGTTGAGAAAACAAGCTTATAGTAAGATTTTAATTTCAAAGGTGTTTTTGTAAATAATTTATGTGATAAGCCATTTTTGAACTGAGAGCATGGAATGAATAGTATTGGAAAATGGAAATAAAATGAGTTATTTAACAATGTAAATGTTAATTTAAAATATGTATATGATCACCATAACATAATGCTTTAGAGGTATGATTGTTAGAAATAATTCCATTAATGAAATGGGAAAATTGATTACTTGATAAAAAGAGAACCAAGTACATGAATAAACATGGTCTTGACATTGAGCTTTTCCAATGTAGACCTTTCTGAAGAAGTGTTTTTTGAAAACTTTCTGTCACCATTACAAAATACCTGAAATAATTAACTTACAAAGAATAAATGGTTGTTTGGTGCAGCTGCTTGTATAATGTTAGTTTAGGTCCCCAAAACTGCTTGCAAGAGAATCCATATGCACCCACTGAAGAGACTGAGCATCCCTGCCCCCATCAGTTCTAACTGGTAAATAAAGTTGCCAGTAGCTAATGGCTGGGCAGAGAAGACACAGGCAGGACTTTTAGGATCCCAGGTGAGGCACTAAGAGAGACAGAGGTGATTCAATTTTCTGGAAGAAGAAGAGGAAAGATACCACCTCTGAGAAAGCAAAGGACAGAAAGCAGAGCTGCTGTGGAGAAGCCCGGAGATCACCCTCCAAGAGAAGCTTCTACCTGCTAGAGTCTAAGGAGGTGGATTAGCCATGTGGAGGTTAGGAGATTATATATGTATATACATACACATACACATACATATATATGATGTGTGTGTCTGTTTCATTTGCGAACCTAGAACACTGGGATGGATAGCAAAGATTCTCTGAGATCGATTTAAGTATTTCCTTTAAGTATGGTGGCCCTTTTCTTTTCTCGGGTTGACACTATACACCCTATACACTTTAAAGAAGCACATATGATTCAAATTAAACAATTTGAAAAAATTATTCAAGTAGTTCCATTTTATCTTATTATCAATACATAAACAACAAAGAGTTGAAAAATGATACACAAAAAATTGTTATCTGAGGCTATGTTTCTCTGTATATATAAGAATATGGATTATATATCAAGGGGCAGGTCTGAAAGCAGCCCAAAGACTCTTTAACTGTAAGGTGACAATATAAATCTATAAACTCAAAAGGTAGTCCTATATTTAATTGGTTTGCTCTTGAAAATCAATCAGAATGTCTATAAAATATGAATGTACTAGATTTTAAAATTAATTAAAAGAGAATATATAATTATTTTATTACAAAGTAACAAATAAATGGCAATTAAAATAGTGGGTGTTTTAGTTATGCTTTTATTTCTGTGAAGAGACACCATGACCAAGGCAACTCTTATAAGGACAACATTAAATTGAGGCTGGTTTACAGGTTCAGAGATTCAGTCCATTATCATCAAGACAGGAACATGGCAGCATCCAGGCAGACATGGTGCAGGAGGAGCTGAGAGTTCTACATCATCATCTGAAAGCTGCTAGGAGAACACAGACTTCCAGACAGCTAGGATGAGGGTCTTAAAGCCATGCCCCCAGTAACATACTTACTCCAAGGCCTCACCTCCAAATAGTGCCACTCCCTGGACCAAACATATTCAAACCATTACAATGGATAAGAGAATTTTTTTGAACAATAATTGTGCCTCAGTTCAAAATCTAATCACACATGTGAAAATCCAACCATATCCACAGTTTTGTCTATAAATCCTGTACATTAAAGGGTAGACACAAGAGGATAACTGGGGCTTGCTGGCTGCTAGCCTTACTCTAAATTCACTGCCTCAAAATAAGTAGACAGAAAACAATCTTCACATTTGTCTTTATACCCTCAAAGAAGTCTATTCCTCAGTCTTCAGCAAGGAAACTTCTCTTTGTAAAATATGGAGACTACTACAGAAACCACAGCTAATTATTATACAGAGTTGTTGACCCTAGACTAAAGGATATATATACAAAATAAATACACACCTAAGAGTCAGGTAACATGGTGGATGGTTGCGGGGGTGAGAATGCAGTGTTTATCAGATCCAGGATATCGGGGACTGTGGTGTGATATGAGTCTCCTAGTAACATCAAAATCTATACGCATGAATTCTCACCAACATGATTGCCTGAATGTGAGCTGCACAAGGATGACACCAATGAACTTGTCAAACTGAACAAAAACAAAAAATATGTCATGAAGCCTCAAGCCTACACAAAGAACCAGCACCAACTGAGTGAAGCTGGAGCAGGAGGCCTTGTAACTTCTAGTGAAGAATTCACTAACTGGTTGCCTAGTCCCAAAAGATCAGCCTTCAAAACATAAATGCACACAACATTAGATGGAAGTAAGGCATTCTATCTGTGTGTGTGTGTGTGTGTGTGTATGTGTGTGTGTGTGTGTTTGTGTGTGGGTGTGTTTGTGTGTGTGTGTGTGTGTGTGTGTGTGTGTATATATATATATATATATATATATATATATATATATACACATATAAAGGTATGCATTGAATAACAATTCATTAAAAACAGACCATGAATTAGAGGGAGTGTTGGGCAGGCTATGTGGGAGGACTTAGAGAAAAGGGAGGGAAGTGAGAAAATTAGTAATTAAAATACAATCTGAAAAATAAAATATATCATTAAAATAGATAAGCAATTTAAAAACTAAGTGAGTGCATAAACCAGGGTAAAAAATGCCATCCTCTGGCCTCCTAGAGCACCTCCCCCAGTATGTTTATGTATATATACATACATCACATATGTACTACCCTCATAAAATTCACACATGTATGAACAAATTAAAGACTTTTGAAAAATAGGTAAATTTCAGATTTATTTACATTTGTAGAGCTGTTTTTTGTTCTTGTTTAGAAATATCATTTCAGTATCTCGATAGAGGAGGCTTTAAACTTGTATTTCTCTTTTTTCCCAAATCTTGATCTTATATTTGTGCTCCTATTGTGTTGATAGCTTTCTCTCCGGAATATTTTTGAACAACTTAATGTCATTGGAGATAAGCTTTCATTGGATTTCTGTAAAGATTATATGTATATATATAATCCATATATATCCAAAACTAGGGCATTGCTAGTATAGTTCTTGCCACTTAGTTTAATTATTAAATACTTTCTTTTGAGTTCTTTGTCTCTAGAAATAGGTAGCTTTCATATATTGGACTATTTTAGTCTATTTATACTCAGAAGCTTAAATTCTTCCAAGGAAGAGACAAGAGATATTGAATGTGAAATCAAGAAAAGTACTATAGGGATATTGGAAGAAATCTATACAATTACAAATTATTCTTCTGGGGAATATATTCACTTTCTTGGTAAGGATAGACTGTGCTCTTTTGAGATTAATTTATTTTGACCATACTTTGTAGTTACATGGAGCTAATATACTGATCAATTTTATGTATTGATGAAAGTTGTTGCCCACCAGTACTCATCCCCATGTGGCCTTGCAAAGGAAGTTAAAGATTTTCACTCATAAAATTAACAATAGAGTTTTAAAGTGGGCACTTTAAACTACAATAATATAAATAGATTCATAGCAAGCATTATATACATATACATATATATATATATATATATATATATATATATATACCTAGAATATTGATCATATTCATTGTGGTACTAGACTCAAATGTGCTTATTTTTATGTCTACATGGTTTTAATAAATATGATTTATCTACCAAGTTTAGCACCTGTGAAAGTTGTAGAAAATTAAGTTCAACCTGAAGTTTTTTATATCTTTGTTTTGTTTTTGTTTTTGTTTTTAGTTTTTATAACTTACACAGGAAGAAAAGGCATGGAGTTAGTTGGGAATGAAGGTGGAGATGATCAGGACAGATTTTGGGGAAGGATACAGCATAATAAGAATATATTCTAAGGAAAATATTTTTCAATAAAAAGACCATCATATAAAAACTAATTGCTATTTCTCATTATTATTTATTTTTTATGTAAAACATGGACAAGGCATTGTATAAACGAATATTGTAGGTAATCATTTTTGTTTCATCTGGGCTTATAATCTAATTTTTAAAATAGGAAATATCCCTACACTATTAGAAGATATATTTAACTGAAAGACTAGTCATGTAGATAGAATGTATAAGCAAAAAGTCAGTATTGTAGATAAACTAATTGAATCTCTTTGCTTGATTCCAAAACACTTGCTGTGACTGAGGCCATTTTGGGTTATGGTTATTTTCATGGCTTGAGCAGTATCACCTTCTTAATAATGCAGACATTTTACATAGCAGCCAAGTCAGAGCATTAGGACAATGAATAACATTTAATGGCAGGGTGAATGAAAGACAAAGTTAACTGTTCAACATAATATGCCAAAACATAAGGATGGATAAATGATAGCTTAGTCTAACTGCTATAGAAATTTTTGGACATTTTCACATCTTGGTTTTCATGCCATCATTCTATCTTTTGTGTTCTCAATTGATCTGTCTATTATTCTGAACACATAATTACTCCTGAAACAGTAGAATTTACACACTGGTTTTCAGTGTGTGTTGATCTAAAACAGAGTCCATAGAAATCGTTATCATTTGCAGACTATGTCCAAATAACGTAAGTACTATCTACCCTCTCCTGGTCCTTGCATCAAATGCATGATATATATACACTCCTCTTCTCTCAATATGCCTATGAGTATTCTGTGGAAATTAATTTGAGTTTTGTTGACGTTAATTAATATCCTTTATCCCAGCATTCTAATCAGTTATTAAGTTAAGTGTTCAAGGACACCTTTTACAAATCACATCATGTTAATCCTTTTAACTTGTAACTGAATTATCTTTTTTAACATAGCAGCTAAAAAAGCCAAATTCCCTAATCTCCTAATTTGTAGACACATTCTATCTGAAAACCCTTATAATATATTTATTTAATGTTGTCACAATCTTAATATTTGCATTCAAAGTGAGTTAACATTAATCTGTTTAATGTGTTAATTTATTATGATACCTTGAATATTTGTATTGTATATACTCATTGCTGAAAACAGTCTTGAGCAATTGGATCTGCTCCTTTCAGTAGGAAGAATTGCAAAGTAATTGTTGCTTTTTGAGAGTCCTATATGATTACCATATGCGAAATCTCCCCCTAAGCACAGTATATTCTAGGTGTGTTTTGTTCCATTTCATTTATTTTTTCTTTATGTACTTGTTACCACTTAAAATTGACTAAGTATCTATGTTTATCATATATGTGCATTCTAAAATAATAATACCATAGAAAGTGTAGACTCCTTCAATTATAATATCCTGGTAATATATGTATTAAGTAGATGACCAAAAGATGTCAGTTTGGCTTTAATGTATAAGACAGTTTAAGGAATGATTATGTGAAACAATAGTCAAGAATCTTGTATATGACACGGAACTAGTGCCAATCACATAATCCAAGCACATTAAATGTTTTCAGTATGATAGTTATGATAAGAGAAGCAGGATGGAGAGAAATTAAAATCATATACTCAAAATTAAATAGATTCCTGAAGTAATAAGGCATGTGTTAGATCATTATTAGAGAAATGGGAAAAAACCGAGTTAAGTTGACAGAAAATGTTAACTGAAATCATGTGAAGTGAAAAAATACATTGCCTTGAAAAAATTATGGAATTTCAGAAGTTTCTCTAAGTAATATATTGAAATCAAAATATTTCAAAGCTAGCAACCTGAGATGAGAACAAATATGGAATATTAATTTTTCTATATCTGAAATATTTCACTCAACATTGGCTTTTCTGGTTCCACTGACTAACATGCATTTATTAAATTTTATTTTTCTGTTCAAATAGTGTATGAGTATTACATTTTCATTATGCACTTTTAGCTGAAAAACATTTAGTTTGTTTCTGATTTCTAGTTATTGTGAATAGAGCAGAAATGATCATTTGTGAAGTAGGATACTGAAATTTTTGCCATATGTCAAGAAATGCTGAGTTGCATGGTAGATTTGTTTTCAGCTTTATGAGGCTTCCCTATTTCAAATTTCTAAATAGCTGACCAGTTTGCAATACCATAAATAAGAAATGAGTGTTCCCTTTTCCTTTGTACCAGTATGTTCTATCAGTTGTTTTGTTGACCTTTGTCATTTGGAATGGGGTAAGATGAAATCTCCAAATTATTTTTATTTGCATTTTGCAAATCTATATTTGGCCATCTCTTTTCATGTAATGAACCATCCAATACTCAAGACTGGGTTTTATCTAATTGAATTGTTGGTCAAAGGGGTCCATTTGAATACATAAACAACGCAATTTGTTGTCAAGATTATCAGTTGCTCTCCAAGAATGAGCAGCAAGGGGCTCCCTT
This sequence comes from Apodemus agrarius, assembly GCA_964023405.1. Lineage (NCBI taxonomy): Eukaryota > Metazoa > Chordata > Mammalia > Rodentia > Muridae > Apodemus > Apodemus agrarius. Next base: position 44,831,969 of record OZ030023.1, read on the forward strand.
GTTGAAGACAATACAGCCTACACAATTCAGTGAATATGGAGATGCTGCTCGTGACTACATAGAGTCATTGTCCCCATTTTCTAGTGTCTTTGGTACAGAAACGTACTCAGGATTTTACCAAAAGAAAATATAATCATCATCCAACTACAAACCCTTTAATATACAACCCTGTTCTCCCTATGAGATATGCTAGTTTAACAGGTTAACGCTGGCATGAAGTTTTTGGGTGTAATCAACGCATATATGATTTGGTTTAAGGCCTATGTTTCAAGATAGACCATATTCCTGACACTTTTTGGGTGACCATGTACCTGATACTAAATATCCCAGGCACTGAAGATAAAACCAGTCACTACTATTATAAAATAATAAATAAATGTAAGAATAAGATACCTCATAATGACATTCTGTTCTATATGATAGTAGAGTGCCTAGGTCAGTCAATTTATTTGGTTATCACCAATCATGTAAAATATTACTTCTGCAGCAGAGAGAAACTAATGTCAAGTCCCACAGCTGACATCATGCAGAGAGTGACAGAACTTAGAACACTCTCTCAGCCCTAAATGGAGTGTCTCCATCAAAGAACTCTGCTCAGAGATCAAGGAACACTGAGAAGGAGAAAGGAGCAGTCTTAAAAGAGCCAAAGGAGATGAAGTACACCAGTGAAATAAGAAGAGCCTAAGTCAACATAACAAAAGCTTTTAGGAACACACAGAGACAGAGGCAACATGTTTAGACTCTACATGGGAGTGCACCAGATCATCTGTGTTATGGTTTCCAGTATAGGATTTTTATTGGATATTTGAGTGTAAAAATGGGTTGGTCTCTGATTCTTGAGCTTTCTCTTGGGCTCCTTTCTATTAGTTTGTTCTGTCAAAATTTGATGGATTGTTTTTGTTTTTTTAATTGATTTTGTCCTATAAAATAACTAGTAACAATAGACATATTTGAGGTACTTTTTAGATTTTTTTTTTCTTTTCTTGTGATCTCTTTGCTCAGATCCCAGATTCCTAGATATATTTTTGGTTATTATTTTATATACACAAATATATGTTTATCTTACATATACATATATATATATATAATATAATCTTCTAATTTCATATTGATGTTTTTGTTTATCTGATGATTTTAGGGATAGATAATATGAGCTGGATAACCAATAAACTGGCTCATCCTAAGGAGAGAATATTCCTCTCCCAGAAGAAATTAGTATTCTGTAGTTCATTATTGAAAGTTGAGGTTTTCAGGGTTAGGTATACTTCAAATAAAAATAAATCTGTCCTAAGTGTTTAGCATCTTCAGCAACACGGACTCATATTAATATCTGAAAAGCATCCAAACACCATGTCAATTCCCTATGTCATTTCACTGACGATCCATCCAAGAGGAAGTTTCTCTTGTCATTCTTGAAATTTTTGTAAGTGTGAAGTTTTTACGTGGATTTATCACCCCAGGTGGCATAATCCCCTTTGAATGCCCATACAAAGGGCACACAGTTGGTAAATATTTGGTAAACCCACAAAGTTTCCTTTATGAACTACCATACCCAAATTTCTGCTGGGAGAGGTATAATTATTCTCTCCTTAGGATCAGCCATCTTATTGGTTATCTAGTTCAAATTGTCCACCCCTGAAAATAACAGTAGTGGCATACCTAGCTAATTGCAAAGCAATAGCTCTTTAATTCGACTTAATTCACATTCAATAAACAGAAAAATAAATGCCTGGAGCTGGAAACCTAGCCAAATATTCAGAGCTAGTGAAGTCATGAAAGCGTGAAAAGATCCCTCAATTACCACTTTAATAAACAAGTAATTACTATTTACATTCTAAGTATTTACCCTTATACCTACAAAAAAAATGTGTGGTTGCAGTCATAATCCCAAGAAACTAATGTTTACCACAGACAAAAACCATTACAGAAGACCATAACCAATAAAAATGCAAAGAACAAGAGGCTGTGTTGCTCCCTCCCAACTGAAATACAAAGAATGCAGTTCTTATACCTAGGTTTCAGGAATCATGGTGAAAGATGGGGAAACAGACTGTAAGAGGCAGAGACATAACATTTGTGGTGAGGTTTTGTCTTCTATAAATGTCAGACATGGCAGCCTAAAAAAGACATGAATAATGATGTCACCAATGAAGATGGCATCATGGAAAGTAAAAAAAAACTTACAGTGCCTCTCTCCATAGACAATGGAATATGGGCAATTCAGAAGTGCTGAGAGTGGAATAAATGGCTTTGTCCAGGAAATAGCCACACACACACAATTATTCAACACCAACTGGCCAGACTGAGTGTGTGTGTGTGTGTGTGTGTGTGTTTGTGTGTGTATGTGTGTGTGCACATGTGCACATGCCATTATGTGGAATGAAAGAGTTATATTATATATAGGAATATAAGTATATAAGAACAATTACAGAAAAAAACATAAATTTGACAGTATGATTCATGCTTGCTGCAGGAGAAAGAAAATGGAAGGAGGTAAATGACATTGTATTATGATTTCAATATTAATATTGAATATTATTATATAATAATAATTTATTATAAAAATCTAAGAAAATCTCAAACTTATTTGTTTATAAGGCTGACTACTGGAGTTTTGAGAGATATAGCATCCTCATCTTGGAAATAGCTCTAAATATCAATCTATAAACTTTTTATGAAATCTTAGAGTTCTAAGATTTGACTGGGCTCAGCTACATGAAGGAATTTTTAATCAGATCCCTCATGACTGCATGATCGTCAGTGAGGTTGGAATTCTCTGCACAAATTTAATTTGTGTGTCCTTCACATTCCTGGTAGCCTTGGGGATTTGAAATTTTTTCATAGCAGATGACTTCACACCAAGCAAGGTTACATCTGTCTGGAAATCTTACAGAATGGCTACTGATCAATAATTAACATTAGCATGTTTCTAACAAGCACAGAATTTTATAAAAAAAATAATTCTAGAGAATTTGTTACTATCTGTTTTATGTGTAATTTTTATTAATATGTGCAGTTTCTTTGGTAATTAATTGTCTCATTTATTTTATGAGGAAGTTGTATAATTCATTCTTTTAGGTAATTATTATTTGTGAGTTTTCAATCTATTTTAATGCATTCAGTGAAAATTCAGACATCATTTCCTTCAGTCAATTTTTCTCATTTTGGGCTTAATCTCAATGTTAATTAAAAGCAAAATTTTTTCACAATTGAATATGTACACAAGTTGTTTGAGTAAAGAACAGAATCCAAGAAGAATAACTACTAATGTGTGTACAAGCTATGTTCCAATAAACAGAATGAAAGTTTCTGTTTAAAGTAAAACTAGATTAAACAATAAATATAAATAAATAAATAGATAGATAGATAAATAAATAAATAAATATTTGTCTTGGTCAGGGTTTCTATCCCTGCACAAACATCATGACAAAGAAGCAACTTGGGGAGGAAAGCATTTATTCAGCTTACACTTCCACACTGTTGTTCAACAACAAAGGAAGTCAGGACTGGAACTCAAGCAGGGCAGGAAACAGGAGCTGATGCAGAGGCCATGGAGAGGTGTTATTTACTAGTTTGCTTCCCCTGGCTTGCTCATTCAGCTCTGAATTCAGTAGAACCCAAGACTACCAGCCCAGGGGGGCACCACCCACAAGGGGCCCTCCCCCCTTGATCTCTAATTGAGAAAATGTCCCACAGCTGGATCTCCTGGAGGCACTTCCCCACCTGAAGCTCCTTGCTCAGTGATAACTCCAGCCTGTGTCAAGGTGACACACAAAACCAGCCAGTACAATATTTTAAATATTTGCACATACATTTCTACCAGTGTTTTCCAGTAGAATTATCTTCCAAATACTAAATAATGAATTGTATTCAGGGAGAGGAGGAGAAAGAAGATGGGGGAAAAAAGAGGAGGAGGGTATGAAAAAGGAACCCACAAATATTGCAACCCCTTGATTCTAGGGGATTATGAGTTGTACATTACAATAAAATAAGAGTGTTTGTCAAATTCATTAAGACTCTGGAAATTAGCCTGATCTTTTAAAAACATAGTATTTATGAAAGAAAATTAGAGTGAGTCCAGACTTGTGGTGACACAGTAAAAAAGGCTATAAGAAGCTGGCTGGAAAGGGCATAATCTGGTCCCAGAGGTGACTTAAAGGATACTGGCATCCACAAGTGGCTATAGGAACAAGGATGAGGAAATTAATGGACCTACAGAGAAGGGGAAACGGCAGCCTGACTTCTTCACAACTTTTCCCTTACTCATGGTGAGTGGTCATATGTAGCTGAACCCTGCTTGATTTTTGTTGTTCTTGCTGTTTTAATATTTTTTACTAATTAATTATTTTTACACACTCCATATTTTATTCTCCACCCTGCTAACTCCTGTCCACCCTCTGACTCTTCCATGTCCCATACCTCCTCCCCTCCCCTTGTCTCCATGAGGATGTCCCTACCTCCCACCCCACCTGACCTCTAAACTCCCTGGGGCCTCCAGTCTCTTGAGACTTGGGTGCATAATCTCTGAATGAAAACAGACCCAGCAATCCTCTACTTTATTTGTGTTGAGGGTCTCATATCAGCTGGTGCTTGCTGCCTGTTTGATGGTCCGGTGTTTGAGAAATCCTGGGGGGTCCAGATTAATTGAGACTACTGGTCCTCCTACAGGGCCACCCTCAGCTTCATTCAGCCTTCCCTAATTCAACAGCAGGGGTCAGCAGCTTCTGTCCATTGGTTGGGTACAAATATTTGCATCTGACTCTTTCAGCTGCTTGTTGGGCCTTCTGGAGTACAATCGTGCTAGGTGCCATTTTGTGAGTGCTCCGTAGTCTCAGTAATAGTGTCAGGACTTGGGACCTCCCCTTGAGCTGGATTCCACTTTGGGCCTGTCACTGGACCTTCTTTTCCTCAGGCTCCTCTCCCTACTGTTGGGCATTTCATCTAAGGTCCCTCCCTTTGAATCCTGAGAGTCTTTCACCTTCTATGAGCCATAGAGTGAGCATGGACTGGACCTAGGCCAAATGTCCATATTATAAATATTTTCTTATCCTGGTGGTCTGAGGTATTCTATTAGCTACAATGAATGACTGAGAATATCTGCAGATGAATTCTGACAGTAAATAAAGTCTTTGTAATGCTTCTTATTCTCTCTGATATTAAGATACCCTTCATCTAAATGAGAATCAACAGTCTTCTACCCATATGGATTCTGCCCTTTCAGTAAATCTAGCCCCAAATAACCTAAGACAAATTCCATCTCATACCTACATAGCTGAGGATATCAGTGGTACAGGCAAATGAAGCTTTATACAAATATGCAGTGTGATTTTAGTTCTTATTCTAGAAATCCTTAGAAATGCCAGATTACACTTCCATGCTTGAAATTTAATCCTTTAAACAGTGACATTGTTTGAACCTGAAACAGTAACAAGAAGATTCTAAACACAGCTAGCAGCCTAGACTGGAGATACTTTGATCTTGAGAACTAGAGATTTGTTTTCCCTATAGAGAAGGCCAAGTTTCTATGTCTATGTAACCCACAGCAATTCTTTTTGCAAATGCGAGCAAGGTCCAGTGGGAGCCCAGTCGTGAAAAAAATGAATCAAGCAAACACAAGTACCATGAAAATGACTAAGATAATAAAAATGTTAGCAAAATCACATATCCTTTAAATGTGTTTTGTATTTCATGCCTACATGCAAATGCTAACCAGAATAGGTGTTTGTCAATAACAAAACATTTGTGCAAAATATAATGGTTTTAGGGTAGTAGGCAATTGCACAAGATATAAGTGAAATGAGCTGAGATTCTAAAAGTTGCTTAAAATATAACATGAAGCCATTCTTTAATCTGGTATCTGTGGGTTTGAAGATTCATTGCTGCACATGCCAATAGTAGATGTTCAAATCCCTTATATAAAATACTATGGTTTTTCATATAAGCTATAAAACACTACTTCATGATTTACATTACATTACAACTTTACATTAGAGTATCCAGTAAAATTGGAAGAGTTTCCTGAGTTGTTGTACTGTACCTTTCAGAGAACAAGCCCAAAATAAATCTGCTGCTCTTCCATGTTGAAAAATATAGTCATCACTTGTGCTTTCCAAACAACATTTTGAACAAGGCTTGGTTGATTTGGTGTTTGGAGATCTTATGAATATTCACTATCAATTATATATATAATTGTGTGTATATATATATATATATATATATATATACAATATAGTATATATATAAACTTCTGATGAAATACAGTTAATTTTATAGTATTCACAATGATTATTATTAAAACACTTCTGTAGCAATTAAAGTCTCAAAAGTAAAAACTATAGAATATATTAACAAAGTCAATGAAAAATATAAACATACAAAGACAAAGATGCACACATTAGCTCACACACACATACACACACACACACACAACACATACACATACAGAGAGAGATTAGAGAATAACAATCAGTTTTTTACTAAATTAGAGTATTTTGGCTATTCTACAGAGTTTAGCATAGCTACTAAACATACCTTTCTGTATCTTTCTGTATTTTTCCTCAGCAAACACTCTATTGATAGTCAAGTCTTTTGGCTGGGCGGCAGTGGCTGGGAATGTGAGCTGTTTCTCACACTGCTGTGCAAACGCATTGCTTGCTCATTGCGATGGTTTGTATATGCTCAGTCCAGGAAGTGGATTATTAAAGGGTATGGCACTGTTGGAGTAAGTGTGGCCTTACTGGAGTAGGTGTGTTACTGTGACTTTAACAACCTCATTTTAGCTTCCTGGAAGTCAATATTCTGTTGGCTGACCTCAGATGAAGATGTAGAACTCTCAGTTCTGTCTGTACCATGCCTGCCTAGATGCTGCCATGCTCCTACCTTGATTATAATGGGCCTAACCTCTGAACCTGTGAGGCAGCCCCAATTAAATGTTGTCCTATATATATAAAAAAAACAATCAGTTTTTTTAAAAATGCATAAAAGAATTCAAGTTCAAAAGTAATTAGTAGAAAAATATATTCAATAATAGAGGAAAGAAATACTTGATGTAGTTATTGAACTAGAGATAAAAGTACATAGAATTTACTAACTCTTTTTTTAAAAAGTTTACTTATATATTTATTATATATAAGTACCCTGTAGCTGTCTTCAGACACACCAGCAGACGGCATTCAATCTCATTACAGATGGTTGGGAGCCACCATGTGGTTGCTGGGATTTGAACTCAGGACCTCTAGAAGAGCAGTCAGTGCTGTTAACCTCTGAGCCATCTCTCCCGCCCATTTTGGTTTTTTTTTTTTTAAAGAAATTAACCAATTCATAACAAGAAGATCATAGTTTCCTTTTTAAAATGAGAAAAATTACAGATGAATAGTTCTTCAGACACCTATGGAACAATAACTATATTTCTAGGCTTTGTAACAGAAAGGTATCTGAACACAAGGCTAAAGAGAATGGAAGAGGAACCGCATATTCAAAGATAATGGTTGAAATATTCAAAAAATATTATGAGGGCAGTGAACATAATAGAAGTGAAAGCTAAAGAAATTCACACAAAATTGTAGCGCTTTCATGAATACAGCTCCCTCTCATATATTATACAATTCTCACAGAACACTTTCTATTCCATAATGATATGCTACAACCAGTGTATGGCTGGTAAGAGAAGGAAAGGGCAGTCTTCACCAAGGAGAAGTACCAATCCCAAGTGGTTAAATCAAAATAAATATACGTAAGAGCAACATTAAATGAATTCACCATGTTCTCTCTCTCTTTATATATCTCTTTTTCTCATACACACACACACACACACACACACACACTCACACACACACACACACACACACACAAAGTTTAATAAATAGAAGCCATAAATATAACATGAAAGAATTAATATAGAACTGTTAGGAAAGGAACAGTGATGAAATGGAAATGATGTAAAGATAGTAGAAATGGGTGAAATTTCCAAGACACAATCCAAAAACAAAAGTCTGTACCAAGACATATTGTAATTAAATATCTTAAGACTGTGGTTATGGACATTTTTTCTTAAAATGTCCAGTAAAGGAAATCCCATTGAAATCTTAAATTATTATTGAAATCACAGAAGCCATAGTATATAATATGGGACACATTTTTCAAAATGAAAAATGAAAACTAGTATAAACACAAATCCTATAGCATTATTCTTAATGAAAAAAAAAAACGAACATACTCTCAGATGCGTAGTTCTTATAGTGCAATAATTAATACTGATAGTGAAATAACTAATTACTGAAAAATGTTTCCAATCGAATTCAACAATTCCCTATTGCTGCCTCCATGAACAGAAGCTCTTCTTTCTCCCATGTGATAATGTTCTTAGGTCAGGAAAGGATGTTTGAGTTCTCAAACCAATCTCACAACCTGAAAATCTCATTCCATTTTTTAATAGGTTATTTTTATTTATATTTCCTGGTTTCCCCTCCCCCAAATCCCTATTCCATCCCCCTCCCATTGTTTCTATGAGAGTGCTCCCTGCCCACCCACCCCTGCCTCACTGCCCTAATATTTCCCTACACTGGGACATCAAGCCTTCACAGGACCAAGGTTGTTTCCTCCCATTGATGCCAGATAAGGCCATCCTCTGCTACATATGTACTTTCATGTGTACTCTCTGGTTGGTGGTTTAGTCTCCATGCTTCTCTATTTCTCATATGTAGTATATGGACTGACCTCCATCCTAGACTTAAAAATTGTTCATTTTGCCTCGTCTTATGTCTCTCTATGTCTCTGTCTCTGTGTATCATTCCCCTTATTTTCTTTAAATTTATCATTCTGTCTTTCTCTAAGTACATTTGGCTTTTCTCCCTTTGGAGAGATAGAGTAGAAAAACCAAAGCAATTTAATCAAAAACTTCTGAATCTTTCTCCAGTTTTATTAATTTTCTATCATTTCTTCCCTTAGGCTACAGATATTTTGAGACCCTCCCACTGCAGAAGTATTTTCTTCCTAAGAAAATATGTATGAGTGTATTTTGTTCCTAAAGACAATTTTCCCCAGCAGCATCTAGAGAGAAGTATTTTTTGTGTTTTGTTTTGTTTTGTCTTGTTTGTTGATTTCTTTGATTGTTTGTTTCCTGAATGTTCCCTGTGAACAATTGACAAGATTCCTGGAGAGGAATCTGGGAGAAGCTGAGTTCCTCTGTGTCTCAAGAGCTTCATGTTGTCCAGGAAGCCTAGCCTTGGGGTATAAAACATTGTAAACCCGTTAGCATTCTTCTACTGGAATAAGTAGGGTCTGTGCATGTCTGTCCCATAAGAACATGTTTACTATTCTTGCTTTCTCCATTTTCATATCATAGTTTTATAGGTACTTATACTGCGTTCTACATCTCATCAATGTTTCAGGAAAATGGCCTTAATAAGTTGTTTTACCTGTCATTTTCTTGTCAAAGATGGGATAATCACCTTTACAATTTGGTAAGTTTCTAGTCTAGTTGATCAAATAAATCCAGACTGTTAGTTTATTCTTTCTATACATATATGACAGGGTTGAGATTTTTTGCTAAACCAGTAACTAGCAGTACTTCAAATAGTAACCCATTCACATGATTTTTAACAAAAGCAATTACATGTGAATACATTCCTTACTATGCTGCTGCTAAAATCTAATGGAGTTAGAGTATCACCTTTTGGTTTTTAATTTTATATAGTTGTCTTAGTTTGAGTCTTATTGCTGTGAAGAGATATAACCATGTCATTTTTTTTAAAAAAAGAATATGTTTATTAGTGCTGGCTTACAGTTTCAGAGGTTCAATCCATTGTCATCATGGTGGAAGCATGGAAACACGTAGGCAGACATGGTGCTGAAGGAGCAACTAAGAGTTCAATGTCTTGATCTGTCTAGAAGGACATGAGAAGCAGAGAACTCCAAGCCTACTCCTACAGTTCCATACTTCTTCTAACAAGGCCATACCTACAAATGGTGCCAGTTGCCATGGGCCACGATTATTCAATCCACTACTATAGTGCAAACTATTTTACTCTTTACATATTGCATACAGATTTTTTAATGGAAGTATGTCTTTCAAACATGAGTCTAAAGAGCATATTCACACCAATAAAATACTAGATCAGTAAAAGCCTTCAATATTGGTCAACATTTTTTCCCATTGCAAAGTAAATATACATAACCATAAATCTTTGAATGTAGTGCTCTGTAATAAGATGTACTTTTAGCTTTTTAGATAATTGTAGTTAGAATTTTTCCACTCAATCAAAACCTGCCTAATTTTGTAGTATTTAGTGTTCTTATACTGTGTCCTGAATTTCACTGACAAATGAATTTCTTTTCATTTTTTTCAATTTGTTTACGTTCAATTAAGATATTTTTTAAAGGGATGATGGTCACATTTTGAACAGAAATGTAACGGCCGATTTCATTTTTTGTGGAATTTGCTTTTCTGCAAGGGAAATGTTAATTTTTTGTCAGAGGAATAAAATTCATTAATTGTAGTCATAAAAATTATTAGTTGATTGTATTTCATTATTTTAATTCCTGCATTTATCATGGTTCATGTATTTGTCTGTATATGCATGTACATATGGTTATATAGTGCACATTCAGAAGTTAGAGGGTAACTTGATTGTACTAACCAGAAATGACCTTGGTGGAATGAGTTCTTTCCTCCTAGAAGAGATAGGGATCAAAGAGTGGCTTTTCAGGCTCAGAGCCCTTCCTACTACCTTGCTTGCATTTACAGTTTTATTTGTAGTTATCAACAAAGAATGTTTTAGAGAGGAATCTCACAGTTGCTGTGATTATTGTAATTGATACAGCATGTTTTAAAACTTTTAGTTCATACACACACACAAACACACACACATGTGTATATAATTATTTAGAATATATTTTTCATTTATTGGGTTTATTAGTATCTTTTCCAAGATATTAGCTTTCTCAACTGTCTTCCTACTATAGCATATAAGTTAAAACCATCAAGACACTTGGGGCATTTTGTTATTATTAATTTTTATGGTGATGGGAAGTTTAAGTGGAGTTAAGCTAAGGAACTGAAGTACAGACCACTGAGGATCATTACTTCATGGCTTGTTCCCTATGCTTGCGTAGTTAACATTCTTACAAAACCCAGTTGTGGTGGTTTGAATATGCTTAGCCCCTGGAATGGCACTACTGGAAGGTGAGAGCCTTGCTGGAGTAGATATGGCCTTGTTGTAGATAGTGTATCACTGTGGAGGTGGGCAATGAGACTCTCCCTCTAACCACATGGGAGCATTCTTCTCCCATGAGTTTATCAGATGAAGATGTAGAACTCTCAGCACTTCCTATGCCATGCCTACGGGAACACTGCCTTGATCTCATCTTGATAATAATGGACTGAAACTCTGAACCTGGAAGCCAGCCCAAATTTAATGTTGTCCTTATAAGGGTTGCCTTGGTCATGGTATCTGTTCACAGAAATAAAAGCATAACTAAGGACTGACCATGTTTTGTTTAGAAGAATGTAGGTTTGGAGACTTTGGGTTTTACAAGCAGTAGAATTGTTTAAGTAGTCCTTATCGGACCATCTTAGTATGTGTATAAAAGACATTGGTAATGAAGATGATTTAAAGTATGCAGACCTGGCCCAAGAGGTTTCAGTAGAGACGTAGGTTGCAGAGAGTCTGTTTTTCCTGATTTTTTTTTATTATTTTCTATATTCTTTGTTTACATTCCAAAGGCTTTCCGCTTTCCAGTCCCCCCCCCCACCATATGTCCTATAAGTCCTGTTCCCCCCCCCCATTCCACAATCACCCCCCCCTCCCCACCATTTCTCTGTTCTGGTACTCTCCTACAAAACTGAATTTAGTTTCCTTGGTCTTGGTGTCTGTTCACAGCAGTAAAACCTTAAGACACCAGGTTACTGGACTATGGATGATACTGCCCACAAGAACCTGGGTCCTTCAACATCAATCATCAATTATGAAAACACCTTACAGGCATAGCCACAAGCAAACATGATGATGCTGACTTCTCAACTATAGTTTCCTTTCTCCGTATGTGCCATGTTGACAACCAAAGCTAAGTATGATATATGTGTATGGATGTATACCAGCAACATTTTTTTTTTTGAGACAGGATTTCTCTGTGTAGCCCTGGCTGTCCTGGAACTCACTCTGTAGACCAGGTTGGCCTCGAACTCAGAAATCTGCCTGCCTCTGCCTCCCAAGTACTGAGATTAAAGGCGTGTGCCACCACTGCCCGGCTCCAGCAACATTTTTTTATTGAATATCATCTTCATTTGCATTGCCAATGGTAAACCCTTCCCTATTTCCCCCCTTCCCAAAGACCCCCAACCCCTACTCCCATCCTCTGCCTCTACATATATGCCCTTCCTCCTGACACACTCCCACCTCCCCACCATGATTTCCCTTTTTTGGGGCCTCTATTGAGCCTTTACCTGACCAAGGACCACTCTTCCCACTGATGCCCAACAAGCACTCCCTCTGCCACTTATTTGGTTGGAACCATGTGTACCCCTTGGTTGATGGTTCAGTCCCTGGGAGTCTTGGGGCATCTAGGTGGCTGAAGTGATTGTTATTCCCATGGGGCTGTAAACCCCTTCAGCTCCTCCAGACCACCCTCCAGCTCCTCCATTGGGGACCCCACACCCAGGCCAATAGTTGGTTGCTAGCTTCTGCCTCTGTATTTGTAAGGCTCTGGCAGGGCCCCTCTGAAGACAACCATGGCATGCTCCTTTTGGTATATACTTCTTGTTGTCCATAGTAGTATCAGGGTTTGTTGACTGTTTATAGGATGAATCCCCAGGTAGGGCAGTCTCTGGGTGGCCTTTACTTTAGTTTCTACTCCACACATTGTCTCTCTTGTTGCGTCTGTGAATATTTTGTTCCCTTTCTCAGATGAACCAAAGCACCCTCACTTAAGTACCCCTTCTTCTTGAGCTTCCTGGGCTGGGTGAATTGTAACTTGTTTATTTTGAGCTTTTGGGCTAACATCCGCTTGTTAGTGAGTGCATACCATTTGCTTTCTCTTGTGATTGGGATACCTTGCTCAGGATGACACTTTCTAGTTTCATCCACTTGCCTAATAATTTCATGAATCCATTGTTTTTAATAGCTGCATAGTACTCCATTGTGTATATATACCATAGTTTCTGTATCCCTTCCTCTGTTGAGGTATATCTTGGTTCTTTCCAGCTTCTGGTCATTATGAATAAGGCAGCTATGAACATAGTGGAGCATGTATCCTTATTACATGTAGGAGCATCTTCTGGGTATATGCCCAGGAGTGGTATAGCTGGGTCCACAGATAGTACAATGTCTAATTTTCTGAGGAATCACCAAACTGATTTCCAGAGTGTTTTTACCAGCTTACAATCTCACCAACAATGGAGAAGTGTTCCATCCCCACACTTCCCCTCCAGTATCTGCTGTCCCCTGTGTTTTTCATCTTAGCCATTCTGACTGGTGTAAGGTGGAAACTCAGTGTTGTTTTGATTTGCATTTCCATGATAATTAAGGATGTTGGACATTTCTTTAGGTGTTATAGAGCCATTCAAGTTTCCTCAGTTGAGAATTCCCTCTTTAACTCTGTACTCCATATTTTAATAGGGTTATTTGATTTTCTAGAGACTAACTTCTCCAGTTCTTTGGATATTAGCCCTCTATAGGATGTACAGTTAGTAAAGATCTTTTCCCATTTGTTGATTGCTGTTTTGTCCTATTGACTGTGCCCTTTGCCTTATAGAAACTTTGCCATTTTATGAGGTCCCATTTGTCAATTCTTGTTCTAAGAGCATAAGCCATCGGTGTTCTGTTCAGGAACTTTTCCCCTGTGCCCATGTGTTCAAGATTTGTCCCTACTTTCTCCACTATAAGCTTCAGTGTGTCTGGTTTTATGTGTAGATCCTTGATCTACTTGACTTGAGCTTTGTACAAAGAGATAAGAATGGGCCGATTTGCATTTTTCTGCATGCAGAACTCCTGTTGATCCAGCACTATTTGTTGAAAATGCTGTCTTTTTCCCAGTGGATGTTTTTAGCTCCTTTGTCAAATATCAAGTGACAGTATGTGTGTGGGTTCTTTTCTGGGTCTTCAATTCTATTTCATTGATCTTCCTGCCCGTCTGCATACTAATACCAAACAGTTTTTATCATTAAAGCTCTGTAGTAGAGCTTGAGGTCAGGGATGGTGATTCCCCCAGAAGATCTTTTGTTGTGGAGAATATAGTTTTGGCTATCCTGTTTTTTTTTTGTTTGTTTGTTTGTTTTGTTTTGTTTTTTGTTTTGTTTTGTTTTTGTTTTTGTTTTTTAGTTATTCCAGATGATTTTGAGAATTGCTCTTTCTAGATCTATGAAGAATTGATTTGGGATTTTGATGAGGATTGCACTGAATCTGTAGATTGCTTTGGGCAAGGTGGCCATTTTTACAATATTGATCCTGCCAATCCATGAACATGGGAGATTTTTCCATCTTCTGAGACTTTCAATTTCTTTCTTCAGAGGCTTGAAGTTCTTGTCATATAGATCTTTCACTTGCTTCATTAGAGTCACAATAGGTATGAAATAGTATTTGGGACTATTGTGAAGGGTATCATTTCCCTAATTTCTTTCTCATCTTTTTTATCCTTTGAGTAGAGGAAAACTACTGGTTTGCTTGAGGTAATTTTATATCCAGCCACTTTGCTGATGTTCTTTATCAGCTTTAGGAGTTCTCTGATGGCAGTCTTGGAGTCGCTTAAGTGTACTATCATATCATCTGCAAATAGTGATATTTTTGACTTATTCCTTTCCAATATGTATACCTTTGAACTCCTTTTGCTTCCTGATTGCTCTGGCTAAGATTTCAAGTACTATATTGAATAGATAGGGAGAGAGAGGGCAGCCTTGTTTTCATTATAATGTGACAGTAGGTGTTTCTGTTCTGTTCCAATCTGTTTAGAGTTGTGTAGGCTTCATGTATGTTCATGGGCATCTCTTACTTTAGGTTAGGGAAGTTTTCATCTATAATTTTGTTGAAGATATTTACTGGGCCTTTACGATGTAAATCCTTGATTTCTTCTATACCTATAATCCTTAGGTTTGGTCTTCTCTTTGTGTCCTGGATTTCCTGGATGTTCTGGGTTACAAGCTTTTTGCATTTTGCATTATCTTTGACTGTTGAGTCAATGTTTTCTAAGGAATCTTCAGCATCCGAATTTCTTTCTTCTATCTCTTCTATTCTGTTGTAGATGCTTGTATTTGACTCCTCAAATCTTTCCAAGGTTTTCTATCTTCAGAGTTGTCTCACTTTGTGCTTTCTTCATTGTTTCTATTCCCAGTTTTAGATCCTGGACAGTTTTGTTCAGTTTCTTCTCTTGTTTGTTTTATTTCCTAAAAAAAAAATTTTTTTAGGGAATTTTTGTGCTTGCTCTTTAAGGGCTTCTACCTGTTGACCCATGTTCTCCTGTGTTTCTTTTAGAGATTTTTGTGATTCCTCTTTCAGGGGTTCTGCATGTTGACCCATGTTCTCCCATAATTCCCTATGAGATTTTTGTATTGCTTCTTTAAGGGCTTCTGCCTGTTGATCCATATTCTCTTGTATTTCTTTAAAGGATTTTTGTGCTTCTACCTGTTGACCCATGTTCTCTTGTGTTTCTTTAAGGGAGTTATTTATGTTCTTCTTGAAGTCCTCCATCAGCGATATGAGATGTCATTTTAAATCATTCTTGTTTTTCTTTTGTGAAAGATTATGCAGGATTTGCTGTTGTGGGAGAACTGGGTTCTGATGGTACCATATTGCCTTGGTTTATGTTCGTAAAGATCATGCATTTGCCTTTAGCCATCTCATTATCTCTGGTGTTAGCTGGTCTTGCTGTCTCTATCTTCTCTGTCCTGTATGCCTATATTTCTGTACTCCTGGGATTTTCTTTCTGTCCAATGCCCTGCAAACAGCTGATTCTCCAGCAAGTATCAGGTAAAGGGGTCTCCCTTCTGGCAGACTTGGCAAGAGTTGAATGCCATGCAGGCTGCTAGTTCTCAAATGATCTGTTGCTAAGGGACCGCGAATGCCCTGTTGATGCTGGTTATTGAATGCCTCACTTCTTCCTGTTTGAATGCCCAGTTGCTGCGAGTTCTCAAATGGCCTACTCCTCTATTTCTCAAATTTCCTGATCCTGTTGGTTGTCTAAAGAGTATCAGGAAGTAGGGTCCTCTCCGTGCCAGATGTGATGCAGGTCTACCACATCCAACAAAAAGCACAGCAGTTATTATATCCCATTAATTCATGAATTTGAGAGGGCATCACAGGGGCACCAGAGGAGTTGGAGTAGGAAGAAAGATGTGTACATGATGCAAATATACTACTTGCATGTAATTCAAAAAATATATCAAAAATTAAATTTAAAAACAAAATTTCTAAATTTTGCTTCTGTCTATTAGACTTACAAGCAGCCACAAGTGTTTAATGGATTTTCAATGGAAGTTTTATATTAATATAGGCAGAAATAAGCAAGAAAAATGTTCCATTTTGTTCAATTCTTAAATGCATCAAAAAGGGGTGCTATCAATTTCTACAGAATTAAAGTTAATATGTGCCCTAAAAGCCATGAATATTTTAACATTCATGGCAAGCTGTGGATGTGAACACCTAGGAGAATTTACTGAGGGAAGCAGAGGCAGGAGGATTAGAAGCTTCATGTCAGCTTAGGCTACATACTTGCTGGTTTGTCTCAGACAATGCTTCCTTTTCATTACTTCACAGACTAAATTCTTTTTCTTTCCTATTTGAAACAACTCTGCTAATGTCCTCCAACCTTTTCTGAGGCTATCTTTTGTAAGTCATTGATTTTTTTTTTCTTTTGTAAAGAAAAGTGTATTGATTCAAGTTCCACTATCTTGCAAAATTCATGGTGTCCTTGTTATTAATAGCTGAATAGTATTCAATTGTGTAAATTAACAACATTTTCTGCATCTGTTTTTTCAGGGACACATGGGTTGCTTCTGGCTACTGTGAATAAGGCTGTTATGAGCATAGTAGAGCACATGTCTTAGAGATATTGTAAAATAACTGTTGGATATATTCCCAGGAGAAGTATAGCTGAGTCTTCTGATAGAACTATTTCCAATTTTCTAAGGAACAATATCGATTTCCAGAGCGGTTGTACTAGTTTGCAGTCTCACCAGCAGTGGAAATAGAAAATATCATCCTGAGGAAGATAACCCAGAACCAAGAGCACATTCATGATATGTACTCAGTGATAAGTGGACTTTGGTCAAAAAGTACAGAATATCAATGATATACCCCACAGACTTGTTTAAGAAGTTAAACAAGAAGGAAGGTCCAAGTGAGGATCCCTCAATCCCACTTAGAAGGGGAAACAAAATAATCATAGGAGGTAGAGGGAGGGACCTGGTTAGGAAATCATATGAAATATAAATAAAGAATATATCGAATAAAAAAAGGAAAGAGTAGGGGGCAGGTTAAGGGGCAGGTTAAGGTTATCAGGCATGCAGGGAGACTTGAAAGAAGCCCAGAGAGCCAAGATATTGAATAGAAATATGTAACTTCTGGGTGTCGATGTGGGAGACCTCTAGAAAGGCCTCTAGAGGACTTCTAGACCTAAAGGGTTTCTAGAACCTCTAGAAAGTTCCAAAAACCTGGGATTGGGGGAGGATCCTAGGACTCAATGTGAGTGACTTAGCTCAAATGCCCAACAGTGAGGATATGGAACCTGAAGAAACTACCTCCAGTAGTTAAACAGGGTCAAGAGTATAGGGATGGGACACCAAACCACCTTCAAATTTTTCTGATGAAAATTGTTCCTGTCTAAAAAAAAAATGAAAGGATAAAAATGGAGCAGAGACTGAAAGAATGGTGGACAAAACATGTCATACTTGGGAATCATCCTATGGGCAGGCAGTAAAGACTGGCACAATTCCTGATGTTATGTTGAACTTACAGAGCCTAACATGACTGACTTCTGAGAGGCTCTAACAGCAGCTGACTGAGACAAATGCAGATATAGCCAAGCATTAGACTGAGGTTGGGGTCTCCTATGGAAGAGTTAGGGGAAAGACTAAAGAAATTGAAGAGGATGGCAACCACATAGGAAAACCAATGGTGTCAACTAATTTTGATCTCTGGGAGCTCCCAGAGACTAAGCTAACAACCAGAGAACATACATATATAGCAGAGGACTGCCTTGTTTGGCCTAAAAGGGAGAAGATGACTCTAATTCTGTAGAAACTTCATGCCCTAGGGAGGGAGAGATGCTGGGGTGGGGTCACACACTCAGAAGCAAAGGGAAAAGAGAATGGGGAAAATACTCTGGGAGAAGGGACTGTATAGGGGGCAGCATTCGAGATGTAATAAATCAAATAATTAATTAATAATAATAATAAATACTCATATCCTAAAATTACTATTATCTTTAAAACGTATTAAAATTCCAATTGAAAGCATTTCCATCTCTAGAACCATTATCCTACATCATAGTATAATAATGGTAACATTTCAAAGGCTATTAACTGGTTCAAAATAAACCATTTTATTTTTTTTATTTTATTTTTATTTTCTATATTCTATGTTTACATTCCAAAGGCTTTCCCCTTTCCCAGTTCCCACCCACCATAGTTCCCATAGTTCCACTCCCCCCCCAACTATTCCCCAATCATTCCCCATCCCCCCTCGGTTTCTTTACTAAACTGGATGCAATCTTTACATGCCCAGGGTCCTCTCCTTTCTTCTTCTTGGGAATCATTTGACTTGCTATTTGTGTCTTGAGTATTTAGGGCTTCTGGGCTCATTAATATCCACTTATCAGTGATTGAATTTCATGTGCATTCTTTTGTGATTGGGTTAATTCACTCAGGATGATATTTTCCAGGTCTAACCATTTAGCTACAAATTGCATGAGTTCATTATTTTTAATTGCTGAGTAGTATTCCATTGTATAAATATACCACATTTTCTGTATCCATTCCTCCTTTGAGGGATATTTGAGCTCCTTCCAATTTCTGGCTATTATAAACAAGGCTGCTATAAACATAGTGGAGCATGTGTCTTTATTGCATGCAGGGGAATCCTCTGGGTATATGCCCAGGAGTGGTATGCCAGGATCCTCTGGAAGTGGCATGCCCAATTTTCTGAGGAACCGCCAAACTGATTTCCAGAGCGGTTTTACCATTTTGCAATCCCACCAACAGTGGAGGAGTGTTCCTCTTTCTCCACAACTCCAAGTGGATCAAGGACCTCCACATAAAACCAGACACACTGAAACTATTAGAAAAGAAACTTGGGAAGACCCTGGAGGACTTGGGCACAGGGGAAAAGTTCCTGAACAGAACATCAATAGCCTACGCACTAAGATCAAGAATCGACAAATGGGACCTCATAAAATTACAAAGTTTCTGCAAAGCAAAGGACACTGTCAGAAGGACAAAAAGGCAACCAACAAAGTGGGAAAAGATCTTCACCAACCCCACATCCGACAGAGGGCTAATATCCAATATATACAAAGAACTCAAGAAGTTAGACCCCAAAGAACCAAATAACCCTATCAAAAAATGGGGCACAGAGCTAAACAAAGAATTTTCACCAGAAGAAATTCGGATGGCCGAGAAACACCTTAAAAGATGTTCAACATCATTAGTCATCAGGGAAATGCAAATCAAAACAACCCTGAGATTCCACCTCACTCCAGTCAGAATGGCTAAGATTAAAAACTCAAGAGACAACCATTTTATTTTTTAAACCAGCTGTATATATAACCATATCAGAAAATTCCATTTATAATTCTGTTTTGTATCTTTCATTAATTTAAATTTTCTTTTAAAATTTTCTTTAAAATTAAATTTTAATTATATCAGTTTTCATCCTTTATCCCTTTCCTCTTTCCATTCCTAGTCTTAGCTACCCTGGACAATATGTAATACTTTGGTTTAATTATTATTAATATTAATATTAATTTAATTTGCTTTAAACAAAGATTATACTAGTCCTCCTTATCTTTTCTCCCTACAAATCTTTCAATAAAAACATACTTTCTCTTTCAAGTTCATGACTTCCTTTTTCAGTAATTGCCATGTCATATGTTCATATAGCAAGTAAGAGAATATATGTGTGTGTATGTGTGTTCATATATATATATATATATATATATATGAACATATATATGTTAAATGCATAAACATAACTTGTTTATAAAATTTTAAATATTTACTATATTTTCCATTGAAAAAAGAGAGTTTCACTTCCTCCCTTGCTTCCTTCCCTCTACTACCCATCCCAGGCCCCCTTCTCCAACACTTACCATCTAAGTTACTTCCATTTACTTACTTCTGTGACTAGAGTAGCAATTAATATTACTGAGCAAGTGTCAATGGAGCAGGATGTCAAGTCCTTTGGACATGTTCCGAAGAGTGATACAGCTGGGTGATGTAGCAACATTCATAGCTTACTCAATTTATATATTGTTTATTACATCTCCGGTTATATTACCTTTAACAAGATGGAAAGAGTATTTGTCATTTTTATTTTAGAAATTAACTGCTCAAGTAAGAAAGCTACAGTGGTTTCTGCAGCAATAATATGCTCAATGGCTTGGAATAAATATTCTTGACTTTCATTGACCTCATTTAAAGAATAATTATTTATTAAAAATTAACTTGAAGCAATGTTGCACTTTTCACTGGGAATATGTCAGCTAGACAAGCATAAAGTACATCCTAATATTTCAATTAGTGTTGG
Organism: Apodemus agrarius; assembly: GCA_964023405.1. Taxonomy (NCBI): domain Eukaryota; kingdom Metazoa; phylum Chordata; class Mammalia; order Rodentia; family Muridae; genus Apodemus; species Apodemus agrarius. The sequence continues at coordinate 44,852,698 of OZ030023.1, forward strand.
GATATAAAATATGAAAGTAAAATGCCCATCTGTGGTATTAAGAATTAAAATTAGGTTCAAAACCTCAGTTATGCTATACAATGGGGAAATCATATTTTAAAAGGAAATATTTTTATTATTTACTTGAGAATTTCATGCATGTATTTCAATGTATTTTTTCTTTTATACTCAGATGTCATTCTGTCATCCCCTTCTACAGTGTCTCCTTCCATGCCCCCTAATCTTCTCCTCTGAGGGAATAGAAGACATGCCCTGGGTATGCTCCACCATGGTAAATCAAGTCTCTGCTGGACTAGGTACATTCTTACCCACTGAGGCCAGACAAAGCAGCTCAGCTAGAAGATCATATCCCAGAGACAGGCAACAGCTTTTGGGATAGTCATCACTCCAGTTGTTTAGAACCCACATGAAGAACAAGTTGTACAACTGGTACATACATTCAGTGGGCCTATGTCTTGCATACTATTGTTTGGTGGTTCAGTCTGTGAGAGTCATAAGGGTCCAAGTTAGTTGACTGTTGGTCTTCCCGTGGAGTTCCTATCCATTTTGGTCCTTCCCATAACTCTTTCATAATAGTCCCCAAGTTCCATCCACTGTTTCAGTCCTTCCCATAACTCTTCCGTAATGGTCCCCAAGTTCCATCCACTGTTTGCATATGGGTCTCTGAGTCAGGTGTAGGGTGGAGCTTCTCAGAGGACAGGCTGGCTGTATAGAAGCAAAGCAGAGTATTAATATTGTCAGAGATATTGTGCTTGTCCATACTATGGGTCTCTAGTTGGGTTGGTTATTATTGGCCCATTCCCTGAATCTCTACTTCATCTCCCATCCTTACAGTTCTTGTACACAGGACACATTTTCGGTTTGACGTTTTGTATGTGATGTCCCTAATGCTCCAATCAGGTTCCAGCATAGGCATAAGAGTTGGCTGCTTCAGGTTTCATATCCCCAATGCTGTGAGGACCAGTTAAGGTCACACCTATTGATTCTTGGGCACTTCCCCTACCCCAAGTCTTCACTGGTATAGGAGACAACTTCCTGAGCAGAACAACAGTGGCACACACTCTCAGATCAAAAATTAATAAATGGAATATCATGAAACTAAAAAGTTTCTGTAAGACAAAGGATACTGTTAATAGGACAAAACTGCAGTCTAGAGATTGGGAAAAGATCTTTACCAACAATACATCTAACAAAGGGCTAATATCCAAAATGTATAATGAATTCAAAACGTTAGACACCAACAACACAGAGCTAAACAGAGAATTCACAAAAGAAGAACCTCAAAACCCTGAGAAACAAAGAAATATTCAGCATTCTTAGTCATCAGGGAAATTCAAATCAAAACAACTCTGAGACTCAATTTTATACCTCTCAGAATGGGTAAGATCAAAAACTCAACTGATAGCACAAGCTGGCAAGGTTGTTTAGCAAGAGGAACAGTCCTTCATTGTTGATGGGATTGCAAACTTGTATAATCATTTTGGAAATAAATTTAACTGTTTCTCAGAAAACTGGAAATAGTTCTACCTTAAGAGCCAGTTATATCACTCCTGGGCATATACCTAAAAGACGTCTAACTATACTATAGGGACACTTGTTCAACTATGTTTATAACAGCTTTATTCATTATAGCCAGAAACTGGAAACAACATAGATGCCCCTCAACTGAAGAATAGATAGAGAAAATGTGGCACATCTCCATAATGGAATACTATTCAGCTGTTGAAAAGAAAAACATAGTGAATTTTGCAGGCAGATGGATAGAACTTAAGAATATCATCCTGAGCAAGGCAACCCAGACCTGAAAGAACATGCATGGTGCATAATCGCTTATAAGTGGACATTAGCCATGAAACACAGGATACCAAGGGTACACTCAACAGACCCATAAAATGCAAATAAGATAGATGGTCCAAATAAGGATGCTTGAATCTCTCTTAGAAGGGTAAACAAAATATTCATAGGAGAGAGATAAAGAGAGGGAGGTGGATGGAAGAGGAGATTGGAAGAATTAGAGGGGTTCATGAACAGCTGTGGGTAAAGGCAGGAATGATGGCCAGATGGCCACAAGAATAAATGGAAAGCTGCAACTAGTGGGGGTAGGAAGATAGGAGGTGTCTTTTTTGGGTTGTGCCAAACAATGTATTTTTGATTATATTCACATCCTTACTTTGAGTTAAATCCTTCAGATCAATCCACAGCCATATCTCTTTTGCAATATCCTCTCTATTATTTTATTTATTGATATTTTTAAAATAGCTCACTGAATACAATTTTATATATTCTTGTGCCCAAGATTATGGGTTCACCTACTTAAACATGGTGAAATTTACTGGCCAACCAATTTAAAGAAAACCTACTTTGCCTCTCAGAAAAGAAAACAGTTTTCAATAGCTTCTAAAACTGGATAGGAGGGATGGAGTTAGTAGTTCCTCCCAAATCCATACTAGAATTCTATGAAATCACAGCAAAAAAGAGTCTCAATGAAGGTTGGCCAAGATCAGGTTGGCTTGTGAGCATGTATTCTTGTGGAATGTTGTTCTGACTACACTGAGATGAGCAGTCCCACTGTGAGTCAGACTGTCTTTTTTGAGACATGAACTAGATAAGTGTATAGCTGTGATGAACAGTAGTAAGCATAGGTGAATCCACTCATTGTTCTTGGCTATAAATATGACTAACAGCTTTAAGTTCATGCTGTGACTTTTCTAGTGGTGATTTATAATTTGAAATAATTTTCTGATTAAACAATTTCTCATTTTAACTGTTTGACTAAGTGACATATATCATAGCAACACAAATGTTATTAAAATATTTGTTTATTAAAACAATGTAGTGAGAAAAAACTTGATGGATTTATATGTGTAGAAAAATATGCACTTTTGCATTTATTTTCTATAAAGTGAAATTGAACATAGAGGTTTAACAGTTTAACAGAGTATGTGTATTTTACATGTATATTTTTATGTGTTTGGATAACTGTATGTGACCTATCAGATCATTTACATAAATTGATGGAATACATTCTTTAGAAGAAAAAAAAAGAACACAATAAGAAGGAATAACCTTGAGACACTTGGGAAAGGAAAGGCTTTAATTTTATCAAATTTTATTAAAATGTTTGATAATTATTTTAGTAGATAAAAAGACAAAGGGCATACTGGCTTAATGTATACATGCTTGGCAATAATGCAAGAAAATTTAGTGGCATTTTTAAAAAGTTATTTATTTTATGTATATGAGTATACTGTAGCTGTTTTCAGACATACCAGAAGAGGGTACTGGATCCCACCACAGATGGCTGTGAGCCACCATATGGTTGCTGGGAATTGAACTCAGGACCTCTGAAGAGCAGTCAGTGCTCTTAACCACTGAGCCATCTCTCCAATCCTAGGGGCATTTTGCTTGATTTTAATGAAAAACATTAAAATTTGTTGAATGAAATGGTTAAGAAAGATGAAAATATGGGAAGGAAATCCATTCTGTCATTAGTTTATAAAGAAACTGCTGAGGGAGCACAGGCTAGTAACTTGTAAGTTACTAGTCCAGTCTCCATGTGCACTTTCTGGTCTTTGGTCAACAACATTGTGCCTTTAGGAGATTATACACTATTGTGGAGCAATAGAAAAATACTGAATTTTTGTATCTAATTTTGAGATTCAATATTTTCTTAAACAAATTATGCTTCTTTTTATTAAGATAATTACTTGGGTAAGACTATTTTTTATTGGATATATTCTATATTTACATTTCATTTCGCTTTTTCTGGTTCCCCATCCCCAAAAGGTACCACATGCCCTTTTCCCTCCCCCTTTTCCTCCATCCAACCCTTCCCACTTCCCTGTTCTGGTATTCCCCTACACTGATGTTTTGATCCTTTCCAGCACCAGTGTCCACTCCTGGCTTTTGTCCTATATCATTTGATATGTGGATTGTATCTTTGGTGTCCCAAGAGTCTAGGCTAATATCCACTTATCAGTGAGTGCATACCATGGGTATTCTTTTGAGACCGGGTTACCTCACTTAGTGTGATGTTCTCCAGCTCCATCCATTTCTCTAAGAATTTCATGAATTCATTGTTTCTAATGGCTGAATAGTACTCCATTGTGTATATATACCACACTTTTTGTATCCATTCCTCCGTTGAGGGACATCTGCATTCTTTCCAGCTTCTGGCTATTATAAATAAGGCTGCTATGAACATAGTGGAGCATGTATCCTTATTGCATGCTGGAGAATCTTCTGGGTATATGCCCAGGAGGGGTATGGCTGGGTCCTCCGGAAGTATCATGTCCATTTTTCTGAGGAACTGCCAGACTAATTTCCAGAGTGGTTGTACCAGCTTGCAGTCCCACCATCAGTGGAGGAGTGTTCCTCCTTCTCTACATCCTCACCAATACCTGATGTCTCCTGAGTTTTTAATCTTAGCCATTCTGACTGGTGTGAGGTGAAATCTCAGTGTTGTTTTGATTTACATTTCTCTAATGACTAATGATGTTGAACATTTTTTAAGGTGTTTCTCAGCCATCCAAATTTCTTCAGGTGAAAAATCTTTGTTTAATGCTGTACCCCATTTTTGGATGGGGTTATTTGGTTTTCTGGGGTCTAACTTCTAGAGTTCTTTGTATAGATTGGATATTAGCCCTCTGTCGGATGTGGGGTTGGTGAAGATTTTTTCCCAATTTGTTGGTTGCAATTTGTCATTTTGACAGTGTCTTTTGCCTTACAGAAACTTTGTAATTTTATGAAGTCCCATTTGTCTATTCTTGATCTTGGAGCATAAGCAATTTGTATCCTGTTCAGGAAATTTCCCCCTGATCCAATGTCCTCAAAAGTCTTCCCCAGTTTCTTTTCTATTAGTTTTAGTGTGTCTGGTTTTATGTGGAGGTCCTTGATCCACTTGGAGTTCAGCTTAGTGCAAGGAGATAAGAGTGGATCAATTCTCATTCTTCTTCATGTTGACTTCCAGTTGAGCCAGAAACATTTGTTGAAAAGGCTATCTTTTTTCCACTGGATGTTTTCAGCTCCTTTGTCGAAGATCAATTGGCCATAGATATGTGGGTTCAATTCTGAGTCTTCGATCCTATTCCATTGATCCACCTCCCTGTAACTGTACCAATACCATGCAGTTTTTAACACTAGTGCTCTGTAGTATTGCTTGAGGCCCGGGATATTGATTCCCCCAGCAGTTCTTTTACTGTTGATGATAGTTTTAGGTATCCTGGGTTTTTTGTTATTCCAGATGAAATTGGGAATTGCTCTTTCTAATTCTATGAAGAACTGAGTTGGGATTTTGATGAGGATTGCGTTGAATCTGTATATTGCTTTTGGCAAGATTCCCATTTTACCTATATTAATCCAGCCAACCCATGAGCATGGAAGATTTTTCCATTTTCTGAGGTCTTCTTCCATTTCCTCCTTCAAAGACCTGAAGTTTTTGTCATATAAATTTTCACTTGTTTGGTTAGAGTCATACCAAGATACTTTATATTGTTTGTGGCTATTATGAAGGGTGTCATTTCCCTAATTTCTTTCTCAGCCTGCTTATCCTTTGCATATAGGAAGGCTACTGATTTGCTTGAGTTGATTTTATAACCAGCCACTTTGTTGAAGGTGTTTATCAGCTGTAGGAGTTCTCTGGTGGAGTTTTTTGAGTCACTTAAGTATACTATCATATCATCTGTGAATAGTGATAGTTTGACTTCTTCCTTTCCAATTTGTATCCCTTTGACTTCCTTATGTTGTTGAATTGCTCTAGCTAGTACCTCAAGTACTATAGTGAAGAGATATGGTGATAGGGGGCAGCCTTGTATAGTCCCTGATTTTAGTGGGATTACTTCAAGTTTCTCTCTGTTTACTTTGATGTTGGCTACTGGTCTGCTGAAAATTGCTTTTACTATGTTTAGGTATGAGCCTTGAATTCCTGTTCTTTCCAAGACTTTTAGCATGAAAGGATGCTGAATTTTGTCAAATGCTTTTTCAGCATCCAATGAGATGACCATGAGGTTTTTCTCTTTGAGTTTGATTATGTAGTGGATTACACTGATGGATTTAAATATATTGAATCATCTCTATATCCCTGGGATGAAGCCAACTTGATCAATGTGAAAGATCTTTTTGATGTGTTCTTGGATTCGCTTGGCAAGAATTTTATTGAGTATTTTTCCATCAATGTTCATAAGGGAGATTGGTCTGAACTTCTCTTTCTTAGTTGGGCTTTTGTGTGGTTTTGGTGTCAGGGTTATTATGCCTTCATAGAATGAGATGGGTAGTGTTCCTTCTGTTTCTATTTTGTGGAATAGTTTGAAGAGTATTGGTATTGGGTCTTCTTTGAAGGTCTGATAGAATTCTGCACTAAAACCATCTGGTCCTGTGCTTTTTTTGGTTGGAAGACTTTCTATGACCTCTTGTATTTCTTTGGGGGTTATGGGACAGTTTAGGCAATCCATTTGATCCTGATTTAATTTGGTATTTGGTATCTGTCTAGGAAATTGTGCATTTCCTCCAGATTCTCCAGTTATGTTGAGTATAGACTTTTGTAGTAGGATCCGATAATTTTTGAATTTCCTCAGTTTCTGTTGTTATATCTCCCTTTTCATTTCTAATTTTGTTGATTTGAATACTGTCTCTGTGCCCTTTGGTAAGTCTGGCTAGGGATTTATCTATCTTGTTGATTTTCTCAAAGAACTAGCTACTGGTTTTGTCGATTCTTTGTATGGTTCTCATTGTTTCAACTTGATTGATTTCAGCCCTGAGTTTGATGATTTCCTGTCTTCTACTCCTCCTGGGTGAAATAGCTTCTTTTGGTTCCAGAGCTTTCAGGTGTGCTGTTAAGTTTTTATTATATGCTCTCTCCTGTTTCTTTTTGGAGGCACTCAGGGCTATGAGTTTTCCTCTTAGCACTGCTTTCATTGAGTCCCATAGATTTGGGTATGTTGTGCATTCATTTTCATTAAATTCTAAAATGTCTTTCATTTCTTTCTTTATTTCTTCCTTGACTAAGGTATCATTGAGTAGATTATTCAGTCTACATGTATATGAGGATTTTCTGTTGTTTTTGTTGCTATTGAAGAACACTCTTACTCCATGGTGATCCGATAGGAGGCATGGGATTAGTTCAATCTTTTTATATTTTTTGAGGTCTGTCTTGTGACCAATTATGTGGTCGATTTTGGAGAAGGTACCACGAGGTTCTGAGAAAAAGGTATGGTCTTTTGCTTTAGGATGAAAGGTTATATATATATATATATATATATATATATATATATATATTCCAATTGGTCCAAAGTTTAATGAGTTTCCCTGTGTCTCTGTTTAGTTTCTGTTTTCCTGATCAGTCCACTGAGGATAGTGGAGTGTTAAGGTCCCCCACAATTATTGTGTTAGGTACAATGTGTGCTTTGAGCTTTAGTAAAGTTTCTTTTACGAATGAGGGTGCCCTTGCATTTGGAGAATAGATGTTTAGAATTGTGAGTTCTTCTTCTTTGATTTTTCCTTTGACCAGGAAGAAATGACCTTCTCTGTCTCTTTTGATGACTTTAGGTTAAAAGTCAATTTTATGGCAGGCAGCTGCCATATTGCCTGCAGCTTCCCATCCACCTGGTGGTGGGGAAGCCGGACCCAATCAGCGTGCCAGGTGCTCAGACCCAGCCGGTGATGGAACCAGGTACCCGAGACAGCCTGAGTTTAAGACCTTCGGGGACTCAGGCCTGGAGCTGGAGTTGGGCACAGAGTAGCAGCTGTGCTCTGTACTCGCTGGACCCCGAGCTCCCTGCAGGCAGCTGCCAAATTGCCTGCAGCTTCCCATCCAGCTGGTGGTGGGGAAGCCGGACCCAGCCAGTGTGCCAGGTGCCCAGACCCAGCCTGAGGCGGAACCAGCCTCCCATCCAGCCGGTGGTGGGGACGCCAGACCCAGCCAGCTTCCCAGCAGCTTGGGACCAGCAGGCTGAACCAGATAACTGAGATATCCCAACTTTAAGACCCCTGGGGAAACAGGATAACAGACAGCAAACCCTGAGCAGGAGCAGTGCAGAGCAGCCGCCCAACAGGCGGAACCAAGTACCTGGGATATCCTGAGTTTAAGACCTCAGGGGACTCAGGCCACCTGTCAGCAATCTGTGAGCAAGAGCCCTGCAGGACAGTGGTTCAGGTATCCCAGTCACTGGGAAATAGCCTTACGACCCCACAGGAGGGTCAAGCACCAGCTAGTATCTACAGGACCAATTAACACCAGAGTTAACCAGATGGCAAAAGGCAAACGTAAGATCGCTACTAACAGAAATCAAGGCAGTATGGCGGCATCCGAACCCAGTTCCCCAACAGCAATAAATCTTGGATACCCCGAAACACCAGAAAAACAAGACTCAGATCTCAAATCACTGGTCAGGATGCTGATAGAGGAACACTTAGATAAATCTCTTAAAGTAATACATAAGAAAATAGATCAAAAGCTAGAAGCCATTACAAGGCAAACACAATTAAATCCCAGATATCTCAACACACCAGAAAAACAAGACTCAGATCTAAAATCACTGGTAAAGATGCAGATTGAGGATCACTTAGATAAATTTCTTAAAGTAATAGAGGAGAAAATAGATCAAAAACTAGAAGCCCATACAAGGCAGACACAAAAATCACTTAAAGAAATCCAGGAGAAAATAGAGCAAAAAATGAATCCCAATAAGGGGGAGAAACAAAAATCACTTAAAGAAATACAAGAGAACATGGGTCAACGAGTAGAAGTCATAAAAGAGGAAACACAAAAATCCCTTAAAGAATTACAGGAAAACACAAACAAGCAAATGAAAGATCTGAGCAAAACCATACAAAATCTAAAAACAGAAGTAGAAACAACTAAGCAATCGCAAAGGGAGACAATGTTGGAGATAGAAAACCTTGGGAAGAAATCAGGAGTCATAGATGCAAATATCAACAATAGAATACAAGAGATAGAAGACAGAATCTCAGATGCTGAAGATACCATAGGAACCATGGATTCAACAATGCAAAATGCAAAAAGCTGGTAACCCAAAACATTCAGGAAATCCAGGACACAATGAGAAGACCAAACCTAAGGATTACAGGGATAAGTGAGAATGAAGATCTACAAATTAAAGGGCCAGCAAATATCTTCTACAAAATTATGGGAGAAAACTTCCCCAACCTAAAGAGAGAGACGCCCATGAATATACAAGAAGCCTATAGAACCCCAAATAGACTGGACCAGAACAGAAATACTTCCCATCACATAATAATCAAAACCCCAAATGTACTAAACAAAGAAAGAATATTAAAGGCAGTAAGAGAAAAAGGACAAGTAACATATAAAGGAAGACCTATCAGAATTACACCAGAATTCTCACCTGAGACCATGAAAGCTAGAAGATCCTGGGCAGACCTCATGCAGACCCTAAGAGAACACAAACTTCAGCCAAGACTACTATACCCAGCAAAACTCTCAATTGCCATAGATGGGGAAACCAAGATATTCCACGACAAAACCAAATTTGCAAGATACTTATCTACAAACCCAGCCCTACAAAGGATAATAGGGGAAAAATACCAACACAAGGGGGGAAACAACACCCCAGAAGAAACAAGATAGAAACCCCATCTCATCCAACCCAAAAGAAGAGAACCACTCAAATACAAATAATAATAATAATAATGCCCCCAAATGTCAGGAAGTAATAATTACTATTCCTTAATATCTCTTAATATCAATGGACTCAATCCCCCAATCAAAAGACACAGACTAACAGACTGGATACGGAAACAGGACCCTACATTTTGCTGCATACAGGAAACACATCTCAGTGTCAAAGACAAACACCACCTTAGAGTAAAAGGCTGGAAGACAGTTTTACAAGCAAATGGTCCCAGGAAACAAGCCGGAGTAGACATTCTAATATCAGATAAAATTGACTTTCAACCTAAAGTCATCAAAAGAGACACAGAAGGTCACTTCCTGCTTGTCAAAGGGAAAATCCACCAAGAAGAATTCTCAATACTGAACATCTATGCGCCAAATGTCAGGGCACCCTCATTAGTAAAAGAAACTTTACTAAAGCTTAAAGCACACATCGCACCTAACACAATGATTGTAGGTGACTTCAACACTCCACTCTCCTCAATGGACCAATCAGGAAAGCAGAAATTAAACAGGGATACAGTGAAACTAATTGAAGCTTTGGACCAATTGGATTTAACAGATATATATAGAACATTCCATCCTAAAGCAAAAGAGTATACCTTTTTCTCAGCACCGCACAGTACCTTCTCAAAAATTGATCATATAATTGGTCACAAGACAGACCTCAACAAATACAAGAAAACCCAACTAATCCCATGTCTCCTATTGGATCACTATGGAGTAAAAGTGGTCTTCAATAGCAAGAAGAACAACAGAAAGCCCACATACACATGGAAACTGAACAATACTCTACTCAATGACACCCTGGTCAAAGAAGAAATAAAGAAAGAAATCAAAGACTTTTTAGACTTCAATGAAAATGAAGGTACAACCTACCCAAATCTCTAGGACACAATGAAAGCAGTGCTAAGAGGAAAACTCATAGCCCTGAGTGCCTCCAAAAATAAACTGGAGAGAGCATACACTAGCAACTTAACAGCACACCTGAAGGCCCTGGAACAAAAAGAAGCTAACTCACCCAGGAGGAGTAGAAGAGAGGAAATCATCAAACTAAGGGCTAAAATCAATCAAGCAGAAACAAAGAGAACCATACAAAGAATCATCAAAACCAAGAGCTGGTTCTTCGAGAAAATCAACAAGATAGATAAACCCTTAGCTAGACTAACCAAAGGGCACAGAGATAGTATCCAAATTAACAAAATTAAAAATGAAAAGGGGGATATAACAACAGAAACAGAGGAAATTCAATAGATCATCAGATCCTACTACAAAGACCTATACTCAAAACAACTGGAGAATCTGGAGGATATGGACAATTTCCTAGACAGATACCAAATACCAAAATTAAATCAGCATCAAGTAGATCAGCTAAACAGTCCCATAACCCTTAAAGAAATAAAAGGGGTTATAGAAAGCCTCCCAACCAAAAAAACTACTTGACCAGATGGTTTTAGTACAGAATTCTACCAGACCTTCAAAGAAGACTTAATACCAATACTCTTCAAACTATTCCACAAAATAGAGACAGAAGGGACACTGCCCAACTCGTTCTTCGAAACCACAATTACACTGATACCTAAACCACAAAAAGATCCAACAAAGAAAGAGAACTACAGGCCAATTTCTCTTATGAATATTGATGCAAAAATACTAAATAAAATTCTTGCCAACCGAATCCAAGAGCATATCAAAACGATCATTCACTATGATCAAGTAGGCTTCATTCCAGGGATGCAGGGATGGTTCAATATACGGAAATCCATCAATGTATTCCACTACATAAACAAACTGAAAGAAAAAAAAACACATGGTCATCTCATTAGATGATGAAAAAGCATTTGACAAAATTCAGCATCTTTTCATGCTAAAAGTCTTGGAAAGAGCAGGAATTGAAGGCCCATACCTAAACATAGTAAAAGCAATCTACAGCAAACCAGTAGCCAACATCAAAATAAATGGAGAGAAACTTGAAGCAATCCCACTAAAATCAGGGACTAGACAAGGCTGCCCTCTCTCTCCATATCTTTTCAATATAGTACTTGAAGTTCTAGCGAGAGCAATTAGACAACATAAGGAAGTCAAAGGGATAAAAATTGGAAAGGAAGAAGTCAAAGTATCATTATTTGCAGATGATAAGATAGTCTACTTAAGCGATCCAAAAACTACAAAAGAGAACTTCTACAGCTGATAAACAACTTCAGCAATGTGGCTGGTTATAAAATTAACTCAAGCAAATCAGTAGCCTTCTTGTACTCAAAGGACAAGCAGGCTGAGAAAGAAGTTAGGGAAATGACACCCTTCACAATAGCCACAAACAACATAAAGTACCTTGGCGTAACTAACCAAACAAGTGAAAGATCTGTACAACAGGAACTTCAAGTCCCTGAAGAAAGAAATCGAAGAAGACCTCAGAAGATGGAAAAATATTTCTTGCTCCTGGATTGGCAGGATCAATATAATAAAAATGGCCATCTTGCCAAAAGCAATCTACAGATTCAATGCAATCCCCATCAAAATCCCAAATCAATTCTTCATAGATCTAGAAAGAGCAATTCTCAAATTCATCTGGAGCAACAAAAAACCCAGGATAGCTAAAACTATTCTCAACAATAAAAGGACTTCTGGGGGAATCAATATCCCTGACCTCAAGCAGTACTACAAAGCAATTGTGTTAAAAACTGCATGGTATTGGTACCGCAACAGGCAGGTAGACCAATGGAAGAGGATTGAAGACCCAGAAATGAACCCACAGACTTATGGTCACTTGATCTTTGATAAAGGAGCCACAACAATCCAGTGGAAAAAAGATAGCCTTTTCAACAAATGGTGCTGGTTCAACTGGAGGTCAACATGCAGAAGAATGCGAATTGACCCACTCTTATCTCCTTGTACTAAGATCAACTCCAAGTGGATCAAGGACCTCCACATAAAACCAGACACACTGAAACTATTAGAAAAGAAACTTGGGAAGACCCTGGAGGACATGGGCACAGGGGTAAAGTTCCTGAACAGAACACCAATAGCTTATGCTCTAAGATCAAGAATTGAGAAATAGGACCTCATAAAATTACAAAGTTTCTGTAAGGCAAAGGACACTGTCAGAAGGACAAAACGGCAACCAACAACGTGGGAAATGATCTTCACCAACCCCACAACCTACAGAGGGCTAATATATACATCCAATATATACAAAGAACTCAAGAAGTTAGACCCCAAAGAACCAAATAACCCTATCAAAAATGGGGTACAGAGCTAAACAAAGAATTTTCAGCAGAAGAAATTTGGATGGCCGAGAAACACCTTAAGAGATGTTCAACATCATTAGTCATCAGGGAAATGCAAATCAAAACAACCCTGAGATTCCACCTCACTCCAGTCAGAATGGCTAAGATTAAAAACTCGAGAGACAACAAGTGCTGGCAAGGATGTCGAGAAAGAGGAACACTCCTCCACTGTTGGTGGGATTGCAATATGGTAAAACTGCTCTGGAAATCAGTGTGGTGGTTCCTCAGAAAATTGGGCATGCCACTCCCAGAGGACCCTGGCATACCACTCCTGGGCATATACCCAGAGGATTCCTCTGCATACAACAAAGACACATGCTCCACTATGTTTATAGCAGCCTTGGTTATAATAGCCAGAAATTGGAAGGAGCCCAGATATCCCTCAAAAGAGAAATTGATACAGAAAATGTGGTACATTTATACAATGGAGTACTACTCAGCAATTAAAAATAATGAATTCATGCAATTTGTTGGTAAATGGTTAGATCTGGAAAATATCATCCTAAGTGAGCTAACCCAATCACAAAAGAATACACATGAAATGAAATCACTGATAAGTGGATATTAATGAGCCCAGAAGCCCTAAATACTCAAGGCACAATTAGCAAGTCAAATGACTCTCAAGAAGAAAAAAAGGAGAAGACCCTGGGCCTGTAAAGATTGGATCCTCTATTGTAGACCCAGAACAGAGAAATCGTGGGGGGGGGAAGAGTGGGGAATAGCTTGGGGGGGGAGAGGAATTATGGGACATATGGTGGGTGGGGGGTAACTGGGAAAGGGGAAAGCCTTTGGAATGTAAACAAAGAATATAGAAAATAAAAAAAAGAAAAAAAGAAAAAAAAAGAAAATTAGCAGTGTCATATGAAGCTATAGGAATTCTGATAAGAGTCCTTAGTGCTGCCAATAGAAATTTCCACCTGAAGTTATTTGAATTATGCAATATTGTGTTGGGTTGGTGTTTAACATTAGGCATGCTTTGCATTTTCAAGGACCACATGCATAAGAATAGGGATGCATACTTTTAACCTGATCTCAAAGCTTGCTATGTAGATAACACAGCACAGCTAGAAAAAGAGGGTTACCAAGACATTCATTTGAATAATGTTACTACATATCTGACAATTTAGGAGCTTTATGTTTTTTAAAATCGACCTGTAAGTATAATTATTATAATATATTGTTTTAAAACTGAAACTTAAAATAAAAACTAAAACTGAAACAGTAAAAAAAAAAAAAAGTCAATTTTATCTGATATTAGTATGGCTATTCCAGCTTGCTTCCTGCGACCATTTGCTTGCAAAATTGTTTTCCAGCCTTTTACTCTAAGGTATTGTTTGTCTTTGACCCTGTGGTGTGTTTCCCTTATGTAGCAAAATTTAGGGTCCTGCTTCTTTATCCAGTCTGTTAGTCTATGCCTTTTTATTGGGGAATTGAGTCCATTGATGTTAAGAGATATTAAGGAATAGTGGTTATTTCTTCCTGTCTTTTTTGATGTTATTTTTGTTTTTGAGTGGTTATCTTCTTTTGAGTTTAATGGAAGAAGGTTACTATCTTGCTTCTTCTAGGGTGCAGTTTCCCTCCTTGTATTGGAGTTTTCCTCCTATTATCTTTTGTAGAGCTGGGTTAGTGGAAAGATATTGTGTAAATTTAGTCTTGTCATGGAATATTTTGATTTCTCTGTCTATGTTGATTGAGAGTTTTGCTGGGTATAATATTCTTGGCTGACAATTGTGTTCTCTTAGAGTATACATGAGATCTGCCCAGGATCTTCTAGCTTTCATGGTCTCTGGAGGGAAGTCTGGTGTGATTCTGATAGGTATTCCTTTATATGTTACTTGGCCTTTTTCTCTTACTGCCTTTAATATTCTTTCTTTGTTCAGTACATTTGGGATTTTGATTATTATGTGACAGGAGGTATTTCTGTTCTGGTCCAGTCTGTTTGGAGTTCTATAGGCTTCTTGTATATTCATGGGCATCTCTCTCTTTAAGTTAGGAAAGTTTTCTTCCATAATTTTATTGAAGATATTTGCTGGCCCTTTAAGTTGTAGATCTTCACTCTCATCTATCCCTATTATCCTTCAGTTTGGTCTTCTCATTGTGTCATGGATTTCCTGGATGTTTTGGGTTACAAACCTTTTGCATTTTGTATTTTCTTTGACTCTGAAGTCAATGGTTACTATGGTATCTTCAGCATCTGAGATTCTTACCTCTATCTCTTGTATTCTGTTGTTGATATTTGCATCTACGACCCCTGATTTTTTTCCAAAGGTTTTCTATCTCCAAAGTTGTCTCCCTTTGTGATTTCGTAGTTGTTTCTACCTCTGTGTTCAGATCTTGGATGGTTTTGCTCAGTTCCTTCACTTGTTTGTTTGTGTTTTCTTGCAATTCTTTAAGAGATTTTTGTGTTTCCTCTTTCATGACTTCTGCCTGTTGACTCAATTTCTCCTGCATTTCTTTAAGTGATTTTTTTCATTTCCTCCTTATTGGTTGTGTCTGTTGATCCATATTCTCCTGGAATTATTTAAGTGATTTTTGTGTTTCCATCATGAGGGCTTCTACCCTATTTATGTTCCCCTGCCATTCTTTAAGAGATTTGTTTATGTCTTTTTTGTGTTCTTCTAGCAGCATCATGACCAGCGCTTTTAAATCCAACTCTTGTTTTTCTGGTGTGTTGGGGTATCCAGGACTTGCTGTGGTTGGCGAATTGGGTTCAGATGCTGCCATATTGCCTTGATTTCTGTTAGTAATGTTCCAACGTTTGCCTTTTGCCATCTGTTTATCTCTGCAGTTAGTTGGTCTTATTGTTTCTGGTTGGAGTTTGAAGCTCCTGTGAGCCTGGCCTTTGGCGCTGCTGTTGTAGAGACTGTCTGTACTCCTGAGGTGGAGACTGGGAGGTTTCTGCTACTTGACTCCGAATTACCTCCTCAGCTCTGCTGGGCCAGACTCAAGTCTTCCCTGGGCTTGCTGCTGGACCTGCAATTGGCCTCCTGTGGTTTCTTCCTGGCCTGTCTAGTTGCCAGCTCTTAAGAATCAGATCTTATTTTTTTCCCACCGATCTGGGCTCTTCTGTTAGATCTTTATGGTGACCTGGGCTCCTCTGTTGGTTCTCTATGGTGACCTGTTCAGGCCACCAGCTCCAAGATGGTGGCGTATCTCAGGGCTCTGTCTAACCATGGGATTCCCTGCAGGACCGGAGGTTCTCTGGTTGGACTGTTGGAACCTAGATTGTGGTGCTCTCAGTCCACAGGGCTCTGTCTGGTTAGCTGTCTCTGGTGTCCTGAGGCAAGATGTTGGCCTCTGGCTGTATTCCAGGCACAGACCTGTGAACTGGACGGTGCAGAGACCGCCTGCCAAACTGATCTGGCTCTGGGTGCAGGAAAGAGCCTTACAGGGTAGTTGATGCTAGGCTAGGTCTCTATCCACGCACCTGATCCCAGCATCCAGTATCCGCAGTGACCTGAGGCAAGATGGCGGCCTTGATGCAAGCCCAGGGAGCCGACCCCCAGTGGTTGGCAACAGCTGCTGAGCTGTAGAGGCATAGACCTCCCACCAAACTCCTTTGTCTCTGAGCAGGCAAGAGCCTGACGGGGTAGTCAATGCTAGGCAAGGTCTCTGTCTATGCACCTGTCCCTAGCCCCTAGCCATCCACAGTGACCCGAGGGAAGATAGAGGCCTTGCTGCAAGCCCAAATTATACTTCTAAAGAAATTATTTTAAGATATCAAAAAGTTTTTCATTGTTTCATTCAATTTATTAGAGAAATAGACTTCGTAACTAGAAGTATGTTTTAATCTACAATGCTAGTAGGTAAGGATCATGTGATACTCTGAAGTTGATAATACAGCCATCCTATTATACTGATGTTCCATGAATCTGTCTTAAAACTCTTTAGCTACTTTCCTTTATGGAAGGAAACACACTTTTGTTTAGTAACTCCATGATTTGTTTGAAAATACATTAATCCTTCCATGTGATTATTCTTCAAATTTTAACGTTTTTGTTTATAAGTATGTAGTGAATGTATATCTGTAGGTGTGAGTGTTTGGATGAGAGACCACACATGCAAGCACAGGTGTTAAGGTCTGAGGACTGTCTTCAATGTCATTCCATACCTCCCACAATCTATGTGACAGAGATCCTTGTTCCTTGCTGCGTATGCTGATCTTTAGTGGGTCTAAAAGTTGAGAGAGTCTCATGTTTCCATGCTCAAACTCGTAGGTATCCCTGGGTGTGTGTTGAAGAATTTATGTTGCCCTGGTTTCTTCTTCCCTCCTACTCTGCTTCTTACTCACTATGAGATAAAACTCATTGCCCTACCACCCATTTTTCTGCATGACTCTATACATCACTGCAGAAGCAACCATAACATGGGTTAAGAGAAATCCATTCCCCCCTTAAGATTTTTGCTGGAGAGCTTTCATCATGTCAGTAAAAAAGAAATAATTAAACATGTTCGTTTAGGTTCAGGGCATTGAAGCGAGTGTTATACTATATATGTCTCCTCAGCTATTTCAAGCAGCAATCATTCCTGAAATGCCTTCTTTTCTTCTTTTTTGATCCGTGGAAATCTAATACATAGCTCTATGTACTTCAGTGAATAAGAGAGCAAACATAGAAAAACCATCACTGTACTAAAGTCACAATATCCTGCCTAAACTTGCATTAAAGAAAATAAAAATATACTTATTGTTGGTTTTTAATTGGACTTGAGGATTACAGTCATTTGTAGCAAAGCATCAAATGCTTAGCATTCTATTGCTCTTACTTTTTGTCATGCTCACTTGCCATTTTAGCTGTTACTTTTTTTGTAGATACCATCAAGTATGAAACCATGTTGATCAATACAAAATCTCAGAACTTGACCTTCATTGACAAAACAGTTATTGATATCTTCTCATCAAATTGGTGATGCTGGTAAAGGAGTAAGGTGTGAATTGATGCCACCCCTCTGTGACAGTGTGGCTCCAAAGAACCAAAGGGTGACACTGACTATCAAAATTTCTGAAATACTAAGCAACATTTGGCTTCTCAAACTTGTTGCCCTATCTAACTACTTGAACATTACTAAATTAAGTCCAAAAGATCCATAATATTTGGCATCAAGAACCAGTGTCTAAAGGAAATACAGGACAAAGTGTGGACCAGAGACTTAAGGAAAGGCCATCCAGAGACTGCACCACCTTTGGATCCATGCCACATATAGACAATAAATCCAGATACTATCTTAGATGCCAAGAAGTATGTGCTGACAGGAGCCTGTTATAGGTGTCTCTTGAGAGGCTTTGCGAGAATCTGACAAATACAGAGGAGGATACACACAGCCAACCATTGGACCGAGCATGGGAACCACAATGGAGAAGTTAGAGAAAGGACTGAAGGAGCTGAAGAGGTTTGCAACCCCATAGGAAGAACAACAATATCCACCAACCAGACCCTCCAGAGTTCCCAGGGACTAAACCACCAACCAAAGAGTACATAGGGAGGTAACCATGGCTCCAGTCCCATATGTGGCAGAGGATGCCATTGTCTGGCATCAATAGGAGGCAATGACCTTGGTCCTGTAAAGGATCTATCCCCTAGTGTAGGGGAATGCCAGGGCAGTGATGTGGGAGTGGGTGGAAGAGCACCCTCATAGAAGCAGGGGGAGAGGGGATGGGATAGGGGAAATCAGGAAAGTTTATAACATCTGAAATGTAAATACATAAAATATGCAATTAAAAAAATCCAGCCAGCTTTCTCTTCATTATCAAGTAATATTTTTCATTATTCTTTCCCGTTTTAAATAGCCGTCTTTCCTTCCACGTCTCTCTTTACTTAATAAACATCAAACTGTCAGCCTCTTTTTAACCAATAAGTAACTGTTGAACAAACAGACTTAACATTTACAGTTTCCAATGTAAGTTTAAAATAAATGTGCTACATGTTTATTCCTTTATTTTGAAAATTACATCATATAAATATATAAATATATTGATTTTCATAAGTAAAATATGTTAATATGTATGCAATGTAATTTTTATATTCTTGACTCCATTGTAATAAATAAGACATGTATACATCATTTCCCAGCTAAAAGTCTGCAGTGTTGAGAATGACAGAGAGTCATTAGGTGCAGAAGACTAAAAAGAAAGGATATATATTACTTTGTCAGCACTGGCTACTGGAAATTTAGAGAAAACCATTGAAAAGGAGAGGGAAATTAAATTTGGCCTTGACCTATTTTAACTCCTCATTGGCATCCCATTGGCACTTCATTAACAAGATCTATTTCCCCCTTCAGGATTTTCTCAGGAAATCTATTTTCTTCCTACAATGAAAATATTTCACATGAAAATAAAGAGAGCTATGTGTGAAATATCTGAAAATCGGAAAAATGGTTAAGGGGCATATGTGGGTTGGGACAAGAAATATTTGACAAAGAATTTGCTCATGTGCTTGTGTTTACAAAGCTGAGATATATCAAAGCAGGAAAAATCACCTGATCTTATCTAAGCAAGATGCCAGAGACTGGAGAGGAAAACACTTAGGACCTTTAGTAAGACTCACAGAATAGGTCAGCTAAATGCAAATTGTGAAACTCAAAGGTTGGTTTTAATCCATTCTTCCTGCTTAGTGGAGAGTTTAAGCCTCTCAAAATTCCAAGAGGCTCATATATTTAGGACTAGTTAAAATCCTATTAAGCCAGAGAGGGATTATGTAGATTAATAGAAGGGGGGAGGAGTGGATTTGCTCATTTTATTGTAGCATTGTCTGACTCAATTTTTATTATTGATGACTTTTGTCTGAGTACCTTTCTGATACTATAAGCTTTTATAAGGGGCTTTGCAAATGACAAAATGTAACATTTAATAAAGAAATATTTTGTTCAGGGGGAAATATTTAAAATACTTAAGATGAAAGAACAAATTCAGAATGAAACTTACTGCACAAGTTGTTGGATAGGGCAAGTCTTCGAGAACATTTTAATATAAGATGGAAATTTTCATGAAATTGAGTAAAACATTTGGTTTGCTTGTAAACATTTTTTTTCCTTTTAGGTTATGTATATGCTTTAATTTATTTATGTTTCTCAAGATGTATGCATGTGAACCAATATTTGATTGGTGCTTAAACATTTTCATATTAGGACATTTCTTGATTTTAATTTTTAAAAATAATTCTTTTTCTCAAAAGTTTCTCATCTGCTTATAATGCATTTTGATCAAATCACCCCTTTGATTCTTCCCTCTCCCCGTTACCTTTTAAAAAACCAAAATTCCAAAAATCAAATTTTATGTTTAAAAAAATCACAAGATCACTTAATACTCTACATAGACACAAGAATAGGACCATCAGCTCCATTTGTGTATAGACCCTGTGTCACAGTTTAGTAACCCTGTATAGAAGCAACACTAAGTCTGCCAATAGGTTCTAGATAGGACAGCAACTTTATGTATTTTAGCAACCCCCTTGAACTTTTTATTGATTCTTTGTGACTTTCACATCATGCACCCCAGTCCCCCTCACCCCCCTATTCTCTCTTATCTGACCTTTGCTCTTGTATCCTCCCTCCCAAAATAATACCCAAATGTATAAACACATGACATAGAACAATATCTTATCATGAAAACTGTAGCATGTCACAATATGTCCCATAGTACATAACATTATGCATACATCTTCACTTGCAAATGTTCATTATAATGAGTCACCATCAATATTATATCCTCACCAGAAGGATCCTCACCCTCCCAGTTATCTTGTTGCCCTATGTCATGGAGATCCTCCAGCTTTGGAACAGCAAGGCTGGCCATTTCACATGTCCAGACTGATCACAGATAATCTAGATTTTGGATAGGCCAACTCAGAGCCCTGGATCTGAGCTTTGGTTGGGATCAGAACTGGTAGGATGCTAGCTCTCCATTATCTGTACCACCAGGTAAAGCTTGATAGAAATGGCTCCAACTATGCCACTCGTGCCTACACTGGTTGACAGCAAGGTCAGCTCTCCTGCTCTGATACATTCGGGGCCAGCTTACCGGCACCCATGCCTACAGGACCAGCTCCATTGTGTTACACAGTCAAGGCATGGAGTCTACTATCCCAAGTGCTGTAGCCTAGATCTCCTGCTCTTTCACACTCCAGGCTGGTGTGTGCACCCATGCCTTTACCATCACGGCCAGCTCCACTGTGTTGTCCAGACCTGGAGCTGGGCCTGCTTTCTAGAATATTCCATCAGGCAAGGGACACGGCCAGATCCCCTACTCTCATGATCCCAAAGCCAGCTTTCCCAACTACTACAGGTAGTGTGTTTGTGTGTGTGTGTGTGTGTGTGTGTGTGTGTGTGTCTGGGGAAACATCGCACATGCATAATACCATCTCATGGCAGATCCTCAAGGGCCAGTTCACCCATGCCTCTTGAAAATTACCAGTCCTATTGTGCTGCCTAGATGAGGTTCAGGGCCCACTTTCCCAAGAAATGGAGCTTGTGAGGGGCAGAGATAACTCTCCTGTGCTCAAGACCCTGTGGGCAGGTTTACAGGCTGTAGCAATCAGTTACATCCCCCACTCACATCCTCACGATGACTCATCCAGACTTTGGCCCTAGGTCCAACTCCACTGTGCTGTCTGGAAAGGCACAGGGCCTACTCTCCAAAATGTCATAGTTAACAGGTAGGGCTAGCTCTCCAGAGAAACCCTAACAGTAAGGCTTGAGGCCAGTTCTGCACCACTTCTGACATCCATGTGCTACACACCTGGAACCACAACCAGGAAATTCCTCATCTTCTCTAGTAGTAATATGATCCTTAGACATCAAAACCAATCTCTGCTGCTAGATAACCATTGAGCCAGACATGGTCCACAGTGGCAGCTTGCACTGGGACTTCACCATAACCCTTGGTAGCAGGGTTGGCTACTCACTACAGGCTACTCCTCTCTCCTCTCAAGTCTCCAGTTCAATCTCTATTTATAATGCTCCACTTCTCTTTCACCCTATCTTTCTATCATAGACTTGCTCATTCAGGTTGGTCCTGTTACAGGATAGCCAAGCATCTGGCATAACCCGGCATGACATCTTCTATCAAAACTGTAGGGCCTGACAGCAAGTTGGTGCAAATAGCCTGCCAGTGATGAGCATTGGAAGGCGGGTCTGTGGATGGCACGCAGGTCTCCATCTGCTTCCTCGTAGATGGGGGTCTGTGTATCTATAGCCCACCTGTGCTGTGGCAGAGGGAAGTTCTATGTATCTTTCACAGCCCACAGTGTATGACATGGAGATGCTGGGGTTGTGAGTTATCTGATATTTGTAGGCCTTGAGCTTATAATCACAACTACTGTGATTTAATGTCTGCAATGACCCTGTCATGATTGGCAAGTATTTTTGGGGTGTGGGGGGTGGAGGTGGAGTTGAAGATCTCCAATAATCCAACCTTAAATTTGTTGTCTCTTCCTTCTTCAGATATCTCTTGCCTTGAGTGAATGAGATATGAGATGTGCATCTCGCTGTTTTTTATCCTCTATATGTTGACAAGTTCTTATTCTTGGCTAATCAAATTTATAAATTTATCACAATGATAAAATAATATTATCTCATGAGGATTGAAAAATGTCTCATTCCATAAGTATAATGATATGAATTTTGGGAATGGTTTACTTCCATGTGTATTCAGGAGAACAATATTACGAGGTTCTCCAAGGATTTTAGGCCAAGTTAAGGGGACTTGATATAGTTTTATCTTGTGAATCCTGTCATTAATCCAATCAGAAAGTGTTGTTTCCTGCTGTAACATTCACGTCACAAAAATGCCTGCCTAGCCAAGGCAGTTGTCATTGTCATTTGAGAAATTGGGTAACAATAGGATGGCTGGAGATGAAGGGATTTTGAGATACAAACACTACAGATATTTGGAAACATCATATGGAAATCTATAAGTGTAAATACTCACTAAAAATACACAGAAAGCATATATAAAAGGAGGTTTATGGAGTTATCCTCAAATAGAGACACAAGGCCTCTTGCATATAGCATATACTACTAAATGAATAATCCCAGTTCTAGGTACGGAATATCTCTTTATGAATTGTTGGTTAATGAATTTTCATAAAATGCATTCAACTTTATGTGCTATTTCTTAGATATTCTTGATAAACCCTATTGCTGAAGATACCATATATTTGAGTTCATAGACTACACAGAAATCAATTATCTCCATAGAACTAGTTTGAATAGTTTGAATAGTCCTAAAAGGTTCTATGGACACAACCAAAGGGTCTTTAAAAAGTATTTAATTTTCTTTAATTCTTAATTCTTAAAAAAAATATGTGATTCAGCTTCCCATAAGAGAATGAATGAATAAATTGACTCTGTACACAAAGCTTTACTATAAGACTGTATGGTATTCTTTGAAAACAAAATCAATGAAATTTAAAAATACCTATTCACTCTGATTAAAATAAAGAAAATCACTGGTACAATATCTTTATTTAAACACTGATGAAGAACTGCTGTGATCCTTGTTTGGTACTTGTAGTATGAATATAAATAGAGTCTGTCCTTCGACTACTACATATTAATCTTTGAATCTTCATGCTATATAATGAAGATAAGAACATATAGAATGTTATAGATGTATATTTAGATACTAGTAAGTAACATGGTGGCATAGACACATAGAGAAAGCACTTTCAAAGGCATATGCATGAAGAAGGCAATTCAGAATTTTGATGGAGTTAGGAATTTAAGTTTGTTATGTGATAGAAATGCTATAGTCTGTTCCTAGAACATATAAGAAAATGAGAAATTTTCTTGTTGAAATATCTTTGCAAAATCATAATTATTTAAACTAGCTGTGTAGGAAAAAATGAGAGAAAATAGAGTAAGGAAAATCTTTGAGGACAGCTTTGTCACACAACATTTACTCTTAAATAAATGCTTGGACATAGAACTGAAAATGCATTATATATGACAAAGGAACAGTAATTAACCTGCTCCTTCTAAATGTTCTTGGATGGCCAGTTTCAGAATGAATGGTTGAAGCTGACCAAGGGCAGTTGGTATTAATATCTCTTTAGGGTAATATCTCTACCTTTAGGGTATTATTCTCTCTGAGGCTTCGGTTCAGCACAGGGCTTTCTGTTTCTGTTTTTAAATTTACTGTCAATTTCAACGACTAATTTTTGGTAGCCTAGCAAAAGATGGCATTCAAGCTACAAAATAAGTATAAGTTATTTCTAATATATATTAATTAAATTGACCACTGAACAGAAATATTTACCAATGAGCCTAAAAATTAACTCTAAATAAATATGACACAAATGTCATGGTCAGATGGAGAAATATTACATTTTGACATATATATGTATATATATACATATATATGTATATAATTTAATTATAGAAAATTACTTAATGAGGTTATTACCTGTTTAAATTTGTATGTCTAAATTATATATATATATGTATATATATATATATATGTATGTATGTATGTATATATGTTATCTGTGATAGCTATATTGGAATATTTGTGTTTGCATATTTTACAGGATTTTACCATAGCCTAGTGTCCCTTTATTTTAGGAACAAGTAATTCCTGAACTAGAATTTTGAAAATATTTAAACTCTTTGACATCTGTTTTATTATGTAATTTAAATTTATTTTCCGTAAACATGTGCCTTTTTTTAAATCACAACATGCAAGTGCAACACACACACAATCATACACTAAAACTAATGCTGTCATTAAAATATCTTTCTTAATTCTCTATTTACTAAATGAGAGCCAAGAAGAGATCTAACACTAAGAGGTAGGTCTCATAATTTTAGTCTACACAGTACTATATTTTCATCTTAAAAATCAAGATGTTGTCTTAAATTTGTATGCCTTATTTGTACATGCTTATATTTCATAACCAAACAAGTGCATGAAATTTATATCTATGTTCATCAGGAGCATACAATTAAATAGTTGATTTCCTTCTTGTACTCTTCCATTCACTTATAACTTTGACAAATTTTTCCAAAGGGCAAACATATGTACTCATTTAATAATGTTGGACAGGGAAAATAAAGCATTTGTTCTTGTGAAACTTATGACTAAATAGTAAGTGAGGGGATATAGTCAGTTAAACTAGAGCACTAGATATTTATTTTTAATTTTTTGGTTATTTTATTTATTTACATTTATCCCTCTTCCTAGTTTCTTGTCCATAAACCCCCTCCCTCCCCTTTCCCTGAGGGGGCTTACCCACCCACACAACCACTACTACCTCAGCAGTCTAGCATTCTGCAAATTAGGGCACTGAGCCTCCACAGGACCAAGGGCCTCCCCTCCAATTGATGCATGACAAAGCCATCCTCTGACACATGTAGAGGGTCTCTCCCATGCCCCTCCATGTGTACTCTTTTGTTGATGGATTAGTCCCTGGAGCTCTGGGGGTGATGTTGTTCTTCCTATGAGGTTGCAAGCACATCAGCTCCTTTAGTCTTTCCCCTAACTCCTCTGATGGATTCCCAGTGCTTAGTCTGATGGTTGGCTGCAAGCATCCTGATCTATATTGGTAAGGATCTGGCAGAGCCTCTCAAAGAAACAACTATACCAGAATTTGATATAAGGGAATGGTGCTGTCTTGAGCAACATTTAGAAACATGGCAGTAAAAAAGTAGTAAATGCATGGTATTATGTAGAGGAAGCTTACAGTTGCCAATATCTTAGAATAATATTGTTAAATACAAATATAAAAGGCAATCCTTTTATATGTAGAGGAGTCAATGATATTGATATTTTTGGAATCCTACTGCCACAAATAAAATGTAGAAGATTCCATTACTGTGGACCCTCCTGTGAAGCCAATGGTAGCGAATCAAAATTCCCAAAAGATGTGTTCAATGATGCTCCCAAAATTAAGATGCTAACAACCCTGAATATATGACATCTTGATTTGCATTGCCTTACTTTGTTCTTTTAATTAGAACCCAGAAAGCAAACCTATAGATATGCAATGAGAACAAAACATTATGAACATAATGACTACTTTGTTAAACAGTGCCTGAAGATTCAGTATGTTCCAGAATTCTTGAGTTTTAGGTGATTTCATTAAAAATGATAATATCAATTATTGTGTTTTCTTTGATCAAATTTTTAAAAATACCCCCAGGTGGTGGTGGCACATGCCTTTTATCCTAGCACTTGGGAGGCAGAGGCAGGTGGATTTCTGAGTTTGAGGCCAGCCTGGTCTACAAAGTGAGTTCCAGGACAGCCAGGGATACACAGAGAAACCCTGTTTCAAAAACTAAAAAAAAAAAAAAAACAAAAAAAGAAAATTTTAAAAAATACATATACTATTTTTATGTTGGAAAGTATATCCATTTATTTATTAAGTTCATAAGATTAATTAATTATTTTTAAGAAGTTGTATACTTTTTATGAGGTTAAGTTTATCATTTACTTCTCTTTTTTCATTCATTCTTTTTTTTTTCTTTTTCAAGACAGGGTTTCTCTGTATAGCCCTGGCTGTCCTGGAACTCACTCTGTGGATCAGGCTGGACTTGAACTCAGAAATCTACCTGCCTCTGCCTCCCAAGTGCTGGAATTAAAGATGTGTACCACTACTGCCTGGTTATCATTTACTTCTTAAGTAGAAAGACAGAAAATAAAACAAGATATTAGAATTAAGTACAAACATGAGAATATTTAGCTAATGTTTCTCTAATATCTAAGCTACTTGTAGCTCATTAATGGCTTCAACATAATTTTTCAAGTTGTAGCAAGTTATTTTTATGTTTTATGTATGCCAGCTACATCAATTATTTTGCAAATAAGTTTATCATAAAACTTGTAGAATTGTAGAAGAAAATTGGAATAAAAAGTACTGACTTTTAATGATAAATATTTTGAGATGTTGAAATGGAGTTCATTTGCAAGTCATTGTGTATAGAAACAGGTCTTGTTTAATTAAATCATGGAGTGTTTTCTCTTAGCAAACATGTGAATAGCTAGCAGAAAAGTAACCCTGTCCTAGTGTTTGTCTATATTCTTGTAAAGTATATGTTAACATTTTAGATTCCTATCATAGCATGTTTTCTGATGGAAGTAATTTTTTTAAGAAAATAAATGTTCAAATGAATGGAATTTTAATTATTTAAAAGTCACATAGTGAGCCAAATTCCACATTAAGTCTATTTGGAAAAAATATTTAAAAAGGTGAATACAGAGATAATCAATGTTAGACCCTAACACTGACAGTTGTACAGGCAGGTTTTATAATTTTTTTCTGAAAGCTTAACAGATATAGTAATAACAAAACAAATATTATGCTGTTTTTATAAAACAGTTATAGCCTTCATATAATAAAAGAAATCACAGATTTTAAGCATATAATATTGAATATTATTAAATAGGAAATATATATTATATGCACATATCTAAAATGAACACATTAATTCAAAATGAAACATAATCTATAATTTCTATATTCAAATAATAATAACTTATACACGTATGATTTTACATAGACAACGTACTTTTTAAAATACAATATATTTTTCTCATTTCTGTAGGACCTGTTTTTTTGAGAAAATCATCCAGACCGATCAGCCATTATCCAAACTAACCAGAGGACACAGAGATAGCAAAATCAGAAATGAAAAGAGAAATATAACAACAGAAATTGAAGAAATTAAAAATATATATCTGATCATACTCCTAAAACCTATTCTCAATGAAACTGGAAAATCTAGATGAAATCGATAATTTTTTAGACAGATATAAGGTATCAAATTTAAATCAGGAACAGATAAATGATCTAAACAGTCCTATAATCCCTAAAGAAATAGAATCAGTTATTAAAAGTCTCCCAACCAAAAGAGGCAAGGACCAGAAGATTGTAGTGCAGAATTTTATCAAAGAAGTCCTAATACCAATATTTCTAAAACTATTTCACAAAATAGAAACAGAAGGAACAGTACACAATCCTTTCTAGGAAGCCAGTTACACTGATAGCTAAATTACACAAAGACACAACAAAGAAAGAGAACTTCAGACCAATTTCCCTCATGAATATTGATGCAAAAATACTCAATAAAATTCTCACAAACTGAATTCAAGAGCACATCAAAATGATCATTCAGGATGATCACCAAGTCTTCATCCTGGGGATGCACGAATGGTTCAATATATGAAAATCTATCAATATAATCCACTAAATAAACAAACTCAAAGGAAAAAAAAACAAACATCTCACTAGATTCTGAAAAAAACCTAAGCAACATACAACGCCCCTTTATGTTAAAAGTATTCCAGAGATCAGTAATTAAAGGCTCATACCTAAACATAATAAAAAAAAAAACATGTAGCAAACCAGTAGTCAACATCAAATTCAATGAAGAGAAAGTTGAAGCAATCCCACTAAAATGAAGGACAAGACATTGTTGTCCACTGTACCCATCTCTATTTCATATATTACACAATGTTCTATCCATAACAATTTGAAAATGAAAGGAAATCAAAATGATATAAATTGGGAAGGAAAAAGTCAATATATCACTTTTTGCATATGATATAGTATCCAGAAGCAACAAAAGAAAATCTACCAGAGATCTCCTAAGCCTGTTAAACAACTTCAGCAAAGTGGCTGGATATAAAATTAACTTAAACATTAAAAAGCCTTCCTATGCTCAAACATAAACAAGCTGAGAAGGAAATAATTTAAATGGCATCCTTCACAATCATCACAAATAATATCTTGCTATGACTCTAACCAAGCATGTGATACGTCTGTATGACAAGAACTTCAAGTCTCTGCAGAAAGAAATGGAAGAAGACCTCAGATGATGGAAAGATCTCCCATGCTCATGGATAGGCAGGATTAACATAGCAAAACTGCCATTTTACTTAAAGCAATATATAGATTAAATTCATTCCCATCAAAATTCCAACTCAGTTCTTCACAGAGATAGAAAGAGCACTCTCAAATTCATCTGGAATAGCAACAAACCCAGGATGGCAATACAAGAACTTCTGGGTGAATCACCACCCCTGACCTCAAGCTGTACTACAGGGCAAAAGTGATAAAAAACTACATAGTATTGGTACAGAGACAGGTAGGTAGATCCCTGGAATAGAATTGAAGACTCAGACTTGAACCCACACACCTATGGTCGCTTGAACTTTAACAAAGAAGCCAAAACTATCCAGTGGATAAAAAGAGAGTATTATCAGCAAATGGTGCTGGTTCAACTAGGGGTCAGTATGTAGAAGAATGCAAACTGTTCCATTCTTATCTTCTTTTAAAAGCACAAGCCTAAGTAGATCAAGGTCTCCTCATAAAACCAGATACACTGAATCTATTAGAAGAGAAACTGGGAAAAAGCCTTGAATACAAGGGCACAGGGGAAAATTTTCTTAACAGAACACCAGTGGCTCATTCTGTAAGATAGACAGTAGACAAATGGGACTCCATAAAAATGAAAAGCTTCTGTAAGGCAAAGGATACTCTCAATAGGACAAAATGGCAACCAGCAGATTGGGAAAAGATCTTTACCAACTCTACATCCAATAAAAGTCTAATATACACTATATACAGAGGAATTTAGACTCCAGAAATACCAAATAACCCTACTAAAAATGGGGTATAGGGCTAAACAAAGTGTTCTCAACTGAAGAATATCAAATGGCTGAGAAGCACCTAAAGAAATGTTCATCATCCTTAGTCATCTGGGAAATTCAAATTAAAACAACCCTGAGATTCTATCTCATACCAATCACATTAGCTAATATCAAAACCTCAGGTGACAGCATATGCTGGTGAGGATATGGAGAAAAAACACTCCTCCTTTGCTGGTAGGACTACTAACTGGGAAAAATAACTTTGGAAATCAGTCTGGGGATTCTATAGAAAATTTGAAATACTTCTACCTGAAGACCCAGCTATACCACTACTGGGCGCACACCCAAAAGATGCTCCAACAAATAACAAGGATACATGTTCCACTATGTTCATAACAGCCTTATTTATAACAGACAGAAGCTGGAAACAACCCAAATGTTCCTCAACAGAGGAATAGATACAGAAAGGTGGTACATTTATACATGAGTACTACTCAACTATTCAAAACAATGACTTCATGAAATTTTCAGGAAAATGGATGGAACTAGAAAGTATCATCCTGAGTGAGGTATCCCAGGATGGTTGCTTTATAGTAACCATCAGAAAAGAACACACATGGTATATACTCAGTGATAAGTGGATTTTAGTGACCCAAAGCTCCGAATGCCTATGATACAACCCAGTAACCATATACAACTTAAGAGGGAAGACCAAAGTTTGGATGTTTCAGTCCTATATAGAATGAGGAACATGATAATTACAGGTGGTAGAGAGATGGAGGGAAAAGGGGAAGGGATAAAAGGGGGAGCAGGTATTGGATGTGACAGGAGAGAAATACAGAGGTTCAGGAAATTGAATAGAAACACAGCAGCAGGGGATGGAAACTGGGGTTAGCCATTAGAAAGTCCCAGAATCCAGGGAAGCAAGAGGCTCACAGGAGCCAAGGGTGATTACTTTAGCCAAAATATCCAACAAAGGGGAGGAATGTCCTGTAAGGAACACCTCCTGTAGATAGTCATGGGCCCCAGTTGAGGGATGGGGCCTCCCACCCATCTCAAAATTATTAACCCAGAAATGTTCTTGTCCAAAGGAAACGCAGGGACAAAAAATGAAACAGAGACTAAAGGACAGGCCATTGAACAACTGCCCCACCTAGGAATCCATCCCATCTGCAGACACCAATCCCTCACTCTATTGCTGATGTCAGGAAGTGCTTGCTGAAAGGAGCCTGATATGGCTGTTAGATGTGAGGTGCTACCAGCA
Organism: Apodemus agrarius; assembly: GCA_964023405.1. Classification (NCBI taxonomy): domain Eukaryota; kingdom Metazoa; phylum Chordata; class Mammalia; order Rodentia; family Muridae; genus Apodemus; species Apodemus agrarius. The sequence goes on from OZ030023.1 coordinate 44,883,483, forward strand.
ACTGACCAATATTGATGCAGAAACTTACAGCTCAGCTATTTAACTGAGCCTGGGTATCTAGAAGATCTAGAGGAAGGACTAAAAGAGCTAAAGGGTATTGCAACCTCATAAGAAGAAGAGGAATAAGTGGACCAAACAGAGCTCCCAGGGACTAAACCACCAACCAAAGTATATAAATTGAGGGATCCAGGATTCTAGAAAAATGTAGCAGAAGATGGTCTTATTTGACATTAATGGGAGGGAAGGGAGGCTTGATGCCCCAGCATTAGGGGATGCTAAAGCATTGAGGTGGGAGTAGGTTAATGATTAGAAGAGCATCCTCACAGAGAAAATAGGCAGGGGAGGGGGGAATGGGATAGGGGGTTGGGGAGGGGTAACCAGAAAGGGCAATATCATTTGAAATGAATAAAATAATTACTTAAAAAAGATGAGGTCATGAAGTTGAGAAGGGGTAGGAGTAGAGGAACACTCCTTCACTGCTTGTGGGATTGCAAGCTGGTACAACCACTCTGGAAATCAGTCTGGCAGATCCTCAGAAAACTGGGCACAACACTTCAGGAGGACCCTGCTATACCACTCCTGGGCATATACCCAGAGGATTCCCTGGCATACAATAAGGACACATGCTCCACTATGTTCATAACAGCCTTATTTATAATAGTCAGAAGCTGGAAAGAACCCAGATGTCCCTCAATGGAGGAATGGATACAGAAAATGTGGTATATTTACACAATGGAATACTACTCAGCAATTAAAAACAATGAATTCATGAAGTTCTTAGGCAAATGTTTGGAACTGGAAAATATCATACTAAGTGAGGCAACTCATTCAAAAAAGAATACATATGGAATGCAGTTACTGATACATAAATATTAGCCCAGAAGCTCAGAATACCCAAAACCCAACCCACATATTAAATCATTCACAAGAAGAAGGAAGGAAAGGGCCCAGTACTGGGAAAGGCTTGATGCAGAATTGTTGGGGATTACCAGGACAGAGGAGTGGGAGGGGGTTGATTAGGGAAAGTGCTGAAGGAAGAGGACTCATGGAACTTAGGGGGAGGGGGATCCAGGAAAGGGAAAATCATTTGGAATGTAAACAAAGATTATAAAAAAAATAAAATAAAATAAAAGAGAAGGGGTAGGAGTGACATGACAAGAGTTGGAGGGGAACATGTGAGTGATAGAAAATGTAATATAGTACTTATTTATAAAATCCTCCAAAAGTAGTAAATAATACAAAATTAACATTTACATTTGGATGAAAAACATAATGAAAAAATAGATCCTCCACAAGAAAATACAGTGCGATCTGTGACACTCCCTTACTACTAATTTCAAACTTTGAATGGGAAACCAAAATCTGACCTTCTCAAACAAAAGCTTATTGAGTTTCCCTGATAATAAATTCATGCGATGACCCCAGGATGATGGCTTTACTCTAGAATAATGGTTGTACTCCTTTGTTTGTTTTGTGTGCTGTGGGATAGCCAAATTCATTGGCTATATACTGATTTATGACAACGTTTACAAGATCCCTAATATGACTTGCTGCTTTCTATCCTTTCAGCAGAATCCAAAGGCGTGTCCAAGGAAATGCTTCATCACTTGTCCACTTGGGAAATTTTCTTGACATGGCCGTCAATTTCAACTCTTTCCAACACGTATAATGCTTTAGTCTGTTCAGGGAGTGCTGCCTCACTGTTAAACATGATAATAAGGAAAAACGTGTTTTTTTTTTAATGGACAGATTTCCCTGTCCTTCATATTGGTGTTTACCTTCTGCTCCATTGCTTCAGGGGTGCTATAAATGCTTTTCCTTTATAAATCCCATATAAGCATCATTTCACTTGTTGAAATTTACTTAATTTGTGACTCAATGCAGAAATTTTAGACTTCAACTACCTGAATTATTTGAAGAAATATTTAGATGATACAGTGTCTCTTGATAGCATTGATTTAAAGATGCATTGTTCTGGTAGTCTACCTCATTTCCTCTGGAATTTGGCTTTTCCACTTACTTGTTTCTTTTTTTTTTTCTACTCTCATATCATATTCATTCTTACTTTTGGCATCACAACAATGCTTTACTCTCTGGGAATTATTATGAAAACAGTACTCTCTGTTCATCATCCAGGAGTGGAGGTCTATCTTAGCTGTATTTGCAGAGGTACTCTAAGATAAATTGTACTCAGTTTCTCTTCCCTAGCTCTGGTTCTGCATAACAGCCACCAAATCAATATGAAACTTGTCACTCATCAATATAGTACAATGGGATAAAGCTAGCAAATTTATATACTATCTAGTGATTAACACTAACCCTAATATATTATGGATGTTAGATCAAAAATTCATGACTTATTAATAAATGTACAATAGTGCTACAAATTAACTATCTATTAGTGTTAGGCATATGGTATATATATCAGGTTACCTGTTTTCCAACTGCTTGGTACATGGTTTTGATTTTGACAGCGGTAGAGAATTGAGTCTTCACAAGTGGATTCAGTCCATCCCTGCCTCCCTTAACTATAAATCTACTTCCTCTTTTCTAAAGTAGGGATAATTATATAGGTTTATTTAGTAGAGCTTCTGAGAACAGCTCTTAATAGTTTCTTCACACATCCCCACACAGTTACTTCTTTCAGAATTTTCTCTAGTACAAGCATGCAAATATAGTATGCTTTGATCATTACATATGAAATAGTACTCCATTCTTCATTCCATATACTTCCTGAATACAATGACATGGAATAAACATTATCATCCTAAAAGATAGAAACAAAAAGAAAAAAATAGAAAATGCTACAAACAAACAAAGATGACCATCTAGAAAAATGTACTTTGTGAATATTTGAATGAGTTTCTTTAAATATGCATTTAGCTTATTTTCATCTCTAGAACAAAGATGTATAACACAATATGGCATTTGTAAGGAAACATGATGTTTATAAATAACCATGGGTATTACAAGAATAAAAGAAAAAACCAACAAGACTAACCATAATAGGTAACTTTAAGGAACACTATTTTGTTTTTTTTTTTTGTTTTTTTTTTTGTTTTGTTTTGTTTTGTTTTCGAGACAGGGTTTCTCTGTGTAGTCCTGGCTGTCCTGGAACTCACTCTGTAGACCAGGCTGGCCTCGAACTCAGAAATCCGCCTGCCTCTGCCTCCCAGAGTGCTGGGATTAAAGGCGTGCGCCACCACGCCCGGCCCAGGAACACTATTTTGAATGAATAAAATACTGTGCACATATAATGTTATGTATTTTTATATCAAAAGGAAGCAATGCTGGAAGATGTTTTTATGTTGCTCTCTCATACCATTCAGGAACAAAATCAGGAATCCTCTATACACATTTCCTCAAGTATGCATTTTCCTAAAAGGAAAATACTTCTGTGCTTAATTTGTCTTATCTGCCCAGGGATATCGGTTATAAGATACCTTGCCAATTTTTTAATGATATGAATGATTGTGCCAGGATTGTTCTATGCCAGCTGCACAGGACTAATTATCTACTTTCCTCAAATGTCTAACTTTGAATAATTATGGTTTATTGGGAATATATAGAGTCTAGGCTAGGGAGAGACTAGAATCCTGACTAATCCATTATATTTTTTTCATTTTATTGAACATAGATTTTATGCTCACATACTATATCCTGGTAATGATTTCTGCTTCTTCTACACTTCCAACTTCTCCCCACCTCCACACCAGTTTATGTCCACATCATTTCTTTCTCTTTAGAAAATAAGCAGGCTTCTATGCAACAATAATATAATAAAATATGGTAAAAAAAAATCTAGCACATGAGAGCTAGAGAAAAGAAACAGAAAATATCAATCAAATTAAATTCAAATTATAAGATAAGATTTTCAAAAGAAGGAGAGTTTCAAACACCACATTATGAGACAAGGAATGCCAAAGCATGCTGTTGAGATCATTTTCTATTGGTTATCTACTGCCGGGCATGCATTCTACCCCCCAAGACTTATTTGTATCTCCAGTGAGATTTACTTGTAGGACTCTAAAATGTCATGGAAGGTAGTTATCAATTGGAGACTCTTCTGAGCAAAAAATGCAGGCATGTTTTCACCTCACTTCTCAGCTGTAGGACCCAAACTGATGCAGATCCAGCAGACCCAGCACATGCTGCCTCAGTCTCTGTGTGTTCAAATGTGCTTCAATCATGTTGACTTAGAGGACCTTTTTTTTCTTGGTGTCCTAAATCTCCTCTGATTATTATACTATTACCACTTCCTCTTCTATGAGCTTCTGAACCTTGTTATGAAGGATTTAAGTTTGACTGTTTCTTAGAAGAGTCTCAGTGTAATAACTAACTGTGGGTCTCTATATTTGTTCCCTTATTCTGAAGGGGGAATGTTTCTCTGATAACATTTGAGCAATGCCATGATTTATGAACATGGCTGAATGCCATTTAGATATTGTAATCAATCTTGCAACATATATCCATCCACCTGCAATTTTCTAACTCTATATCTAAAGTATATGGGTCTAAAGATTGTACCTTGGCTACTGGTGGATGGGGGAGCAGGGGGAGGAAATAGGACATGTGGGAACTTTGGGGGATAGGGAACCAGAAAAAGGGAAATGAAATGTAAATATAGAATATAACCAATAAAAAAAACTTAAAAAGAGCTAATATCCACACATAATCAAATGTTTATCATATCAGCTTTCTGGGCTGGAACACTGAAAATGGAATAATTGCTGGTGAGATGTTATCTGAAATCCCAAACCAAACAAAAGTAAATAGTATTCTAACAAGCTTGTTTTATATTTAGTATATATATATATATATATATATATATATATATATGTGTGTGTGTGTGTGTGTGTGTGTGTATACTAGTATATATATGTATATATTACTTGTATGTATATACTTATTATATATAAATATATAAATCATAAGCATATACATATGCAAACATTAAAAGCTCAGAATTGAAATCTGCAAGTGGTGGGGCTGTGGTGGGTGGGCATCTCTAGGATATACCAGAGACTGGGGATGGGAGAGATGTCATAAATGAAACCCATGAGGATTCACTCATGAAGTAATAATTCATCCATACATTCTCTTATATCTTGTATTGCATTTGTGTTGATTGTATTTCTGAGTATAGGCAATAACCTTGAAGATAGAAGCAGTGTGTCCTTCTCTGACAGAAAGCAGATAAGTTTCCTGTCCAGTATTGTTTATCAAACATAATGCCTCCTTCCAGGCTAATGGGAGGACAGGTCTACTAGCAGTTTTCTTTATAAAAGCAGTTCTCTCAATTCAAATTTCCTCAACTGTGACATGAAATTACTGTGTTCAGCATCTACCTGGGGCTGTCTCAGCATTGTCTGAAGGGACTTTAGGGCTTGTGCAAAACCCAAGTGGTCATGAATCTTCTTCATGAATACTTCCTGCAGTGTTGTGAATAATAAAGACCCCATTTTGGACCTAGGAGGCTCCTTTTTCCTAGTAGCATCTAAGAAACTGTGACAGGATAACTTGTTTAAACAAGGAAATAGTTCAAATCATTTACAGTTCTTCACATGTCCTTTCTGATAGGAACACATTTATTTCTAACTGACAAATTAAAATGTAAAAAGAGATCTCTTAATTAGGTTCTATGAAATTTTAGATATATGTGTACATTGTTTAATGTACAAGTAAGGTCTAGTAGGTAAAACTTGTAAACAAACATTGATTGTTTCTTATAATATATTAACTCTTTTTATTATTTAAAGTAAATGATTCGTGATCATTTATGGTATTATAGCATATTAATGTACTACAATAAAATAGAAAGTCTTGATATTACTGCCATCTACCACAATTGATCAATTATTCTCTAAGCTGCAAATAATCTTCTCTTCATGTCCTAATAATCTGCATTCTTCTGAATACTCTACACATTACAAAAACAATTTTAGATACAGATATAGAAAACAAACATTGCCTAGTATTGTTAGAAATATATAACAGTGTGGCAGACATGGATGTAATATGAAGAGTCTTGTGAAAGTAGCAAGTACAACCACCACTGAATTGGGAAAATTTGCTAAGTAGCGTTATCAGCAGCAGATAAAACATGCACACTGAAGACACAGAAATGTGTTCAGGTACATTGTATCACTGTAGTACTAAAGGACATAAGAGAATGTACATAAACACACTGGAATATTACTTATCAAGAAAATGGAATAAAATCCCGCCATCAGAAATAATGTAACTAGAACCGCAGATCATTTTGTTACTAGTATGTATAAACCAGGTGTAGAAAGAAAAATTCACTAGCACATATTTTTCAATCTGTCAGAAAATAAAATAATTTTCTTATTAAAAGCTAACTGGCCTCAACATGTTTGTTATATATTTAATTCTGCTAGTATATTTATATTACTTATCTATGGCCACAGGCCTCATTATATTCCATAAATTCATATAATGTTCAAATAAAATTCTGTTTTTATATACTTGACTCTAAAACCTACATAACATTATGAATATATTGAGAAAATAATCTTCCTTTTGAATATTTTTAATGGTAGCACATTTGGAAATATATTAAGTAAAAACAGAAATCATTAAGGTGATGTATTTGAAAAATGTGGTACTGAAGTTTTAATTTAAGGATTAAATTCTTAACAATTTTAACTTCAGTGTAATAAGTGACCTGATAGCTATAAGTTCTGCTTTATTTGAATGTCTGTGATTTCACTTGGCATAATTTGTTTCTGTGCCAAAGTAGCCACAGGTCTAAAGTTTATAGCTGCAAAGGCAAAATAAAAGTAGCTCAATTTATTCTGTAGATAGCATATGCTCATATCATTGAGAAATCTGTACAAATTTATGGTACTTTTAAAAAGTTTCTGATATATTTTTATTTTCATTGTTTCTATTATGTTTCAATGTTCATGAATATATTACTAGTAGAATGGTAATGGAGTTGAAGAGGGAAACATATATATATATATAATTAGATGCATTTAGAGAATGTGGTATATAAATTCAATGGAATATCATTTATCCAACTATAATTATATATACATACACATGTATGTATAAAATTGAATATACATATAATAATGAAATTTAAAATATGTATTTGTGAACAATGTACTAAAACTTGTGTTTTCTTCAAACTCATCTCTGATATTTGTCTTTAATTTCTAGGAGGTATTAGCTAATCTGAATGGGATGACTAAGAAGAATTCCTACCTGTGTCACCTGAGGACATCAACTCAACCAGAGGTGTTCTTCCACAGCAGCATGATGGAGGGGGATGGTGGTATTCAGTGACATAATAATTCATTTGAGGATAATTTTACCCAGTGCCATTTTCCACTGATGCCTATAATTATATCAGATTTTAGAGAAACTGTGAAGTCTAGAAATTTCTCAAAACTCAGAGGTGTTACATAAATATATGGTTTCCAAAAGTGAAGATAGCCTTTTTCTGTGTTAGTCTTTCAAAATTCAGAGTGCCAAATGTGTTTTAATATGCATATAATTTTCTGCTACCATCAAAGCTCAATCACAAGGAAGAATCCTTGAGGCATAAATCTGTTCTGATGATCCAGGCCTTGTATCCTGACTTTGCTATTTCTTCAAAAATAGAGACTTTCTTCATGCTGTATGAGGTCACCAAGAGTGATATCAACAACCTACATTATTTGATATTAACTTCTTTTTAAATATTATATGTGGGTTTTATATAATTTTATAGAAATATAAAATAATATTTTCTTGAGAATTTTCAAACAATATTGGTGTTATTTGTCCCTTCATCCTCAGTTTGCATGGACCTCAGTTCATCCTTCCTGGTTGGAGTTGTTACTGTCGCATCTCACATCATATCCCCCCCCCCGCCCCGCCCCGTAATATGCTACTTTCATTTTTAACTCCACCCTTCAAAGCCCTAACTACAGTTTCTTTATACGGTTCTGGTTTGTATGATTTCTCCACATTGTATACCCACACCTGAACATTTGAACCAGGGAATCACAGACGAGCAAGAACATGTATATTTTGTCATTCTCAGGCTGATTACCTTGATTTTTTTTTTTATAAATCCAGCCATTAACCTGCAAATTTCATGACATTTTTCCTTTAACACTGAATTGTATTCTGTTGTGCATGTCTCCCACTTTGTCATTATCTATTCATTTTTGGAGGACGTTCAGACTTTTTTTTATTATCCCATTCTTGAATTAATGGGTATAGGGTGTCAGTGTGTCAGTGAACATTACTAAACACAAGTCTCTACAAAGTAAAATGCAAAGTCTGTTTGACATATGCCAAGAAGGACTGTTGTTGAGTCATTAAGCAATTTTATTTTATCTTTTCATTGTTGTTTTGGTTTGGTTTTGTTGTTTTGTTTTGTTTTGTATGTTGATTTCTGGAGCTGACTGCATCTATTTGAATATCGATTCTTCTTTCTCAAAAAAACCTTGTCAACATTTGTCCCCAGTTGTTTTGTTGATTTTTGACATCTGACCCAGGGTGAGATGAAATTTTATACTGTATTGGATTTTGTTTCTAAAATTGTTTTAGATAAGACAACCTATGGTATTTCTTATACATTCTTTATTTATTTTACTTATCACTCTGTGATTAAATCCTTAATCTGTTTGTGGATGGAGCCACCTGTTTCTTGGCTCTTTGCATTTTAAGTTCTTCGTATTGGATATTAATCATTTGTCAAGTAAATAAGCTGGTAAAGATTATCTCCTCTAGTTGGTCAGTGGTTGCACACACCTTTAATCCCACCACTTGGGAGGTAGAAGCAGTCAGATTTCTGAGTTCAAGGCCAGCCTGGTCTATAGAGTATGTTCCACAACATCCAGGGTTACACAGAGATGCCCTGTCTTGAAAAGCAGAAAAAAATTATAGCCCAGTATTCATGTTTTGGCTATAAATTCTTGGCAAACAGTCCTGTTCAGAATGTTTTCCTCCATACTTATATCTTCTTTAGTGCTGTTATTAATGCTTTCGTATTAATGCTTTAGGTTTCAAACTGAACTCTGTTCTATTTGGATCTAGTTTTTGTTCAGGATAACAGGACTGGCACAATTTCATTCACCTGGGCAAGTGCTCCAGATATGAAAACAGATGAAAGGGATACCTACTATTATTTTGCTAAAGGAAAATAGTAATAAAATTTACTTCCCATGGCATTGATATACTATCGACCAATGACATGCACCACTCAATTATCATCAAAGGAGCTCCTTCTTTCTGTAGATGATAATTCACACAGAGACCCAAAATGGTAAAAGTGCAAACAGTAAGAGACATTTTAGCATTCAGTACTATAAGATTTGTCTTCATCTTAACCCTTCCATAATGCTTTGGAATCTATGCAGGAAAGAAGGCAGCAAGAGTGTACAATCCAGAGGTGGCAGATGATTTCAATGACATAGTGTCTTTCAGGTATTAGTGTATGGATACACATGCATGCATAGAGACTTTGAAATCATGAGTAGACCCTGAAGAGGCTCTGTAAAGACAAAATCCCCAGCAGAGAAAAGGAAAGTGGAGCATAAAGTCCCATCCCTAATAAAGAGACTATTTGCTAGGTATCTTCTGGGAAAAGGAAAATAATTTTGAAGGGGGTGGATGGATAAAGAATTGAGTAATTAGGAAGGTGGCATATATCTGAGAAGATTATGAGAGAAAATATAATCAAGATATCTTATATGTAGTAATAAATAACATTAAAAATAAAGTAAATATGCATATATATATGGATTAGCAAACATTTAGGGTTGTTAATTACAATGAATTAATTGTACATAATTAAATCATTAATTGAACTAATTACTTAACAGTCAATAGTTTAGTTTCATCTCTAGCTGCAGTTGGCTATATATTAAGTATTTAATCTTTACTAATTTATAACATTAATTCAGTAGACATTCTCTTGCTTTTATTTTTTATTTATTTTATTATCTCTCATTTTATTATCTTATTTTTTTGCCTCAGTGTATTAAGCCAACATTACAGTCTCTAGCAGACAGATATTTTTACTCAATTAAATGTTATGTCAAATTCTTCATTTTCCTTTTCTATCCATAAGTCTATAAAAGAAGACAAGTCATTTAATTAATCTTGCTATTCTTAAAAAATAACTTACACCACATTTTCTTGAACAATGCACTAAATCTTTCCATAGAACAAGGATTTTCAGAGACTCTTGAAGTTTAGTCAATCCCCATGCTTAATTCTATACTCTTTCAGTCATGAGTACAAAACAGAAATTTCAAATGTTTAAAAGAAACCTATGAAAATTAGCATTTGACTATTAAAATTAAATTTTTTCTACAATATATATATCCATATCACTAAGGACTTCCTACCAGGACACCAAGGAAATAAGGTCCTATGAATTAACATGAGCTAAGCTCATAAGAGCTCGCAGAGGCTGAAGCTTCACACACAGGGCCTCCACTAGTCTGCACTTGGACTTCTGTACTAATATTATGGCTTATAGTTTAGTGTTTTTATGGGATTCCTGAGCATTTAAATTATGGGCCTCTCAATCTTATGCCTTCCCTTGGGCTCTTTTCTTTCTGTTGGTCTATCTTATATGACTTTAATGTAATAGGTTTTATTTTACCTTATTATATATTATTTGTTATATTTTGAAGATGAATGAATAAATTAATAAATGAATGAATGAATGAATGAATGAATGAATGAAAGCCTAGCTATAGAGTTTAGGTTAGCAATGGACTTCTGATTTATACCTGCTGAGAGAGGGAAAATCAATTTTTTCCAATGCATATATCAACTGGGAATATCAACCACTACAGAGCATATCTTATAAATCTCATGATCAAGAGTAGTTGGCTCACAAATCTATTAGCCAACAGTTTTTCAGCTTTATGTGTGCATGTGTATGTGCATGTGTAAGTGTAAGTGCTTATATTTAGTTAAATTTACACTTTTATTTTGTGTTTTGTTGTATTTTGTTTTTTAGGCCTTTGTTGTATGTGTTTTTCTTTTTTGAGAAAGAACTTAAAGTTGGGTGGAAAGGGAGGAACAGAGGAGGTAGACAAATCTCAGGGAGGTGAAGAAAATGATCAGAATATATTTAAATTTAAAAATAGTTTTAAACAATAAAATGTTAAAAGAAAAGAATTTCCACAATAGGAAGAATCCTATCTTTAAGTTCTATGATGATTTAAAATTCTGTAACTTTACACACATATCACATACATTAAAGACAATTTTTGTATATGTAATAATGTTATAAAATTAAAAATTAAAAGAAATATTACAACCAAACTTTACTTTCTCCATACAATGGTTGTCAAATGACAGCTATTAAGGAAAATTTTCAATTACAAAGCTTATTATACATTTAAACATTGTTTATTTTGCAATAATAATTGTATCTGAAAGTAGAGAATATATAAACACATATCAGAATAGACTTTATAGAATAAGTTTCTATGATGGTTACTTATTTTCTCCATATTTTGTTTAACTGTAAAACAGTCATAATAATAATGGTAAAAGAGTTAAAAAGATCCGTACCTTAGTAAGTTTTTTTTGGGGACCTTCAAACTTACTTCTATCCATCAAAAATATATAAAAAGTAAACTAATCTCAGTTTCACATAGGAATCATGAAGTATCTGAGCAATGTGGTAGTGAGTCTAAAAGATTCAGCTCTTATAAAGCATTGAGAGTGCTGAAACTGAATTTACAAGGTAGAGAGATTTTCCTCCAGTGCAGGCTTGTGAAGATGGAAAGGTCTATTCATTCTTGATTTGATCACCTTTGCCTCTATTTTCTGTAAAGCTTTATATTTGACTGTTATGCTCCCACAACCTTCAATAAAACCTTTAGTACCTGCAAGAAATAAGCCCCTACTACAGCAATGCCCTGTTCAGAATAACATCCTGGTAAGAAAACATTTTTATTTCTCTCTCATACAATACATCCTGACTATAGTCTCTCCTTATACCACTCCTACCATCTCTGATCCACTGCATCACTGGTTCCCTTCAGAGAAGAATAAGCCTCTGAGTAACACCAACTGAACACATTATTTTTTGATGCAAAATGCAAGATAACGTTAATTAATAATCCAGCATGCTGGGGTCGCACTTCACATGGAGAGAGCATGACCACATGTAGCCTATGCAGTGGGCCTTTTATACAGTTCTCAGAGAAGCTACCATTAGGCACAATGTGATTGGCAGAACAGTGTTACCTTTAAACTAACTAATTGGTTACCTTTAAAACTAACTGGTTTAGATTAATTGGTTGTTAGGGAATGAGGCAGGTGGCCAATGGACTTTGGGCCTTCCCTAACTGATGGGATCTCCCTGTGGTCTGAGGAATGTAATCTAGCCTCTCCCTTATGAGAGGGGCAAGTGTTCCATGACCTTTCCAAAGTTCCTGAGTTAACCCTTTCATTCCTCCCTTTTCTTTGTGCATGTTTCAATCCTGAAACAATAGCTGGTATTCTGATAGCTCATACTCCTAGTCTTCTGTTTCTAGTTCTTTGTATCTCTGCTTTAAGATCATTAGTTGTACTGTATCTATATGTCTCTTAACAATAGCGGCTAAGCAGTTCAAAATGTAGGGGCCAAAAGTCAACAACAGCAGGAAAACTAAAAGTCCTAGCAGGGTGAATATGGGAGTAGTTAACCAAGGGGAGGAGTTAAGCCAAGACTTGAACCAGCCCTGACTCTGCTCTAACTTTAACATTTTTGCTAGCCCTTTCCTCACCTAGGCCATTGACTCTTTAACAACCGTGGAATGGTCTATATAAAAGCAACATCACTCAGCTAAGGCAGTACATAGCCCTCCTATTCTGCAGTACTACTTCTGATAATGAAGTCAATGATTCTTGAAGGTGACTGGTGGAGGTTTCTATTCTTACTACATCTAAATCAATGGCTGTCCTCACACTGTCATAATTTTCCCCTTGTAAGACCAGAGCAGAAGTCCTGGTGGCTGCCCAGGCCATCCCCAACCCTAACAGAAAGGAGACAATGGGTGCTATAACAGGTAGACAGGCACATAAGATGGGGGGAGGAACCAGAATCCAAGGGTGCCACCAGGCCATCATGACCAAGTTTGAGTGATCTTGAGCTTGAACAGATTGTCTATCTTCTGTACCCGTCCAGCGGGGATATCTGGAAAGCAGGGCGTCTGAGGGTTTCACATGGAAAGCATACACCCAGACCATAGTACTGTCTACCTTGAGGCCTGTGGGAGTGGCTAGCAGTGCCAGGAAGGGTACCTTCCATCAAGGTTATGATGACTGTTCCCTGAAGCCTTCTTCCACAGATCCAGTCATGAGTCTGGGAATAGTGAGCAGTCTTCAGTAGCCCTGAAGCATTTAAGGCAGACACTTTGGGCCAAATCTCATGTTGTCCTTCTGGGAGAGCCCAGCGGACACTCTGGGCTCTGGAACATGTGGTATGTCTACACAATGTACTATTAAAAACAATGAATTCATGAAATTCTTGGGCAAATGGATAGAATTAGAAAATATCAACCTGGCTGAGGTAACCCAATCACAAAAGAAGATGCATGGTATGCCCTCATGGTTTAGTGTATATTAACCTAAAAGCTTGGAATACCCAAGATACAATTCACAGACCACAAGCTCAAGAAGAAGAAAGATCAAGGTGTGGATGCTTCAGTCCTTCAAAATATTCACAGGAGGAAATATGGAGACAAAGTGTGGAGCAGAGACTGATGTTCATCTAGAGACTACCCCACCTGGGGATCCAACCCATAATCAGACACCAGTCTCAGACACTATTGTGGAGGCCAAAAAGTGCTTGCTGACACTGATATAGGTGACTCCTGAGGGATTCTGTCAGAGCTGACAAATACAGAGGCAGATGCTAGCAGCCAACCCTTGGACTGAGCACAGAGATCCCAATGGAGGAGACATAGAAAGTACTGAGGAGCTGAAGGCATTTGCAACTCATAGGAAGAACAATATCAACCAACTCCCCCTACCCCCAAGATACCAGGTACTAAACCAGCAACCAAAGAATGCACATGGTAGGACCCACGGCTCCAGTCACATGGACATGCATAGCAGAAGATGGCCCTGTTGGACATCAATGGGAGGAGAAGCCCTTGGTCCTGCAAGAGCTTGATGATCCAGTGTAGGGATATGTCAAGGCATAGAGGCATTGTAGGTAGGTGTGTAGGTGGGTGAATACACTCATATAAGCAGGGGGGAGAATGATGGGATAGGGGATTCCCAGAGGGGAAACGAGGAAATGGGATAACATTTAGAATGTAAATAAATAAAATATCCAATAAAATTAAAAAATAGGAAAACAGAAATAGAGAAACAAAAGAAAAAGAGAAGTTTCTCTTCACGTTTTATTTAATCTGAATATTGCTCATCTTTGAAGTAATCAGGACACATATTTAGCTGGATTAATGACAGTATACTAGTATGCAGCGACTCAGATGTCCATTGTTGCAGTTCTCTGTAGATTTTATCAACATAAGTCTTAGTTATCATTTTCTACTCCTTTGTATGGTGTTTTCCTATAAACTTTAACCAAAGATTCTGTCCAATCAAATGCTAGCCCTGATAAAAAACTTACATGTACAGCTTCAATAAAAAGTTAGACTAATTAATGTAGAAGAAAGACTGTGGTAGGCAACAGGAATATATATATATATATATATATATATATATATATATATTGAGAATGTGTGATGAGTAATTTATTGCTGCATCTTAGCAGGGATCCAGGGAATGGAAACCAAGTTTAGCATGTAAAACTGTGTTGTGGTTCTTGCAAAGAATGCAGGTTCTGTTTTTGAGACACACAAGATAATTTATAATCAACTGGAATTCCAATGTCAGAATTCTGGATGATTTGCTGAATTTTATCTCTGCTTCCTATAAAACATTGCATTTGCATTTTAAGCCCTCTTCTGACATTTTTGGCACCAGAAACATATATTGTTTATACATACATGCGCTCAAATCCTCATACATATGTAAATCTAAGAATGGAAAAAGAAAAGTAGATATTCTTTAATCCTTTGGGATATCTTACCAAAATTGTGAAACAAACAACCTACGACTAATTTAATGAGGTTTATAGAAGTGCTTGATATTAAGGTATCTTTCTGTCCTCCACCTTTCATTTATTCATGCTAATTGGAAGTTGGCAGTACAAACAGGAATTTAGATTCCATAGCCAGTGATATGACTATCTAAAATCTATGAATTTAAGAAAATAAAATTTCCATAAAGTAAGCAATATTTGAAAGGTGTACTCACATGAATTTTGTCTCTGAATTTAGGATTAAAATCAAAAATATTTTAGTAAAAAATATTTGCCTACGAAAAAAATCTACTAAATTGAAATCTAGAATATGTTGTGGCTTATTGTGATTCTTCTGTGAACCTCCTATAAACAAAACCATGCATATGTATTAATTATTATATGGCTAAATCATTGGGATTCTACTCAGAAAAATGTTAATAAAGGAAAATAGCTTGTGAGCTTATAGCTGTTAAATAATTGGCTGAAGATTGTTAAGTTTCTGAGCAAGAACCCGTAGTGTTGTGCATGTTGGGGAATAAGTATGTGTTATATAAAGGCTTATGTGGATGAGAAAGAAAGATGGGAATGCCATGGAAAATCTTGTGTCCTGCAAAGTCCATATACCAACCATACAAAATGTGTTGTCATAATCCAGATTTCATGTACTAACATGAGTGGATCAGTATACTAAATCTATTTGAATAATCTAATATTCAACTAGTATATTATGGGATCAAGAGACACTATTTGAAATTGAAACACTCATTAAAAGTGTAAGTAATTTTTGGTTGAGTGGATTCCTAGTACATTGTATGTGGATACACAAATGTAAAGAAACAAAACTTTGTAGGTATTCTTAATTTCCTATTTACAAAATTTTGAGTTTTCATAAGAGATTTGGTTAATCTATCAAATTATTTTAATTTATTTGTACATATAATCATTAAATCATATGATTATTCTATCATGAAGGTTAAGATCTTAGAAATACCATTTCAACAGTGGGACCTAGCACAGGCATATATTGCCTTTGAAGCTTTCTTTCCACACTCTATGTTCTATGCAGTTCATGGAATTATTCTGTAAGCTGTGCTTCCTATTGTTTCCTATTGTGTATGCTTATGTATGTCCAAACACTTAGAAATTACATGTTTGTGTTGGCGAATAATTATGAAAACACATGTATTAAAACTTGTCTATCATTTTTCAGTTGAAATATTTTTTATTAAACCTTATCCATGTTTATTTAATGCATGTTTCCTTGCATGTTTTTATGTGCACCATGTATATGACTGGTACCCAAATGAGCAACATACAGTTAGTAGAGGAAAAACACCATGAAGAAATGTACAACAGATCTCAGATCTTATCAATCTGAGGTTATCAACAGCTGTGAGCTTCCATATGGGTGCTGAGAAATAAACCCAAAACTTCTAATAGAATAGCAAGACCTCTCAATCACTAACCTATTCTTCTGAAACCACCTCTCTACATTATTTTATTATTTGTTTATTTTATTTTATTTATTTATTCCAATCTCCAGATTTTATTCCCCTCCCTGTCCACCCCCCAACTCTTCAACATCCCATACCTCTTCCCTGTGCCCCTGTCTCCACTAGGATGTCCCCTACCCCACCCCACCCCCACCAGACCTCTAAACTCCCTGGGGCCCCAGTATCTTATTGGTTAGGTGCATCTTCTATGACTACAGTACTCGGCTGTATATGTGTTGGGAGCTGGTATATGCTGCCTGTTTGGTGGTCCAGTATATGAGAGATCTCGTGGATCCAGATTAATTGAAACTTCTGGTCCTCCTACAGGGTCGCCCTCCTCCTCAGCTTCTTACAGCCTATCCCTAATTCAAGCACAGGGGCCAGCAGCTTGTGTGCATTGGTTGGGTGTAAATATCTGCATCTGACTCTTTCAGCTGCTTGTTGGGTCTTTTGGAAGGCAGTCATGCTAGGTACCTTTCTGGGGGTTCTCCATAGCCTCAGTAATAGTATCAGGACTTGGGGCCTCCCCTTGAGCTGGATTCCACTTTGGGCCTGTTACTGGACCTTCTTTTCCTCAGGCTCCTCTCCATTTCTAGCCCTGCAGTTCTTTCAGACAGGAACAATTATGGATCAGAGTTTTGACTGTAGGATGGCAACCCCATCCCTCACTTGATGCCCTGTCTTTCTGCTGAAGGTGGGCTCTACAAGTTCCCTTTCCCCACTGAAGGTTATTTAATCTAAAGTTCCTCTCTTTGAGTCCTGAGTATCTCTGACCTCCCAGGTCTCTGGAACATTCTGGAGGGTTCTGGCAGCATCCTACCTCCAGAGGTTGCCTGTTTCCCTCCTTTCTGCTGGTCCTCATGGATTTCAGCCCTTTTCTCCCACCCAATACCACATCATGTTCTTCTCTCTGCCTCCGCATCCCTTTTCCCTCCCATGTCCCTCCTACCTCACTTGTGGTTATTTTTTTTCTCCCTTCCAAGTGGAACTGAGGAATCCTCACTTGGGCTCTTTAGCTTGTTGATCTTTTTGAGTTCTGTGGGCCGTATCTTGGATATTTGGCAAGTTGATTTTTTTCTTTTTTGCTAATATCCACTTTTTAGTGAGTACATAATATGCATGTACTTTTTTGTCTGAGTTACTTCACTCAGAATGATATTTTCTAGTTCCATCTTTTTGCCTGCAAAACTCAGGACGTCATCATTCTTAAAAGCTGAGTAGGATGCCATTGTGTAAATGAACCACACTTTCTGAATCCATTCTTATTATTGTGGGACATCTGGCTTGTTTCCAGGTTCTGGCTATCACAAACAAGACTCTTATGGACATAGTGGAATATGTGACCCTGTGGAATGGTGGGACATCTTTTGGGTATATTCCCAAGAGTAATATTGCTGGTTATTTAGGTATATCTATTTCCAGTTTTCTGAGAAACCTCCAGATTGATTTCCAGAGTTGTTGTACCAGTTGCAGTCCCGCTAGCAAAGGAGGAGTATTCCTCTTTCTCTACATCCTCACCAACATGTGCTGTCACCTGAGGTTTTGATCTTAGCCATTCTGATTGGTTAAGTATTAGGTGGAATTTCAGGGTCATTTTGATTTGCATTTCTCTGAACATTAAGGACTTTAAACATTTATTTAGGTGTTTCTCAGACAGTCAGGGTTCCTCTGTTGTGAATTCTCTGTTTACTTCTATATTTTGATTGGGTTGTTTGGTTTTTGGTGGTTAGCTTCATAAGTTCTTTTTTTATTTTGGATATTATCCCTCTATTAGGAGAAGGATTAGTGCAAATTTTTTCCAATCTGTAGGTTGCCTATTTGTCTTATTGGCCCTGTCTTTTGCCTTACAGAAGCTTTCGAATTTCATGGCAGCCCATTTATCAATTCTTGATCTTAGAGCATGAGCCATTGGAGTTCTATTTAGGAAATTCCCCCCCCCCGTGCCAATGAGTTCAAGGCACTTTCCCACTTTCTCTTCTATTAGATTCAGTGAATCAGGTTTTATGTTGAGGTTCTTGACATACTTGGAATTGAACTTTGTGCAAGATGACAAATATGGGTCTATTTTCATTTTTCTACATACAGACATCCAGTTAGATCAGCTCCATTTTTTTATTATTATTATTATTTTTTATTTTCTATATTCTATGTTTACATTCCAAAGGCTTTCCCCTTTCCCAGTTCCCACCCACCATAGTTCCCATAGTTCTTCTCCCCCCCAACTATTCCCCAATCATTCCCCCTCCCCCCTCGGTTTCTTTACTAAACTGGATGCAATCTTTACATGCCCAGGGTCCTCTCCTTTCTTCTTCTTGGGAATCATTTGACTTGCTATTTGTGTCTTGAGTATTTAGTGCTTCTGGGCTCATTAATATCCACTTATCAGTGATTGCATTTCATGTGCATTCTTTTGTGATTGGGTTAGCTCACTCAGGATGATACTTTCCAGGTCTAACCATTTACCTACAAATTGCATGAATTCATTATTTTTAATTGCTGAGTAGTATTCCATTGTATAAATATACCACATTTTCTGTATCCATTCCTCCTTTGAGGGATATTTGGGCTCCTTCCAATTTCTGGCTATTATAAACAAGGCTGCTATAAACATAGTGGAGCATGTGTCTTTATTGCATGCAGGGGAATCCTCTGGGTATATGCCCAGGAGTGGTATGCCAGGGTCCTCTGGAAGTGACATGCCCAATTTTCTGAGGATCCGCCAAACTGATTTCCAGAGCGGTTTTACCATTTTGCAATCTCACCAACAGTGGAGGAGTGTTCCTCTTTCTCCACATCCTCGCCAGCACTTGTTGTCTCTTGAGTTTTTAATCTTAGCCATTCTGACTGGTGTGAGGTGATGCTTTCTTTTTCCATTGTCTATGCTTGGCTTCTTTATCCACCTCTAAATACTTAATATATTACTTATTCTTGAATTTCTCTAAGAAATTGTTCACCATCCTTACCACAGCTTATCTTATTAGCTTTTCCAAGAGTCATGTTTATACATCCACTTATCTGGTAAATTTCATGCTTACTGAGCTATTTCAAATATCAGCTCTTGTTTATAGATGAATGTCCTTTTGGTCTCTCACCCACAGTGCTAAGAAATACTGTTACATTGTTTATATATCTGAAAATTGCACATATATGTGCCTCATAAAATGTTTCTTTAAATATGTAAATTATATGGGTCAATTAAATATATCTGTGAGAATTAGTCTTCTCAGGGATAAAGCCAATAATTGGTTATCTAATACTCAGTGGAAAGCCCTAAAATCAAGATATATAAGCAACAGTAAGTGGAATGAGTAAGTTTATTTACATAATTATGGATTTCTTTGTCCATGTGTGTATAATTGTGTGTTCAACAAAGTGATCAAAGAAAAAGAGACCAAGAATGTGAAGAGTAGATACGCATAGACGTGTTTGAAGGGAGAATATTTTAAAGGTGAAAGTAATTATATTCCAATTAAAATTGTTTTAAAATTAGAAATACATGGATGACACTCAGATGCCAGCAGAGCCACTATGATGCACAGGTATGTGGTATACTGGTGAAAGAGAAAAGGGAGAAGGGTTTGAGCACTATGAAGAAGCAGAACTGGATATGCAAGAGTAAAGAGGAATAGCCTGATCTGAGTAACTTGTCCTGCTAACTGAGGCCATGGTGAACTTCTGGCCTGTACTGCCCATAAGGACCATGTGTTGGTCCATGGCCATATGGCAGTATGCATCTACTTCAATGTCTGTGGCTCATGTTACCACCAAAGGCTATGAAAACATACAGGGCATGGGCTGTCAACTGGGACTGTATTGATGTCCACGAGCTGTGCAGACTTATCCCCATCTCTCACCTGCTTCAGCATTTCAGAGTGCAGTCCCTGCACTAAGACTGTAAGCTAGCCCTGTGAATGTGAGCACAGGAGAACATTGCTCTACAGTATAATGGTGGCAGCATAGGGAAGGGAGAGATGGTATCCTCATGCCTTCCCCTTCAAATATTGCAGTGAGCTGGTGAGCTAATTCCAAGTTATGAGAAAGAGATAGATGTTCATGCCCTTTGCTAGCTGCAGCATTTGGGAGAGTGGGTCTCACATTTTGCCTGGGCAGCATAGTAGAATTGGTCCTGGTTGCCTGGGTGAGGGCAAGCGTGTTGAAAACACGAGCCAGGGTAAGCTGTTTCTGAAACTCCCATGGCATGTAAAGGAGCAACAGCATTCCCACAACCTTTACTAGCTGCATCGTTGGGTGAAATGACTAGGGCAGTGCTGGAGAGCTCATCCCAGTGATGTGGATGCAGGAAAGCTAGTATGCTAACTCAGCTACTGTCCAGTCCCAGATCCAGAACATGGCACCTCCACATCTACTTTATCTATGAACTGTTGGAGCACATGAAGGAGCAGGTCCTTCTCATCCAAAGCTCTATATGACCTCTATATGACAGGAGGCAACAACAGGATAATCAAGAGGAACCTAGGTAAGGATCCAATATTGATACTGTAAAATAAGGTAGAGACCTTGAGCCATACCAATGATTTGGCAATATGTATATGTCTAAGCTTGGAAACAATACCATTAATTTTGTTGGGTGAGCCTATCTTATGTCCATTTCTCACTACTTATTTATTATAGAACTGTCCTGCAGCATCAGCTATGACCATTTCAAATTAAAAATCCTACACTTTTCTTGCTTGCAAAATCAAAAGACAAGGATTATGCTGGTAAAGTATTCTGTTAATATAATTATTCAAACTTATTATCTGTGATGAACTTGTTAACCTATTAATTAAAAAGATATTCTAGATATATGGATTTATTTTACTGCACATTTGCTTGTATAGCAATTGGGTTCCTGATTCTCAGAGATGCTAGCAGCTTAACTGGAGCTACAGACAGTTATAAGCTGCCATGTGGGTTTTAACAATTAAACTCAATCATCTGGAAGAAAAATCAGGGCTTTTACTCTTTGAACCATGTCTTCAGACCTTTAATATTCCAATCCTAGTAAAAGAGTATACTTACACATAAAAAACAAACAAACAAACAAACAAACAAACTAAGGCTTCGCTCAGAGTGACTACTTTTAGAGATTAATACCAACTCCAGTAAATATAATAAAATTTTGTTTGCTTTTTGTTTGTTACAGAACATAAATTAATATTAGATTGAGATACCATTCTACCTCAGAGTGAGTTCCTTTAAAATAGCAGGTAGTAAGAATAATAAAGAAGGGTGTAGAATAATAGTTATCTCACAGATACTGTTGTTGATCATGCAGAGTAACATATATTTATAATGTATAATTTAGGATAAATTGTGTTAAGACCTTTATTTATATATTCAACTAAATAACATTCTGGAAAAGCTAAGCCATCAAGATATTGAAAGGTCTATGGTTTCCAAGGGTTATCCAGCAGAAGTGGCAAATGGAAAAATGGTTCCCAGAATATCTGTAGAACACTAAGAATACTCTGTGTAATGTTGTGATAGCAGGTTCTGGTCATGGTTTATTTGAATAAACATACTGAGTGTATGGTAAGAATGAAATCTGATGCCAACTCCAGGTACTAAGTGATGAAGATCTATCAGGGCAGACTCATCAATTGGGACACATGTCTCCCTCCAATGAGGGTTTTGATGACGAGAAAAGCCATATGAAGAAGGATGGGAGTACACAGAGACTGTCTAATTACAAAGTATATTACAAAGGGAACATAAAGGCTGGGCCATGGTGGGTCATGCCTTTAATTCCAGCACTTGATAGACAGAGGCAGGTGGATATCTGTGAGTTTAAAGCTATCCTGGTCTACATAGCAAGTCCCAGGACAGTCAAAAGTACCCAGAGTAACCCTGCCCCATAAAAACAAAAACAAACAAAAACAATAAAGTAAAACAAAAACCAAAATTGAAGATTGAAATATAAAGATAACCTATTGACTAAACCTTCCAAGTTATTCAAAAGAACTGCCTGAGAAATTACCAGTGATGTCAATCACAGGTGTTGTTTGAGAAGATTCAGATTTATGGGCTTTCTTTAATGTGTTTTGTTTGACTTTGTTTTTGTTGTTGATTTTTTTTTTTTGTTGGTTTGGTTTGAAATGTTAAGGAAGATTTACAAGCCATCAACTAAAATTAAGCATAAAGTCTGAAGTCTGCACTACATATAGGTTGTTTCAGGTGTGGGTTTAGGTGTGAGACCATTATTACCTAGTATTGATAAATAATATTGTTAAGTTATTTAAAAACTAATTTGACATTAGATTTTACTACTGTCTCTTATGATTTCACTTTACGTAAATTGGAGAAACATAAGATCCTATATTCTGTCACATGTAAATGTATTTTGCTTTCTATTTCAAAAGTGACTTAAAAATATAATTAAATTTCAGGTCCAGAAAGATAACCAATAATAAGGGTTATCACACGTAGGAATATTACCTCAGATGCTTATGGGTGATACCAACAAATATACAGATTTTAGATTTCTTCTGACATTTGGTTGATCCATAAGAAGTTAATTGAGATTAATATTAAGTCTTCAAAATCCAATGCAAGAATGTAAACTCAATTTTTGAAGCTATTTCATATTTCACAGTTGATGTTTTTCATATGGTCAATAATTTTGTGTTGTGTAGGCATACCATGGACTTAACCTTACAGTTTTAATATGTCTTGGTTTCCTTGTTTGTGTTTAAGCTTTTCTGCATGACTAAGTGGTATTCCTATTTTTTTAGCATAAGGCATGAGGACATGAAATAAGGTTCAAGTGTTTGGCAACATCCTTTTCCCTTTCAGCCAGCCTTGATTGTCCAATTTGGATAGAATTATTAGCCTTCTTCTATTCTTGTTTTTTTTGTTCAAAAAGTATTCAGCCCCTTTAATCACTTGCTGGCTATGTTTACTGGTTACTTCAGCAAATCAATTCCGCCTCGCTTCTTGCTCTGCCAAGCTGTGATATATAAGTCTGACGGTCAAGGTTTCTCTAAGTGTGTTTCCACAAAATTCGTGTGACTGGTCTTGATTCTGGCCTAACACACCCGAAGGCTGCATAACATTGCTCTCTGAAATCAATATTTACTTGAAAATATTATATTTGCCCCTAAAAAGCCACTTAAAGAAAATCATTCATACATTATTTTCAAGATCTGCTTTAGTTTAAAAAACATTACAGTGGCTGGAGGTCACTGATATAGTACTCAGCTAGTGTGGGTTAGGCCCCATGTTTGGTACACAGCAAAAAGAAAATAAATAAATAAATAAATAAATAAATAAATAAATAACTTTAAGTCTATGCACACAATATGCACACAAAACCTATCCAACAGAAGAAAGATATTAAAGTATTTACAGATTAAAATAGACAAATAAATTGCAGCCATTTTATAAAAACCCAAAGTTTTAAGTATTTTATAATTTACAAAGTCAACTTCATGGAATAGAAAATGTCTAAACTGTAAAAACAGGCCTGAGGGCTTTCAAAATTTCTTACTTGAAAAATTTACTATACTATCACAATGCTCTAGAGTATATATGCATATGTTTGAATTTTATTAATTTTACCAACTATAAAGATGTATATACTTCTGTAGAAATTTTTAATATGACATAAAATTATAAAATGTTAATATTTGTAAACTTACATAATCTATTATTATTAGGTATAACTGATTGTGTTTCATAGTTTAACTAAGTTTTCTTTCTGATCCTTGTAGTAAAATTCTGGCCACATCAAAGCCACCAGAAAGTTTATCCCTATTACCTTGTCTCTTGATAGGAAAGTGAAGTTTAACATTCATTGTAACAGCTGTGCAGTAAAAGAGAAGCAAGATTAAACAAGATAATTAGGAGCTATCCACTAGATCCATGGTCTCTTAGACCAACCATGTAGAATATATATTAAAAAAACAATTTGATTGGTAACAACAACTCCAACTAGTATGGTCATCTTTTCTCTTTTTAAAGATGATTCAACTACAATTAGAAAGCATCATTTTTCCAGAATGCTCTACTTTCTCCATTATCACCATTAATTAAATCTTCTTACAGCTTTCTGCAATGATTTTCAATAAATGGATGCAGTAAATGTAGCTGTTCATTTGAAATCTTTGTCTGAAACTTCAAGAGGCTAACAGATGCCCTCTAATTGTACATATATTGTTAAAAAATGAACTGATACTTTCTAAATATGTTTTAGGCAATTTTCCTTAATAACTAAACTGTGTTTTTGTATTCCACAAGATCCACTATGAGTTAATTATGGCCTTTTAATCTACACCTGTAGAATTGAAATTGATTGATTTCCACATTTAAAAAAAAATCTTACATATTCTTTGTAAAAGAGATTTCAAATAGCATTGTCATGTATATATAAATAGGAAAGGCTGTAATAAAAATCTGTGGTATTTAGAAACTTTGTCTCAGTCCACTGTATCCTGCTACATTGCCAAATGTTGCCATACATTACATTAAAGGAAATTAAGAGGAATTAGAGAGATGATTGTTTGGCAAGGAAGGAAAAACATTTCTTTGTCTTGTTTACTTCAGTCTTTGTCAACACTGTTTCTTCACTCTCTGCTCAGGATTTTTTTATTCACTCTTTCCTTAATCAGGGACCCAAAGATACCATTTCTCCAGCAATTGTATCAGTATTTCAAATCTAGTTGATTTTTTTTTTTACTTTAATCCAATATGGGATCTTATTTTATTTTTTTGAACTTTAGAACTTCAGGCTTTCCCATGTGCATATATGAATTATGTTAAAGTGAGTTTTCAGTATTATGATTATGCCTTTGATCCTAATGGATATTTTATTTTTTTTGTTCAGCAAAATCATTTGCTATACAGGTGATTATGGGCAATTTATTCACAGTATGCTGACTACTATCTTGATACACATCTCAAAACTAACAATTGCTCAGTGTGCTTTGAAAGGGAAGAAGTGAAAATGACTCCTTATATGCTACTATATTAAAACATAATTATGTCCTGACTTATGCAATTTCAGAGGGTTTATTATTGACATTAATTTAAATTTATTTAAAATATTATTTTGCTATCTATGTAAAGTTAAGTAGTAGGAAAGTGAACATTTCGGATTTATTGTTATTATGACTAGTTAAAAATTACAAAAGAAAGTGATTGGCCACTAAGGATCTAAAATATGGGGACATAAGAAAATCTTGTGAATTGTACTGACAACAAAAACATATTATCAATCTTAAGAAACTCCCTTTAAACCGGGTGGTGGTGGCACACGCCTTTAATCCCAGCACTTGGGAGACAGAGGCAGGCGGATTTCTGAGTTCAAGGGCAGCCTGGTCTACAGAGTGAGTTCCAGGACAGCCTGAACTACACAGAGAAACCCTGTCTCGAAAAAAAAAGAAAAGAAAAAAAAAAGAAAGAAATTCCCTTTAAATTTGTTTATTGGTTCAAACCATAAGCATTGATTGAAACACATAATAAGGGTCAACATACAAAGCAAATAACATTCCCATCTCATCAAATATCGGAATTTAGTGCTATATTAAAATAAGAGACTCATTTTTGTGGTTTTAAAATGATATTACAAAATTACTGCAAACAATAACCATACTTTGTAGTCTGGAATGTGTCTCAACTCATAATCCCACCAACAACTTTTGATAGGGATCATGACTATTATGAATTTAAAAGATTTTTTGAAGAAAAACACAGTGTGTTACCTGATTTGTGTAGTGTTAGTCATTAGAATAAGAAATCAGAAAGACTTTATATTAATCCAATTATTAAGCTAATAAGTAATAGAAATAATTAATTTTATAATTTAAACCTTTTAAAAACCATCCAGTAACTCAGCATTATAATTTAAATATATTGAGGCCTATAATAGAAAAAGCAACCAAGATTTGATTGTTTTTCTATTGAAATTAACACTGTATTTCAGGTAACTATGTACTAAAGTTTTAGTATGTGAATAGTTGTAAATAACAAGTTGCGTGTTTGACTTTGTCTAGTAGTTTCTTGTAGATATGAGTGACATTGCTTTTGTTAAACTAAATAAGTGACACAAAGATGGCGGAGAAAATAAAGACCTATGCTAACCAATTTGATGACCTGCAATTGTTCCCCTAGATGTACACGGTAGAGAGAACTGACTCCCACAAATGTGTCATGCTGCATTTACATATCACACATATATGTACTTTGTGCCTAATAATAAAACACACTGCAGAATCTACCAAATGATGCTGATTTTTTAAATAAATAAAAAATACATTAAACCTAAATATTCACAACACTAAATGGTTAAATTTGTCCCTGCAAAAATATATTTTCACCAAAAATGGATTGAACAAGGAATAAGTTTAATACTTTAAACAATAACGTGATTTATAGTGTTAACTAGAAAATGAGGATGTCATAGATTGTTCACATTTGATGAATGTGCTCTTAAAACTTTATTTATTTATTTTTTATTTAAATAAAAAATACTTTATTTAATGGTAGAAGAGTCATTTTACATACTTTTTACCTAAGATATAATTCAAAGTTGTTTATTAATTTTTCATATTGGAGGAAATGATGGTAGAAAGATTTAATATGAAATCTACTTGAATAGCAAATATGTGTATACATATACTTAAAAACACATGTTTATTTGGAAATATTATGTGGGAGAATGGAATAATTTTCCAGTGATTCCTGTTTATCATTGAGCAGAGAGGCCTTGTGGGCAATTTAGAGAAGACAAATGCCCCATGGGTTAGAGATCCACAGCAGGAGTTGCTCCTGTAGACGAATGTTCTCGAGATTTATCTATTTATATATACAACTTGTATTCTCTTTAAGAACCCTACGGATGTTTCTTGCATCAGCTGGTACTGATCTGTAAAATGCTGTTGGCAAGAAAATACAAAATAAAATAAAATAAAATAAAATAAAATAAAATAAAATAAAATAAAATAAAATAAAATAAAATAAAATAAAATAAAATTTAGACTTCTTTC
The DNA here is from genome assembly GCA_964023405.1 of Apodemus agrarius. Taxonomy (NCBI): domain Eukaryota; kingdom Metazoa; phylum Chordata; class Mammalia; order Rodentia; family Muridae; genus Apodemus; species Apodemus agrarius. The sequence continues at coordinate 44,911,028 of OZ030023.1, forward strand.
CTTGAAAATTCTACATAATAGACACTTAAAAGACTTGCAGAAACTTTTATTTATTTGTACATTCCAAAATGATACCCCGGAAATCTAAATGACTTTGAGAAAAAAATGCTCATTAACGACTTTGTTTTGAGTTGTCACCTGAGGTTTTGATCTTTGCCATTCTGATTTGTGTGAGGTGGAATCTCAGGGTTATTTTGATTTGCATTTCTCTGACCACTAAGGACTTTGAACATTTCTTTAGGTGCTTCTCAGCCTTTTGAGATCCCTCTGTTGTGAATTCTCACTTTAGTCCTATACCCCATTTTTTATTGGGTTATTTGGCTTTTTGCAGTTTAGCTTCTTGAGCTCTTTATATATTTTGGATATTAACCCTCTATAGGATGTGGGATTAGTGAACCCAACCAATCAGTAGGTTGACTATTTGTCCTATTGAGCATCTCCTTTACCTTACAAAAGCTTTCCAGATTCACGAGGTCCCATGTATCAATTCGTGATCTTAGAACATGAGCCATTGGAGTTCTTTTTAGGAAATTCCCCACTATGCCAATGAATTCAAGCCTCTTTTCCACTTTTTCTTTTATTAGATTCACTGTATCTGGTTTTATATTGAGGTCTTTGATCCATTAGGAATTGAGCTTTGGCAAGGTACCAAATATGGTTCTATTTTCATTTTTCTGCATACAGATAGCCGGTTAGACTAGCACCATTTGTTGAAGATGTTAATTTTTTCCCATTGTATGTTTCACTTCTTAAAGTTCAAGTGTGCTTAAGTGTGTGGGCTCATTTCTGGGTCTTCAATTCTATTCCATTGATCAATCTCTCTGTCTCTATACCAATACTATGTGGTTTTTATCTCTATTGTTCTGTAGTAGAGCTTGAGGTCAGGGATGGAGGTTCCTGCAGCCATTCTTTTATTGTTATGGTAGCATATACCAGCTGAAATGAGGCCCCCAAACACACATACAGCAGAAGACTGCTGAGTCTGGGTTCATTCAGAGAATATGCACCTAACCATCTAGTGATGCCCCAAGGAGTGAAGAGATCTGGTGGAGTGGGAGTGGGTGTGGTGGTAGGAGGTGGGAACATCCTTGAGGAGACAGGGGGACAGGGAGGAGGTATGGTATGTGGAACAGTCAGACGGTGGACCAGATCAGAATAAAATCTTGAGTGTAAAAAAGAAGAAAATTAAACAATAATAAAAACATTTGTTCTGAAATTTTTAGTAGGTAAATAATTTTGTGGTGGTATTATATTTGTGCTTAATCAAAACGCAAAATTACTCTACTTCGAATACATATGGTGGTCCACAGTTTTCATCTAAGCACATGAAGGGAATCAATTGACGAATTAAGGACGGAAAAGGCTATTCAGACTGTTTAAAAAGACAAAATGCTATTCATATTTATCAATCCATTTTGTAATAATATATAGTAATTTTTGAAATATTTTATAATGTAAAACACTAAACAGATATGTATGATAATATATAATATAAATATTTGGTGATATTCAGAAGACCTGTCTCCACAGGTTTGGACACAGAATTGAAATGAAACCATCTTGCATTAAAGATTTAATGTTTACTCATATCATTAAATAGAGTAGTACAATTTTTTTGCTTGTATTTTATTTTCAACGAGTAAGGAGCCACAAAGTTGGGTGCATTTGTTTTCTTGATACAATTTTCCCTCTGTTAGAATGTAGTGTTATTTTTTATCTTCTAATTAGTTTTTGTTTGAAGTCTATTTTGTCAGATAGTGACTCCTCCTTTCTTTGTGGTTCAGTCTGGTTAGATGACTTTTATCCATTTTTTTTCTTTAAAGTTAAGATAGGTTTTCTGAAGACAACAGATAGATATATCCTGTTTATTGATCTATTTACTAGGCCTAGGTCTTTTGATTAGAGAACGGAGATCATCAATATATAAAGTTACTATGGAATGTGTATTTGATGATTATGGTCATTTTCTTGTTGATTTTGATGATTGTGTGTGTACATGTATATTATCAATGATAATTTATGTTTTAATAATTATGGCTTTGTATTTTTTCACAGTTTCTCCACTATGCTCATTTCATTCTTCAACCCAAAATCTTTATTTTTGAAAATTTTTATAAGATAATTTCTTTATTTACATTTCACATGTTATCTCCTATCCCATCCCCTCCTTACCCTGCTTCTACGAGGGTGTTCCCCCACCCACATACCCACCCCTGCTTTCCCATCCTGGCATTCCCCTACACTGGGTCATTGAGCCTTCACAGGACCAAGAGTCTCCCCTCTCACTGATGGCTGTCAAGGCCGTACTCTGCTACATATGCTGCTGGAGCCATGGGTCATTCCATCTGTACTCTTTGATTGGTGCTTTAGTCCCTGTGAGCTCTGGGGTTACTGGTTGGTTCCTATTGTTGTTCCTCCTATGATGCTGCAAACCCCTTTGGCTCCTTCAGTTCTTTGAGGACCTTGTGGGACTCAGGGGGTTAAAAGAGAACACAAGTCAGTATGTTTTGGCTCAGTATACAGGTTAGATACTGTGCAGAAGAGGTTTGTGAGTTGTGTTATGCCTGTTGGGACATGGTGAAAGCAGAGAGGATGATCATTACATAAATATATCCATCCATCTGGGCACTGGATGTAGGTCCCTAGCTAGCTGATTGATGAGTAAGTTTGAATAAGGAGATCATGGAGGCTCATAGCACAAGAGGCTGAAGAATAAATTGGGAGTTCTGGATGTTGAAAGCTGTTCTATAAAAACTGTACAAACCTCTGTAATTATCAAAACTAGGAGGGAGTTAGTGTCCATATGTAGATTTATTATGTTTCTCTTTAATTTGTCCATTTACATATAAGGACATTTTCTACTAGTTTTATGAAGAATAGAACATATTTAATAATCAGATCCAGGAGTACAATAGGAAATAAACAGAAATATTCTTTTAAAAGAGATGATTTATTTTTGTCTTCTTTTAATTTTCCATAGGTTATGGTGCAGCAAAATTACCCCACAGTAGAGTATCCTCTATCATGCAGTGGTATGTTGTTTAAAGGTCCATATTTCCAGTTGGGATTGGTACATCAGAAATTTCATGCTTTATGGTAGAATTCTGCCCATACTGAAGGTATAGTTACTGTTATTACACACACACCATTTGTTTAACATCTTTAAACAATAACTTCAAGATCCATTTAAATCTCACTTTAGCTAGGAACAAACTTACAATTTGACTTAATAACTGCGCTGGGCAGTGGTGGCACACGACTTTAATCCCAGCACTTGGGAGGCAGAGGCAGGCGGATTTCTGAGTTCGAGGCCAGCCTGGTCTACAGAGTGAGTTCCAGGACAGCCAGGACTACACAGAGAAACCCTGTCTCAAAAAACAAAACAAAACAAAACAAAAAAAACAAGAATAACCAAATATCTAGTATAATCTTGGAGGACACAGTTAAGATTCAATAAATAGGCAGTCCTCAGCATTGACACTTAGAATACGTTTAAAATTGTAGATCAGAGTATGTGGGAGGCTATATTATTTCGAACAGATAGATGTCAAATAAAGAGTCACACACTCTTTGTCAGCAAAGTGCTGATGCACTTTAAAAAAGAAAAGATATTTTCTGCCTCTGTATTTGTAAGGCTTTGGCAGGGCCCATCTGGAGACAACCATGGCATGTTCCTATGGTATATGTTTCTTGTAGTGTCATGGTTTGGTGATGGTTTATAGGATGAATTCCCAGATAGGACAGTTTCTGGGTGGCCTTTACTTCAGTATCTATGGAGGCAGGGGGTGGGAGGAGGAGTTGGGGTTCTTTGTGGAGGGGGTAAATCAGGAAAGGTTTTACCATTAGAAATGTAAGTGAAGACGATATTCAATAAAAAAGAAAAAAAAGAAAGATAGCAAGTTCAAGAGGTTTAACAATAAGTTTTTATTAAGTACAACAGATTTTAACATTTTAAAAAAATATTTAGCATCTCTAGTTTACCAGAGTTATGAATTGGAACCCAAAACAAAGACTTAGAAAATTTAGAAAGTCTAGTATAAGAAATATGGATTTCACCCTTTTCAATGTTTACTTTATTTTCTACTAAAGAGGTTGGAGATCCCTGATGCAAATTATCATGCTGTTGTGTGGCTATATTGAAGTATATAAATAGAGGGTTTCCTCATCAAAATTATTACTATGAATGTAATAACTCCTAAGAGTTAGTTCTTTGGAGATTTATACATAATACACCCAGAAATATTTTTGTACATCTAGATTAATTTTAAATTATTAAAGTTTCTCTGACCCTATATCAATATTTAAATCACAACTAAAGCATGTTATGATTAATAAATATGAAATATTTTCACATGTTCTTGTTTTCAAAATTAAGTTTGTCATCTACTGAGCACATGGGTTTAATTTGTTTTTATAGGACTCTGTTTATTTAGTGCTAAGAGTGGTCCATGCAACAAATATAGAGTACTATCATGTGTTTATCAATGGTGTATTACAAATATAATCACTGTTTAAATTGAATGCATAAATTAAAATCATTAGTAAAAATAATTTTAAAATTATTATACTATAATAATAAATTATATAAAGGAGGAACAGAATTTTAAGAGAGTTCATGATAGGCCCTAATTAGGAAAAGAATGGAAGAATCTTTGCACATGAAGCAAGTGTTAGCTAGAATTGGTGACTTTTGATTTATTCTCTACACTTGAGAGACAGAGGCAGGCATACCTACATCATAGCCTTATGAGTATGAGAACTCTTTCATATGTATATGTATATGTATATGTATATGTATATGTATATGTATATGTATATGTATATGTATTTAAGCTGTATCAAATCAAAATAATGCACACCTTATAATTGCCTCATTGCATTTATTTTCCTTAATTATGGAATACTACATCACATCTGTTGTTGTTGGAAGATCAGCAATTCACAATGTTGTTGGCAGATTAGCAATTCACTGCCAAATATAGTTTTATCCAAGGTGGGCTTTGGGTCTCTAGAATTAATCCTCCATAGAACTTCGAATGTGTTCATTAGTCTGGATTTTCCAAAACCATGAGGACACTTTGAAATTAATTCAATACACATAAGAATCTGAAAGATGTGCATTGTTGTTGCTTATTTGTTCATTTGTTTATTTTTATTTTTTCTTTAGCCGGGTTCCCTTAGTGTATTTTCGTCTACTAGGTTAAAAAAAAGTCCTTTTTTTTTTTAAAATAATTTAAATTCTATTACACACATTTACTTCTATTTATCTACCCAGTAGTTGACAGGAAAATATGTTGTTTCATGTCTTGATTATTGTGAATACTGCCATAATAAATATGAGGGTATACATATTTTTATGAGATTCTGCTTTTATTTGTTTAAAATGGCATATATTTAAAAGAAAGTTTCCTGACTCGTACCTTTGTTTCATTATTGTAAGTCATGAATCTCTATGCTTTGTCCATGGGAATACAGTAATCTATCATTGAATTTTGAAAATAATAGTTAAATTCTATTTTTTTACTTTTTTTCTTAGATATTTTCTTTATTTACATTTCAAATGTTATTCCCTCTCCTGGTTTCCCCTCTGAAAACCTCCTATCTCATCCCTCTTCCCCCTGCTCACCAACCCACCCACTTCTGCTTCCATGTCCTGGCATCTATTGTTATCATCATAAAAAGATATTATAGAAAATTGAAAAGCTTTACAAGAATAATAAACATTAAATGCAATATTAAAATGTTCATATTTACATTGTATACAATAATATTCCTATTTTTCTTAATTAAAATATTTATTTTACCTGTTTTGCTATATCTTTGTTTTATGGGTGCTTTTAAGTAACTTTATTCATTAGATGTAATTGTCATCTCAGAGGCTTACTGCTCAACAAGCTTACCCTTCCTGTTTTCTTTGAACTCTGGCTGTTTACTTCATCCCAGGGATTCTGGTTCAAACAACTCTGGAAGTTACATGATGGAATCTGGCTACCCTCTGCTTCAAACTAAATTTCTCTGCTTGGGCTCAAATTAACTCTGGAAATTTTTTCTAATCTTAAAGCTCCTGCTCATTCTCTGGCTCCTGTCAAGAAATATAACCTCTCTATAAAACTGCCCCACCCCCACCCCACATGTGTTTCAAATTCCTTTCTATTCTATCATTTGCTGTTCTCTTAAATGTTGGGCATATTCTATCTCTGACTTCTGTCAGATCTTTCTCTGATTAGTCACTTCATCTACTTCTCAATGAGAATTCACTTTAACATTTCTGCTTTCTTCTATAAACTAACCTTACATTGTTTGCATTTAAATGTCTGTGCATTAAGAGCATGTCTATATCCCAGCTGAAAAGATTAATGATATGTGGTTTGTCTGTATTCTAGCCTAATCATACAGACCTAGAAGGTCTTTGGATATAATACCTTATCAGAGCAGTCATGTTGCTGGATTATAATTCCTCTACATAACAGACTAATATTCAGTCATCTTCTTTAAAAAATGAATCCAGATTCAAGTTTATGAGTCTTAGTTAATGACTTGTAGTATAAATTATTTTACATATAATCAGCACTTATCTTTAAATCACCTTATCTTTAATTTGCATACACCAAAAAGAGTTTTACTAGAATAGAACACTATTTTCTATTAGTCATCACATTGATCACCAATGAGATATTTTTGTTTCTGACTACTCTATTAAGCAACTTTGCAATTGTTAACTCACAGAATACAAAATATAACTATCAATCAGGAAATATATGTATACAGTTTCAGATTAAAAAATTAAAATTTAATGGTCACGTGTCTTATATAAGATTATTGTTATTAACATTTTCAACAGAATAGGAAAAAGAATACTTTTTTCCCACTTAATTAATGTATTTTAAATAGAATAGCTTTATTTTGAAAGAAAAAGGATTACATGCAAGAGCATAAAGTTAATAATACTCTATAATATTTATATTTTGTGCAAAACATTTTTGTGAAATTTTTTATTATTTAATACACTCCATATTTTATTCCTCACCCGCCAACCCCTGTCCTCCCTCTAACTGTTCCACATCCCATAACACCTCCCCTCCCCCTGTCTCCATGTTGATGTACATACTCCTCACCCTATCTGACCTCTAAACTCTCTGGGGCCTCCAGGTTCTTAAGGTTTAGATGCATCATCTCTGGATGAACACAGACGGGGCAATCCTCTATTGTATGTGATGTGTGCTAGGGGCCTCCTATCAGCTGGTATATGCTGCCTGTTTAGTGGTCCAGTGTTTGAGAGATCCCAGAGTTTCAGATTAATTGAGACTACAGGGTTGCCCTCAGCTTCATTCAGCCTTCCCTAATTCCACAGCAGGGGTCAGCTGCTTCTGTACACTGGTTGGGTACAAATATATGTCATCTGAATCCTTCAGCTGCTTATTGGGTCTTCTGGAATGCTGTCATGCTAGGTCCCTTTTTGTGAGCACACTCATTAATAAGTGAATATTAGCTAAAAATAAAAGTACAGAATACCCAAGAGACAGTCCACAGAACTAATAAAGGTCAGCATGCTGCAGTGCCCAAGTGAGGATACCTCAGTCTCACTTGGGAGGGAGAAGAAAGCAATCACAAGTGGGGGTGGGTGGGGGAGGGAACTGGGAGGGAAAGTAGATGGGGCTGGGGAGAGGGGGGAGGGGAACCTGAGCTGACAAGGTGGTGGGGGGAGGTAAAAGGTCTGAAGCCCAGAGGACCAGCACAAAGAATGGAAACAGGCAACCTCAGGAGATAGGAGGTTGGAGAGACCCTCCAGAATGCACCAGAGACCTGAGATGTGAGAGGAGACTCACAGGATTAAAAGGGAAGGACCTTAGAAGAAATGCCAGACAGTAGGGAGAGGGAACTAATAGAGCCTACCTCCAGCAGGAAGACAAGGCTTCAAATGAGGGAGAGGGGGGCCATCCCACAGCCATAACTCTGACCCCCCATAATTGTTCCTGTATGAAAGAATTACAGGGATGGAAATGGAGAGGAGCCCAAGGAAAAGAAGGTCCAGTGACAAGCTCAAAGTGGGATCGAGCATATGGGGAGGTCCCAAGGCCTAATGCAAAACACTTTAATAATAATTAAAAAAATCCATTACTTCATTGCAGTAAATAGAATTAACATTAATTTCACGTCCTCCAATATTATTTTCCTCCCCAGGACAGGTTATACAATGAAGATGGTTTAAAATTTAAAAAAATTTTAAATTAAAAGATGATTATAACATGTAAATATCCCATGCTATTGTGCATGTAGCTCCACAATGTTGTTTAAACAATCCTGACAAAGTCCTACATTACTAAAAATGTTAGGAGAAAATGTACATCTCTGAGTTCCATACAATTAAGGTTTATTTTATTTTTATTTTTTGTTGGATATTTTATTTATTTATATTTTGTATGTTATCACCTTTCCTGGTTTCCCCTTGCAAACTCCCTATCCCATTATCCCTTCCCCTGCTTCTATGAGGGTGCTCCCCCACCAACACTCCCATTTTTACCACACCACACTGGCATTCTCCTACACTGGGGCATCAAGCCTTCATAGGACCAAAGGCCTCTCTTCCCACTGATGCCAGATAAGGCCATCAACTATAAGTTAAGCTATTTTTTCCTCTTTAATTTAAAGTACTTAGAAACTTCTTTCCCTATTGGCATCCCATAAAGTGTTTTAGAAGTTGTTGCTAATCTGCATTTTCTTTTCAGGGTATTAACTAAATATATCCTCTGGTTTTCTGATGATCTGGCTAATAGACAAAAGAGAATACACTAAGAAGCAAGTCACTTAACTTCTCTTTCTTGTTAGGGAAATGACATATACTTAGTTTTGGATTGTTATTTAGGGATTCATTCATTATTTTAAAATACTCCATTAAATTACCCTGAGTGTTTTGAAATATTTCCAGAAGACACTTAGTTATATTACAAACATCACCGATATGACATGATCCTAATTTTATCTTAAAAAAGACAAGTTAAGAAGACAGTTTAAAGATCACAGAAATGTAAATGTCTTCCCCAGGAAAAATCAAAATTTAGCCATGGTCTCATTTATAAACTTCTCAATGTTACTGTATTGTTACTTTTTACTACATGATGCCATATTTGACATCTCATTGCTTCCAAAAGCCATTCTACAAGACTTTCATTACCTAAAACAGATTTATATATGAGAGTAGCCTCATTACTGTAATTAGTTAGGAGGCATATTATCTGTAGGTATAAACAATAGAGATCATAATTATACCCTTAAGTTTTTATACAAAATATAGACCTCATAGTTTGTTCTTAACTGAAAAACATACAGCATATTTCGACATGACAATATGTCCCAAATCATAAAAAGAACGATGCAGTGCTATGATTGTTTCAAGAATAAGACTGAAATAAGAACCTGGAGTAGGAATTATTTCTCCAAACATCTTTTCCCAGACAACAAACTAAGCTTTTAGTTCTCTCTAAATTTTATTTGAGAAATGATAATTGTGATACCAAAAAAAAAGAAAGAAAACAGATTTAATGAATACGTGTTTGATTGGATTTTATCCAAAAATCTCAAAATATCTGCTGTGAATATAAAAATAAAACTAATAGCTACTAATCATGGCTGTTTAAATATCTGATATGACATATGCATTTAAATTCTTATAAATAAGCAAGGAAAATAGCAATTTATTGATTGAATGTGAACATATGCATAAAACTTGCATAGATTCTTGGCTGACAAAATCCCAGCACAGAGACAGGTAAGTGGACAAAATACTCTAGCCCAACAAGGAAATTATTTGTAATGTATATCAACTGTCAGAGAAACAAAATATGTTTTCTCCAATGGAGTAATTCTCGGTAACTCGGCTTTTATTATTATGTTCGTGTGTGTGTGTGTGTGTGTGTGTGTGTGTGTGTGTGTCTGTGTGTGTGTGTGTGTGTTTGATATTTTTGTTTTGATTCTTATGAATTTTTTGGGGGGTTTTTCAGGTTGTATTTCTTTGCTTGTTTGTCCTGAGGGGGAAGAACACAAAGTTGAATTAATAGGGGCAGGAAGACAATCAGAGACAGGAGAGAAGAAAATTCTCAAAGTATATTATATGAAAAAAATAAAAATAGTAATGTAAAAAAATCAAAACAGTATTTTATCCTTTTCTGTTTTCTGTCTTCTTTTCTTTATGACTATGTGGTAGTAGCAAAAATGCAAAAAGTATGAGAAATGAGCAGAAATGAGACAGCAGGGAGGCGTGTATCTTCACATGTGTACATATGAACATCTTCCCACTCACACAAGATTTCTATCTTCTTATAAGTAAATGCTTCAGTTAGTCTAAAAAAATACGTTGTTCAGTGTGTGGTTGAGAAAAATCTGAACATAATTAAAGATTAATAATTTGTTGTGCAGAAATAGAAAATGAACAGAATTCTATGTATACATTCCTTTTCACATCAATAGATAAAAATTCACTGGGAGTTTATGTAAATACTTAATGCCTTTTATAATTCTGTCTCTTTATGCATGTAGCATTTTTTTTTAACTAGAAAGAGTGACTTTAATCAACAATAAGCTTCCGAGACTACAGTTACTTCTAGTGAAAAAAAAAAACTTACTTTCACAGATCTATATCATCTAGAGTAGTTAACTCCATATATAAGTCTTAACTTTTTTAATTGGATATTTTGTTTATTTAAATTACAATTTAATCCCCTTTCCTAGTTTAACCTTGGCAAATGCCCTGTCCCATCCTCCCCTTAACCCTGCTTCTATGAGGATTCTCCCCCACCCACTCCCCTACCCCCACCTTAGCACCCTATCATTCCTCTACACTGGGGCATCAAGCCTTCACAGTACCAAGAGCCTCCGCTCTTGTTGGTGACAGATAAGGCCCTTTCAGATCCTTCAGTGCTTTCCCCTAATCCCTCCATTGGGGTTCCTCTGCTCAATCCAGGAGTTGGCTGCAAGCATCTTCATCTGTGTTGGTCAGAATCTGGCAAAGCCTCTCAGAAAACAGCTGTATTGCTGGGCCGTGGTGGCGCACGCCTGTAATCCCAGCACTCTGGGAGGCAGAGGCAGGAGGATTTCAGAGTAGGAGGCCAGCCTGGTCTACAGAGTGAGTTCCAGGACAGCCAGGGCTATACAGAGAACCCCTGTCTCAAAAAAAAAAAAAAAAACATCTGCATAAAACCAAATAAATAAATAAATAAATAAATAAATAAATAAATAAATAAAACAGCTGTATTAGGCTCCTGTCAGCGAGCACTTCTTAGCATCCTCAGTAGTGTCTGGGTTTGAGGTCTGCATGGGGGATGAATCCCCATATGGGGCAGTCTCTGGATGGCCTTTCCTTCACTATCGGCTCTCCTCTTTGCCTGTGTTTCCTTTAGACAAGAGCAATTCTGGGTTGAAAATTTTGGAGACATCTGAGTGTGCCCATCCCTCAAACTGGGGGTCATGCCTAACCTCTGGCTATGGTCTCAAAAGGTTCCCCACCCCCGCTTTGTGGGGTATTCCAGCTAATGTCATCCCTGTGGGGTCCTGGGAGGCTCTTACTTTCCTGACATCTGGGACTTTCTGGTTGCTACCACAAGTTCTGCATCCCCCATTGCTATATGGCTCTGTTCAATTTCCTGACACTCTGTACATCTCCTCCATCTCCTCCCATACCTGAATCTTCACGTTTCCCCTCCCCCTCTTTTCTCCCTCCCAAGTACCTCCCACCCTCTACTTCCCTTGATTATTTTATTCCCCTTTCTAAGTAGATCTGAAGCATCCACTCTTTGGTCTTCCTTCCTCTTGAGCTTCATGTGGTCCATGAGATTTATTGTGGGTATTCCCTCATTTTGCTAATATCCACTTATCACTAAGTACATACCACCTGTTTTCTTTTCTATACCTTTTATCATTTTATTTTAATAACAAGCTCTCTCTTATCAAAACACAAATGATCATTCACATGATCCTTACTAGCAGAAGCTTGATTCTTTTTTTTTGTTATTTTATTAAATATTTGCTTTGTTTACGTTTCAAATGGCATCCTCTTTCCTCATTACTCCTCCAAAAACCAACTATCCCACCACACCTCCCCCTAATTACTAACCCCCCACCCACTTTCCTGACCTGGCATTCCCCTACACTGGGGCATCAAGCCTTCACAGTACCAATAGACTATCCTCTCATTGAGGTCTGAAAAGACCATCCTCTGCTACATATAAATCTGGAGCCATGGGTCCAGATTCCATGTGAACTTCTGTGGTTTCGTCCCTGGAAGCTCTGGGGGTACTGGCTGATACATATTATTGTTCCTCTTATGGTGATGCAAACCTCTTCAGCTCCTTGGGTCCTTTCTCTAGCTCTTCTATTAGGGACCCCATGTTCAATCTATTGGTTGGCTGTGAGCCATGGGTATTTTCATCCACTTTCTAAAAAGGATAAAAGTATCCACACTTTTTTCTTCCTTCCTCTTGATCTTTATGTGGTCTCTGAGTTGTATCTTGGCTATTCCTAGCTTTTGAACTAATATCCATTTATCAGCAAGTATATACCATGTTTGTTCTTTTGTGATTGGGTTATCTCACTCAGGGTGATATTTTCTAGTTCCATGCATTTGCCTAAGAATTTCATGAATTCATTGTTTATAATAGTTGAGTAGTACTCCAATGTATAAATATACCACATTTTCTGTATCCATTCATCTGTTGAGGAACATCTGGGTTGTTTCCAGCTTCTGGGAATTATGAAATGGATCCTTTGGATACGCTGAAGCATGTGTCCTTATTACATGTTGGAGCATCTTCTGGGTATATGCCCAGGACTGGTTTGTCTGTGTCCACAGGTAATACTATGTACAATTTCCTGAGGAACAGCCACACTGATTTCTAGAGTGTTTGTACCAGCTTGAAAACCCACCAGCAATGGAGGAGTGTTCCTCTTTCTCTAATTTTCTGAGGAATCGCCAAACTGATTTCCAGAGTGGTTTTAACAGCTTGCAATCCTACCAACAATGGAGAAGTATTCCTTTTTCCACACATCTTCTCCAGCAACTGCTGTCCCCTGAGTTTTTCATCTTAACCATTCTGATTGGTGTAAGGTGGAATCTCAGTGTTGTTTTGATTTGCACTTCCCTAATAACTAAGGATGCTGAACATTTCTTTAGGCGCTTTAGAGCCATTTAAGTTTCCTCAGTTAAGAATTCCCTGTACCCCATTTTAATAGGGTATTTGACTATTTCTATAGTCAAATTAAAGACTAACTTCTTGAATTCTTTGTATATAGTTAATTGGATATTAGCCATCTATTGGATGTAGGGTTGGTAAAGATCTTTTCCCAATTTGTTGGTTGCCATTTTGTCCTATTAACTGTGTCCTTTGCTTTACAGAAGCTTTGCAGTTTTATGAGGTCCCATTTGTAGATTCTTTTTTTTTTTAACAATAATCCTATTTATTATTGAAAAGTGCCTTGTTTTCTTTTTTCTTTTTTTTACATTTCTTTTTTTTAAATTTTTATTTTCTATATTCTTTGTTTACATTCCAAAGGCTTTCCCCTTTCCCAGTTCCCCCACCCCACCATATGTCCCATAATTCCTCTCCCCCCAACTATTCCCCAATCATCCCCCCCCACGATTTCTCTGTTCTAGGTCTACAAAACTGGATCCAATCTTTTCAGGCCCAGGGTACTCTGCTTTCTTCTTCTTGGGAATCATTTGACTTGCTAATTGTGCCTTGAATATTTAGGGCTTCTGGGCTCACTAATATCCACTTATCAGTGATTGCATTTCATGTGTATTCTTTGTGATTGGGTTAACTCACTCAGGATGATATTTTCCAGGTCTAACCATTTACCTACAAATTGCATGAATTCATTATTTTTAATTGCTGAGTAGTATTCCATTGTATAAATATACCACATTGTCTGTATCCATTCCTCCTTTGAGGGATATCTGGGCTCCTTCCAATTTCTGGCTATTATAAACAAGGCTGCTATAAACATAGTGGAGCATGTGTCTTTATTGTATGCAGGGGAATCCTCTGGGTATATGCCCAGGAGTGGTATGCCAGGGTCCTCTGGAAGTGACATGCCCAATTTTCTGAGGAACCGCCACACTGATTTCCAGAGCGGTTTTACCATTTTGCAATTCCAGCAACAGTGGAGGAGTGTTTCTCTTTCTCCACATCCTCGCCAGCACTTGTTGTCTCTTGAGTTTTTAATCTTAGCCATTCTGACTGGTGTGAGGTGGAATCTCAGGGTTGTTTTGATTTGCATTTCCCTGATGACTAATGATGTTGAACATCTCTTAAGGTGTTTCTCGGCCATCTGAATTTCTTCTGGTGAAAATTCTTTGTTTAGCTCTGTACCCCATTTTTTGACAGGGTTATTTGGTTCTTTGGAGTCTAACTTCTTGAGTTCTTTGTATATATTGGATATTAGCCCTCTGTCAGATGTGGGGTTGGTAAAGATCTTTTCCCACTTTGTTGGTTGCCGTTTTGTCCTTCTGACAGAGTGTTCTTTGCCTTACAGAAACTTTGTAATTTTATGAGGTCCCATTTGTCAATTCTTGATCTTAGAGCATAAGCTATTGGTGTTCTGTTCAGGAACTTTCCCCCTGTGCCCATGTCCTCCAGGGTCTTCCCCAGTTTCTTTTCTAAATTCTAAAAAGTCATTAATTTTTTTTCTTTATTTCTTCCTTGACCAAGCTACCATTGACGAGAGCATTGTTCAAGGTCCATGTGTGTCTGTGTTTTCCATTGCTTTTGTTTGAGTTTAAGACCAGCCTTAGGCCGTGGTGATCTGGTAAAATACATGGAATAATTTCAGTATTTCTGTACCTGTTGAGGCCCGTTTTCTGACCAATTATATGGTCAATTTTTGAGAAGGTTCCATGAGGTGCTGAGAAGAATGTATATTCCTTTACTTTAGGGTAGAATGTTCTATAAATATCTGTTGGATCCATTTGGTCCATAACTTCAGTTAGTTTCATCTCTGTTTATCTTATGACTCCATGCTTTGTCCATTTTTGAGAGTGGGGTTTTGAAGTCTCCCACTGTTATTGTGTGGGATGAAATGTGTGCTTTGAACTTAATTAAAGTTTCTTTTTTGAATGTGGGTGACCTTTCATTTGGACCATAGATGTTCAGAATTGAGAGTTCATTTTGGTAGACTGTTCCTTTGACCAGTATGAAATGTCCCTCCTTACCTTTTTTGACAACTTTTGGTTGAAAGCCAATTTTATCTGATATAAAAATGGCCACTCCAGCTTGTTTCTTGGGACCATTTGCTTGGAAAATTGTTTTCCAACCTTTGATTCTTAAAAAGTGACTGTCTTTGTCACTGAGGTGGGTTTCTTGTATGCAGCAAAACATTGGGTCCTGTTTATGTATACAGTCTGTTATTCTATGTCTTTTTATAGGGGAATTGAGACCATTGATATTAAGAGATATTAAGGAAAACTGATTGTTGCTTACTGTTATCTTCTTAGTTAAAGTTTAAATTTTGTTTGTGTAGTTATCTTCTATTGGGTTTGTTGAAAGATTACCTTATTGATTTTTCTATGGTAGGGTTTGCTGCCTTGTGTTGGTATTTTCCACCCATTATCCTTTGCAGAGCTGGATTTGTGGAAAGATATTGTGTAAATTGCTTTTGTCATGGAATATCTTGTTTTCTCCGTCTATGCTAATTGAACGTTTTGATGGGTATATTAGTCTGGGCTGACATTTATGTTCTTTTAGGGTCTGAATGACATCTGTCTAAGCTCTTCTGGCTTTCATAGTCTGTTGAGAAGTCTGGTGTAATTCTGATAGGTCTGCCTTTATATGCTACTTGACCTTTTTCTGTAACTGCTTTTAGTATTCTTTCTTTGTTTAGTGCATTTCGTGTTTTGATTATTATGTGACAGTAGGTGTTTCTGCTCTGTTCCAACCCATTTGGAGTTTTGTGGGCTTCATGTATGTTCATGGACATCTATTTCCTTAGATTAGGGAAGTTTTTATTTATAATTTTGTTGAAGATATTTACTGGGCTTTTAAGATGAAAATCCTTGATTTCCTCTATACCTATAATCCTTATGCTTGGTCTTCTCATTGTATCCTGGATTTCCTGCATGTTTTTGGTTACAAGCCTTTTGCATTTTGCATTTTCTTTGACTGTTGATTCAATATTTTCTATGGAATCTTCAGCATCTGCGATTCTTTCTCCTATCTCTTGTATTCTGTTGTTGATACTTGCATCTATGACTCCTGAATTCTTTCCAAGGTTTTCTATCTTCAGAGATGTCTCACTTTGCGATTTCTCTTTTGATTCTATTTCCAGTTTCAGATCCTGGATAGGTTTGTTCAGTTTCTTCACTTATTTGTTTTTTTTTTTTTCACTTGAATTCTTTAAAGAATTTTGTGATTCCTCTTTAAGGGCATCTACTTGTTGACCCATGTTCTCCTGTGTTTCTTTCAAGGATTTTTGTGATTCCTCTTTAAGGGCTTCTGCATATTGACCTATATTCTCCCATAATTCCCTATGAGATTTTTGTATTGCCTCTTTTAGGGCGTCTACCTGTTGACCCATGTTCTCCCATATTTCTTTAAGAGATTTTTGTGTTTCCTCTTTAAGGGCTTCTACCTTTTGATCCATATTCTCTTGTCTTTCTTTAAGGGATTTTTGTGTTTCTACCTGTTGACCCATGTTCTCCTGTATTTCTTTAAGGGAATTATTTATGTCATTCTTGAAGTCTTCCATCAACAATATGAGATATGATTTTAAATCTAGCTCTTGCTTTTCTGATGTAATGGAGTATGCAGAATTTGCGGTTGTGGGTGAACTGGGTTCTGATGATTGGTTACTGTTTGTAATGATCTTGCATTTGCCTTTGGCCATCTCCTTATCTCTGGTGTTAGCTAGTCTTGCTGTCTCTATTTTCTCTGTCCTGCTGGCCTGTGTTTCGGTACTCATGAGTTTCCTTTTCTCTTCAATGCCCTGCAAGCAGCTTGTTTCCAGTAAGTATCAGGTGATGGGTTCTTTCCTCTGACAGACTTGGCAAGTGTTGAGTGCCCTGCAGGTTGCTATTTCTCAAATGCTCTGCTGCTGCAGAATTTCAAATGCTCTTCTGATGCTGGTTCTCGAATGCCCTGCTTCTACCAGTTGGAATGCACCTACTGGTGCCAGTTCTCTACTGAACTGTTCCTGCTAGTTCTTGAATGCTGTGTTCCTGCCCATTCTTTAGAGAATATCAGGAAGTAGCTCTTCCCTGTGTCAGAGCGGCACAGGTCAAATAACCTGCTCCTGCTAGTTCTCCATAGAGTATCAGGAATCAGGATCTTCCCCATTTCAGATGTGGCACAGGTCTACCACACCCGATGGATGGGGCAGTGGTGATTAACCCACTTCTGTCAGTTCTCTAGAGAGTATCAGGAAGTAGGATCTTCCCCGTGTCAGATGTGGCACAGGTCTCCCTTTAAGCACAGGACTCCCTGCAGGTCAAATGCTCCCTTGCAGGATATGTGCCCAGACAGCTGTATAGCTGCTGCCCTGCTCCTAAGTGCAGAAGGAACCCACACAGACTGTGTCCCGACCGATCCTTCTCTCTCTTGTTCCCTGTGTACCTTGCTGAGCTGGCTGCTTGGTCACAGGAGCCAAGATGTTGGCAACCGCAGACTTCAGGCCTCCCTGTAACCACAGGACTTCCTGCAGGTCAGATGCTCCCTTGCAGGGTATGTGCCCAGACAGCTGTAGAGCTGTCCAGCTCCTATGTGCAGAAGGAACCCAGGTAGACTGTGTCCCGGGTGATCTTTCACTCTGTTGTTCCCTGTATACCTGGCTGAGCTGGCTACTTGGTCACAGGAACCAAGATGGTCTGTTCCTCATTTTAAATAGGATTATTTGGTTCTCTAGAGTCTAATTTATGCAGCAAAATGCTGGTTCCTGTGTACATATACAATCTGTTAGTCTATGTTTTTTTAATTGGGGAATTGAGTCCATCGATGTTAAGAGATATTAAGGAATAGTGATTGTTCCTTCCTGTTATTTTTGTTAAAGTGGAATTAAGTTTTACGTGAATATCTTCTTTTGGGGTTGTTGAAATAAGATTACTTTCTTGCATTTTTCTGGGGTGTGGTTTCTCACCTTGTGTTGGAGTTTCCATTTATTATTCTTTGTAGGGCTGAATTTGTGGAAAGATATTGTGTAATTTTGTAATTTTGGTTTGTTATAAAATATTTTGGTTTCTCCATCTATGGTATTTGAGAGTTTTGTTGGGTAAGTAGTCTGAGCTGGCATTTGAGTTCTTTTAAGGTCTTTATGACACCTGCACAGGATCTTCTAATTTTCATCATCTTTGTCGAAAAATTTGTTGTAAT
This sequence comes from Apodemus agrarius, assembly GCA_964023405.1. Taxonomy (NCBI): domain Eukaryota; kingdom Metazoa; phylum Chordata; class Mammalia; order Rodentia; family Muridae; genus Apodemus; species Apodemus agrarius. The sequence goes on from OZ030023.1 coordinate 44,929,375, forward strand.
TCTGATAGGTCTAAGTTATTTGACCTTTTCCCCCTTACTGCTTTTAATATTCTTTATTTTGTGCATTTGGTATTTTGACTATTGTCTTAGTTAGGGTTTTACTGCTATGAGCAGACACCATAGCCAATGCAAGTTTTATAAAAGACAACATTTAATTGAGGTTGGCTTACAGGCTCAGAGGTTCGGTCCATTGTCATCAAGGCAGAAACATGGCAGCATCCAGGCAGATATGGTGCAGGAGGAGCTGAGAGTTTTATCTCTTCATCTGAAGGTGGCTAGTGGAAGACTGACTTCCAGGCAGACAGGGTGAGGGTTTTAAGCCCATACCCACATTGACACACCTACTCCAACAAGGCCACACCTCCTAATGAGGTCACTTCCTGGGCCAATGATATACAAACCATCACATTCCACTCCCTGGCCCCCATAGGCTTGTTCAAACATTAGTCTATGGGGGCCATACTTAAACATAGCATAATGCTAAATACATTTAGTCCAACTTCAAAAGTCCTGGTAGACTATAGCAGTCTCAACAGTGTTAAAAGTCCAAAGTTCAAGGTCTCTTTTGAGATTCATTCAATCACTTAACTGTAATCCCCCAAGCAAGACAGGAAACCAGATGGGCAAAGTCCAAACTCTGCATCTCCAAGACTGATGGCAAAGCAGTCTTCAGATATTCAACTCCTTTTTCATCTTTGTTGACTGCAACAAGGTTCTTTCTCCTGGGCTTGTTCCACTCCCTGTTAGCAGCTTTCCTTGGCAGGCATCCTGTGGCTCTGGCATCTTTAACATCTTGGGTACCCCAAGTCAATTTCAGCTTCACAGCTTCTTGTTCCAGTGTCTGAGATCCACACATGATCTTCTGTGTATCTCCAAAGAGCTGGTGTCACTTCTCCAGCTCTGCCCTTTGTAGCACTCTAAGTTCAGATTGATCCACTCCACTGCCACTGCTGTTCTTGGCGATCATCCCATGGTACTGGCATCTCCAATATGTTAGGGTCTTCCACTGCAACTATAATTCACCGAAGCCTCTCATAGGCTCTCTTCATAGTACCAAGCCTCAACTCCTTTGCATGATCCCTTCAGTCCTGGGCTGGCAATTACAACTGAGGGTACACTTTCACCAATGGCCTTTCATGGCCTCTCACAGTACCAAGCCTCAGCTGTTCTTCATGATGCCTTCATGCCTTCAAAACCAGTACCACCTGGATGATTCTTACACATTACCAAGTACAGCTGCAGCATGAGGAACACTTGGTTATCTCTGGTATACAGCTTCTTTGTGCTCTCAGAAAACACTTCCTATATTTCACCTCAGTGATGCTGGTCTTTTCTTAATTATCACTAATTTCTTAGCTCCAGCTAACCAGCATCAATTGTCCCAGTAGTCTCCTTCCTTTTAATATAAAGCCAGAGACACGTGGCCGAAGCTGCTGAGTTCTGCTGTTTGCAGGAGCTGGAACATTGGCCACCTTGTTCTATTACATTATCACTAGCTTCCTTTTTCCCAGCTCCTTCACTGCGTAAATTGGCTGTCCTGAATCTTGCTCCTTAGACTGACCTTGAACTCAAGAGATCTGCATGCCTGTCTCCTAAACACTGGGATTAAAGGTGTGGTCCACCAAGCCTGGATTAAAGTTTTTCTTCACCTAGAATTTGCTCTGTTCTAGGCTGGCCTTGAACTCAGAGATCTGCTTATCTTTGCCTCCTGGGATTAAAGGCTTGTACTACCATGCTTGGACCTAAAGTTAACTGGCTGAATCTTGCCCCCAAGGTCACCACTCCTTTAATTCAGTTTAATATCCTTGAATTCAGCTCCATTTCACTTCCTGGAGTTCCTTTAATACTCAAACTATATATTTTGTACTTTTCCTTTCTCAGCTTGCTATGTTTGTTCAAAATTCTCTTCATCAGACTTAACCAGAGAACAAAGTCTTTGTTGGCCTTTTTTGAGACTTCCTTTGCAGATGCAGTTAATATAAATCTCTTTACCTTAGCCCTAGGCAGTCTCTTCAGGCAATGGCAAAAAGCAGCCATGTTCTTCACCAAAACATCACAAAAACAGTCTCTCAGCCACATATTAAAGTTCTTCTCCACTGAAACCTCTTGGGCCGTCAGGCCTACACAGTTCAAATGACCCTCAGCACCACTGTCTTCCATATTCCTACTAGTCTGGCCCATTAAGCTGCACTTAAAGAATTCCATGGCTTTCCAAATCCAAAGTCCCAAAATACACATTCTTCTGAACAAAAGCATGGTCAGGCCTATCACAGCAATACCCCAGTCCCTGGTACCAACTTCTGTCTTAGTTAGGGTTTTACTGCTATGAGCAGACACCATAGCCAATGCAAGTTTTATAAAAGACAACATTTAATTGGGGTTGGCTTACAGGCTCAGAGGTTCGGTCCATTGTCATCAAGGCAGAAACATGGCAGCATCCAGGCAGATATGGTGCAGGAGGAGCTGAGAGTTTTATCTCTTCATCTGAAGGTGGCTAGTGGAAGACTGACTTCCAGGCAGACAGGGTGAGGGTTTTAAGCCCATACCCACATTGACACACCTACTCCAACAAGGCCACACCTCCTAATGAGGTCACTTCCTGGGCCAATGATATACAAACCATCACAACTATTATGTTATGGAAGGAATTTCTTTTCTGGTCCAATCTATTTGGAGTACTGTAGGCTTCTTTTATGTCAATGGGCATCTCTTTCTTTAGGTTAGGAAAGTTTTGTTTTATAATTTTACTAAAGATATTTACTGGCCCTTTAAGTTAGGAATCTTTACTTTCTTCTCTACCTATTATCCTTAGGTTTGTTCTCATTGTATTCTGGATTTCCTGGATGTTTGGGGTTAGGAGCTTTTTGTATTTTCAAGTTTGCATTTTCTTTGAATGCTGAGTCAACTTTTCCTATGGTATCTTCTGCACCTGAGATTCTGTCTTCTATTTCTTGTATTCTGTTGGTGATGCTTGTGTCTATGTCTTCTGATCTCTTTCCTAGGTTTTATATCTCCAAGGTTGTATCCCTTTGTGATTACTTCATTCTTTCTGTTTCCGTTTTTAGATCCTGGATTTTTTTTTTTTAATTCCTTCACCTGTCTGGTTGTGCTTTCCTGTAATTCATTAAGGGATTTTTGTGTTTCCTCTTTAAGGGCTTCTACCTGATTATTGTGCTTTCTTGTATTTCTTTAAGGGTGTTATTTATGACCTTCTTAAAGTCCTCTATCATCATCATGAGAAATGGTTTTAAATGTGAATCATGCTTCTCCTGTGTGATGAGTTATCCAGGGCTTGCTTTATTAGGAAACCTGGGTTCTGATGATGCCAAGTAGTCTTGATTTCTGTTGCTTATGTTGCTCTTGCTTCTTGACATCTGGTTATCTCTGGTGTTAGCTGGTCTTGCTGTATCTGACTGTAGCTTGTCTTTCCTATAAACCTGTGTGTCAGCACTCCTAGGAGACCAATTCTCTCTGGAAGGAATTTGTCTATAGAGAGCTGTGGCACAGGGTCAGCTCCAGGGTACAGAAAGAAACCAGAAGGATCCTGTCCCTGCTGTTCCTTGGCTCCTGTGTCCTGATAGGTTTGGGCAGGTCCCTCTTGGGCCAGATATTTATGTAGAAATAGTGCTTTCAGGTGTGTCAGCACTCCTGGGATACCATCTTTCTCCTGGAGGGCTTTGGCTAAGGAGAGTTGTACAGGGTCATCTATAGGCACAGATGGAAACTGAAGGATTCATGAAATAATTTTTACCCAGATATTGTCTAGACAGAAAAGTAGGCACACACACTATTTTTTAATTTGTAAAACAGAAGCATGTGAAAATATTTCATAACAATTAGACTTATTAGTAAATCTTCTAGATCTTAGTAAATCTCAGTCTTATTTTAACACATAAAGCAGGTACCTCATATTTCAATCTGTTCTTTATTGTGAATATTATGCTTACTATTTACACTATTGTAGCTAAATTATGAACTATAGTGCCCTTAATCGAAAAAATATACTTCTGAATGAGACATACTACATAATTATAAGAATATCTAGCAACCCTTTATCTTCCTTCTTTCTGATTCTTTAATGCATTTACCATGTTTATTCTTAGATGGTTTGATATTTTACAGTTTTAACAGCTTTATATTTGATTATGAGACAAGAATCAATTTGAAATCATGATTGAAATCAATCATGAAATATGCCAGGGTTAGAATTTTAAAAGATGTTGTCAGTTTTCCTTTTATAAAATATTCACAGTTTCTCCTTCTGAAGCTGCATTAAAATGTGATATCTTCAAAACATAAATGTCAGTAAATGGAATTAAGAAAATGTGTTTATATACAGGAATATTCTATAAGAACCTTCTTGGACCAAGTACAAAACTGCCAAGGTACATCCTCAGAGTGAGGATGTTCATAAGAGTCAAATGGGAGGGGCATTGATTCAATAATGACTCAGAGACAGTGGTGCATGCAAACTCTCAGTTCAGGTAGTCACTCTCTCCAGTCTCAGGTTTCTCACTATTCTTCCTTCTTTTCCTTGCTTTTTCCTTCTTCATTCTCCTCATTATTTTGCCTTTTCCCTTTTCATTTTTTGCTCTTCTCTCAACTAGATAGCATAGAACGCAATCTTGTATTTACTAAAGTTACAGCATCAAGGCTTTGATCATTCTAAATAATTTTTTTCAGAAATCCTTAAATTTACATAAATTCTATGAATTATGAATCATTAATCCCAACATCTTCCTCCTTAAAATGGAACTAAACACAATGCAGAAGCACATTTCCTATAGTTTTTACATAGTCCGTTCTTCATGGGTACCTGGGAACAGCTCTTGTGATTTCCTGGTACAGCAGAGAACAGTCTTTAGTAACTTCTTTCTTGTAACAACAAAAAGGTGACAGACTACTAGGATTAAAATGATTTCTTATGAAGTTTTCACATTTATTCAAGTAAAACAGCTAGCTTTTTAAAATAGCTTTCTAGGTAGGCATTGTCATCTTCAATCCTTCAAGTACCTAGAAAAACAAAGTACTGACTTTTAATATGTTTATATATCATCTTTTAATCTTCAAATTTTTGTTTCCTTATCCTAGTAATTCCCTAGCTTCATGTACTTTCCTAAATCATATACAAGCCTTTCTCCTATAAAATAAACCAATCTATCATTTCCTTGTATTTTATAGATATTGTATCTTATCCATACCTTAATCACTTTAATTTTCTATTCTTAATTTCCCCAAGTTCACACTGGCTAATTAATGAAGTAGTCATTGGACTGGAGGATACATGTATCCCCTCATAATTTCAAATTTCAGGCCGAGTCTTGTAATAAGCAATATCTACAGAAGATCATGTTGATTTATATAGCCTATATTGTATTTTGGTTTCTAGATTCTTTCCCATGGCCCTAAAGACTAAACAGAATGTCTGTTCCTTGTCCTCCATAGCTTCATCACCACTTCCATTCCTCCTTCCCAAGAACCGCATCTGTTCCATTTATAATAGACTGATTAACTATGAGAAATAAGGGAAGTATATTCCCCAGAAATAGAGACGGAAAGTAAAATACTATAGAAACCAGATCTAATTCATACCAAAAGCATTCATTAGCACATGTGCAGATTGATTATGGTTATCAATGGACTGGGGATGTTCCATGACTGGGACTGAGTCACACCTGTTGCTGGACGGCCATGCACTAGTGAGCAATGGCCAACCTGATTTTATCTCTTGGAGAATCACTGGCCCAGTGCTCCAGAAAGTTCTTTCCAGTCACTAGGTTCCCACTGGTGGTTTGCTACCATGTCAACCCCATGCTTTAAATCCCCCACAGCCTTTCTGGAGCACCTCAGGTAAACTCACCATTGCTGCAGTACCCTTCTCTCTTGAAACCAGATGAGCTGCCTCAAGAAGGAAAACACAATACAAACAAAACAATGATAACAATCTCTGGGTGCATCAACTGAAACCTAATCTTGTAAGCCTTATTAAAATCTGATTCCTTCCTCCAGTGGCAGATCCTAGCTAGGAAACTATAGCATCTATATCTTACCCCTCTGCTGTCCCAGCTCCAAAGGGAAGTAACTCTCTCCTGCTTCCTCTCTTCCTCTGTCCAACCCAGAAGTCCTGCATCTCACCCAGTGAGTGGCTGCTTTATTTGTTAGGGGAGTGTTTCGCAGGAAGAGCACCAGGCCCATCCACAACACATAACTCCCCTTTCTTAGCCATCCTGGACTAGGCAGAAAACATTCCATCACATCTATAAGAAGAGGTAAGTGATGGCTAAAAAGTATCATGTTTCAATAATTTTTATAAGATTTCAATAAAATGAACAAACAACCAAAAAATAAAGCAAACAAACAAACAAACAAAAATAAATATAACTTTTCAAAACAGAATAGAGGGATGGTCAGTGATCACCCTACACTCATTGAAAAGGTATGGTTCACTTTCGGTCTCCAGTGATAGGCTGTGCAGAACAGAATAAAGTTCATAGTTTTTGAAAATGACCAATGAAATTAGTGAAGGATACTTCAAAGAATAGAAGACTTAGCTTCATTGGTGTAAGATGAAATCTCAGTGTCATTTTGATTTGCATTTCTCTGAAGACACAGGAATTTGAACATTTCTTCAAGTGCTTCTTGGCCATTCAAGATTCCTCTGCTTAGGATTCTGTATTTACCTCTAATTTTAAATTGGTTTATTTGGTTTTTTGAAGTCTAACTCAGCTGATCATCTAATGAGATTCTGAAAAGACCTTCAACAAAATACAACACCCCTTCATGCTAAAAGTCTAGGAGAGAACAGGAATTCATGGCCTATAGCTGAATATAATAAAAGCAATACACAGTAAGCCAATAGACAACATCAAATTAAGTGGAGAGAAACTTAAACATTCCCACAAATACCAGGGACAAGACCCACTCTCTCTTATCTAGTCAATATAGTACTTGAAATTGTAAACAAATCAATAAGAAAACAAAAGGAGATCAAAGGAACACAAATGGAAAGGAAAAGGTCAAGGTATCACTGTTCACTGATAATATGATAGTACCTAAGTAACTCCTCAAAATTCAGCCTGAGAACTCCTACAGCTGAAAAACAACTTCAGCAAAGTGGTTGGATACAAGATTAACTCAAAATAAACAGTAAGTAGCTTTCCTGTATGTAAATGATAAACAAGCTGAGAAAGAAGTAAAAGAAGCAACGCACTTCACAATTTTTGCAAATAATATAAATATATTGGGTTAACTCTAAACAAACAAGTTGAAGATCTGTATCACAAGAAGTCCATGTCCCTGAAGAAAGAAAATGAAGAAGATATCAGAAGATGGAAAGTTCTCCCATGCTCATGGACTCAAATTACTATAGTGAAAATGGTCATTTACCAAAAGCAATCAATCTACAGATTCCATGCAATTCCCATCAAAATTCCAACACAATTTTTTATAGGCCTTGAAAGAGTAATTTTCTACTTCACATGGAAAAAATTCCAGGATAGCTAAAACAATACTGAACAATAAAAGATCTTTGGAAAGTATCACAATTCTTGATCTCAAGCTGTACTGCAGAACAAAAGTGACAAAATCTGCATGGTATTGGTACAGAAAAAGACAGGTTTATCAATGGAATAGAATTGAAGACACAGACATAAACACACACAACTATGGACACTTGATTTTGATAAAGAAGCCAAAATTATACAATGAATAAAAGAAAACACCCTCAGCAAAAGGTGCTCTTCTAACTGGATGTCTGCATATAGAGGAATGCAAATAGGTTCATATATTTGAGACTACACAAAACTCTAGTCAAAGTGTCAAGGACCTCAACATAAATCTAATACACTAAAATCTAATAGAAGAGAAAGTGGGAAATAATCTTGAACTCATTGGTACAGGAGAGATTTTTCTGAACAAGAAAACAATGTCTCAGGTTCTAAGATCAACAATTGATAAATGGGACCTTATGAAACTGAAAAGCTTTTGTAAGCCAAAAGACACTGAAATGTCAGCCCATTGATTGGAAAAAGATATTCCCTAATGCTATATCTTATAGAGAGCTAATATAGACAATATATAAAGAAGATGATATTTCTTTGTTTAATTGGATTTTTATTTATTTACATTTCAAATGTTATCACCTTTCCTGATTGGCCCCACCAGAAACCCCCTTCTCACCCCCTCCTCCTACTTTTATGAGGGTGTTCCTCTACCCACACACACACTTCTGCCTTCCTGACTTCTCATTCTAAGACAACAGATTGTTTGGAGTGGCTGTCTATGGCTTGGCCACTCCAGACTGTGAATCACAAATACAGAATTTCCAATTTGTGAATTGGTAAATGCAGAGCAAGTGCTATGAGACTATGTGCATAGTATTAGCCTCAAGACACCTATAAACTGTGGGTTCATTACAATGAACTATATTAAACAGGAAGAAAACATGGCTGCTTCCAGTATAAGAAACAGTGATGCAAGTTTCCTTGAACTGCACAAGATGTGGGGAATGACATCCCTGAAATGGGACACCTATACTAGCAGGATAGCCAACCGAAGGGGTCAACATCTGGGAAATGACCTTGAGAGAAGTGCTGATGAGAATGAATAACATCTTTCAGAAAAACCACAAAAATATCAGCGCACTTGAAAGAAAGAATGAAAAAAAAGAAAGGAAGAAGAAAAGAGAAGAAAAAGAAGAGAAAAGAAAGAATATAAAGATACAAGTAAACAACTGAAAGAATTCCACAAGAACAGAAATGGATGACTCCAATAAAGAAGTTAAAATATAAAAGTGGAATTCAACCACTCCTGCAACACCAGAGGAAGCTTGACTTCCAGGATCTCTGACTCACTTAGGATCACAGGTGAGGCCACAACATTTACAACACCCTGCATTACTGGGGAACCATGGATGTATAGACCCCTGACCAATGAGAACCACGCACTTCCTTCCAGGTTGGAACTGCACCTGGAATGGACCCAGGGTTCAGGTTTCCCAAAATCACAAGATCACAGAGACAGCTGGACCCTGAGGAGTTCTGACAAAAAGGAGTTCTGGACAGGCTCTAGTCGGAGACATCAAGGGCAGCTAGCACTAGAGATAACCAGATGGAGAGAAGGAAGCACAAGAATATAAGCCACAGAAACCAATACTACCTGACAATATCAGAACTCAGTTCTCCCACCACGGCAAGTGCTGGATAATGCTATCTAAGAAATTTAAACAGATCTACAATAAGCAAGCATGAACCAGTAATATACTATATCTCAGGTTAAAAAAACTCAGGCTGTGATGGATTTACTGAAGAATTTCTTAAGGCCTTTGGAGAAGAACTATCATTTCTTAATTATTTTGTAACATAGAAATATAAGGCACAATGATAAAATTCCACAAAGCCACCGAGATTCAAAAAACAGATAAAGATAACAATAACAATGAAAAATTATAAGGCAATCTCCCTATGAAACTCAATACCAAAAATCTCAATAAATATTTGTTTTATGAATTCCAGAACACATCAAATGTTTTGATGCAATAAAGTTGGCCTCATTCGAAAAATACAGAGATAATTTAGCATATGAAAGACAATATCTATAGTACATCCCAAAAGTGGACACAAGAGAATAAATCAACAATGATAGGATGCAACATCCACTGTTAAGAAAGCTTTGAGGCAGGGACAGAAAAACAAGGGAGATATTAAACATGATGAGGTTTAAATACAAGAAACCCATAAATTATATGAATCTGACAACAATGAACAGAGTGGTGGGGAATTCTCAAATTACTTTACAAAACTGTGGTCAAACAAACATTATCATTTGTCCACATTTGTTTAACAGAGAAGGCCCAGCTAAGTTGTATGACAAGGCTAAGAAATAAAAAGGATAGGGGCAGCAAAGAAGGAAATGAAGTGTACTCAGGTACTGGCTGGGTTTTGTGTCAACTTGACCCAAGCTAGAGTTACCACAGAGAAAGTAGCTTCAGGAGAGGAAATACCTCCATGAGATCCAGCTGTAAGACATTTTTCTCAATTAGTGTTCAAGAAGGGAGTGCCCCTTGTGGGTATATCTGAGCTGATACTCTTGGATTCTATAAGAAAACAAGATGAGGAAGCCAGGGGAAGGAAGCCACCAAGAAACTCCCCCCATGGCATCTGCATCAGCTCCTGCTTCGTGGCCTGCTTGACTACCAGTCCTGACTTCCTTTCGTGATGAAAAATGTGGAAGTGTAAGCTGAACCCTTTCCTCCCTAACTTGCTTCTTGGTCATGATGTTTGTGCAGGAATAGAAACCCTGACTAAGAAAACTTATAAGGAGAGGAGAGGAATCTATACAAAAGAGAGACTAATCACTCTATCTCAAAACTTCTCTGTGAAAACTTTCTATAAAAATGTGACCACATAGAAACTGTACATATAAAAATTACTAGCCTTCCTACATATCAATAATTAATAAGCCTAAAGAATATCAAGTAATCAAACCTATTCACAATTAACCTTAAACTACCTAAAAAGAAGGTGAAAGACATGGACATAAAGAAGTTAATTTAAAAAAAGAATAGATAAGTGTAGAAATACACTAGGAAGTAAAAAATCTGCATATGCTCCTGAATTGCAAGAAGTAATATTCCGAAAGTTGATGTCATATCTCTACATTGTAGTTGCAGTGAAAATTGTAGTCCTAGTCTTCTCAGAGGTATAAAAATGTTACAATGTATATGGAAGTACAAATGAAAATAGCCTAAGCATTATTGAGTAAAAATTACAAGGCCTATACCACACTTGATCTGAAAATAAACTACAGTCACATAGACTAATGGAGAAAGGAAAAGGACACAGAACAGATATTAGCCTAGATGCCTCTGTAGCATCTAGGATTTATGAAGATGTCAAAAATTAGATATTTCAGTACACAGGACTGTGGATACAGGATATCCACATACAAACTAAAACTAGATCCCTATTTCTGACCTTTAAAAACTCAACTTCAGTGGAAATCAAATAAGAGCTTAAAGGCTGAAACTATGAGAGGAAAAACATCTTCTCAATATAGCAGCACAGGAAAGTTTCTGGAAATGGCACAACCACTCAGGAATGAGGTTAATTATTAGCCTATAGGACCGAATGGAATTTTAAAACTACTATACAAATTAAAAACAAAAATACTCTCTTTGTTGAGTGAATAACCTGCATGTGGGAAAAAAAATCTCTCCTAGCTAAGTATCTGATAGGAGTCCTATCTAGAATATACAGAGAAGTGGAAAATGTAAATGAAAAGAAAATAATTAATAAAATCAACTGAGAAATGAAGTGAAGCAGTTCTAAAAACAAAAACAAACAAACAAACAAACAAAAACAGGTCAGAGATAAAATGGTCAGTGTTTATTATCAAATATAGAAGTACGTGCCAATTCAAACTACATGAGATCCCGTCTCACTCAGCACACAAGTGCTGTCATTCAGAAAATAAATATCATCAAATCCTGGAAAGGTTGTAAACAAATCCAGTACTATCCTTTGATCTAGTTATGTCACTCCCTGGCATTTGTAAGAAGGATGCCAAGAGAACTACTTTAGTGCCACTTGGATATCAATATTATTGCCACTTGATGAGCAATAGCTAGATTATGGTAAGAGATTATGCCTCTATAGAAAGAGAAAAAATTGTGACATATGTATATATGCTATATATACATACATACAAATATATATTATGGTTTCTTCAGATCCAAAGAATAAAATGTCATTAATTTCAGAAATAAAAAGAACTGGATGAGATGTCAGTATTAACTCAATTAACTCAGAAAGAAAATACATGTTTGTTCATCTCTTGTCTATATGTTTTCTACAAATACATAAACTTATGTATGAATTCATGAATTTAAAGTGGAAAATGATTAGGGGAAGAAGATACACAAAAAGATGTAAAGAAATGAAGAAGTAAAGCAGTGCCTATGGTAGCATACTCCAAACAAGTTTTACATGGGTTCTTATGTTTGTTACCCAGTATCCTGTGAAATGACCATGCATCACATCCTGATAAATTCTCCTTTAGTAAAGGGTAAGCATCTCAAAATCAGTAGTGTTATTTATATATTGATGATATGGGAGTTTGTATGTCACACACAGGTTCATGTGTTTGAATGCTTGGCTCATGGAGATGGCATTATTAAAAGTTATAGCCTTGTTGGAGTAGGTGTGGCCTTTGTTGGAGGAAATGTGTCACTGTGGGACAATGGTGTTGGGCTTCAACGTCTCTTATACTCAAGTTAAACCCAGTGTGAAAGCCAGCAATCTTCTGCTGACTTCAGGTCAAAATGTAGGACTCTTAACTCCTTAACAAATGCCATGTTTGCCTGGATGCTGTTGTGTTTCCAACAAGAATGGGACTGACTAAACATCTGAAATTTTAAGCCAGCCCACTTAAATGTTTTCTTTTATAAACAGAGTCTTGGTGAGAGCTTGAACTCACAGCAACGAAGGCCTAAATTAGACAGATAATGACATTAATGCTTGTGTGTGTGTGTGTGTGTGTGTGTGTGTGTGTGTGTATCCTAATTATGTACTGTTAGATGTAGATCATTTGCTTCTTCTCTAACACATTTATGAAAGACCAATATTTTTCCTAAAATCTCTCTTGAAATTTAAAAAAATTTGAACACATAGTTTGGTAGTTTACTTCTGTTTTCTATTTCCTCATTATTTTCTGAATATACTACATTCCAAATAAATGGCTGAGAAATCCTTCAGATTTTCCCTGTTCCATAAAAGGAATACGATCTCTTCATTATTTACATGCATATCACAAAGCCCCTTCCTTCTAGCGTGTTCTAGCTTGCTTAACTTAAAAAATCATTGCTTTCATCTTTCTAGTGAAACATCCATCTCTAATATTAGAAAATAGTCATACACTGAAATTACATTTCTTCTTTACATGTAAAGACGTGTGCTTTGCTTTTGAAGGCATAGTCCGCATACTTTCTCTACCAGTCCTTTTTATCAGTCAGTTTTGCTGACAAATCAGGATAAAGAATTTACCTCATTTTTCCTCAGGCTCATGGGCTCTACAGTTCTCAAAAAACTTCCAATGAGTATCATTTAATAATCTATTTGAAAGTAAAATTCAAAGGTGCACAGTGTACAGTGTTAGCAAAAATCTGTTCCTGTAAATCCCATTGTGTGTTCCAGCAAGTTGAATTCTGTAAAGAACTGACTTTTAATGCAGGTTCATCTGTAAATATCACTGCGGATCACAGCATTGTTTGAGTTCTGCCTGGTCCTCAGGATACAGGTCCAAAGGATCAGATAAAATAGAATTTTTAGGTCTGTGTTTCTCAACTTTCCTAATTTTGTGACCCTCACATGGTCTTTCATATATATCAATTTTCTTGTGGTGATTTACAACCACAAAATCATTTTGTTACTATTTCATAACTGTAATTTTAGTACTATTATGAATCACAATATCAATATCTGATATGTAGGATATTCAATATGTTACTCCTGTAAAACAATCATCATTAAACTCCCAAGGAGTCACAACCCTTAGATTAAAAAGCATTATTTTAGATTTTCTCTATCTAATTTGATTGACTTATGCATCAAAATATGCCTCTCACTTTCCTTAAATAAAGTGATAGTTTTGTTCATAAATTTGATTACCCATTCTGTAAGCATTATTAGACAAATTGATATTTTGAGTGTGTTTATTACTGAATATTTTCTAAGCCCTGACTATAAAACAGCACATTGTATTAAAATAATATTAAAACTATTATTATTTAATAATTTATTTTATGCATCTTTAGGGGTAATCATTTATAACATATTGTATTGTATTAATAACTGTCTCATAATATAGATGACTGATCTTACATGTGGTCTATGAGTTCTATTTGTTATACTAAATCATTCTAAAAACTAATAATTGAATTTTTCCCTCTTTTTTCTACCTTTTTGGTGTTTAACTAAATATCTTTTTATTTTCCCTCTAGAGTGCAAAATTTACATTGCACAAAAAAGAAAAAAGAAAAGAAAAATAGAATGCTTACTGTTAAACATTTTCTCTCCCAATTGCTCATTTCTCTCAGTCACATTATGCATCCTCGTGTTATAGTCCTATCATGCTAAATTCATTACATTTAATACAACTACACTACCTGAAACACTAGAGGATTCAATTCATAGCAAGCCTATAAAATGCACTATAAATTCTTGTTCACTGTTTTAGTTCAAAATTTATTTTTGGCAGCCTTTAATAGTTTTTTGTTTGTTTGTTTGTTTTTGTCTGCTGGTATCATCTATTTGGCATACATGTTCAGTTTTTAATTTGAATCCCTTTTTTTAAAGATTTATTTTATATATGTAAGTACAATGTCCATGTCTTCAAACACACCAGAAGAGGGCATTAGGTCTTATTACAGATGGTGGTGAGGCACCATGTGGTTGCTGGGATTTGGATTCAGGACCTGTAGAAGAGCAGTCAGTTCTTTTAACCACTGAGCCATTGTTCCAACCCAATTTGAGTCCTTAATATATTAACATAACATCTTTTTTTTTAATCTGATAAATTTGCCTCAATGTTTGTTTCTGAGCCTAAAGATAAATGTTTTCTTTCCATAGACTTATTATTGCTTATTTGTTTGTTTGTTTGCTTTTTATGCCTCTACCTTCTTTTGTTGGTACCTACACATGCACTAAGAACTATGAACAATGTATATCACACATATAATTCATTATGTTTTAACTGTTAATAGAGGAACATTTGAATTTTGCAGGTATTGTTCTTGAATCTTTATTTGGCAAATTTCCTCTGCTCTAGTTCTTGGAAAGAGGCTGTGTCAGAGAAGGGTTTTGTCTGTAATCCATATAATTATACTGGATTCTTTTGGTTTGTTGGGAAGTGTGGGTGGAAATGTCCTAGAATCCTATGATTAAACTTGCAATGAAAGTGTCTTTTAAGGCTACAATCTTTGCACTTTTAAAATCCTTTCTTTGTGGGTCTATTTGATTAATTATTTAGGTAATTAATTAACTATTTATCTTTTCTTATGTACCTTCTCCCTTGTAATCAGATAATACTTTGTCAGTTTTACTAATACCTATTAATCACTTGCCTGTGTATGTTTGTTACTCTTTGACAGAAAGGATGAAGGTGTAAGGAGAAGTTTCTTTTTCCATTTGTGCTACATTATTTCTCCAGCAACATCTTGTTTCTCAAAAAGAAACAAATGGTTGCTAATGAGAAACATCTTATTTGTTTCACAACATTTTTCCCCCTCCCTGGCAGAGCAGCTGTAGATCTTTGTAGTTTTCTAGCTCTGCTACACACTGGTGCAATTTGAAATTTGGGAGTGAGAACCTAAAACCTAGCACAGAAAATGAAGGAGAATCACTTTCTACCCTAATATCTAAATTATCTTCACCTGAGTAAAAAGTACTCAATTCCTGTAATGATTATATATTACTCTTTTAATTAGTCTGTTAGTATGCAATCACATGTGTATCTTGCCCTAAACCTATTTACGCTTAGAGTATACCATCTGGTGTATCAAAATATACAACACCTGGATTCAAATTTTGGATTGTAAATCCATCTGGCTCCAGATTCCAGCAATATATTCATGAGTGTGTTTCTTTAAGTGAGTATTTTTCTTACTAATGTTGCTTAACTTTTTAAATACAATTGCATGAAAGTAGGATTTTCTATAGGATAATAAATTAAAATGCACATGACCAAAACCAAACAAAGAACAAAACAAAAATGCAAAACAAAACACAAAAGATAAACACAAACAAAATAGACAAGAGAAAAATTTTAACGGCAGATGATATCTCCAGGTTTTGGATTACAGAAAAAAATCCAAATTGTTATGCTAAGGACACATACATGGTAAGAAACAAAAATAAGGCATTACTGAGCAAGCATGTTTAGCAGGTATAGGGTAGGCAGAGAATGTTCTGAGTAAGTGAGTGTATATTGTTGATATGGGCAGTCATGAGAAAATCAATATCTCCTAACTATATGAAACTGGTGAAGCCTTTCTCCATATGGGATAGGTTCAATGTTGGTCAAAACCATCTTTCTCTGCTCCAAATACATGTAAGTATTTATGGTGATCTGATCAGTACGTAAACAAACACCCAGCAACTGTAGCTTCTTCATTATTTGGAAATATTTAGTCTGAGACTTGTCTTCCATAGAGACTAGGAAACCCTTCTGGCAAGATATACATAATGATATAGTAGTGACACTAGTACTTTGCAGATAACCAATAGCTGTCTAGTTGGTTGATAGTAACTCATGTGTGATACTATATACCTAGACAGAAATAATGGCTGTAGAGTACATAAGCTGTAGAGGAGAATATAGCATGTTATTGGTATATTATCACATCCAACTGCTTTTTAAATACTTTCTTCACACTCATAGAATAACAAAGCACTCAATGTTTTTCACTGAAACTTTCTTCCACAGAAGAAGCTGTGAGAGAAATCCACAACTGTTGAAATGCAGAAACTTTTAGCCAAAGAATGCATGGTAACAGTTGGGATATCTATAACAAATCCACTATAACGTTACTTGTCTGGATATGCATTCAAGTCTGATCATTTAATATTGGATAACAAATTGATGTGGTTTTCATTTTGTACTAAAAACATTGTATTTACATATTTAGAAACATACATCATCAATTACAAAAGGAAGACTACGTATTTGAACGAGAAAAGGGGGACTATACGGGAGGGTTTGAAGGAATTTAAGGGAAGGGGTAAATGATATAATTACACAATAATCTAAAAAGTATTTTTAAAAAAAGTATTTTACATTTTTTTTGGATTTGGTTTTTTTGAGACAGGGTTTCTCTGTATAGCCCTGGCTGTCCTGGAACTCACTCTGTAGACCAGGCTGGCCTCGAACTCAGAAATCTGCCTTCCTCTGCCTCCCAGAGTGCTGGGATTACAGGTGTGCGCCACCACCGCCCAGCTTTAAAAAGTATTTTAAAACATCTCTTAAGACTATGGGAATATCAAGGCTATAGTAAGGTGTGTGGAAAGATTGTAAGAACGTGAATATCAGGATGACTGCTGTGACAGTATTCTCTATGGGAGATTGTTGTTGGACAAGACCTACAAATACCACAGTAGTTGGCATCCAATCATGGATGGAGATAAACTTGCCAAGGCTCAACTCTTATATAAAATAACACACTGTCACAGGCAGGTGAGGATGAAAGAATCAGATTTTTTTCAGGAACAAGACCTCAGTCCTATGAGAAAAGCTTTAAACACTTACAAATACGGAAAACACTAATTAGACTCAGTACATTGAACTACACATATGTATGATGATTGAAGACTTAAATAATGTATACATTAATACTGGCATGGTACTTGCATCTATGTACACAGAGATGTAGGTGCTACGTATGGGGGTATTTTTCTATAAGTTTAATTTTCACATAACAGTAAAATAGTAAACAGGAAAATAATAATAAAGATGATTCATCTTTCTCTATATAATCTGTCAGACAAAATCAAACAAAATTTCTACCATCATATACTCCTGCAAATTAATCATTCATTGTATTTAATCTTGTCTCCACTTATATTCTCCACTCCCTAACTAAACTTGACATTGTCCATGTCACTTACATTCTCTGTATGTCCAGGTGTCACTAATTTAAAATCTGAGTACATTTTACTAGTCACTGCTATTAACAATTTTATTTTATTAACTGAAAAACATATTGAAATAGATATAAAAGCAATGGTTTCTGTGTTATACTGCCTGCTATTCTCATTTTTATAGAATGTAAACTGTTTATATTATTGTTTTATAATTAATATAATCATGACTTAAAGTATGTAGCTTGGAATTAAGCTTATTATATAAGGAAGGTAATATGCAAAATATAGTATCATTTGTCCTTATTATAGCTTATACTTTTAATCATTGTTAATTTGAATCTTAAATGGTCTGTAGGCACATGATTTTGAAACCATAATAATTATATTTCTTGAATTTAATTGTAACTTGTCATTCACAAAGTTATGAAGTCACTTTTAATTTGCATCCACTTAAGAGACAATATTCATGACTGTAGCCTCTCTTAAGAACTAAAATGCTTATGTATTCATATTAAAATATTTAAGAAATTTTTTTCTTTCACATACTGCTGTAATCTGAAACTTCAACTTGTTTCTGTTGTTTGATGCTGGTATATTATTAAGAAAATATCTCAGTGTCTGCGACCTTATAAATATTTCAGTCTGAATCACAGGTGGCAACATTGTTTCTTTGGATGAGAATTTATCTCGGAGGCATCTTCAGTTTACTTTTAACATGTTCACAGATCCCGAAGGAAAGGGTTTGAATGACTTTTCAAAAAGCACCACACGTTTTCACTTGGATATTATTGTGTCAATTTTTATTCACAACTTGTCTACTTCAATGATTTCATACAAAAATCCCCCAGGACTGAAAGTGCCTGATTTTGTGATCTGTATGTACTTACGATGAGTCAAACAAATATTTTAATGAAAAAGTGTTGACTATTCTGAGCATCTCAAAGGAAGTCACTGTTGCCAAGTTCAGGAACTTGGTTATGATTATCAAAATGTAGATAATTGTGGAAGAGTTGTGTCTTAACATGGGGTGAAAGTTTATACTTCAAAATAGATGGGAGGTTATAAGCTTGGTGTTTGAAAACATTAAAAGATTTGTAAAACAAAGGATATCAAATGTTGTAGCTACACTGGACTATATGTAAAATGTTTACATCTAGTCCATGTAAATATATATGTAGAATGATTACATTATATTGAAACATTTATATAGAGCAGTGGGTGGTAGTAAACATGACATATCATTTCTATCACAGAATCTAATAGTTTATGGTGGTCTAGGATGTATGAAGGATCCCTGAATTGTTTTCTTGATATCTGTGAGTCCACAATAATGATGCTTTATTGTGTTGAGATTTCTACTAATCCTCTGAAAGTAATGATAGAGATGATTGCTAGTAGCCTGGTACAAATGAAAGAATACTCAATGGTGCTAGAAGGAGTGATATTCTTCCCTGTCACTCACTTGAACAAGTTAAGTTAAATATTTTTCATTATATTTTAATATTTCAACATTCCTTGTCATTCTGAGAACAAAGCAGACCTATCTTCTCCTCCCTTCACTCCTTGTTCCCTTCCCCCCTTATCTCTCTTCTGGGGATGGGTGTGAGGGGGTGAGTGTGAGGGGGTGGTTATGAGGGGGGTGAGTGTGAAGGGGTGGGTGTGAGGGGGTAGGTGTGAGGGAGTGGGTGTGAGGGGATAGGTGTGAGGGATGGGTATATATGTATAAGTTTGTGAAAGCCAAAGAAGTCAACATGAAGATTTTTGAAATGTTGAGGCTGTTTACAGTGCTGAATAGGATAGTTGAGGTTGCCAAATGCCCCTGTGGATGTATCTATCTATGCCTTCTCAATGCTTTGATTACTAGAGTGTATATCACCATTTCTCATCTATCATATGTGGTTTGTGGAGAAAACACCTTCTATAAGCTAAGTATTATAAGATAAGTAATCTCCCCAGAACTTGGACTTACTCCTAGAATAGCTTATTATAAAGAATCTAGTTTCTGCTAATAAAGATCATATCCATGATCATCTGTCTTTTGATAAGAGAGAGCTTGTCATTAAAATATCATGATAATGGATATGCAAGCAATGGTGTGACTAAAATAAAAGATGTGTCATAGGTTGTGATTATGAAGGCTATATCTGATTAAATTTAAAAGCCATAGAATAGATAAAAGGTATTTAAGCGATTAAATATACTTGTAGAAGATACAATATTGAACTGGTTAATTTCATATCAGTCAATTTATTGACCTAAGTAATTTCTATACATTTATGTTGTTTCTATACTAAATTTATTTCACTAGTCCACTGTAGCTACAACATTTTATATCCTTTGTTTTACAAATGTTTTGATCTATTCAAACACCAAGCTTATAATCTCCCATCCAATCCACAAGTACAAAAGATTACACTAGACTTATAATGGCAAATTCTTTGCAATACTAAAAGGACAATATTGTGTCCTCAGCAATTTCATACATATCTATGTACACACACACATACACACACATATACACACACACACATATATATATATAATGTACATATTTATGTCATCTTTTACAGAAAAGAAATGACAATACAATTTCAAGCTTTAATTATAGATTCGAAATGACTTTAAATGTCTGATAGTTTATAAAAATTTAAACCAAAGGAATTTATAAATTATAAAACTTATAAAAACTAGTTTTTCAATTAAAAACTTTTTAAATTAAAAATTGATATAATTAATGAATATATATGTATATATACATATATATACATACACACACACACACACACACACACACACACACACACATATATATATATATTCTGCCAATGCCTGAAATGAAGAGCAAGCACTTTATGACTATACTTTCAGACTTTCAGAATGAATTTAAAGGGTCACACACATTTTTTTTTCCTTTCTAACAGTTTTAACCTAGATTTCATTCCTAGCCTAGAGCTCTCCGAATGGGAGGTAGATGGATGATGCCAGACTAGATTACTTACAAACAAAGCTGACGTCCTTAACAAACACATTTCCCATACCAAAATTCTATATGGTCACTTTATTTTTTAGGCAGTTTCAGACAACAGCTAGAGGAAAGAATCTGTAGACCTTCTGGCAAGTCAGCATGGGTTGCTGCCTCCTTGCTGTCAATTCTTATCAAACAGTATCCTTAACTTTGTGTTGCAAGTTTTGAAGGTTTTAGTTTGCTCGTTTGATGCCTTTTCTCACTAAAATGGCCAGGCTGACCCTGAAACCATTGCTGTAAAATTTTGCCTGCAGAAGCCCATTTTCAATCTTTAAATAAATACCCATTCTATCTCAAGATAAAAGAAATCAAGAAACACAATGGAGATATGTATTATCTTTGTCAGAGGTAATACCATTACATTAATAAAGGACTTTAAGTTCAGACTTCTAGTAGAAACACTTTATTAGGCTATTGCTTTGTTCAAAGAAGTTACAATTTTGAAAGTACCCCTTTATTCAGGTTTCCATGGAAGTTCTTCATCATCTTTAGGTGATCAAGAACTTCTTTTATGTTCTATGAATTACATATGTATGTGTGTATGTGTGAGTCTGTTACACAGTGATAGTTTTATTTTAGCAGTAGAGTTTAATTTGCTTTGTACAGTAAAAGCAGACAAATTTTTGTCTTTGCCAATTTTACAACTTGAGTGATTTGCAGAGTCCATGGCAATTTTACTCATTTCTTTCAAATGTACTTACCAACGATAATATGTATTTTCATCCTACTTTTGGTATATCCCTGTGGTTTTTCTTTGTAAACTGACCTATAACATTGTGACAGTATTTCATGACCAAGTTGTTTGTTCTCTTGTTCTCCATCCTAGCCTTCTGGACCTCCATGTAAGTAAACTTGGCCCTTTTGCTTCATAATTGCTTCTATACCATCTCACCTGCTCTTAAAAAAATGAACTTTCTATATCTGAATTTAAAAGTTGCATTAAATAAAACTTTAAGTTATCTTATGTATATGGATGCTTCCCTGCCAACACATCTGTGGACTATGTATGTACAGAGCCCATAGAGACCAGAGAGGGCAGCTTATGCATTTGGATTCTTTACCCTGACACTTAATTTACCTATGTAAATATTATTGAAGAATGTGTGTGTTAGAGACATGCCTTCCCAAAATGTATAAGATATTATTTTCAGATATAGTCCATGTGAAAAATGGGTATTATGTAAACATTAAGCAATTAAAATTTTCTCTATTATATAAAACACTATATTTAAATTTTTACTGATAAATACTAGTGTATGACTTCACCAACTATAGGAATGCTCTTAGATACATAAACTGGTTTATTTATAATTATAATATAATTTGATATCCAAAACTGTAATGCATTGACTTTAAAGCTGCAACTAAGCATTGAACGTCATTTATTCCTATGGAATAATTTAATTTTACATTATATTTATGAATCATTGTAGTACAGAGCAAATAAAAATGTATTGTACTTGAATATCAGGATAGTATTTTTACTTGAGCTTTGACTTATCATAAAAAATCTTATTTTAGACTCTGTGTACAGAGACATCATGCTATATGCTCTTTGGATTATTGTTTACATTTCAATATCTTCCAGATTAATCATATTTCCGTTTGTGAAATGTTTATTATCACAATATGGGGCTTGATTTAGCATGAAAGGGAAATTAGAGCATATGCACTTTTATATTAAAACATGGATTTTTTATGTAGATCAATTTATCTCATTCTATATTCACATTTTCATTTTATTGTTGCATTGAAATAAGCAATAGAATAGCTACATAGATCTTAGAGGTATGTTATGAGAAAAGATCATAAATATTAATATAAAGTAAATAAATCCAGAAAATTTTGTCAATCATATTTTAAGAATTATTTTTTCTTATTCAGGAAAACAATTATATTCTCAATATTTTTGAAATTGAGAATAATGTGTGATAAAATATTAGAAATCATATTTGAAATATATATTCTCAGGGATGGAGTTGATAGCACTTGCTGCCTTTGTGCAGGACAAAGTTGCATCCCTAGAACCCAGTTGTTATTTAATAACCATCTGTAACTCAAGTTCCATGTTACCTGATAATCTGATAACTTCTGCTTCTAATGGTACAGGCAAACATATAGCATACTCAAATCATCCATGCACAAAAACACTCAGATATATAAAATTTAAAAATTAAAGAAATATTATTTTACTATTAATAATAATAATTCTGATGCTTCTGATAATAATAAATAAAACATTTAATAATAATTAAACACAAAGTAATATGATATAGCTACAATGAACAAAACATAATATCAAAAGCACTTTAATTCAGACTACATAAATTATTAATTTTTAGGAATGCTAGTGTTTAACAATGTGAATATATACATGCTGAGCTCATACCTGAAAGCTACATCCACAATGTATTACTATTTAAATAGTAATGCCAAATATATTTTAAAGCATGTTAGAGATCATGTCCCACAGCGCTCCATTCCCAAATACTCTTGAGAAAGAGCTGAAATCCCAGGAATGCAGACAAGTCTGTGAGTGCAGGTAAGATTACTAGTTCTGCTCAGAGAGACCTGAAATGAACCCTCAGGACACAGGAACCAAGGAGCAGCCTAGGACAGGAGCCTAATAGTTTCCCTCAGCACCCAGAGCTGATCTTGTGCCACAGTGTCCAGAACTGATGCTGTGTCACAGGCTACATACACAAATACCACAAGGAGACAGCTGGTCTCCAAGGAGTGCAAAGACAACTGTGAGCACAGATAATACACCATTTTTGATCAAATCCCTGGCCCAGGAGGGACCCTCCCAGAGTAATCAGCACACAGGAACAAAAGAACATTCAGGGGCAGGATCCTTCTGGTTTCAGTTTGCTCCCTGGTTTGCTGACCATGTGTGACTGCTTTCCATACCCAGATTTCTCCCAGAGCATGACACTCCAATATGGCTCTCTACAAGTGCTGACACACAGGCTTACAGAAGGGACAAACCACAGGCAGAGACAGCAAGACCAGCTAACACCAGAGAAAACCAGATAGCAGAAGGCAAGGGCAAGAATATAAGCAACAGAAACCAAGGCACCAGAACCAACGTCTCCGACCACAGCAAGACATGTAAGACTTGTCTTGCATGAAAGCAAGACTCTGATTTAAAATCACATCTCATGATGATAATAGAGGAGTTTAAGAAGGACCTAAATAACTCCCTTAAAGAAATACAGGAGAACACAGGTAAACAGCTAGAAGCCCTTAAGAGGAAACACAAAAATCTCTTAAAAAATTATAGGAAACCACAACCAATCAGGAGATGTACTTAAGTAAAATCATCCAGGATCTAAATATGGAAATAGAAACAAGAAATCACAAAGGGAGAAAACCCTAGAGATAGAAAAAGTCAGAAAGAGATCCAGAATCATAGATGCAAGCATCACCAATAGAATAAAAGAGATAAAAGAGAGAATCCCAGGTGCAGAAGATACCATAGAAAACATTGACACAACAAAGAAAATGCAAAATGGAAAAATCTCCTTACCCAAAACATCAAGGAAATCCAGAATACAATGAGAAGAACAAACCTAAGGATAATAGAGAGCAGAGATTTTCAACATACAGGTATAGAAGAGAGCAGAGATTTTCAACATAAAGGATCAGTAAATATCTTCAACAAAATTATAAAAGAAAACTTCCCTAACCTAAAGAAAGAGATGTCCATAAACATACAAGAAGCCTACAGAATTCCAAATAGATTGGACCAGAAAAGAAAGTCTTCCCATCACATAATAGTCAAAACACCAAATGCACAAAACAATGAAAGAATATTAAAACCACTAAAGCAAATGGGTGAAAATATATGTGCAGAGCTATCAGAATTATACCAGACATCTTACCAGAGACCATGAAAGATAGAAGATCCTGCGCAGATGTCATACATACCTTAATAGAACAAAAATGCCAACCCAGAAATTAATCTCAGAAGAATGCAAAAAAACAACCTCTCAATTACAATAGATGGAGAAACCAAGGTATTCCATGACAAAAATAAATTTGCACAGTATCCACAAATTCAGTACTACAAAGGATAATAGATGGAAAACACCAATACAAAGAGGAAAACTACACACTAGAAAAAGCAAGAAAGTACTCTTCTTCCAACAAACCCAAAAGAAGATACCCACAGAAACATAAAAATAACATTGAAAATAACAGGAAGCAGCAACCACTGTTCCTTAGAATCTCTTAATCTCAATGGACTTAATTCCCCAATAACAAGAATAACATACCAGATATATAGAATAACAGACCAGATGTATAAACAGGACCCAGCATTTTGCTGCATACAGGAAACGCATCTCAGAGTAAAAGACTGGAAAAAATTTTTCCAAGCAAATGGACCCAGGACACAAGCTGGAGTAGCCATTCTAATATCTGATAAAACAGACTTTCAACTAAAAGTCATCAAAAAAGACACAGAAGGACCCATTATATGCATCAAAGGAAAATCTACCAGGAAGAACTCTCAATTCTGAACATCTATGTTCCAAACAAAAGAGCACCCTCATGCATAAAAGAAACTTTACTGAATCTTAAAGAACACATCCCAATCCACACAATAATGTGGGTGAATTTAACACCCCAGTCTCCTCAATGGACATATCAGGGAAACACAGAAACAAACTAAACAGAGACAGTGAAACTAACAAAAGTTTTGGACCAAATGGATTTAATAGATATCTATAGAACATTTCATCCTAAATACAAAGAATAGAATTTCTTTTGAGCACCTCATGGTACCTTCTCCAAAACTAACCATATAATTGGTCACAAAACAGACTTCAACGAGTATAAGAAGATCGATCCAATTTTAGGGCCCCTATCAGACCACTATGGAGTAAGGGTGTTCTTCAATAGCAACAATAACAACAGAAAGCCCACACACATGGAAGCTAAACAATGCTCTATTCAATGATACCTTGGCCAAGGAAGAAATAAGGAAAGAAATCAAAACCTTTTTAGAATTTAATGAAAATGAAGGCACAACATACCCCAATTTATGGGACACAATGAAAGCAGTGCTAAGAGGAAAACTCATAGCCCTGAATGCCTGCAAAAAGAAACCAGAGAGAGCATACACTAGCAGCTTAAGTGCACAACTGAAAGTCCTGGAACAAAAAGAAGCTAATTCATCCAGGAGGAGTAGAAGACAGGAAATCATCAAACTCAGGATGGAAATCAATCAAATAGAAACAAAGAGGACCATACAAAGAATCAACAAAACCAGGAGCTGGTTCTTTGAGAAAATCAACAGGATAGCCAAGCCCCTAGCCAGACTAACCAAAGGGAACAGAGACAGTATCCAGATTAACACAATTAGAAATGAAAAGGGAGCTATAACAACAGAAACTTAGGAACTTCAAAATATCAGATTCTAATACAAAAGACTATACTCAACACAACCGGAAAATCTGGAGAAAATTGACACTTTCCTAGATAGTTAACAAATACCAAAATTAAATCAGGATCAGATAAATCATCTAAACAGTCCCCAAACCCCTAAAGAAGTAGAAGTGGTCACTGAAAGTCTTCCAACCAAAAAAAAAAGTAAAAAAAAAAAAAAAAAAAAAAAAAAAAAAAAAAAAAAAAAAACAAAACAAAAACCCACGGGACCAATTGGCTTTAGTGCAGAATTCTATCAGACTTTCAAAGAAGACCTAACACCAATACTATTCAAACTATTCCACAAAGTAGAAACAGAAGGAATTCTACCCAACTTGTTCTATGAAGCTACAACTACACTGATACCAAAACCACACAGAGACCCAACTAAGAAAGAGAACTTCAAGCCAATTTCCCTATTGAATATCAATGCAAAAATACTCAATAAAATTCTTGCCAACCGAATCCAAGAACACATCATCCACCATGATCAAGTAGTCTTCATTCCAGGGATACAGGGCTGTGTCAATATTCAGAAATCCATCAATGGAATCCACTACATAAACAAACTCAAAGAAAAACAACAAATGGTCATTTCATTAGAAGCTGAAAAAGCTTTTGACAAAATTCAGCATACATTCATGTTAAAAGTCTTAGAAAGAACAGGAATTCAAGGCCCATACATAAACATAGTAAAACAATATATAGCAAACTGGTAGACAACATCAAACTAAATGGAGAGAAGTTTGGAGCAATCCTACTAAAATCAAGGACTAGCCAAGGCTGTCCCCTCTCTCCACACCTTTTCAATATAGTAATTGAAGTTCTATCAAGAGCAACTAGGCAACATAGGGAGGTCAAAGGGATACAAATAGGAAAGGAAGAAGTCAAACTATCACTATTTACAGATGATATGATAGTATACTTAAGTGACCTAAAAACTCCACCTGAGAACTACAGCTCATAAACAACTTCAGCAAAGTGGCTGGTTACAAAATCAACTCAAGCAAATCAGTAGCCTTCCTATACTCAAAGGATAAGCAGGCTGAGAAAGAAATTAGAGGAATGACACCTTTCACAATAGCCAAAAACAATATAAAGTATCTTGGTGTTACTCTAACCAAAAAAGGGAAAGATCTGTATGACAAGAACTTCAGGTCTCTGAAGAAGGAAATTGAAGAAGACCTGAGAAATTGGAAAAATCTTCCATGCTTGGATTGGCAGGAATATTATAGTAAAAATGGTCATCTTGCCAGAAGCAATCCACAAATTCAATGTAATCCCATCATAATCCCAACCCAGTTCTTTATAGAGTTAGGAAGAGCAATGGAATAACAAAAAAAGAAAAGATAAAAACAGGATAGCTAAAACTATTCTCAACAGTAAAAGAACTTCTGGGTGAATCACTATCCCAGACTTTAAGCAGTACAATAGAGCAACAATGTTAAAAACTGCATGGTATTGGTACAGTGACAGGCAGGTAGATCAATGGAATAGAATTGAAGACCCAGATATGAACCCACACACCTAAGGTCACTTGGTGTTCAACAAAGGAGCTAAAACCATCCACTGGAAAAAAGATAGCCTTTTCAAAAAATGGTTCTGGTTCACCTGGAGGTCAGCATGCAGAAGAATGCAAATCTATCCATTCTTATCTCCTGTACTAAAGTCAACTCCAAGTGGATAAAGGACTTCCACATAAATCCCAACACACTGAAAGTAATAAAATAGAATTTGGGGAAGTCCGTTGAGGACATGGGCACAGGGGGAAAGTTCCTGAACAGAACACCAATAGCTTATGCTCTAAGATCAAGAATTGACAAATGGGACCTCATAAAATTACAAAGTTTCTATAAGGCAAAGGACACTGTCCAAAGAACAAAAGAGCAACCAACATATTGGGAAAAGATCGTCACCAACCCTACATCTGACAGAGGGCTTATATCCAATATATACATAGAACTCAAGAAGTTAGACCCCAGAAAACCAAATAACCCTATTAAAAATTGGGTACAGAGCTAAACAAATTTTCACCTGAAGAATTTCGAATGGCTGAAAAGCACCTTAAGAAATGATCAACATCATTAATCATTAGGGAAATGCAAATCAAAATAACCATGAAATTTCATCTCACAGTAGTCAGAATGGCTAAGTTTAAAAACTCAGGAGAAAGCTGAGGATGTGAAGAAAGAGGTATACTCCTCCACTGATAGTGGGAATTCAAGATGGTACAACCACTCTGGAAATCAGTCTGGCAGCTCCTGAGAAAACTGGGCATGACACTTCGGGAGGACCCTGCTATACCACTCCTGGGCACATACCCAGAGGATTTCCTGGCATGCAATAAGGACACATGCTCCACTATGTTCATAGCAGCCTTATTTATAATAGCTAGAAGCTGGAAAGAACCCAGATGAACCTCAATGGAGAAATTGATACAGAAAATGAGGTATATTTACACAATGGAATACTACTCAGCAATTAAAAACAATAAAGAAATGAAATTTTTAGACAAATGTTGGAACTGGAAAATATCATACTAAGTGAGGTAACCCAATTACAAAAGAATACACGTGGAATGTAGTCACTGGTAAGAGGATATTAATTAGCCCAGAAGCTCTGAATGCCCAAGATAAAACTCATATATCAGATGATTCCCAAGAATAAGGAAGGAGAGGGCCCTGGTCCTGGAAATGATTGATGCAGCAATGTAGGAGATTACCAGGAGAGAGAAGTGGGAGGGGGTTCATTGTGGAATGGGCAGAGAGAAGAGGTCTTATGGGACTTATGGGGAGGGGGGAACCGGAAAAGGGAAAATCATTTGGAATGTAAACAAAGAATATAGAAAATAAAAAATAAAAAAATAAGATACTTAAAAAATGTATATGTACATAGTTGAGATGAATTTTTTATGTACATGATGAATTTTAGTCACCATCAATTATAAAGACCTTATTCATGTATGTATTTTGCATTTAATGAAAAAAATACTAACCACGTCGTCATTCAAATAATTGAACAATGTATTTTCTCCTAAGTCAAAGTCACTGACTTCACATTGTAAAAATATTTAAGGAAAATTAGTCTGAATGGCTTGAAAACACTGGCGTGATCTCATGACAGCTAACATCTAGCCTTGCGGTTTTTAGGATAGTTATTTGAATACAGCTATGAAAAGTAAGTTGACTACTTGCCTCATATGGACAAAGCCAATGTTTGCTTTCTAAAACAAACTTTGAGTAAGGATGTATACTCACTGAACATTTTACAAATATTCACCAACCATTGCTGCTTTCCAGTCTTTAGAGTGAAGAATTCAGAAGAATAAGAGGTGAGAAAAATCACCTTTAAAAAATTCTGGTCTCTTAATCAGTAAATGAATACATTGGATTTCATAGAAGTGGAATAAACAATTACAATATTGAGCACAAGACAAATAAGAGAAGCCTTCAACACCATCCTCTGGAGGTTAGTGCTTGTTGACTTAAAGCGGCCTTCTCTTCACAACCATCACCAACAGAAGTAGACCTCTGAAAACAGTGTAAATGCACACACATATTTAGAAAGGGTATTTATACTTATTTGTTTTGTTAAAGTTAAATAAACACAAAATTGCTATTTAGAATTAAATATTTGGGGGAAATATTAAAATGGTAATTGTATAATATTTTTTCTTTATTTTCTATATTCTTTGTTTACATTCCAAAGGTTTTCCCTTTTTGCCAGTTCCCCCCACACACACCATATATCCCATAAGTCCTCTCCCCCCTAACTATTCCCCAATCACCCCCCCCCATTTCTCTGTTCTGATGCTCTCCTACAAATCTGTATCCAGTCTTTTCAGGACCAGGTTCCTTTCCTTTCTTCTTCTTGGGAATCTTTTGATTTGCTAATTGTGTCTTGAATATTCAGAGCTTTTGGGCTCATTAATATCCACTTATCAGTGATTGCATTTCATGTGTATTCTTTTGTGATTGGGTTAAATCACTTAGGATGATAATTTTCAGATCCAACCATTTGCCTACAAATTGCATGAATTCATTGTTTTTAATTGCTGAGTAGTATTCCATTGTATAAATATACCACATTTTCTGTATCCATTCCTCCTTCGAGGGACATCTGGGCTCCTTCCAACTTCTGGCTATTATAAATAAGGCTGCTATGAACATAGTGGAGCATGTGTCTTTATTGTATGCAGGGGATTCCACTGGGTATATACCCAGGAGTGGTATGACAGGGTCCTCTGGAAGTGTCATGCCCATTTTTCTGAAGAACTGCCAGACTGATTTCCAGAGCAGTTGTACCATTTTGCAATCCCACCAACAGTGTAGGAGTGTTCCTTTTTCTCCACATCTTTGCCAGCACCTGTTGTCCCTTGATTTTTTAATCTTAGCCATTCTGACTGGTGTGAGGTGGAATCTCAGGGTTGTTTTGATTTGCATTTCCCTGATGACTAATGATGTTGAACATCTTTTAAGGTGCTTCTCGGCCATCCAAATTTCTTCTGGTGAAAATTCCTTGTTTAGCTCTGTACTCCATTTTTTGAT
The DNA here is from genome assembly GCA_964023405.1 of Apodemus agrarius. Lineage (NCBI taxonomy): Eukaryota > Metazoa > Chordata > Mammalia > Rodentia > Muridae > Apodemus > Apodemus agrarius. The sequence continues at coordinate 44,960,010 of OZ030023.1, forward strand.
AGGGTTATTTGGTTCTTTGGGGTCTAACTTCTTGAGCTCTTTGTATATATTGGATATTAGCCCTCTGTCGGATGTGGGGTTGGTGAAGATCTTTTCCCAATTTGTTGGTTGCTGTTTTGTCCTTCTGACAGTGTCCTTTGCCTTATAGAAACTATGTAATTTTATGAGGTCCCATTTGTCAATTCTTGTATAATCTTCTTAAGCCACAGTCTTTAAAACCTGTTCGTACAACTAGCTTCATTGCATTAATATATCTTTCAATCTTTATCTTTTAGCTGTAGAATTGAAAAGTTAAATAAAGCTAAGCACAAACTACTGATAATATAAGCATCTCTCTCTCAATCTCTCTCTCTCTCTCTCTCTCTCGCGCGTGCGCGCGCTCGCTCACTCACTCGCTAAAGGATTCAATATGAATGCTTTCATACACTGATCAAAAGAATCATCAAATTGACTTCATTTCTTTGTCCTTCCTCTCACTCCTGTTATATCCATCCAACTCCTTCTCAAATTCATAATGTCTTGTTCTTTAAAGACGTATGTGTGAGCTTGAATAGCTAGAACAGTTTTAGATTGATAGATGAACAGATGAGAGAGAGAGAGAGGGAATGAGAGAGAAAGAGTGAGATAGAGAGATAGGAAGAGATAGAGAGATAGATGATAAAAAGGGAGAGGGAGACAGAGAAGGACAGCGAAATAGGAGATTTATCATTACAAATTGCTGAATTTGTTTAGTATTTCTCACATATAAATTTAGGTCTGACTTCTTCAGATGGCACTGCCTATCCAGTGGCTCATATTCCCAGAGCAGAAAGATTCAACCACTCTTAGCAGTCACTATTTACCTATAGCACTTCATTTACTTGTAAGGTCTTATGAGATTTCTTGTACCCACATTAGCATGACAATTAGATTGCCATTTTGAAGCCTTGTTCCACAAAACATATTGTTCATAATTCATGAATGCAACTCCTTTGTCATATGAAGGCTACGGTATTTCACAGTAGATCACCATGTCTTCTGGTCCTTATAATCATTCTACCTCCACATCCCAACTCTACACAGTGAAAAACATTGAGCCTTTTGGGTTAAGACTTTTGTCGTAAATGTATCAATTGAAGTTGGCCACTCCAATGTCAGCCATTCTCTTCATTATGACCAGCCGTTTCTGTAATCATCTCTGTCTGCTGCAAAACAAAGTAAAACCATATTGGATGAGGATGAGAGACCCACTTATGTTCAGATGTAAGGATATGTATTCAAAATACAGTAGAAATTGTTCTGGTTTGGGGAAGTAGCAATAGCAGATTCCCCTCTAGGTTTCATTACCTAACCAGCCATGGGTAATTGAGAAGTTATACAGTATCAGGCATTAATTCTCTCCTGCTGAAAATGCTTTGAGTGCAATTAGACAGCTACTGGTGACCACCTTTCAAAATATATATTGCATTTTCTGGTCAATGAGGTTTGTGGTCAATTCTCCTGCTCTTAGCAGTCATTATTCGCCTATAGCATTTCATCTACTTGTAAGGTCTTGTGAGATTTACTCTATCCACATGGGCATGTGAATTAGATTGTCATTCTGAAGTCTTGTTCCAGAAACCATGTTGTTCAGATTTCATAGAGGTATCTTCCTTGTCATGTGAAGATGACACTATTTCATAGTAGATCACCTTGTCTTCTGGCTATTATAATCATTCTACTTCCCGCTCTCCCTTACCCCAACAATAACAGCTATATAGAACTCTGATTGCTTTAATCATTTGGCAACAAGAATAGTTCCTTCTAGTCTGTTGGAGTATTATTTCAGGTGAATTCTAATTCAATTACGGGCTAAAATTTTCAAATGCTTACACACACATTAATGGTGAGAAAGTATAAAATAAGACTCATGGTGTCCTTAAAGAACTTTCTTAGTGATATTTATCCTGCTAGATTTCTTTTTGCTATGTGTTGTTCTCCTTTCTCTTTCTATTGCACTTTTCAACCCCTCCCCTTTATAACAGGGGTATCATCTGCTCTTCACCTCTCTAGACCTTCATTACAATGGTCCTTTATTTACTATGCTCATATCTGCAGTTACTCCAGGTCAAATAAAAAAATTCAGTGCTGGGCTCCACACAAGAAAGAGAATGGGTGAAGTTTCACTTTCTTATTCCTTGTTATCTCACTCAGTATAGTATTTTCTACTTCTAGCTATTTACCTGGACTTCATTATTTCATTTTTCTTTATAGTGGAATATTATTCCATTGCATATATGTACCTCACTTTCCGCATCCAATGAAAAATAAAGATTCCCTTTCCTTACAACTATTTAAATGTCCAAAGCCTTTGAATGATAGTGCACCTCTCTATTTCCAGTGATTCATTACTTGGAAAGGAGGTATTTGGTTATATGCTAAACTGTAGATCAGCCTTGGCATTGAGACTCAAAGATTTCTATTTGCACATTCTTAAAGTATGCAATACTTTAAGTAATATTATTACTTAAAGTAATATAAGTTATCAGTAATATCATCTTATCAGTAATATCAATTTACATGTAGAATTAAAATCGTTATTGATAAAATGTATTTGGACCAGTACCTGATATCATACAAGTAATTAAAAAAAATGTTACCAACTTCTCAGCATTGCAGTCATAAAATTATTGATAGTACTGTGGTTTGCAAAAATTAATTACATAAAAGTGGATGCTCTAATAAATTAATACAACTCACAAACACAAAGGGGGATGGGGATCTAGTGTCATATCAAAAGCAATAGAATATTAAATCATAGCACAATTCAAAATTTTGTTACATAGAGGTCTGAGACCTTAATGGTTTGAGTTCTCTATGGGAAAAAGTTTCTACAAGGTGCCCTATAGACTTACTGAATGTATAGTTGCTGTGGTGAAAGTCTTGTGAATGAGTCTCTCTCATATAATCCATATAATCTCATATAATCCAAAGTATTGTGGATATATATATTATTTATATTATTTAAATGTATGTATGTATATATATATATATATATATATATATATATATATATATATAAATTGCAATGACACATTTTCTGCTTGAGCTTCAAGGCTTTAAGTCAAACAGTCCTATTACACCAGGAAAAGGCATTTTCCAAGGAATTATTCACCTGTAATACTGAAATATGTTTCCTTTTACCAGCCTCAATTTACATTTAAAGGAAAAAGGATTATGCTCTGGTTAAAAGAAAGAAAATAGAATTGCACATTGCTAAGACTTTCAACAGTTCTTAGGTTCTTTTTTTTTTCTTTTGGTTTTTCTAGACAGGGTTTCTCTGTGTAGTTCTGTGCTGTCCTGGAACTCACTCTGTAGACCAGGCTGGCCTCAAACTCAGAAATCCGCCTGCCTCTGCCTCCCAAGTGCTGGGATTAAAGGCGTGTGCCACCACCGCCCGGCTTTTTGTTCTTAGGTTCTTAAGGTCTGAATACTGCTAGCTGGATTAATTACAAAAATTAGTAAGGTTATTTTCTTATATGATTTATGAGTTTATCATGAGAGAGTGCAATAAACCCAATGAAAAAGGTACCATGAAAATATTTATTTCAAGAAGTTAAAAAATTTAGATTATGCAGAGAGAAAAATGAAAATAACATATTTGCCTTCACAACGGGAACTGGCCCTGCCCTGCATCTTTAGGTCAACATGGAGTTAAAGGCATGCCACTAATTAATGAGTTTGGACATATAACATTTTATATACTTAGGTTGTCCTATTTGTGTGAAAAGAAGGTCATTTTAGCATTTCTAATATATATTTTAGAAAGTCTAATAGTTATGAAACTGGCAGTAAAAGGAAGAAAGAAATCTAAACATCAAATAACTGCTTTTCTAAATGAGTAAACATTTTGATTACTCCAAAATGAACAACCTGTCATGGACCATGATATGTCTGGCTTGCTGCAAGAGAAGAGAGGGTCATTATACTTGGAAAAGAAGCTTACAAGGTTTTCCCTCAATACTAGCATATCTTCATTACGTTAACAAAACTATCCCGTGACAGGGAGTTCTTGTGTTCTGTTATTAGAAAAAAATCACTTTCTAGTCAATTCAATAGAAAAGTGAAGTGGTAAGTTGGAGGAGGCACTGAAGGATTTAAAATCCATGGGAAGAGCACGTTCTACAACATACTATTGTGTGTCTTCATGTCCTCTGAATTTCACTTAATATTGCATAGTATCAGCTGATATGCAAACATCCTCTGACCACTGGCAAAGCCTGAGTCATCCATGCACATACCTGTGCAACAGTGCTCCAGATTCTGTTCCCAAGTGTACATTGAATTACATCTCTAGTAAATGTAATCAGTTGAGAGAATACTGTCTTTATTGCAATAATCATTTCCATAAAAATAAATATCATAGACTATTTAAAATTCATTATCCAAGCCAGGAGAAGATTTCATTAGTAAATTACTTGCTACAAAACATTTAATCTGCATTCAGATCCCTGACTCCTGTGTGAAAAATTGGACATGGTGGTAGAGGTCCCAAACCAGAGTGTTTGGTGGATAGTTAGACATAGGAAGATACATGTGACAGACTGGTAAGTCAGCTTAGCAAACAGATAACATCTACATTCATTAACAGACCCTATATCAATAAATAAGATTGGTAAACACAGAGGAAGGCAACGAATATAACACTCTGGCTCTAACACCTTGCACATACATGTACATGCATACCAGAACAGACAAATGGAAATACTCACACCAAACATTATATACTACACATACAGAAGAGATTTCATAGTAATCACTCATTAACATATTGTATATTATAATAAGTATATTATGTAATGTATGCTATATAAAATAAATTATATATTATGATATAGTATATATGAATATATACATATAACTGTGTGTATATATACATTTTATTCTCTATCTGTATCTTGAAAATGATGATATTTTCATTCTAAGTTTGGGTTAAGGGACACCTATTACCTAAATATCTATCTATTATTTATCTATGTAAATACCTGTCTACTTGTCTAAATTTTTAGCAAAATTTCTAAAATTCCACTAATATGGATTAGGATAAAGTGGTCATAGAAGTAGTTGTAAGGAATGTAAGAGGTTGAGAAAACTATGAATGTATTCATCATTTTTTTGTTACTGACAACCAATATTAAATCTGTTACCTGATGTACAAGCCTCTGTTTGCCTATGAAAGTATGGGTACTATAATCTCCTTTATGTCATTCATAAGTGGTACCATAAGGGTAGTGTTGCTTACAAGAATGCTTATACCATAGCTCAAGGTCTGGGGAGGGGAAGGAAAATTATTTTTTAAAAATATACGAAATAATTAGTTTGGGAATATTTGACAGGAAAACCATTTATTCACTATTGTGTTGTGGAGTTCATAAACTCCAACTGGTATGATGATAAAAAATACATAGGAAAATAAAGAAAAAAATAAACTAACAAAAACAAAACACAGAGGTGCCATTTTGATGATTCTGAATCAACTGCTGGTGAAGAATCAGTTTCTCCAGAGAAAGAAGACAGACAGGACACATCATTCCACCTGAAAGTACTAATTCTGAAAAGCTATACTAGGTATGATGTTCTCCAGCTCCATCCATTTCTCTAAGAATTTTATGAATTCATTGTTTCTAATGGCTGAATAGTACTCCATTGTGTATATATACCACATTTTTTGTATCCATTACTCTGTTGAGGTACATCTGGGTTCTTTCCAGCTTCTGGCTATTATATATAAGGCTGCTATGAACATAGTGGAGCATATATCCTTATTGCATGCTGGGGAATCTTCTGGGTATATTCCCAGGAGTGGTATGGCTGCGTCCTCCGGAAGTATCACGTCCAGTTTTCTGAGGAACCGCCATACTGATTTCCAGAGTGGTTGTACCAGCTTGCATTCCCACCAGCAGTGGAGGAGTGTTCCTCTTTCTCCACATCCTCGCCAATACCTGATGTCTTCTGCGTTTTTAATCTTAGCCATTCTGACTGGTATGAGGTGAAATCTCAGGGTTGTTTTGATTTGCATTACCCTAATGACTAATGATGTTGAACATTTTTTAAGGTGTTTCTCAGCCATCCAAATTTCTTCAGGTGAAAAGTCTCTGTTTAGCCCTGTACCCCATTTTTGGATAGGGTTATTTGGTTTTCTGGTGTCTAACCTCTAAGTGAGGTGACCCAGTCTCAAAAGAATACCCATGGTATGCAGTCACTGATAAGTGGATATTAGCCTAGAAGCTTGGAACACCAAAGACATAAATCACATACCAAGTGATATCTCACAAGAAGAAAGGAGTGGACACTGGTGCTAGCTAGAATGGACCAAAGCATCATTGTGGGGGAGTACAAGAACAGTGAGGTGGGAGGGGGTGGATGAGGGAGCAGGGGGAGGGAAAAGGGCATGTGGGACCATTGGGAGTGGGGAACCAGAAAAAGGGAAATGAATTGTAAATATAGAATATATCCAATAAAAAAATAAAAAATAAATGCTATACTAGGTTACTTTCCTAAGCACAAAGCCACCTTAATTCTTCAGAAAACTAACAGTGAATCTTTATCTTTGATAGTGACAATTACCTCTTCAATTTTTCAGTTAAGAGGGCACTATATTTAATAATTACCTGGACGAAAAACAGTTTTCCATTTGGTCCCTCATTGTGTAATGACCCAAAGTAGTGTCTTGGTAGGTAAAGTGATTGTTCACAAGCAGGAGAAACTTAGTTGAATTCAGAACCTGGGTAAATGTCAAAGACAGTGGCACAGGCCTGTAATGTCAGTTATGGGGAAGGACAGGTACTTTCAAGGGCACAATGTCCATTTGATTTCTTAAAATGAATGAGCTTTGGGTTCAGTAAGTGTCCATAGAAAATAATGTGAAATGTGTTTGGAATGATATGCAAACCTAAACCATTGCCCTTCAGAACCTCCTGCACACAAAGATACACATACACACACACATGCACATATGATGAACATAAATAAAAGTTTAACTGGTAAGGTAATACTTGTAGATACCCTTATTAAACTGGATTGAATAGCCAGACAAGCAATTTGAAGAAATATCGAAAAAACTGGCATGGGGAAAATACATATCACCTAAGAGATTATGCAACTCTTTGCACAATGGCTCACAGAGGGTTTTGCGGTTTTAATTCAAAATGAGCTCAAGGCCTTTTTCTAGCATTCTCTATAATGTTAATGACTGGGTATTTTGTTTATTTACTGTATAATTACTTTGAAATACTGTGACAGTAAATCCACCTGAAGAAGTCATGGAGCAGAATTTGCAGTATATTCTCATGATGTTTGATGAAATTCTTAAACAGATTTGATGTCCTGGGATTCACGGATTCCAACAGAAATCAAAAGAGCTGTTTAACTGAAGTATCTCCCCACAGAGAACAGTTAATCTCCTGCTCCTTTTTAAAGTCCATGAAAGCCCTTTAATGGGTGTCTTATGTGTATCAACGAGTTGACCTCAGAGTACTTTAGAGGACATGGTTTGGGATGAGTGCTCAACATGTAAGAAATCTACTCAAATATTTTATTGCACATATTTATTTTACAATGTAATCGTGAAATTCTGACATACATAATTGAGGGATTTTTGGCTCACCACTGAATCCCAATGTGTCAACTAATCAAGAAGTGAGATTATAAATGCTACCATCTGTGTGACCCAGCACAGAGTGCAGAACAATGGGCAGATGTACTTAGAAACTCAAGCCAAACTACATTTACATTCAGGGTTAATTTTATATACTTTTCAAAAATTGTTCATAGACATATGACACCAGATACATTTCTAAATTTAGAACAACTTTATACGCAATTTAATACCAGTCTGCTGGTTCAAGATTTATGTTCTAGTTACTCCACAAAAAATAATTTTAGCACAGATTGTTTTATAGAAACACAGTAAGTAATAGTAGTGTTAAATAATATTTTATGTTATTTTTGAACTTATTTACCAACTTTTAGAAAGTAGAAGAAGTAGTGATCTTTCCTGAAAGAGACAATTTTCCTTATACATTTTAGGAAAATATTGGCTTGTTTATTGAATATATACAGTAGAGTATAATACATATTTTTAAATGAATATTTCTAAATTATCACATTTTGTCTCCACCATTGTTGACCCAATTCCAAGGTGAAAATCGCAGTAACATGCTTGTGTAAGCATGACCTGAATAATGACAACATCAGTATACATGCCAAGATTCAGAGAATATTGCAAAAGAATTCTCAGTTACATTGCAAGAGGGCTAGGGCACATGTTATAAGATATGGCCTTCTCTATATAACAGAGAGTCTGTACCAATATTATCTTTAAGCTATAACACCCTCAACTGACTTGCCAATGTAAGTGGGTGCATTTTACTAGTATATAATGCCTGCCTGTTGAAACAGAACCAGTTTTCTCCAGGGATGAACCACATGATAGGTTACCCAACTGAATCTGGTCACTGGTACCAGAAGTACAAATAAGCCTAGACTGAGATCATAAAAACAATTAAAATTATTTTTATGGTCTAATTAGAGTATAATGGAACTACCCGTCTGTCATAAAAAGGTATAATATTTATGTGTATATTATACACACATGTTTTTTAACATTAACAATTAAGTGATCACTTTGTAAGGGATTGCATATCCTTTGCTACAATTAAGCAAAGGATGGCCTTATCTGGCACCAATGAGAGGGGAGGCCCTTGGTCCTGTGGAGGTTTGATGCCCTAGCATAGGGGAATGCCAGGACAGTGAGTCTGGAGTGTGTGGGTGGGAGAGCATCCTCAAAGAAGCAGGGAGAGAGGGGATGGGATAGGTGTTTTTGGGAAGTGAAACTGGGAAATGGCATAATATTTGAAATGTAAATAAATAAAATAACAACAACAACAACAACAATAACAAAAAGAGTCGACGCAGGGAAGGGTGAAAATTGTGCTAACATGATACACATGGATGATCTTTTCAGAATAATAAAATAATTATTTAAAAAAGAAGTAAAAAGGAGCAAATGATCTTGGGCAACAGAAAACATGAACCTTGTATGTTATCCATATTTTGACAGTGTTTTGGAAAGAGTTAATAGGTTCATTAGACTAAATTATAGCAGCTACTATAAACAAATAAATTAGTATAATCAAAGAATTCAGAAATGTAAATCTTCCATATTATTTACTTACATATAACATTTGAAAATCTGTTCTTCAGTTTTGAAAATTTTATTTCCAATATTTTTTCTGATCACTTAATTTTTTTATTCATCCAATAAAAATATTGAATGAACATGAATTATCTTTCACACATGTCCTCTGCAAATTAAGCATAGATGTGAACAAAAAGACAGTATTTCATTTCAATAGAGCTAATATTTTAATAAGATGAAATGAGAAATAGGATTCCTGAGTGCATATTATATGTCTAAAAATAATGGTTGTCACAGAAATACAGACTAGCGCATGAAGCTGGATAGTCATCTCCAACAGAGAGAATGATGACTTCTGTACCACCTACCTGTCTCAACCAATAGTAGACTTTTGCTAGTGATTTCAGTTCATCACTTAATGGAGTACATTCATTGAACTTTTCCAGGACCACCCTTTATTTCTAGTGATGTTCTCATGACATTCACCCCATTGCTCCAGTACCTTTCCTCCAGATGTGATCAGGTAGTCTAATTCTTGTGCAACCACCGAATCCACATTTACTGAATCACTTAAATTTTTATAGTAAATATGGAATAAATTAGACAATATAATAGTGTTGGAAGTAAGTCTCAATGTAAGAACATCTGTCTAACATAGGCAATTCCTTCAACTCAATTCCCAAGCACAGGAGAATATAAAGCAAAGGGTAAAAATTGTGAACTAATGAGACAACTCTACAGGGGAAAGCATTTCATACCAAGCTTGGGGCCATGAGATCCCTGGGATCCTCACTATAGGAGAGACCAGGCACCTCTGACTTCTACATGTCTTGTGTCATGAGTGCTCAGAAACACAAACAACCACGTACCGCCATAACCCCATTACACACACACACACACACACACACACACACACACACACAAACACCAGTCTTGAGCTATACCTGAATATGAGTGCTCAGAAACACAAACAGCCACACAGTCCGGCCACACACAGATACACACAGTCTCACTTCACACATGCACACATGCACACACACATACACACACACACACACACACACACACACACACATTAAATACAACATTAAATTAAAAATTAAACAAGATTAGTACTTAATCAGAAATTTTATTAATATTTAAGATTAAATAACCAATTGAAATTAATGTATAATAGAATATTGTTACATTAGTCAAAAATCTAATATTATTAGAGAAACCACCACATGGTTAAAGCATAAAGATGTTACCCAAAGCAATAGCAGAAATTTATTCTATTGAAACATTTCTTTGCAGTGAAAATATTGATTCAGATACCAAACTATTATCATTGGAAAATCTTAAAGTAAATAAAGTTCTCTAAAATTTCTTGCTATGCTTTGTTATGTTTAATCAATCTTCAAGTTTGAAATATTGCATGTGCTAAGTACCTATACTCATCTGCTGATGAAAGTTATGTTCCTTCAAGTATGAAGACAATCTATAGAAAAATTGTAACAATGAAACTTCTCAGTAACTTGTAAATCAGCATTAGTTTCACTTATAGTTAATTTCTCTTTTAAATATATAAAAGTCTGAAACTAGCCGGGTGTGGTGGCGCACGCCTGTAATCTCAGCACTTGGGAGGCAGAGGCAGGCGGATTTCTGAGTTTGAGGCCAGCCTGGTCTGCAGAATGAGTTCCAGGACAGCCAGGACTACACAGAGAAAACCTGTCTTGAAAAACCAAAAAAAAAAAAAAAAAAAAAAAAAAAAACAAAAAACAAAAAACAAAAGCAAAACAAAACAAAACAAAAAAACAAAACAAAACAAAAAAATCCAAAAGTTTGAAACTAAGTAGAGAAGATATATTAATTCAATTATTAAAAATAAATAATATGATAATTAAAATCATCATGAACTTTTTAAGAGGAAAAAGACACAAAAACATTTCAGTAAAGGGGTTTGTAAGATGACAATGCTCAACAGGTTGGAATTCATGACTGGTATTATAATCCTGGTAAAATCTTATACGTAGAGAAGCCCTAGGTCCTGGGACTTAATGTTGTTTTACTAAAAGGCTATATCATCAAATTGCTTTTAACATATTTATGATTTAACCCCTACATTTGCATAGCTGTGAACATTAGTCAGTGAAGCTTATTTTTGTAGTAGATAGTGAGTGGGTAAAGGAGAGTTGCAAATAATTGTTCAACTTGCTGAAAAGAAGAACTATGGCAGCTTCATGATAAATGGTTTATCTATAACAATCTATAAAGCCTAAAGGCTCAGGGATCTAAGAGGAAGGGACAAAACTAATGTATATCCAGATAATGGGAAGCTTAGAACCAGAGGATGGTAAGGACTGCTAGGGTATGTTGTCTTCTGGCTGTGAGATGCTATAATGCAACTGTGGTTACTTGCATAATTCCTAAAATAATCAAGGTAATGAATCAGTTCAGCAGGAAAAGGGCATGAGCTTCCAAGGAACCACCTTTACCTATAGAATCATTGGCAGATGATAGCTGCTCCAGAATAAATTGTTACTTTTCTTTGGATGCATGGCCACAGGTCAATCGTTCAGCTCAGTGGATGGCTCTACATCTGTGCACAAATGGCCAGCATTAATTAAACTCAGTAAGACAAACAAAACAAAACAAAACAAAAATGCTTTCTTTCTATTTCTAATTTAACTGAAAATCTTTTTTCTTCATGAAAATATTCTGGATTTGTCAGGTGTTTTATCTTTATTTGTTGGTATGCATATATGGATTTGTCCTTCATTCTGTTAATGAAATAATTATTACATTAATTGATTTTTGTGTGTTGAATTATCTTTGCTTCTCAGGAATAACATATATTCACAGACTGTCATAATTTTATTAGGATGTTGAATGTAATTTACTATTATTTTCTTGAGGGCTATTGAATATGTGATTCCCAAGATTACTGATCAATGGTTTCTAGAACATTCTTGTCTATTTCAGTGTCAAGGAATGCTTGGGAAATGGAAGAAGAGTGGGACAAGGGAGGGAGAAAGGAGGAGGAGGAAATAAGGGTTGCACTGTCAGATTCTGGAGGATACTTGAGAGAAAAACAGAGGATCAGGAAATAAAATAAATATAGGTAGCTTGTACAACCACTCTGGAAATCAGTCTGGCGGTTCCTCAGAAAACTGGGCATGATACTACCATACGACCCTCTTATACCACTCCTGGGAAAGCACCCAGAACATTCTCCAGCGTGTAATAAGGACACATGCTCCACTATGTTCATAGCAGCCAGAAGCTGAAAATAGCCCAGATGTCCCTCCGTGGAGGAATGGTTATAGAACATGTGGTATATTTATACAAAGGAATACTACTCAGCTATTAAAAACAATGAATTCATGAAATTCTTAGGCAAATGGATGGGACTAGAAAATATCCTCAGTGAGCTAACTCAATCACAAAAGAACATACATGGTATGCACTCACTTATAAGTGGATATTAGTTCAGAAGCTTGGAATACCAAAGACATATTCACATATCAAATGATGCCCAAGAAGAAGGAAGACCAAAGTATGGATACTCTGGTCCTTCTTAGAAGGTGGAACAAAATAAACGCAGAAGGAGATACAGAGACAAAGTGTGTACCAGAGACTGAGGGAAAGACCATCCAGAGATTACCCAACCTAGTGATCCATCCCATATACAGTTACAAAACCCAGACTCTATTATTGATGCTCACAAGTACTTGCTGACTGGAGCCAGATGTAGCTGTCCCCTGGGAGGTTCTGCTAGTGCATGACAAATACAGAGGGGAACACTTTCAGGCAGCCATTGAACTGAACACAGGGTCCTCAATGGGGGAGCTAGAGAAAGGACCCAAGGAGCTAAAGGGGTTTGCAGTGCCATTGTAGGAACAACAATATGAGCCACCCAGTACTATCAGAGCTCCCAGTGACAAAAACATCAACCAGATAGTATACATGGTGTGACCCATGGCTCCAGAAACATAGGAAGCAGAGGATGGTGGTGTTGGACATCAAAGAGTGGAGAGGCCCCTGGTCCTGGAAAGGCTTGATGCAGCAATGTAGGAGAATACCAGGACAGATAAGTGGGAGGGGTTGATTGGGAAACAGGGGAAGATAGAAGATGGCTCATGGGATTTTCGGGCAGGCTGGAACCAGGAAAGGGGAAATCATTTGAAATGTAAATAAAGAATATATCTAATAAAAAATAATTTGTAAAACCAAAACAAAACAGAACACTTGTTCATCTATATTGTGATTTACAAGTAACTATTGTATAGCTTGTGTTTCAAGGATATAGTATTTAGCTTAGAACATAGGAGACACTAAAGAAATTCACAAAAACATGCATGTTAACATAGTTTGATGTTAAATAATCACCAATTATTTACATATTAAAAAAGTTTCATTAAACAGAATTTTCTTTTTTTCTTTCTTTTTTTAAGTTGCTATCCCTTATCTTGGTTTGGTATCATTGTAAATCCAGTTTTTTATTAGATATTCTCTTTATTTCATTTCAAATATTATAACCCTTTCCTGGTTTCCCCTCTGATAAACCTATTCCATCCACTTTTCTCCTGCTCACCAACCCACCCACTCCAGCTTCCCTCAGTCCTATGGTAAGGACTATGGTAGGACTATGAAGGTCCTATGAAGAAAACCTTCATAGGACCAAGGGCCTCTCCTCCCACTGATGTCCAACAAGGCCATTCTCTGCTACATATCCAGCTTGAGCCAAAGAATACTTTCATGTGTATTCTTTCATTGGTGGTTTAGTTCCTGGGACATCTGGGATTACTGGTTGGTTCATATTATTGTTCTGCAAGTGGGACTGCAAACCCCTTCAGCTCCTTTGGTCCTTTCTCTAGCTCCTCCACTGGGGACCCTGTACTCAGTCCATTGGTTACCTGTGTGACAAATATGTCTGTATTTGTCAGGCACTGGCACAGCCTCTCAGGAGACAGCTATGTCAGGCTCCTGTCAACTAGAACTTGTTGGCATTCACAATAGTGTCTGGGATTGGTTCTAGGAATTTTTTTAATTTAACTAAATATTCTTAAGACTTTTCTTTAAAAATCATAACTTCTCAGTAAAATTACAGGATGAATTATGACCTGAAATTTTTAAGGAAGTTTCAGAAAGACCGAAAGCTTCTGTATAACTCAATACAACAGAGCCTCAAGCATGGGTGAACAAACAATTAAAGAAAATTCTATAAACAAATATCTAAAATTAATGTTTTAAAATATATACCTAAAATATTGTTTCATATAATGTCTACTTCAAGGATCATCCTTACTTTTCGTGTTTTGTTCTTTCAGTTGTATTTTGTTATCCTGTACAACAGCAAAGTTAAAAATTAAGACAAAAGCAATACTTTTCTCCTACACATTGATTCATAATATGGATTTTATTTCAGTCTTATACATTGAGGAATTAAAATCTTAAAAAGTTCTGTACTTTTTTCCATATTCCCAGTTTACTGTTTTGATGGATATAGTGTCATTCTTTATAGATTAACAAGAGCCTTCACAACAATTCATGTTTTGCTTTTTAAATATATATTTAAATTTTAATCTGATATATGTCTTCATTTACCAAATAATTCTTATGTTATCCAAATGACACTTTTTTCAACTTATAGTAAAACAGAAGTGACAGAAGTTCATGTTATATATAAATTATGCCAAACTTTTGATCTCAGAACATAGCCCAGTGGTTAAGTGCTATTAACAGTGTGCCTTTTAAGGGTTTGATGCTTAATATTGTCCAAGAAAGGAAAGATGGAAAGAAGTGGAAGGAGAGCAAGGGGAATGAAAGAGCTATTTTAACAATATCATGAATCAATGACTAGGCACATTTGAAGACAAGCCTATTTGTTTCCTTTCCCCTTTGAAATGAGTATGTTAATATGATTATTATAATAACAGAATGTATTAAAATCACCAGAAAACAGAAATAAATGAAAAGTCAATATTGGAATGAGTAAAATAATATTTTTATAATTATTGAAATGATTCTTAAATGATCTCCTTATATATGCCAAAATTGACATATTACCTTATTATATACAATTAGGGAAAACATTCATACAAATAGGTAAATAAAAACAAGACATTAAGCATTATGGACGGGCTTTCATTTTCAAATATGCACATATCTTTTAAATTCATTATATTGTGAAAACATTTCTGTTAAGGAAGCTGAACATTTCTATTTAAATTATTTCTTAAAATTTTTTGCATTACAATATTACTCTTTATAAGTAAGGGTACATGAGTATTGCTTTTTCTCAAAAAGTATCATGATTTTTTACAGTTTTCATAAGGAAGTAGTCACTGTGTAGTTCAAAGCTTTGATGGCCAGTAATCAACTGATATCTTCATTTTTATTTGTACTTCAGTAAGAAGAATCAAAGCAAAAGCTCCATACCAATGTGATGTCCATAAGATGATGTTCCTGTCTTTGCTTAGAATTCTCTAATAATGTTGGTCTTCACTTTCTCATCTCTGGATTTCTTCTATAAATCATTTGTTAGCAAAGAACAGTTTAGTATGAACTAATTATTTTATTAGAAAATTTATTGATACATTAATCTGAAATATGTATTAGTAAAACCTAGAAAATATAGTTAAAAACATGATAGGACCATTGGAGTAGATAGAATATTGGAGTAGAAATCTTAAAATCACATATTTTCTTGCCAACTTAAGAATACATTAATACGTTATATTGCTATTGTTATTCTTGAGGCAGAGTTTCTCTATAGACCTGGATGATCTGGAACATGCTATGTAGAACATGCTTGTCTCCAAATCATAGAGATCTACATGGGAATAATATATGCTACCATACCTAGCCAATAATTATTCATTTTAATTGTACTTATTTGAAACTATTCCTTACTCTATAAACCAGACTGCTCTATAAATCACCATATAGCTTTAACCTTACATTTATTATCCTTTCAAAACAGTCCAAAAATTATTTACATGAATCACTTCTCTTCATTAATTATCTTATAACACAGTATTGTAAATAAGACCAAGTACACACTGTGCTTTGAGATGTCATAATGACTAAACACAATCAGCTGAAAGATGCCAAGTATCCGTCAATACATGGAGATTTATAGATCATTAAAAATGTAAGTAAAATAGTAGACTGCTCAAGCAATTTTGCTGATTCCTAATGAAGTACTCCTAACTCAAAGATGGGCCTTCAGTTAGACACAGGATATGAGAAAGTAAAAATGAAATTAGGGTCTTAATACAAATAGCTCTTGCCAATGTTATCATAGTATATTTTACTATCAATCCACAATCCTGTTGTCATCATCTCTCCCATGGCCTCTTGTCCTTTTTTTGCATTAATATGTCATTCCATCCCATATAATTCATGGAAATTTCTCAAAGATTTCTACCAGTAGTACCTTTACTATCTCCGTTTTCATTGGAATTACTTTTATTTTTTGCTAAGCTGCTAAGTCATAATTTTAGGCTCCAACCATCAAATGAAGTTTATTTTGCATTTTGCTACAGGTAAGAAAATATTTCTGAGCAGATTATTGTTATATGTCAGGGAAATAAAAATGTCGGTATTTTTAAGTTTTTTCATGAAAAACTTATAAACTACTAAAAATTTATTTTTAACAGTTCAGTATGAACTAATTATTTTATTGCAAAATTTATTGGTACATCAATTTGAAATATGTTTTAGTTAAACCTAGAAAATGTAGTTTAAAACATTATAGGACCATTAGAGTAGATAAAACATTGGAGTAGAAATCTTAGAATCATATATTTTCTTGCCAACTTAAGAATACATTAATCAACTGATAGATTTGTACATAATGTCAAGTAAACAACTCAATTGGCAAGACTTCCTGGTTCATAACAAATCAGAATTCATCTTTTTTATAATTGACAGAAAACAAAAGTAAAAACAAATCATAGCCTTTAAGCTAGCAATAAAACCCAAGTTCTTTTCCTCATAGACAGAAAGATACTATTTTGTTAGGTTAAACACTAGTTCCTCTTGCCTGCACATTTCATACAGATTTTTAAAGACACAGACTAACAGATTGCATTGGAATACAGGATCCATCCATATACTTCATCCAAGAAACATACCTCATCATCTATGATAGTTATCAAGTCATGGTAAAAGGATGGCAAAAGATATTTGAAATTATGGAACCAGAAAAGAAACCAGTGTATGTCTTTTAATATCTAAAAACAGCCAGACTTCAAACCAAAACTAATAAGAAAGCATAGCAAAGAATACACATTAATAAAGAAAAACTACACCAACAAGAAATTGATATTGCAATTCATTTTTATAGGATATTTTCTTTATTCACATTTCAAATGTTTTCCCTTTTCAAGGGTTCTGTTTTGGAAAAGCCCTATACCATTCCCCCTCCCTTTGCATCTATGAGGTTGTTCCCCCTTCCACCAACTCCTGTCCTCCAGCCCTTGCATTTCTCTACATTTTGGCATGAACATCCTCAGACTTCTCCTCCCATTGATGTCCAACAAGGACATCCTCTGCCACATATGTGGCCAGGGCCATGAGTCCCTCGATGTGTATGATTTGGTTGGTGGTCCAGTTCCTGGAAGCTCTGGGGGGTCTAACCTATTGATACTGTTGCACCCTCCATGGGACCATAAACCCCTTCAGCTCCTTGAGTCCCTTCTCCAATTCCTCCATCATGGACCCCCAAGCTCAGTCCACAAGTTGGCTGCAAACTTTAGCCTCTGTATGTCAGGCTCTGGTAGAGACTCCTAGGAGACAGCCATATCAGGCTTCTATCAGCGAGTACTTAATTCTTAACACTAAGCATAAAAACATTCAAATTAATTAAACAAAGCAAAACAAAACACTACTTCAGTTTAAATACATATAGACCCTCAAACCATAATAATGGACAATTAATATTCTATGTTCTCTTTTAAATAATTCCTCTAGATATAAAGGAAACAGAAATGCCAGATCTAAATGATGTCATAAACCAAATGGACCTAAAATATATTTATAGTACAGTTAACCCCACTGCAAAATATTTTGTTTGTTTTGTTTTGAAGCAGCTCTTAGAACTTAGAAATGGACCATATACAAGGCTATGAAGTAACCCTAAAAACATTCAAGAACACTGAAATAACACCCTGGATCCTATGTCACAATCATGAATTAAAGTGGACAATACAAACAACAATACAAACAACAAAAGCTTTTGAACTCATGGAAACTGTAAAACTCACTGATTAATGATAATGTGCCAAGACAAATTAATAAAGGAATTAAAAAATTTCTACAATTAAATGGAAATAAATAACCAACAAATTCAAACATGTAACTTATGTGACACTATGAAACTTGTTTAAGAGTTAGTTCATTGCTCTAAGTGCCTACAGAAAAGAGAGAATGAGACAGAAGTCTCAAGTTAATAACTTTGTAATATGTCTAAAATCTCTAGTGCCAAAGAAGAAATGATAGATATAATGAGATGACAACAAGAAATTATCATCCCCAGAAATGAAGTCAATAAAATAGAATTTAGAACAAAAAGAAAGCAATACGAAGATTCAAGGAAAGAGATTTAGTTCTTAAAGAAGATCAATAAGATTGATAAACCCTTAGTCAAATTAACTAAAAGGTTGAGACAGATCCTAAATATCAAAATTAGAAATATATAGAGTAATTTAATTATTAGTTAGAATAATAAGACAATGGAAGTAGGTCAAAGGAGTGATCATATATGGCTGACCCAGGGGAATTGGCATTATCAGGAAGAGTGGCCATATTGGGGGAGGTATAGCCATGTTAGAGAAGGTGTATAACTGTGGAGGTGAGGCTCTGAAGTCTCATATATATGCTTAAGTCTGGCCATGTAATCCAGCCCCTCCTCCTGGCTGCCTGAGTGAGAAAGACAATCTTTTCTTGGCTGCCTTCAGATCAAGAAGTAGAGATTGATGATATGAAAATCTAGCCTGGATGCTGCCATGCTTTCCATCATGAAGACAATGACTGAACCTATGAAACTGCGAGCCAGCACCAGATAAATGTTTTACTTTAAAGAGTTACATCAGTCATGTCCCTTCAAAGCAATGACAAGTAAGACAGGATATATGAATAGGAAATAAAGAAGTCAATGAATTTTTATTTACAGATGATAGCATTGAATACGTAAGTTTCAACCAGGGAACTAATGCTACATATAAACACTTTCACCAAAATAGCTCTATATAAAATTAAAACACGGAAGGTGGACCCCGCACTCCCTGCAGCCTCCGCCATCTTCCCAGCTGTTTCTATCCAGCAGGCGGAACAGGTACCCGAGATATCCCGAGTTTAAGACCTTTGGGGATTCAGGTCTTGAGCAGGAGTTGTGCACAGAGCAGCAGTTTGGGGGCCACAGGCAAGCGTGGGCTCTGTGCCCTGAAGGCAGACCCCACACTCCCTGCACCCTCCACCATCCAGCAGAACCAGCCTCCACCACCTTCCCAGCTGCTTTGAACCAGCAGGCAGAACGAGGTACCTGAGATATCCCAAGTTAAAGACCTCTGGGGACTCAGGACACCAGACAGAAATCCCTGAGCAGGAGCCCTGCAGAGCAGCGGCCCAGCAGGGAGAACCAAGTACCTGAGATATCCTGATTTTTAAGACCTCGGGGGACTCAGGCCACCTGTCAGCAATCTGTGAGCAGGAGCCTTGCAGGGCAGTGGTCCAGGTGTCCCAGTCATGGGGAAATAGCCTTAGGAGCCCACAGGAGGTTCAAGCACCAGCTAGTAACTACAGGACCAACAAACACCAGAGATAACCAGATGGCAAAAGGCAAATATAAGATCGTTACTAACAAAAATCAAGGCAATATGGCAGCATCTGAACCCAGTTCCCTGACAGCAATAAGTCTCGGATACCGCAACACACCAGAAAAACAAGACTCAGATCTAAAAATCACTGGTCAGGATGCTGATAGAGGAATACTTAGATAAATCTCTTAAAATAATACAGAAGAAAATGGATCAAAAGCTAGAAGTCCTTACAAGGCAAACACAAAAATCACTTAAAGAAATTCAGGAAAATATGGATCAAAAAATGGATGCCAATAAGGGGGAAACACAAAATCACTTAAAGAAATACAAGAGAAAGTGGGTCAACAAGTAGAAGTCATAAAAGAAGAAACACAAAAATCCCTTAAAGAATTACAGGAAAACGCAAACAAGCAATTGAAAGATCTGAGCAAAACCATCGAGAATCGAAAAACAGAAATAGAAACAACTAAGAAATCTCAAAGGGAGACAACGTTGGAGATAGAAAACCTTGGGAAGAAATCAGGAATCGTAGATGCAAATATGAACAATAGAATACAAGAGATAGAAGACAAAAATCTCAGTTGCTGAAGATACCATAGGAACCATGGATTCAACAATTAAAAAAAATGCAAAATGCAAAAAGCTGGTAACCCAAAACATTCAGGAAATCCAGGACACAATGAGAAGACCAACCCTAAGTATTATAGGTATAAATGAGAGTGAAGATCTACAACTTAAAGGGCCAGCAAATATCTTCTACAAAATTATGGAAGAAAACTTGCCCAACCTAAACAGAGAGATGCCCATGAATATACAAGAAGCCTATAGAACCCCAAATAGACTGGACCAGAACAGAAATACTTCCCGTCACATAATAATCAAAACCCCAAATGTACTAAACAAAGAAAGAATATTAAAGGCAGTAAGAGAAAAAGGACAAGTAACATATAAAGGAAGACCTATCAGAATTACACCAGACTTCTCACCTGAGACCATGAAAGCTAGAAGATCCTGGGCAGATCTCATGCAGACTCTAAGAGAACACAAACTTCAGGCAAAACTACTATACTCAGCAAAACTCTCAATTGCCATAGATGGGGAAACCAAGGTATTCCATGACAAAACCAAATTTTCATGATATCTATCTACAAACCCAGACCTACAAAGGATAATAGGGGAAAAACACCAACACAAGGGTGGAAACTACACCTCAGAAGAAGCAAGATAGAAACCCCCTCTCATCATACCCAAAAGAAGAGAACCACTCAAATATATATTAAAAAAAAAATAACACCCAAAATGTCAGGAAGTAATAATTACTATTCCTTAATATCGCTTAACATCAATGGACTCAATTCCCCAATAAAAAGACACAGATTAACAGACTGGATACAGAAACATGACCCTACATTTTGCTGCATACAGGAAACATACAGGGCGGCTGCTCTGCACTGCTCCTGCTCAGGGTTTGCTGTCTGTTATCCTGTTTCCCCAGGGGTCTTAAAGTTGGGATATCTCAGTTATCTGGTTCCGCCTGCTGGTCCCAAGCTGCTGGGAAGCTGGCTGGGTCCGGCTTCCCTGCCACCGGCTGGATGGGAGGCTGGTTCCGCCTCCGGCTGGGTCTGGGCACCTGGCACACTGGCTGGGTCTGGCTTCCCCACCACCAGCTGGATGGGAAGCTGCAGGCAATATGGCAGCTGCCTGCAGGGAACTCGGGGTCCGCCCCTCGAGTGCAGAGCACAGCTGCTACTCTGTGCCCAACTCCCGCTCCAGGCCTGAGTCCCCGAAGGTCTTAAGCTGGGGCTGTCTCGGGTACCTGGTTCCGCCGCCGGCTGGGTCTGAGCACCTGGCACGCTGGCTGACTCCGGCTTCCCCACCACACTCTCACCTTATTTTTTATTGGTATATAATAGATGCTTGATATTTGTGTTTTAATTTTCTTTTTTTTTCTTTTTTTAATTCTTTTTTTTTAATTTTTGTATTCTATATTCTTTGTTTACATTCCAAAGGCTTTCCCCTTTCCCAGTCCCCCCACGATATGTCCCATAAGTCCTCTCCCCCCCAAACTATTCCCCAATCCCCCTCCCCCCCCACCATTTCTCTTTTCTGGTACTCTCCTACAAAAATGGATCCAATCTTTTCAGGACCAGGGTCCTCTCCATTCTTCTTTTGGGGAATCATTTGACTTGCTAATTGTGCCTTGAGTATTTAGGGCTTCTGGGCTCATTAATATCCACTTATCAGTGATTGTACTTCATGTGTATTCTTTTGTGATTGGGTTAACTCGCATAGGCTATTTTCCAGATCTAGCCATTTGCCTACAAATTGCATGAATTCATCATTTTTAATTGCTGAGTAGTATTCCCTTGTGTGTGTGTGTGTGTGTGTATGTATGTATGTATGTATGTATGTATGTATTATGGAAGAAAATTTCCCCACCCTAAAGAGAGAGATGCCCATGAATATACAAGAAGCCTATAGAACCCCAAATAGACTGGACCAGAACAGAAATACTTCCCGTCACATAATAATCAAAACCCCAAATGTACTAAACAAAGAAAGAATATTAAAGGCAGTAAGAGAAAAAGGACAAGTAACATATAAAGGAAGACCTATCAGAATTACACCAGACTTCTCACCTGAGACCATAAAAGCTAGAAGATCCTGGGCAGACCTCATGCAGACCCTAAGAGAACACAAACTTCAGCCAAGACTACTATACCCAGCAAAACTCTCAATTGCCATAGATGGGGAAACCAAGATATTCCACGACAAAACCAAATTTGCAAGATACTTATCTACAAACCCAGCCCTAAAAAGGATAATAGGGGAAAAATACCAACACAAGGGGGGAAACAACACCCCAGAAGAAACAAGATAGAAACCCCATCTCATCCAACCCAAAAGAAGAGAACCACCCAAATACAAATAATAATAACAATGCCCAAAATGTCAGGAAGTAATAATTACTATTCCTTAATATCTCTTAATATCAATGGACTCAATTCCCCAATCAAAAGACACAGACTAACAGACTGGATACGGAAACAGGACCCTACATTTTGCTGCATACAGGAAACACATCTCAGTGTCAAAGACAAACACCACCTTAGAGTAAAAGGCTGGAAAACATTTTTACAAGCAAATGGTCCCAGGAAACAAGCTGGAGTAGCCATTCTAATATCAGATAAAATCAACTTTCAACCTAAAGTCATCAAAAGAGACACAGAAGGTCACTTCCTGCTTGTCAAAGGGAAAATCCACCAAGAAGAATTCTCAATACTGAACATCTATGCGCCAAATGTAAGGGCACCCTCATTCGTAAAAGAAACTTTACTAAAGCTTAAAGCACACATCGCACCTAACAAAATGATTGTAGGTGACTTCAACACTCCACTCTCCTCAATGGACCGATCAGGAAAGCAGAAACTAAACAGGGACACAGTGAAACTAATTGAAGCTTTGGACCAATTGGATTTAACAGATATATATAGAACATTCCATCCTAAAGCAAAAGAGTATACCTTTTTCTCAGCACCGCACGGTACCTTCTCAAAAATTGATCATATAATTGGTCACAAGACAGACCTCAACAAATACAAGAAGACTGAACTAATCCCATGTCTCCTATCAGATCACTATGGAGTAAAAGTGGTCTTCAATACCAAGAAGAACAACAGAAAGCCCACATACACATGGAAACTGAACAGTACTCTACTCAATGACACCCTGGTCAAGGAAGAAATAAAGAAAGAAATCAAAGACTTTTTAGACTTCAATGAAAATGAAGGTACGACCTACCCAAATCTCTGGGACACAATGAAACAGTGCTAAGAGGAAAACTCATAGCCCTGAGTGCCTCCAAAAAGAAACGAGAAAGTATACACTAGCAACTTAACAGCACACCTGAAGGCCCTGGAACAAAAAGAAGCTAACTCGCCCGGGAGGAGTAGAAGAGAGGAAATCATCAAACTAAGGGCTGAAATCAATCAAGCAGAAACAAAGAGAACCATACAAAGAATCAACAAAACCAAGAGCTGGTTCTTCGAGAAAATCAACAAGATAGATAAATCCTTAGCTAGACTAACCAAAGGGCACAGAGATAGTATCCAAATTAACAAAATTAAAAATGAAAAGGGGGATATAACAACAGAAACAGAGGAAATTCAAAAGATCATCAGATCCTACTACAAAGGCCTATACTCAAAACAACTGGAGAATCTGGAGGAAATGGACAATTTCCTAGACAGATACCAAATACCAAAATTAAATCAGCATCAAGTAGATCAGCTAAACAGTCCCATAACCCTTAAAGAAATAAAAGGGGTTATAGAAAACCTCCCAACCAAAAAAAGTAAGGGACCAGATGGTTTTAGTGCAGAATTCTACCAGACCTTCAAAGAAGACTTAACACCAATACTCTTCAAACTATTCCACAAAATAGAGACAGAAGGGACACTGCCCAACTCGTTCTTCGAAACCACAATTACGGTGATACCTAAACCACAAAAAGATCCAACAAAGAAAGAGAACTACAGTCCAATTTCTCTTATGAATATTGATGCAAAATTACTAAATAAAATGCTTGCCAACCGAATCCAAGAGCATATCAAAACGATCATTCACCATGATCAAGTAGGCTTCATTCCAGGGATGCAGGGATGGTTCAATATATGGAAATCCATCAATGTAATCCACTACATAAACAAACTAAAAGAAAAAAACCACATGGTCATCTCATTAGATGCTGAAAAAGCATTTGAAAAAATTCAGCATCCTTTCATGCTAAAAGTCTTGGAAAGAGCAGGAATTCAAGGCACATACCTAAACATAGTAAAAGTAATCTACAGTAAACCAGTAGCCAACATCAAAATAAATGGAGAGAAACTTGAAGCAATCCCACTAAAACCAGGGACTAGACAAGGCTGCCCTCTCTCTCCATATCTTTTCAATAGAGTACTTGAAGTTCTAGCGAGAGCAATTAGACAACATAAGGAAGTCAAAGGGATACAAATTGGAAAGGAAGAAGTCAAAGTATCATTATTTGCAGATGATATGATAGTCTACTTAAGCGATCCAAAAAACTCCACCAGAGAACTTCGACAGCTGATAAACAACTTCAGCAAAGTGGCTGGTTATAAAATTAACTCAAGCAAATCAGTAGCCTTCTTGTACTCAAAGGACAAGCAGGCTGAGAAAGAAGTTAGGGAAATAACACCCTTCACAATAGCCACAAACAACATAAAGTGCCTTGGCGTAACTCTAACCAAACAAGTGAAAGATCTGTATGATAGGAACTTCAAGTCCCTGAAGAAAGAAATCAAAGAAGACCTCAGAAGATGGAAAAATATTTCTTGCTCCTGGATTGGCAGGATCAATATAGTAAAAATGGCCATCTTGCCAAAAGCAATCTACAGATTCAATGCAATCCCCATCAAAATCCCAACTCAATTCTTCATAGATCTAGAAAGAGCAATTCTCAAATTCATCTGGAGCAACAAAAAACCCAGGATAGCTAAAACTATTCTCAACAATAAAAGGACTTCTGGGGGAATCAATATCCCTGACCTCAAGCAGTACTACAAAGCAATTGTGTTAAAAACTGCATGGTATTGGTACAGCAACAGGCAGGTAGATCAATGGAATAGGATTGAAGACCCAGAAATGAACCCAAAGACTTATGGTCACTTGATCTTTGATAAAGGAGCCACAACCATCCAGTGGAAAAAAGATAGCCTTTTCAACAAATGGTGCTGGTTCAACTGGAGGTCAACATGCAGAAGAATGCGAATTGACCCACTCTTATCTCCTTGTACTAAGATCAACTCCAAGAGGATCAAGGACCTCCACATAAAACCAGACACACTGAAACTATTAGAAAAGAAACTTGGGAAGACCCTGGAGGTCATGGGCACAGGGGTAAAGTTCCTGAACAGAACACCAATAGCTTATGCTCTAAGATCAAGAATTGACAAATGGGACCTCATAAAATTACAAAGTTTCTGTAAGGCAAAGGACACTGTCAGAAGGACAAAACGGCAACCAACAACGTGGGAAATGATCTTCACCAACCCCACATCTGACAGAGGGTTAATATCCAATATATACAAAGAACTCAAGAAGTTAGACCCCAAAGAACCAAATAACCCTATCAAAAAATGGGGTACAGAGCTAAACAAAGAATTTTCACCAGAAGAAACCCGGATGGCCGAGAAACACCTTAAGAGATGTTCAACATCATTAGTCATCAGGGAAATGCAAATCAAAACAACCCTGAGATTCCACCTCACTCCAGTCAGAATGGCTAAGATTAAAAACTTGAGAGACAACAAGTGCTGGTGAGGATGTGGAGAAAGAGGAACACTCCTCCACTGTTGGTGGGATTGCAAAATGGTAAAACCCCTCTGGAAATCAGTGTGGCGGTTCCTCAGAAAATTGGGCATGCCACTCCCAGAGGACCCTGGCATACCACTCCTGGGCATATATCCAGAGGATTCCTCTGCATACAACAAAGACACATGCTCCACTATGTTTATAGCAGCCTTGTTTATAATAGCCAGAAATTGGAAGGAGCCCAGATATCCCTCAAAAGAGGAATGGATACAGAAAATGTGGTATATTTATACAATGGAGTACTACTCAGCAATTAAAAATAATGAATTCATGCAATTTGTAGGTAAATGGTTAGATCTGGAAACTATCATCCTAAGTGAGCTAACCCAATCACAAAAGAATACACATGAAATGCAATCACTGATAAGTGGATATTAATGAGCCCAGAAGCCCTAAATACTCAAGGCACAATTAGCAAGTCAAATGACTCTCAGGAAGAAAAAAAGGAGAGGACCCTGGGCCTGTAAAGATTGGATCCAGTATTGTAGACCCAGAACAGAGAAATCGTGGGGGGGGGAAGAGTGGGGAATAGTATGGGGGGGGAGAGGAATTATGGGACATATGGTGGGGGGTAACTGGGAAAGGGGAAAGCCTTTGGAATGTAAACAAAGAATATAGAAAATAAAAAAAAAATGAGCCCAGAAGCCCTAAATACTCAAGGCACAATTAGCAAGTCAAATGATTCCCAAGAAGAAAGGAGAGGATCCTGGGCCTGGAAAGATTGGATCCAGTTTTGTAGAGAAACCGTGGGGGGAGGGGGAATAATTGGGGAATAGTTGGGGGGGAGAGGAACTATGGGACATAGGGAGGGGGGGAACTGGGAAAGGGGAAAGCCTTTGGAATGTAAACATAGAATATAGAAAATACAAATTGAGAAAGCTTAGCTGTGGGTGCAGACTACCGGCCGGGACCAGCTCTCTGAGAGGACTAGCAGCGAGGGGCCACCTGGCCGCCTCGGGCACAGCTCGGAACTCTAGCAGCTGGAGTCAGGGGCCTGGACTCAGAGCGAGCATAGTCCAGCACAGACAACGCAGCCTGAAGGGATCAGCAGAGCCGGGTACCAGCAGCTCAGCCAAGGTCACACAGTGCTTTCAGCGGGGCAGCCACCTTGCCTCAGACCCCCATGCGCAAACAGCGGGCACACTGGATGCAGTGAGCAGCTGGAATCAGGTGTGTGGCCAGAATTATAGCTTAGCTTAGCTCTGCAGGAGATCCGGGCACAGAAAGCTCAGCTGCGGGTGCAGACTACCTGCCGGGACCAGCTCTCTGAGCGGACTAGCAGCAAGGGGCCACCTGGCCGCCTTGGGGCACAGCTCGGAACTCTAGCAGCTGGAGTCAGGGGCCTGGACTCAGAGCGAGCATAGTCCAGCACAGACAACGCAGCCAGAAGGGAGCAGCAGAGCCGGGTACCAGCAGCTCAGCCAAGGCCACACAGTGCTTTCAGCGGGGGCAGCCATCTTGCCTCAGACCCCCGCGCACAAACAGCGGGCACACTGGACGCAGTGAGCAGCTGGAATCAGGTGCGTGGCCAGAGATATAGCTTAGCTTAGCTCTGTAGAAGATCTGGGCACAGAAAGCTCAGCTGCGGGTGCAGACTACCACAGCCGGGACCTGCTCTCTGAGCAGACTAGCAGTGAGGGGCCACCTTGCTGCCTTGGGGCACAGCCCAGAACTCTAGCAGCTGGAGTCAGGGGCCTGGACTCAGAGCGAGCATAGTCCAGCACAGACAAGCTGCCAGAAGGGATCTGTCTCCTGGGGACAGGCTTGCTGTGCTTTCAGCAGGGCGCCATCTACAATAAGACCAACTAACGCCAGAGATAAAAGAGATGGCAAAAGGCAAACGTAGGAACGTTATTAACAGAAATCAAGGCAATATGGCACCATCTGAACCCAATTCGCCAACCACAGCAAGTCCAGGATACCCCAGCACACCAGAAAAACAAGAGTTAGATATAAAAGCACAGGTCATGATGCTCCTAGAGGAACACAAAAAAGACATAAACAAATCTCTTAAAGAAATGCAGGGGAACATCAATAGGGTAGAAGCTCTTACAATCCAAACACAAAAAACACTTAAAGAACTCCAGGAGAATATGGGCCATCAGACAGAAACCAATAAAGAGGAAATGAGAAAATCAGTTAAAGAAATGCAGGAGAACTTGAAACAACAGGCAGAAGTCATGAAAGAGGGAGCACAAAAATATATTAAAGAATTACATGAAAACACAAACCAACAAATGATGGAACTGAGCAAAACCATCCAAGATCTGAACACAGAGGTAGAAACAACTAAGAAATCACAAAAGGAGGCAACCTTGGAGATAGAAAACCTTGGGAAGAAATCAGGGGTCGTAGATGCAAACATAAACAACAGAATACAAGAGATAGAAATAAGAATCTCTGATGCTGAAGATAACATAGTAACCATTGACTCCACAGTCAAAGAAAACGCAAAATCCAAAAGGCTTGTAACCCAAAACATCCAGGAAATCCAGGACACAATGAGAAGACCAAACCTAAGGATTATAGGGATAGATGAGAGTGAAGATCTACAACTTAAAGGGCCAGCAAATATCTTTAACAAAATTATGGAAGAAAACTTTCCTAACTTAAAGAGAGAGATGCCCATAAATATACAAGAAGCCTACAGAACTCCAAACAGAATGGACCAGAACAGAAACACCTCCTGTCACATAAATAATCAAAACCCCAAATGTACTAAACAAAGAAAGAATATTAAAGGCAGTAAGAGAAAAGGGCCAAGTAACATATAAAGGAAGACCTATCAGAATCACACCAGACTTCTCTCCAGAAACCATGAAAGCTAGAAGATCCTGGGCAGACCTCATGCAGACCCTAAGAGAAAACAAATGTCAGCCAAGACTACTATACCCAGCAAAACTCTCAATCAACATAGATGGAGAAATCAAAATATTCCATGACAGGACCAAATTTACACAATATCTTTCCACTAACCCAGCTCTACAAAGGATAATAGGAGGAAAACTCCAACACAAGGAAGGGAATGGCACCCAAGAAAAAGCAAGACAGTAAAATTCTTCCATCAAACTCAAAGGAAGATAACTACTCAAAAACAAAAATAACATCAAAAATGTCAGGAAGTAATAATCTCTATACCTTAATATCTCTTAACATCAATGGACTCAACTCCCCAATAAAAAGACATAGACTAACAGACTGGATACAGAAACAGGACCCTACATTTTGCTGCTTACAGGAAACACACCTCAGAGTCAAAGACAAACACTACCTTAGAGTAAAAGGATGGAAGACAATTTTGCAAGCAAATGGTCACAGGAAGCAAGCTGGAGTAGCCATTTTAATATCAGATAAAATTGACTTTCAACCCAAAGTCATCAAAAGAGACACAGAAGGTCACTTCCTGCTAGTCAAAGGAAGAATCCACCAAGAAGAACTCACAATTTTAAACATCTACGCTCCAAATGTAAGGGCACCCTCATTTGTAAAAGAAACCTTACTAAAGCTCAAAGCACACATTGCACCTAACACAATGATTGTGGGGGACCTCAATACTCCACTATCTACAGTGGACCGACCAGGAAAACAGAAACTAAACAGAGACACGGAGAAACTCATCGAAACTTTGGAGCAATTGGATTTAACAGATATATATATATAGAACATTTCACCCTAAAGCAAAAGACTATACCTTTTTCTCAGCCCCTCATGGTACCTTCTCCAAAATCGACCATATAATTGGACACAAGACAGATCTCAACAAATATAAAAAGATCGAACTAATCCCATGCCTCTTATCAGATCACCATGGAGTAAGAGTGTTCTTCAATAGCAACAAAAACAACAGAAAATCCACATATGCTTGGAGGCTGAACAATATTCTACTCAATGATACCTTAGTCCAGGAAGAAATAAAGAAAGAAATCAAAGAATTCTTAGAACTTAATGAAAATGAAGGCACAACATACCCAAATCTATGGGACACAATGAAAGCAGTGCTTAGAGGAAAACTCATAGCCCTGAGTGTCTCCAGAAAGAAACAGGAGAGAGCATATACTAGCAACTTAATGGCGCACTTGAAAGCTCTGGAACAAAAAGAAGCAATTTCACCCAGGAGGAGTAGAAGACAGGAAATCATCAAACTCAGGGCTGAAATCAAACAAGTTGAAACAAAGAGAACCATACAAAGAATCAACAAAACCAGGAGCTGGTTCTTTGAGAAGATCAACAAGATAGATAAACCCCTAGCCAGACTTACTAAAGGGCACAGAGACAGTATTCAAATTAACAAAATTAGAAATGAAAAGGGAGATATAACAACAGAAACTGAGGAAATTCAAAAAATCTTCAGATCCTACTACAAAAACCTATACTCAACACAACTGGAGAATCTGGAGGAAATGGACAATTTCCTCGACAGTTACCAAATACCAAAATTAAACCAGGATCAAATAGATCGTCTAAACAGACCCATAACCCCCAAAGAAATAGAAGGGGTCATAGACAGTCTTCCAACCAAAAAGAGCACAGGACCAGACGGTTTTAGTGCAGAATTCTATCAGACCTTCAAAGAAGTCCTGATACCGATACTCTTCAAATTATTCCACAAAATAGAAACAGAAGGAACACTACCCAACTCATTCTATGAAGCCACAATTACCCTGATACCAAAACCACACAAAGATCCAACTAAGAAAGAGAACTACAGGCCAATTTCTCTTATGAATATCGATGCAAAAATACTAAACAAAATACTTGCCAACCGAATCCAAGAACACATCAAAACGATCATTCACCATGATCAAGTTGGCTTCATCCCAGGGATGCAGGGATGGTTCAATATAAGGAAATCCATCAACGTAATCCACTACATAAACAAACTCAAAGAAAAAAACCACATGGTCATCTCATTGGATGCTGAAAAAGCATTTGACAAAATTCAGCATCCTTTCATGCTAAAGGTCCTAGAAAGAACAGGAATTCAAGGCCCATATCTAAACATAGTAAAAGCAATATACAGCAGACCAGTAGCCAACATCAAGGTAAACGGAGAAAAACTTGAAGCAATCCCTCTAAAATCAGGGACTAGACAAGGCTGTCCCTTCTCGCCATATCTCTTCAATATAGTACTTGAGGTACTAGCTAGAGCAATTCAACAACAGAGGGAAGTCAAAGGGATACAAATTGGAAAGGAAGAAGTCAAACTATCACTATTTGCAGATGATATGATAGTTTACTTAAGTGACCCAAAAACCTCCACCAGAGAACTCCTGCAACTGATAAACAACTTCAGCAAAGTGGCTGGCTATAAAATCAACTCAAGTAAATCAGTAGCCTTCCTATACGCAAAGGATAAGCACGCCGAGAAAGAAATTAGGGAAATGACACCCTTCACAATAGCCACAAATGATATAAAGTATCATGGAGTGACGCTAACCAAACATGTGAAAGATTTATACAACAAAAACTTCAGGTCTCTGAAGAGGGAAATTGAAGAAGACATCAGAAAATGGGAAAAACTTCCATGCTCGTGGGTTGGCAGGACTAATATAGTCAAAATGGCAATCTTGCCCAAAGCAATATACAGATTCAATGAAATCCCCATCAAAATCCCAACTCAGTTCTTCATAGAGCTAGAAAGAGCAATTCTCAAATTCATCTGGGATAACAAAAAAACCCAGGATAGCTAAAACTATCATCAACAGCAAAAGAACTTCTGGGTGAATCAATATCCCGGACCTCAAGCAATATTACAGAGCAGTGGTATTAAAAACTGCATGGTATTGGTTCAGTGACAGGGAAGCGGATCAATGGAATAGGATCGAAGACCCAGAATTGAACCCACACATCTATGGCCAATTGATCTTCGACAAAGGAGCTGAAAACATCCAGTGGAAAAAAGATAGCCTTTTCAACAGATGGTGCTGGCTCAACTGGAGGTCAACATGCAAAAGAATGAGAATTGATCCACTCTTATCTCCTTGCACTAAACTCAACTCCAAGTGGATCAAGGACCTCCACATAAAACCAGACACACTAAAACTAATAGAAAAGAAACTGGGGAAGACCCTTGAAGACATCGGCTCAGGGGAGAAATTCCTGAACAGGACACCTATTGCTTATACTCTAAGAACAAGAATAGACAAATGGGACCTCATAAAACTACAAAGTTTCTGTAAGGCAAAAGACACTGTCAAAAGGATAAATCGGCAACCAACAAATTGGGAAAAAATCTTCACCAACCCCACATCCGACAGAGGGCTAATCTCCAATGTATACAAAGAACTCAAGAGGTTAGACCCCAGAAAACCAAATAACCCTATCCAAAAATGGGGTACAGAGCTAAACAGTGACTTTTCACCTGAAGAAATTCGGATGGCTGAGAAACACCTTAAAAAATGTTCAACATCACTAGTCATTAGGGAAATGCAAATTAAAACAACCCTGAGATTTCACCTCACACCAGTCAGAATGGCTAAGATTAAAAACTCAGAAGACATCAGGTGTTGGCGAGGATGTGGAGAAAGAGGAACACTCCTCCACTGCTGGTGGGAATGCAAGCTGGTACAACCACTCTGGAAATCAGTATGGCGATTCCTCAGAAAACTGGGCGTGATACTTCCGGAGGACCCAGCCATACCACTCCTGGGAATATACCCAGAAGATTCACCAGCATGCAATAAGGATACATGCTCCACTATGTTCATAGCAGCCTTATATATAATAGCCAGAAGCTGGAAAGAACCCAGATGTCCCTCAACAGAGGAATGGATACAAAAAATGTGGTATATATACACAATGGAGTACTATTCAGCCATTAGAAACAATGAATTCATGAAATTCTTAGAGAAATGGATGGAGCTGGAGAATGTCATACTAAGTGAGGTGACCCAGTCTCAAAAGAATACCCATGGTATACAGTCACTGATAAGTGGATATTAGCCTAGAAGCTTGGAACACCAAAGACACAAATCACATATCAAGTGATGTCTCACAAGAAGAAAGGAGTGGACACTGGTTCTAGAATGGACCAAAACATCATTGTGGGAGAGTACAAGAACAGTAAGGTGGGAGGGGGTGGATGCGGGAGCAGGGGGAGGGAAAAGGACATGTGGGACCTTTGGGGGTGGGGAACCAGAAAAAGGGAAATGAATTGTAAATATAGAATATATACAATAAAAAAAAGAAAAAAAGAATATAATTGAAAAATAAAAAAAAAAGAAAATACAAATTAAAAAAAATAAGGTGAGAAGAAATTAGAGGAACAATACCTTTCACAAAAGGCTCAAAAAAATACAGGGTAACTTTAAACAATCCAGTGACAGATTTGGATCATAAAATCTTTAAAACACTGAAGAAAGAAATTAGAGAAAGTATCAGGAGTTCGAAAGACCCCCCCATACTCATAGTTCTATCAAAATAATATAGTAAAAATGGCCATCCTAGCCGGGCAGTGGTGGTGCACGCCTGTAATCCCAGCACTTGGGAGGCAGAGGCAGGCGGATTTCTGAGTTCGAGGCCAGCCTGGTCTACAGAGTGAGTTCCAGGACAGCCAGGGCTATACAGAGAAACCCTGTCTCAAAAAAAACCAAAAAAAACAAAAAAAACAAAAAAAAACAAAAAAAACAAAAAATGGCCATCCTACAAAAGAGATCTACAGATCCCAGACAATCTAAATTCCAACACAATTCTTCACAGAAATTGAAAGTTCTCATTTTCAGCCTCATGTTAAACTATATCTCCCCCCCCTCTCTCTCTCTCTCTCACACACACACACACACACACACACAAATCAAAACAAAACAAGACAAAAAATCGGATAACGAAAACCAATACTGAATATAAAAATAACTGTTGGACATAACATATTTCTGTCTCAAATTCTACTATAGAGCTATAGTAAAGAGCATCATAGCATTTGCACAAAATCAGACACTTTAATTAATGATATTGAATTTAAAAGTCAGACATAAGTCCACACAACAGTGTGATTTTTTTTAAATGAAAAATTAAGAAATGCACACTGAAACAAACAAACATGAAACATAAACAAATTGATTTTGTTAAACTGGCTTGTTTCATGCAGAAGAATGCAAATGCACAAAAATCAGTTCCAAATGGATCAAAGCCCTAAACATAATGCCTGATACTCTGAAACTGATAGAAGAGAAAAAGGGGAATGACATTGAATTTATTGGAATTCACTAGAAAAGGCTTTCTGAAAATAACACTGCTAGCACAGGCTCAGAGATTAGTAACTAGTGATTGGGAATTAATGAAACTGTGCTGTATGGCACAGAATATCAACATTTAGACGAAGTGGCATACTGCAGTACTGGAAAAAAATTGTGTCAACTACTCCTCTAATATGAGATTAGTGTCTGAAATATATGAATAACTCAGAAAAACTTGACATCAAGATACAAGCAACCCAATTTAAAAAAAATGGGTATAGCTCTATACTGAGAATTATCAAAAGAAGAAATGTCTTATACTCTTCACAACAGCTAAGACTGATAAAAGAAGCATTAGTTCCTGCTGTGTGGCAAGGCATTACATGCAAAGATCTTCCTGGTCTGTGTGATCTGGTTGGAATGACACAACTTTAATCCTTGCTGGAATACAGACATGCCTTTAATACATTCCTTAATCCCAACCAATATATAGGAAAGGCTAGTTTGTAGAAGGAAGCAGCCATGTTTGAATGTGCTCCAATTTCAGAGAAGCCCTGTTGAGTGGAGTTAAATAAGTTTAGTTAAATTGAATTGAGTTGTGTGTGGTCAAATAGGAGTCAGTGCATTGAGTACAGTGCAGTGGAATTTGATTTTTTTTATTGAATTCGTGAAGTTCAGTGTAGGTCAGGATATACATTGAAGCCAGAGAATCAGAAAGACCCAGAGGATTAGAACAAACTGCCAGAGTTAGCTTGAGGCAAAGCAAAGCAATTCAGGGAGAAAGCAAGAGAAGTTATATTGAATCAGTCAGCTTTTAGAGGAGTTTGAGCCAATCAGCTGTGTTTAAACAGCCAGAGTTCAGAAAGAACTAGAGCTTATTCAGCAGTATGTCATGGATAATAAAACCTTCTAGGCCTAGGTTAGCAGACTGAGGGTATATGCTGAAGCCTTCAAAGTCTGAGCTTGCCAAAGATTAGATTGCTTAGAGGCTAGAAGGTTCCAGGTCTAGGGTTAGTTAGAAACTCTCTGGGTTCAGCTCTTACCTCACCACTTCATCTGAGGCAATAAAAGCTTCGTTTACATTTACAGTGTTTGAGAGGATGTGGGTGACTCATTCATTCCTCATGGGAGTACAAATGTGGTACCTGGGTAACAAATGCCAATTAAGGTTAGGATTCATGCTGAGCAGTAGATTGCCAAAACAAAAGAAAGACAACACATCTTTGGAAATCCTTGAAAGTTTTATTTTGTTTGTTTGTTTGTTTGTTGCATAATATATATTCCAGGCATTTATATATATGTATGTATTCTAATTTTTTAAATTGCTATTTTTTA
This sequence comes from Apodemus agrarius, assembly GCA_964023405.1. Lineage (NCBI taxonomy): Eukaryota > Metazoa > Chordata > Mammalia > Rodentia > Muridae > Apodemus > Apodemus agrarius. Next base: position 44,995,877 of record OZ030023.1, read on the forward strand.
CTATTTCTTTGTTTGCTCATTCATTTATTTTTAATGAATTGTGGATCATTTTTGTGGTCATATTATGACTTCATATTTTGTGTGTTTTAAGAAGCCTCTGTATAAAAACACTAGTTTTTGTGTTAATATATATTTATTGAGCTCTTTTTCTTCTGATATGTTTGCTTTTGCTTTATCTTGTTTCATTTTATTTTAGATGCCTAATTGTTTTCTAATAAAAGGCCATACTGTTCTTCATTCAGTTGGTTGGGCTGGTGGGGACATTCTTAAAAGAACTGAGGGAGGGCAGAGCATAATCAAAAAATAATTATGAAAAAACATCTATGTTCAAGGGAGGAAAAAAGAAAACTGTTTAGCCAGATTTTATGAGACACCAACAATAACCTTAGTTCACTGGACTAGGGACTTTTAAATTTTAATGCACATTCCCCGAAAGGTCTTCATATAGTCAATGCTGCATGGAATCGATCCTTCTGTATTTCTAGTGGGTTTCAAGGTAATTTTGAAAATAACAGTCCATAGCCTATATTCATAAGTGTAAAGCCTGTCGTTCTTTGGAAAATTTTTTATAAAATAAAGTATACACTCATATTGCATAAACTTCTGAGCTTACAGCATGGAGTTAAGGCTTATCATTCAAATATTGGCTTTTTTTTCATGTCTTTCCTCAACATTAATTTTTTGGGAAATTAGATTCAATGCCAGATGACCAAAAATAGTAAAGACTCTTCAACAATTGTAGTAAATATTATTGGGGATTTCTATCCCATGTTAGATCATTTACCTCCTAAGTAAAAGACATAAAACCTTTATATTCCTCCAAGGCCATTCTTATTCCAACACACTATTCCTTAGTGGCCATTTACCCATGATTCACCTGCCCCTTGATAACTCCTTTCTTTCCTCTTTCCTCTTCTCCACTCATGGTCCCTGCCTGATACCCCAAGCCCAGGCATTTTGCTCTAACCACTTCTCTTTGTCCCATCCCAAGATGTAGGCATCTTTATTAACCAATCAGAGAAAGCTTGAGATTTGCATAACAAATGGTGGTATATGTAAGGATGTTCTTGACTTGGAGCAAACAAATGTGGGGCTACATAATTTAACATTTGAATATATAGCAGTACCAAACCAACCCACTACAATCAACTGTTAAATTGTCAACAGTGGCAGAAGCAGAAGGTAGATGCTCATGTTGTATACCTGATCAGGATGAAGAAGGCAAATACATTTTCATGCTGAACCTACACTGTTCGTTTTATTTTTAATTGCATTTATTTATGTCATGTGTGTGGATGTTTGCTTGAGTATATATCTGTACAACATGTGTGTGTCTGTTGTCTCTCAGGGCCAGAAAACATATTTGTAGTCCCTAGACCTGGAGTTACATAATATGTTAGCAGACAAGAATGAGGTACCTTTTAAATAATAGAAATTGAATATAGGTCCTCTGGAAGACCTATATCAACCATCTCTCTTGCTTTCTACTTTCACATTTTTATGTAGTTTGTATCACTTTAGAGTCCTTCCAGGTGGTGTTCGCAGTCTTCGCCGCGCTGCCGCCACTCTAATGCCAGTGCCGCCTCTAGATTGCCCGGGTAAGTAAGGAGGTGCCCATACCATGACTTGTACAAAGCAGACTGCCCGCAAATCCACAGGTGGTAAAGCACCCAGGAAACAACTGGCTACAAAAGCCGCTCGCAAGAGTGCGTCCTCTACTGGAGAGTTGAAGAAACCTCATCGTCACAGGCCTGGTACTGTGGCACTGGAAATCAGGCACTATCAGAAGTCTACTGAATTTCTGATTCCCAAGCTCCCCTTTCAGTGTCTGGTGCCAGAAATTGCTCAGGAATTCAAAACAGATCTGTGCTTCCAGAGTGCAGCTATTGGTGTTTGCAGGAGGCAAGTGAGGCCTATCTGGTTGGCCTTTTTGAAGATACCAACCTGTGTGCTTTCCATGCCAAATGTGTAACAATTATGCCAAAAGATATCCAGCTAGCACACCGCACACGCGGAGAGCGTGCTTAAGAGTCCACTATGAGGGGAAACATTTCATTCTCAAAAAATTTTTTCCTCTTCTTCCTGTTATCAGTAGTTCTGAATTTTAGATATTTTTCCATGGGGTCAAAGGTACCTAAGTATATGATTGCGAGTGGAAACATAGGGGACAGAATCAGGTATGGGCAGTTTCTCCACGTTCATTTGTGTGTGAATTTTTACTATAAATGCAAGATGTAAAACATTAATACAAGCAAGCTGTTTCAGTGAAAACATTTCAACAGTTCAACTTTATAACAATTATAAATAAACCTGTTAAAATTTTCTGGACAATGCCAACATTTGGATTTTTTTAAAATAAGTAAATTTCTTATTGACGGCAACTAAATGGTGTTCGTAGCATTTTTATCATACAGTAGATTCCATCCATCCACTATACTTTTCTAACTGAGTTGTCCTACATGCAAGTACATGTTTTTAATGTTGTCTGTCTTCTGTGCTGTTCCTGTAAGTTTACTATTAAAATACATTAAACTATACCTTCAAAAAAAAAAAAAAAAGAGAGAGTCCTTCCAGGTTATTTTTACTTAATTAATTCATTTGTTTGTTTTATTTATTTTTTTTAGTATCCATGTATGTTTTTGCACACATAGTATATAGCATATATGTAGAAGCCACAGAATAACTTGCAACATTCAGTTCTATACCTCCACTATGTTGATTCCATAATCAAACTACAGATATTATGCTTGATAGCTAACACTTTAACCTACTGATCCTTCTTTGCTGCTAATGCTTTTTCAATTTTAAGATACAGGTAACTCTCTCTACCAATGATTCTAATCTCTTTATTGTCTCTGCTTTTATTTTCACGATTTAACTTTGTTCTTTTGCTTTAGCTAATAGAAAATTTGCACTATTTCAGCCTCCAACTTCTTAGTTTAAAAAAATATTTCAGTAAAAATAATCTATACCATTAAGAGTTTTAACATAAGTACCAGTAGAGACATTTCTAAAATAAAAATTTAAAATTAAAAGTGGTAATCCGGCAGACAGTAGCTTGAAACATCTGAGAATTTTATTAGCAAAGCGTGATTTCTCAATGTCTCCTACTGAATCTTAAAACAAATTCTGACTCATTAGGTCTATGCTAAGCATGAAAACTTTTCCTAATTTTGTAATTTAGCAGAAGTGTCAAACTTGAACAGTATGGATGTACATAACTGAATATATCTTATTAAAAGAAGATATAATCTAATATATTTTGATTGAGGTTTAAATCTTATGAATATATTTTGATATGTCTCCATATTTGATAAAAACTCAGATCATCTTGCATAAATATACATTACTGAAACTCAATTATCTTCTTCCATTCAAGATTTCAATTTCTCCTACTGATTAGCTTTCAATAATTCTTCATTATTTTTGTCATATCTATAATTTCTCCATAGTCTTTAATTACATTGCAAAACTATAACTTATCCATGGGAACTAAAAACATCACATTAAACTGAACATTTTCTATTAGAACTATAACCTTAATTATACTTCAAAAGTGACTCAGCTACTTAGAAAAACTAATAGCACATAGTAAATGAGCTTTTGAATTCTATTCCAAAGAAAAAAAAGTAGTTTTCCGTATTAAATGTCTCTGATTTTGCCAAAATGGAAACCAATAAATATATTTAAAACCCTAAAACATTTGGGCCTGTGGAGAAGGGTCTAGGAATGTGGGAGTTTAACTCCCAAGGGAACTAAAACAAGCCTCACAAATGTAGATGAGACATGATGGAGCCATCATATGATTGCTTCTCCCTAAATCTAATTGGTTTGCTTTCAATATCAACTAAACAGAAAAAAAATACCTGCTTTTTACTGGTAGTCATGAATACAAGGTAATTCTGAGTATTATTTTTGGAAACATGTCTACAAAGTAATGCATTTTTTTAATGCAGATAGTTAAATATTTCACGTTAGGAAGCTGATCCTTAATTTCATAGAGAGATTCAAAATCCATGACCTTTATTTCCTTTGGTTGCAACAAGGGTCAAAACTGTGGAGTTAAGTGCAAATATAATTGCCTGAGTTCCTTTAGATCTTCAACTACAGGTTCTTAAATTTGTCAGAGGATAATATAAATGATTAAGAATAACCCCTCAGCTTGTTAACATATATTACACAGTAATACCTTGGTGCCCATTCAAGTTTTTGGCATTTTGAAATACTCAGGAGATAAAGACAACACAGTGATCAAAGATTTATTATGCTTCTCTTATGAAAATTTCTCAAGGCTATTGAAAAACATATAATAATCACAAAGGAATTAATTTATATATCTACTTTATCAATAAACATATTTTGATTCTACTTTTGCAACTTGTGAAGTAATTTTATTTCTATAATTGATGTAATAAGTATAAAATGCCCAATATTTTGTTTAGACACTGAGCAAATACAGTAATTTAGTGACCTAATTTTGGTTAAAGCTTAATGTTCACAGACACATATCTAAAGTTTCTATAGATCCCTCATCACAGTCTAGCCACATGTGCCTAACTCATCCTCCCTTCTGTATACTTCCCCAAACATTTAAAATTTCTTTTTGGAGCATAAAGAGAAACCATTATAGAAAATACAACCAATTATAAGAGATTGTGTGATGTTTATTCCAAACTGGTACATCTGCATCTAAGGCTCAGAGATCATTTAGAGCGAGGAGACACATAGATGGGAAGTGCCGGAAAGGTTCCTTGAGATAGTGCATCCTAGAAATGACTGAGAGGCTATACACTTGACTTATGCCTGGCTACACAATACCTGAAGGACACCACTGTCAATACATATGCTAATGTGGACAAGTTCTGGGAGACTCAGTCCTTCTCTAAGAAACACCAGTATCTAAGGAATGCCAACAATGTGAGCAATGTCCTTTCCTGGAGAACATTTGTTTGCCTAATACCAAGTGATCAGCCCTGAGATCTCTTATGTACAAGGAGCAAATGGATTGAGCATGTTAAGTAGTATTTATATCTAATATGTATGAATAAAATATAATCCTCTACACAAAGATTTTCGTAACTGATATAAAAAAGATGATTGTAGTTTAGGTAAAAAGAATTGAACAGTTTCCTTTTTAAAATTTTATTTTTTATTCTTTAATCTTTTTTTTTTTACAATCTAGTCATTATCTCCCTATAAGTCTGCTGACCATCTGACTATTCCACATCTCATACCTTCTCTCTCCCTCATTTCCAAAAAGATGTTCCTACCTCTCCAGACCTCCCTACTCTCTGAGATCTCCATTCTCTTAAGGGTTAGGTGAATTTCCTCTGTGAATCCCAGCCTGGCAGTCTTCTGCTATATATGTATTGGAGGCCTAATCACAGTTGGTGTACACTACCTGGTGGGTGATACAGTGTCTGAGAGATCTCAGGGCTCCAGGTTAATTGAAACTGCTGGTCCTCGTACAAGGTTGCCCTTCTCCTCAGCTTCTTCCAGCTTTTTCCTAATTCAACCACAGGGGTCACCAGCTTCTGCCCATTGGTTGGGTGTGAATATCTGCATCTGACTCTTCCAGTTGCTTCTTGGGCCTTTGAGAGAACAGTCAGGCTAGGCTCCTGTCTGTAAGCAAACCATAACATCAGTAATAGTGGAAGACCTTGGGGCCTCCCTTTTAGCTGGATCCCAAATTGGGCCTGTCACTGGACCTCCTTTCCTTCAAGGCCTTTCTTCATTTTTGACTGTGCAGTTCTTTTAGATGGTTGAGAGACTTTTGACTGTGGGATGGTAACCCAACTCCTGCACTTGCTGCCTTATCTTTCTACTGGAAGTGGACTCTACAAGTTCCCTCACCCCACTGTAGGATATTTCATCTAAGGTCCCTCCCTTTGAGTCCCGAGAGTCTCTTACCTCCCAGGTGTCTGATACTTTCTAGAGGGTTCCCCCAGCTCCTACCTCCCAAGGTTGCCTGTTTCATTCTTTCTGCTAGCCCTCAAGGCTTCCATGCTGTACCTCTCCTCCACCCCTGTAACAATTTCTAGTATCTTCCATATTTGTTATTATTTGTTCTTAATCTTATATTCTTATTTTTGAAATGTTCTTTCATCTAATATTTTGTTATCCAAGCACTTGAATTCACATCCATTTTTAATAATATAAATGCTTGATTTATTAATTGGGATGTTACTACTACCTGTAACAATATCGATTGGTCTTATAGAAAAAGTCATCATCTATATCATAAGTTACAATTGGTATAAATCTTTTAAGAAATATTAAACACACACATATGTAATACTTGAATTTTTTCAGTTATTTGTTTTCAATTTTTCAAAGTGAAGAGTTCAAAAATAGGTATAAAATATTGTCAATAAATTTATAATATTATTAGAATAATGTAGAGAGAAGCAATTTAGAACTATTTGACTATGTAGCCAAATGCCTTATTTTGATTTTCAATTCTATTATACACTGGATGCTACTAAACTTCTTCACAGTTAGTTCACTTATGAGTAAAAGTGAGAGAATTATTAACCTTTATTTTTGCTATTATTATTAGTGTAATAATATATACAAGAAAAGTTTATGCTAGTTTCAGAATAAATATAGAATCAATGTTAACTATTATTGCAACATTTATATCGATATTAACAGTAAAACTAATTGCCTACTTCATATATAGAAACAATCAACTGCTTGATTTATCCTTATTATTCCTAGATATTAACCTCAATATTCTGAGTAATAATTTAATTATAATTTACAAATTATAAATCATTAATACTCTCACATTTTTGTATAATGTGCTTCATTTTAAAATGATCTCAATCAATTATCTCAAGTTCTCATTATTTAAACATTATTAGTATTAGTGTCTCCTCTGTCTTCCATAGACAGCAGTTAGGACTGGCTTCTTAGTCCTTTGTGTCAGCAGCCTGTTTCCAGACTGGTTCTCTGAAAGATGCAACAAATGGTCATCTTTAATGAGCCAGTGAATCAGCAAGCTCACTTGGGAGGAAGGCAATTATGGAAATACACTTTCATCATTCATGAGATAATTAGAGGAGTGTTGATTATAGTACCAGATATAAGTGGCCAGGGTACTTACATCCCCTTTCACACTCAGGAAAGCTCTTGGACCTTTGACTTTAGATTTGCATACCTTCTACACTGCCCTAAGGAGGATTTTCAAAATACATTTGTAAATGAACAATTTTGGTACCATGTTAAATATTTGATCACTGCAATTAGATTGTGAAACTAAAAACAATGAAATTGGAAAGAAATCATGTAAATGGTGTGATAGCATGTGCAGACTGAGGAAATACTATGTACTCTATCCGATATGTCACATTTTTGTAGTAGATTCCACATAATTACATATACAGTCACATAGTAGTCAAAATCTGGCAGTTTATCCCATTTAATAAGAAAAATCAGTGGTTATTAGCATGTTGTATAAAATATTTTTGACAAAATCAGCTTATGTGAGTGATTATGACTATCTATTACTCTCAGAATATTTTCTCAAATAAGTCTAATATAATTTATTTTCCTGTTCTTCATACATTTGAAATTAGAACATTCTGATGTGACATCAAATAAGATTTGTGGCCTATTAATTTACAATTGGTAACAACTTACCAATATAAGTGGCCAGGGTACTTACATCCCCTTTCACACTCAGGAAAGCTCTTGGACCTTTGACTTTAGATTTGCATAAGTTACTTTAATGTATCATAAAAAGCAAATGATTACATTGTGAAAATTATCAGCTACTCATAATGATGTGAGATAACAATAAATTTAATGTTAAAAATACAAAGTAAGCCAGGCAGTGGTGGCATGTGCCTTTAATCCCAGTACTTGGGAGGCAGAGGCAGGTAGATTTCTGGGTTTTAGGACAGCCTAGTCTACAGAGTGAGTTTCAGGACAGACAGAGCTATACAGAGAAACCCTGTCTCAACAAAGGAAATAAATTGTAAGGTAAAGATTTTGAACAAAAGGAAAAATGCCACCAAGAAGTTTTTCTAATGCTGAAGTTTGGAGCAGTACTTGAGAATAACTGTATCAATTTCCCATCACATCCCTTGCCAAATTAAAAAAAAAATGTGATAGGAACTAACTGTACATTTAGAGTCCTTACATCAAAGCAATATTTCACAAGAAACACTCAATAAGATTCTCTCATCAATGTTTAGTAAAACTTCTCTGTGAGAGAGTTCTCAAACACCAATGCACACAGGTTCTCATTAATGCACAGCCAACATACTATTGCCTCTGGCCCAGCAATCAGTCCACAGGAGAGTTAATCATGATCACTCTGGTAGAATCTCATTCCATCAGGTGAACAAAGCCTACATAGGAGAAATATCTGTAAATCCTTGCTAAAGTGTTACAGGAGGCACAGGAAAATTTAAAAGACTTTTTTCAGACTGTTATTTGTAAAACCATTAAGTATATATCATACAATCTACATTAATTTTTACATGTTGATTATCTAATTTATACCTCCAAGAAAATAATGAACTATGTGATTGATGGAATTCAAAGGTATATCATAATGTGATTTATATTTTATAACTGGACATTGGCTATTTTGAAGATTATTATTTAAATGACAAGAATGAAGTTGAGCAAATTAATAATGTTTTCCAAAGACAGAAACAAGAAGAAAAATATTTGAATAAATCCCAGATCGTTTCCCTTGTTTATTTCCTTGCTTGTTTTTGTTTTTGTTGTTTTGTTTTTTGTTTTATTTAGGGACAAAAATAGTGATTTATTGAATGGTGGATCCTTGTTTATAACAATGATCCCATTCTAGTTCCATGGTCCTCCATGAAAAGATGCAAGAGTCATAAAAATATAAAAGTGGTTGAATTCTAGATTTTTTTAACTGGATAGACTTTATTAATTTTCAAAATTGAGATTGGGAACATAGAGACTTTGACGGATTTTATAAAGACTTTGTGCTGATATTTTATTTTTTGATATAATAAGTAACTGCAGGCGCTGGGACAGGAATTGCCTTCTTGATTACCTCTAACGATAAATATGCTCAACTCAGTGCAGCAGTCGATAGAGACATCCAAGAGTTACAATCAGGTCTTAAAAATCTTAAAGATTCAGTTTCCTCTCTTTCAGAAGTGGTCTTGCAAAATAGTAGAGGACTGGACCTCCTCTTCCTCCAACAAAGGGGACTATGTTCTGCTCTTAAAGAGGAATGCTGTTTCTACACAGATAAGACAGAGTTAGTTGAAGACAGTCTACAAAAAAAAAATCAAAGACAGTTTAGAGATATTGCCTGCAGCTTCCCGCCCAGCTGGCGGTGGGGAAGCCGGAGGGTCACCCAGCGTCCCAGGTGCTCAGAACCATCCGGCGGCGGCGGCAGAACCAGGTACCCGACACAGCCCGAGCTTAAGACCTTCGGGGACTCAGGCCTGGAGTGGGAATTGGGCACAGAATAGCGGGTGCACTCTGCACTCGCGCGCGGGGCGGACCCCGAGCTCCCTGCAGGCAGCTGCCATATTGCCTGCAGCTTCCCGCCCAGCTGGCGGTGGGGAAGCCGGAGGGTCACCCAGCGTCCCAGGTGCTCAGAACCATCCGGCGGCGGCGGCAGAACCAGGTACCCGACACAGCCCGAGCTTAAGACCTTCGGGGACTCAGGCCTGGAGTGGGAATTGGGCACAGAATAGCGGGTGCACTCTGCACTTGCGCGCGGGGCGGACCCCGAGCTCCCTGCAGGCAGCTGCCATATTGCCTGCAGCTTCCCGTCCAGCTGGTGGTGAGGAAGCCAGAGTCAGCCAGTGTGCCAGGTACCCAGACCCAGCCGGAGGCCGAACCAGCCTCCCATCCAGCCAGTGGCAGGGAAGCTGGAAACCGGACCCAGCCAGCTTCCCAGCAGCTTGGGACCAGCAGGCGGAACCAGATAACTGAGATATCCCAACTTTAAGACCCCTGGGGAAACAGGATATCAGACAGCGAACCCTGAGCAGGAGCAGTGCAGAGCAGCCGCCCAACAGGCGGAACCAAATACCTGGGATATCCTGAGGTTAAGACCTCGGGGGACTCAGGCCACCTGTCAGCAATCTGTGAGCAAGAGCCCCGCAGGACAGTGATTCAGGTATCCCAGTCACTGGGAAATAGCCTTACAACCCCACAGGAGGGTCAAGCACCAGCTAGTATCTACAGGACCAACTAACACCAGAGTTAACCAGATGGCAAAAGGCAAACGTAAGATCGCTACTAACAAAAATCAAGGCAATATGGCGGCATCCGAACCCAGTTCCCCAACAGCAATAAATATTGGATACCCCGAAACACCAGAAAAACAAGACTCAGATCTAAAATCACTGGTCAGGATGCTGATAGAGGAACACTTAGATAAATCTCTTAAAGTAATACATGAGAAAATAGATCAAAAGCTAGAAGCCATTGCAAGACAAACACAATTAAATCCCAGATATCTCAACACACCAGAAAAACAAGACTCAGATCTAAAATCACTGGTAAAGATGCAGATTGAGGATCACTTAGATAAATTTCTTAAAGTAATAGAGGAGAAAATAGATCAAAAACTAGAAGCCCATACAAGGCAGACACAAAAATCACTTAAAGAAATCCAGGAGAATATAGAGCAAAAAGTGAATCCCAATAAGGGGGAGAAACAAAAATCACCCAAAGAAATACAAGAGAACATGGGTCAACGAGTAGAAGTCATAAAGGAGGAAACACAAAAATCCCTTAAAGAATTACAGGAAAACACAAACAAGCAACTGAAAGATCTGAGCAAAACCATACAAAATCTAAAAACAGAAGTAGAAACAACTAAGCAATCGCAAAGGGAGACAATGTTGGAAATAGAAAACCTTGGGAAGAAATCAGGAGTCATAGATGCAAATATCAACAATAGAATACAAGAGATAGAAGACAGAATCTCAGATGCTGAAGATACCATAGGAACCATGGATTCAACAATTAAAGAAAATGCAAAATGCAAAAAGCTGGTAACCCAAAACATTCAGGAAATCCAGGACACAATGAGAAGACCAAACCTAAGGATTATAGGGATAGATGAGAATGAAGATCTACAACTTAAAGGGCCAGCAAATATCTTCTACAAAATTATGGAAGAAAATTTCCCCAACCTAAAGAGAGAGATGCCCATGAATATACAAGAAGCCTATAGAACCCCAAATAGACTGGACCAGAACAGAAATACTTCCCGTCACATAATAGTCAAAACCCCAAATGTACTAAACAAAGAAAGAATATTAAAGGCAGTAAGAGAAAAAGGACAAGTAACATATAAAGGAAGACCTATCAGAATTACACCAGACTTCTCACCTGAGACCATGAAAGCTAGAAGATCCTGGGCAGACCTTATGCAGACCCTAAGAGAACACAAACTTCAGCCAAGACTACTATACCCAGCGAAGCTCTCAATTGCCATAGATGGGGAAACCAAGATATTCCACGACAAAACCAAATTTGCAAGATACTTATCTACAAACCCAGCCCTACAAAGGATAATAGGGGAAAAATACCAACACAAGGGGGGAAACAACACCCCAGAAGAAACAAGATAGAAACCCCATCTCATCCAACCCAAAAGAAGAGAACCACTCAAATACAAATAATAATAACAATTCCCAAAATGTCAGGAAGTAATAATTACTATTCCTTAATATCTCTTAATATCAATGGACTCAATTCCCCAATCAAAAGACACAGACTAACAGACTGGATACGGAAACAGGACCCTACATTTTGCTGCATACAGGAAACACATCTCAGTGTCAAAGACAAACACCTCCTTAGAGTAAAAGGCTGGAAGACAGTTCTACAAGCAAATGGTCCCAGGAAACAAGCTGGAGTAGCCATTCTAATATCAGATAAAATCGACTTTCAACCTAAAGTCATCAAAAGAGACACAGAAGGTCACTTCCTGCTTGTCAAAGGGAAAATCCACCAAGAAGAATTCTCAATACTGAACATCTATGCACCAAATGCAAGGGCACCCTCATTCGTAAAAGAAACTTTACTAAAGCTTAAAGCACACATCGCACCTAACACAATGATTGTAGGTGACTTCAACACTCCACTCTCCTCAATGGACCGATCAGGAAAGCAGAAACTAAACAGGGACACAGTGAAACTAATTGAAGCTTTGGACCAATTGGATTTAACAGATATATATAGAACATTCCATCCTAAAACAAAAGAGTATACCTTTTTCTCAGCACCGCACGGTACCTTCTCAAAAATTGATCATATAATTGGTCACAAGACAGACCTCAACAAATACAAGAAGACCGAACTAATCCCATGTCTCCTATCGGATCACTATGGAGTAAAAGTGGTCTTCAATAGCAAGAAGAACTACAGAAAGCCCACATACACATGGAAACTGAACAATACTCTACTCAATGACACCCTGGTCAAGGAAGAAATAAAGAAAGAAATCAAAGACTTTTTAGACTTCAATGAAAATGAAGGTACGACCTACCCAAATCTCTGGGATACAATGAAAGCAGTGCTAAGAGGAAAACTCATAGCCCTGAGTGCCTCCAAAAAGAAACTGGAAAGAGCATACACTAGCAACTTAACAGCACACCTGAAGGCGCTGGAACAAAAAGAAGCTAACTCACCCAGGAGGAGTAGAAGAGAGGAAATCATCAAACTAAGGGCTGAAATCAATCAAGCAGAAACAAAGAGAACCATACAAAGAATCAACAAAACCAAGAGCTGGTTCTTCGAGAAAATCAACAAGATAGATAAGCCCTTAGCTAGACTAACCAAAGGGCACAGAGATAGTATCCAAATTAACAAAATTAAAAATGAAAAGGGGGATATAACAACAGAAACAGAGGAAATTCAAAAGATCATCAGATCCTACTACAAAGGCCTATACTCAAAACAACTGGAGAATCTGGAGGAAATGGACAATTTCCTAGACAGATACCAAATACCAAAATTAAATCAGCATCAAGTAGACCAGCTAAACAGTCCCATAACCCTTAAAGAAATAGAAGGGGTTATAGAAAGCCTCCCAACCAAAAAAAGTACGGGACCAGATGGTTTTAGTGCAGAATTCTACCAGACCTTCAAAGAAGACTTAACACCAATACTCTTCAAACTATTCCACAAAATAGAGACAGAAGGGACACTGCCCAACTCATTCTTCGAAACCACAATTACGCTGATACCTAAACCACAAAAAGATCCAACAAAGAAAGAGAACTACAGGCCAATTTCTCTTATGAATATAGATGCAAAAATACTAAATAAAATCCTTGCCAACCGAATCCAAGAGCATATCAAAACGATCATTCACCATGATCAAGTAGGCTTCATTCCAGGAATGCAGGGATGGTTCAATATACGGAAATCCATCAATGTAATCCACTACATAAACAAACTAAAAGAAAAAAACCACATGGTCATCTCATTAGATGCTGAAAAAGCATTTGACAAAATTCAGCATCCTTTCATGCTAAAAGTCTTGGAAAGAGCAGGAATTCAAGGCCCATACCTAAACATAGTAAAAGCAATCTACAGCAAACCAGTAGCCAACATCAAAATAAATGGAGAGAAACTTGAAGCAATTCCACTAAAATCAGGGACTAGACAAGGCTGTCCTCTCTCTCCATATCTTTTCAATATAGTACTTGAAGTTCTAGCGAGAGCAATCAGACAACATAAGGAAGTCAAAGGGATACAAATTGGAAAGGAAGAAGTCAAAGTATCATTATTTGCAGATGATATGATAGTCTACTTAAGCGATCCAAAAAACTCCACCAGAGAACTTCTACAGCTGATAAACAACTTCAGCAACGTGGCTGGTTATAAAATTAACTCAAGCAAATCAGTAGCCTTCTTGTACTCAAAGGACAAGCAGGCTGAGAAAGAAGTTAGGGAAATAACACCCTTCACAATAGCCACAAACAACATAAAGTACCTTGGCGTAACTCTAACCAAACAAGTGAAAGATCTGTATGACAGGAACTTCAAGTCCCTGAAGAAAGAAATCGAAGAAGACCTCAGGAGATGGAAAAATATTTCTTGCTCCTGGATTGGCAGGATCAATATAGTAAAAATGGCCATCTTGCCAAAAGCAATCTACAGATTCAATGCAATCCCCATCAAAATCCCAAATCAATTCTTCATAGATCTAGAAAGAGCAATTCTCAAATTCATCTGGAGCAACAAAAAACCCAGGATAGCTAAAACTATTCTCAACAATAAAAGGACTTCTGGGGGAATCAATATCCCTGACCTCAAGCAGTACTACAGAGCAATTGTGTTAAAAACTGCATGGTATTGGTACAGCAACAGGCAGGTAGATCAATGGAATAGGATTGAAGACCCAGAAATTAACCCACAGACTTATGGTCACTTGATCTTTGATAAAGGAGCCACAACCATCCGGTGGAAAAAAGATAGCCTTTTCAACAAATGGTGCTGGTTCAACTGGAGGTCAACATGCAGAAGAATGCGAATTGACCCACTCTTATCTCCTTGTACTAAGATCAACTCCAAGTGGATCAAGGACCTCCACATAAAACCAGACACACTGAAACTATTAGAAAAGAAACTTGGGAAGACCCTGGAGGACTTGGGCACAGGGGAAAAGTTCCTGAACAGAACACCAATAGCTTATGCTCTAAGATCAAGAATCGACAAATGGGACCTCATAAAATTACAAAGTTTCTGCAAAGCAAAGGACACTGTCAGAAGGACAAAATGGCAACCAACAAAGTGGGAAAAGATCTTCACCAACCCCACATCCGACAGAGGGCTAATATCCAATATATACAAAGAACTCAAGAAGTTAGACCGCAAAGAACCAAATAACCCTATCAAAAAATGGGGCACAGAGCTAAACAAAGAATTCTCACCAGAAGAAATTCGGATGGCCGAGAAACACCTTAAAAGATGTTCAACATCATTAGTCATCAGGGAAATGCAAATCAAAACAACCCTGAGATTCCACCTCACACCAGTCAGAATGGCTAAGATTAAAAACTCAAGAGACAACAAGTGCTGGCGAGGATGTGGAGAAAGAGGAACACTCCTCCACTGTTGGTGGGATTGCAAAATGGTAAAACCGCTCTGGAAATCAGTTTGGCGGTTCCTCAGAAAATTGGGCATGTTACTTCCAGAGGACCCTGGCATACCACTCCTGGGCATATACCCAGAGGATTCCCCTGCATGCAATAAGGACACATGCTCCACTATGTTTATAGCAGCCTTGTTTATAATAGCCAGAAATTGGAAGCAGCCCAAATATCCCTCAAAGGAGGAATGGATACAGAAAATGTGGTATATTTATACAATGGAATACTACACAGCAATTAAAAATAATGAATTCATGCAATTTGTAGGTAAATGGTTAGACCTGGAAAATATCATCCTGAGTGAATTAACCCAATCACAAAAGAATGCACCTGAAATGCAATCACTGATAAGTGGATATTAATGAGCCCAGAAACCCTAAATACTCAAGACACAAATAGCAAGTCAAATGATTCCCAAGAAGAAGAAAGGAGAGGACCCTGGGCCTGTAAAGATTGCTTCCAGTTTAGTAAAGAAACCGAGGGGGGAGGGGGAATTATTGGGGAACAGATGGGGGGGAGAGGAACTATGGGAACTATGGTGGGTGGGAACTGGGAAAGGGGAAAGCCTTTGGAATGTAAACATAGAATATAGAAAATAAAATTAAAAAAAAAAAAAAAAAAAAAAGACAGTTTAGAAAAGAGAAAGAGAGAAAGAGAACAAAAAGAATTTTGGTATCAAAATTAGTTTTCCACTTCTCCATGGCTTTCCACCTTACTCCCCAGCTTATTGGGCCCCTTGATAGGATTTCTCCTGATCATTTCTTTTGGCCCTTGTGCCTTTCAGAAGCTAACTCATTTCATTAAGTCACAGGTGGATTCAGCCTTTGCCAACAAACCAGTATCAGTCCATTACCATCGCTTGGAGATGCGAGATGGAGATCCTTCTGCCTATGAGGAGCCAATAGATGCCCCTTCTGTTGGCCTAGATTTTTCAGTCCTGGCCACAGAGCATAACACTCCCTGGTATAACAAGCTATGGAGACACCAGTGACGGGAGATAGCATGATGCCATATGCCAGTGGCACACCTTTAAGGCTGTAGAGTGACTCCACAACAGGAAGAAGCATGAGGCCATGGCCCAGAGACCGTCTCTCAGGAGTGCTGGGAATAGCCCAGAATCCCACTCTGGGAGAGCTGGAGATGGATGCACCTCATGTGGCCTAAGACAGAGGCTCTGTCCACATACACATACCTTGTGTACAAAGGTGCTAGCTGTGGATGCACATTGTGTGGCCCAAGACAGGCTCTACATCAGTTATACAAACTAGGGGGAGATGTTGAAGACAAACACCCAGATTAAGGGGCTGGAGTGTAACCATCTTACAGGTTTTCCTAAATCACGTATGCAACTGATTCAGTACCTCTCCTCACCTGCTGTTCCAGGAACTAATCAATAAACTGACCTTTACCCAACCATCCTCACCCTCGAATTCCGAGGATATTTCACCTGATTGTTTCAGATTTATCACCTTCCCCCGTTCTCCCTCCTTACTGCTTAAAACCTCCTGTCCTCGTTACAATAAAGAAACCTTGACAACTATTTTGCTTGGTCTCACTCTCTCCCATTCTTCTTTCAGGCTGGATCCCCCTCAAACCCCACAAATAACTTAGTCCCGCAGGACAGGACATCAATTTATATTCAAAATTTTAAAAATATTGACCAATTATACCATAATAATTTCAACAATTAATAGAATTAAATAAAAAATGAGACAAGTTTAGATGTTCACTACCAAATCAGTACCTACACTTCCATTCACATTATATCTTATAGTCCCAGTCAAGTTTATTCAGTAAAGATAACAAAGATCCTTTGTAATCAAGGGAAAGGAAAAATCAATAACTATGGAACTTATTCAGAATTTTCTGCATATAAACGGTACAACTTTAGGGAAAGAAATGTAAACATGTTTATTCTAACTAGACTGAGGACATGATTCCCATCTAAATACTCTCTGGATTTTGTTTTTCTTTGAATAATCAGAACAGAATCAAGAGACACAAGACTCAAGGTCAACAAACTAGAAATAGTTCGGCAAAGAAAGGCACTAGGCACAGAAGAAAAAACAGAAAGCTATACCACTGGGGGGAAACTTTGTAAGGAAAGCAAGGCAGATAAAAGATAAACATTCATGATGACACTTATTATCATGAGGTTATTCAAACAAATTCCATAGCATGATATATGAAAATAGAAAAGGTTGCATGAACAGTCTATAGAAACCTTAAAGAGATAAATATGAGGATTAGTTTTAGTTTCTATACTAAACTATAATACTATAGTAGTAAACATACTCAAGAGTCCAACACTACAAAAGATTAAAATAAAACCTCAGTGGAAAAACTCATTTACCTTAGTTCATTTTATTTAATAAATCTATTTTGGCTCTTTATCACTAGTGACCTTTTTATCTGGAGAACTCAGAACTCCCCCTTTTCAGACAACCCTTGAGATTTAATTTCTCACTTGAAGACAGTCCCCTTCACTCACCAGCCCTCTTAGGATGATTGCCAACAGCTTTTGCAGGTTTGCTTCATGACTGAAGAGGAGAGAATCCAGACAGAAGCCAAGAAACTAGTTCCTGGTACAAAGGGAAATCCACTAATATCTAATCAGCTATTGATGCTGGCTTTCCCATAACCCACCCAGATCTGGATTTTAACACATTAAAGGTTAGAAGAGACTCTTAATCTACAAGGCTCTGTTGGTAGGTTTCAAAGTAGCTGTAAGACAATTAATTTGGCCAAAGAAAAGCAAAAGCAATGGCAGATCTCGCCTTTATTAACCAGAGAGCACCATATATCAGGAAACTTTAAAGGGTTCAAGGACTAAGAGAAAATAGCAAAAGAGATAATAACAAAAAATGTATTTAATAAAGACAGGAAAAAATGACAAGTAAAAGGATGAAAGAAACAGTCAATCTAGGAAAGATCCTGTTGGCAGTTACTGCCAGAGAGAGGACTGTAGAAAATATCTGAAAGAAATGGCTTCTAGAGAAAGAGGTAAGTGGACGGGGGGGGTGGTTAAAGGTCAAAAATGCTCTTTTTGGGAAACAACCAATGTACTTATTATAAGAAAGAGGTACACTGAGTCAGGAAATGCCCCAAGAGTAGAAAAGCCTATTCAAATCATTGGGAGAAAAAAAATAAGCCAAGAGGTCGGGTTCTCTAATCCCAACATCATCTGTCAAAGTCAAAAGTTACCCCATAACAAGAAACATGAGAGTATACAACAATTATCTCTAACAGAATCGATGAACACAAGTGGATCCATAACCATGTGCCAGATGCATGTATCAACAAAAAGTATAAAAAATTTCAAGAACCATATGCTTAATTATGATAAATATTCTGGTTAAGTGTCAGAGAGGGATTTAAATTAATAGAATTAATAAAACTAGTGGAAATACTGGACAGCATGATAAAATGTAAACAGAAATAAAAAGATAACCAAAATAAAAGGCAAAATACTGATAAGAATTGCATAATTGTTGCAATGAACTTATCAGTAGATAGTAGGTAGAATCATTTAGAATATCCTTAAATAAAAACTACCCAATTGGAACGCAAATAGAAGAGACTTAAAGGGATAGATTATTCAGACATTGCAATACAATTTTACAATTAGTAAAATGCGAACACTTTATTAAGGACAGCATGTAGAAAATGAAGGGTGAGAGTTATTTCAATTAGTAGCTTATTTTTCCAAATAATTAATTTTAAAAATGGATAATCACAAAACCAAGAAGTTTAGAGAACACCAATCAGTATAAATACAAAGAAGAAAGAGAAGAAGAAGTATTAGAAGATAAATGGGGAGGAGGATGAGTAGGACGAAGAGGAGAACAAGGAGCTCAACTCTAATTCCCCTTTCAAATCTGGGAAATGCAAATCAAAATGACTCTGAGATTTCCTCTTTCTGCTTTACACGGGTCAGTGGCTAAGATAAAAATCATAACTGGCAGCTCATGTTGGTGAGTAGTATAGTTGGGTGAGAGCACTCCTTAACACCCAACTATACTACTTCTGGGAATATACCAAAAAGATGTTTCACCATACCACAGGGACACTTGTTCAAATTCAACACAGTGGTGTTTCTCCAAGTGTTTCACTAAAGGCCTGTAGAGATAGTTATGTAACTCCTTACTGTATCCTCTACACTGTGCTCCCATCTTCACCTGAATTTGATCACTTCTGACCCAATTTTTCTCATTTCTTTCTATATATCTCTGTATACTATTTTTTTCCATGAAACACCCCCCTCAATAGCCCCTTGCTAGATTCCTGACTTCCATGGATCTTTGAAGTAAAACACACATATCTAGAGTTTGAAAACAAGCATATGTATATGATTGAATCACATTTGTTCATCTGGGTTTAGATTACTTTACTGAAGGTGATACTTACCAGTACCATGTATTACCGGTAAATATCATAATTTTATTTCATTGTGAAAATATACCACAATTTGTCATTGTCCATTGATCATGTGATAGTCATCTAGGTTGTTCCAAATGCCTTATCGAAAAAAAATTACAGCACCAAATCACTATCAAATTTATTACAAAATATTACAAAATAATAATGCTTTGAAAGAATTGACAGTTTCTGGGATGTTATTTGTAGAGAAATTTTAATACAGAAATACAGCTACTCTGACAAGGGATCACTCCAAACACCTAGTCCTCTGTTAACTGGCTGGGACAGAGACATGCCCTTAGTATATACCATTCATTCCCTTGTCTGGAATCCTTTCTTATATACCTTTAATCCAAAAATGATGATGTATAATTGAGGGCAGACAAACTGATGAATCAGAGAAATATTTGACAGAAGAAGTCAGACATAGGAGATGCCCAACTCTCTAATGTATACTAGAACAGCTAAGAGAGCAGTTAAGAATGAGTACAGTCAATTGAGTTCAGGTAGTGTAGTGATGTCAGTTGTGTTCAGTTCAGAGCAGTTCAGTTGGGTGCAGTTTGGTTGAGTACAGTTGAGCTCAGTTCAGTTCTGATTAGAACAACTTTGTTCAGAGCAGTTTAGTTTGTGGAATTCAGTGGGTGCTTTTTCCAACCACTTTTCCCCCAATTAGTTAGAAGCCAAAGGTAGCCAGTTAAATCAGTCTTTATTGGAGAGGAGTTTAGGCCAGAACAGTTGAGTTGCACCGGCCCACTAGAGTTCAGAAAGAAGTAGAAAGGGTAAGCTTATTTAGCAGCAAGTCACTGAGATGAAATGGTAAATAAAAGTAACTTTACGGTTATTGGATATCTCTCTCTATTTCTTTCTCTATCTCTATCTCTATCTATACATGCAAAATATATGGTATAAAGAAAACATACATAGCTACATACAAACATTCATATGTATATCATTAGGTATGAAGATTTTTTTTTAAATTTCTGCAAAAACATCTTTGTTTTTTATTTTTTATATTTTTATTTTTTATTATTTTATTATATTCTATATTCTTTGTTTACATTCCAAATGATTTCCCCATTCCCAGTCCCCCACCACCACCACCATAAGTCCCATAAGCCCTCTTCTATTCCCCCATTCCCCAATCACCCATATCCCATTTCTCTGTCCTGGTAATCCCCTACATTTCTTCATCAAGTCTTTCCAGGACCAGGGCCCTCTCCTTCCTTCATCTTGGGAAACATTTGATATGTTAATTTTGTCTTGGGAATTCAGAGCTGGGCTAATATCCACTTATCAGTGACTGCATTCCATATGTATTCATTTGTGATTGAGTTATCTCACTTAGGATGATATTTTCCAGTTCCAACCATTTGCCTAAGAATGAACCCACACACTTGATCTTCAGTAAAGGAGCTAAAACCATCCAGTGGAAAAAAAGATAGCCTTTTCAACTAAAGGTGCTGGTTCAACTGGAGGTCAGCATGCAGAAGAATGCAAATCGATCCATTCTTATCTCCTTGTAATAAGCTCAAGTCCAAGTGGATCAAGGACCTCCACATAAAATCAGACACACTGAAACTAATAGAAATGAAAACGGGGAAGACCCTTGAGGACATGGGCACAGGGGGAAAGTTCCTGAACAGAACACCAATAGCTTTTGCTCTAAGACCAAGAATTGACAAATGGGACCTCATAAAATTACAAACTTTCTGTAAGGCAAAGGACACTGTCAGAAGGACAAAATGGCAACAACAAAAAAAAAAAAACTGGGAAAAGATCTTTACCAACCCTACATCCAAAAGAAGGCTAATATCCAATATATACAAAAAACTCAAGAAGGTAGACTCCAGAGAGGCAAATAACCCTATTAAAAAATGGGGTACAAAGCTAAACAAAGAATTTTCACCTGAAGAATTTCAAATGGCTGAGAATCACCTTAAGAAATATTCAACATCATTAATCATTAGGGAAATGCAAATCAAAACAACCCTGAATTTTCACCTCACACCAGTCAGAATGGCTAAGATTAAAATTTCAGGAGACAGCAGGGGTTGGTGAGGATGTGGAGAAAGAACACTCCTCCACTGCTGGTGGGATTGCAAGCTGGTACAACCACTCTGGAAATCAATCTGGCAGTTCCTTAGGACTGGGCATGACACTTCTTGAGGAACCTATTAAACCACTCCTGGGCATATACCTAGAGGATTCCCTGACATGCAATAAGGACACATGCTCCGCTATGTTCATAGCAGCCTTTATTTATAATAGCCAGAAGCTGGAAAGAACCCAGATGTCCCTCAATGGAGGAATGGATACAGATAATGAGGTATATTTACACAATGGAATACTACTCAGCAATTAAAAACAATGAATACATTTTTGTTTTAATATCAACTTTTAACCAGCAAAGAAAATAACACAGAAAAATGAAAAAAATCTGAGGCAGGTTAGGGCTCTATTCACAGTTTCATGATTTTATGCTTATTCTCTATATTAACTGATATCAAAGTTTAAAAATCAACTATTAAAGAAGTTAATATGGCTGAAATAAAATAGGCAAATATTCACTAGCAAACTGCTTTCTATAGCCAAGATTATCAATAAACACAATTTGAATAATCACATAATGTAAAAAAGAAGTTACTGCATGAAATTACTACACTTAAGTAAATTTGAATTAATATGTTTTGTAATAGGCAGAATCTTGATTGGAGGATTTGCAAATATTAAGGAAATACACATGTGAGTATTTTATGTGCATTTCTGAAAAGCAAGCATCCAAATTGATTTAGGTGAACTGCATGTTTAAAGCATCTATAAAGTAAGTTTAAGAATTAACTTAGTGAGCCTTTATAGGATGCTTTAATTGGAGATGATAATTTACAGCAATGGTTTACAACAGTTGTTAAATAGTAAATCATTTTATCACATTAAAAAACAAATACAAATGACAAGTCAATTAAGTCATTATTTCTTGTACATGGGCATGGATATAGAGAGTCTATGCTTTACGTTTTAAAACTAGTTATCATTTTCTTTTAAGCTTTCTAAATGACTGTCATAAGAAAGGCTTTAAATTTTTTTATTTAATTAATACTAAAAGTAAAAGAAATTAACTTAATGTAATCTTAAAAAGTACAATGAAAACTAGAGTAGATTAGCTGTACTTTAAGACTCCATTTTATTGTTTGAGAATAATATGCCAAAATAGAATTGACATAAATAAATCCTCATTGTAGATTTGTCCTACAACCAGCTAAGTTCCAGCATTGGGTTAAAACATAAAATAGATTTTTGAAAAACTTTAAAGAAACATAATTGGAACATTTTCAATTATTTCCTCATTTTTACTCAGAAATTACAATTACCAGTCAAAATAAATAAAGATGCTTTAGTAAAAATATATAACATTAGTAAAATTCTTTAGCTAAATATCCTATACTACTCTCTTAGTCTATAAACTATCCCACTGAATACATATGTGTTTTATGGCCTCTATTATGTGCACATTGAAGACTTACCCAGTACCAAGTTTTATACAACAAATTAAGATAGCATTAGCAAAAAGAACTGCATCTCTGTCTCGCCTTCCCTTTCCACCTCCTCATGTCCCTCCTTCCCTCACACACTCACTAAACTCTATTTCCAGGTCCTTCTGGTACTTACTGTTTCTGGAAGTCCGTTTTCAAATGTGCAGTAGTCTTCATTCATGACCTTACAATGTTCATAGGTATAGTTGGAGCTATCACCCATGCAGAGGGAGTTGAGTTTTATGTTTTTGGTTGGTTGGTTGGTTAATGTTTTTTGTTTGTTTGTTTGATTTTTGTTTTGTTTTGTTTTTCCTTTTTTTCCTTTTTTATATTTTGGTCTTTTAAGACAGGGTTTTCCTTTATTGTTGGAACTTACTCTGTAGACCAGGCTGTCCTGGAACTTATTCTCTAGACCAGACTGGCCTCAAACTCAGAAATCTCTCTGCCTCTGCCTCTGCCTCTGCCTCCCAAGTGTTGGGATTAAAGGTGAGTACCACCATTGCCCAGCTTGGTGTTTGTTTGTTTTGTTTTTTTCTTTTGTCTTGTTTTTGTTTTTGTTTTAACTTGGTCTTCAAAGAGTTCTTGAGATCAAAGTTAACTCAATATTTGACCTAGTCAATTTCCATTTTTATTTTTCTTATCATGTAGAGGGTGGTGGTAGTTGTTGTTTCTAAGTAGACTCCAATTCTCGCTGCTGCTCACCTTTGTTTAGCTTAATTCAACTCTGTAGATTGCTTTTGGCAAGATGGCCATTTTTCCCATATTAATCCTGCTAATACATGAGCATGGGAGATATTTTAGTCTTCTGAGATCTTTGAAGTTCTTGTCATATATATCTTTCACTTGCTTAAGTTAGAGTAGCAGCAAGGTAATTTATATTATTTATGACTATCATGAAGCAAGTTGTTTCTCTAATTTCTTTCCCAGCCTGTTTATACTTTGAGTAGAGGGAGGCCACTGATTGGTTTGAATTAATTTTACATCCAGCCACTTTGCTGAAGTTGTTTATTAGGTTGAGGAGTTCTCTTGTGGAATTCTGGGGTGTCCCTTTAGTATACTATCATGCAATCTACAAATAATGATATTTTGACTTTTTCCTTTCTAATTTGTATCACTTTGACCTCTTTTTCTTGTCTAATTGTTCTGGCTAGTATTGTGACTCAACAGACCCCTCAGGGTCTGAACTCAGATGCGCAACCAATCAGCACACAGCTTGATGAAAGATTTATGCAAGAACATGAGGTTTATTGTTCCATGTATGTAGGGTCACTCATCCTCACAGGGAGAGTTTGCCCTGTACACTGAAAGCTGACATCCATGTACGCTTGTACGTGAGGTTGCTCAACCATGCAGGCAGAGTCAACCCTGAACAAAGAAAGAATACATCTTTTATACCCTGTTTGTAAGGGGGTGGGTGGATTACTTGAGTAATATATTTTTAAATTTACAGGTCAAGAGGGACTTTTGCAATAAGATTGTTGACAGTTTGCGGCCTCCCAGTAGCAGGAGGGGCAGGGAGTGGGATGTGATTCAGGGAACTGTTACTTTTATGTTGTCTTATCTTGGTCAGAATGGTCAGAATAGCTTGGTCACTTTGTAAGTTAAAGCTTTGTTTATGTTCTCAGAAAACTCTACTCTCTAGCTAAGGAAGGTAAGGAAACTGTCAAATCTTCAGCCTGGCTGACCTTTGTATTTCTTAAAGGGGAAGCTACAGATTAAGCTTTCAGCAGCTCTTCACAGAGAGGCACTATCACTGGGAATGAACCTTGCTCTCCACACTAGGACTTCAATAACTCTATTGATCAGGTAGGAAAGAGTGGACAGCCTTGTCTAGTCCCTGATTTCAGTGATATTGCTTCGAGTTTCTCTCAATTTAGGTTGATGTTGACTACTGTCTTGCTGTATATTTCTTTTACTATGTTTAGCTTTAAATTCCTGATCTTTCCAAGACTTTATCATGAAGGGGTGTTAGTTTTTGTTAAATACATTTTCAGCATCTAATGAAATAATCCTGTGGTTTCTTTGAGTTTGTTTACGTAATGGATTACATTGAACCATCCCTGCATCCCTGGCATGAAGCCTACTTGTTCAGGATGGATGGTCCTTTTGATGTGTACTTGGATTAGGTTGGCAAGAATTTTATTGAATATTTTTGCATCAATATTCATAAGGGAAATTGGTCTGAAGTTCTCCTTCTTAGTAGGGTCCTTGTGTGGTTTAGGTTTCAGAGTAATTGTAGCTTCATAGAACAAATTGGGTAGTGCTTCTTCTGTTTCTATTTTGTGGAATACATTGGAGAGTATTGGTATTAGAACTTCTTTGATGGTCTGATAGAACTCTGCACTTAACTAATCTGGTCCTGGGCTTTCCTTCATTGGAGACTATTGATGAGAGCTTCTATTTCATTAGGGGTTATTGGACTGTTTAGATTGCTTATCTGATCCTGATTTAACTTTGGTACCTGGTATCTGTATGGAGTAATTGTCCATTTCATCCAGATATTCTAGTTTTGTTGAATAAAGGTTTTGTAGTAGGATCTGATGATTTTTTTTGGATATCCTTGTTTTTTGTTGTTATATCTCCCTTTTCATTTCTGTTTTGTTAATTTTGATACTGTCTCTGTGTCCTCTGGTTAGCCTGGCTAAGGGTTTATCTATCTTGTTGATTTTCTTAAAGAACCAGGTCCTGGTTTTGTTGATTCTTTGTATTGTTCTTTTTGTTTCTACTTGGTTGATTTTAGTCCTGAGTTTGATTATTTCCTGCTGTCTTCTCCTCTTGGTTGTATTTGTTTCTTTTTGTTCTAGAGCATTCAGATGTGCTCTCAAGCTGCTAGGGTATGCTCTCTCCAGTTTCTTTTTGCATGCACTCAGAGCTATGAGTTTTCCTCTTAGGACTGATTTCATTGTGTCCCATAGGTTTGGGTATGTTGTGGCTTCCTTTTTGTTAAATTCTAAGAAGTCTTTAATTTCTTTCTTTATTTCTTCTTTGAGCATGTTATCATTGAGTAGACTGTTGTTCAACTTCTACATATATGTGGGCTTACTATTGTCTTTGATGTTATTGAAAATCAGCCTTAGTCCATGATGAACTGATAGGATATATGGGATTATTTCAATCTTCTTGTATCTGTTGAGGCCTGTTTTATGATCGATTATATGGTCAATTTTGGAGAAGGTACCAGGAGGTGCTTAGAAGAAGGTATTTTCTTTTGTTTTAGGATAAAATGTTCTATAGATATCTGTTAAATTCATTTGGTTCATAGCTTCTGTTATTTCTCTCTTTTGTTTCTGTTTCTTCTATTATCTGTCTATTGATGAGAGTGGGGTGTTGAAGTCTCCCACTCTTGTTGTATGAGGTGCAATGTATGCTGTGAGCTTTAGTAAAGTTTCTTCTATGAATGTGGGTGCCCTTGCATTTGAAACATAGATATTCAGGATTGAGAGCTCTTCTTGATATATTTTTCCATTGATGAGTATGAAGTGTCCGTCCTTATCCTTTCGATAGCTTTAGGTAGAACCTCGGTTTTATTCGATATTAGAATGGCTATTCCAGCTTGTTTCTTGGGACAATTTGCTTGGAAATTTGTTTTCCAGCCTTTTTCTTTGAGGTAGTGTATGTCTTTGTCAATGAGGTGGATTCCTTCTATGCAGCAAAATATTGGATCTTGTTTACATATCCAGTCTGTTAGCCTATACTTT
Source organism: Apodemus agrarius (assembly GCA_964023405.1). Taxonomy (NCBI): domain Eukaryota; kingdom Metazoa; phylum Chordata; class Mammalia; order Rodentia; family Muridae; genus Apodemus; species Apodemus agrarius. The sequence goes on from OZ030023.1 coordinate 45,022,643, forward strand.
TTTATTGGGGGAATTGAATCCATTGATATTAAGAGATATTAAGGAAAAGTCAGTGTTGCTTCCTGGTATTATTATTGTTAAAATAAAGTTATGTTTTTGTGGCTGCCTTCTTATTGGTTTCTTAATGGAAAATTACTTTCCTGCTTTTTTTAGGGTGTAGTTTCCCTCCTTGTTTTGGAGTTTTTCATTTATTTTCCTTTGAAAGGCTGGATTTGTGGAAAGATATTGTGTAAATTTGGATTTGTAATGGAATATCTTAGCTTTTCCATCTATGGTAATTGCGAGTTTTGCTGGGTATAGTAGCCTGGTATGGCATTTGTGTTCTCTTAGGGTTTATATGACATTTGCCTAGGATCTTCCAGCTTTCATAGTCTCTGGCAAGAAGTTTGGTGTAATTCTGATAGGTCTGCCTTTATATGTTAGTTCACATTTTCCCCTTACTGCTTTTAATATTCTTCCTTTGTTTTGTGCATTTGGTGTTTTGATTATTGTGTGACAGGAGGAATTTCTTCTCTGGTCCAATCTATTTGGAATTCTGCAGGCTTGTTGTATGTCCATGGTATCTCTTTCTTTAGGTTAGGGAAGTTTTCTTCTATAATTTTATCGAATACATTTACTGGCTCTTTAAGTTGGGAGTCTTTGTTCTTTTCTATCCCTAGTATCCTTAGCTTTGGTCTTCTGATTGTGTATGAATTTATGGTTGAAAATACTCTATTGCATCAACAAGAAAAAAAAATTAAAAAGCTTCTCAGTGCCAAAGTCTGTATAATGTATTTTCTTAACTAATTTATTTTGACTAAATTATGAGTAATTTTTTTTCTAAAAGATGATATTTTTAGTGTGTATGTGTGTGTGTGCTTGTGTATGCATGTGTTCAGTATGTGTCTTGCCTGTAGCCATTGGAGGACATAATTTGGAATTAGGTTTTTTCTCTGTCTTGCATCTAAGTCTGGTGGTCAGAATTGTTTAGCAAGCACTTTCTTCTCTGAGCCTTCTGCCCAACACTCATTTATTTTGCTTTATTTACAAATAATTTATCATTTGTTTTTTACTTGTTCAAACACAGAAGTTGGCCATAGAGAGGCACACATATCTGTCTTATTCTCTTTGATCACAATGATTATCACCAAATTAAAGAATATAGAAAATAATATGCAAGCAAAAAATAAGTCATAGACTTAGTCTTGTTATATAGTACAGGTCAAGGTAACCCTCTCTCCATTTTATCAATAACCCATCTTGAAAAATCAATGTCTATTTCTGTTTCTTTGAATTACACTACTATAAACTATAAATCTGTATTTCTCCAAAAGGCTCATCAATATCAGGTGAAACACAGTATTAAATTTATTTTCTACAGTGAAGCACCAAATAAAAAGTACTGATGACTTAGATGTTAGTAATTTCATCTTGTGGATCCAGTAATTTTCAATATCATTTCTAATAATTCTGCCATTGTTAAGGGGAAGCTGCTCTGTAAACTGTGTTTTATATAATACTATTTTAAACTCTTCCTATAATGAATAGCTAGGTAAATTTATGAAGAAGTTTTGTCATTTGTAAATTTTATTTCAACATATGAACTGCATTATATCAGAAAAAAATATTTTATTGTTATGAAAAAGTGCTGACAGAAGTTTATGAAAGAGCACATAGCATTCATGAAATCTTGGGAATTAACTTTTAGTCAGCACTATAAAATCAAAATATAACTTGTCTATAAAACTGGTTTTATTGACTTGTATGATGAAAGTATCTAAAGACACTACTGGTTTGAATTAAGATTAAATGCAGTTATCAAATAGCATCATAGAAGCCATTGATCTTCCTTGCATTATACCCTGTCTCTGTGTTTTGTGTGTTTTTTTCTATTCCCAACATACTGATAATTCAAAGATAGACTTTCATAGTTAAAAGCTGTAGTGAGGATATCCTCACTTAAAAACCAGATCAAATGAATGCAAGCAGCATTTTTTCTTACTCATTATAAATAATGGCTAACTATTACCCTTCTTGGTGGGATGCCTATCAACCCAGTTGAAAGTATGAATACCTTGATTCACTCAAAACAATCAAAAGTAATTTCTGTGGCTGATGGCCCCAAATAAAGTGAAGTTAAAAATAAAGTGTTGTTAAGTGCTGCTTCTCTGTGAATCTCTAGGATTTGGTAGCTTCTTGGTCCATTCTCATTTGATTTCTATAAGATTAAGTTTCCCTTCTAAATCTCAGTTAAAGTGGAGGTATTCTTTCAGCCAGCATAAAACTCTGGGCTCATGGTCTCCTATTCCATCTTTATGTTCAAGGCAAACCCAAAACAAAGAAAGTCACCCTCTCTGGCTCATCCTCCTTCTCTCTTTCTCCTTCTTTCTCTCTCTCATTCCCCCTCTCTCTTTTACCCTCTCATTTCTACGTTTAATTGTTCATGATAGAATTCTAGAATGAAACATTCTATACTTGCAGGTTTTAAAAATTTAGTCTGAGCTAATTTAGGATTATATATATATATATATATATATATATATATATATATATATATATATATAACTTATCACCTACAGATCAATGTTACAAAGTAGCATTTTCATTCTTCATTTATCAATACCATGTTATAGGCATTTTAGTGCTAAATTTTACTTAAGTGTCAGAAACTGTGAAAGATTTATTCTATTGACAAACTAACAAATGACATTTAAATGTGTATATACATTTATTCTGTAAACAAACAGATAATTTTTACTTAACCAAATTTATTTATAAGTGGATAATTACAGGATAAAAAACTTCATGACAAAAAATAAGATTTTTACTATGTATAGTATCAAACATACCAGAGCTGCATATTACACATATAATATATTTGAATGTAAGTTTGTGCAGTGGAATATACCATTGTCAAAGACCAGTTTCAGCGACAACCTTGTTACTGAGAGAGGAATGTCTGGACACAATGAAAGCAAATGACTTGAAGTCAATCTTGGGTCTGTAAGACCTGAAAAACGAGAGCGCCCCAGCACTCCAGATCTTGGACGGTGACACCCAGATCACTCACGAGAAATGGTCTTGATGCAACAGCAAGAGGATTTTTATTCCAGAGGCTCTGGGGTTCACCGTCTTATACCATGTAGGGGTAGAGGACTATGAACCTCAAGTGCAGAATCAGGACAGCTTTTATAGGATTACAACAAAATGGGCATATTACAAACCAATCATTTTTTAGCATCGAGAGCCTGTGTGGTGCGAGCCAATTGATTTGTACCACTCCAAAGCTTCTAAGCCAATCAGTTTAAATTATCCAAGCCCACGTTCCAAGGACCAATCAGTTTCCTATAAAATCCAGATAGCAACTAGTTAGCTCATTTCCTGTTACAGGGCCAGGGTCACGTATGCATTTCCTGTCACGAGGCCAGAGTCATGTACGCATTTCCTGTTATGGGGCCATGATCACATATTCAAGGCCATTTTGCCTAGTTCCTACAAAGAGCAGGCTCACGGAATGTGAACTTACACCTAGTTTCTAACAAAGAGCAGACTAAACTTCTGATTTTGGGGGGTCATTTAAGAGTTAGGCATGGGGGATTTCTAGAATGTAATTCTCATCCTTTCAGGTCCAACCTGGTGGTATATGATTTGCTGAAATGGCTTTTCAGACTGCTTTCTTGTATTCTGCTCTGCTCTAAACAGCTTTTTCTTCTGACAGGAGCCTGATATGGCTTGTCTCCTGACAAATACAGAGGTGGATGCCTGTAGCAAACCCTTGGACTGAGCATGGAGTCCCCAATGAAGGAGTTGGAGGAAGGACTGAAGGAGTTGAAGGGGTTTGCAACAGCATAGGAAGAACAACAATATCAATCATCCAAGCTCCCAGGGTCTAAACCACCAACCAAAGAGTATACATAGAGGGATCCATGGCTCCCACTGAATATGTAGCAGAGTATGGTTGGGTATCAATGGGAGAAGAGGCCCTTTGTCCTGTGAAAACTCAGTGTCCCAGAGGATGGGAATCAAGGGCAGGGAGGTGGGAGTGAATAGGTGGGTGGAGGAACACCCTTATAAAATCAAGGGGATGGGGGAATGGGTAGGGGATTTTGGGGTTGGGGGTATTGGGAAAGGGGATAACATTTGAAATGTGAATAAAGAAAATATGTAATTAAAAAAAAATCTATGAGACAATTTGCTTTTTTCTCATGATAGTTCTCTCTGCTACATAAAATTCCAAAAGCTGACTGAACAGCCCAAGTATTTTCTGACGTAAGTCAGAAGTCAGAAAAGGTGCTATAAAAAATTCTTGGATGTTCTGACCAAGACAAAATTCCTGCTAAAAAAAATCCTACAAGTAACTATTTAGGTTCACGATTAAATCAGAAAGCTAGAAAAAATTCTAAGAAGGTTTTTGTTCACTCTTCGGACAACCTACTCTATACAGCTTCTAGAAAACATTCTAAAATATTGTCAGTTCTCTAAGTAGAAAAAGTTCTAAAGTGCTATGAAAATTTCTAAAAGAGCTGTGTTTGCTCTCCATGGATTTTCTGACCAAATTTAGAAATCCTGTTAGAAAAAAAAAATTGAAAAGCTGTGTTCTCTCTCTAGAGATCTCTCTAGAGATTTCCAGATGGCTCAGCTCTTGCTAGAGAACTACTAAACAAGGAAGTGCATTCCTTTTTGCCAGCTCTTTTCATGCTGGCAAAAAGTCTTATTTACATATCAATTATTATTTACATATCAATTCAGTTTATTTACATATCAATTCTGAGTTTCTTATTTATATATTAATTCTGAGTTTCTTATTTACATATCAATTCAGTTATTCCTTATAGGTTCCCTTTTGATTACCTTATGAATCAGCATCCCATGGCCTTGATTCTTAGGAGACAGCAAGCACTTTTTTTAAACAATGCTAAGAATTCCTTCTAGAAATCAGCTTGGCCTTACCTCAGAAAATTGGGCATAATACTACTGGAGGACCCTGTATACCACTCTTGGGCATAAACCCAGAGGATTCTCCAGCATGTAATAAGGACACATGCTCCACAATGTTCATAACAGCCCTATTAATAATAGCCAGAAGCTGGAAAGAACCCTGATATCCTTCAACAGAGGAAAGAATACAGAAAATGTGGTACTATTGCACAATGGAATACTACTCAGCTATTAAAAAAAATGAATTCATGAAACTCTTATGCAAATGGATGGAACTAGAAAATATAATCCCGGGTGAGGTAACCCAATCACAAAAGAACATACATGGTATGCACTCACTGATAAGTGCATATTAGAGCAGAAGCCTGGAAAATCCAAGATACAATTCACAGACCAAATGAAGTTCAAGAATAAGGAAGAACAAAGTATGGATATCCTGGTCCTTCTTAGAAAGGGGAATAAAATATTCACAGGAAGGGATACAAAGACAAAATGTAGATCCAAGACTGAGGGAAAGACCATCCAGAGACTGCCTCTCCTGGGGATCCATCCCATATAATTACAAAATCCAGACACAATTGTGGATGCCCACAAGTGTTTGTTGACAGGAGCCTGATATAACTGTCACATGGGAGGCTCTGCCCCTGCATGACAAATACAGAGAGGGACACTCTCAGCCAACCATAGAATTGTGCAGAGTGCCCCCAATTGAGGAGCTAGAGAAAGTTCCCAAGGAGTTGAAGGGGTTTGCAATGCCATAGGAGGAACAACAATTTGAACCACCCAGTAACCCCAACCAAAGAGTACACATGGAGGGACCCATGGCTCCAGATGCATATGAAGCAGAGGATGGCCTTGTTGGACATCAAATGGAGGAGAGGTCCTTGGTCCTGAGAAGGCTTGAAGCCCCAGCATAGGGGAATGACAGGACAGGAAAGTGGGAGTTGGTAGATTGTTGAGCAGGGGGAGGAGGGATGGGTTAGGGGATTTTCGGAGTGTGTGTGGGGAACCAGGAAAGGGAACAACATTTGAAATGAAAGTAATGAATATATTTAATTTTTAAAAAAAAGAATTCAGATATCTGCTTGCCTTTTCAAACTTAGCTGGGTAGGGCCTTTTCTTGAGTTTTCCATTCTAGTCACAGCTGGACCTAAATTTGCTCTCTACCAAACTGACCTTGAATTTAAGAATCTTCCTGCCAGTATTTGTATCTTTATAACAAACTGGTTCATCATGTTCCCTTAGATCTGAGGAGCCCCTTATACAATTCATAACTCATCCTTATGTTTTTGCATAGTTGAGAATTATACATAATTTTGAACATGTTTTTAGAGTTCTTTTCCACAGCCTTAAGGGCTGTCCTAAAGGTCTCACCATTTACCATTTTGCTGAGACTTCAGCCACACCTTTGCCTGCCAGACTCACGCTGTCTCTGGTTATCATAGTGTCATTAAAGTTGACAGGGAGGATATTCATTAGAGGAACATGTAAATATGTCCATTATTATACAAACAAGCCTCATGCCACAGCAACCATCAATGCTCTTGGAAGTTGACCCCTGCTGATCCTGTCCCAGGTCCAGGAACTACATCATTTTGTTCCTACAAAGGCCAAGCCAGACTTAGAATGAAAAATGACTGGCAGTGGTGGTACAAACCTTTAATCCCAGCACTTGAGAGGTAAAGGCAGGCAGATTTCTGAGTCCAAGGCCAGCCTGGTCTACCAAGTGAGCTCCAGGAGCACTTTACAGAGAAACTGTTTTGAAAAACCAAATTAAAAGAAAGAAAAAAGAAAAATAAGAACAAAAAAAGAAGAAGAAAATCTTGAAACTAAGGGATGCTGAACTTTAAGAGGCCAATGTCATGTCTTCATTACATTTCCTCCAACAAGACAGACGACCGGTATCCCTTTCTATGAAAAAGATGGCTGCAACGTAATATGCAAGTCTTACTTATTTTGAATATAAGTAAAGAAATATCTCTAAAGAGGCAAATACCTTTATATCACAGGGGAGTTTCATTCAATGTCTCTAAGAGGAACACTATCCCAAGTTAATGCAATTACTTTAGTGTCTCTTAACAATATGAAATTATTAGAGCAGGTGAACACCAGCTAAAGAGGATTTGTTTCTCATAACTAATACATTCATTTAAAAAATTTTAATCATTACATAATGTTATTCATATATTTAAAATATTAAGTGGAGAAAGTATCTTGTGTTTCACTGTACATATACAGATATACACATAGAAAGAGAGAGAGAGAGAGAGAGAGAGAGAGAGAGAGAGAGAGAGAGAGGGAGAGAGAGAAACACCAAGGAAAGATGTTTACCTGTAGACAACTTTAAATCAGGATCATAATTAATACAACTCTTATACTATATTTTATTGTAACATGTCTACAATGTTTATAAATAAAATTATAGATTATCTATTGTAGTCTGACTATATGACAGTCAAATTCAGGTAATAATTTAATATCTTCAACCAGAACTCATAATATTTGAATTTATAAGAACTACTGACCTGGAAAAATAATTAAATCTTCTAATCTACAGTTAATTCTTCTATAAAATTACTAAGCAATATATAAACTTTCACTGTGATTTAGTTATGAAACAGGTAAAAAAAAGTTTAATAACTGTTAATTTGTACTTTTTCACAATTTCATGTATATTTAAATGACTGTATTCATGATATAAATATTATATAATATAATAATAAATGATATATGATATACAACAAAAATACATACTGAATTGTAGTCATTTTGATTTCCTAGTGCTCTTTATCTTCACTGCCATCTTCCACTGAAAGCCTTCTTTTCCCCAACAATTCACACACAGAGAGGAGATGACAGTAGGATGTGAATTGTTGGGAAAAAGAAGGTTTTCTGCATTAATTGACTATCACTCCAATAAGATGCTTCTCCAATAAGATCTGAGAACAAGAATAATCAAGATATTGGCATGTGTAATTAGAAGGTAATTTGAAATAATGTTCCTTTATCAAAACAGTAGTAGTAAGTTCAATTTTGAATCTATTAAATTCCCCCTCTTCAGGTCTTGACAAGGTTCATAGAACTGGGTAGAAGTTCCCACTTGGTTAAAGGACTTCACATTCAGTCAGTAGAAGCTCCACAGCATTTATAATACTGTTGTACCAGGGGGCATATCTACAGCATTAACAGCTGAGTAAGACTGTTGATAACTGTTCTTCCACATTAGAATGCTTAACACCTTACAGCACCATAAGAGCTAGTCAGCAGGAAGGTTTTTTCAGCCATATTCCACATTGATTTCTACATATGTTATGAAGAAAATATGTGGTACCTTCAGTGATAGGGTGTAATAGCCTAAAACATATTCAGATCTAACTTAACTGAGGAATGAATCACTTGAAAGTTCTATAATTAAAGATAGCTCCTATTATTGCAGACTGATAATAAAAGCATGTAAAAATGTAAGGCCAGAGCAGGTTATATTTAGGAATATGTATATAATTGAACATATATGCATGTAGCAACACTTAATTTCAAAAGTGGCCATGAATTTGAAAGAGAAAGGAGGAATTACAGGAGGGTTTGGAGGGAAAAAGGGAAGGTCAAAATAATGAAATTATATTATAACTTGAAAAATAAAAATCATCAAAAATAATAATCAAAAATAATAATAAAGTCATGAATACATAAAATAATAATAGTTTAAAATTTTATTACTAATTTGATACAGTGATAATTTAGCACTAATTTAATACATAATTTCTTATCTTATAAAAAAGTGAAATGTCATTCAATACCACATGAGTAGTCCTAACAACATGCAAAAGAAGAAATGAAAAGAATAAGAATTTCAAACCAAAGAAAAAGAAATGTAATGTAATAATTAATTCACTTTCAACATCTTAATTGCTTTGTCTCTGGAACAATCATTTTATCTGAACATTTTATTAGTAACTATGAAAAATGCCTTCTTTTTATTTTTTTTTCATGTTTTGGCTTGTGTAGTGTAGTGTAGAAGTCCAGTTTAACCACAGCTGTCTGATTCCTTACAGAAGGAGTTACCGACATCATTTGTAAAGAACTCCACATTAGTGTTGTGAATCCAGTTCTGATCCACTGAAAGGACAACTGAAATGTTTTAAATTACTGATATATATATATATATATATATATATATATATATATATATATACATTTATGTATATACTTTTAAAATTATATGTATATTTAAAAAATTTAAACTATTACTTTCTATTCCATTTAAAATCAGATAGATTGCTGCTATAAAACCTCTTCACCAATGATCAAAAGCTACAGTAAAAGGGGAGAAGTAACAAGAGCTGTTTCACATTTAAATATACTCTTTATTCTACACATTGAAATGGCATCTCATTTTTTAGTGAGTCCCAGAACAGCAGGCAAATACAATTCCATCAAAGCACATGAATCAATAGACTAAACAAGTTACAGTGTAGCAGTTTATACATCAAAAGCACTTGTCTATTTCTGTGAGCAATATCATCAAAATCAATATATCCCCCAATCTACAGCTATTCCCCAAACTATTCTTTCATATTACATATTCAAACAGCTGTAAACAAATTAATAAATTGCTCTGGACTTTTGTTTCTCATCTCTTGAATTTTAATTGATTCGTATCCCTGGCAAATCCATGTAGGCTTGTTATGCTGGCTCTTTTCCCTTTTCTCGAATGAAGATAAATACAGTGAATGAGCGCTCTAACCCTCACACTTCACTAACCACTTGTAGTTTTTATGTTAAACTCAAAGAGAGTTCTTCCGTTAAACATTTAGTATGTAATTTTCTACTATCATTAAAATACAAGGCGACAGTTTGCTTACCCAGACCGTGGTGATGAGTCCTATAACTTTAGTGAAGCACAGAATCTACAGATGCTTTTAGAAAACATCCAATCTATGCAAGCTAATAAAGGACCGATTAGATAACTTACATCTGCACAAGCCAGAATCTGCAAGAACAGTTGATTACCATGTTTCTTTTTTGCATGTTACATTAAAGTACTCACCTTACTATCCTCTCTTTCTCTCCTCTCTCTCTCTCCCTCTCCCTCTCCCTCTCCCTCTCCCTCTCCCTCTCCCTCTCTCTCTATCCCCACTGGTGTTTTTGTGTGAGTATGTGTGTGTGTGCTCTAATATTAAGAAAATATTATGTAGAGTTTGAATGTAAAACTTAGGCAATCAACTTAACCTTATTCTTTATATAACACTCATTCATCTCCTGTATGAGTATGCTTGTATGCAACCAAGTATGTGGATATGAGAATAAGGGAGGATGGAATAATACAATATTAAAGAGATAGGCTTTGAAATATAGGTGGGATACACTGTTAACCTGGTCACTGTAGTGGATTAATATTAGCCAGAATTTCATTCAACTGTGAAAGGACAATTATGATCAATACCTTTTAAGCTTTTATTAGTGTTAAATGATACACATTTATTTCTGGGCACAACATTGAATATAAAGTCTTCTGTTTCCTCTTCTCTATTATATTTATTGTTTGTATAATTTGAGCCAAATATTTCAGCATATCAACATTTCAAGAAAGGTGTTAAATGTAATTTTTTTCCAAAAAAGCTATTAATCATTTCTGTATTCATGAGAGGTCATGAATATAATCTGTCCACTATGTCAAAGAACAAAGGTACAAATTGATGTCTAAGTTGGTTCCTGATTCAGCTTATTGTTGAAATTTGGTCTTTTGCTATGTATTGTAATGCTAAATTCTATTCCTCAAAGCCTGGTTGCTCCTAGGAATGAGATAATCTGCACATACAATATGTATTTCCTGCTTAATTTAAATCTATTGGCTAAATAAAAATGTCTATAACTTGTAGCTGGGCAGAATTGATACTGGCCGGACATGGGGTTCTTGGGGTTGGAGGAAAACGAAGAGGAGGGAAAAATGTGGAGAGAGGAAGAAGTCACCATGGGGTAGTTGTTGTAAAAAAAAAAAAAAGACCATGAGTGATAGCCAGTTAAAGTTAGGAACTCTCTTATGAAACATGGAAAATTATAAAATAGGGATATCAATAGGGAAATAGATTATAATAGAAGATAGATATCTGCTCAACTCTAGTGCTGAATAAGTCTTTATTATAAATATAAACATTTTGAGTTTTATCTGGAAACTGAATGATCAATGGCAAGGAAGAAGCCCCTGATTGAGATTAAATATTTCCATAACAATTTATCTTTTCAGTGCTGCATTTTAGAATTGAAAACAAGTGATGTCTGGATCCTAAAAATTGTACAGTGATATCTTTATCTTTATCACTAACACAATTTGAAAACAGACTATCAGAACTCAACTTATTTCACCTTGTCTTCCAGTGGCTTCAATAAACACTTACATATGGACTAAAATACCAAATATGTAATCTTTCATGGTTTGATTCAATATAAGTTCTTATGATCTATGTTACTGATTCAACCTGGAGAAATTTTATATTTTCAAAATTTATTACTAATATACTAATATGTGTTAAATATACTAAGATGTATTAATCAATTTTCTCAAGTGGAACAGAATTTATAGAATGAATAAACATACATACATACACACACACACAGTCTCTCTCTCTCTCTCTCTCTCTCTCTCTCTCTCTCTCTTTCTCTCTCAAAACCATTGAGTTTTATTTCATTCCAGATAGAGTCAATTTGACAACCAAGAATATGGAAAAGAAGAGAGAGAGAAGTAATGTTTATTAGAATGAAGATAAGTTTATTAGAATGGGTTATAGGCTGTGGTCCAATTAGCCCAAATTAGTCCATCAATGACTGTCTACCAATGAAAAGTCCTAGAATCCAGTAGTTGTTCAGTCCTTGAAGCCAGAAATCTCAGCTAAATCCATAGACTGTAATATCAGTAAAGGAATTGACTTAACAGCAAAAAGGAGAAAAAGCAGGCAAAGAGAACAAGTTTCCTTCTCTTTTGGATAAAGACATTTCATTTTAAGCTAGTCATCAATTTGATACTCATCAGACATTTGTCTCTGAATCCAATTCCTAGACAAAAGTGGTCATAGTAACTCTTGCTCAGCAACCTCCACCCCAAAATGTGGAGGTTGCTTTTGATGTGCCTGCTTTTTAAAAAAATTTTTGGTTTCTGACTCTTAACTTTCTTACATAGATACCCAAAAATTGTTTTGAGTTGTCTTAGCCACTTAACTTGGCAGAAAGAACAGTTTTTACTTGGTTGCATAATTATTAACAATCTTCCTCTGGTTTTCCCCTTTAAAAGTCCTTCCCCAAACTTCTCCTTCACTGCAATCTCATATTTGGCTCAGAGATTGTTCATCCTGCTAGTAGCTAATCAATAGACCTTTTAATTATAATTGAATTGATTCTATGGTCTTTTCCCCAGGGTCACAAACTGAAAAATTACATCCATGTCCTTTATATATCCTGCCAGCAGAAGGTATGGATTAGATTAAGGGTAGACCTTCCCGCCTCTAAAGTGCCAGATGTAAAGTTGGTTTTGAGACTTCATACTTCAAGTGACTTAATTGAAAAAATAAATCTATCACAGGTATATGCAGTCCCTTGGGTTTTAGTTAACACCAGATGTAGTGAACCAAGATTAGCCATCACAAAAGATTAGATATTTTAAAATTGGCTCCCAAATTTATCTAATATTTAATATTGTGAAGTTCAGAGAATGAACAACTGTCATGAATTTCACCCAGCCTATTTCGATAATCATGTTTCACCCTGTGCCTTTATAAAACAATAGAATTATGATATGTAGCATAGGCAAGCCTCAAACTCACTTTTGTGGTCCCATCTTTCTTTTTCTTTTTTTTCCCTTAGGTATATTCTTTATTTACATTTCAAATGTTGTCCCCTTTCCTGGTTCCTTCCTCCCTCAAAAATCCCATAAGCCATCTCCCCTTCCCCAATCAATACTCCCCTGCTTCACTGTCCTGTGGTCCCATCTTTTGCGGGCTGGAATTAATGGTGTGCCATAATGTCTTCAATGGCATAATGATAAACACTCACTACATTAACAGTGTTCTAGTTCAGTTCCAATTTCTTTGTAAGTTACATTAATGGAGAATCATCAAACTTAAGCATTTGATGAAAATGAATGGAGGAACATATGTTGGCTCACAGTGCATAGTGAAGAGGAGATATCATTAGGAGTTATGAAATTTTTGTGCATTTCCCCACAGGATTGTATTTGAAAATTTATTCTCCAGCTGGTGGTGCTATTTTGGGAGGTTTTGGAGAATTTTAGGTAGTGAATGTATGTGGGGGAAGTGACTCAGTCAGGAAGGGGTTTTGAGATTTATAGTCCAACTCTTCTTCTGGCTCAATCTCTGTTCTTTGACAGGGCTAAGTAATAAACTGTGACTCTCTTTGTTGTATAACTCCCACCATGCCATCCACAACCTAATAAAGAAAATACCCTCAAGCTATGAAGCAAAATAATCATTTCCTCTTTAAGTTGTTTCTTCACTGGTAATATGGTTACAGTAATGAAGAAAGAAATGAATGGAGAAAACAGAAACAAAGAATAGGGGTTCTCTTGTGATAAACCTGTCACATGGTACATAGATATTTAGAACTGGTCTGTGGGAAGAGTATGTGAAAAATTGAATCTGTGTGGAAGGAAAGCCTTATATTTACAGACCCTGCTTAAGGCGTTCCTGGTCAAAGTTCTGAAGACTATAAAATAAATATAAATGAGTCCAATATAGACTGTACTCATAAGATTTCAGAACAGAATAAACAGCTCCTTCAGGAATTGGAGAATATACCATTCTGGTTGTATTCTAGAAAAGAACCTGATTGGGTTCACCCATTGCTCTAAAATCATTAATGAGATAAATTACAGACTTAATTGATTTAAATGTATGGCAGACAAAAATTTAAGACAACAATAGCACTGAAGTTGTGCTATGGTTAGCCATCTCTAAGTTTTCTGCAGTTTATAGTGAAGGTTCAAAGCTGAAAGTGAAGCAAAGTTATAAAATCTAGTGCAGTTTGTAACACACAGGAGAATAACACTTAAAGCCACAGTCAAGGAGTTCAAAGCAGCCACAGGCCTAGAGACTGTGGTTGTAAATGGTGTTATTACTACTAAGAATAAATTGAGCACATTTTACAGGAGCAATGTAAACATACCTAGTGAGTAAGAGCCTACGCAGCAGAATCTTGGCTTGTGACAATGCAAACACCTTTGAAGAGTTTTCACTTGAAAATAAAGTGCCTGGATGGGTCTTCTATGCATTTCTATCATCTCAGAAGTAGAGATAAGGAGGGAGGATTTTAACGAAAAAATGGGCTATGTAGTGACCTATTTAAACTACAAGACCCTCTCCTAAGACATACAACAAATTAAATAGAAAAGAGTCTTTAACAAAAGAGTGCCTACAAATATGGCTTCAAGAATTGCCACCTAGGAGAGTGGTTTGTGATTTCCAGTGTTCAGACACCTAGAAGTTATCACTCCTGTGAGTTAGGGATAGGATCTGACATCAAATGTTAGCCTTGTCTCACAATACTAATCATGGAGGAATGTAGGGTACAAGAATGCAATAGTGAGAGTTATGACAATGCTTGCAACAAGGTTCCAGAAAGACAAGGCATTCTGTACCATCTATGCATTTCATACATGGAGCTCCAATGCATCCTGGGGCTGATGCTCCAAGGTAAGGCACTGAGAATTCCAGGACATTGGAAGTTCAAATGTTTGGGGTGTTGAGCTGTGTATGACATGTACCTGATATGATAGATAGGGCACATATGTCTCTGACAAGTAGCGTTAGAAGGACAGAACTAATAAAGAAAATTATAGCACAGATAATATAATCCCGAACCAATATGTAGACATGGGTCATTTGGTATTGGTTTTTCTGTGTTTTAATCATGTGTGGCTATTCATTTAGGTCCAAATTCTTCCCTTTTAGGATAAAAATGATTATACTATTATTTGCTGAAAGTATGTTTCGTGAATTTATGCATTGGTCGTTTATTTTATTTATTTTTATTTTATTGTATTTAATTTTCAGGAGCTTGAAGTTAAGACATTAACTGGACTCTCAAAGAAGACTCCATGCTTTGAACAACAAGGAAAAGTATTGAAGTTCCATCACATGTACTTTGCATTATGCAACAACAATAAATTAATAGGGGCAGAAGAAAAAAGTATCGTGGCTTGTATATTCAGTATCCTTTCCAGCATCATGATTTTGGCCTTCAGTACTCAAAGACTGTCAGTGCTTTGAATGTTTCTAGAAGATGTGAAGGTAGTGAGTAATTTTCAGGAAGCAGAATTGGGTAGGCATAGCTGACCTTTCAATATATGGTTTGCCCTTGATAGTTTTGTTTGCAGTCTCCTTCTGGGACATCATGATAAAAATAAAATATCTGTCACATTCTTATTTGATGACATAATTTCCAACCATGCATCCTGTCTTTTTTGCAATGGTATATTTTATTACAATCTGTGAGCCACAATCAACCTCTTCTCCTTCAAGTATTTGTTAATAATGGGAAGGAGATTATAAGACATATTTATTCTATAATTCATGTTACTAAACGAAATGTATTTCACTGATATAAGTTTGCATAAGTTGAAGGTGATTATGATTTTCTTGACTTTCTAGAAGTATATGACAAAGTTCACAAATTATGGGGAAAATGTTACACTTCCCATTTCTTGTTTGATTTCTTACGATCCCTGTTTAGGAAACGACACACACATACACACACACACACACACACACACACACACAAACACACACACAAACACATGCACATGCACACACACATATTTTTGTATGTATGAAGATTCTGCAACTATATAAGTAGCATCACATTGAATATTGCTTTATTCATTGATTGATGTAGTAAATGTTATTTAATACATATTATTTGCTCAATTTTGCATGGAATACCACTAATCCACTTTATAGACACATTTTGATCTCTTTTGTGCTATGATTGAACTGCATGGACAAACTTAGCCAGTATTATTCTGGAGTCTGGCTAATGAAAGTAGCTTATAAGGCATTGTTGTTGAGAAATTCATCATGGTGCTACGTTTTCCCTGCTTCCTCCCTTGTTGGTACCATTTTCCAACACATCTGTTTATCATGACATGTTTAATGCATGCCCTGGTAACCATCTTCAGTTCTTATTGCTGTTTGCTCTTTGTTTTGGTGAAACTTGTCTCCATCAAAATCATCCCTTTCTAACACAAGACTAGAAATATTGAGAGAGAAAAGTAATCAAGACCACTAACACAGAGAATATGTGGGCAGACCTAGAGAGTGTGTTTTTATACCAGTAGCACTTACATATTAGCACATTATATCATTTCCTCTTTCTCTTTTCTCAGCACAATATGAGCACAGTTGATAAACATTTTCCTGATTTAAGAGAGAGAACTCATAGAAAAATTTCCTTTTTTTATTCTTACCCGTTTTTGAGTTTCACTTGCTGAAGGATTGTCTCTCCCTATATGTCATCTAGCTCTCTCAATAGTTGAAGCAGGAAATATGCAGCTACTCTTCCATAAAATTTAAGATTCTTCCTGTCAACAACTGCACCTGGCTGTCTGCTAATTTCATTTTTTAATGTATCAACTATAAGGTTACATCATTCTTGTCATATTATCCAAATTCCTTTGCAGAAAAATAGACCAAATATCACAGTGAAACATATTCAACCTTTCAATTACTTTACCTAGAAATCCAATAATATATAAAGCTAGCATCAGTGGTATTGTGGTCACCGGCAATATTTTACAGGCTGTGAAGTTTTTCTGCAACACTTCAAAATGTTTAAGACTAAAGATAGGAATTTTATTTCCTAATTTCTATAATGAAAACTTTAGTATATTGTTTTGCGGACAGTAACCATCTACTAAATACTATTAGTTTTAATAAAGATGGATTAGATTGTTCCAACAGAAATTTCTTTATCCAAGACTAGACATATAGATTACTAGTTGAAATAAGTCACTTTAGCACAGATTTAAACTTAGGAAAATGAGATTCTTTAATGTATATAAGAAGAAGTCACTGGCCTTTTCCTTGTGTTGTAGTCCTTCACCTATGGTTCTACTAAAATGTATTTTAATTTCATAAGATAGATGTTACTTCCTTGGACACTACAATGGTTATGATAAAGCAACTAAATAAAACACAAACTAGTTTTTATTTATCTATCAATAATCCTGAAAGAAACAGGGTTTGATCACTATTTGAAACGAAATAAAATCTGTTAAAACCTATAACACAATATTGACTCCTCACAGTGTCTGTATCTGCCCTGTGTTTATAATCCCCTGGCACTTCCAGAAGTACAGAATTGCTCTTCTTTTCATTCAGTCTTGCCCTGCAACTTCTTACATCACAAGGGTTTTATCTGTAATTGGCTGTTTCCTATGAAATCCGTTCCTAGACTTAACGATGAAAATTATTTTTTATTCAAACATTTTATCTCACTTAGAGAGACAGGTATAATAAATCACACATTCTCTCACGAAGTTACTATAATCAGTGTAAAATTACCTAAGCTTCATAATGTGTTTGATGCTGAAGCTTGCTCTCTCTTGAAACTGTAAACATGTCAAATAATCTCTTTGATCTTTCCAAGCCCAGAACTTAGAATATTAGAGTGCTAACAATATTTTCCTAGGAGTCTGGCTGTTTCCTTTAGTTTCCAATGTGATGCTTATAAAAACCAAATATAAAATAAATAGTAAAGAAACTGGCTGTTGAAAATGTGCCTGAAACCTGAAGGAAAAGTAAGGAATGATTACATTATAGATACTCACTCATTCAGTCACTCCATTTAAATCTCAAAACAGCTAATGAGGAAGCTACAATTATTTGTTTTCTGCATATGGGAAAACTGAAGAGCACAGTGACTAAATCACCCATCTGAGATCAGTCACTCACTGAACAGTCAGAAAAAAATTCTAGTTCTTATACTCTGAAGAACTTTTCTCTAGAAATAGAAAAGAATGATGCTTTAGGTAAGTAAAATAATACCTTTAAAATGTTTTTTCTTGATTAATAGAAAATCATTAATATTGTTTCAGTTTACCTTATATTTTCCTTACACTAGGAAAATATTTAGTTTATCATATTAACTTACTTTTTATATCTCATACTTAATTTATGTTCATTAAGGTAAAAAAAAATCCCTACAGATAGATGCTTTGAAATAGGCATAATCTACTTGCTTATTGTTCATATTATATGAATTTTGATAATTTAAAAAATGGAAATATTAATTTCAAACATGTGTTTAAAGACAATAAAATTAAAGCTATAGTTAAATGTTAATACCCAAACTTTTAAAATTCAGATTGCATATTTTTTTAAGTTATTAGGCATAGTCACCATTATCACACAAAATTCCAAATTGCCAAGATTATTATTGTGCATAATAAGCACTGAAAATTGTGTTGAATACAAATTCTTAGGATTTTAGAGCTATTTAAATATTCATTCACATGTTTTCAGATACATTCTTCTACCTGCAGATTCTTTCATCTTAAATTGCTTTACCAACACATTTGACCATCTCTCATATTTTGCATAAACTATCACAACCCTCAAAATTGTGTTCTTTGCATATTCTGCTGCTGCCTGGACTCACAGTTCTCATATTGAGTCACTTATTTTGCATCAAAAATGTGAAAACTCATTATTTGAATTTTGTAAGCTAACTAGTTGTAATACCTAAAGAAATGCCATCATTTGCAGAAGAGCAAAACAGCAAATAATGTTAATTCTAGGTAGTTTGTTAATAATCTTGCATCACACATAATTGCAGTTATTCTGAAAAAGCTCATTAGACTCTTTCCTTATCAGTTTCCATAAATTATAGGTAACAGAACACATTCTAAAAGTTTTTAAATATCAAATGATGTTACAAATGTGGAATGTCAATCTCAGACTGCTAGATTTTTTGATTGATTTCAACTCATCTTAAAGTTTTAGGCTTCTTTTAAGTAAAATCATGGAGGTGGGAGTGATATTTTCAACCTCAAAGGCAAGATAGAAGACAGGATGAGAAAACATATTTTCATATTCATATTTTAGAATTATTTACATTACTTGGGTATTAGAAAAAATTCAGATTGTATCTGATGTCTTGTTATTAGAACAATGAAAATTAAAAAAAAACTGAGAAGAAATTAATTTGAATAAACCACAAGCAATAATAAAACTGATCATATATGTTCAATTCTTACTCTCCAACCTTTTCTATAATCCTTCTTTAAAAAATGTCAAAATTACATGTTTTCATGATGTACACCAGATAATTAATCATGAGATGTCTATATTTGGATTTTCTTAATTTTGACAAATTATTTTGCTTTTTAGAGCAGTATACTCTTTTGCCTCTATGTTTCCACTGTGTTATTACAATTGTAATTAGTCTGATTACACAGTGTGAAATAATTTTGATTACACTTCCTAATAGATTCTGCCATGAAACTTTTCATTTTCCCCACAACATTGTGTCTGATGTGTATTTCTGTGAGATCATGGGTCTTTTAAATGTTATATATTATTTGATATATTCCCTTGTCATTTGAACTGAAGTACAAAGGTTCATTTTATGAAATATGAAGAAAACTTGTACATCTCTTATAGATATATCTATTTTCTTTCCTTTATTATTTCATTTATTAGTCTATTCATCTTCTCTCTTTCCATGGCTATAAAAACCTTTTAAACTGTTCATAAAAATGATAACATGTTTTTCAATTTACTACTGAATGTACTAGTCATGAAAAATTGGACAAATATATTTGTTCAATTAATTTAAACACAACCAAAATACAATCAATTTTCCCTTCATACTCACAAATGTTGCATCTGTGGCTTTACTGTAGAATGGTTCTGACCACAAATATGGGTATTTTATTAGTATAAAGGGACACATAGTAAGACTTATTGATACAAGTTAAATATAACTGAAAGGTCCTTGCTAATCTTCATTTTCACAACATACTAACCCTATAATCTCACCCTGTGAGAAGACATATGAAACTAACAAGTCAGCTGAGACACGCTCTCTTTAAAATTTCCAGGAAGCTTTGTTAATTAGTGTCATGACTTTCAAACTATTCCTTAAACTAAAGTGTCAGATCCCAAGAGGGAGGAAATACATTTTGGCAACTGTTTTTTTTTTTCAAGTAAGTAAAACAATTTTATTTATTTAAATATCCATATAGAAAACAAAATGCTCTATAATTGCAAGAGTCTACAATTCAGCCAAAGTACTAAATTGGCTTACTATACATACTTCAAGAAGTTTGTTAGCTTTTTCTTTCTATTTGTAATCAATCTTTATTTACATATCAGTTTCTTTCTTAGGCCCAAAGTGTATGAATCTATGTGATTTTTTCTTTGATTTTGTTTATGTAGTGGATTACATTGATTGATTTCTGAATATTGTACCATCCCTGCATTCCTGGGATGAAGCATATTTGATCATGGTGAATGATTGTTTTGATGATTTCTCAGATTCAGTTTGTGAGAATTTTATTGAGTATTCTTGCATCAATATTCATAGGGGAAATCATTCTGGCTTTCTCTTTCTTTGTTGGATCTTTGTGTGGTTTTGATATCAGCGTAATTTTAGTTGAATAGAACAAGCTGGGTTGTTTTTCTTCTGTTTCTATCTTGTGGAATAGTTTGAAAAGTATTGGTGTTAGGTATTCATTGATAGAATTGTTGGTTCTGGTCTCTACCATTGAAAGGTCTGATAGAAATCTGCACTAATCCCTCAAAAGAGGAATGGATACAGAAAATGTGGTATATTTATACAATGGAGTACTACTCAGCAATTAAAAATAATGAATTCATGCAATTTGTAGGTAAATGGTTAGATCTGGAAACTATCATCCTAAGTGAGCTAACCCAATCACAAAAGAATACACACAAAATGCAATCACTGATAAGTGGATATTAATGAGCCCAGAAGCCCTAAATACTCAAGGCACAATTAGCAAGTCAAATGACTCTCAAGAAGAAAAAAAGGAGAGGACCCTGGGCCTGTAAAGATTGGATCCAGTATTGTAGACCCAGAACAGAGAAATCGTGGGGGGGGGGGAAGAGTGGGGAATAGCATGGGGGGGAGAGGAATTATGGGACATATGGTGGGGGGTAACTGGGAAAGGGGAAAGCCTTTGGAATGTAAACAAAGAATATAGAAAATAAAATAAAAAAAATAAAGTATATATGTATATCTAAAAAAAAAAAAAAGAAATCTGCATTAAACCCATCTGGTACTGGGTTTTCTTTCTTTCCTTTTTTTTTTTTTGATAGGAACAATTTTAGTGACTGCTTCTATTTCTTTTACAGGTTATGGAACTGTTTAGATGATTTATCTGATCCAGATTTAACTTTGGTATTTGGTATCTATCTAGAAAATTGTTCATTTCATATAGATTTTCCAGTTTTGTTGAACATAGGCTTTTGTAGTAGAATCTAATGATTTTTTTTTTATTTCTTCAGTTCCTGTTGTTATATCACCCTTACCATTTCTGATTTTGTTAATTTGGTTACCCTCTATGTACCCTCTGTTTGTATGGCTAAGTGTTTTTCTATCTTGTTAATTTTCTCAAAGATACATCTCCTGGTTTTATGGACTCTTTGTATAGATATTTTTGTTTCTAGTTGCTGTATTTCAGCCCTGAGTTTGATTATTTCATGTTGTGTATTCCTCTCAGGTATTTGCTTCTTTTTGTTCAAGAGCTCTCAGGTGTTCTGCTAAGCTGGTAGTATATGCTCTCTCGTTTCTTTTTGGAGGAATTTATAGCTTACTTTTCTTAGCACTGCTTTCATTGTTTCCCGTAACTTTGGATATGTTTTACCTTAATTTTCATTAAATTCTAAAAAGTCTTTAATTTCTTTCTTTATTTCTTCCTTGACAAAGTTATCATTGAGTAGAGCATTGTTCAGCTTCCATTTGTATGTGGACTTTCCGTTGTTTTGTTATTATTGAAGACCAGCCTTAGTCTGTGGTGATCTGACAGGGTTCATTGGATTATTTCAATATTTTCATATCTGTTGAGGTCTCTTTTGTGACCAACTATATGGTCAATTTTGGAGAAGGTACCATGTACCTCCTGAAAAGAAGGAATATTCTTTTGTTTTAGGATGAAATGTTCTATAGATATCTGTTAAGTTCATTTTGTCCATAACTTCTGTTAGTTTCATTGTGTCTCTATTTAGCTTGTGTTTCTATGATCTGTCCATTGATGAGAGTGGAGTGTTGAAGTCTGCCACTATTATTGTGTGAGTGTCAATGTGTGCTTTGTGCTTTAATACAATTTCTTTTATGAATGTGGATGCTCTTGTATTTGGAGCATAGATGTTCATAATTGAGAGTTCTTCTTGATGAAGTTGTCCCTTGATGATTATGAAGTGTCATTCCTTATCATTTTTTGATATCCTTATTTTGAAAGTCTATTTTATCTGTTATTATAATAGCTGCTTCAGCTTGTAACTTGGGTCCATTTGCTTGGAAAATTGTTTTCCAGCCATTTAGTCTGATGTAGTTTTGGTTTTTGACACTGAGGTACATTTCCTGAATGCAGCAAAAAGTTGGGTACTGTTTAAATATCCAATCTGTTAATCTGTGTTTCATTATTGGGGGAATTGAGACCATTGATGTTAGGAGATACTGAGATATTAAGGAATAGAGATTGTTGCTTTCTGTTTATTTTCATGTGATTTTTATGTTTGCTTGGCTGTTTTCCTTTGTGTTTGTTGGGAAAAGTTTGCTTTCTTGCTTTTTCTATGGTGTTGACATTTTCTGTCTATTATCCTTTGTATGGTTGAATTGTAGAAAGATAGTATATAAATTTGGTTTTGTCATGGACTATCTTGGTTTTTCCATCTATGGTAATTGAAAGTTTTGCTGGGTATAGTAGCCTGGACTGGCATTTGTGTTCTCTATTGTCTGTGTGACATCTGCCCAGGATCTTCTAGCCTTCATAATCTCTGGTTAGAAAATTGGTGTAATTCTGATAGGTCTGCCATTATATATTACTCGACCTTTTCCCCTTACTGCTTTTACTATCCTTTCTTTGTTTTGTGTATTTGGTGTTTTGACTTAATTTATATTATGGGAGGAATTTATTTTCTGGTCCAAATTATTTGGAGTTCTGTAGGCAACTTTTATGTTTATGGGCATCTCTTTTTTAGGTTAAGGATGTTTTCTTCTATAATGTTGTTGAAGATAATTACTGGTCCTTTACGTTGGGAATCTTCAATGTCTTATAACTCTAATATCCTTAGGTTTGGTCCTCTCATTGTGTACTCGATTTCCTGGATGTTTTGGGTTATGAGCTTTTTGCATTTTGCATTTTCTTTGAGTGTTGTGTCAATGCTTTCTATGGAATCTTCTGCACCTGAGATTCTCTCTTCTATCTTGTATTCTGTTGGTGATGCTTGCAACTATGGCTCTCTCTCTTACATTTCATATCTCCAGGGTTGTCTCCCTTTATGATTTCTTTATTGTCTCTGTTTCTATTTTTAGATCCTGGATGATTTTGTTCAATTCCTTCACCTTTTCGGCTGTGTTCTCCTGTGTTTCTTTAAGGGAGTCATGTCTTTCTCAAAGTCATCTATCATCATCATGAGATATGATTTTATATCAGTCTTGCTTTTCTGGTGCATTAGGGTATACTTGTCTTGCTGTGGTGGGAGACTTGTGTTCTGCTGATGCCAAGTAGCCTTGATTTTAGTTGTTTATGATCTTGCCCTTACCTCTCATCCTATGTTTATCTCTGGTGTTAGCTGGTCTTGCAGTTCCTGGCTTGTCTCTCCTACAAGTCTGTGTGGCAATACTCCTGGATGACCAGTTCTCTCTGGGAGGAATTTGGGTATGGCGAATTGTGCCATAGCCTATGCTCCAGAGTACAGATGGAAACCAAAAAGATCCTCTCCCCAGCTGTTCCTTGGTTCCTGTGTACTGATGATTCTGGCATGTTCCTCTTGGGCCAGGAATTTGAACAGAAGTGGTGGTCCTACCTGTGCTCACAGGTTTGTAGGCATTCCTGGAATACTATCTCCTTCTTTGCAGTATTTTGGTATGGAGCACTGTGGCACAGGATCATCTCTGGACAGAGAAGGAAACTAGAAGGCTCTACCAGTGCTTTAAAATAGGATTATGGTGGCAATATTAAGGCACCTTTATTCCCATGTGAGCTTGATAATGTCACATAGGCCTTTATGTTTGACTGCTTAGTAGAACTGTTTTGAAGGATTAGGAGGTATGTCACTAGAGTAGGTGTGACCTTAGTCTTTCTTTGACCAACACTTAGTAGTTCTAATTCCATCAAGGATTCTTCCTAGAAACTACAAATGTTCATCAGAATGGTAAAGATTGTTAGAAGATGAAGTTCAGTTTTGAGTACCACCATCACCAAGTCACCTAGAAGGTGAAGGAGAAAACTGAAAGTGGCAGGTAGATTGTACAGGCAGAGTCCAAACTGTTCTCAACCTTCAAACTAATTATTAAGCCAATTATGGATATTCTTGAGCTTCAGTGAAATATAACAGTACAGAATCTTTTCTTTTCACCTTTTTAAATATTTTATCTACATTTCAACTCATATCATTTCTAGCCCCCAATGAAGCCCCCTACTTCATTCTTCCTCTCCTTCTTCTATGACTATGTTCCTCTACCCACCCCTTCTGCCTCCTTGCACTAAAATTCTACTATAATGGGATATGGAGCCTTCACAGGACCAAGGGCCTATCCTCCCATTGATGCCCAAAAAGGCCATCCTCTACTACATATGCAAGTGGAGCCATGTGTCACACCTTGTACTCATTGGTTGGTGGTTTAGTCCCTGGAGCTCTCAGGGGGGGCGCCTGGTTGGTTGATATTATTGTTCTTCCTATGGGGTTGCAAACCCCTTCAGCTCCTTCAGTCCTTTCTCTAACTCCTCCATTAGGTAATTAGGTTTTTCTTTTGTCAGCAAGCATTTCCAGGCTTCTACAATAGTGTCTGGGTTTGGTAGCTGTATATAGGATGGATTCCCAGGTGGCACAGTCTCTGGATGGCCTTCCTTTCAGACTTTGCTCTAAACTTTGATTCTATATTTCCTTCTGTGAGTATTTTGTTACATTTCTAAGAAGCACTGAAGCATTCACATTTTGTTTTTCCTTCTTTATCTTCATGTGGTCTGTGAATTGTATCTTAGGTATTCTGAGCATTTGGGCTAATATATACTTATCACTGAATGCATTTCAGGTGTCTTCTTTTGTGGTTGGGTTACCTCACTCAGAATGATATTTTCTAGTTCCATCCACTTGCCAAAGAATTTTACGATGTCATTGTTTTTAATAGCTGAGGAGCACTCCATTGTGTAAATATACCATATTTTCTGTATCCGCTCCTCTGTTGAAGGACATTTGTTTTCTCTCTAGCTTCTAGGTATTATATATAAAGCTGCTATGAATGTAGTGGAGCATGTGTCCTTGTTATATGTTGGAACATCTTTTGGATATATGCCCAGGAATGATATAGCTAGGTCCTAAGGTTCTATATTCAACTTTCTGAGGAAACTCAGGGTTGTTTTGATTTGCATTTCCCTGGTAACTAAGGATGTTACATTCTTTTAGGTGCTTCTCAGCCATTTGATATTTCTCAGTTGAGAATTCTTTTTTTTTTTTTTTTAGATCTATTCCCTATTTTTTTTAAATAAGGTTATTTGATTCTCTGGAGTCTATCTTCTTGAGTTCTTTTATATATTGGATATTATCCCTCTATTGGATGTGAGATTAGTAAAGATCTTTTCCTAATCTATTGGTTGCCATTTTGTCCTCTTTGCCTTACAGAAACTTTGCAATTTTATGAGGTCCCATTCTTGATCTCAGAGCATAAGCCAATGGTATTCTGTTCATGAACTTTTCCCCTGCGCTCATGTGTTTGAGCTTTCCCCCACATTCTCTGCTATTAGTTTCAGTATATCTGATTTTATGTGGATGTCCTTGGTCCACTTGGACTTGAGCTTTTTACCAGGAGATAATAGTGGATCAATTTGCATACTGCCATTGAACCAGCACAATTTGGTGAAAAAGCTGTCTTCTGTCTACTGAATGGTTTTAGCTCCTTTGTCAAAGATCAAATGACCATAGGTGTATGGGTTCATTTCTGGATCTTTTATTGTATTCCATTGATTTACCTGCCTGCCTCTGTACCAACTATCATTATTGCTCAGTAATATAGCTTGAGGTCATGGATGGTGAGCAGACCTTGGGGGCTAGCTCCACACCCTGTCCTACAATACCCAGAAGAAGCTTGACGTCCAGGTGCTGTAACATGTCCAGGAACATAGGTGCTCTAAAATACCCAGGCATTACAGAATCTTTACATTTGTCTTAAGTATAGTAAAATGAAGAAGATTCTCCACATAATATAGGCAATCAGATTAACCCTCTCTGGAGTTGAGTGTAGTATCTTTTTGATCTCCATACTACACATTTATAACATTGAACTAGCATCATTCTGACAGAATCTAACCTGAAGGCCTCTTTTCTAGAATCTAGTCACCATCCTACTAGAAAATCCTATGGAAATACCCAAGGAGGGAAGTAATTAAAGTCTTACCCAACTGCAGCACTTATAAATCATGACAATGAGAAGCATGAAAAGACATAAGGAGAAATACATGGCAATCACATGTCAGTGGCAACATATAGCTGTTTATTTGGTTTCATCCAACAGAGAAAAATCATGCCTAATACTGGAAATCTACACAACTTCCTGAGGCTTGGAAAGTCATGGACTTTTAAAAAAGAATCTACTATCACGTGTTCTCTAGACAGTATCATTTTCTGTACTTTAAATCTTATCTTTGTACACACAGATAACTGTAGCTTTTAACCCCTAAAAAGAAGTGTTATTTACAGAAAATGGAGGGCATCACAGAAAAGTCACAAGTAGTCATACTGTAGACACCAATAATTATGATGCAAATAAATAGATCTACAGCACAGGGATCATCTCAGAATAGGAGGTCAAAAGATTATAGGAGTCAGAAGATTCTGAAGTGAGACAATCTGTCCTTTAAATGGCTGAATGAAGTAAACCATTACAATAGCAATGTTAGTGCTCCTGTTAACATGTAGGAGGGAAAACTTTGCAACTATCTTACTCCAAGACAAACAATTAGATGGAACTAATGACTGCTGAGAGGGCCAATTAGCCTTTTCCAGGACTGAAACTCTTATTTGCTGTCCAAATGTCAATGGAACTAAAACCACACACATACACACTACAAGAATAACAACAAATATGACTCAATCGGTTGTATGTATATTGTGTACATGTTTCTATTACATAAACACACATATGTCACATATAGATGTCACATATGTGTGCATGTTTATGTGTTACAATAATAGTAGAAAAAGGATACCAAATTGATAGTGGGATTTATGAGAGGGGTTTGAGCACAAGAGGCTGGAAGGGACTAGAAGAAATAAAGGGACGAAAAGTGCTATGCATCTATTTTATCTATGGACATATTCATCTCTTTCAGATTCATATAATTTTTATATTACTTAAAATATAAAAAGCAAAATATGAAATATAGATACCAGTGATCCAAATATCCCAAAATCTTACTTCTCATTGTTACTTAGGCAGCTCTGTGCAATAAAATAACTTCCTACAATAGGGAAGTAGGTTAGTATAGCAGAATCTTGTTAGGAGTGATTTTATTGCATTGTTTATTTATTAGAAGAGAAGTATTGGTTTTCCCCCTAAATTATGGTGTATCTCAACTCAGTTCTCACCCAGTTCTGACCTAAGGAGTGTTAGGATGGGTCCATGAAGTGGACCTTAATTCAAATGAGATAGTAGTTGGTTACTCCTACACGCTTTGTGCCATTATTTTACCTGAGTTATTGGCAGATAGTTCACTATATGTTTGCAGCATCCATTGGCAGAGTAGAGGGGAATTTTCTCTACCTTGAGTACAAGTCCTAAGGTGTGAGGCCACCAGTAGGCAGCAGCACAACTTCTTTGTATTCACTGAGTTGTGAAGGTGTTTTCTTCAGTAATAGCCCTTATGTTAATTTGTGTTGAGAAGCCAACATATTTAACAATAGCCTGGGGTGTTTGTGGGATATTTGGCTAACAACTTGATTAGATGCTACCCATTACTTTCTAGTACATTTGATGTATTGGATATCTCATTTGGTGACAAGAGATGTTCTATTAGGACATCAATATTATACCCCGTTATTTTATGATTTCACTTAGATAGTCATATATTATAGGAAGTTTCTACTGTATTAGCTTTCCATACAAACCCTGAAATGGCCCTTAGTTTTTGTTTGCCCTCCCGATATCTTTTCCCTCACCTCTTGTCTTCCTTTCACCTCCCTGTGATTTCCTCCTATCCTCAAGCTGAAGACTATTTCTCAGGGACTATTCCATCACATTCAGTGTATCTGTCCTTATGTTGAGGTCTTTGGTCCATTTGGAGTTGAGGTTTGTGTGATGATTCAATTTGTTTTCTTCTATATGTACCATCCAGAATGATCAGCAACTTATGGAAGAAGTCCTTTTCTAGTATGACTTCTGTCTTCCTTATCAACAGGTGTCCAAAAGTCTGTGGACTCATTTTTGAGTCTTCAATCATATTTTGCTAATCAAGAAATTTTTCATGAACTCTGCTATTCTAGATTCTAATAGTAAAATTAATATTGTTTTATTTTATTGATATAGACCTTATTTAAGAAATACATTATAAAATCAAGGTATTGGTTGCCAGAGTACAGAACAACATAATACAAATCCAAAGCGAGACAAAATGAAAACATGGGGAGGGATTTGGGTACAAATCCCTCACTGTACTGTAGTAGTCTTGACAAATATTAGTTATTAGAAAAGGGAGAATGTTTCTTTAAGAGTATAGTTTCTGGTAAGTTGATCACATTCAATGGGAAAGGTACTAACTGGAAGAGTATCTGTTTAGTATAACTGGTCTTTTAAGGGAGGAAAATAATGCAATTCTGGTAAGTAGAGAAGGAGAGGTGGCACTGGGAAGAGTTAGGGAGGGTGTGACTATGACCAAACATGTATAAAACTCTCAAAGTTCTAATAAAAGTTTACATTGCCTTTAACTTTTGACAGTGCTCTCTGTAGTGAAACTCAACCCTCATTAATCCATGCCTTCAATGTTTAATAAATATTTATACAACATATAAGGTAATAAATGCATACATTTGGCAAGAAGAGATATAACTAATACAAATAGATAAGATGAGAGTGGGAGCAATGATGTAGTGGTTGGAATAAAAAATAGCACTCACAGGTACTTATATTAAAATGCTATGTCACCATTGAGTGACACTCTTTGAAGGGATTAGAAGGATGATAATGGTGTTGCCTTTGTAGAGGAATTGTGTCACTGGGTTGGGCTTGGACTTTGGAAAAGCTCAAACCAAGTTCAATGTCTGTCTCTTGGCCTCCAGAACAGGATATAATAAAGGTCAGTTACTACTCCTCTATCAGGAATGATAACATGATCACTGCCATGCTAATAATAGACTAAACTTCTGAAGGTATATTCACGCCTCATATTAAATGCTTTATTATAGGAGAGTTCCATAGGGCATGATATCTCTGCACAGCAACAGAATAGTGTCTACAACAAATTTCTGCCTGAGTAATAACTCTTGCTACAGAGAGTAACTTTGATTAAAATGTGTAGGACATTCTAAAAAGCCATCTGAAAATTTTACAACAAGCAAGCCTAGAGTAAATTTCAGAATTCTATGCAAGATACTGGAATATCATACCATTTGTGCTGTTTTGTTCTGAAACAGGTAGTTTATGTGATTATAAATAATGATGAAATCAGTATGCAAATATTAAAAGGTAAGGAAAGTTTGACTTTATACCCAAGTAACATTCAAAAACAAAGGTTTGAAAAATCTGATTTACTCAGCAACTAACTGGAATCAAGTTTCTCAGCAAGGTGCTCAGTATAATATAATTAGTAAACAATTTATATCATAATTATAATGTGTTAAAATTATGAGTCAATAACTATTTCATTCATCTTCTAAAATTTAGTATTAGGAGGAATCTGAATACCCATTCCATTACAAATAAAGCTAAACTTTTTGCTATTGCTTGTGGATTTATCAAAAGGATACAGTTTGTGTATGAAATAGGATATATCTGAATTCAGTTGGAAAACATCACATGAAAATTTTCATTGTAGTGAAAACATTTTTTGTAGATTTTTATTGACAAAAGTTATTTATAACTTCACTGAAAAATCAATATAGAGGCCTCTATGTGATGTCATAATCCAAGGTTAGGCTCCGATCTCACCATTATAGTTTAAGATATATTATCTAATCTAAGCTTTTTATTTGTTTGTATTGTTTTTTTTTCCCATGGCATTTTCAAAGTTTAACAAGTCAGTCTTATTGCTAGTCTTTGGCCACAAAGTACATATATATATATGTTATATAGAAATAGTAGATTCTTCCAATATTTTTTTATTTTTATTTTCTATGTTCTTTGTTTACATTCCAATGGCTTTCCCCTTTCCCAGTTTCCCCCTCGCCATATGTCCCATAAGTCCTCTTCCCTCTACCCATTCCCCAATCACGCCCCATTTCTCTGTTCTGATACTCTCCTACAAAACGGGACCCAGTCTTTTCAGGACCAGGGTCCTCTCCTTCCTTCTTCTTGGGAATCTTTTGATTTGCTAACTGTGCCTTGAGTATTCAGAGGTTTTGGTCTCATTAATATCCACTTATCAGTGATTGCATTTCATGTGTATTCTTTTGTGATGGATTAAATCACTTAGGATGATATTTTCCAGATCTAACCATTTGCCTACAAATTGCGTGAATTCATTATTTTTAATTGCTGAGTAGTATTCCATTGTATAAATATACCACATTTTCTGCATCCATTCCTTCTTTGAGGGACATCTGGGCTCCTTCCAACTTCTGGCTATTACAAATAAGGCTGCTATGAACATAATGGAGCATGTGTCTTTATTGTATGCAGGGGAATCCACTGGGTATATGCCCAGGAGTGGTATGACAGAGTCCTCTGGAAGTGTCATGCCCAATTTTCTGAGGAACCGCCAGACTGATTTCCAGAGCAGTTGTACCATCCTACAATCCAACCAACAGTGTAGGAGTGTTCCTTTTTCTCCACATCCTCTCCAACACCTGTAGTCCCTTGAGTTTTTAATCTTAGCCATTCTGACTGGTGTGAGGTGAATCTCAGTGTTGTTTCAATTTGCATTTCCCTGATGACTAATGATGTTGAACAACTCTTAAGGTACTTCTCAGCTATCCGAATTTCTTCTGATGAAAATTCTTTGTTTAGCTCTGTACCCCATTTTTGATAGGGGTATTTGGTTCTTTGGTGTCTAACTTCTTGAGTTCTTTGTATATATTGGATATTAGCCCTCTATCAGATGTGGGTTTAGTGAAGATCTTTTCCCAATTTGTTGGTTGCTGTTTTGCCCTTCTGACAGTGTCCTTTGCCTTATAGAAACTTTGTAATTTTATGAGGTCTCATTTATCAATTCTTGATCTTAGAGCATAAGCTATTGGTGTTCTGTTCAGAAACTTTCCCCCTGTGCCCATGTCCTCAAGGGTCTTCCCCAGTTTCTTTTCTATTAGTTTCAGTGTGTCTGGTTTTATGCGGAGGTCCTTGATTCACTTGGAGTTGATCTTGGTACAAGTAGATAAGAGTGGGTCAATTCGCATTCTTCTGCGTGTTGATCTCCAGTTGAACCAGCACCATGTGTTGAAAAGTCTATCTTTTTTCCACTGGATGGTTGTAGCTCCTTTATCAAAGATCAAGTGACCATAAGTCTGTGGATTCATTTCTGGGTCTTCAATCCTATTCCATTGACCTACTTGCCTGTCGCTCTACCAATACCAGGCAGTTTTTAACACAATTGCTCTGTAGTACTACTTGAAGTCAGGGATATTGATTCCCCCAGAAGTCCTTTTATTGTTGAGAATAGTTTTACCTATCCTGGGTTTTTTGTTACTCCAGATGAATTTGAGAATTGCTCTTTCTAGCTCTATGAAGAATTGAGTTGGGATTTTGATGGGGATTGCACTGAATCTGTATATTGCTTTTGGCAAGATGGCCATTTTTACTATATTGATCCTGCCAATCTAAGAGCATAGGGTATTTTTCCATCTCCTGAGGTCTTTGATTTCTTTCTTCAAGGACTTGAAGTTCCTGTCTTACAGGTTTGTTTGGTTAAAGTCATGCCAAGATGCTTTATATTGTTTGTGGCTATTGTGAAGGGAGTTCATTATTAAGTGCAAGAATGGAGAAAGTTTTAGGCTACAGAGTCTATACTCACAGGTACATTCAGACAAGTAATTTGTGGAGATAAAAACAAATCCAAATTACTTGGTTAGTAATAATCTTTGAGACATTCAGTATTTGTTGACTAGATTATAAATTTTTCCTTTAGGGTTAATATAAAAATAAGTTATATTAACACATTAAAATATCAATATTCTTTGAAACACTCAGATGTACATATAGGAAGATAACTCCTAAAAATCTGACGCAGATATTGTATTTGGAAGAGTAATTATATAATTAATTATTGATCCTAAAGTCTTTAATTGGTTGCTAGATGTAAAATATAAACATTAGTAAAAGAAGTCAGAGACTTAGTAAAGTTTCAGAGCACACTATATTTAAGTTAATTTTTACATGATCAGTATTCTATTGATGTAGTTTAAGAACTATTTACTTCTTTAAATAAGTATGCTCAAACTCCAGAAGGTTTCATTAAATGTCACATGTAATATTCAGTATGCTCATGCAGACATCGAAGAGAGTCATTAATTTGATACCTTGAAACATTTGCACAATGTAAGTCTAAATATTGCTACTTCAAATTAAAAATATTAATAGAAAATATGCAAAACTGTTTAAATGCAGTGCTAAAATGTTTTGACAGGATCTTCTGAACACAAAAATACATAGTGAAAACTTTAATCAGCTTTTGTCAATTATCTTATCAAAGGGTCAATGAAACCCAGTTGCCTAACTCAATACATTTTACAAACACAGGTTAAAACCATGTCTGTGTTAGTTTTCTTGTTCTTTGAAACATTCTTTTGAGGAATTTATCAACTTTTCAAAAAGGAGTAAACAAAGTCTGAGATAGTGTTTGCATTTGTACAATGTGAATCTATATCCAGGAGCCTTTCAAAACTGCTGACCATTCATGTTTAAACCACTGTTACTTAGCCCAAACTCTGATCTTAACTCTGCGGAAGCCATGCTTTTTTGATAAAATTTCAGCACTTCCTCACAAAGGGAAATGCAATATCTGAACACTATTTCTTGTTAATGTAGTTCTCATTCCAACAATGAGCTCTTTCCCAAGGTTGACAGACTGAAATCCCAAGGAGACTTTCCCATATTAAATAGTTGGAAAGCTAGTTTCGCTTTGCTTCATTTCCCCTTATTTGCTTTAATAGTTATATCATCTAGACACAGAAAGGAAGATGAATTATAATGATATTCTTGTTGTATTTTCTAATTTTAATTAAAATATCCTTGAAATATCCTGAGAAACTTCATTTGGTGTTCAGTTTGCTCAGCATTTTTGAAGTGTCACAAGACACATTTTCTTTATGAATGTTATAAAAATCTTCTAAAAATTATCTCTTCTTTCATGAGCATTTTATGCTTTCCATTGAGAGTAAATTACATTGATTTAAGGAAACTATGGTGATTAAGATTTACTAACAGATTTTGTAAATATAGCAATATTTTAAAAAAGTCATATGGCCCCACATTTACTTATATCAATATTTTATCATCTGTATTTTCCCCTTGCTGTACTGGTTTGAACTTCTTCAGCTACAAAGCCTTCTATCACTTCAGTGAGGAAAATCAACTTTATGAAATAGTATTCTCAAAACAGCTTCCAGCTCATATTTCTTGGAAAAGCAGTGGCATCTCAGGCAGACACCATAGCCTGGGAAAGAAAGACACTCCAACACAGACACTTTATGAATTACGTGGCCTATAAAAATGACTGCCACGAATGTCTGGATGGCTCTGATTTTATAAGGCAACAAGGGAAGAAATGGCCCAGATGACTGAGACAAGAACAGTGGCTACACTGGCATTAAAGAGAGGATTTCACGCAACAGGCATGCCGTTTCAGAATCTGTGCATGCTCTTGGTGGGAAAGGTAGAAAGCCTCTGGCCTCACCAGGGGCAAATGCCTGAGGAGAAGAAACCTGACAGACTTGATAAAGAATATGAAGGTGAATGATAGCAGTTCCTCATAAACTTTTCATGTTCTCACTACACTCACCTGTCACAGGGCATTCTACAGAGACCTCCCCTGCCCCCAACTGACATTAAACCATAGTATAGGATTAACTGGTTTAACTGGTTAAAGAATATTGGTTTGATTTTTTGAGAACATGATTGGAATGGTATCTCAGAACTCTAAAATCAGAAAGTGGAGGCAGGAGGATCATGAGTTCAAGTTCATTTTTGGCTGGAGAGTACAGGGACAGCTAGGGATAAGTAATACCCTATCTAAAATCACAAGCAACAAAACCCAAAAGAACAACCAAAGGTAAATTTACAAGAAAATTTACTCAAATTTCTAGTGATTTTGTGATCTGTGTCTCTGTATCAATATGTTTTTGGCTAATAACTGCTCCTGAGAGATTTTCCTCTTATCTGCTATACTCAGATTCTTACTGATGCATGATATTTCGTTCATGTCTTGTCTTTGATTATTTCAATACTGTAAACTGACAGCTTGGGATTTTTTTTCTGGTTTTTCAAGACAGGGTTTTCTGTGTAGCTCTGGCTGTCCTGGAACTCATGCTATTGACCAGGCTGGCCTTGAACTCAGAAATCCGCCTGCCTCTGCCTCCCAAGTGCTGGAATTAAAGGCGTGTGCCACCACCGCCCAGCTGAGATCTTTTATAAAATCATATTTATTTCCATAGAAAATGGAAAAGCAAATGGTCCTAGCTTATTTAAACTTTATGATGAACTCATATTGTTATAATTTCCAGAATGTTGAAGAAACTTGGAGTTGTTTGTAAAATAAATAGAACAATTTCGCCACTAACAATATAGTCTATAACAATAGGGGATGTTCCTGGAATAAAATGTATTCAATGGTTGGCTATGATAAAACTGAATACTAACACAACATTCTAACTTCTGTGAGACATTTGATTAGAGTAACATCAATTTTCATTCCTGTCACCTGTACTTCTCCTAATGAAGGCAGTAAGTTCCAAAGGAAAACAAGTTAGAAGACAATGAAAATGAACCATTCTATAATAGTTTGCCACTAATTACTGTGTTTAAGTGTATGGGCTATGTTGGCAACGTAACTACTAGTGGATGCCCTAGAAGATGTAAATCCAAATGAAATTCATGTTGCAATGAAAAAATCATGATGACAGGCTGTAAAGATGGTTCAATGATTAAGAGCACTGTCTATCTTAACAAAGGACCTGGTTTCTCTTCCCAGCACTGACATGGCAGCCTACAACTGTCTAGTTTTATCGGATTTGACATCTTCGTACAGATATAGATGCAGGCAAAGTAGTAATGCATGTAAAAATGAATAAATCTTTAAAAAATTCAACATGAAGTTTGGGTAAGATCTAGACAAATTTCAAGAGCCAGTGTTTATCAGAAGTGCGCAGCTTCTGTGACAATATCCTCAACAACATAATATAAAATTGATTTATAAATGTATCTTGTAACCACTAATAAAAATAAGTTACTCATTCATTTCTTAAATTAGTATGTACTTTCTTTTATATTAATAATATATTAATTAAAATCCTTTACTTAATTTTAAACTATGAATAAAAATTAGCTTCCCGTTTGTAGAATAAAAGATCACTTTTATTTTAATCATTTTTTGCCTTCTAAGTACCAAGTCAATGTGTAAGAATAAAATAAATGCACTGGTTTTAAATGAAGATTAATTATGTTTTACTATAAAGTCATTTTTCCTGGTCACATGGTTCAGTGGTATATTTCAGAACCTGAATGTCCTGTACTTAACCTGAACAATTATCATTTACTTCTATATATTTTACGTTTGGAAGTTTTAAAAATTCTATAAATTCACAAAGGTGCAAATTATTTTTCTATAATAGTCATTTTATACACTTCATTTACAGAAACATGGATGGAACTATACAATACTTTGTTCTGGAAATAAGATCGACATAAAAACAAATATCACCTATTCTCATAAGTGAATAGGGAAAATGTGGTAAATCTGAAAGTGTACTATTCATGTCTGGAGGTAAGAAATTATTTGACTCCCAATTTTTGAATGCAATATCAATAGTTTCTTTGTCTTCTCACTGAAGCAGTGAATTCCAGTGGAAATCTCATAATGGAGAATAGTAAAAAATATAAGTCTATACCTAACTAAATATATAAATATTAATTACTTTAGCAAGACCAAATCAATAGAAGGAATATTTTTACTAGAGTAATTGGTAGAAAGTTATTGTTTATTATAATTCTTATTGATGCTCAACATACTTGTTTTTTAATTATACCTTTAATTTGGTCTTAATGGTTGATTCTTACACTTTCATTTATGTTGGTCTATTTTTAAGTCTAAAGACATAAAACATTTTTCCATCTAGTTGAATTTTTTTGTGCTTAATGTGACAGAAATTCTCAAACTATAAATATTTCCGTGAATAAAACAAGTTATCTCAAGTGAGTTTATTGAAGCACAAGAAAGTGCTGTTTATTCATAGACACAAAAGTATAATCTTTAGCAAAATCTATCCTCAGTACTTAAAGAAAAGAGAAGGCATGACATGAAATTTAAAGAGAGCGAGAGGCAGTAGGTGAAATGCTTTAGGTTAATGAAAGAGAAGGGAGGAAATGCTAAAATTAAATTATAATTTCAAAAACAGAAATATTTTTAAAATATCATCTAAGAAAAATGCAACTAAATTAAATACAGTCAAACATCCAAACTTTTTAGATACATGGATGTATCCATCCAACAGACTAATTCATGTATTCTAGAGAATGGAGTCAAATGATGGTAATTATCTTTACCAAATGGACATTTCTTAAGCTTTCTCATGTCCCTCAAAATCACCTACTATAAATATATAATCATTAGCTGTCATATTACTTACTGTACTAGTGATTTTTATATTTTAAAAAAAGACACTGCTTCAAAATAAAACACACTGTCTAAATGTCTATGGAAGTTAATGGAGCTGTATTTCTTTTAAATGATAATTTAAAATAAATTTTTTATTTTGTGAGATTTTAATATTTTTACATCATTTCTTCCTTCCATTTTATTACTCTAAACCCTTCCACATATCTTTACTCTCTTCCAAATTCATGTCCCTCCCTTTTCATGAATTGTTCTTCAAAACATACAAACTTATACATATACACACATATACATAACATGTACATATACACATATGTGTACATATACAACCATGTATACACACACACACACACACACACACACACACACCACTCTTTCCTGGTCAACTCCATTCTCTTACTTTCATTATTCCTTTCTTGGCTTCAATTCTTTGTGTAGGGTTGAAGCCACCTTGTATTTTCTCTATCTACATTAGCTTGTGCTGGAGTTTTCTTTGTTCAGCTCATGATTTAGGCATTCATGTTGGTTGGTTTTATGGGTATGGCTTCTAGCCTTTCTAAGTGATACAATCTGACAGCGAATGTCTTGTATCACTGGCAGGGATCCCTTATTCTCAGAAGTTGTATTATGGATTCATCCTTTTTGATTGGGATGCAAATCTCTGAATTTTGTTTGGTTGTGATTTCTGTTATGGTCTCTAATAGGAGTATATATTTCCTAAAGATGAGTGAAAACTACACTTTGAGATTTAGGACAAATATTTAGAATGTAGTTAGGAATTATGCTGGTTTAGTAAAATGGTGGTTATAGATACTCCTCCACGATCCATGACCTTACAAGCCTTGGGCATTTGCCAAGGTTTTACAGTTTTAATTTTGTTTTAGTAGTACTTCTGTTAAAAATGGAAAGTACTTAATGACCATTAATATTAATAATGATCAGCAATTTTGTTAAGAATATTATCTAGAAAAGTGTTTGCAGGTTTAGGGACAGAGACTTGGTCATTTCGCAATTAAATGTATGTGTTTTCTTATTTACTGGATGAAACTTTCTTGTTCCATTTGCAGCATACCTATTGTGACCCAAGTTCACAAAGAGATAACATCATTTTTAAAAAAACCACTTCCTTTGTGATCATATTATTTTCATCATAGATTAAATTCTCCATTGACCATTAAATATGCAAAATATATGTGCCTTGAATGACTGTAGTCTTGCATAAATTAATACAATATGGTCCTTTTCACTAGAGCAATATTCTCAATTTCATATATCTGTCGCCTTTTTCTATGCATAAACAATGCCTGCTCTTCTTATTTTCAATGCTTTTTTTTTCTTCCAGAGGAATACCTGTTTCTAATGAGCTGACAGCAGGCTGTGCTTGCCAAACATTAATTTTAAAAGTGACATTCATATCAGGAAGGAAATTCTATTTCAGGAGATATATGTCAATTAACATCACCATTTCCTCTAAAAATTGGTAACACTTTGTAGTCGTAAAATTTACCAGGAGAATTAAGTTATATATGTGTCAATTTATCTTACAATCTCACAAAATAAAACAAGCTAATAACCCAATACTTTACACAATTGAAATTATATTATTTACATGAAATTGATATCTATTTGCTTAAATACTACTCATTGTTCATGAATTAG
Organism: Apodemus agrarius; assembly: GCA_964023405.1. NCBI lineage: Eukaryota > Metazoa > Chordata > Mammalia > Rodentia > Muridae > Apodemus > Apodemus agrarius. The sequence continues at coordinate 45,061,440 of OZ030023.1, forward strand.
TAGAAGTAATTTAGTTCAAAATTGGTATTATATCTTTAAATTTACATGAATTTTCTCATTTGCTTCCCCAAAGAAAAGTCCTATATTGGATACACCAGTACAATCTCCTTTATAGGAAAGAAAAAAAGATAAATTGATGAATGAACTGATATATGGCCACATAACTCATAAGTACTTATTTGAAGAAATGAATTGTAACTTCTAAGCTTGCACATTCACTTATTCTCTTTTATTATTTGGCAAATCTAATGATAGAAATGAATAAATATGTGGATACTATAAATTCCAAAATCTGTATCTGTTGATATCAGGAGCAACAGAAAGAAATGAATGCTTCAGAGAAATGCTTCGCTTTGAAAATACAAACAGAACCCACTTTAGAATATGTAAGTATGGAATTTAATAACTTCATACCATGGATAAGAAGAGAACATTCAAAAGAGTATGTGAGATAAACATGGTTGGTTTATTTGTTTATTTGTTTATTTATTTATATCAACAACAAATGTTGCCTCTTTCCCATCTCCCCCTGGAAGAGTTCTTCTCCCATCCCCTGTTCCCTTTGCCTCTAAGATGGCAGCACCTCTGTATCCCTTAACCCTGGTGCATCAACTCTGTAAGTGCATCCTCTCCAACTGAGTCCAGACAAAGCAGCCATCTTCTATTTATGTGCCAGGGCCCTCCACCCAGCTCAGGCATCCTCTTTGGTTGCTGATTCAGTCTCTGTGATTTCCCAGGGGTCCAAGTTAATTGATACTATTGGTCTTCCTGTGGGATTACCAACTCCTTCAGGACCTTCAATTCTTCCCCTAACTCTTTCATAGGGATCTCCAATCTCCATCCAATATTTGTGTGTGGGTATCTGAATCTGTCTTAATCAGCTGCTGTGTAGAGTTTGTCAGAAGGTATGCAATACATCTTAATTCTTCTTACCCTGTCAAAACTCTTGTTTCTAAGTATTTATGTATATTAATTTATGCGGATCATTCTTAGTTAAACTACCACACCCACCCCACAACACTGTGCCACTATTGCACAAATACCCATGAAAGCTCAAACCAGACCAAATACTACTGTAGACAACATGGATGTGAGTGAAGCCCTTTCCCTGACTGAAGAGTTTTTGGCAATTGAACTTGTGGGAGAGGGAGAATCAGTTTTCACTGAAAGCTTAGCCTGTGGCAAGATAATCACACTATGGTAAAAGCTCAAACAACCCAAAATATAAGAGAAGCTATAAAGTTGGGTATGTAGGGAAGGGGAAATGATTCAGGGAGAAGTTAGAGTTAAATATCAAACTACATTATATTAAATGGTCAAAGAACATATATACGTATTCATATATATATATATGCTCATTTATATTTTATTTTAGTTATCATCTACCAGAATCCGATTTCAATATATGATGGAAAACTTAAAAGACTAATTATCCTTTATAAATTATTTTAAAACCATCCATCTTTTAATAGTTAACCTATATTATGTACTTTATTCTGTCTGAAATATAAAAATTAAACATTTTCAGAGATTATAGAAAAGTCCTTGCATATATTAGTCAAGATTAAACATAATTTAACAATTATGTTTTGTATAAGATTTTTAAGTTTTAACTTTCCAGAACTGTTGTGTGGCTACATACCTGTAATCCATAGATCCAAAGACAGATAGGTCACTCTGAGTTCAATGATTATGAGACTTTTATAGAAACTTCTGGGGAAGCTAGGATTATCTAAGATATATTTAAATTTCAAATTGTATCCTTATTAGATTTACATTTTAAAAATATACCATTGAAGTTTTCAAGTCAATTCGATCAATAGAATGTTCTTTTTAACTTAAAAATAAAATTACTACAGTACTTTGAAACTAGAAAACTATGTGAAGCTTAAATAAATCTTCAGTGACTCAAGGTATGAGAAAGTTTTATATGTTAATAACTATATTGTGCTGTGAAAAAATATCACAATTACATAACATGCAGAATCTCATTTATTACAATGTACTGATAATATAAAACTATTACTGTATAATCTATTGTTTATTTTTCAGTCACAAAAAATGAATCAGTTTGATAAGACTAGAAACTGACCCAAATTATAATCAAAGCATATTATGAGTATTTAATCTTGCCTCATTGTGAGAGCTTATACAAGGCTATTTGGTTGTGCCATGTAAATATACTTTAAAAGTGAATATCCATTAGAAGTTCAAGATAAGCTGAAAACCCCAAAGTATTAGAAACCATCAGATACACCTTGGATATATCATCATTTTGACCAATATGAAAATGCAGCTCCCTGGTATGATGTCTTCTGTCCCAACTTATATAAAACTTCCAGAGAACACTTAGTGAGCAAAGATGAATAGCATCACTGTGGTTTGAATTTGAAATCACTACAATAGACACATCTGTTTGCACACTGGGCACTGTATTTGTAAACTTGGCACCCAGATGGTGGTGCATTTTTGTTTTGTTTTGTTTTGTTTTGTTTTGTTTTGTTTTGTTTTTTTAACTTTATTGGATACTTATGAGTTAGAAACTTGATTGAAGATGTATGTTACTTGGGGTGAATTCTTGATTTTTATAGCTTGGTTCCATTCAATTGTAGTTCTCTGTTTGCATATTGCCATTGAAATGTAATGGAGTACCTATCGGCTCCTGTTATGATGTGTTCTTCCCCATAAAGGATTACATGGTCTCAGGAGTTATAAGTCAAAGTGAAGACTTTCCACCTTAAGATGATTTTGTTACAACATTTATTAGACCTGTGACTTTTAGATTTTTCTTTTCATGCTCTCATTCCTACTTTTTGTTTTAACATATTAAACCAGGGCAAAGAACATCCTTTTCATGAGAAAACTTCTTAACTAAACTTGAAAACTCCAGTAGCTCCAACTTCTGTCCCCAACATCAGAATTTGATTTTGACTCTTTCGACAACATATCATGTGAATTTTCTTATGTCTCATTCACCTCTACATCCAATTGGAGGAAAAAAACCACAGCAGGAAATCCACTAACATGTTACTTAGGATGACACATATCAAAATAATTATATCATAAAGGAAATGTATTATTTCATAATACATGAATACATTATTGGACTTATGGAATAATGAACATGTAATTATTTCAAAGTATAATTTATATGTTACAAAATATGTATTTCATTTTATTCATTGAAAGCAATATTAAGGATTCAAGATAATGGATTTATATATATATATATATATATATATATATATATATTTTTTTTTTTTTTTTTACTTAGTTTACAAGAATTTGTGCCACATGGAATGATAATTGATAATGCTTCTTCAGGAGCCACAGACTATCAGACAAAAGGCCCAGTATTAGGCATAGAAAACCTACCTTCAAGTTGTTCATCAGAAGAAGAGTTGAGATTCTAAAAGTTATAGGCTATTGTCATTGGCCTCAGAAAGTAGGATACTATTAATGAACATTCTTTGGACCCAGGACTTGGAGGAAATGAGATAGTGTATCTTTTAGTATAAAATGATACTGAGAAAGTTGCCAAAGAAGAATAAAATCAATATGCTACCCAACTTTAAATGATAAAAAAATCACAAAAATTACAAGGCCTGTTAGGATATCTCTAAGGTACAATAGTGGCACATATATCATGGTTATAATCAACAAATTTCCATAAATTAAAGTCCATTAGGCAACTAGCAGTGGATGGTGAGATGATGGAATCTGGGAAGAAAACACTAATAGCACTTTCATAAATATTATTTGTAGCTGCATTCTAAATATCTGTATTTATCTGGATCCATGTTGATAAGTGGCATTCCCACTTATCATCAAAGAAGTTATTTTTAAACAGATAGAAACTATTACAAAGATCTACAACCATTCAAAATGCTGAGAACATGACTATGGGTTTTCTAAACTCAATTGATAAATCTGTTTGCAAGCTATATACTTAAATTTCAGGAAATATTACAGTAAAGGGTGTGGAATTATTGTAAGAGCCAAAGGACCAGGATATCTATTTGAGATAATTGAGACAGTGTCTTTTATATGGTATAGAAAATTTGCATCAATAAATCTCAAAAATATTGCCACGTAAAATGTTATGTGGGGGGGGGTCAGAAAGCCATGATACAAGGGGAGCTGGTCCACAGAAAAAATGAGGTTGAGAAAGTTGCCAAAGAAGAATAAAATCAATATGCTACCCAACTTTAAATGATAAAAAAATCACAAAAATTACAAGGCCTGTTAGGATATCTCTAAGGTACAAGAGTGCCCCATCTCTAAAAATTTTGTTCTGAGACAAGCAGGAGTAGGAATATTTTTCCCTATATTGGGCTTGCATGCCCTAGTACTTGCATGCTCTAGGACTTTAACCTCTAGTACCCTTGAGGTAGACACATAGCCTGGTGGCCTGCTTTCAGCTTAAACTTCCTCTCTACTTATAAGGACTTGTCCAGCAAACTCCTGGAATCTTCTTAATGCAAATGAAGCATTCTCAACACCTTGTCCCCAGCCAATAAAGAACACTTCTCCCAAAAGACCCCTACTTACTCCCGAATGTTTATGTAGTCTTTGTTCACCCCAATCCTCTGAAAAAGAACTACTTCACTGAAAGTTGTCTCCAGAGAAGGCTGCTTCTTCTGCACTCACAAAGATCAACGAGACTGTGACTAAGCCAGCATGCTTTGCTACCAATCCAGCTCAGGTCAAATGTTGTCTGGATGCCCTAAGGGGGAAAACAGAACAGGGTGGTAAAACTGGAAAACTCCCATTACAATTTTCCCTATATGAACAACTAAAGACAAGTAAGGCCTGCCAGAATGTTTGAAATCATGACTTCCTTAGTCTAATGTTGAACTCCTAATGCTCAGCTTCTGATAGTTGCCAAATCCCAACAGGTCAGGCATAAAAATATAGACACAGAACAACTATAAGTAGATTCAAAATTCTAGATATACATGTCTCTGCGTGTGTGTGTGTGTGTGTGTGTGTGTGTGTGTGAGAGAGAGAGAGAGAGAGAGAGAGAGAGAGAGAGAGAGCAATAATTAAAGAGGTCATTTTACAATGTAATCAGGGAGAAGTGAAGACATTATAAGAGGTTGAAGTATGGAAATGATGTGAAAACTACACTCATTTAAATTTTTTTCCAAATTTGCTGAATTAAAAAATAATATCAAAATCATCATTAACACCAAAAAGCTCAAGGAAATAACATTTTCTTCTCCTGAAGAATTAATCTGAACAGTGTATAGGGATTTTAGTGCATCAATAAACTTATTCTGACAAGGGATCATATTCATATCCCTTGTCAGATACTAAACTCTTGTGGTGCAGACATACTACATACCTTTAATCCCTCTGGCTGAAATGCAGACACACCCTTAGTATACCACACAAAGGCTTCTACTTGATAACATAACCAGCAGAGATAAGGTATGCCCAACTCATAGGAAAAAGAGGCTATTTAAGAGCAGTAAACTGGAGAGAGGAAATTCAATTTGGTGCATTTGAGCCTAGCAGTTGAGTATGGAACAGTTCTGTCATGGAGTACAGAGGCAGTTTTCAAGAAGGGCAGTTCAGTGCTCTTAACTGCTGAGGGTTTGCAACCCCATAGGAAGTACAACAATACTACCCAACTAGAACCCCCCCCCACACACACACAGAGCTCCCATGGACTAAATCACCAACCAAAGAGTACACAGGGAGGGACCCATGGCTTCAGCTGCATATGTAGCAGAGGATGGCCTTGTCAGGCATCAGTGGGAAGAAAGGCTCTTGGTCTTGTGAAGGCTCAATGCCACAGTGTTGGGGAATGCTAGAGCTGAGAAGTGGGAGGGAGTGGGTGGGGGGGGAATACATTCACAGAAGCAGGGGAAGGAGGAGGAGATTTTTCAGAGGGGAAACCAGAAAAGGGGATAACATTTGAAATGTAAAAAGAAAAAGAGCAGTTCAGTCAAAAGCTTGAGAGAAGCCATTTTGTATCAGTTAACTTGGAGAGGAGTTTGAGCCAACTTAGCTGAGTTGAACCAGCCATCCAGAGTTCAGAAAGGATGAGTTTATTCAACAGTAATAATCTCTGAGGCTGAAATATTCTGGGCCTTGGTTAGCAGACTGAGGCTGGATGGTGAAGCCTTGAAGTCCAGGAATGAAGAAAATTAGATTGTATGAAACCTAGAAACTTCCAGGTCTAGACTTAATTATAGATAGAAAGAAATGTCCTGGGCTCATATGAAGCAATGTATTCATACAACTTTGGTATATCTCTCATTTCATCATTTGTGCTAAGGAAATAAACCCAACCTTTACAGAACAGTTCTGCCAATTGCAGGGATTATACAAAGTCTTTCAGGGGAAAATGGCCTTGTCTAGAGACTTTAGAAATATTATATGGTCATTGAAAATAAAGATTAGCTGACCATGTTTTGTTTTAGGCAGGAATGAGTGAACATGGCCAGTCACTATTTTCGCCTTCCTCCCCACATCATGCTTTACTTAGCAGAGTAGAATTAATGGCCCAGGACAGGGCTGGCACACAGATGGCCCACAGAGCTGCCCAGGCCTTAGGTGCAGGCAGAAGCCTAGCGGGCTGTGTCCCATGAGATGTTAAACTCAGGATATCTCTGTGTACCTAGTGTTGCCTATCTGGTCCATCCAGGAGTGAAGATGGCAGATCAGCAAGATTAATTATATGATTTGTGTTCTTTTATATACTTATGGGAAGATATAGCCAAGACACAGAAAGACATAGTATGTACTCACATATAATTTGATATTAGCTATAAAATAAAGGATAATTATACTACAATCCACAGTCTCAGATATGTTTAGTAACAAGGTAGGCTAAAATGGAGGAACTTATGAGTCTACCTCGGAAAGATAATAGATCAGAAGCAGCTTATTAGTAATATAGGTTATAGTTACATTTTCTGCTACATACAAGAAGTAGACAGAAATGTCATACTACTAAAGACAACATATACTTTGTCCTATATAGAGACATCAAGCTGGAGATAAATTAGTAGTTCCCTTCTTATTAGTTGGTACTTATAATTCTTGTAAGGACTATATATTCTACTAAGGAAAATTATGGTCAAGAGTCTTGCAGGGATGTGGAATTTTATGTGACAGTGTTAAATATGACAAATAAAATATCACTACTTATCCAATAAAAGCACAATTAAAATGAACAGTCTAGATGTTTACTAACTGGATTTATGATCTACACTATAAGAGGGAACCCATGTAATAGTCAAAAAAAGATCTATATAGAAGATCTGAGACTGTGAGTAGGGTCTGTAAGCTCTAGTAAAGAGATTGTTCATACGTTGCCATTAAATGGGTAGGATGGTGCTGTTAAATCATTTTCTATATATTTTTCTTAATGACTAATAATGTTGCTCCTTTATACCTTGGATGAGCAGCCTAATTTCTTTTGTTTAGTGGGAAGTGCTTATTGAAGAAACTTAATCCATCAAAATATTGGAAAAATTATCAACTGATATAGCATAGCAGTCTATTCTTCATTTATAAATGATTAAAAAAAACCAATGATACCTCAATATCACTGTCTCCAAAGCTTGAAGAGACTTCTCATCAGAAGGATGAGACAGGGGTAGGGCTGTTTTCTGTGAGGTAAAATATGCTTTCCTTGAAGAAACAGAAATATTCAAAGGAGCCACAAAGTCACAAAACTTGAAAGATTTATAAAGAACATACTTAATATTATATACACGGTAATCGATTGCTGAGAAAAAAAGAAGTATCAATTTCATAGCTGCCTACTCTTGTTATGAAATTCCTTTGATAATAATTTAGTAAGTTATCTTACATTCAGGGATAGACTCTAGTGATATAGCTAGGCAAACAGCCCATCTCTTTTAAGGAACTCTGATAAATTATAAGTGGTTCACCAAGCAAGGCTGGAGAGAAAATTGTCAGTCATTACCCAGTTAATTTGGAGTGAATTGATATAAACTCTTTAGGAAAAGTAATGTAACCTATTGCTGTATGTTCTAATTCTGACTTTGTATGTTTCCTATCTCGGTAAAAGAGCCAAAGCTTAAAAGTAAAAATGGCATTTTTTTTCTGAACTTACAATATACTTTGTTTTGTAGTGTAGTAATCTACAAAAAAGTGATCTATAGGTGAAAAGAGATGTATGTTTAAATGAAGTGTATATTAAATTATTAGTAGACATATACTATTTAAGTTCTCCCTCTATGTCTATGTAATGATAAGGTTCATATTTAACTTCTTCCATGTAATGTGAGCAATGATAATGCTATATTATTATATTTGGTCTATGCACCTTTATTAAAAATTTAATTTATTAAGTGTTTTAAGACAAAAAAGACACACATTTCTTTGATTCCATAGAAACAGTTTGAAGCAAAATTTATGTGTCAATATTTTATTAGAAGACAAAACAATCTCAGGAAAGTAATAGCAGATGTGAAAATGACTCTGAGAAATAAGAAAAATAAAGTTTGTGTAACCTAGGGCCTAAGTGACATAAGAAAATGAAGCAATTTCTTTAGCCACACAATGTCTCCTCAAGAAAGGCCTTTTGGAGTCAGTATGTCTTACAATGGTCTTTCCAGAAGAAATATGTACCACATTCATCTGACAGCACCTATCTCAACTGTGTTAGATGTTGAATTGGGCCAAAGGATATAATTTCTTTATTCTTCCTAAGTACATAGCTTAGTGTGCTAGACACATGCTATGGGGCCCATTTCTCCACAGAGTTGGTGAGATTTTTTTGTATTTAATGATGTGACATCAAACCTTAGTTACTCTTCCCATAGTTACAACTAGGAGATGAAGCAGCTGTGGTAGTTGAAGTGGTCAAGGCACTATATAGGTCAGACTTATGGACTAGCATATTCTAGGGTTTAGAAGGAGTTAATGAATTTCTCTGTAGCACATTAGTGCCCGTCTATGAAATACTTAGGTATATTAATTATAACTATACCCTGATCTTCTCATTTATCCTGAGGGAAAGCCGAAACTTATGCTTAATGTAATGACCATATAACAGATTTATACATATAGGCAAAGTACATTATTAAACTAAGCTATTAGGAATTCTTGCAGTCTAAGTTAAAAAAAAAAGAATAATTTTTACAATGCTCTTTTACCTAGATTTACTCAATGAGACCAGCATTTGTCTTCATAAAAGGGGTATCTAAGAGATCTAAAACTATCTGAACACTTTTTTATTCACCATCCTGTTTTCCATTTCAGATTCCTCCATTGTGAAAAACTTAACCATGACTACCTTATATATTACTTTTGAGGTGAATTAGGATAATCATGCACTAAAACATAGTTCCTAATCTCATTTTTTTCTGCTGTCATTATTAGTATCAAGGCAATTTTTTAGTATTTCTCAGTGGGTATGATTTTTCACTTCCTGATAGTATTCTTTATCTGGAACATATTTGAGCAATTGTGACTACTCCAGTAGATATTAAGTTCAGTCTTGCTTGTAGCTATCTTTCTTTTATACATTATGCAAAATGAGTACACTATACTTAGTTATCTGCTTTGCCCATAGTATACCCTAGACATGATCTATTTATTATCTATTACCACATATTTCTGAGACTAATGAACTCTAAGCTTAACTTCAATAGTGCTTCATTAAGATAATTGCTTCCAGTTTACATCATCCAATGCTTCCTTCTGGCTTCTGCCATTTCTGAAGAGATAAAACAAAGTCATACACCTCATATCTATCTTGTGCTCTAAACCAGCAAATTTAGGGGACCACACATCATTTTATACATTATAATTTCCTTGCTTCCAGTACAGATTGTATTGCTTTAGTTTCAATAAGTTATGAGTGCTCAGCTTATTCTCTTACAGAACACATTCAAGTAGTAAAATACTCAAGAACTCTGCTCTACTATTGTTATTTTTCAGAACCTTTGGGTCTTTGTCAGGGTCTAGTGAACTGTGAACACAGACATTCCAGTTTCCTTAATTTATTTAGTTCATGTAACCATTTAAATCTCTGGTTTGATATAAAAGTTGCAAAAAGCAGTCCAATTTATTCAGATCATTTCCTTGAATATTTTCATTTCATGTCAAACCAAGATGTCCAATTGCTATTGGATTCTTCCACATACAGCTTGGTTTTGTTATCTAAAACTATCTAGGTATCTTGTCCTGGCAAAGGTCTGTCTTTTCTACAATTATTTTAGTTCTTGAAATCTTTCAGCCTCCAGCATTGCTGAAAATATCCGTGTGTTTTCTTCTAAGTTAAAGCTGGTTAAAGATGTAGGCATTGAGTGAAATAATCATATCATGATTATCATATGTCTTCAGACAAAGGAAATATTTTCTTCCATTTAGTGGTCACGGGGTCTTTTGTGAGCAAAGAAGTTCCAGAGTCTGCAGTAAGAGAGACTGTTTAGCCCCTTCTTTAAATTTTAGCTTCTAAGATTTCATTCTTTTGTTATTCTATTCTGAAATTGAGCATGCTATATTATAGTTTGACCACATTGCTCAGATCTGTCTTAGGCTTGATTTCATCCCTGCATTGCCTGCCGTTGTGGGATATGATAATCTCTGAAGCTGCTTCAAAAGCCTCTGACTTTTAAAATACATCTAATATTAAAGATTAAGTGTTCTTAAGCATATCAGTTCCTGTGTGTTTTTGCAAGATCTGTAATGTCATAAAAAAAAAGAGTCACTTCTGCAATCCCTCTGAGCTTCAGAGCCCTTAAATCCACAGGGCAACATCCACTTGATCTTATAATGCCTTATATCACATAACAATTTGAGAAGGTGAACACTTCAATAATGGGTTATGTTATGGCATGCTATAACTTTATTTCACACTTTAGTAAGGCAAGGGGATTTTATTAACCCCAGGTAGGTGAAATGGCCAATTCAAAATCCAATTACATGTTCTTTACTCTCAGTGGCTATTTCTCATACTGTCTTACTTAAGTTCCCTAAGGAAAAAATAAATCTAGATTTTGCTTAATTTATTCAACAACATATTAAAATTTAAGAAACTTTATTCATAATTAACCTTACTTCATCTATTCACTGACCTATATATAAAAGAATTAGAGCAAAATACAGCTTTTAGTTTGTGTCTACTGCTCTGTGTCAATAATTGAAATGTAAAAAAGGTGGTATCAGAAAGGGAGAAAAGGCAAAAATCAAAGAATTCTCCAAAAATTACAGTAGGGCATTTTGGGAATACTGAGCAGTTTCATTAGCTGTTGAAAGGAAATATATCAACTTCTCTTCTAAATTCTCCCTATTCCTTTTTATTTATTGAAGAATAGTCACTCAACCTTGCATAAATTTCTCTTCTCTTCACTGACTTACATGACCACCTGGGCAGGATATATGAATTGAAAGGATCCGTGCTCTGTTATTATTGAACCTGTTACACCTAATAGTGACATTGGGCAAGTTCTTGCCAAATGGCCTTAAGAAGTTCCATATCCCAGCTTCCATTTAAATAAGGAATCATAACCAACCAGTAGTGTTATATTATGTACTATAAACTAGTTGCTCACATATGGATGATTGTTGGACTCAAAATCACTATAAATATTTAGACATAATAATGTTCCTATTTAAATACACTCTATTTCACCCTTTACAGAAAAAGGAAATACCTGGGCATTCAAGTCTGTCATGAAAGGTGTCAATGTGCAGGGCAAGTGGAATCACATGGGAATTATATGTGCATAAAACGCCATTTGGATGTACTATGAACCAGGCATTATGATTGTATATTTTTAACTAAGGAAACAATCATATATTCAGAATCTGTATAGATGATTCTGAATCTATATGAGAAATTCTAGAAAGCATAGCTTATATGTACCACTGTCTATCCTTGTCTCAAAATCCATGAACTGATAAAAGTATGAGAATTTGGCTCATAATATAACTCTTTTGAACCATTACTATCCTAATTCTGTTTTCAAGTAGTTAAAAGAGTATTGAATTTTTAGTGATGATTTCAAAGATGAATTTTTATCAAGAAATCCTGTCTTAAATTTTTATTTTTTGTTTTATGAAGTTCATATATGAATACTGTATTTAAACATTTCTTTCCCTATCACTCACATTCAAGTTCTCCCTATGGCCCTCCCTACCCTGTTAAATTCATGTCCCTGTCTATAATAACTATTGTTATAAGCATACATATAAAACCTATGAAATCTACTTAGTGTTGCTCATATGTACATATGCACAAGGCTGACCACGTGGAGTTGAATAACCTACATGAAGTTTTTTCCTGGAGAAAAGCAATTTTTCTCACTGAGAAACCATCGATAACCTGTATTACTTTATCTACCAATGTGGGCTTGGGAAATTTTCCCTACCCACATTGTCACATTGTCTGGTATTGTCACATGTGTGTGTGTGTTATATTTGTGCAACAATGGACTTGTCCTATTGGTGTCAATTATCTCCTTCCATCATATGGAATCCTGAGATTAAACTCAGATTGTCAGTCTTGACGTAACTGCAGTTGTGTATGATCCATAAAGGTGCATTCTACTCTGGATATATTAAATGGGCATGAAGAATACTTTGTACAGCTGTATGCTGACTCACATGGACATATGAGGATATTTATAAACTATAAGAACAAAGGCACTGACCAATCTGATTAAAATCTAGTGCCAACAGGAATATTTTACCATACTAATACATTTTGCATGAATATCAGCTTTGTAAGCAAAAATCACAATTCCCTTTCTCAAATTTCAATATGGGTTATTATATAATATTTTGATTTATTACTAGCCCAATTCATGGGGAAGAGCTTACGCTTACATAATTTGCACATCTTTAGTTGAAAGTAAGTATAGGCATATTTTAAACTATATTTGCTATTTGCTTTCATTGATTCTTAATTTTTTTATTTAGTTTTGCTTTATATATTTCATAGATTTATTTTGAATTAAGTTTATGAGTTCCAGGAAAATTAACAAACTTTACTGTTGCAGATGTTTTTAATATTTGCATAGACTTTTCAAACATTATCTTACATTGTGGTCCTGAATGGACTGGAACTGATTATATAGGAGCATTGCTTTAAACCCATGAAGATACGTCAGCCACCTGATTGTTGGGATTCCAGGCCACCATTGGTTATTTTAATTGTTTTTAGAAGTTTTTCTTTTATTCTTTCTAGTTTTGCTTGTCACCTTTTAGACCTTCTGATCATATTTTTAGAAAGACACTTTATATTTATGATTTTAAAAAGGCCCTCGAGAGTGAGTCTTTTGAATATCTACAGGGTAGATACATTTAAAAGATTTGAGTTTAATATACTTTTATCACAACATGTAAAGAGTCATTTACAATCTATTAAATGTTCACAAAGAGCTGGAGGTATTTTAACTGAGGAAATAGGGAGATAATAGAAAGTAGCAAGAAAAAATCAGAGATAAGCATCACTAGATAACCTAAAAATAGGGAAGCATTATTTTCTATAAACACACACACACACACACACACACACACATACACACACTCATACATGCACACACATGTATGATAATACTCTCCACCAAAGCCACGGGCTCTCTATTAAACATCAATTTTCTTGACATTGGGGAATTCCCTTTGAATTATTGATACCCATCCCACCACTGAATATAGGATTTTGCTGCTGTTCTCAGTTTCCCATCAGAACTTTTAAGATCTTATTATTGAAAAAATGCTACAAATTTCAGAAATGAACTAGATAAATTGTATTTAGTTTCTAAAGTAATAATCATGACTCCAAAAATATTAATCCTTTTGTCCTTTGTTCTAAAACAAAAGAAAAATTAATAAAGTTAGACGAATTTGTCTTTAAGATAAGTATTATATGGAGGGGAAATAATCACATACTTCATTTTAAAATTATCTAAATTAAATCATTGCATATGTGATTATACCAATTTTATGTCAGTTCAAGTTTATTAATTTTTGTTTAAAATGTTAATTTTAATGTTTCTTTTCTATTTTAAATTTATATTTCATTTTAGAAAACTTTTATAAATTCAGATATATGAATTTCCCAGGCAGAGGGAAATTTATCAGTGGGACTATAAGGTGAATCATGCCATGGTCTCTGTTCATTCCCTTTTTCGTGCAAAGTTCTTGAGAGTAGAGCCAATGTTAACTTTATCTTGGCTGTGAGCAAGCCAAGGAGGGTGAGCCAAGAGCAGAACTGAGCTTGAGAGCAGAGTAGGCACTAGATGCACCAAGTACAAATATATGAAATCCAATGTGAAGGATGCAATTATGACTTTTGAAAAGCATTTATTCCTCATAGACCATGTATTTTTCTACATGTATACTTTATACTAAAAGAATGCATACACCTTAGGATAGTACTCCTTACAGTAGGGAAGTATTTCTCCTATGCTTCTATAATGCATGGCATCTGACAACTTTTTTCCACCATTCACCTCTGATTAGACTATTTTATCTTTCATAAAAATGGCTAATGTTTTCCTTATAATTATTTTCTCATTTTGCTTTATCATTATCACATTAATATCACCATGAATCTTTGTTCTGTTTTTCATCAAGCATTAAATGCATCCTACTCGAACAAACATCTATGCAGTGGAAAATTCATTTTTCAGTAGATTGTAAGCACTAACCATAAGTTAGTTATTTATATTTAGTACCTAAGGAAGAAACAGTGTAAAGAAACAGATAATAATATTCTCTGAAATTACAAAAAGGGAACCAAGCAAGTGTTAAGTAACTCTCCAAATTGCATTAATTTCATATTTAAAATGAGCCAGATATCACAACATTTAGGCATTCAATAGTATACAAGAAGCATAAACATTCAAATAGGTGTTTGCTTTCATTCTTAATTTCTAGAAAAGTGCAATTTTAGCTCCTAATAGACCATAGAACTAAGTATTATTCTTGGGAAATATTTACTAATGAGTCTTGCATTAATTACTAGTTTTCTATGTGATTCTGTTATTATGAAGACCAAATTAATAAACATTACTGCCAGCAGTCGTTCTGAAGTGTAAACCTGATCTGTAGTATGCCTTACTTATTGCAGGTTAAGGTCAAGATATAGGAGGCATTCTAGGCCCTATGGTCCACCATTGATCCCACATAGGATTAGTGTTCTCATTCCATCAATCAACCTGGCTCACAGCACTGCATCTTTCTGAAAATTGCCTCTTACATTTTACTCAAATATTTAGTTTTATTTTAAATTTCATTATTACATTTTTTGCAAATAAAAACAATCACACACCATGACTAATAAGACTGAGAGAGACTATACAACTAAATAAACATTTATAGAGTTAAAAATGCATTTTCACGAGAGAAATTAGTGTTCACATTAAATTTCACAACTTACACTATGAGCCTTAAGAGTTAGGGGAAGGACTGAAGGATCTGAAGGGGATTGCAACCCCATTGGAAGAACAACAATATTAACTAACCCAACCCCCCAGAGCTTCTAGGGACTAAAACAACAACCCAGCTACATAGGTAACAGAGGATTGCCTTATCTGGCATCAGTGGGAAGCAAGGTCCTTAGTCCTATGGAGGCTTGATGCCCCACCATAGGGGAATGCTTCTGCAGTGAGGTGGGAGTAGGTTGTTGGGGGACAGAGCACCTTCATAGAAGCAGAGGGTGGACAAATAGGATGGGGGTTTGAGGAGGCGAGACCATGAAGGGGAACAAAATTTGAAATGTAAACAAATAAAATAACGAATAAAAAGAAGCTTATTTTATGTATATCCATGACAAAATTAGAACTAGATATGACAGAAAAATCCTTACAGATAGAATTTGAAAATCAATTAGTTTTATATCTCTTTTTATAAGTACTTGCAATTGGCAATATTGGGTCCTTTCGAATGAATATTTATCCTGTAGTTTCCTTTTTTAAAAAAAATTATACTGTACCCACATAAACATTTCACATTTAAACATATTACTTATAGGATATATTCCACATATGAGGGACAATATGCCTTTTTACCTTACAAATATTTTGTGATGTGGCTAGAATATTAAACATTTTGACTCTATCTGATTTCTTGTAAATTTTAACTTCATTTTTCTTTTAGAGTTGAATAACATTCCACTTATTATATATTCTAAATTTATATTATCTGTCATCTGTGGATGGATAAGTAAGTCAACTCCAATTCTTTATCATAGTAAATAAAGAAGCAATAAACTAGGAGGTACAAATATCTCTCTTGCAGTATTATGCACAGGAGTAAAATAGCAAGGTGGTATGATAAAGATTTGTTGTTGGAGACAATCCTCTGAACTGAGTTCCAGAATGTCTGCATTAATTTCATCCCCAATAGCAGAAACTAAGGGTTCCTTTCTCTTCATATTCTCTACAAGATTTGTCTTCCCATTTATTATAACTGTTATTTTGACTGATGTGAGGCCTACTAATTTCTTTCTTTGCAAGTACTCTGTTGGTATTAATGAGGGATACTGTGCTTTACATTAATTTTTGTATCCCTCAACATTATTGTTATTACCAGATTCTAAATTAGGAAGAGCCCGGTCATTTGCAAATAGGGATAATATGCCATTTTTCTTCCTTTTTTTTTTTTAGCTTTTGTATCTTTCCCTTGACTAATTTCTACAGCTAAGACTTCAAATAAGGGAGAGGAGAGTAGGTAGTCTGGTCTTATTTCTAAATGCTACCTAGTATTTCACTCAAATCGTTATTTTTTTCCTTTTTACTTGCTAACCTACATCTCTAGGAATACTTGGCACACCACCATTTCTCATATTTACAGACTATTTAGTATTGTGACAAGTATAATACTTGGAATTTTATTCTCCTCTCAGGCTCTTTTATTTTTCTGACAAAATGACTGATCTCTACATATTACCTATTTTGTTCTTCCATATTAAGCTTAATTTGGGGCACATAAGAACTTATGTCATGATATATAATAAATCAATACAGTTTGATATCTAGAATACATATTTATATACACATTGGTATCTGTGTGAAGAAACAACTCATAAAATCTCATAAACTAGGAAATAAAATTCTCTACTTAATCTCTACTTGGATTAATAATAGTGCAGCTGACAAATAGATTCAATGCGAGTTGAACTGATAAAGGGGTGATAAAGATACTGGAAAATAAAAATGAAAATTATAGGGAAAACAGAGATTATCATTGACATCAGAAAATAAAGAATACAAAATAATTATATTGTTATAGTAATAGTTTAATTATATCTTGAAAAAAATGTGACTATAGGTTTTAATGTGACTTGCTACCTGATATACATTTTTTTATTCTTTTTTTTAATTTTCTATATTCTTTGTTTACATTCCAAAGCCTTTCCCCTTTTCCAGTTCTCCCCCACCATACGTCCCATAAGTACCCTCCCCCGCCCAACTATTCCCCAATCACACACCCCCACCATTTCTCTGTTCTGGGTCTACAAAACTGGATCCAATCTTTTCAGGCCCAGGGTCCTCTCCTTTCTTCTCCTTGGGAATCATTTGACTTGCTAATTGTGCCTTGAGAATTTAGGGCTTCGGGGCTCATTAATATCCACTTATCAGTGATTGCATTTCTTGTGTATTCTTCTGTGATTGGGTTAGTACCTTGGGGTAACTCTAACCAAACAAGCTAAAGATCTGTATGACAGGAACTTCAAGTCCTTGAAGAAAGAAATCGAAGAAGACCTCAGAAGATGGAAAAATATCTCTTGCTCCTGGATTGGCAGGATCAATATAGTAAAAAATGGCCATCTTGCCAAAAGCAATCTACAGATTCAATGCAATCCCCATCAAAATCCCAACTCAATTCTTCATAGATCTAGAAAGAGCAATTCTCAAATTCATCTGGAGCAACAAAAAACCCAGGATAGCTAAAACTATTCTCAACAATAAAAGGACTTCTGGGGGAATCAATATCCCTGACCTCAAGCAGTACTACAGAGCAATTGTGTTAAAAACTGCATGGTATTGGTACAGCAACAGTCAAGTAGATCAATGGAATAGGATTGAAGACCCAGAAATGAACCCACAGACTTATGGTCACTTGATCTTTGATAAAGGAGCCACAACCATCCAGTGGAAAAAAGATAGCCTTTTCAACAAATGGTGCTGGTTCAACTGGAGGTCAAAATGCAGAAGCAAATTGACCCATTCTTATCTCCTTGTACTAAGATCAACTCCAAGTGGATCAAGGACCTCCACATAAAACCAGACACACTGAAACTATTAGAAAAAAAACTGGGGAAGACCCTGGAGGACATGGGCACAGGGGGAAAGTTTCTGAACAGAACACCAATAGCTTATGCTCTAAGATCAAGAACTGACAAATGGGACCTCTTAAAATTACAAAGTTTCTGTAAGGCAGAGGACACTGTCAGAAGGACAAAACAGCAACCAAGAAAGTGGGAAAAAATCTTCACCAACCCCACATCCGACAGAGGGCTAATGTCCAATATATACAAAGAACTCAAGAAGTTAGACCCCAAAGAACCAAATAACCCTATTAAAAAATGGGGTACAGAGCTAAACAAAGAATTTTCACCAGAAGAAATTCGAATGGCTGAGAAACACCTTAAGAGATGTTCAACATTATTAGTCATCAAGGAAATGCAAATCAAAACAACCCTGAGATTCCACCTCACACCAGTCAGAATGGCTAAGATTAAAATCTCAAGAGACAACAGGTGCTGGCAAGGATGTGGAGAAAGAGGAACACTCCTCCACTGTTGGTGGGATTGCAAAATGGTAAAACCACTCTGGAAATCAGTTAGTTTGATTCCTCAGAAAATTGGGCACGTCACTTCCAGAGGACCCTGGCATACTGCTCCTGGGCATATACCCAGAGGATTCCCCAGCATACAGTAAAGACACATGCTCCACAATGTTCATAGCAGCCTTGTTTATAATAGCCAGAAATTGGAAGGAGCCCAGATATCCCTCAAAGGAGGAATGGATACAGAAAATGTGGTATATTTATACAATGGAATACTACTCAGCAATTAAAAATAATGAATTCATGCAATTTGTAGGCAAATGGTTAGATCTGGAAAATATCATCCTAAGTGAGATATATGGTTTTTTGGTTTATTTTTATTTTTATTTTAAGATTTACTTTGCATTTAGAATTGTGTGTATTTGAGTGTCTGTGTGTGGCTTTGTGTAGGTGCATACTAATGTCAGTGATATTCAGAGGTTTATGATCATCCTGTATCTGGAGGTAGAGGTGGTAATGAATATTTCATATGGGTACCAGTAACTGAGTGTGGGTGTCTTCAAGAGAAGTAAATGCCCTTACCTGCTAACAATCTCTGAAGCCCAAACTGAGTTATTTCCATTGTTCTTGTCATATGTAAATGCATATGCATAATGCCATTAAAGACTTTAATATTTTCAACATAAAATTTCTATTTTCACAGAATTATAGAAGTAATACATAAATCTTTTTAATGTATCATGTATATGTAACTCTTACATAAGTAGTAGTCATTTATGGTACTCTTTCTGAAACAACACTGCAATCTTGTTCAATTTTCATTAACTTGAAGACCCTTGACAGTGAAATGGCAATTCCTAATGGACAAAGAGAGAAACACAAGAAAGTTTGCTCTTGTAAGATCACATAATATATCAGCAGATGTACCACACTTTGATATATTTTCCATTGGTTCAATGCTCTTTAAATCCATACCATTCCCTTTTTCCATCAACTATCTCACTGAAATATACTCAGTTGTTAGTTCACATAAAGTTGCATTGATGTATCAAGTTTAATTTTTTAATTTTTTATTTTGATTTCCTGATAGGCTTTATTGAGAATGGTTATTTTCCAGGCAACAACACTGCATGAGGTTACCAATTAATATCTAACACTTTAAACTAAAAGCACATCAAAGATGATATATGTCATAAAGTTACAAACTCCAGAAGACAGACAGACAGGAAATAATGGAGAGATGCTCTTTTAGTTTCATGATATCACTTGCCCATTATTTTTCGAACCTGTTTTGAGTTCCACCCCTTGAACATCCAGATGCTATAACTGAGATATTAAACATTACAAATAATAAACATTTTGAATTTTAAATTAAACAAATTAGAACTTTATATTTACATTTTAGTTTTATGAAATTGACTTTTATCTTAAGGTTATCTTGAGCTTTGAAGATGCTTTATTTATTTTTTTTATTTTCTATATTCTTTGTTTACATTCCAAAGGCTTTCCCCTTTCCCAGTTGCTCCCCACCATATCACCATACATCCCATAAGTCCTCTCCCCCCAACTATTCCCCAATCATACCCCCCACCATTTCTCTGTTGAAGATGCTTTATTTTTAAGACAGAAATGTTTTTCTCCAATAAAATGTGGACAAACATTTTTATATTAATGAAGAATTATAATAACTTTTCTTTTCCTAATGTTCTAAATTCCAACACATGTTTGTTTAAATGCAAGAATGAAAGTAAACATTTACTAGTAATTGGCTAACTGTACTTATTTTGAAAGGAACATTAGGGAAATATATTTTGTGTTATTTCCAGTTGTTTAGGATCAGCATGAGGTCAGTGCACTTATAGTGTGTAATTAGACAGAAGGTTCAAAATATATTACCCAAATATCATGCTTTCCACTTTTAATTAAGTTATACTTGCAGACACGGCAGGTATAGCTACCCAAATTAAGTTAAATTGCTCTCTACATGCTGTTTTATTATTATCTTGGCTTTAATCCTTCATAGTAATATATATATTCTTATTTATATTATAATATATATTCTCTTCCATTCTTTCTTTCTCTATATTGAAAAATGCCTGATAAGAACATAGTTTAAACTCCTATAATGTGTAGAAAGTTTAATCACCATCTTTGCTTTAGACTAGTTTCCACAATATAAATGTTGATCATTTTTGAAATAGCAAAGACATACAGAATGCAACAGGATAATTTATTGTTTTTTAAATGAGTCTAGCCCATATATGAGTGTTCAGTTTTCGCTATGAATCAGCATTAATACATACATTAGCAAACTAAAATAGGAACAAACCTAGGTACTAGTGCCATAACATACCACTGCTATATTAATTGACTTCCTTCAATACATTTCACACTTTGTGAAAATATACAAGTTTCAGGAAAAACAAGGAAGTAAGTAGCAAAAAGTGCAACTATTCTACTTAACAGAACAAAAGTAGAATCCAGAAAATATCTGCTGCTAATCTTATTTATATTGATATGTGTTTCATGCACTGTTTCCCTTAATATAGTATTTACTTGACAATTAATTAAACATACTACGCAGTTAAAGTGATAAAAACATTTGTGTGACATTCTGAGATTAAAATATTTATGGAACAAATCCAAAACATTTACACAAATTCAGTAAATCAGAGATCAAATAGTAGCTATTTACTCATCACTGGTTTTAATGCTGGTCCATTGTTTGTTTGTTACATAGACTAATATTCAATGCATTGATTAAATAAATTGCCCTTGATACCTTCGACAATTTGAAGTTCATATATTAGGTTAAAAAATACAGAATATTACTTCCTGCCCCAGAATTGTAGGGAAAACTATTAATAATAGGATAAAAAGTTTCTCTGTGTGATTTTAGCCTTTACATGAATACTTCTCTCATAAAACAAAAGCATTAATTGCACAAAGTTGGGTTCAGTGAATTTATTTTTAAGAATTATGTGAATTCATAAGTGAGTAAGTAGGAGATTGGGAGGGGTAGTGGATAACAGAATTAAATTCTTTATATACATGTATGTCATCAGAGTGATACTTAACATTACATGATGATATAACATTTCAAAATCATACCTTTAGAATTACAAGAATTTCAACTTTTAATATTAGAAAAATGCACAAAATTGCTTCTCAGCCTTTTGGCTAAGATCAAGTGTAGAAAAATGTACAAAATTATATTATAGAATACATTATATTTTCTTAGTTAAAACTGTATAATTTTATCTGGGCCTGAAAAGATTGGATCCAGTTTTGTAGACCCAGAACAGAGAAATCGTGGTGGGGGGATGATTGGGGAATAGTTGGGGGAGAGAAGAATTATGGGACGTATGGTTGGGGGGAACTGGGAAAGGGGAAAGCCTTTGGAATGTAAACATAGAATATAGAAAATAAAAATTTAAATAAAAAAGAAAACATGTTTTAAATCAGGATTATTTTTAGTGTGTGTCTAATAAATGAACAAAATTAGAATGTCAATATTAGATTTGATATAATGGAGAATTTTATTACTCAACTGTAGAACAATATTTGCATGCATTCTTCTCCTCCTCCTACTCTTCCTCCTCCTCCTTTTTTTTTCTCCTCCTTCTTTTCTTCTACTTTTTCTTCTTTGAGAGAGGGAATCTCTGTTCAACCTTTGGGACTTTGCATACCAGGTATTCATTTTTTAAGGTTTTCATTTTTCATGACAGGATTTATTTGTGTAATTCTGGGACTCTGTCTATAGATCACACAGGCCTCAAAATCACAGAGATCTGACTGACTCTGTCTCCTAACTACTGGGATAAAAGGCATGTGCCACAACCACCCATTGAATACACTTAAAGAGAGAATTTCATTTCTTATTGTTTTTTACCATGTATCTTTGAAACTTTTCTTTGGTTAGTTGTGAATTTCATACCAGGCACTCCAACCCATTCGTCTTCTTGTTCCCTTGTGCCCACCTTCCACACCCATGCAACTGCCTCCCAAAAGAAAAAAAAATATCATTGTGGAAGCTCTAGTGTGTCACAGTATGTTCCAAAGTATATCTATCCTTTGTTCACACTTTTTTGCTTGCAAATGTTCATAGCAACACTATCAACATTGGAACTTCTTGGGTACTCCTCTTTATGTATTTGTATTTCCTGGCTTCCCCTCGGCAAACACCCTATCTAGTCGCCCCTCCTCCTGCTTCTATAAGGAAGCTCTCCCATACAGCCACCCACTCCTGCTTCAATGGCCTAGCATTCTCCTATGCTGGGGCATCAAGTCTTCACAGGACCAAGGGTCTCCCCTTCTATTGATGCCAGAGCATCTGCTGCTATGCAGCTGGAGCTGTGAGTCCTTCCAACTGTTCTCTTTTACAGGTAGTTTAGTACTTGGGAGCTTTGGGGAGTGGGGGTCTGGTTAATTGATTTTGTTATTCTTCCTAAGGTGCTGTAAATTCCTTCAGCTTCTTAAGTCCTTTCCCTAACTTCCTTTGTGGTCCCCGCACTCAGTCTGATAGTTGGCTGCAATATTCACATTTGTATTGGTAAGGCCCTGGCAGAGCCTCTCAGGGGACAGCTATATCAGGCTCCTGGCAGCAAAGACTTCTTGGCATCATCAGTAGTGACTGGGTTTGGTGGCTGCATTTGGAATGGATCCTAAGGCGGGACAGTCATTGGATGACGTTTCCTTCAGTCTCTGCTCTACTCTTTGTATCTGTATTACCTTTAGACAGAAGCAATTCTGAGTTATTATTTTTGAGATGGGTGGGTGGCTCCATCATTAAATGGGGGACATGCCTAACCTCTGGATATGGTCTCCTTCTTTTTTCCTCTCTCCAGATCTTCCCAAATACCCTCTCTAAAACCTGTCACATGCCCAACCCACTCTCAAGTTGATAAGTCTCATTTTCTTTGATTAGTATTGTTGCATACATGTGTGTTTTGATTTGAGTGTGTGTGCATGTGCAAGTGTGTATATCTATGTATATGTGTGTGTGTGTGTTTTGTTTGTCTGTATGAATGTGTATACACAATATAAATGCAATATTTAAGTCTTTTGGGGATATATATATGTGTGTGTGTGTATATATATATATATATACACACACATACACACACACACACACACACACACACACACATATATATGGTTTTAGGGATCACTGCATTATATTCAGCAAACAATAAGGTACTTATCCTTACCAGAGGCTAATTTTCCTTTTAGTCATCACTATTTTCCTGTAATTATTTGTTGAGATGTGAAATCCTGAGAAATTTGCAGCTTCCACATTCATATGTACAATGAAATTCCCACTGTTTGGATCTTGCTTATGAAACAATTTTTAGAAGAAACTGTTACTCAGAATTCCTGGTATCCTGTCTATTACAATCTCCATTTTGATGACTGGTTCTGGTTAGTTATAGCTTTTATAATTTCCTTCCGTAATGTTCCCAGATCCACATATGCAGTAGCTGGGATGTAGTGTAGCTACTGGGGCAAACATCTCACTATCCATTTAGGGTCTTCATATGTGTGAAGAGAGGTTTCTTTTATGAGAGAGGATAGCTCCACTAATCTTTATCCAAACTGTTCAGATTTAGATTTGTACTAAGGAATTGTGCTGGACTTTAAAAGTGTTGTTAGATTCTGCACTGATTGAAATGGCCTCATAAGCCCCATGATCTATGGAGATTTTCAGTACCAGGTACAATTTTCCTTCTGTTGATTAGACAACTTGGTATCACCAATTATGTGAGTGACTTATTGTACTTACATACATGCAAAATACATATATTTTATGAGATGATCATTGCTATAGTTTATAGATATTGCAGTTGGGTAGGAATTTTGGGATAATTGTCTTCATTTGTAGCTTCTGTAGTATTTTCAGTTATCACTACAGCTAGACCAAAGGAAGGAAGCCTTCATTTCAGATTAACTTGAATGATTTACATACAATACAATACAATACAATACAATGCAATGCAATGCAATGCAATGCAATGCAATGCAATGCAATGCAATGCAATGCAATACAATACAATGGTATACAATACAATACAGAGAGTCTAGTATTATGTGTATGTTGTCTTCAGTGGTAAAGCCCCACTCTGAACTCTTTTGATGCAAACAATTTTTGCATCAATAATCTATTTTATCTGGAAGTCACTTGGACAAAATGGAATAAGCACAGATCCTAGAATGTATAAAGGGACTAAAGACAGAGTAAAGGCATGAGAAGCTAGTGTTTGGAAGGAAATTAGTAGGACATAGGTACTATGAAGTGGGAAATAAAGAACTAATGAGGTGCCTTCAATAAAGAAGCCAGGGAGGTCACCAAAGTTGAAGGAGGAACATGGGACAGATAAGCACAAAGTTGTTTAACAAAAACTCAAAGAATCACATTGTGAAACATTCTTATGTATAAAATTGTGTGTATGCTTATATAAGATATGTATACATTTTAAAGGAAGTAAAGGCACATGGCTTGTCAGTGATTCTCACAGGAGCTACAGTCTAATCAGAAACCCTATTGCCAGGCTGGCAAAAAATGCCTTTAAAGTCTTTTCATTTGATAGTAAATGTTACTTTACAGATTTGTCGCATTAGTGAAAACAGATGCACCTGCTCATTTGGTGCTATTTTTACTTAACATGTCAGATTGAACTTGACATTTGTGCTTGAATGGCATTAAATCACAAACACAGGGTTATGTGAAACATCTTAGAAAAACATCTTAGATGCGTTTCACTTTAGTGTGTCATTAAATTACAATTAAATGGGCATTAGTAGCACGCAATGAATAATAATATTGTTCCCTTACTAAGGACAAACACAGGAGTACAGACACAGCAGTCAGCCAAATCAACATGAGCAGCACTTACTTATTGATGGCTTAAGTCTAGACCTGCCCAATTACTGTAATAACCATTTAGTTTGATTGTGAATTTAACTCATACACCTTTCATTGTAATTGCCATTACTGGAGAAAGTGAATGGCCCCTACACTCTACAACTGAGCCTGCCTCCATATCCCCTCCAAAGGGGATCGTAGTATTATTTTCATATGATCGTTATATGAGGAAATGACAGGCTAAATCAAATATTTTAGATACTTCTGCCAAATTTACGTTTCCAATATTTCATCACTTTACATGGGGACTGGTCAAGAGAGAAAGCAAGAAATCAAGACCATTATGTTAGGGAATTCTCTGACTTTATGAGTATATAGTTATTACAGCTCATACATTGTGGGAACCGGACAGCAGATGGTGGTGAGAGGCAAAGGAGTCACATGAAAAACCTCAGAAATCAGAATCCAGAGACCAGCATCAGGGTGCAGATCTAAGCTTATCATGCACTGCGTAAGCTTATATTCAATAAGCCAATACCAATACCCTAAACCCTAGGCCAATCTTATGGTGTTAAATAGTCCCTGTGCTCCAATGAAAACCATGCAGAATGAAGATACTCAGAAGGAGCCAGGTGACAGGTAGCATCACTTGTTGGGACTTGTGTGAAGATGATGGAAACAGCCACTGCTCTGGCCTCTATTCCATTTTGTTTTTTCACTGGTATTCCAGGAGCTATGTACATCCAATCAGGAGCCTTCAAAAGAAGAAGAAGAAGAAGAAGAAGAAGAAGAAGAAGAAGAAGAAGAAGAAGAAGAAGAAGAAGAAGAAGAAGAAGAAGAAGAAGAAGAAGAAGAAGAAATCACAGGAGCCAGTTGCATCTTGCGCTGGGTCCCATCTTTTCTTTTGCAAGGTTGACCTCCACATCCCCCACAATATGTCATATAATTTATCTTGTTTTTATGCTATGATTGGATCTAAATTAACACTGTAGTAGAAAGGATCCCCCTACTGCTAATTCTCCACCATTTAGTTTTAAGTACAGCATCCTTTTCCCATGAAATACTATTCCAGAACAACCCAGTTTCTACAGCAAATGTAGAATATGCCAAAATACCTCTTATTGCTTCATTGACACTAGCATCTAATCAGAAAATTTCCCCTGTGTTAGCCACTGTTCTCCTACTATTATTTTGGAGACTTCCTAGCCTTTTCTCCTCAGGGACACAAAGTGTAAAAGCAGACATTAAGCATTTTTTAAATAAATGGTAGATGAAATTTATCTCCTATTGAGTTTCTTAGTTATGCAAGTAATATTTAAGAAAGCAAGGAATACTCTTTTCACATTTATTCCTTGGGGGTTTTTGTAAATGTTGCCTTTTAAGAATCACCATGTAACACCTTTGTTGTTATTAGCATTAAGGGTGAGCTGGCCTCTGCAAAGAGATGGGAATTGATTTTCAACTTAGTCATTTGAGTCAATATCATGAACGTTATGTGGAGTGATGCTCACTGCTAGCCATAGTCAACAAAACCTGAAGGGTGTTCAACTGCACAGCAGGGAGAAATAAAAGATGAAGTCATATATTCATTCCCAAGGGTAGTGGACTTGCTACACCTGCTCTCTGAAAAGTTTCATAAGCTTGGGCTGAGGACTGCATTGTTATTAAATTCTAACATGGCTCAGCAAGATTATTTATTGAAATTTTAGAAAAATACATTTAAAATACCATATAAAGAAGTTATCCTGTAAAAAAGTTATCCTGGGAGAAAATTATAAGCAAATCAAATAATAATAATTTAATGTGTTGAGTATTGAAGGGCAATATTTACCACCGGTGAATGGAGAATTTATTATTTTGTCCACAGTTGAACTATGTTTTTCAGAAATGTAATTACTGAATATACAAGAATTCAGAATACAACAACAGAGGAAAGAAAAAAATCAGGAGATGAAAATATGATATAACAAGCTTACTGAGGCTTTAAATGAATATATATTTATAAAATTGCCTTTGACAATTCACACAATCTGATTATGTGGCAGGATGCTCTGACAAAAGATTTGATTATATGGAGCATTGAGCTGTGGCTGGTAAATAACAAACTTCCCTGTTCATGCTTCCCCTTGCTATTGTCAGGCAAGGGAAAGGATGCTGAGAATTAGTTTGTATCACACGCAAATCAATTACTAATGCAAGAGGTAAGATAGCATAGTATGAAAGTATGACACTGACTTTTATGAATGGATAATAAATTGTTCTGCTGTGAATGTTAATTTTACTACAACCACTATGCTAATGGCAACCAATCCATGTCATGGATTCTCCCATAAGTGAAGAAAGAACACACAAACTTGTACAAATGTTTCTTGGAGAGTAGTATGAAAATTTATAGTTATATCTCTGTATGAAAAGAATTGCCTAAGTCTGTATTTAACTCCTGCAGAGAAAGTAGACTACTTGAGCATATATATTATGGAAAGGGTATAATATTAAGGTAGAAAATCATAATCACACTTATTGTAATTATAAGGCATATTTTCATAATATTGTAGTTTTCTGGTTAGTAAATATATGTAGATTTAGTCTGATAGTGTATCCTAGGGGGAACATAATGCATTCAAATAGAAATTTCAGAGTATCATGCTATACTGACTGAGGTAGCTAGGAAGCCTACTGAGATACAAATATCATATAATTATTATATATTTGTGTATGTGGGGAGCTAATATATACTTTCAAATAACCTGTCATGTTATATGAGCATAAATACATACATATGTACATTTTATTCATATATATATATATATATATATATATATATATATATATATTCCAGAAACTTTTAGAAGGGTGCCTGTAAATACTTATGAATTCTTCTTATGCATTTAAAGTTAAAATTTTATGGCATTGGACATATTAAGTTTATACCTATGTGGTATAGTAAATTTTCTCCTTTCCATCTCCAAAATACCTTTCTAAAAGCAAGCTAAGAGATTCCAAATTCTGAGTCAGAGTCCAGAATATATATATATATATATATATATATATATATATATATATATATATGGAGAGAGAGAGAGAGAGAGAGAGAGAGAGAGAGAGAGAGAGAGAGAGAGAGAGAGAGAGAGAAAGAGAGACTAGGGAAGGAATCATGGCAGATGTGAGTTATTTATACAACTGTAAAACTGTAAGCTTTGATTCTTTTTAGGGGTATTATTACATGAGATTAGGCCTCACAAGACATAACAGGGTCACCTAACTCTGTAAATGATCTCTAGAGAATATCTCACACACACCAAGCATGAGGTTCAGTCATCTGATACAGTTGCCAATTGAAATTAATTAACAAATTCGGTTTTATGTCATTTATATTTCAGTAAAATATGTGAAGAATATTTTCTTAACACTTGGCTCAGAGTCTTAGAAGAAATATGTGTTTAATATATGTCATTTGATGTTAACTGAAAATATATACATATACCAAATGTTTTAGAACTTAATGTCAATAATTTATAACATTCAGTGACAAAGATGGGTATAAATACTATATTATTTGTTATCTCATAAAAGTTATGGTAGAAATGTTTCATAACATTTCATAATATAACACTTCATAACATAGATAGTTACATAAAGTGTCTAGTTTCATAAACTGTCTAGTCATAATGCATTGGAATTTAACCTGAGATTATAGAGGACATACATACATTTTTAGGCCACTATTGTAAAATACTTATTTACTATTTTTTCTTGATTTTATGTATATGTGAACATGCCAGATTTATGTACATCATGTGTGTGCAGGTATTAGTAGAGACCAAAGAGTGTCAGATGCCAAGGAACTGGAATTACGGGTTGTTCTGTGGGAGTGCAGAATTCAACCTATATCTCTGCAAAAGCCCACTAGGACATATTATTTTTTAAAAATTTCTTTACAACATAATATAAGTTCATAATAGACATATATTAAAATGGGAAGTCTCTGAGTGAATGTATACTTCTTTGATACTATTATAATAAAGACAGAAGATATACCTTATATATACATATATAACATTATTTATATGAGATATACAATCTGTGTATATATAATGTATTTTTACATATATATATATATATATATATATATATCACCATATATGTATGGTTGCTCAGTATTTTTTAACTTTGTTCAGTGATAACACATGTTACGGCATCTAGTATATTAGTCAATTTAGCTTTAATAACTTATTAACTAATTAAATTATTAACTGATTCATCCCTAAATTAGCATACTTTCTGTTTCCAAAAGGTTCCTGCTTTCAACTACAAAGTTGACTTGTTTAGCTGGCTTATGTACATGGAATTTTTTCAGCACAGAACATGGTGAACAACTTATTTTACTTGAAATCAGAATTACGTGAATATTGCTTCTGATCTGTATAGAAGCTATAGGGTACCTCAAAGGCAAGTAATCTGTGAGCGTCCAGCCAAATATTTTGACTGAAGCTCTTTGTGTTGCTGAATCTAAAATTATGAAAATTAATTGTGAATCATTATATATTATTAAATGTTGTATAATCCTATGCTTAAGTATTTAATAGTTTAGTATTATAGATGTGTTTTTCTTTTCCTTTCCTTTCCTTTTCATTTTTCTTTTTTCTTTTTTTTTTTTGAGACTGGTTTTCCCTGTGTAGTCTTGGCTGTCCTGGAACTCACTTTGTAGAACAGGCTGGCCTCAAATTCAGAAATCCACCTGCCTTTGCCTCCCAAGTGCTGGGATTAAAGGTGTGCACCACCACTTTCCTGTTTTTTGTTTTTGTTTTTTGGTTTTTTGTTTTTTGGCAGGGGAGTTCTTTGCAAAACAGGAAGTCATCCTTCAGGCCCAAATCAGAAACTGGCTTTTCAGCCTCCTCTTCTTATTTTCCCTATTACTAAGTCTTTATAATCTAATTCCTGTTTAGATACTGAGATTTCTCTTAACTGCTTTTCAACTCGGATTACAATAAAACTAAGTAGCCTAGTAAAATCCTAAGTGAGTCTTTCACATCATTTACAATATGTATTATTTTCTTGAAATTTAGTATACTTAGACTTTGGAAATTATTAAAATTTGAAGGCTATGCAAATGTTAAAAGGGTTTAGCTTACTTAATAATGATTCTTCATTTTAAGTTCACAATACCATGCAAATATACAAGTAGATAGTGGGGATTCAGCATAAAGTTAAAGTTAGCAATACCTAAAATACCATTATATAATAAAAGAACATGTAAAACCAGAAATAAGTAGAGCAATTGTAAAAAGTTAAAATTTATGTGTGAAGCTTTTGAATATAAAATATTTATTGACATTCAGACAATCATATGTTCAAAATGGAGACATGCTAACCAGGTTTCTTAGTTAGGGTTTTACTGCTGTGAAAAGACACTGTGACCAAGGTAACTCTTATAAGGACATTTAACTGAGGCTGGCTTACAGGTTCAGATGTTCAGTCTATTATCATCAAGATGGGAGCATGGCATCATTTAGACAGGCATGGTGCAGGCAGAGGTGAGAGGTCCATAACTTCATCTGAAGGTTTCTAGGACATACTGGCTTCTAGGTAGATAGGATCAGGGTCTTGAGCACATTCCTAGAGTGACACACCTACTCCCACAAGGCCACACCTCCTAATAATGCCACTCCCCTGGCCAAGTATATACAAACCATCATGCCAGGCAAATTCTTAAAAAACATGAAAAAATAATTCACGATGGTCACTGGCTATTTACAATCAAATAAACTTAGGCTCAGGAGAATACAAATTCAAATGGCTGTAAATCTGAATCTATACCAAAACTGCAGATTGATTACCAAACGAATGGATTTATGTATATCCATGGTCAATCAGGACCTGGCTCTGGAGAAGTTCAGCAACATTCACTTGAATTAAAATAGGGAACAGCATAAGGTTATGTTAATTCAAACAAATTTTAAACTTGTGGACATTATAGAATAAGACTATTAGATATAGACCTAATATTTGTGGAAGTAGTGTGAACAACAACAAAACAAAACAAATCAACCAAATCAATATTTTGAATACACTTACAAACTTTCTAGTAAAACTATCAAGCTCAGCTCTAAGCAAATAGATATATAACAACATTAATTAATAATATGTGATGGTTTATATATGATTGGCCCAGGAAGTGAACCTATTAGGAGTTGTGGTCTTGTTGGAATAGGTGTGTCACTGTGGGTGTGGGCTTAAGACCCTCCCCCTGGCTGCCTGGATGTCAGTCTTCCACTAGCAGCCTTCAGTTGAAGATGTAGAACTCTCAGCTCCATTTGCACCATATCTGTCTGGATGCTACCATGTTTCTGCATTGATGGCAATGGACTGACCCTCTGAGCCTGTCCCCCCAATTAAATGTCGTGTTTTATAAAACTTGCATTGGTCATGGTGTCTGTTCACAGCAGTAAAACTCTAACTAAGACAAGCTACAAAAGAAAAAGAAAATATACACCAAGAATAGACTGGTATTGAGATGTAGGTCTGTTAACAACATTGTTTTTCTCAGTGTCAATCTGGTTTGATATGGACATTGATGATATTCAATATGTAAATCTGAGCTCAGTACAGGTAGAAGAGCGTGTTTCTAAATTCAAGGAAGCCTTCTTTCCTAGAGTCTCTGTTATTTAATTGCTTTGATTAAGCAAACTGCCATGTAGCTGATGTCTCATCCTTTTATAAATTCTGTAAAACATTTAATTCATTGACCCTATGAGGGAATTTGATAGACAATCTTTGTGGTGTAACTGCACCATTGATCTTGTTTCTTTACCAGTATTAATTGGTATGTGTCCAGGATGTGTCACAATATGTTAATATTAGCATTGACTAGCCTTGCTTTGGTTTAAGTCTTGACAACTTTCATCAACAAATATAATAAAATACACATCCTTTCAAGATGGACACAGTACAGTCTGATAATTCTTTAACTTAATATATTTAATCAAATTATATAAAAATTTGGGATGCAACTATTTTTTTCTTCTTGGGGGAAAGATCACAGGTTAGCATTTTTATTATTGTTTTTTTTATTGGATATTTTATTTACTTACATTTCAAATGGTATCCCCTTTCCTGGTTTCCTCTCTGGAAACCCCCTATGCCTTCCCCTCCCCCCTGCTTCTGTGAGGGTGCTCCCCTACCCACCCACCCACTTCTGCCTCCCTGCCCTGGTCTTTCCCTACACTGGGATATCAAGCCTCCACAGGACCAAGGACCTCTCCTCCCACTGATGTCTAACAACAAGGACGTCCTCTGCTACATATGTACCTGGAGTCATAGCTCACTGCAGATATAATCTTTGGTTGGTAGTTTACTCCTTGGGAGCTCTGGGGCTTGGCGGGGGGATCTGGTTGTTTGACTATGGGGTTGCAAGTTCCTTAAGTCTTTTAACTCTTCCATTGGGGAACCTGTGTTCAGTCCAATGGTTGACTGTGAGCATCTACCTCTGTATTTTACAGTTTCTGGCAGAGACTCTAGGAGACAGATAACACTTATTTTTCATTATAAATGTCATATACCGGTCTTGTTTTGTACTCCCTTATATAATTTATCTTTTGGGAAAAACTTTACTTCTTCTATGGCTCACTTCTGGATACTTGTATGTATTACAAAAATAATCTTATATTTTTCTCTTCTCTTCTCTTCTCTTCTCTTCTCTTCTCTTCTCTTCTCTTCTCTTCTCTTCTCTTCTCTTCCCCCCCTCTCTCTCTCTTCTAAGACTAGAGACAACATCCTTTCTTTTTTGGTCATTTTGATGAATCTGCAATTATTTTAAGTAAAGTATTTTAAACTTAAAACATGGTATTTTGCACAATTTTAGAGATAAATATGAATGCAATACTAAGTTTAAGAGCAGTGAACTTATAACTGTGTTTGTGCAACAGATGTACTTTCTCAATAATTTCACAAATCAAAATGCTCAGACATTTTATATGTGTGTAAATATAAATAAGGCTACTTGCTGGAACCCTATAGTGTCCCAAAATTTGAATCTGTTTTAATGTTTTCTTAATGGAAATATTTAATGATGGCTAGAGAATAAAAAGTATAATGTTTTCTATTTAGCAGTAGAGATATATTTAAATTATTTATAATTATCCATGGAAGTGCAAAACTTCACTATATTTATTCCTTTTAAGATATATTATTTTAAAAAGTATTTTGGTTCCAACTGTTTTATTGTGTATAACATGCTAGCTATTGTCAGACGGTAGCAATAAACCATATTGCTATACTGATCAAGACATATAGTTTACAAACATGACAGATTTACATTTGCTAGTTACTGCTTTAGAAAAATCATGGCAGTTAGTAGAGATGAACCCAAATATCTATAGTGTACAGTACTGGAGTTTGACATATGAGATCAAGAAATACATTATGAAGTTATTTGATGTGAAATGCAAAGGACTCCTAAACATTTCATACATGAGCACTAATGGAAAGTTTGAAAGTATGATGACTTCAAATCATTGGTAAGGACAAGTGTGAACTGTTCTTTTTATTCAAAACAGCATGCTTAGAAATATGACATAAGATAAAGGATTTTGTATATCCTTTATATGTACATTTAGTTAGTTGCCTGTTTATGTAAGAGAAGGCTCTCATGTAAGTTGTTTCCAAGCTGTCCTTCATGAATATTATATGATCCCTTTCTTTGTTTTTGTCTCTTTATTAGCACTTAAAGTCTAAATAAAAAAAATAATTAAGTGTAAAATGTTTAGGAAAATATACTCTACTCTATGCTTAGAATAATATTTTCCAGGTGTTCATATCAAATTAGTAGGTGCAGAAACATTAGTGTGTAAGAAAATAAGCTGGAAATGCCAAATAGATATTAGTCAAATGGTACATTAGGTTAAAAACAAAAGTCCCATCTATTTGCCTGCAAAACTCAGGATGTCCTCATTCTTAATAGGTGAATAGTATTCCATTGTATAAATGAAAGACATTTTCTGTATCCATTCTTCTGTCATGGGACATCTAGGTTGTTTTCAGCTTCTGGCTATCATAAATAAGCCTCTATGAACATAGTAGGACACATGTCCCTATGGCATAGTGGGGCATCTTTTAGGTATAAGCCCAAGATTAGTATAGCTGGATCTTCAGGTAGATCTATACTCACTAACTAGTGGATAACGTACAGAATACCCAGGATAGAATCCACAGAATTCAAAAAGGTTAACAAGCTGAAGGCCCAAATGAGGATGCCTCAGTCCCACTAGGGAGGGAGAAGAAAGCAATCACAGGAGGAAAGATGGAGGGACCTGGGTGGGAAACGGGAAAAGGAGGGAAGATGGGAACCTAATCAGGTATTGTGTGGGAGAAAAGAACTAAAGCCCTGAGGGTCAACAGAAAAAATGGAAACAGGCAACCTTGGGAGGTAGGTGGTGGGGAGACCTTTCAGGATGCAGCAGAAGAGACCTGGGAGTTGAGAGACTCTCAGGACTCAAAGGGAGGGACCCTAGATAATATGTCCTACAGTGAGAACACACTTGTAGAGCCCACATCCAGCAGAAAGAAAGGGCATCAAGTGAGGGGGTGGGGTTTTAATCCCATAGTCAAAAACTGATCCATAATTGTTTGTGTCTGAAAGAAATGCAGGGACAAAAACGGAGAAGATCCTGAGGAGTAGGAGGTCCAGCGACAGGCCCAAAATGGGATCCGGCTCCAGGGGAGGCCCCAAGTCCTGACACTATTACTGAGACTATGGGATGCTCACAAAAGGGGCCTATCATGACTTCCCTCAAAATGACCCAACAAGCAGCTGAACGAAACAGATGCAGATATTTACAGTCAACCAATGGACAGATGCTTCTGACCCCTGTGGTTGAATTAGGGGAAAACTGGAAGAAGCTGAGGAGGAGGCCAATCCTGAATTAGGACAAGCAGTCTCAATTAATCTGGACCCCTGAGATCTCTCAGACACTGGGCCACCAACCAGGCAGCATCTACCAGCTGGTAAGAGGCCCTGACACATATACAACAGAGAACTGCTCTGTCTGGGTTTAGTCAGAGAAGATGCACCTAACCCTCAAGAGACAGGAGGCCCAAGGAGTTGGAAGTTCTGGTGGGTGGGGGGGTTGTGGTATGGACATCTTCTTGCAGATGGGGAGGGTGGTAGGAAGTATGGCATGTGTACCAATCAGAGGTTGGACCAGGAGGGCAATAAAATCTGGAGTATAAATAAAAAGATTAAATTTTTTTTAAATTCCACATTTGCAGTTTGCAAAGGCTTCAAGAGGTTTACTTCTGTTTTTTTCTTTCTTATTTTTTTAAGGAAGGCTTTTAAACAATATCTAATTCTTGTGTACCTCCAAAGCTATTCAAAAACAGGCATCAAAGACAGCTGAAATGTTGGGTACCTAAATGAGAGAGAAAATTTGAGCAGGCATTCCCTTGAGGCTAAGTGTATGAACAGAAATAAGTATGTTCTTTGAGTTACAAGGGAAAGACTGACCTTATTTCCCAGAGCTACCCACCACCAGAAAATGCAGTCTACTTTCAGTATATATGGTCAAATTGGAAGTTCTGGGAGGGCTAATGAAAGCATCCTTATGAATTTCAGCATGGCTTCCAGGACTTACTTCATAAGCACTGACCTGCCATATGGAATTATGGAACTCTAATTAGGACCAGGTTTTCAATAAGGTGAGTCTGGCAATGGGTTCCACATCAAAAAGCACATTTTATTGTCTTCCCCTCATTGCATTCCTAGCTAGAACAACTATTTCCATGATATAGTTGTTGGAAGGGGTGGGAGGGGGTGCAAGAGAAAATGTATGACTTGTTATGCGTTGTCTTCTCGCCAGATGTGCTTAGCTCTCTGGAATGTGATTTCTTGCTTAATACTTGATCAGATTGAAATTTGTCTTTCGGGGTTGACAAAGCCAATAGGTAGTAGTCTATGAACATTTGGCTTTATAGCCTCCTTCTTAAGACATTGAAAAAAACTATAATTCATTTACAAAATATCTCTACAGGGAAGAAATAGCAATATATTACAGGTAACTTTGTAAAGGGAGAGAAATTAAAATCATATAAAATGTAGAATTAAATAACACATGCTAACTAAATTATATACTATATTTTATAATAATTATGTAATTACATATATTAATTATATATCATATGATTATATATATTATATTAATTATATATCATATGATTATATATATATATATATATATATATATATATATATATTCAAGAGCAATCAAATTGAAGTTCTCACAGCAACACAACAATGGAAAGAGTCCAGAGACCACCATGTTTTCATTGGTTTGTTTTTTTTTTTTTTTTTTTTTTTTGGTTTTTTCGAGACAGGGTTTCTCTGTGTAGCCCTGGCTGTCCTGGAACTCACTCTGTAGACCAGGCTGGCCTCGAACTCAGAAATCCGCCTGCCTCCGCCTCCCAAGTGCTGGGATTAAAGGCGTGCGCCACCACCGCCCGGCCATGTTTTCATTGTTACAGGCACATAAAACTACTAAACAAATAGCTATAATATATAACCAGAAGGCAAGGTATGGATGGGCATGGGCCTTGTGCTTGCTGATTCCATCTGTGAGCTCTTATGTTTCTTGCGTAGTTCATTTAGAAGGCCTTTTCTCCAGCCTGTTGACTTGCTTTTAGAGACTATATTGAGCCGACGATGGTAATTTTACTGACTGCTTGTATATGTTACTTGCTTTTTTTTTTTCTCTTTTAGTTTTAAATATTCTTTCTTTGTTCTGTACATTTGGTGTTTTGAAAATTATGTAATGGGGGTGGAACTGAGGAAGGAAAGATTTTGTGTTCTCTTCCAATCTGTTTTGGTATTCTATATGCTTCTAGTACCCTTATTGACATCTATTTCTCTGGGTTAGGACATGTTTCTTCTATAATTTTGCTGAAAAAAATATTCTGGCCCTTTGGGCTGTGTTTCTTCTCCTTTCTCTATACCTATTATTCTTAGGTTTGATATTTTTAGAGTATCCCCAGTTTCCAGGTTTTTGTCAGGAGAACATTTTTCAGGAGGCAACATTTTCTTCGATTGATTATTAATTCCTTTTATTGTATGTTCATTACCTGAGACTTTTCTCTTCCATTTCTTATATTCTCTTGGCAAATCTTCTCTCTATTGTTCCCCTCTCCCAGCATTTGAGCTGGGCTTTCGAATCTCTGCTTTAAATATTAGTTCTCATCCCTTGAAATTCCTGGCCTTTGTTTTTAATAGAACAATACAGCTTCCTGCTTTCACCTGAGAGCCACTGCTAGCCTCCACTTGGAGCTTCAGCAGATCTACTAGGCTTGCAGTTTCCTGATCCCAGCATGCCACCTGCTGCTCCAGATCACTTCCCCAGAACTCACCCCAGAGTCTGGGAGGAGGGGCTTGCCCAAGCTGTTATATGGCCTAACCTCCATTAAACTTCTGCCTCGATTGGCAAATGTCGCCCTGGCTCTAATTTCTTTTTGCCTCTTCCCCATCCATCCCTCATCCTTCTGTTCCAGGAACCCAGATAGCAGTAGCTGCTGGCAGCTACAGAATGCGGCACTCTATAGCTCACGCTCAAATTCCTACAATTTTCATTTCTAGAATTCCTTAAGCTTGGGATTTCTTTTTTCACTTTATTTCCAATTTGAGGTCATATCAAGAAATGTTTGACTAACTTCCTTACACTGTGCATGTTTTCCTGTACTTAAGAAATGCATTTATTTCCTCTTTCATGACTTTTATCATATTCATAAAGGCACTTTTAAAGTTATTTTATTGTGCTTTACTCAAATAGAAGAATCAGGACCGGAAGTGGCAGGATAGATGTGTACTAACGAAGATGCTGCCCTGTGGGTAACTGAATTGTAATGTTGGCTTGCCCACTGTGGTTGGGATGACTACCGGTTCCAGTGCTTAATTTTGGGTGGATGATTTTGTTCCTTGATTTCTATTTCCTCTCTGAATTTTCACAGAAGAGTGTGTGATGGTTGTGTGTTGTGTGTTTCCTGGCTGCCTCAGTTGATGTGTTCATTGAGAATAACTACTAGTTTTAGATGATGGGATAATGAGATCAGTTTTGGAAAAAAAACAGTTAGAAGAGAAGGTCTATGTGATCACTTTGGGATGGGGTCAGAGAGAAAAGGGTGATCACATTAGGTTTCTTTCTACAGAGCTGGGTTTAACGTTAGATCTCAGGTGCAGTAGCAGAGATATGAATCTACCTTGAAATACTTGTTGCCCTGGAAGGAGTGGTGCTTTCTTTGGCAGTAGGTGCCTGTTGGAATTAGGAGCTTGGATGAAACAACAAGTGTGGGAAAGAAAGTTATAGTGGACTATTTATGAAATCCACAGTGATATGAGCAGGTGTGTCTGTGTGTGTGGGAGATGCAGAGGTAAGAATATATTAGGACATTGGTTGGGAGGAATAGAGAAACAGAAAAAGCTCTATGTGGGGGGCAGGAATACTGAGATGAAGGCAGGGAAAGAGGTTAGGAGGGGATGTCCTATGGAATCCTCAGGAAATATGAACAAGGAAAAGGAAAGCGCAGGTAGTGGTATGTTACAGTGATAAGGAGGAGACTAGGACTTGTGACCCCCAGAAATTCCAGTAGAGAACTTCTAAAGCTGATAAAAAAAATAAACTTCAGCAAAGGGGCTGGATGTAAAATTAACTCAAACCAGTATTCTTCCTCTATTCAAAAGATAAACAAACTGAAAAAGAAATGAGGGAAATGACACCCTTCACAATAGTCACGAATAATACTACATAAGTTGGTGTGACTCTAACAAAGCAAGTGAAAGCAAATCTGTATGACAAGAACTTCAAGCCTGTGATGAAAGAAATCAAAGAAGACCTCAAAAGATGGAAAGATCTCCCATGCTCATGGATTGGCAGGATTAATATTGTAACACTGGCCATGTTGCTGGAAGCATCTACAGATTCAGTGTAAACCCCATCAAAATTCAAAATAAATTAGTCATAGAGCTATAAAGAGCAATTCTCAAATTCATTTGGAATAACAAAAAACCTAGGATAGCAAAAACTATTCTCTACAACAAAAGAAGTTTTGGGGGAATCATCATCCTTGACCTCAAGCTCTGCTGCAGAGCAATAGTGACAAAAACTGTATGATATTGTTATAGAAACAGGCAGGAAGATCAATGGAATAGAATTGAAGACCCAGAAATGAACCCACACATTTATGGTCACTTGCTATTTGACAAAGGAGCTACAAACATCCAGTGGTAAAAAGGCAGCATTTTAAACAAATGGTGCTGGATCGAATGGAGGTCAGCCTGTAGAATAATGCAAACTTACCTGTTCTTATATCCTTGTACAAACCTCAAGTCCAAGTGGATCAAGGACCTCCACATAAAACCAGATACACTAAAGCTTATAAAGGTGAAAATGGGGGGGAGAGCCTTCAACGCATGGGCACAGGGAAAAGTTTCCTCAACAAGATATCAATGGCTTATGCTCTAAGAACAAGAATCAACAAATGGGACCTCATAAAACTGCAAAGCTTGGGAAGGCAGAGGGCACTGTCAATGGGATGAAATGGCAACCAACAGATTGTGAAAAGATCTTTATCAATCCTACATTTGTTAGAGGGCTAATATCCAATGTATACAAAGAACTCAAGT
Source organism: Apodemus agrarius (assembly GCA_964023405.1). Classification (NCBI taxonomy): domain Eukaryota; kingdom Metazoa; phylum Chordata; class Mammalia; order Rodentia; family Muridae; genus Apodemus; species Apodemus agrarius. The sequence continues at coordinate 45,101,690 of OZ030023.1, forward strand.
TATACTCCAGAGAGTCAAATAACCCTATTAAAAAGTGGGATACAGAGCTAAGCAGAGAATTCTCAAATAAGGAACTCAAATGGCTGTGAAGCACCTAAAGAAATGTTCAACATCCTTAGTTATCAGGGAAATGGAAATCAAAACAGCCTTGAGATTCCACCTTACACCAGTCAAAATGGCTAAGATAAAAAACTCAGGGGATAGCAGATGCTAGCGAGGATGTGAAGAAAGAGGAACACTCCTCCATTGCTGGTGGGATTACAAGCTGGTACAACCACTCTGGAAATCAGTTTGGTGGTTCCTCAGAAAATGTGGTATATTTACACAATCGAGTACTACTCAGCTATTAAAAACAATGAATTCATGAAATTCTTAGGCAAATAGATGGGAATAGAAAGTGTTAGCCTGAGTGAGGTAACCCAATCATAAAAAAAAACAAAAACAAAAACAAAAACAAAAACAAAAACAAAAAACAAAACCCAGACATGATATGCACTCACTGATTAATACCCCAAAAGCTCAGAATAAACAAAATAAAATTCAGAGACCACATGAAGCTCAAGAAGAAAGAAGACCAAAATGTGGTTGCTTCGGTTTTTCTGAGAAAAGGAACAAAATACTCACAGGAACAATTATAGAGACAAATTGTGGCATAGAGACTGAAGGAAAGGTCATCCAGAGACCCTTCTATCTGGGAATTCATCCTATAAATAGTCACCAAACCCTGACACTACTGTGAATGCCAAGAAGTGCTTGCCAAAACAAGCCTGTTATGGCTGTTTCCTGAGGAGCCCTGCCAGAGCCTTACAGATACAGATGTAGATGTTAGCGGTCAACCATTGGCCTGAGTGTGGGGTCCCCAATGGAGGAGTTGGAGGGAGAAGTTGGAGGGTTTGCAGCCTCATGGGAAGAAAGATGATGTTGGCCAACCAGAACCCTCAGGGCTCCCAACCAAGGGGTAAACATAGTTCCAGCCACAATTGTGGCAGAGGAATGTCTAGTCCTGGCCATTGATGAGAGCGGAGGTCTTGGGTCCTATGAAGGCTCAATAGATTGGCTGGGGTTTTTCTGGGATGGGGGGAAACCGGGAAAGCATATAACAATTAAAATGTAAATTAAAAATATATTCAATAAACAAAAAGAATATATCTGAAATAGAAAATGTTATATATATATATATATATATATATATATATATATATATATATATATAGGTTGTGAACCGATAATTTAATGGCTGAGCCATCTATCTAGTTCAGAACTTTTCCTGATCTCCCTTTGCTTCCTAGCTGAAATGAAATAAACAGACCTCCCATATTAAATACTCCCAAAATTATGTACCTTGCCACCACAGGCTCAAAGCAATAGGGTACTCATATACTGAGGTATTCATTCAATGTATACTGAGGTATTAATGTAATGGAATACTCATGTACTGAAGACACAAACCAAAATAAACCTTTTCATTTATAAACTTGATTATCCCAGGGGTTTTGTTATAGTAATTCAAATCTGATTAACACATTTCTGCTCTTCTGTTTGTAGTTAAACTTGACCACTCTACTGAATTTGATTAGCTTTTTCTGAACCCATGAATGGACACAGTAAATGTTTGAAAAATAAGAGAAAAAAAAGAAAATATTTTATAGCTCAACTATAGGGTCAATGTAAAAACAGTTGATAAACAAAAACTAAGCATACCAGAGCCAGCCCAATGGCTACTATGCCAAGCGAGACACAAAGTAAAATATTCCACTGGTAAGCCTAAAATTTACAAGCTTTACAGGTCAAAATTAAAAGTTTATGTATAAACACAAACACAAAGATGAAGGAAGAGAAAAAAGTTCAAAGAATAATAGGAAAACTTGCACAGGAAAGGTATAACTGGTAATACAAAACAATATATAAAAGAAGAAGAAACAATATTAGGAAAACTAAAGGACTAGATTATATTGAACTAAAATAAGTAGTGTATGTACCATCAAAAAATTAATTTTCAGAAAGCAGTTTCATATAAATATTTATTTTACTTATAATCATTAATTTGGAATACAGATAAATTGCATGCTAGTGAGCTACATGATATAAATTAAATGTATTAACACTAAACAACATGTTTTATTACCGGAAAAACTATTGACTCTAATATTTTTCTGAAGGAAATGAATTAATTTATATTTGTATATTCACGAAGCAGTGGGATTATGCAGAATGGAATCAGGTACTGTACAATTGAGAATGCAGAATGTTTATGTGCATGTTTTCCAACACCTATGTCAAGTGTCCTCCTTTCTTTTAGTCCCAGGGGGGGAAAAATGGAGAGGATGATCTCAGTTTGTTCATTTTAAGCCCTATGAGTCAGAGCCTCAGAGTAAGACACCTTTCAAAAATAATAAATAAATAATAAATAATAATAAAAACAAAGGGGGAGTGATAAATCTGAGTACAACAAAAGTTAATATTAGTATATAGGAAAGTTTCAGTTGTCTTCAGAGAAAGATAAAAACCATCAAAAATTAATTTAATTAATTTGAATGCAGAGATAGGTAGCATATTTCAAAAGAGAATGAAATGTCACCTTACTTACCTACCCTAGTTCTCTGAGTAATGCAGAGAAGAACACTCTATAGGAAAGCAGTAAATATGGAAAGGGGTAATAAATAGGTGAAATGAATGTTTGTAGCCAAGTACCAGAAATGTGAAGGATGCAAAATCTAGAGCTATGGATATGCTTGTGAATGTCTCCCATAGTCCAATACTATATCTGATGAAGGACTGAACTAGAATAGATGTCAAATAGAAAGCACTAATCACATATCCCCATAGGTATCTACAACTGGTAAGTTAGGTACTTGTTTAAATGAGCAGAAAGCATAATTTTTTAACTATAAAAATTAATCTATGTGTTTAGACAATATGTAGAATTGAAGTTAAGAATTATTGAATGGATTTCAAACTAATGTGTACTAAAATTATATCAAAAGTATTAGAATAACTAGAAAGTAATGTGTGATTATTTAAAATGTATTGATGATTTCTCTACACTTTATTTTGATATGAAATAATTGCAGAAAGTTGAGAAAGGTGATTGACAGGTAGACTTAGTGAACTTTTATAAATGTGTAACTTGGATAAGTTACCATTGTATTATGTCTTCACTGCATTCCTCTTAATAATGTAGCAACTGTTTTTCCTCTCTGGTGCATCTCCATAGTTCAAATGATTTGCAAGGAGGAAATATTATTGTTTAATAGAGGAATACATTTAAAAATGTAAATATGAAGTCAAGCCAATCATCCTCTTATCCGATTAAGGTTCCAGGATATCAAGATTTTCTACGTGCATCCTCTATATGTCACTTTCTGCTTTTCCAATCCCACAAAGAGCTAGAGGAGAAAATCTGCTCTCATACTATCATCCAAACAGAAGAGAAAGAAGTAATAGATGGCTGCATTCTCTACAAGCGTTATAAACCAACAGGGTTCTCTGAAGAACTCCTACACTATGGAGCAAATTCAGCTTTCAGATTATTTTCCAGTATAAATCTAACATTTGAGGGAAAAAGAGGAGCCTGAAATGTAATCTTTATTTCTTAACTGAGAATAAAATATTATAGAATTAATAATTTATAGTACTTATGGACCCATTTTTTAATAAATCACCTTATGAACTAGTAATGTGTGTTAACCTAAAATGGTATCATTATTTAATTCTAAACATTATTTGGAGACAGAAATTATATTATTTTGTATCCAAAGGGTGAACATATTTGCAATAAAGAATTCTAATAAAGACTCTAAACATATTTTAGTTATTAACCCAAGGCCCAAGGAAGCTAATCACAAAAATATTTTGAATATTTTTCTTTATTAATTCATATTTTGTATGTATTCCATAACATCTAAATCACCTTGAAAGTTCTCAGCTATATTTACAAAATTTCGTGGGTTTCTATTTTTTTCAACACATTTTCACACCCTACACTTGAGGACAGTATAACAAAATAACCTATTATTTCTCATAACAGATTTAATCGCCAGAAAGTTGGATCAGTCCAAATTTAAAAAGAAATTCAAGCTGACTAGAAATTTGCATTTTCATCAACATAGTAAAACTAAATTTGTATCATTTTAGTGAAATATAATTTCTAAGTGAACATATCTAGAACATCTATGTACAATAAACTAAGCAATCTTCTCCACAGCTAAATTTCTTTTAAAAAATTGCTACCTGGGTCTAATGCATAAACTTATCAATTTATGAAAAATTATTCTTACACTTTTGTTAAATGTTCTACTACTTTATATTTCTAATAAAAAAAGAATTCCTGACAGCCTGAAGAACTTTCACAGCTTTTAATTGCTATCACTGTGTTTATTCTGAAGGAAAATGGCAGTGAAGTTGGTAGTAAACTTCACTAGGTCTGTATTGTGGACCATAATGACAAGGTTATCCAGAGCCATGCTTTTCATCATAGTCTTAGTTTCTTGGGGTCAAGGAAGAGACCCCATGACTAGTAGAAGCTTATGATATTTTATGGATCAGAAATCATTCAGAATTCTCCGTGCCACACTAGGTTTATATCCTGGCACCAAGAAGAAGAATTTCATAAAAAATTTATAGGTTCCAATATTACAGTATTTCCCATTTTCTTTCCAATAACAACAGGGGCACTAAGAGGGGGCCTCTGTCAGATTCTTTTCTTCATGGGAATTGATGTTTTCTTTTCACATCCTCAGATTTAAAAACTGTCAATGTGCTTAGCATTAATTATCCAAATATCCTCACTGACATTTTATGCATCAGTGGTAGTCCAAAGTTTCCACAAGAAGAATGCAAAAATATGCTTTTCTAAGTAACTGGATTAAGTTAAAAGCAAGTAAAAACATAAAAATAAACTGAAGAAAAACTAGAAAATATTATTTCATATATAGTATTAGTGTGTCTTTAATGACTAATTTCTATGCAGTTGTTAATAATGCCAATGAAATTTGCTAATAAAATATATAATACTCCTTAAGATTTATTAGAAAGCTAGGTTAGGGAACTCTGTCATTCTTCATTCTCTGTACTAGATCTCTTCTTTCCAGTCCTATCTTTTCATAAACTTTAATGCATGCATTCTAATGCTTTTCTTTGAGAATCATTTCCACAAGATTCACATTCCTCCATCATATCCTATTACTTATATGTTTTTCCTAAGTCAAAAGCATGTTTGTGCTGTAACAGACAAGGTATTATCTATCACATTTTCTATACAGTTAATAGAAACAAGTAAAGAGTCAACTATTCTTAGTGGAAAATAGAGGATGAGGAACAGTTTAAGGTTATTTTTTGGAATTATATATATATATATATATATATATATATATATATACACACACATATATATATGCAATTTCAAATACTTAGTTTAATGAGTGAAGACTATTCAAATTTCATTCATTTTTATTCATATTACTATTATATAATAAAATATAAATCTCTAAAATTACAAACCTTTCTTTGTATTTTACATACAAAGTACAAAGTTAACAGGAAAGATTTCAAGAAATGATGCAAAACATTGATGTGATCGTGTTTCCAAGCTCTTTTTAGTCAGAAGGAAAGTAATGTTTCCTATTTTGGATGTATTATAGTAAGTCTATATTGTATTTCACAATATATAGCTTTTCTCCATGCTTTATATTTTAATGCGTTATGCTAATTTTGAGATTTAAACTAGACTTATGAACTCCACTTATTCTATTGTTCTGTCATATTTTGTCGTTTGCATGTAAGCACATTGATAGTTTCCATTCTCTGGGTAAATTTTATCCATTTTCCTTGTAGAACTATTTTAATTTCATCTGTTATACACTAACCTTGGGAGTTCTAGTCTATGACCACATGTCATAGTCAGATAATTTGGCTTCTGACAGGGATTGCAAAAGCATTATTCTGAATTCTTCTCTCTATATGAAAAATTCTTTCCAGAAAGGAAGTGGAGATTCATGAGATTTAGAAGGTAAACCATCTTCCCAGGCTTGGAAATGGAGTTACTTGCCTGATTTCACATGACTCCCTGGACCCCCTAAGAGCTAGCTCTATTAAAAGTAGCTAACTGAGATGAAAAGAGAATGACCAGTAGATCACCAAAGAGAATTCTAGAACCTGATAAGCTGCCTGAAAATTGTGCAGAAATTTTCACAAGTGTATGCCTGAGTGTGCTCTTCAGTGATGTAACTGCTTTGAATTTTCCAGGCTCCTTGTAAGCACCTCCTTACCCACATTCTAGTTAGGAAACCCCCAAAAAAACTCACTGGTTGTATGGAGAGATTGGAATGCTAACATTTTTTTACCTTATATAGGATAGTTCCAGCTCTTGGAATAGCCATTCTTGCTCAGCCCAAAATGACAACAATCAAAATCATTTGGAAGTCCATTAACATTATATCTAGTTCCCAAGACCAAAAAGCTCAGATACCATCCTGGACATACAAAAAATGTTCTTGCATCTTGCTGTACCTGACTTTCTGCTGTACCCACCAATATAAATGCTTTCATTTAAGACACTTTTCTTCTGTAACACTACAAAATCTTTATGAAACGGATTCTATGTTTGAACATATAATTTGGGATAACCTAAATCTGGTAAAACCTAACTCATTGCTCAAAATGTTTGAGAATAAAGTAACTGTCATTCCAACAAAAAGGCTCACTGATTCACAAAGTTTGACTTTGTCATGATTGTTTCTTTGTTCTACCATGGTTTGATTTAGGGGCATGAATGGATGTATGTTTTCCATCTCTCCAGGAAAAGTCCACAATACAATATGGCAGACTACTTGTATCATGGGTGAGAAAAAAGAGATGGTCAAATGAGGTCCCCTAAATCCCTGAAATTCCTTCATTCAATACATTGAATCCATCCTATAAGGCTACTTTCTTAAAAGTACATTTTCTCCCAATCACACCACATTAGAAAGTGATCTTTTAGCATATAGACTGTTGTGGAGCAGTATCTGTATTCACACATTATGCTCCTCTAGGCAGTACCTCCATAACCTTGTATATACTTCAGGAAAAAAGGCTTGTCCATTGTGGCCATGATCATCATTATGTAAAAATCCTTCCTCCTCTTATTCCTCTTCTTCATTCTTTTTTTTTGTTGTTGTTTTGTTTTGTTTTGTTTTTTCGAGACAGGGTTTCTTTGTGTAGCTCTGGCTGTCCTGGAACTCACTCTGTAGACCAGGCTGGCCTCAAACTCGGAGATCTGCCTGCCTCTGCCTCCCAAGTGCTGGGATTAAAGTTGTGTGCCACCACTGCCCGGCTCCTCCTCTTCATTCTTTTCTTTCCAACTTTATACTCTGTTAGAATTTCAGTAGTTAACATTTTAGCTTTAATACAATGATATCAAATATTAATATTCTGATGCTAATTTTCACACATTTTTTGATAATACAATATTTTTTTAAAAAAAATACCCTTTGTAAACCTAGAGTTCCCTTTTCCCAATTCATGCCAAGAATCACCAGAATTGTCTTACAACAATCCTTCTGTCAGACATATATTTTAATTACATTTTCTGCAAGATCATGTGCTTATTAAATTATTTTTAATGTTTTAATTTGTCCTTTGAGGATTTCATACAGTATATTTTGAATATATCATTTCCCCCATCCAAGTTCTTCCTGGTCCTTTTCTACATCCCTACCTGGTCCTTTTCTACATCTTTAGGTTCTTTAGTTAAATAAAGGAGAATCATCTGCTATCAGCCTTGTTTTATATACCCAGTGTTACCCCATTGAAGAAAACTGATTTCCTCTCACAACATCAATTGCAAATAGCTTCATGGCTAAAGTGTAAACTTGTACCCACTTCCTATTCTCTGGACTTTGTTTTTATTTTTATTTCTTTCTAGTTTGAAAACTGTAGGTTATGAACATGCTACCACAGCTTGATGAACTCATTTTTTTTAAAGACTTATTTATTTATTTTATGTATTTGAGTACATTGTTGCTCTCTTCAGATGTACCAGAAATGGGTATAGGTTCTTTTTACAGATGGTCGTGAGACACCATGTGGTTGCTGGGGATTGTACTCAGGAACTTTGGAAAAGCAGTCCATGCTGTTAACCGCCAAGCCATCTCTCCAGCCTTTGGTGAACTCTTGTGTTCATCTTTCTTACTTCAGCTATAAAACACTGTTTCATCAATATTATTCACTACCTCTGACTCTTGCAATATTTCTTCTCCAAATAATGCACTGATCCCAGAGTCTTAATAGGAAATATATTTTCATATCCTATGTAGGACTGTACACTTCAAATGTCTCTCACATTGTCCAGTTTAGGGTCTACTGTTAGAAGAAGCTTCTGTGATAACTTATCTCTGGGTACAGCAATATGTCATTAGGAGTTGTCTGCTTCTTACATTCATTTATCAGAGTAATATAGTAAGTTTTTCCCTATAATTTTATCTTATGATATTCAGTTTGGCTATTGTTCATTAAGTAGGAACCCTATTTAAATACTTTTTATTTTTATACATATATTAGGCATCTTCTGCAGTGAGAGGATTCTGTATGTCCTTTCCAGTGGAATTTAGTGTTAACAATCCCTCCCTATATTCCTGCTTATCTCCCACCCCATTTACTTCTTCTGTTCTCATTTCCCTTTATACTGTTATAACACTATATTATGTTCCCTCTTCCTTAGCATATCTTACCCCCCTCCTATAATAAGTACCTAACCTCTATAAGTATTCTAAATTAAACATAGTTTCCTGAAGCATGAAATATATTGCACACAATTATTGCTTATTTTTGAGATATAATTTAATTACAATAGCTCTCCTTTCCATTTCCTTGTTTCAAACATTCCCATGTAAACCTCCCTGCAATCCTTCCAATTCCTGGTCTCTGTATTCATTGCAATATCATGCATATATGTATTTGTATATGCATACATATCCCTATATATAACTGCTTGAGTCTGTATAATGTTACTTGTATGTATGTTTTCGGGAATGACTGTCACCAATCAACCAATTGGCGTGCTACTTACCTGGAACTGATGTGAACACTTCCTCCCAGAGTACATGGTTTAATGGTTTCAGAAGACACAGACCAGACTTCAAAAGGAGGGAAGCAACCCATATTTATATTCACATATGATAACTGTGAACCCCATTAACTGCCAACTTGGCATAATAAGACCATGGGTTCAGTTGTAACACCCATACTTGGGGAGACATAATACGATGTGTTTGTTTGCTTTGTATTGTATTGTTTTTCTTTTTCATCTGGTTACATCATTAAGCATGATTATTTCTAGCTCTCTTTATTTACCTGAAAATTTTATTTTTCTTAATAGCTAAATTATTCATTTTGTGAATATTCTACATATTTACTATACATTCATCAGTTGTTGGACATGTAGGCATTTAAATAAATTTAAACTCTCATCAGAGGCTCTGTTGAGATATGTCAGTTTTAAAAAGTATGCTATGTCTTAGAGAGTAACCTGAGCATGGGTCCCAGCACCCACACAAGGTATTACAGCAGCTTTAAGTTTACCTTCAGAGGATCTGGCAACTAATTTTGACTTTTCAGGTGTTTCAGGTATATGTAAAAACTAACAGTCACACATACACATATTCTTTTAAAAATTAAATGACTCAATAAAATAATAAGTCTTAAAATGTTCTTTGTTAATTTTTTTACAATTTAGATTTAGTAAAACAATTAATGACCTTTTGATTTGAATTTAGTCCTTTTAAACTATTTCCCTAAAGTAATATGTTAGTACATCTATATTGCTTATAGATTTATCTGTTGAATTTAGTTCTTCAGTATTTTATATAGATAATCAGAGGTTATATCTTCACTTCACTAACATATGCACTTTGCTGTCATAAACTAAATGTAAAAGTATAGATAGGCTTTTAAAATCAAGGTTATGCTCAATAGATGTATTTACAAAACATATTATAGAAAGACTATTTTGTTTTAATTGTAAACTACAAGTATATTTGAATTAGGCAGCTTGTATTTCCCTCCTTTTGAGGAACTGAAGTTCATGGCTTCACCTGTAAAATATGGCTAGAGGATGAAAGGATGAAGGTCACTGTTTGTTTTTCTGTTCTCTGGCTTGCGTTTAGGGTTAGGGTTAGGGTAAGGATTAGGGTTAGGGTTAGGTTAGGGTTAGTATAGGGAGAGAAAGAGAGAAAGAAAGAGAAAGGGGGAAGTGGAGGGAGGAAATGAGAAGGAGGAAGAGCAAGAGGAAGGGATGGAAGTAAAGGAGAGGAAAGAATGTGAGGGGAAAGGAGGGGAGAGGAGGGGACAGGAGGGGAGAGGAAATTTGGATAAAGTAAAAATAAAATTGAGGTGTGAAATTGGATCCTGGTAAGTTTTACATTCATAAGGTTACATTGCCCTGAGAGGATCCTTAGGTTCTACTATGGTCTAGAACTGCTGACTTATTTCTGTTTTCTATGAAGCAACCTCTGCTATCAGTTGAGTTGCTACACCACTCAAGTAGCTTCAAAGGCTTTCTTTGCAGTGGATTCCCTTAGTAAACTTTGTATACTTTGTCAACTTTGTAAACCATTAAGGCAGCTAAGTGGTCAGGACCTGGCCTGAAGAGTTCCAACAGCTAATTCTCTCCCCAAGACCTAACTTCCCCTAGTCCCTGTAACTGATACAAAGGTCTTCTCCAGTTCCTCATTGAGACCCATTCCAGATTATGTTAATTTTATGAAAAATCTAACCAAAAGGTCACCAATCTCTGAGTAAGAATACCCACCTATCCACGAACTTCCCACAGAAACCCACCAATCCATGTGCATGGAAAACACACCAAACTCTGAGCTCTGCCAAACACAGGACTTGAGATATTATCAACCCTTACCTTGGAAATCTCCACCCTAGAAAGCTCTACCTCCCAAGAAGCCCTATATAAACGCAGTGCCTTGCCCAGTACCTTGATGTCTGTTCCCTCCTGGAAACATAGGCAGATTTTCCTGTATTCATCCCTCCATACTCTGGACCTTCCAATAAATTTTTTTTTATGATATTTGCTTCCTGCTGTAACTCTCATACATAGAAAAGAAGAAGCAATGAAGAGATGGGAAGAAGGGAAGAGATGGAGTAGGCTGAGGCACCCAAGCTACTCAGCTTAGCTGGAGATACCCTCCCTCTCAGAGCTATGTAGTTCCTGAGGATGCCTTTCTCCTGAGGAGGCATTACTACTTGGACACTGTGCTAGCTCCGAGCTGTGTGGTACCTAGGCTTCCCAGGACACCTTCCCAGGACACTTTCCCAGGACACCTTCCCATCCAAACAGGAAAGCCAACACTTCCTAGTGTCTGCTTTGCATTTCCTTCAAAGGTCCCACCATTCTCATTATCATGTACTTCCACCCCTGGGACTGTAAGCAGGAAGGAGTCTCCTTTGTTCTGGTATCATGAATACTCAAGAAACTAAGTGATAGTAAGCAATGCATTGCATTCTATTTGGACAGAAGCACAGATGAGATATGAGGTGAAATCTCAAAACACCATAAAGGTATGATTCTAGTCTAAAGTTTGCCTTTCCTGATAAATTAAAAAATATAAAATATAGGAAATTGCAATAATTCCCTTTCATGTTTTGATATCAAATACCAAATACCCTAGCCAAAGCTAAGTTTTGCCATTTTTGTGAATTAGCATCAGTTTCTAGTCAGTTAGCTTCAATTTCTTGATGTTTTTTTCCAAATCACAACTAGAAAGTTGAATAAATTAATTTAATTTTTGGCTCTGCTGCCTCAGCTACATGTCTGGAATGTTATAGATTAGAGATCCCATTTCATGGAAATGGAAATTATTTCCATAATTAACTCATTACCTTCAGTGAATCTTACAAGTAGCAACTGTTACAATGACAGCCACTGTTAAGTCCCAAAAAGTCAAAGGCATTTAATACCAAGAATTGGGAGTGCTCTGGGAAAAAGAAAAGAGATTTCTGACTCTATACCTAGCTGATATTTTGAATGTAAGTCTTTGTCAAAAAATTAGAAAACAGACACAAATCTTATAAGAAATTATCTTCTAACAAAAAACTAATTTCACACAAAAGGCAATCAGTTTTCATACAATAAGCTTGTTCTTATCTAAATCACTCTCAAGAAACCTTGAAACTCATTATTCTGCTAAAAGCCTCCGGCACCTATAACACCATTGATAAATTTTGAAGTTGAGTAAAATAAAGATAAAGGAGGTTACACTTCTATTTGTTGTGATATTTTTGCATTGGGCTTAGAAAAACGCTGTATGAAACAGGCTATCAGGCTATACAGATATCTTCACATTAGGAAAGATAACTAAGAGAAGTAATATAAATCATATAGAAAAAATCATGAATTTTCCTCTAAATTTGAGGACAATTTAAATACACAATTGAATATTATTTCACATATAATATCTGGCAAGTTATGTATGGGAGAAATACAGCTCTTCAGGTTAAGTTTTAAATTAGTTTTTATGATATCCTCAATGATAAGTTGTATCCTTTGCTTGTTATAACTTACATAAAAGTAGGAGGGTACAGCATGTTTTCCCTAATCTTCTATTTAAAAAAGAAGCAATTATAAGCATTGTAGGCTTTCTTTGTCTTAAGTTATATAGAGATTTGAACTATAGAGATATAGAAATAGAGATCTTATTTGGCAATGTGTTTCACTCCTCTACATTTCTTCTAATTACTCTTCTCATCTTATAAAGTAGATATCCAAAACTAAAAATCTAACTCTTCTGAAAACCAACTATTATTTGAATATATTTGCCTTATTCCTTCCTAATCATAAAATGCTTTGAAAGGAGAGTCTTCATGTCTATACATAGAGTGCTACATCACAAACTTGTGTAGTCAATCAATGTCTTGTGGGATCTCCCTTCTTGGAAATCAAACAGGATTCATGAAAACAGCCATAAGCGTGTTCATGTGGAAGTGAAAACTCATCTGGCCCAGTCCCTAGACAAAGAACTATAACTAATGAATGTGGAGAGCAGGAGACATATTTTCCCTGGCATGATCTTTAATACTAATGACCAGCTCTGAAACCATATACATACAAGAAACATATTTCTAAGAAAGGTGCAATAAGTTTACGTTATAAAATATCTAAACTCTACAAAATTATGTGACTTTCAAACTGTGATTCATAATTTGATGCAATATTTATTCAATTCTGAGTGAGATACTCTTTATTTTATATTTACTCACTGAAGGAAAAATGTATCATGTATCATTTCTTTGAATGAGCTTAATATTCATCATTGTTTTAATGTTGAATTCTGTAATACTCTCAAATGCATATACTCACTCATAACATATTCAGTTAAATTCTGTGTCCAAACCAACCAGAAAAGATCATTTCATATATCCTTGGGCTTTTGTTTTATTCTCTTAATTTTGAAATGTCAATTGTGTGCATTTATGGAGTTCACTGTAGTATTTTCATACATATTTATCATGTGCACTAATCATCTCCATCCATCCTTCTGTATAGGAATCCTCTCTTCCCAGGCACCTCACATTGGCAATACGAGTTTTGCATAAGCTCTTCTAGTACTACCCCTTATTGATTACTATCACTAACACTCATTGTTTTTCTGTTCTGTACTTGTAGAAACATAAGTGTGATCTGACACTCGTTAGTAGATAAAACTATCCCGTGCTCATTTGCCTTAAGTGTTACTTCTCTTATTAAATCATTAACTCTGCCTAGAATATTTTATCTCTCACTTCCTATTTTACCCTAAGCATAGAATTCCAGTAAATAAAGGTATTTTACTTAAAAATAAATCAATGGCTTATAATTTCCACTCAATGTCTTTATTAAAATATCATGAGTATAATATCCATCATTCTATTTGCATTAAATTAATGTTTAGGTTATAAGATGCATCATAACAAATGCAGAATCTATTTAGAGCAATAACAATCCTATGTAATATACAAGCTCATTTTGCTTTCTTCACTTTCAAGTATTTGTCTGTATGTATTTCTTTGTGTATGGGTATGTGTGCTCTTGACACTCACTGTGCATAAACGTTGAAAGTCAATTTAATAGGTTCTAGTCTTTCAACTTTCTATTTGAAAACATCTTAGTCTGCAGCCCAGGCAAGTCAGTAATTCGCTGTGTGAAACAGATGAGCCTGAAGATGTGCTGACTCTTCTTCTCTTGCCTCCTATATGATAAGAATAAAGATGTGAGCCATCCAAGTGGCTCAAAGAAGCCAAACAAAGAACTCGTTTCATTTATTAACAAAAGCCAGCTCATACTTAAATTCCTAGGAGTACAAGATAGAATAAAAATGGGTAGTAGATATATATTTATGAGTAATGAACAACACTAGAAAATTTATGCAAAATTTTACTGCCATGGCCATGTTTCTAAACGGAATGAAGTATGAACATGATTAGTGTACATGGTAAATACGTATGAATTAAATTGGACATTCTATAATAATGATTTTCTTTTTTTATGAAATAACCTGGTATAAATTTAACAATGCTAAAAGCAGAACAGCCAGGAAAGAGGTATATATATATATATATATATATATATATATATATATATATATATATTCAGTACTTACTTTGAAAACCCAAAAGCAGCATTGCTGTGTAAAGACAAATGACCACCTGGAACCACATAGCAAGTTCAGATTTTTTTAAATAGATGATGTAAGTTACGCACTTAAAAAAAATTCAAACAGCTAAATGTTGGGAGCAGAATAAAAGACAAATGAGTAGGATGTTTATTGCTTATTTTCACAATTTTGTCACTTGTAATGATAGATGTTTTAAACATAGTGCTGCCCAGGGTAATAAATACAAAGTGCAGTTAATGAGTGACAAAAATACATTGTTCGCTAACTTGTTATTGGTGTTCTTTGTCTAATCACTATATGAAAATTTCACTTACTAGCATTCCTTAAAAATATAAATTCTCTATGTACATAGTTCTATTTGTCCTTAGTAATAACGATTGAAATGTAAAGAACTCCCAAAACTTAACACAATATCTCAATATATGTATCTTAACAATCCACGTTTGAGGTGAGTATGATAGCTCAAAGGGAAGTGTGCTTGCCCCCAAGTCAGACAACCTAAGTCCAATATCTGGAAATGGTCATCTAGCCTCCAAACATGCCCTGGCAACTGAGTGTCCCACCATCATATCTACTTTAATATATTCAGCATACTGCAAGATTGTAACTGCATACATGTCCTAATATCCATCTAATTGTGATTGGAATAATAAAATCAAAGACACTGATGTCACATGCTTTTCATATTACTCAGCACGAAGCTGTCTGTGGCTTCCTCTATCTCTGTGACAAAGCAAAATTTCCTTTATGTGGGGTGAAGCTACACAGTCTGTGTGTATAAGTACAGATATATATGTTGTAAAAATATATGAACTTTTAAAGGTTTGTTCATAATTGCTAAATAAAATAGGGATGGCAGTCATCTCACAATATGTACTAGTTCTATGTTTGCTTTTATTTTAAAATTCCACAGTGGTGAAACCATCAGCTAAGTGTTTGCATGGACCTTCAATCAGCATATAAGCAATTTAAATTATATAAAATAATTAAATGTATCATTGTTTTCAATGTTTAAAAATTGTTTGTATAACAGTATCTAACAGATGCTTTCCATCTTCAAATTTTTCAATTTGTTTTCTTTGCCAAACCCCCCAGAAAAATAAATATAATAAAGGGCTGGCTTAATTTAAAAAAATATTCTTGTTTGGTATTTTCCATCAAATTAGAGGACACATTTAGACTTATTCTTCAGATTCCCACCATATTGCTAAATGTTAATAAAATAAAACAATTATCTATGCATTATTTTTAAAATGTGTTTGCTTTTGGTGTGTAGGGCGGGCTGGATGTGGGTGCACGTGCATACATTGTGCCTGTGCAGAGCTCAGAGGACTGTTGATGGATGGCACTCCTCTCCTTTTCCCTTGTGTGTTAAGGGATCAATTTCAAGTCCTCAGTATTAGCTGTAACACCATTCCCTGCTGAGCCGTCTTACCAGTTCTCTCTTCTCTGGAGTATTTTACCATATGCCACAGTATCACACATTATTTAGCTTCCCCAAGAAAACCATCAATATTAATATATTAGAATAACTGATACTTAAGCTTCACAGAGATTGTGAATCTCGCTGACGATAAATATTAGTTTCTTCAGAAATTTAAACACAAATATTGAAATAATAATTCAAAGTTGCTAAATAAGTATTCAAAATTATATAACAATGAAAAGAATATGAGTCATCTTAAGTATGAGAAGCCATCATTCTTTAAAGTGTACACAGGTTCTTTAAAATACTACTGATTCCAAGGTTTTGCAATTCAACGGTATTATTTTTGGGCTTGCATATTTCCAGGGAACTTTGAAAACATATTTTATTCTCTTTAATAACCTCAAGAAATATACCTCAATAGCAATTCAGTGTTGATGTAACAACAAAGAAACAAATGTAGGATTATATGTCAGAACAAAAAGTTACAATTCTCCTGGTAACATTAAGTTAGCACTATTCTATAGCCTGCCCAATAAAATATGCATTTAGGAAGCTAACTGGTAATTTACAATACTACATATTATATATATTGAATGAGGATGTTACCATCCCCAGGGAAAACTTAATTTATCTGGCTTTGCATTAGTAAGTCTTAAATTAATAACATTCACAATTAGAAAGTTCTAGTCTACAGCTGCAGTCATTCTATGCCTGTTTATCTTTTCCTTTAACATCTTTCATATATTGACTACCAAATGGAGTATAAAACAGTTAGAAATATGTTGAGATGATGTTTTATACATTATATTATTAGCCCCCTCATTTTTCTAGTATAATGTTCTGCTATTAGCATATTTTATGATAATATGATAACTGCAGTTGATAGAACAACAAATGAGAAAGAAATCCTTGCCAGTTGAGGATCCAGATGCAATTCTTCTATTCTTGAATTTTAAGTAAAAAATTTATGTACTTATTTAAATAATGATGAGTTGAATCCACGCAGTGCCATTGTTTAAGAATCATGGGACATAGGCAATACTGGAGGGACTCCTAATTGTTAGGGCTCCATGCTTCCAGCTGAGAACAAGATTCCATGCCACAAACTCCACCTAGCTAACTCAACTACAAGGAAACATTCGAATAAACACATACAGCTTTTGGTTTATCAAAGTATTTGTTTTACAAGCTCTTTTGATATAACATTCCCCACTAATGTATACCAAAACACATACAAATAAAATTAATATTACAATACTTGAGTGATCCTTAATAAATCTAAAGAAGACCATGTGACTTTAAACACAGGGTAATTTATTCCTGAATTACATGATATAACTTTACATTTATTAAAAAAAAGTAAGTGTATGGGAACTGGCAATATTTTTCCAGACAGCTTTCCATCCAAAATAATTTTATCATAATTCTGCAAATTTGTTTGCAAAGAAATTGAAGTCGGCAATAGTAAAAGTCACATTTATTTTTCAGTAAAATTAAGACTGAAAGCTTATCTGTTGTGTTTCCTGCCAACTCTACTATACTATTGTAGTATAGCTGCTACATTGTATTCCTTGTGATAACTGATGCGGTCAGACAGAATAAATAAAATGCATCCACTGTTTTGGTAGAGTACATAGACTGTGGTTGAAAGAAGCTTCAATCAAGCCATAGCTGTGTATTTATTTAATCCCAGCACTCAGGAGGCAAAGGCAGGTGTATATCTTAATTCAAGGTCAGCATGGCTTACAAACAAGTTCCAGGACAGTCAGGGATATGCAGAGAAACCCAGTATTTTCTTTAGGTCAGGGTATTATGTAAAATACTTGATATAAAGATAATTATTAATGGTACTTGCCATGCTTCTAATATAAGTGTATTTCTAGATTCTATAAAGTACTCTTAAAATAATTTTGAAGACTAAAACAACTGTAGTCCTTGGTCATTGAACTTTCTAGACATTCTCAATGCATTTCAACATAGGAATATGTGTATAACAAGATTTCTGAAGTATAATCCAGTGTTTGTATATTTACACATAATCAAGTTTTCCAAAACCTAACTGACTCATAAGGGTTGAGTCATTAGTGAATCTATGTGGGAGAATATGTTCCTTTGCCAGTTTTGGAGCTTTTTTTCAATGTGTGGTTGTTGTTCCTAAACTTTGTTCCTTCACCTGAGCTGAAATCTGTTACATCAGCCTTTGCTTTCAACATGTCCGGTTCATACTTTTCACTCTCCTCTTATCTTTCTATGTTTGCCCTTTTATGGGCACTTTTTGTTCTTCCAAAATTTTGATGTCTTCTAACGAAAATCTTGATGATTCCATGGCAATCAAGAGAGACTAAGCAGTGGTTCTCAACTGCTGTGGATCACGACCCTCTCACAGCTGTCATATATTAGATATTCTGCCTTTCATCCCTTTACACTAGAATCCATAAGAGTAGCAAAATTACAGTCATAAAGTAGCAACAAAAATAATTGTATGGTTGGATTATCACAACATGAGGAACTGTATTAAAGGGTCACAGCATTAGGAAGGTTAAGATGATGAACAGAAATGTACAGGCAAAAAGAAATTACTTACACTAGAAATGAATTACTCTATAAATGCATGGTAAAAAACTTCACAAATCTGGAGACTATGTTGTGTAAGCTCTGTATTTATTCTATTGATTAAGACACACATACCCCTGAGAAGACACTATCCACTAGACACTAGAAAGGAAAGACTGGGGCAGACAAAAGAGCTAAGTTGGAAACACTTCAGATGAGTTGAATTAAGAACCTTGCTGTGCAAAAATAAAGAAGCAAGTTTGATCCCCAGAACACATGTTAGCATACAGTTGTAATCACAGGGTAAGTGAGTGAAAACAGGGAGAATGTATGGGCCAATTTGGTGTGCTTCACGCGTCACTGAGAGATCCTGTCTCAAAAACCAAGGTGAGTGACTCTTACAAAAATGACACCCAATATATATCTCTAATACCTACAAACAGAAACACATACCTTCATATAAACCTGAATAAATGTTTATACCCATTCATGTGAGTGCACAGACACAAACACTCAGGATCTGAAGGTCATTAGTAGTAATTAAAGTGAATTGTTGAAATTTTTTAGAATCTCAAGTTTTAATTAGAAAAATTTAACAACCATTTGAAGTATTTTTGCTTTTTAAAGTCCTGTTATTTGTTTACATTTCAAATGATTTCCCTCTTTCCAGTTAGCCCCGCCCATCTCATCCCCCTCTTCCCATTCCCTTTTGCCTCTGATAAGGGTGCTCCTCCACCCACTCACCCACACCCACCTTACCACTCTAGCATCACACTATGCTGGGGCATGAAACCTCCACAAGACAAAGAGCCTCCCCTCCCACTGATGTCAAGTAAGTCCATTCTCTGATACATATGTATCTGGAGCCATGGATCACTCCATATATAATCTTTGGTTGCTGGTTTAGTCCCCAGGAGCTCTGGGTTGTCCCTTTAGTTGATATTGTTCTTCCTATGAGGTTGCAATCCCCTTCAGCTCCTCCAGTCCTTCTCCTAATTCTTCCATTGGGGTCTCCAGGTTCAGTCCAATGGTTGGCTCTGAGTATCTGCGTTTGTATTAATCAGGTCCTGGTACAACCTTTTGGAACAGCCATACTAGGCTCCTGTCATGGAAGCACTTCTTGGTATCAACAAGAGTGTCAGAGTTGGCTTTCTACAGATGGGGTGGATCCCAAGGTGGGGTGGCCTTTCCTTCAATTTCTGTTCCATTTATCTGTTCCTATCTTTCCTTTGGCCAGGAGCATTTCTGGGTTAAAGTATTGGAATACCCAAGAAACAATTCATGTATCACTTGATGCCCAAGAAGAATGAAGGAGAGACTCCTAGTCCTGGAAAGACTCAATGCAGCAGTGTAGGGGAATACCAGGACAGGGAAGCAAGAAGGGGTTGACTAGGGAACAGGGGATAGGGAAGAGAACTTATGGGACTTTGGGGGAGGGGCAACCAGGAAGGGAGAAATCATTTGAAATGTAAATAAAGAATATATTGGATAAAAAAGTATTTCTTAAACTGCTAAATTCTCAATTGTTAACTTAGGATTCAGCATTTAGGAATGCTTCTGTCTTGCTAAAACATAAAATTTAGTAAATATAGGAAGATTATCTGATAATTTGGTAGCTTTATGTGTATGATTTACTGAACTACAGAATTAATTTATATACTTATTGTGGTGTTTAGGATTAACTTCTAGACTTTAAATATACTTGCAAAGTACCCTCACTGACTTTCTACACTAAACCTTAAATTTTCAGCAAATAATCTTGCTGTGTCCTATCATGGCCTCCAACTTTGAGTCTATTATAACTAGTCTTTCAATGTAGGGATTTGAGCAATGTGTGTTACAGCAATTTTTAAAACTTTAAAGACAGAACAATGACTAGTTTTTTTTAAAAAATAAACATGTCTTGAATATTTGAATTATTCCATTTTAAAAAAACACATAGCTGTTATATTCATTTCAACTGAGAAATAGTAATAAAAAATCAAACAAAACATAACTTGACTTTTGTTCGGAGTAAACAAGCATTCAAATTAGTGACAGGTAAGCATGGGACAGCTTCACAGGTAGGAGAGGGGAGTCACTTGGATTTCTACTGGAAAATGCATCTGCGTAGACATACATACATATTTGTATATATATGAGTTATTTTGCATTACTATCTGTTATCTACAATTTTCAGAGCTGTGAAGTAGCTTAAAGCCATTTACTATGTTGTGGGAGTGGCTGTCCCTTCATATTTACAGCCTTGCCTACAGCCAAGGGAAGAAGATTAAGCGCAGCATACACACAAAGGGCTGTGAATCTTGGAGACTATCTGTAAAGTCATCCTATACTGATACCGTAATCAATTTCACATGCTTTAAGTAGTTATTTAAATTTCTATACACTGTTAGTATGCATTTTAAGGATTTTTTTCAGGATGAAGTTTTCCAAATACAGTAAGAAATTTTCCACTGGAAAAATTGAATTACTGACTTCAAAGAAAAAGAAACAGCTTTGAAATAATGATCAGGAAATAAGTCTTCAATTTATTTCCAACCTGAAAATTTAAATCTCTGCTCTATTGTAATAAAACATTGATGGGTTGATTATTATACTTGTTTGTGATTCCCTATCAATAAAAGTATTTTCTGGATTATATTTCTTTTAAAGTTTATATATGAGCAGAGCTTTTTTTCTCTCACATTCGATGGGCAACATTCCCATGTATAGATGAGTATACTAAAGGGTATGATATAACAATGTATATACATGATAAGCAATGTATTTTTAGCAAAAGCCAAGCAAGCAAGCAAATAAACAAATAGCAAAAATTCTGCTATTCTCCAAACCTTTGTCAATATCTTTCTGTAGAATTTAACAAGACTATCATCCTGAGTATGCCATATTTCTTTAGCCCTTTCTAATCATCTGAAGCATACATTTTGCACCAATTAAAATGCAATTTTTATTGGCAACAGAGTGGAAAAATTTTACTCCAAAGAAATGTATCACGAATTGGCAAAGTTTGTCACATGGTATAATTTTGAAGCCATAATTGCAAAATTACATTATTGAAGTTGAAGGAACAATTACAATATAGTTTATTTAAGCTGTCTGAAAACTTTCATTGTGAATGCTAATTTGTCACCAAACTAATTTGGGAGTTGATAAAAGAAACATGAATATTTTCACAGAATTTGCAGTTTATAATTTGATCATTTGATAATAATCTTTGCAAGGGGGAGTGCCTGATCATAAAAGACTATCCTAGGTGGGCTTGTTGACTACTTACACCTAAAATAGAGGGCAAAAGATTGTCATGAGAGAACTGCCTTTTAAGTACTTGGTTTTCAGACATGCTATGGTTTATAGGCTGAAGGCTAGAGAAGGGTCTTCATCTCTGATCTGTAAATGCTTTGAAGTTCCTTCCTGTTGAGGGAGGTGTGCCCACATCCTTGTAAGTAATTCCTCACTAACTTTGTAAGGAAGCCAAAATATTCATTGGTTTCCCAGAGTGTTCTTTGGCAGAATCATGTTTTGTTTTTACTTGGAAATGTCAGAGAAAAAGGTAGATATTACTATGTCTCCCTTGGGGATGAAATTTCAGCAAAACTTACATTTGATTTTATGATTGGGAATATGGAGATATCATGACAAGTCTACTCCCATATAGCACAAAACAGGGACAAAGTGGAAGACAGAAATGAATTGTGAAATGAAATATGCCTTCTGAACTTTCAGTGAAACAGTGTTTAGAGTCATATCTATTTTTTTTTTCTGAATGCCAGCCTTGTGTCTCTAAAGCTTGGAAAAGTCACACCAATCATTCTTCAGTATCAGCTATCATATGCAATTGTAGTGTTTAAATACTTCCATTTCTTGGGTCATGTAGGCACTTTGGGTTAGTGTTGTATACTTGGATTTATCTTTCCTTCAGCATTTAACATGGTTCAGAATTGAGCAATTGTCAAAACAATGAATTTCTGGAGGCTATAGAATGTTTTTCCTTTCCTCTTTGCAGAAGCCTGAGTATTGTTAACATCAATAGGGAAAAGATTTACAGAGAAGCACAAAGAAGGGCAGTCTTTGTTCTTTCTATAGCAGGCAGTAGTTCTTTTAATTTACTATTGCAATAAAACGAGAAATGATAACACTTTTCTTAAAAGGGAAAACATATTTTCTAATAGTGGTAATATTTTTAATCACAAATCCCACTTACGCAGCATGATCCCAGATAAATGTATCAGAGTATTTTACTATGTGAGTTATTGTCTAAGCTCTAAGTAGCCTACTGTAGGGAGAGCAGATGGTGGGAGTTTATATCTTTTGTGCTTCTCTGTTATTGAGGTGGATTATATGAGAAGATAATTGGCAGGGTTTTGCACATAATTGATATAAAATGCTGTTTAGGCTCTTCTCCTATTGGTCAACTTTCTAGGACATCTGGGAAACAATCTCCTGGATTACATCAGAAAAGACATAACTTTCCATCAACAGTATACTCCCAAAATGTATTAAAAATGCTTTGTAACTATTCATTAATTTCAGGGAAGAAACTCACCTTGGTTTTTGAAAAGAAAAATGCTTGATTTGAAACTGAGAAACTACTAGTTCAAAAAAAAAAAGGAAATTCATTTGTTTTGTCTTTATGTAAATGAATAGGAGAATAGGTAACTGTATAAATCCAAATTAGTGGTAAACAAAAAAACAGTATGTCACAGCCCAGTTTGTGGCACAGGAGTTTCCTCCATAAATATCACCCTTTAGCAGTATACATTATAATGAATTTACATGCATCACTATTTGTCTTTTGAGGCTTATGAAACACAGGTAAAGTGTGAATGATGGTAATCTTCAAAACAGCAAACAGAGGACAGAAGCACCTATTCAACCTGGTGAGGCATGCTATTTAGTTATCACACCTTCCCTAGTGCATTTACTATTCCTCCTAATTACTGAACTTGAGTGTTTTCCACCGATAACATATTGTTATTATCATATTTTACAAATTCATAATCCTATATGTCACTTGAATTGTAGTGTTTCTTCTGTTCATTTTCTGACTTGACTAAATGTCATGTTGGATTCCGCAGTGGCAGCTAAAGAGGATCGTGGCCATAGACAGATGTTTGATATTGTTGATATACACATTGGGAAAGGTACAATGGCAGAATATAAACACGTATCTTTATGGCTACTCTTATGCTAGAAATAAAGTTGCACAAAATGTAATATGCTTGGTTTCTTTAACATCTAATAAAATTAACTTTAAGCAGATTAATAGAAGGAAATGTATATTCACTGAACAGGTTATGACAGATATTTGACATTTATTTGACAACACGAATATGATATGTCATATCTAGTCAAATATTATAAGTAATATGTAACATCGTTATAGATAATATGCAATTGTAGTTATGTGTACTATGTGAGCATCTTTAAATTTATTTTAACCTCACTCAAAAAACTGATGGTTAGGGACTAATCATAGTTTTAACTTTGAAGGATACTGTTGAAACACATATAAACTTCTAAAATCTTGTCGCATACATCATTTCTGTTTCTCTTTAGAGTCTGCTTATTCTTTCTTCTCACTAAGTCCTACTTACTTTTTACTTCCTTAAGACTTCTTTCAGGAGCTGAGACAATCTTAAAGTACAGAAGCTGTTTATATTTCAGATACAACATTATCTTTGGTTAACTTCCTTATCTCTTTTTTTAGTGTCCAAATATTACATAATTTTGTGTTATCCTTAGCCATTCACAAAACCCGCAGATTTTCTTCAGGAAATCTGTCTATAGAATAATGATCTTAATATAGAATATTTCATTTAAAATTCATCAAGTGTAGAAAGGATGGAAAATGTGAATTAAAATCTAGAAAGCATTATGGCCAGTAAAAATAAAATAACATGGAGGATGATAGTTGGTCACACACTGATGGATGCATATATGACTATAAGCAACATAAAATGTGATTCCCAATATTTGGAATATTTGATAGCTCCACTGAAGAATGGTCCTCAGCAGCCTAGGTAACAGTCAAATTTTTGTTTGCTTGTTTTTTTCAATGTTTCCAGAAACTAAAAGATCAAGTAACAATGATGAATGAAAATTACATGCTGATTATTTATTTCTATAAAACTGCTCATTCTTCAGATTTCAATGAAATCAACAAAAATGATGGGAAGGGACACAGAAACATATACTAATTCATGGTTTGGTAAGATTTGTGAGTTTCTCGTGAATACCTGCAACACTCTTCAACTTCTTGTCTCTTTATCCTTTTATTAAACTTAAAATGCAACTTTTGTTAATTCACTTTTATACCCTCTTCTCCTTTCCTTTTTAAAACTTCCCAGAAAACAACTTCTGTAGGTACTTGTATTATGAATGCTAATTGTGATCCCCAAAAAATTATGTGCAGGAGAGTGTCTGCATGTTGCTTCTGGGAACCTGGCCCCAGTTGGTTCTGATTGGTTAATAAAGATGCCAGTCCCTAATAGCTGGAGAGGACAGACAGAGGCAGGATTTTAGGATTTCCTGGGGTTGGGACCAAGAAGAAGGGGAGAGGGAGATCCGCCATGCTGGGGGTGTGTAGAGTAGAGGAGAGATGCCATGCCTGAGAATAGTGCAGGACAGAGAGACTTAGTTGCCAAGGAAATGAGCTGGAAAAGCATGGTCCAGAGGGCTGCTCAGTTGGGTTCAGAGCATCCAAGACAGAGAAAAGAATTACTAGGTAATAACACAGAATCAGCTCCATGGAGGTTAGCAGACCAGCTAGTGTGCTGCTCAAGGCATATTAAAATAAAAAGGTTGCATCTCTTTCATTTGGAAACATAAACCATTGAGGTGGGTAGTAAAATCTGTGACTGCATTTATTACTAATTTTTTTAATTCTGTAAATTTCTATTCATTTATTTAAAGGTAATTTACAAATATTTTAAATGTATATACATTTAGCATTTTTAAGCCATGCTGGAAGGAGATTGCTTATTTATTTATTTTTTAATCAAGAAACAAATCTATAAAAGGGTCCTCCAATTTTGTCCAGATTACTTCAACTTTCTGTAAACCCTAGGAAATGTTGCTCTCAAAACTGAAATTTTCCCGTTAACATATGATCTATGTCTGATATTTCCCATTTTCCTTGTGGCCTTTGCTTTAACTTGGAGTCTCACCTCTTCACCTGAAAATCTCTGTAGCAACTTAAGTTCAGTAAGTTCAGACTTAACTCCATATCACCACCAACACCCCCAATCCTGTTTCAAGCATTATATTACCTAAACTCTTCTAAGCCTATCTGAAAGTACATACTTACAAGCTTCTATCTTTCATAGTAATTGCTAATATCAGAATAACTATACTTAAAAATTTAACTTAACATCCCAACAGTTACTTATAATTTATACTTCTGCAGAATTCAGCAAACTTTATGAAAAAAATAGAAATGGATTTCTTTTTAAAACACCAATTGATTACTAATTAAGATATTTAAATTATGTATAATTTTAAACAATATTTTTGGTTATTAATAACTGAAATATTAGAATGTAATTGCCAAATGAGAATTTGTTTCTATTCTTCAAAATTGTAGCAGTTAAAGTAACAGGTAAAGAGGAAACCATGTGTAGCTTACATGTTATGAAATGGAAGTAGAAGCTCCATCTGCTCTTTCTCTGGGAAACACATACTGCTTAGATTTACAACTAAATTGAAAATGATTTCTCATTTCGAACATATAAAAAAGCTCCTCTATGAACATTTTCAGTTGTTCTTCACAAAGATAAAATATTTTTAATTATCTTTAATATTTTGTTACAGTCCAGTCTTCCCCCCACCCCATCGCCAAGTTTATGTCCTGATACCACCACCCCACAAGGCCTCCCCATTCCCTGGGCCTCAAGTCTCTCAAGGGATAGGTGCATCTTCCATCCCTTAGACCAGAACAGGCACTCTATTATATGTGTGTCAGGGCCTCAAATCAGCTAGTGTAGGTTGACTGTTTGGTGGCTCTGTATCTGAGAGATCTCGAGGGTCCAAGTTAATTGAGACTGCTGGTCATACTATGAGTTTGCCCTCTGCCTCAACTTCTTCTCACCTTTCCTTAATTCAACCACAGGGGTCCCCAACACCAGTTCATAGGTGGGGTGTAAGTATCTGCACCTGACTCCTTTAGCGGCTTAGTAAACCTCGCCAAGATTATGTCTAAGCCATGCTTAGACTCCTGTCTGTAAGCATACCATAGGATCAGTAATAGTGTCAGGCCTTGGAGAGTCACCTTGAGTTGAGTCCCAGTTTGTGCTTGTCACTGGACCTCCTTTCCCTCAGTCTCTTCTTGATTTATGTCCCTACAGTTGGGACAGGAATAATTCTGGGTCAGTGTTTTTGACTGTGGCATGGCAACCCCATCCTTTCACAGGATGCCCGGTCTTTCTCCTGGAGGTGGACTAGATAAGTAACCTTTCCCCACTACTGAACATTTCATCAAAGGTCCCTCCCCTGAGTCCTGTACATCTTTCAACACCAAGGTCTTTGGTTCATACTAGAGGGTTCCCCTATGTCCTACCTCCTGAGGTTGCCTGTTTCCATTCTTTCTGCTGGCCCTCAGGTTTTCACTCCTATTCTCCCTCCCCAAAATACCTGATCATGTTTTCCTTTTCCCCTCCCTGTCACCTCTCCCACCCAGGTTCCTCCTTGACTCTGACCCCAATGCACCTCTATGATTGCTTTCTTCTCCCTCCCAAGTAGGATTGAGGCATGCTTACTTGGGACCTTCAGCTTGTTGAACTTCTTGAGTTCTGAGGAATTTATCCTGAGTATTCTATAGCTTTTTGGCTAATATCCACTTATTGATGAGTACATAACATGCTTTTGGGTTTGGGTTACCTCACTCAGGATGATATTTTCTAGTTCCATTTGCCGGCAAAACTCAGGATGCGGAAGTTCTTTTTTTTTTTTTTTTTTTTTTTTTTGGATATATTCTATATTTACATTTAATTTCCCTTTTTCTGGTTCCCCATCCCCCAAAGGTCTCACATGCTTTTTTCCCTCCCCCTGTTCTCCCATCCACCCCTTCCCACTTCCCTGATCTGGTATTCTCCTACACTGATCTTTTGATCCTTTCCAGCATGTGTCCACTCCTTCCTTACTGTTGGATATCGTTTGATATGTGGATTGTGGATTTGGTGTCCCAAGAGTCTAGGCTAATATCCACTTATCAGTGAATGCATACCATGGGTATTCTTTAGAGACTGGGTTACCTCACTTAGTATGATGTTCTCTAGCTCCACCCATTTCTCTAAGAATTTCATGAATTCATTGTTTCTATTGGCTGAATAGTACTGCATTGTGTATATATACCACATTTTTTGTATCCATTCCTCTGTAGAGGGACATCTGGGTTCTTTCCAGCTTCTGGCTATTATAAATAAGGCTGCTATGAACACAGTGGAGCATGTATCCTTATTGCATGCTGGGGAATCTTCTGGGTATATGCCCAGGAGTGGTATGGCTGGGTCCTCCGGAAGTATAGTGTACAGTTTTCTGCCAGACTGTACAGGAACTACCAGACTGATTTCCAGAGTGGTTGTACCAGCTTGCAGTCCCACCAGCAATGGAGGAGTGCTCCTCTTTCTCCACATCCTTGCCAACACCTGATGTCTCCTGAGTTTTTAATCTTAGCCATTCTGACTGGTGTGAGGTGAAATCTCAGGGTTGTTTTGATTTGCATTTCTCTAATGACTAATGATGTTGAACATTTTTTAAGGTGCAAGCCCAGAGAGCTGGACCCCAGCAGTTGTCAACAGCCTTGCAGAGCTGTAGGTGCCCAGATCTCCCGCCGAGCTACTCTGGCTTTGTGCACAGGCAAGAGCCTGATGGGGTAGTCTGTGCTAGGCTAGGTCTCAGTCCACACACTTGACCCCAGCTGTCCTCAGTGACCTGAAGCAAGACGGTGGCCTCGCTGCAAGCACAGTGAACCAGTCCCCAGTAGTCAGCCACAGCGGCCGAGCTGTAGGTGCACAGACCTCCTGCTGAGTTCCTCTGGCTCTGGGCTCCAGCATGAGCCTGATGGGGTAGTCTATGCTAAGCTAGGTCTTTGTCCATGTACCTGACCCCAGCTGCCAACAGTCCACAGTGTCCAGAGGTAAGATGGCGGCCTCCCTGCAAGCCCGGCGAGCTGGTCCCCAGCGGTCGGCAACCTGCCCAAGTTCTTAATAGCTGAGTGATATTCCATTGTGTAAATGAACCATATTATTTTTGTTTCTATTTCTCTATTGTGGGACATTCCAGCTTCTGGCTCTTACAAATAAGGCTTCTATGAATGTAGTGGGACACGTGACCCTGTGGGATTGTGGAGCATCTTTGGTTATATGTACAAGAGTAGTATAGCTGGGTCTTTATGTAGATCTATTTCCAATTTTCTGAGGAACCTCCAGTTAAATTTTCAGAGTGGTTATACCAGTTTTCAATCCCACCAACAATGGAGGAGTGTTCCTTTATCCATATAGTCACCAACATATACTGTCACCTGTTTTTAATCTTAGCTATTCTAATTGGTATAAGGTGGGATCTCAAGTTAGTTTTGATTTGCATTTCCCTGATGACTAAGGACATTGGGCATTCTTTAAGTGCTTCCTGGTCATTTAAGATTCCAGTGTTGTGAATTCTCTCTTTAATCTATACCCATTTTTTGATTGGTTTGTTTGGATGTTTTGGAGGTTAGCTTCTTGAATTCATTGTATATTTTGGATATTAGCCTTCTATCAGATATGGGGTTAGTGAAGACATTTTTCCAATCTGTAGATTGAATATTTGTCCTATTGACTCTGTCTTTTGCCTTACAGAAGCCTTCCAGTTTCATGATTATTGACTTTTAAAAAATGTCTGTTGATTAAAATATTGATATAACAAAATCTGATTTCATTATTAGCTCCACATGGGTCACAGTAGTTTCATAGCTCAGTATTACCATATTAATTATTCTACATTGGACAACAAATAAACTGAGACCAACACAAAATTTTAGAAAAATGTAGTTTAATGATAAAATTGAAATTTGTACCTACTTGGAAATAAACATGATATTAGGTAAAATAGATTTGAAGTGACGTATTTTATTCTTTTAAATCTACCTTTAATGTTCCAGTTTCACATTTTTCCACCTATGGTATTCAATTTTTTTGCTCAAATTCTCTTGGAAGTAGGGAAACCCTGCATCATGATCAACCTACTGTGGGTCATGCTGTTAAACAAAGGGGATACTTTCTCACCCAACATCTATCAAATGCCAATAGTTCTTCATTTGTCTGTTTAGTAACATTTATTCCTGTTAAGTGTTATGACTTCCTTAACTATGTACAAATTCACAATTATTTGTACCATTAATCTTTTCATAAATACAATCATCTCTGGTAGGTATAGAATAATCAATTGCTAGATACATATTAATACACACACATATAAAGAATTTCCCTGGTAATTGCTAAAATATAAAATAAAGTCAAGTCAGACCACTCAACTTAATGATGATAAGATTCAGAATATTGTTTTCTTTGGGGAAAGCCAGAGAAAAAGTATGTTTGTGTTAGAATTAGTCATAAAACTCCATTCTCTATATTGATGAATTTAGGAGTAAATATTTAAGAGAATATACACTCTATCTTTTCTTTTTCATTGTGCAAATATTTCAACATATTTATTTAGTCTTAAACTAAACAGTTCAGTTGGTTTCATATATCCTAGTAAAGTATTTTAAATTATTACTTATGTTATTAAATTGAGCCTGGAAATTTACATGTGATTATCCTTACACACAAATCTACCCTTTTCCTCTAATGTTCTAGACTGAATCCAGAGATAACTTTGTGTGGAAGAATTCAGTAACAATACAAAATTTCTAGCTTCTGTTGAAATCCAGTCTTCTCAAAAATGCTTGGACTCTGAAATCCAATTCTGAAGCTTTTCTTTTTTAAATTTACTTCTAGAGGCTGTGTTTAGGACATGGCTGCCTGCTGTCTGTGTTATAGCATTTAGGTGGTATATTTAAGGGAACCATGCAGAGTTAAACCAGAAAAGTAGTCTTAAAATCAAAGAATTTCACAGAGCCAAAATTTCAGAAATGAAGCTGAGTTTATTTTACAAAATGTTATGAACTGTGTTCTTTCCCAGAATAACTTTGAGAAGGTCAATAATTTTATAAAATTCAGCTTATATTCTGTCTATGATAAAGAATATATAAGCACTAATATCAGAATTGGTGTGTTTTGTGTGCAATAATAAAATACTGTCATTTTTCTGTATGAAAATTGCCATTACATTGCATAGTAAAATAATGTGCATGATTAATCATTAATTATTTATTACTTATTTACATCTAGGTCTCTTCTCTTTAACATATTCAGTAATAAATAACAGATACTCTCTGTGCTTTTGTTAAAGAAACAAGAAAATTAATATACCAAGCATAAAATTTTATAAAAATTAAGGGCTGAAGTATTGTACAAGGAACTAAAACCATGGCATTTTATACAGAAGTTATAGGTTAGAATGGAAGGACACCTCTAGTTAACACTGTCTGACTGACTAAAAAACAGTACTTATTGCCTATCTCACAGAAAAGCTATATTTATAAGGCTACAACATGGCATATCATTAAAAGAGTCATCATGGAGTAGCTATTATGTGGCCTAGCATTGGGTTGCGTGAAAGGACTGCATCGAACAAAACCAGAAGTCTTGGCAAGGAGACTATGGATAGTCAAGTTAAGAAATAAATACTATAATTAGAAGTCGTGATAATAATGGAGCAAAATTATAGTATGCATGAAATTCACATGCCTACAATGGCTTGGCAGGCACAGAGTAGGACTTCAATGATTATGTACTCAGTGACAAGCAAATAATAAGGATATTGAGTTATTGAAAAGAATGTCCAAAGAAATTACATTTAACATGCATTCCAATGTGAAAAGGAGAAATTAAAATAAATAAAAAATAATAAAAAACAACAGAAAAAGAGAATCAAGCTCAAAAACAATTGCCATCACCGTAACTTAGTAAACTTAAAACTAAGAAGAAAGACCAATATGGCTCCCTGGGTCCTTTGGCGAAGAGAGAGTGAAAGTCATGCACATATATTGTGAACAAATTTTTAAGAGCAAAGCTTGTAGGATATTACACAAGCAGGGAAAAACTCATATTTTCAAAATCATACCTTGACTGTTTTTTAAGATATCTTTTTATTTTTATTTTATGGGTGATGTATGTGCACCATGTGCTTGTGGTTACTGTAGAGGTCAGAGAGAATATAACAGATACCTTGGATCTGGAGTTCTAGTTGGATATAAGTCAAATGATGTGGCTTCTGAAACTTAAACCTTCATCGTCCACAAGAACATCAAGTCTTCTTAACACGGAGCCATTTTCTCAATCCTCTATGGCCATTTTGAAACAAAAGTTTTAGAGTAGAGAATATTAAAATGTGAAAGTTTAAAGTTTCATGAAAATAAAATTGTTTTTTTAGAATAGATATGAAGATGAGGTAAGTAAATGTAAAAGTGGCAAGTTGGGGGATTACTTCTTGAGCAAGTTTAAAGCTTAGGCTGAAGTGGTACATACATTGGTGTGTGTGTGTGTGTGTGTGTGTGTGTGTATGTGTGTGTATGGACACGCACATGCATGTGTGTGTACGTATATGTGTGTGTATATAGTGTGTATGTGTGTTGACACAGAACATTTGACAGCTTCCTCATTTTTGAAATATCAATATAAAATTAGAGTTAACAGAGTAAGTTAATATTTAATGGTGCTTAATGATAGTCATTGTCTTCTTATATCATGACCCTTGTATTTATAAGTTTGCTTTTCCTCAACCAAAAATATTTTATTAGTTTTAAAAGGTAGAATGGTAAGATTAACCCCTGATGCCATAAGGGGTGCAAACTCCCAGGGAAAGAAACAAGTCACAGTTCCATTCAGAGAGAGGACCATGGACCAAAATAAAGGGTTAGTTTAATTAATCAGAAGTAATAGTTATCCCTAAGAATTATTGCTGAAGAAACTCACCTTTTTTTTTTTTCTGAACTCTGACTGACTAGTTCAACTTAGCTGTTCTGGCTCAAACGTTTCCATGCTAACTGATTTAAATTGACTTCTCTCAGAGTGAATTGTTCTACTTGATCTCAAACTCTGGCAATCTGTTCCAATCTTTACCTCTTTATCTTTGGCTCATTTACCTACAACCTGTGTGTGTGTGTGTGTGTGTGTGTGTGTGTAAAACTCTCCAGCTTAAACAACTTCTCTCTCCCTCTCCCTCTCCCTCTCCCTCTCCCTCTCCCTCTCCCTCTCCCTCTCCCTCTCCCTCTCCCTCTCCCTCTCCCTCTCCCTCTCCCTCTCCCTCTCCCTCTCCCTCTCCCTCTCCTTTCCCCCTCTGCCTCCCCCTCTGCCTCCATTCTCTCTCTCTCTCTCTCTCTCTCTCTCTCTCTCTCTCTCTCTCTCTCTCTCTCTCTCTCTCTCCTGCCCTCTTAAGTCACCTCTCTGTACTGTCCCCACTGAAAGTTTGTCATCTGATTCATCACTTTGCCCCTCAATTTAAACATCACTTTCACACATGGCTGCTTCTTTCTATGAACTATCTTTACTTTCCTTGTTTGGGATTAAATGTATGTAATGAGGATGTGTCTGAATTCGAGCCTGATTCATATAGTCTTTGAATGTAATCTCTTGCTGGAGCTGCTATGTAACTGGATTAAAATTCCCTACAGACAAGTAAGTCTAAGGGTACTATAGTGGCATGCATACCTTGGCAGTAATCAACAGCTCTCTAGTTGGACTTATGATCCCCTCAAAAAAAACAGGAAACAAGTTTGTTACTAATAAGCTAGCCAAGTACCCAGGGCTAATAAAGAGAAATAACCTACATGCTATGAATATTCCCATATTCAACAGTTGGAAAACATTTGATACATTTCTAGCTTTTGACAGCTATGATTTATGTTCAGTCTATGATTGGACATTCCTGTGCAGTTTTTGGTGAACATTTGGGTATTTTTCATTATTGTTTATACAAAATAAGCAATAAATTCCAGAATAAACTTGTTTCTACATATTTTATCACCAAGACATTGTACTTTTTTCCCAATGTTGCTACACAATTTTCTATTACTATTTTTTTTTGGGTTTTGTTTTTTTGAGACAGGGTTTCTCTGCATAAGTCTGGCTGTCCTGGAACTAACTCTGTAGACCAGCCTGGCCTTGAACTCAGAAATCTGCCTGCCCCTGCCTCCCAGAATGCTGGGATTACAGGCATGTGCCACCACCACCCGCATCTATTACTATTAAAGAGCTGTATATCAGCCTTAATTAAATGATTACTAAGGGAATTTGTTCAATTATCAGTAATAAGCAATTTCTCAGTTTTGAATTTTACTACTTTTATTTTTGCAGTAAGCCCCTTTCAGTAATACAAATTACAAATCTTTTTTTATAGTTAATGGATTGTTTTTCTTCTATGAATAATTTCTAAAGGACAAAACAGCAACCAACAAATTGGGAAAAGATCTTTACCAAACCTACATCTGACCGAGGGCTAAAATCCAATATATACAAGGAACACAAGAAGTTAGACCCAGGAGAGCCAAATAACCCTATTAAAAATGCGGTGCAGACCTAAACAAAGAATTTGCAGATGAGGAATACTGGATGGCTGAGAAGCACTTAAAGAAATGTTCAACATCCTTAGTTATCATGGAAATGCAAACCAAAACACCCCTGAGATTTCACCTCACACCAGTCAGAATGGCTAAGATCAGAAACTCAGGAGACAGCATGTGCTGGTGGATGTGGAGAAAGAGGAATACTTCTTCACTGCTGGTTTGATTGCAAACTGGTACAACCACTCTGGAAATCAGTCTGGCAGTTCCTCAGAAAACTGGGCATGATACCACTGGAGGACCCAATTATACCATTCCTGGGAATATACCCAGAGGATTCCTCAGCATGTAATAAGGACACATGCTCCACTTTGTTCATATCAGCCCTATTTATAATAGCCAGAAGCTGGAAAGAACCAAGATGTCCCTCAACCGACTAATGGATACAGAAAATGTGGTTTATTTACACAATGGAATACTACACAGCTATTAAAACAATGAATTCATGAAATTCTTAGGCAAATGGGGGGAACTAGAAAAATATCATCCTAAGCGAAGTAACCCAATCACAAAAGAACACACATGGTATGCACTCACTGATAAGTGGATATTAGTCCAGAAGCTCAGAATACCCAAGATGCAATTCGCATACCAAATGATTCCCAAGAAGAAGGAAGGAGAAGCTCCTGGTTCTGGAAAGGCTCGATGCAGCAGTGTAGGGGAATACCAGGATAGGGAAGCAGGAGTGGGTTGATTTGGGAACAGGAGGAGGGAAGAGGAATTATGGGACTTTTAGGGGTGGGGGAACCAGGAAAGGGGAAACCATTTGAAATGTAAATAAAGAATATATATAATAAAAAAAGTACAATAAGGAAAAAAATTATCAGAAGTTTCACATTAAGTATTAAAGTTAAATTATAAACATAATTGTTAGCTATGTTATATCAGATTTGTACATTATTTCCTTTGATTATTCATGTCTTTATGTCCTTTATAAGCACACTTTACCACTTTTAAGTGTATGAAAA
This sequence comes from Apodemus agrarius, assembly GCA_964023405.1. NCBI lineage: Eukaryota > Metazoa > Chordata > Mammalia > Rodentia > Muridae > Apodemus > Apodemus agrarius. The sequence continues at coordinate 45,136,976 of OZ030023.1, forward strand.
TTACACCTAATTTTCTGTCCTCTAGGGTTTTTAGTTATAAAAGTTAGACAAGTAGAAATTAAGCAAATAATCCAAACTGGCCATATCTAAAGCCAGTTCTAAACATGTGGATACTCAAAGATATCACTCATATTTGAGGTCTTTCTTCATGCCTTCACAGACATACCTGAAATCACCACCATGAAATATTTTGTCTCAGAGGAACAAAGCAGCCCCTTCACTGCAAAGGGTTCTAACTGAACTAACTGTACAGACAGTTAGTACGGTAGCATTAAGTCTGTAGCATCACATCAGCCTGCAATAGTACGTGAACTAAAAGAACCAAGGAAATGCACTTGAGTCAGGATATCTTAAACTATTTAGGGCATTGTTGATAGCTTATGAGGCTGATCTTGCTTTACTGTCTTTCAGAACATTTCATTGCCTGAATAATTGATGAATCTATTCTAAGTCACACTACAGCTGCATGGCTAGACCATAAGACCCATGTACACAAACTTAACTCTGTCTTTAATGTTCCAGGACAGAAAGCCTCCCTTCCTTTTTATATGATTCTTTATCATACAGCATTTTTTTCTCACACAATTTCACCTGGAATTTCTTGCTTTTCTTTCTTTTAACTTCCTTTCTTTTTGTTTTTATTTTTTCATACCATTGATAATAACTTCAGTAAACAAAGATGGAAAATAATTACTGAAGTAGGACTTTGAACTTAGGATAGTTGATATTTAGTGTTTCAAAGTGCAATAAGATGATATCATGATAAGGTAAACACTTATCAGGTTAAAATAACCCTTAGTTTTATTTGATTGAAATCATTTTGAATGGTTAAAATGGTTTTAAGTATAATTTAATATTATTGGATCTTTGCTATGTGCTATTTGGACAATATTTTTACTTTAATAAATATGTCAATGGATACTATTTTCCTAATCCTAAGGTCAACCCTATTTGGTCATGTTTCCACATTTCTTTTTAAGTCTTTTAATATCTGTTAACTATTTTATGTATTAACTTTAAAATCATTAACATGCTATTATTTATTGAAATATTTTCTACAGTTATTATTTTTATTTTATGCTTAATTAGGCACTACTAGTCACACAACACTAAAGCCCAAAATCTCTACATTTATTTTTATGTATCTGTAATCCCTGCACAGTGTCATATTTTCAGCTTTTACCTTTCCACTTAAAGATTAAAAATGAAAGTAAAACAAAAATTCCCAATGAACCAAATATGGACAGTTTCAACCAGGCCTGTTGCTTTTAGGAAACATTTTAAAGAATCACAAAGAATTAATTGTAGTCTAAAGGGCATTGGCAGTATGAAGATATACAGTCTATGGATCTCTGATCAGGAGTTTTTATATCCTACTAAATGTCAGAAATATTGATGAAAATCCTCCCTGTGTGGCAATTCAGAGAGAATGAAGGGACCTTGGAAGCTGTTTGCTCTGCCTATTAGAGAAAGCTTGGCATCACCAGGCTCTATCGCACACAGGATGCATCTACTGATAATTAAGTTCACAGACAACTGAAAGCAGAGCAATTCAACTGATGTTCTTGCTTCTTTAAAGACTTTAAAGAAAGGAGAATAAAAAGAGAAAAGGGAGACAGATGCTTCTCTGCAATTAGTATCAATCAGTTCTGACACATAAAGTGACCCAGCCAATGTCAAAGTGGTTTGGATCGATCAACAGGGTTTTCGTTGAGGTGGGACATAGCAAAAGATCAGGGAATTCTGTGTAAAAAAAAGCTGGATAAAAGAATAACCTCTAAAGGCTAGTAAAAGAAAAAAAAGTAACAAACAGAAAAACTTGTCTCTGAGGGTATCACTTAGGAAATATTGAAATAATTTCATTGGAAAGAAAACATGGTAAACAATCCACAAATAAACTGATATTTGCAGTTTGAATTGGCTACACTGTGAGTTAAGTTTTATCCATGCATTGATTTAATACTGTGAGTCTAATCCTTCTTTAATAGCTCTTGTGATTTTGCTGCTGTCTTGCTCACTCATGTAATAATAATAAAAGTTTGTTTTCTAATGAGACAATAAGAAAATCACCTTACTTATATTTGATGTGGTGTTGCTTTAAGTGATTATATGCACAGTGGCTGTACATTAAAAATGAAAAATTTAAAACTATAGTTACAATGGCATCATATTATCTGCAGGAAAATATATGGAACTGAAAAAGATCAATGTAAGTGATGTAACCCAGACCCAGAAAGACAAAAATGGTATGTATTCACTTGTAGTTGGAATACTTAGTTATACAGTACATGATGTCCATGCTACAAATCATAGACTCAAAGAAACTAACATGGAGGGTTCAGAGAGGGCACTTAAATATCACAGAGAAGGGGAAGTAGATTAGATATCAGATATGGAGGATGGGAGTGAAGTGGGTGTTGATGGAGTCCTGATACAATAGGGTTAGGTTTGGGGAGGATGGAAGGAGAATACTGGGAGAAACAACTGGATTATGAGGTGAGAAGAGTCTCTGGGATGAACTAGAAACTTAGGACAATGGAAACTTCCAGGAATATATGAAGACAACCCTAGCCTATCAATGTAGGATACAGAGACTTAACTGGCCATCTCCTGTAACTAGACAAGACTTCCAATGGAGATATTGGCACATTAACCCTGCTAAAATAGGACTTACATGCCAACTAGTGAGGATGCATAGGGTTGACTTAGGTCCTCTTTATATGTGCAAGACTTGAGCATCTGGATCTTCATGTGGTACCCCTACCATAGGAGAAGGAGCTATCACTGACTATCTGCCAACTTTTGGATCTCTTCCCTCTAAATCGGCTGCCCTATCTAATATGAGAAGAAGTTGTGCCTAGTCATTCTTAAACTTGATATGCTAAGGCCTTTTCATATCCATAGGAAACCTCCACTTTTCTGAGGAGTAGAGGTAGAAAGGTAGATAGGAAGGTAAAGGAGGGGAAAGGGAGGCACTGGGAGGATGGAAAAATAGGATGGAGGTGAAGCAGGGATCTGTGTATAAAGCAAATAATTAATAAAAATACAAATAAATAAAATGCAATACATAAATGATTGCATTCTAAAGTAAAAAAATGACTGAAAATCATGCTACCATATTTAATAGAGATATGCAACTGTATTTTGTATTTGGAATAGTAAACTTTAGTAGCCTCTGTTTCCCTTCCCACTTTGTTTCCCTGTTCTCTATTCCTGGGATCTGAAGTTTCAGATAAGTCATACACTTTGAAAGCAATTCATATTAAACCTATGGTTCAATTCTTGTGGTTCAAAGACAATAATATTTATTCTTTTTTTCCCTTTTACTTTGGGGCACACTTTCTTGTTTTTATTGGGTATTTTATTTATTTACATTTCAAATGTAATCCCGTCCCCCCAGAAATGGCCTATCCCATCCACTTTCCTCCTGCTTTTTCAAGGGTGTGCCCCCACCCACTCACCCACTCTAGTTTCCCCACCCTCACATTCCCCTATATTGGGGCATCAAGCCTTCACAAGACCAAGGGCCTCTTTTCCTATTGATGCCCTATAAGGCCATCTTCTGCTACATATACTGCTGGAGCCATGGATCCCTCCATGTGTTGGATCCCTCCTTGGTTGGTGGTTTAGAGCTATGGGAGCTATGGTTGGTTGATAGTTTTGTTCTTCCTATGGGTTGCAAACCCCATCAGCTCCATCATTCCTTTCTCAGACTCCTCCGTTGGGGACTCTGTGATCAGATCAATAATATTTATTCTTAATTTTTGAAAATATATAATATTTACTTGAGGTATGAAGTAAACTATCAATGTGTCTTCATTTTGTGGTTGTGACTTAACTACTCTATAATGTTATGGGTTAAACCCACTTAATTTATATTTAATTCTTTCAAATTGCATATGCTTGAAATAACCATAGCTAATTTTATTAATTTGGAACATGTAGTATTATATATTTATGCTACAATTATGAAACATATTCTAATTTAATTGCACACCAGACTGAACAGACAACTATCACCTTCAAGTTATCTTGATTCTGATTCCCCATATTCCAGTTTTTATTTATTTTCATTTTGAGACATTTTCCTAGTTACAGCAACAGAAAATTTAGAGCATTAATAAAACCAAATGGTCCTTGTGTGTCCACATGCATTTACCAATTAATATTTAGTCAATAATATTTTAAAATCAGGTTCATGAAATAGTTAATGCATCAAATCTTTCACTGAAGCTTCATTTCCCAAAACTGTTGTTTTAAGATGAAGCTTAGTAGGATGTTTGGATTATGGGGAGACCCTTCTCCATAGTGAATACTTTTCTGTAGGCGTGATGAATTTCCAGCCTAACAGGTAGTGACACAGCAAGACTACTCACTGTAGGCTCAACTCTCCTCACATCCACAAACATGTCATGTTTATATTCCTATCATGGAACTTCACTAAGTCAACACTGAAGCTAAGTAGATGGACCAGTCATTATTGACAAACTTCTGTGGGCTAAATAAGCCTCATCATCTGTATTCAGCTAGCCTACTAAAACCACATAAAATGGATTTAGCAACAATAATGTTTTCTTTCTAAACTTTTCTTCATATCTTTTCTTTCATAAAGCTACAGAGTATCAAATCCCTTTCAAGAAATGAAAAATTGAAATAATATCTAATAGATATATAATGTATATTTTAGATATAAAATGAAACTATATATTTCCAAAGTATACAAAGACTGTATACTTTTATTACATTTAGTATTAATACTAAGGCATATTGACTTAATATAATCACTTTCATATTTTGAAAAGTACATGGCTTCCACCTCCTTTTAATATTTAAGGAATCTGTATGATTTATATAAAAAAGTCAAAATTGTCAGTTTCTCTGGTTATTTATACATTAATTGAATTTGATAAAATTTGTTTTTAAACCCACTCTAGAGTTTCTTCTTGTACAATGAATCTTGCTCCATTCAGTTAAGCTGTATTTATCAGGTGTCTACAGAAAAACACTGTATTACATTTCTTTTTGGGATTAGTATTTTATCTTTGTTTAGTTCTACAAGAGCTACTATTAATTGCCTGACTCAATATAAGGATGTGGTGCTTGAATTATTTAATTAATAAAGCTAGGTTTATGAAGTGATAAATTGTATTACTTTGCCATGCCTTCCATTCATACTATTGAGCAAAGCTTAATGTATGTTACCTCTACATTCTTTTATTATATATAATTATTTTTCTTTCTTTTACAAAGATAATATGACTTCATATTCTTTCTCTGGTAAAATGCTATACATTTATAATTTTTATCGTGTTTGGAGTCATCCACTTTTTGCAAACTTGGTTACTGAAAGACATTCAAGCTCATTGTAGTGTGATTTTAATCCTGGTTTTGTTCATTTGTTTTGGCTAATTTCTATTCTGTTTCAGAAGATGTCTGATTCATTTACATTCTGTTTAAATTTAAATGTATTTTATTTATACCATATATCTAGATTTAACATATTCAAGAGGTCCTAGTTCCCTTACTGTGGATGATATTTAAATGCCATGGTCTGTTAAATATGTGTTCCTTACACTGTTTTCTCTTACTTTCTCTCTGAGCATAACCCTGTAAAGTTACTTCATCGAAGATCATGATTTTTCCACCTCTAATTTATCATAAAAGTTTGATTCCTTTTCATCTCTTGTGTTTCTGTATGTTTACTTTCATTGTGCTACAAATTATTGATCCAAACTATATTAACCTTAAGTCATGTAGTTAGTCTTTTGCATTAAAATCTTTTAAAGATTATACTGATAAAATTGCCAAGTATTAAGGCAGGAGAGTACTGTGTTAGAAAATGCAAGAATTTGAAGACCATGCTAGAAAGGTCATTTTAGTTGCTTTAAATGTTACTTGGTATAAAAATTCATTGCAATTCTATATGAAATTTGGCTAATTTTGTACTATTTTATCTATCTATAAGTTTCTGTGTGATGATGGGGAAGATTAAAAAAAAACTCAAAACATAAAACAGTGCATCAAAAATAAATTGTGGATTTTCCAGCAGATTATTGTGCTAGGAAAAGCATGAATTTTAAAATGGTGCTAAAACTCACTTTATTTCTGTTTTGAATATAATCTTGTGTATAAAGGCATAGCACTTATATATATATATATGTATATATATATAAACTATATATATATATATATATATATATATATATATATATATATATATAGTTAAGTTAATGTGATAGTTTATATGTGCTTGGCTCAGGGATTGGCACAATAATGAGGTGTGGCCTTGTAGGAATAGGTATGTCACTGTGGGCATGGGCTTTAAGAATCTTGTCCTAGCTGCCTGGAAGCCATTCTTCAAGCAGTCTTCAGATGAAGATATAAAACTCTAGCTCCTCTTTATGATTGCCTAGATACTGTTATGTTCTTGCCCTGATGATACTGGACTGGATCTCTGAACTCTAAGCCAGCCCCAATTAAATATTATCCTTATAAGAGTTGCCTTGGTCCTGGTGTCTGTTTATAGCAGTAAAACCCTAACTAAGACAGAAGTTAGTTCCGGGGATTGGGGTATTGTTGTGGTAGGCCTGACCATGTTTTGATTTTGAAGAATGTGGATTTTGGGACTTTGGTTTTGGACAGCCTTAATCTGGGTTTACTGGTACATCCTAGTAGGAATATGGAAGAAGGTGGCACTGAGGGTGATTTGAACTGTACAGACCTGTAAGACTAAGAGTTTTCAAAGGAGAAGGAGGTTACTATGTGTCCTAGAGACTGTTTTTTTCTAATAGTTTAGTGAAGAACTTGCTTATTTTTTGCCATTGCCTGAAGGGTCTGCCTGAGGCTAAGGTGACAAGATTGAGATTAGCTGCTTTGAAAAAGGAAGTCTCAAAAGAGTCTGGTATGAATTCTAATGTGTGGTTATTACAGTTCACTCTTATGAAGAGTGTTTTAATGAAATTTAGTAAGCTTAAAATAAAATAAAAATAAAAATATATGGTTAAAAGAATAAGGGGTAAAAGGAAGTGCAATAAAGCTAAAGCCTGTGTTTATAGATCGTCAGTGGAATTATGGGAATGGTGACCTTGGGGCAAGATCCCCCTCCCCCCAGTAAAGTTTGGTCCAGGCATGGTAATATAATTCTTTAATCCCAGGAGACAAAGGCAAGTGGATATTTAAGTTCAAGGTCAGCCTGGGACAGAGCAGGTTCTAGGTGAAGAAAAGCTTAAGTCCAAGACTGGTGGCATGCACCTTTCATCCAACATTTAGGAGATAGAGCCATGAAGATCTCTGAGTTCAAGGTCAATTTACAGAGCAAGTTCCACAAAAGCAACACTTAAGCAGTGAGGGTGTTAGAAATGAGAAAGCAGATACTAGAATATGGGGGAACATGTTCATGCCCCAGCAAGAAGCAGAACTTGGCAGCTTTGGCCACATGGCTCTGGTGTTTTAGTCAAGAACAGAAGGAACTATTGGAAGAATGGATGCTGGTTAGCAGGAGAGAAAAGATTAGTGGTGATTAAGAAGAGACCAGTAAAACTGCGGTGAAGTCTTGTAAGAATGTTTTCTGAGAGCACAATAGCATCTATGTTCTAGATAGCCAAAGTTTTACCTTATGCTGCCTTGGCAGTATGGACTTCGCAATGTATAACAATCACCCTGGTGATAATGGTTCTGAAAGAATAAAGAGGATGTGAGAGCACCTGAAGCTTGGCACTGTGAGGGGCCATGGAATGCCACTGGTGAAGGTGCAACCTCAGTTAAAGTTGGCTGCCCAGGATTGAAGGGGGGTCATACAAAAATGTTAAAGCTTTGCACTGTGAAAAGAGACTGTGAGAGGCTCTTGGTAAAACCTTGTTGTAGCAGAAGACCCCAATGTATTAGAGATTCTAGTACCATGGGGGATGATCACCAAGAACAGCAGCAGCAGTGGAGTAGATCAATTATAGGTTAGATTACTACAGAGGACAGAGCTGGAGACATGACTTTGGGCCTTTGGAGGATCCTAGAAAAATCACTCGTAGATGGCACACATTAGAACAAGAAGCTATAATGTTGAAGTTGCTTTAGATATCCCAAGATGTTTGAGATGCCAGAGCCATGGGATATCTGTGGAGGAAAATGGCTAACATGGAGTGGAACCTGTCTAGAAAAAAAAAAAAAGAAGTTTGTTGCAGTCAACAAAAATAAAAAGAGAGGTGGAGATCTGAAGAATGCTGACAGCAGATGTGGAGATACAGAGTTTGGAATTTGCTCAGCTTGTTTCTTGTCTTGCTGTGGATATCACAAATAAATGAATGGATGAATCTCAGAAGAGACTTTGAATTTTGCACTTTTAGCATTGTTGAGACTGGTAAAGACTATGGAAACTTTGGAACTTGTACTAAATGTATTTTTTTTATTATGTTAAGGATAGGTATCGTCACCATAGACTCATGTGTTTGAACACATCTATGTGGGCCAAGGAGTGGGATGTAATGATTTGTATGCCCTTGTTGGACTGGATGTGTCACTGTGAACTTGGGCTTTAAGAATGTTGTCTTCTAGCAGCCTTCAGATAAAGAAATAAAACTCTCAGCAACTCCTGTACCATGCTTGCTGGAAGCTACCAAGCTCCTGCCTTGATGATAATGGACTGACCCTCTGAACCTGTAAGCAGGCACCAGTAGAGTTGCCTTGATCATGGTGACTCTTCACAACAATAAAACCCTGACTGAGACAGCTAGCTTTGTACTTTTTGTTTTGTTAGTCTTAAATTTTGGACTTTATAATTTTCATTAAATTTTCAGATTTAAACAGTTTATTAGATGCTTATGTTCATTTTTCCCCATCACCGATCTGTAGAGAGTAAATTTTATTATGTAATTTTTTTATATAAAAAGTTTAGTTCTCCCTTAGTTGGATTGGGACAAACAAATATTGAATCATATATGACAAATTCTCCATGAAGTGGTGTGAATAATTTTAGTTTATTTTGACTAAATATTGTAAAACCAAAATCAAAAACCAGTATAACTGTGAGTAAGCATGTTTCTATAATTAGTAAATTCATTCCCCATGGGGATATGGAAAAGAAATACTGGATTTATTGTATATGATCTTATTTTCTCAGTAATTACTCCTCCATGGGAAAAATAATAAAGAAAAACAACAAGTTATAATAAACTGTGTGGGGTCAGACTAGAGTCAAGAACACCAGTTGAATCACTAATTTACCATGGGTAATTATATTTTTTTGTATATGGAAACACTTTTTCTTATACTATATTCTCATTATGCTTTTCCCTCTCCCAATTCTTCCTGAATCATATATGTCCTCCCATTCAACCCCATGCCTACATTTTCCATTCTATAGAAATTAAACAAGCAAGCACAGAAACACAAACACAGAATTAGAAAATAGAGAGCACCAGAAACATACACATCAAAAATTTTATAACATTAAAAAAATCATAATATATAGGCAAAAATATGCTAAAATGTGTTCAAAGAATATATCAGACATATCTACAAAAATACCAATGATACCAATGAGTGAATTTCGTGTTGCTCATCTGCTATTATTTTTTCTTTCTCTTTGGTATAAGAGTCTGAAAGCCTTTATAGATCCCCAAACATCAAGCAACACACTCTTGATATGTAAAGACTAAGCTTCCTAAGAATATACAAACTTTTGTTTGGAGACAGTACTACAGAAGAACCACTGTGAGCCAGGAAAATGTGCTCAAGGAGGTGTGAGTTCTACTGCCTGGTGGTTGTGATAACTAGAGATTTCCACAGTAATTATTTCAGGGAGGGCTGTAGGAGAAGAGGTAGAATAATGCTCCACGCATCCCCAAGGGTTCCACAGCTCAGAGACTGAAAATGAAGCTGAGGCCCTGGCTTATGAACCAAAACATAATTTCAAAATGAGTCAATATGAAGTTGAATCACAGTTATTAAATAAAAATCAAAGAAATTAGCACATACTTGAGAGTAGACTATGCAGAGAAAAACAAATTCCCCTAGTTTACTTAGTAGCTATGGATAGGATCTTGAGGCCTTTTAAGTTACTTTCTTCAATGGACATAATTTATAACAAAGTTCAAAAATCGAACAGTGTTTAAAAATTAAGTAAAGTCATAATTAAGCATGAGCTGCTTTTCTTATTTATCTTAGGTAGTTTTCTTTTGTAAATAAAATTTTAAGTTAATTTAGGAGGTCCAATTGTTAGGTTAAAACTTGGCAGGAGAATTTTGGTCACATTAAATTCAATGGTATTATGGTTTTGGGCACTAAAGACGTAGGAGTCATTAGTTGTTTCTTACCATTCTTGTTTCAGGTGGCTTTCAGGAAAGAAAGAATTATCTCTGCAGGGAATATCCTTTCATTTTTTATTCTGTGTTGAAGTCTGTGATTTTAGTGAGTGAGAGATATGTACCAACTCACAGGACAGGGTGATTCTCATACTTTCTATTATCTTGATATCCTGAATACGGTGTGTTCTCTTTCATCATTTGTGTGTGTGTGTGTGTGTGTGTGTGTGTGTGTGTGTGTATGTGTGTGTGTGTGCGTGTGTTTGTGAGTATGTGTATGTGTGTGTGTGTGTGTGTGTGTGTGTGTGTGTGTCAGAGGCAGTATGTTTCTGTATAGTCCATGGTGGCATGGAAATATTGGTCTTTCTGCATCATCTTCCAGGTTGCCATGATTATATCTGTGTACCAACATAGCCAAACTCTATTTGTTATCTATTCATTATTCAATTGAATTATACCAGCATTACAGCATGAATATTTAATATTTTTATTATAGTATAATCTTATTTTTTCATTAATTTATTTATTTACTTTGTATCACAAAAATTACCCCCATCCTCATGGTCCCCGCTTATAAAATCCCCCTCTCTATCCCATCTTCACCTTTGCTCTGAGAGGATGTAGGCCCTTCTGTATATCTCTTTTCCCTGAAGCATCAAGTGCCTACAGCACTAAAAGCATCCTGTCCTACTGAGGCCAAACAAGGAAGCCCAGGTAAGGCAATAGTATCCACAGACAGAAAACAGCTTCTTTTAGGGATAGACTCTGTTCCAGTTATTGGAGGACTGATTTGAAGACTGACCTGCACATCTGCTATATATGTCCTGGGTCCTACATCCAGCCAGTGCATGCTCTTTGGTTGGTGATTCAGTCTCTGTGATTCCCCTGGTTAGTTAACTCTGTTGGTCTTCCTATGGAGTTCCTATCCCCTTTGGGGCCCAAATCCTTCCCACATGTCTTCCACAAGATTCCTTGGACTTTGTCCTGTATTTGACTATGGGTCTCTCTGCATCTGTTTTAGTCAGCTCTTGGGTGGAGCCTCTCAGAGGACAGTTGTGCAAGGCTACTGTCTTCAAGCAAAACAAGTATCCTTAACAGTATCAGGAATTGGTTTGCCATTCCCTTAGTCTCTGTTCTGTCTTTGTCTCTGCACTTTTTATAGACAGGACAAACTCTGGCTCAAAAATTTTGCAAGTGGGTTGACATCCTTATCCATACACTGGGAATCCTGCTTGGCTACAGGAACTGGCTACTTCAAACTCTACTATGACATCCTTTACCCCCAATTTACATTGTTTATTTCAGAATTTGTGTTTTGTAGTTTCAATATCTCTTTGATGTACATTGTCCTAGGCAATTTAAAAAAAACAATAAAATATGAGTCTGAGTCTTAAAGTGATAACATTACTCACTGTGTAACTTTAAGTAGATGTTCTATATATAAATTTATTTTGAGAATAATGTTAATGGGATTTCAGCATTTTCCCATGTGCTTTGAGTATAAAATGACTTTTCCTGTTCTTCTGTAACTGACAAAATTTAGACCAAGTTTATGGACCATTTTTGCCCAGCATTTGCTGTGGTTTTATTGAAGACAAACACACAAATAAAGTCTGTCCATAATAAAAAAAATTACCAGGATAAAAATAATGAACATCTGCTCTCATACAAGAATTTGCATTCTAATGAAAATAATTTCCCTTCTTAAATAATTTATGAAAACATACTAGATCAAAATAAATATTTTTGATAAATCTTCAAATTACATAAAAGTCATTTTCTTTCTATTTCTAACAAGTGGATTAAAACTCATGAGCTGAAAAAGCCTTGAAGCTGATTATGATGGGACCTCTACCCTTGACACAAAGTGAGAAGACAGACTTATTTCCAGTTTAGTGGAGTCTATAATATCTTTTCATGTTATATTTATATAGTTGTGAAGAGTTGCAGAATGTTTCTACTATGATCTAATATTAATTACAAATTATAGTAATTGAGAATAAATTAGAATTATTCTGTGGTTTTTTTGTTAATAGCTTCTAAACACCATAGTGTTAGTGTATATACATTTTCTCAGTATCAATTATTACTGTTGCCTACCTTTCTAAAGGTGGAATCCTTAGATACTAAATAAGATTAATTTAAACGTATTGGTAGAATTCAGTTTTCTTTTTTTTTATTTTCTATATTCTATGTTTACATTCCAAAGGCTTTCCCCTTTCCGAGTTCCCACCCACCATAGCTCCCATAGTTCCTCTCCCCCACCAACTGTTCCCCAATCATTCCCCCTCCCCCCTCGGTTTCTTTACTAAACTGGATGCAATCTTTACAGGCCCAGGGTCCTCTCCTTTCTTCTTCTTGGGAATCATTTGGCTTGCTATTTGTGTCTTGAGTATTTAGGGCTTCTGGGCTCATTAATATCCACTTATCAGTGATTGCATTTCATGTGCATTCTTTGTGATTGGGTTAATTAACTCAGGATGATATTTTCCAGGTCTAACCATTTACCTACAAATTGCATGAATTCATTATTTTTAATTGCTGAGTAGTATTCCATTGTATAAATATACCACATTTTCTGTATCCATTCCTCCTTTGAGGGATATTTGGGATCCTTCCAATTTCTGGCTATTATAAACAAGGCTGCTATAAACATAGTGGAGCATGTGTCCTTATTGCATGCAGAATTCAGTTTTCTTAAAGTCTCACAAAGAAATCCAAAGGAAGCAAGGCAGACAAAGATGAAGAAACTATAAAGGGATGGAGTAGAGTCAAGATTTTAGTAGGCACTGAAATTTAATAGCATGAGTTATAAAGCTTTGGATAGGTATGGACCTATAGGCGTGGATGTCCCTCTTCAAATCTGTCTGAGAGTTCCTAGTGTATTTTTGTAATCTTACTATATTGGGAACCTATGACAATAAATGGTGTGATTCTAAGGCCAATATATATATATATATGTATATATATATATATATATACATATATATATATATATTTGCTAAAATAATGTTTTCTAAAAATAATTTTTAAATATACATACTTTAACATCAGTTTACAATACTAAATCTATGCTTCCTCCAACCACTGATATTGTCAGATACTGTGTATTCTGTACATAAAATTATATTTAAAATTAAGGCTGTAATTATGTCAGTTAATATACAGAATTATTAAACCTGAGAAAGATGCATTTAGGCTGAATATATAGTCAGTTGTGTGTGCAGACTAAGGGCTCACAGTAAAGTAGTCATGTTCAACAGAAAGAGCCTTGCTTGATTTTGAATAGTGGAGTTTACACTAAGACTCTAACAACATACAATTATTTTATATGATACATAAGTTAGATTTTGAAAACAATAGCTGCACTTAATAATGTCTGAGATGCTTGATAGCTGAAAATCTGCAGCACATGATCAATAAAAGTCCCTGAATATATGTATGTAAGCTAATAATGATGATAGTGGCAATTATTTTAAAAATCAATTGTTGCATGTTCAAGATGAGACATGTAATTTTGAGTATTCCTATTTTCACTCATAAAGGCCTTTGCTTATTTCTATTGCCTTTCCATATATATTTATGAATGATTTCATATATGCTCACTGTGTTTCTAGTTTTTATCCAGGCCCTCCACTGAGACTTTTGACCATAGCCCTTGTCTATAATTCATCAATATTTTTGTTTCCACAAGTGAAGCTTAACTAGAAGGAAGCGGAATGTTTTGTTAGAACATTTTAAGCTTTCGCTTTCTCAGAGACTTCAGAAGACATTTAAACATTGTCACATGACTTAAACAGTCTTCATAATTTAGATCTTCTTTTGTTCTTGTCTCTTTCCAATGCTTGCTAAAACCATTCTCTTGCACTGAATTAATATGCTCAAAGGACTGGCTCCCTTAATAAGGTAAAAGTTCGTTGGATCAAAGTTTTTTCCACTTACTTGTTTTCCTAGATACTTAAAGTGAGGCAGGTGAATAAATTTGAATATACAAGAATGAAAGGCTAACATAAATAGATGATTAAACATACTGTGTTGCTTAACTGTGTCAGAGTCAGTTCTAGACAACTTGTACAATTAGGAATTAAATCAGAGAGTTGTCTTAGGTTTTCTTTCTCTGTGATTCCTTATTTCAAGAATGCATTAATTAATCAGTGAAAAACTGGTCACAATTGCAATTACAGCACTCAGAAAGCTTATGGAACTTTGAGGTTTGCCTGAACTATTTAATGAGACAGGGCACAAAACCAAACCAAACAACAAGACCCAAGCACAAATGTATAAATACCACCATTTTAAAAGACTGCTACGAAAAGGTTGATGTTTCCTGGAAACCTTGTGTAGCTATAATTTGAATAAAACTGCCAATAATATAAAAGTCTCCAAGTTGATATTCCACACTGTGTTAGAGGTTGTTATCCAGGTGTGTGAGAGTGCATATATGCACATGAATGTGAGAGTCTATGAAATGTCCTCCAGATGGTGTAGGGAAGAGAGATTTGCTGCTTTTCTTTCCTTAGCATTAAAGCCCTGGATATCCCCATGGCTATGCATGAGGAAGGTATCCCTGTGGCTATGTGTGAAGTTTAAAAGCTTTATTCTTGTTTTGTAAAAGTTTCTTTTAGCATAGAAACATTCAGAGATGAATCTAAAAGCAAAATAACTTTTAAGCTTAGAGTTCTGCTATGAAGATTCCTTTCTTTGGTAAAAAAAGAATCCCAAATCATGTCTGAAAATAGGTCTCCCTGGACATATTTTATGATTTAAAAGTCTTTTGTCCCCTTTTCCTTAGACGGCCTGTTTAGAAGCCTAAACATCTAACTTTAGTAAAGGAGAAAATTAGATCAGCAACTTTGGAAAGTAAGAAAAGCACCTTGCATTGCCTACTTTTCAACTTCAGCTGTGCTTCCAGGACTGGAGCTGTCCTGCCTGTGACTCCAACTACACAATACTTTAAATAACAATTTGGGGGCCTTTTCCAATAAAACATGTAGAATACTTCTGTTATGACCCCTGAACTTCCAGATTTCGAGTTCATGCTTAGTGTACCTTTCTCCTTTACTGATTTTGATGCCTTTTACTCTCTCTTGACTTCTCTCTCTTAATTTAGTCAATTTAATATGCTAACCTTCCTGAGACTATGTGTTGCGTATATATTACAAGCTATAGAATATTATAGGTCACATTTGCAGTTCTCTCAGTCAATGCGGATGGCATAGGAATCAACCAGGTTCTCCTCATGCATGTAGTGAATGAGCTTAGCTAGCCGTGGCTGGGTTAAACATACCAAAGGGAAATGTAACCAAATTGATGCAGAAGGCATTTTAATGATAAACATATGCTGTAGTTCTTTTTTTTCCTTTTACATTTCAAATGTTATCCCCTTTCCTGGTTTCCCCTCTGAAAACCTCTTTCCCCTGCTTCTTTGAGCTTGTTCCCCTACCCGCCAACACACTTCTGATTCCCTGCTCTACACTGGGGCATCAAGCCTTCACAGGACCAAGGGCCTCCCCTCGCACTGATGTCCAACAAGGCCACCCTCTGCTACATATGTGGCTGGAGCCATGGCTCCCTCTTTGGTTGGTGTACTCTTTGGTTGGTGATTCAGTCCCTGGGAGCTCTAGGGGTTCTGGTTGATTGATATTGTTGTTTCTCCTATGGGTTTGCAAATTCCTTCAGTTCCTTCAGGTGGTTCTAAAGGATTGAGAAATTTATTGGTCAAATAGAATATCAGCTATCATAACCATCATTACCTTGTGGTAGCCTTGTCTGTCTTATTTTCTTTCTCCATGAAGTATTTCACCTCTCCTCATATGGTATGTACCTTTAGCCATGACAGAAGACATTTGTATATGCATTTGATTCAGGTTTATATTTCCAAACTTCAACTCTCATAATTGTACCCGATCAATAATCAAATGTGTTCAGTTTAAATTACTAAATAAACTGCAAATCTATTTTCCAGCTCTATTATCATTTACTGCTAATATTAAATGTTTGACCCAGAAATGCAAAGGCCCTTCTGTTCCTTCCTTAACCATTCTTGAATTCTAGACATGATTGGTTAATTTTATCAGTAAAGTGCAAACACTCCCAGAGATTTTTTAATGTAATTTACTCACCAACAGTTTTCATATTTCCCCTTGAATATCTGATGAGATTTTTTCATGCTCATACCAATGTCCTTTCATATTTATGTGTATGTGTTGTTGTCTAGTATAGTTGGCATCTGAGAATTGCCAGAGAATGATACCTCAAATTCAAATGGATATAAAATAAAGGAGTATTTACTCAGCAAGATTTCCTACATGCAGAGCTCTCTCCATCCAGGAATGGAGACCCAGGTAGGTATGTGCTTTGCAGGGTCCATTTAAAACCTGTTAAGGTATGAGTGGGTTACTTTTACCTTTATTCCCCTTAAGTGGTTGACTCTGTCCCCAGGGGTATAGGTCCCTTTGTGATTGGTTAGGGCTCTGAAGACCTTGTAGGGTGGCAAGTCATCCTCAGATTGGCTGCCTACAGCTGTGGTTGCTTGACCATAGGTCACCAGATCCATGTTCTCGTTTATGGGAAACAGAACCTTAGGCTTAGTCTGCCAAACTGCCATTTTGCAGCCTGTCATGGAATCATCTGTCCTGGCTCTGGCTACATCAGTCCTCTCAGTACTTTAGAATTTGAGGAGAGTAAAAAATGAATAGAAGAGAAAACAGGAGTCATGCTTTCCATTTTAAAGTAATATCTATAGCCATTGACACTAGCATCATTCTGTTCACATCGACATCATTGCATTTGTCGTACTCAAAATATACAAAAGGACTCTACGCTTTGAATTTTTTCTCTTGATTATTTCATTTCCTAGTGGATTCAATTACTCCTTCCCCTACATTTTGTGCATGCTTCTCTATCAGTTATCTCAGATGACACTGTGATGAATAATATTTTCAACATAATAAAATCTAAAATCATTACAGTGACAAGACGTAGGGTGCACATAGGCATTATATAAATTAAACTCAGGGGGAAGACATATCCTAAATATGGGTGGCACCATCCTTTGGCTTGAGTCCTGGGACTCCACGAAAGGAGAAATTTGCCACAACCATTACTGGTCCACCTGCTTCTTAGCTATACATAATTAATTTCCTTAAGACCTCAATGAAGTGAATTATCTGTTGAACTTGAAACTCTGAGCCACAAGAAGTTATTTCATACATAAATTGATTTTGCCATTACATCTTATCACAATGAGAGAAAAGTAACTAATAGAGTCACCTATGTTTTTCTTACTGATAATTGTTGAATATGATTGTATGTGTTCACTAAGAAAATTTTTATAACATTTTGTACTCTATAAAGTTACTATGCCAAATAATCCTTAAAGAAAATTAAAGTGAAAAGTAAAAATTAAATTTGCATCTGGCTAAAATACTGTAAGGAATACATTTCTTTTTCTAGTATCTAAATAAAATGGCATCTGTTGAGTCCTAAGTTAGATAGAAATTTGAAAAGATGTGGCATTCATTAGATAGGTCAAATCAATTCATTTGACTCCTCCCTTACATTTTCACTAATACATGGCCAAACAATTCAAAGTCTATGCCACCAATCACTTTATATCAGGCTCCCTCTATCTGCTGGGGGATTTAATTTACAAGGCAGTTGTATCAGTATATTTTATATATAGAAAATGTATCATATATAAGGCATACATATATGAATGTGTCTATACGTTGATTCACCTTTACAAAACTATCTAATCCTTATATCTGAATTAGGCATTCAGAAAATAAATGATAAAGTATGCTTAATTTGCAAACCTTAGCTTTCTTTTATTATATACAGAAACACATGCAAACTACTTGAATAATAAAAAATCTCCTTTTTATTTTATTCCTTAAATATAAATAATTTTCCATTAATTATAGAATAAGTTAGAATATAAAAAATTAACAATAAAAGTGATTGGGTACACAGAAGAATGAAGAAACGGTGAAGATTTAATTGGTGTTTTTGAGGTTTTTCTCTTTTAACAAAAGACTCAACATTTCCACAATGTATTCAAACTTCTGTTTGTTTGCAAGCATTTAATTTTCTGGCCCAATTATGCTATTCAAAACATATAAATCTTGACAAAACAAAAAACCAACTGCTATAGACATTAATGAAGAAGTTTTCTGGATAATATATACACTGAACAACTCTTTTTAATTTAAATTTTTTTCAAGGGTGACATAATTTTAAGGGTAAAATATATATATATATAAAACAAACAATTAAGTTCACTTTAAAAGCTTATTACTGAGTTTCCAGAATTGATATTTTTGTTTAAGTTTAGCTTTGAAGTGCTTAGCTGTCTTCTGGTTTAGTTCATTAGTGGAAAATAATTGAAATTTTAAAGGAACATATTTATTTGAATTTTTCAGAGGAAGACAAACACAATCTTCCAATTTGTTTTATAAATAGAGCATCCTCTCCACTTGCATGTATTCCATGTCCTTGCTCCTTTAAAGATATTTTACAGATGGCAAACTACCTATGTACAGTGAAGTGAAAAAATTTTAAAACAGTGCATTTTTATTTTTTATAAAAACAGGATTAAATCATTCTCTTCCAGATTGAATTTCTGAATTTATGAGATTCTAGAAATGCACATGAAACAATGTATGTACCAAATTTTGCATTTTTTCCTTTTCTATTTGTTGTTTTGCTTCTTACATTGTTGAAGGCACAATACAATAGAATACCTATTTGTGTAAGTCTAAAAAATCCAATTAGACATTTTAATTAGAAGGTTTTTACATTGTTTTTAACTAATAAATAATATTCTTATTATATACCATTCATATTTACATAGTAACTTAGATTAGACATGTTTGCAATTACCATTGTCTTATAGGAAGTTAGTAAATATAATGATATAAACTTTATAGAACCTTGACATAATTAGTGAACTAAAAATTTCCTTTTTGTATTTTGACTGCTGACTTAAATAAAATTGATGCTCTATATCTACAGCTAGATGATGCTATTGTTGATAAAGCATTTATAATACCTGCTAACTTCAAACAGAGAACATTATAAAATATTCAAATTCCACTTTCTAACATTCTTTCAGCAGTAATTTTGGATGATGTGATATAGTTGTTTGTTTCTGTATTTGGTGACTCAGAAAATAAGAATACGTATTTTTCTCACAGAAGACTAGAGTTTAGTTTCCAGTACCCATGAAGGGCAACTCACAACTCCCGGCAACTTCATCTTTTGGGGATCTGACACAGTAACCTCCATAATTCCTGAGATCTTGTACATATACCCATACATAGATATACACATATACACCTACTGAAAAATAAAAATAAAATAAAATGTTATATTTATAGTTGTTTAGTCTTATAACTGAATTTTATTGAAAAGGTGTTTCTAAGGGAACTTACATTGTAGCTGACTTTCCTAGTCCTACCACCTACATATGAATATTCATGGCACAACTGATGACATTCCCTTGCTCTCTTACTTACAGTGTTTTCCAGTAACAAATCAGGTGAAAGTCACAGTTACATTTGACATTCTATAAGTGCAAAAAAGTGATTGAGAAAAGTAAAGATAAATGAGTTTTATGAAGTTACAGAGAGTTCTCAAATTATTTGGAAGTTCTACTGAGGTATTCAGATGTATGAAAGTTAGGTCAGTCTGAATAAAATAGCTTATTATTCTAGAAATATAAAGAAACAACACCAGGCATGGTGGTGCATGCCTTTAATCACAGCACTTGGGAGGCAGAGGCAGGCAGATTTCTGAGTTCGAGGCCAGCCTGGTCAACAGAGTGAGTTCCAGGACAGCCAGGACTACACAGAGAAACCCTGTCTCGAAAAACCAAAAAAAAAAAAAGAAAGAATATTTACATCCAGACTCTGCAAGGTCTCACCTATTTAAGTATAGATGAAATGCTTTAGAAGGGGGAATCTTTCATTGATGCGTTCAAAGAATGGAATTTATAATATTCTAAACAATGTAAATAGATTATTTCAATAATCAAAGAGACAAGTAAAATAAAACATTTTAACTTTATTAAATATGAATTTTCATCAGTTTCAAAACAAATAGTATGTACTTAGCTATATACAATTAGAGGGAAAATTTTAAATATACATGTGATTAAATATAATTAAAGACAATTTACTCTTCATGCTTTTAAGAATAAAAAGGAAATAATAGTCAAGGACATGTCCCAGATATTGTTCTATAGTCCAACAAGGCCTCTTTCTGTGTTTGTTATCCTTGTGTTTATATAACCCTTAAAGGAAAGGCATATTAATATTAGCTTTTGAAATCCAAGCTTTCACCAACAGGTCAGTGTAATTCCTTGCTAGGGTGTAGTTGATGAGGAAGTTTGTCCCCATGGAAAGCATGGGGACAAGATATGATACTTACCGCCACTCATTTTGGCCTCAGGAGGGGGGAGGAGAGATTGAAACATCAAGGTGAGAAGGTCAATGTTCCTTTCAAGGGTACACGTATAGGAACCTGTTTATCTACTTCCATCAGTCTCTGAAGGTGTCTGCCAGCATCCAATAGCACCATCAGAGCTATAGAACAAGACCTCGACATGACGTATGATAGGAATTTAATATCCATACCACAGCTCACACAAAAAAAAAAGAACTTTAATGGAGAGTGAAAACCTCCACAGTGGGAATTTTCTAGCTAGACAAGGATATGAGCTGGTGTATAGATGTAATAGAGTAAGTGTAAGAGAAAGAGAAATTCAAAAGTCTATTGAAACCTTAAAGTCTCAAAATCACCAAGGGCTTTCAAATCTATTAAAAATATTTTTGCATTGATTCTCAGCAGCAAATTTGAGAAAAATTGATGACGCTAAAAATACTTCACTTTTCAGTTTGTGAGTTCGTACAACACAAAGAAACCGGGGTCCAAAGATTTTATTTAAAAATCAGCAAGACATTCAGAGCAAGACAAAAACCACTGAGGGTGAGAATAGAATGGATAGCTCCTGGTTATCTAAATTTAAGAGTGGGAATTGAATACTTGTAGAAGAGATCAAAGATACTTTGACAGTGATAAGAGTTTCTCAGAGGAGAAAAATCTCAGAATCATGTGGGAGGTAAAACAGAAAGGTCATAATAGTTACAATATTGCCATTTAATATTCAGTGTTATGAAGAGAACTTTAATCCTGGAAGCCAGGAAGCTACTCTGATTTGGTCCCATTATAGACATAGGGATATCTAACTCATAGTATAAAAATATATTTCATGGCTTTGGAGATGGCTGAAGCCGAAGGACCCACATTGAGATAAACAGAACATCTAAAATGAAAAGTTTGATCATGAAAACTTTTGTTCCTGGAGCAGAGAAATAGCAGAATCCAAAAACTTACTAGACAGCCAGTCTAGCATATTGATTAGTTCCAAATTCAGCAAGAGACCATGTCTTGAAAAAGTAATGTGCAGATCTACAGAAGAAGGTACCTAATAGCCACATTTGGCCATTAGATGCATGATTACTCGAAGACATATGAACACATGTAAGACATGTTTGTGTATACACAAATACACATAGCCACTAATGTGTATGCACATGTGATCATTCTACACACACATACACACACACACACACATACATATACACAAACACACACATTGAACACAGTGAATTTTGATGTGTCCCAGAGAAAAGGAATAAATACAATTTTAAGCATGTCTGTCCATGCTCTTTGTCTTATAACTTTCATATTAAACTCAAATTTCATTTCTTTGTTTGGTAGTTTAGTCCCTGGGAGCTCTGAGGGTACTGGTTGGTTCATATTGTTCTTCCTCCTATGGGGCTGTAAGCTCCTTCAGCTCCTTGGGTCCTTTTATTGGGGACCCATACAGGTCCTCCATTGGGGACCTTGTGCTCAGACCAATGGTTAGCTGAGAGCACCCACCTCTAGATTTGTCATGTAAAAGAGTACACATGGAGGGACCCATGGCTGCAGCCCCCTATGTTGCAGAGGATGGCCTTGTTGACCATCAAAGGGAGGAGAGGTCCTTGGTCCTGAGAAGGCTCGATGCCCCAGTAGAGGGGAATATTAGGACAGGGAAGCGGGAATGGGTAGGTTGGTGAGCAGGGGGAGGGAGGATGGAATAGGGTGTTTTGGAGGAGAAACCAGGAAAAGGGATAACATTTAAAATGTAAATAATGAAAATATCTAATAAAAAGGAAAAATAAAATAAAATATAAGGGCACTTTTAAAAAAGTCATTTCTTTATATGGTTCTAGAAGAGTACCTGGTATATAAACAATGCTTAAGAAATAATTCTTGAAGTAATAAAAATAAAAGATGGAAAACATGCAAGCCACCCTGACAGAAAACCAGGTATGTTGTACCAACAGACCTTGTCTCTGTTCTCCCAGACCCAAGACCTGAGTGTCATCTTTACTGCTACCACAGATCAGAAGCCTTCTGACCTGTAGCTTCCTATTCCCTTTACCCACACCTTCTTTGGATTCCACAGACAATTCCTTCCCAAGCTCCGTCCCATGGTTTCCCCCTGTATTCCAGCCTGCAACTTCAGCAAGTACTTCTTGCTCAACCACAGGCTATGTCTTCGGGATAACTAGGTAGGCTGCCTACCCATAGACCCAATTATAGAATCTCACTTTCAGCAGTACAGCAGAACACCGAGCCAGTCTTCCCTGACTCCCTGATCTCAACTATTTCTTGTGCATCCCACATGTCTTGTACTTCTGACCTTCCTTCTTTAAATTGATGATGAGTTTCAGACACCAACTACAGCAGGCATCCACTCCTAACTCAAGAGCCACTCCTCCCAGGGCAAAAAGTTGGCTGAAAATAGACTCACTTTTCCCAGACTGCCCCTGAGAGCCAATTCACTAGCCTCATCACTACCTCATTAATTGAAGAAAATGTTAAATCCAAAGACCCCTGAAAGAAAAAAACATCAAGGAAATCTGGTACACTGAAAATACCAAACAAAAGAATAATAGAAGAAAAAGAATGCCAGTTCAAAGGCTCAGGAAATTTTTACAACAGTGTCAGAGGACAATTTTTTTAACCTAAGGATGCATATGCCTATAAAGCATATAGAACAAGAAACATATAGAACAAGAATAGATCGGAAAAAAAGGAAAGTTCCTTTACCACATAGTAATCAATGACTGAACATCCTTCAGTATGAACAACATACAGAACAAAGAAAGAACATTTAAAGATGCAATGGACAAAGACAATGTACATATTATGGTAGACCTGGTAGAATTGCAATTGATTTATCTATGGAGACTCTAAAGCCAAAAGGATTGGACAGATCTGCTACAGACTCGAAAAGACCACAGATCTCAGAATACTATTCCCAGTAAAATTTTCACTATAGATGGAGGAACTTTAAACAATATCTATCTACAAATTCGATAATACAGAAGGTACTAGCAGGGAAACTCCAATCTAAGGAGATTAACTACAATAATAAAAACACAGGAAATAATCTCATATTAGCAAATTCAAAAAGAAGAAAAGCACCTTTGTACACTCAAATGTGCATGGGTATCCACACTCATGCACATACACACACAAACATCACCATCACAATCACCACCTTCACCACTACCACCACCAACAAAATAACGGGAATCAACATTCATTAACTATTGATGTTTCTCAATAGAATAGCTTTTATGAGAAGACAGGGTAGATGAAGATGAAAGTGGGAGTAATCAGGTGTAGGGGCATTATATGTGTGGAGAGAGCACAGGGAGAAACAACTAGAAATAGGGGAGGGTATTTGAAAGTTTGTGTGGAAAGCAATGAAAAGTTCCTGGAATCTATAAGGGTGATTTTAATGAGAATTTCAAGTAATGGTGGATACTGAATCTCAACAGTCCATCTCTTGTAGACAGTTATGGCTTATACTGCAGGGACTACGTTATCTTTAAATGAAAGTTGGCTAAAAGAATGCAGTGGAAATCCCTAAACAAACCAGGCTGATGGTATGACAAAGCATTGGTTCCCACAAATGGATATCAAGGCCCCATTGCTGTGGACATCATCTGCACAACTCATTGAATATATAGAAGTTTAACTCATGCCTATATGAAGCCTTTACCCCTTTATTTTAGTCTCTTGGTTGCAGGAAGGTACTTTGCAGGTTTCCCAAAGAGAAATGTGGACACCGATCCAACCACAAATCCCTTTACCTACCATCTGTCCAGCATGAAATTATACTAAAGAAATGGTGGCACAGAACTTGTGAGAGTAACCAACCCATGTCTGATTTGAATTCATGTCAACACCACAAAGAAACCATACCCAACACAGCTTGGTTAATTAACAACCAGAGAGTAGATAGCCAGAGACCTAGGATAAAACCAAACAGTACTGGTAAAAAAAAAAAAAAAAAAAAAAAGTAAAACAATAAAATGATCACTACTGATACTCTGCTGCACTATTAGATCAGTTCCATATCTAGTTATCACCAGAAAGGCTTTCCCCTGCAGCATATTAGAAGAGATGTGGTGACCCAAGCCAGATATTCAGAGAGAGAGTCTAACTTGGAGGTTTTCAGGAAACGTTCATTTCTCAGGAATTCCATAGAAGATCAAGTAGAAAGATTCTAAGAACTAGAGGAAGTGGAGGACACCAGGAGAACAAGACCCTCTGAATCAATGAAGCAAGGTACATAGAGATGAAAGTAGCAAGCACAGGCACCTGCAAGGTGCATATATACCTTCTGCATATATATTATAGCTATTAGCATAGTATGTTATGGAATTTCTGAGGGTGAGAATGAGTAGGTCTCTGAATTCTGTGCTTGTTCTTTTACCTCTTTTGTACTTGTTGAATTGTCATGTCCAACATCTATATAATTGTTTCATTTTATCTTGTTAAATTTTATTGTGTCATGTTTAGTTGTTACATATTAGAAACCTGTTCTTTGCTAATGAGAGACACAAAAGTAATACACATGGACGTAGAAGTAAGTAATCAGGTGTGGGAGCATTATATATGGAGGGAGAACACAGAGAGAAACAACTGAAAGTGGGGGAGGGTTTTTGGGAATATGTGTGTGTGTATTGTATTTGTGTAAATATATATATATATATATATATACACACACGTATATATATATGTATATATACGTGTATATATATATATATATATATATATATACATACATACATACATATATTGTATTTGTGTAAATTCGCTTAATCAAGATGCTTTGCAGTTCCTTAGAATTTTGGCACTTAAAAGTCAGCTGAACTCTATGAACAGTATCTACTGTCAAATGTTAGCACAATGTGTAAAATCATAGGAGATACAGTTTCAGCAATAACATACGATTCATCACACGTGATTATTTTCCTACAGAAAAGCCACACTGCCTTCTTACTGAAATCCATTTTCCCCACTGAATATATCAGTACGTTGTTTCTCTGCAGTGATCTGGATATGGCAAGAGGTATTTAAATCAAATTATCCTTATTAGTGAAGATTGCAAATATTTTAATACTTTTTATACAATGGCTAGAAAAGGAAAAGTTTCTACGATTTATTTTAGCCACTCAAAATATTTTCCAAGAAGAGCTTTCTCAGTGCCCATTGATTAAGATATTTATCATTATCATAAGCACAGGATTTACTTAAAAGAAATGCTGGAATTCTAACTCACATATGATAAGATAATGGTGAGTTTTTGGTGAGCCAAATATTACTGAATTACTATAAAATTTGCATTTTCCTGTTAGAACAGATTTGTAATCTCTAAATTAACACATTTGGTGTATCATTTATTTCACAATGTGCAAATAATTCTGTGCTATGATAAGTTAAAGTATCATCAGGTCTGTGGTCAACCAGAAAAAAATCACCAATAAAATATTTTCAGAATTGTCTGGCTTATTTTGTTTGGATAAATATTATCTCAGATTTAAATGATGATGCACCTCTGCTGCTGATATCATAAAAGTGTTTCAATTAAATGCTTGGTTTTTAAATTGATTCAAACTTTGGAATGCCTGAGATCCTTATGCCTGTGTTGTAACATGAATAACTAAAAGAAACAGAGAATTGTTTCTTTGTTTGCTTGTTTGTTTTTCAAGACAGGGTTTCTCTGTATAGCCCTGGCTGTCCTGGAACTCACTTTGTAGACCAGGCTGGCCTCAAATTCAGAAATCCTCCTGCCTCTGCCTCCCAAGGGCTGAGATTAAAGGCGTGTGCCACCACTGCCTGGCAAGACTTGTTATTTATGTGAGAATTTAAAATTTCCAAAATTTGAGACAGTGGAATAAAAGTTTTCTTTCTTTTTTCTTTTTTTTATGTTTTTTCTTCAAGAGGATGTCCTAAACCCCATCCCACCAGTCCTCTCCACTCCCTGGAGGCCCAAGACTTCTCTAAGTCCAGACCTGAGATTCCTCTGCTGTATATGGGACTTCCCATCATCTGATCTATGCTGTCTGGTTAGTGGCTCAGTGTCTCAGAGAACCCATTCATACAAACATTGTGCATGAGCCTCACACTCAGAACCTTAACACACTTATGGTGCTTTTATAAACTCGGAATTTAGAACAGAAGGTATTAAATTATTTAAAGTAAGTTAACAAATAAATGCTGATAAATCTAGATATATAATCCTCTTTTAGAAATATCAAAATCCACAGTAAGGAAATTAATAATAACACAGTCTATATTTTATTCACTTAAATAGATTCCTGTCTCTACCTTCATGTGTCTTTAGGATTTCTGGTCATTACATTTTTTGCTCTTTTAGTTTTTCCTTTGTGTGTGTGCATGTGTGTGTTTGAGTGTGTAATGTAATTGTGTGTACACGCTCATGCATAATAAGTGATGGGAGCATATGTGCCATGGTAGTCATGTGATGATGAGAGAATAAATAGTATGAAGTAAATTTTCACTTTTCACCAGTATATGGGTTCTAGGAATAACCTCATATTCGTAGGCTATTATGGTAGCCTAAGAAATAATGGAAATGTCAGAGTTGTCCAGAAGACTAAATAAAGACTTGAGTATACAATTAACAGAACTTACAGCATTGAGAATTCTCTTCACATGCAGACTCAATAATAGTCTGTCAAAGGACACACTGCAACCTGGAGCTTACTTTCTGTTCTGAAGATGACGAATGTGGGTGTTGTTGACCTCTAGAAAGCAGTCTGGCAGGTCAGACTTCCTGCAAGTCCATGTCCATGTGGTGGTAATGATCATCCTTTGTCTCCATTGTTTTTTAAATTCCCTAAATATCTCAAGGCAGTGTTTATAAAACATGGCCAGGTTTATATGTCACACAAAGAGCTTGTTAACACTACAAGCTAAGACCAGCTCTCAGGTAAAAGTACTGTAATTAATTCTCAGAACTCAGTGTGACTTGCAAGTACTGGAGATCATTAACATATGTTAAGACTTATAAATAGCCTAGGTAAGAAACTATTTTTAAATTAAAATCCAAAGTATGTTTTGGCAAGATTCTTACATATTCTGTCTTTTCCAGGAATGCGAGTATCAAGCATCTTCAGATTGTATCCTACTGTGGGAGAAATGTCACCAACAATCATGTCACTGGATGGTTTTGATAAAATAGTAGTGATTTAAATACAGCTGCCACACTATAATTCTTCATGTGATTGTAAACACTTAACCAATTTATTATGGCTTGCCGTATAATTGTGCTAACAAATGTGCATGATAAATTTTCATTATTTTATCATAAACATTATTTTTCTATTAAAAGTATAATAGGGTATAGTTTTAACCTTTGTGGTTACATATTATAATATCTATGAAAGGTCTTTCATAATTGGCAATGAATTATAAGAAAATGCTTCCATAAAACTTTGGGAATTGAGTGGTTGATATTTGCTAATACTAAGTTTTGTTGTTGTATCTTTTTGACTCCTTAAAAGATGAAGTGACATTTAACTTCATATAGAAAAGCAAAAATCCCAGAATAGCTAAAACAATCCTGAACAACAAAAGTACTGCTGGAGGTATCACAGTCCGGTGATTTCAAGCTGTACTACAGAGTAATAAATACTGCATGGTATTGACATAAAAACAGAAGCATTGTTCAAGGGAATGGATAAATTCACAACTCTATTGACAGGTGATTTTTGATTAAAAAAGGAAGCTATAAAGACAATAAAAAAAGAATGTATCTTCAAGCAATGTTGTTGGGCTAACTGGATGTCTGCATGGAAAAGAATGCAAATAGTATGGATAAGTACACAGCTCCATAGGCATCACCCTGCACAAACCTCAAGTCCAAGCAGATCAACGGCCTCAACATAAAACCAGATACACTTAACATGATAGAAGAGAAAGGAGGGTATAGCCCTGGATAACTTGCCACTGGAGACACTGAACAATTAAAACTAAAAATCTTTTTCTTTTCTGTTTGTTCATTTCTTTGTTTTGTTTTTGCCAATATTGATAGCATAGGCACTGACATCAACAATTAATAAATGGGGCATCATGGAACTGAAAAGCTTCATAGGAGGCTCAAGGAGAGCACAAGGATCTCCCTAGGAAGGGGAAATTGAGTAGACTTCCTAGGTGGACTATAGGTGGTTGAAGATGGGAACAGGAAGTATTAGGTAGGAATTAGTGATAGCATCAGTGAGGAAGAGCCGACTGTAATTAGTGGGCATTTGGGGAACAACATGGAAACCTGATGCAATATATGTTCCCAGGATTCTCTGGGAGAGACCCTAGTGAAGACTCCTAGTAATAGAGGGCCTGGAGCCTAAACCACCTAGCTTCAGAAACAAGGAAACTTCCAGTTATTGGCCCTGGACAAAAGAGAGGCACAAATCCATTAATCTACAATCCATCCTGCCTGTAAATGTAAAGGGCCAATGTAAAAATAGAACATTTCAGAATCACCAAACAGTTGCTGGTCTTACTTGAGCCCACCCCACCCAACACAGTCCATTGTGGAAAGTGCCTGGATAGCTAGGAACCAGAGGCTGGATAGCCTAGAGACCTGGGATAAAAAATTAATTAAATGATTCCTAATAATATTTTGCTATTCTCACAGATCAGTGCATAGCCCAATCTTTATCAGAGAGGCTCCCTCCAGCAGCTGATGAGAGCAATTGCACAGATCCACAGCCAAACATTAGAAGGAGAGCCCAGACTTGAGATCTTTATCTCATCCTTCCCCTCGGGACTAGGAAAATCCTATGGATGAAGGGGAGGAAGAATTGTAGAATCTAGAGGGGTAAAGGAAACCAGGAAAAACAAGCCACAGAATCAACTAAGCATGGCTGATAGTGGCTCACAGACTGAAGGGACAGTCTTCTGTACTCGGTTCTCTACAAATGTTATCATTGTTAAATGTTGTTCTGGGACTTCTAAAGTGGGAATGGGAATGGGAATGGGAAAGGGAATGAAAGTGGGAGTGTATCTGACTCTGTTTCTTGACCATATGACCCTTTACCTCCTTTTGTGTTGCCTCATTATTGAGTGAGCTATGATGTGAGGGGTTTTGCCTACTCTTATTGTAACTTCTTATGCCATGTTTGGTTGATATTTCTGAGAAGTTTCTCTTGATGAAGGCAAACTAAGGAGGAGTGGAACTAGGGAGAGGAGAAGTAGGAGTGGGTACTGGGAGGATTCTCTGTGAGTGCAGGGCAAGTGGAAACTGGTCGTGATGTATTGTATAAGAGAATAATTTTGTAATGAGATGAAGTAAGCCTATTAATTTCAGTTTAACATGTTTATTGTAAAGGGAAACTATGGCAAATAGATGCTCCTCTAATGATAGTTAAGAATTTAAGTAGGCATTGCACTCTTGTTTCATCTGTTTTAGTGGCCAGAACATCTGCTTTAGCAGAAGTGCAACTTTCACTTATATCTGCTATGCCACATCAAGGTCTTTATCAAAATGTCAAAACACTTTGTGTGCACTAAAAATTGAGTACAGCAATGTTCATACCATCACCTGATCACAGACCTTTCAGTCACCTCCTTACAGTTAACAGCTGCAAACTTGATGCTGTTGTCCTTGGCACATTCCTAAGTCTGTAAAATTCATTAATCTTACTTCTGGCTATACTCTCAGTGTGGCATACTGTTAGTATATTCATTCCTGCATAAGAGATATCAGTATGTCTCTTCTCTGAGACAGAACAATAATGAGAATGTAGAGAACTGTCAGAGGCAGGTCAAAATGCCACATTGAAGTACAGTAACTAAGTGGTACATTCCCACTTTTCCAAAGGAAAATGTGTGTCTTCAAGGAGTCTTGCCTGCTCATTAGCATAACTTTTTCTCTAGGAAGAAATGGAAAACCAGCTTTCCCCCTTTTCCTTGAAGATTTCCCTTTGTAGTTGAACACAATCTTGTTTGTTTGTTTTTTATTTATTTATTTATTTTTTTTGGTTTTTCGAGACAGGGTTTCTCTGTGTAGTCCTTGCTGTCCTGGAACTCACTCTGTAGACCAGGCTGGCCTCGAACTCAGAAATCCGCATGCCTCTGCCTCCCAAGTGCTGGGATTAAAGGCGTGCGCCACTACGCCCGGCCCTGTTTGTTTGTTTTATAATTTTGTATTTGCTATCCAGATTTGAGTACATCGGTTGTCTCCTGTTTCTATTGGCCTGAACCTTCAGAATGATAGCCAATGTACCTGAATCATGATAGTCTTTAACTCTACTAGAAATTCTTCTTCTATCTTACTCCAACCTCCCATAGCTAACATATATCTCATAATACATGGAACAAAGAAATAATAGAATAATTTATCTCATGCAAATGGTACATAAAAGGTAAGTAATAAAAGCACTAGCTTCTGTCATTCCAATGTACCATCTGTCTTTGACTATAAAGGGAAGGTACAAGGGAGAGGTTGTCATCATGTGAGTTCAAGTAATATTCTTGCTTAGACTTTGTGAAGAAGATAATCAAAGTTTTCTTTAACTAACTGAATTTTGTAAAAGAGTTAAATATATAAAAATGTTGAGCCTAAGCCAATGGATACCTTCAGCAATGTTTGATTTTATTGACAAATTGGGGACCTGGCAGAAACAAATGATGTCTGCCTATCATATGGCCTACTAATTTTAAGTTTAGTGTCCTTTACATCAGTGTTCATCTTGACTTTAAAGCTCTTTATTAAACTTCATTGCAATTGCATAGAAATGAGTAAGATCTAACAGAAAGGACCCTAAAATATGATCTCTTAACTGTGCATTTCCACATACCATGGGAAAAGACTGTCTACTGCCTCCATTTGGTACTTTTTTTTTGTTTTAATTTGCTATGCAACATCTCTTCTGTGTAACCCCCTTAAAAACAATGATTTTTTTCCTCATACTTCTAAGTAACTATTTGAGGCAAATTTCATCCCAAATTTATATGCTTTGACAGTTCCCAGCTGTTACTCAAACAGGCCTCACACACATTGCCTGCTGAATATAATGCACACATTGTGATTATAACTACACATCTGGCAGTAAACTGTGTTCACCATGGGACAACTGAAACTTATGGTCATCTGGAGTTAAGCTATCAGAAAACTAAATCACAGATAATTAAATTTGATGATTAATGATATTCTATAATTATTCATTATGGTCAAATAGAAAGAAAAAAAGTACACAGATTCCTAGAATTTTAAATTCCAAATACAGGCCACTTTAAAGGAAATGTTACATCTGCTAAACAAACTTCTGGCTGCTAGAACATAACTTCAGTGTTCTCTTGCATATTAAAAAAAGTATTTGAGTGAGAGTTATTCTGTAGAGTCCTAGCTATCCTCGAACTTATTCTCTGGAGCAGGATAACCTCAAAGACAGAGATAAACCTGCCTCTGTTTTCAAAGTGCAGAGATGAAAGGTACACACTAAAATCATTCAGCTGTATTTCAATTGATGCCAAGAACAATTTTTTAGCCTACCTAGAATGCAGACACCCCTAAACTCACTCCTTTGCCTGCCAGTGATACACTCAGTCAGCACGACCACTGTTCTGTTCTATTGAGCTTATGACTTACTATATTGGGGATAATTATATGTATAGGATTATATGCATATATTTATATGCATATATATACTTTATACAAACATCATATATTTATATATATATACATATCAGTTAGATACAGGGCAACTTATGCATATATAATATAAGAAAATATTTTTATACAAGTAAAGTAAATATTAATGCTTTGTCAAGGCAATCAGCTTCTCTCCTTCCATCCCCAAGTTTTTCTCTACACTCATTAGCTTGCTTTGTCCTTGAAACATTTTTTTATCCTTTTGTAGGCAATGCCAATAATTCACATGAAACTGGGAATAGAAAACATGTCCTTTCTGCTCCCAGCAGAGCTTTCTTGCCAGAGATTACACTGAGTCCTCACACACATTGGCAATTTCACTTGCACACTGAAACAGATCGGTATTTTTGATTGAGTTTGACATTTTGAAATTTCAGTACAATAGCTTACCCTATAAACAGGAAGTGACTGTAAAACAGATGTTCTTATTAGAGAAGATGTTACTAAAAGAGCAAATCACTAAATTTGTCCTTGCTGTAATTGTATCATTTAAACCAAGAGGAAAAAGCCAGAGTCCTAAGACTGAAGAAACCCTGATAGGAAAATTATGCCATCATTCAATGTTATAAGATGTCACCTGAAGAAAGAATGTGATTTAAGATTTAACACTGCTTCTGTGTGATATGAATACTAATTTCATATTTCTGTTATACAATTACTGAGCAAAAGTCATCCTGAACGTGTGGAAGTAAAGGTTTGCAAATGGTTATAAATGACTTAGGAAAAGGAGTAAACTTCCAACTCTGGAATCACATATTAGATTCTTTTAATTATCTTTAAAATATTATTCCTCATCATTTCTTAATCCTGAACTTTATAAAAGTTCAGAAAATAGTTTGTGTTTCAATAGACATTCAAACACTCAATATTGTAGTAAATTTATCAACAAATTTTGAATATTTGTTTTGGATGAAACATAGTAATTACTATAATGACTTGTGGTAATTTTGCCACAAAAAGTAAGGTTTTGACCTATTATGTGAGAGTTAACATTCAATGACTACCTAGTAAATATTGTAGGCTCATCTACCTTCATGACAAATCCTTAAAAATAGAATTCTAAAGATTACATTTGTACATGAGTTCATTTATTTGATCATAGATGATACGTCACTTAAGGACAACAGTTTTGGACAACTCACATTGGAAAATTTGTTAGTTAACATCAGAAGCTAAATGAATGAAACAAAAAACAAAACAAAACAAACTAAAAACAAAATAAGAAAATCCTATAAGCAAACCAATGGCTGTTCAAAGAAGGAAAGGCCTTTAAACTGAAAGCCAACAAAGTTTAAGGATAACAGGAGGATATCAGAAGGATCAATAATAGAAACATATGTGAGGGTAATTCTCAGAAGAGAAAAGCATATTTAGAAATTTACATTGTCCTCCCAGGTTCTTACATGTTTTTGAAATTTCCAATTTAATCATACTATGACAACAATGGACAGTGTCTTCCATGCTATAAACCAAATCATAATAATTCTTCATTACTATGTTTATTTTTTGTCTGTATGATCAGAGTAAAATTTACTTAAGCATCTTATGTTTTTTTTTTATCCTTCACCTCACTTGTTTACCTCTTCACCGTCCAGACATTCTAGGTCTGAGATTACTAA
Source organism: Apodemus agrarius (assembly GCA_964023405.1). Taxonomy (NCBI): domain Eukaryota; kingdom Metazoa; phylum Chordata; class Mammalia; order Rodentia; family Muridae; genus Apodemus; species Apodemus agrarius. Next base: position 45,170,980 of record OZ030023.1, read on the forward strand.
GGAAAGCTAAAAGTCAATATTTCTGAACAACTAATTTCCATCTTTTAAAAAAGAGAATTGGATAAACTACAAAATATTTGTCTTGTACCTTTGCACTTTTCTCTCTAATTGTCAGTGATAAGTATGTGCCCAATGTATAATAATGAACTTAAGAAGGCATAAAGGACACTCCATATGTATAAATCATCCAATTAAACATTTATGAGGAATGTATTGCTTTCATCTAAATGTATTCCATTGTTCCCTTTCCATCTCACAAGAAAGAAATATAAACAGTAATAAAGTTCAGTAAAATATCTTTCTGTGGTCACCCAATTATTTACTTGCTTATTAGTGGTTTTGCTAAGTGTAAAACTTCTCTATTCAAAGTCAAGTAATATTTGCACATTTCTGGATTTATATATGACATAAAAGGTATTATCTGTTACAGCTTTCAAGGAGTTGCCAGTGTTACATTGAAGTAGAAATGTTTTATTAACATTATAATAAAATTAGTTATTTAAATGCTAATTTATTGAATTTTAATGCGAAATCCTCTGAATGAGAATGTTTTATAAAATATAAAATAAAATTTTATCTTAAAATTAATTTAAAATAGTGAAGTTTATGTGAACAAAGATATGCAACAGAATACATATGTGATACCATCTAAAACCATTAAGATCCACATTCAAATGATTTTTGATGTTTAAAATAATTCAAAATTGGTCACAGTTTCAAACATAATCTATTTTGTGTACACATATGTGTATTTGATATATTTCTGTGTGTGCCTTTTTATTTATACATACAGGAGTGCACATATGTGCTAAGGCATGAGTAGACATGAGTAAATCCACCTCTGGAGGTATGGAGCTAATAAAGTGTCTTCTTCAGTCGGTCTGCAACATATTCATTGAGGTCTCTTCCTAGAAGCAGAGCTTACAGACTGCTGGTAGATTTGTTAGCCAGTCTGTGAGCTAGTCTGTGAGCTAGTATCGGTATCCCAGCACTATATCTATATCTATCTATCTATCTATCTATCTATCTATCTATCTATCTATATATATATAGTGCTGGGATATATATAATGGGAATAAATGCTGCTTCTGGGAAACATTAAAATCCCATTTTGATCAATAAGGATGGGTTTAATTAGTATTAATACTTTATAAACTAAAAATATAAGTCTTTATTAATTGCCCCCATATCTTCTTTTATTCTTCTCTCATGCATTACATAGTAACCATAGTGTCTCTTCCCTCCACCCCTTCCAGTTCTCTGTCATCACCTCCCTTCTCAACCAGACTTACTTCATTTTCCATTTCCTATGAATGAAAGAGCAGTCCTACCTGGGATTTCATCTAAATATGTTATAATGAAATAAAATAAAACTAGGCACAATCCCTCATATCAAGGTCAGAAAAGATAATGCAGCAGGAAGAAAAGGGCCCCAAGTGCAGATAAAAAAGACAGATACTCCCACATTCTAAGAGTGCCAAGCTACACCACCATAGTGTATATGTATAGGACCTAGGTCTGACCCATACAGGGTATATAAAGCTTACTTTACACTTTGTGAGCACTGATAAGCCTTGCTAAAATGATTTTGTGGGTCATGTTCTCCTGGTATTAGTGAAACCTCTGGTTCCACCTAGTGTTTGCCTGTGGGAATCTGTATCTGCTCCCACACAGTACAGGATAGCATACCTTTCATGACAATTAGGCAAAGCACTGATATATGACTATAGCATACTATTATTAAGAATGATTTCATTGTATTGAGTATTTTTGCATTGATGTTCATAAGGGGAATTGGCCTGAAGTTCTCTTTCTTTGTTGGAACTTTGTGTGGCTTTGGCATCAGCATAATTGTAGCTTCATGGAACGAGTTGGGTAGTCTTCCTTCTGTTTCTATTTTGTGGAATAGTTTGAAGAGTATTGGTATTAGGTCTTCTTTGAAGGTCTGATAGAATTCTGCACTAAAACCATCTGGTCCTGTGCTATTTTTGGTTGGAAAACTTTCTATGACCCCTTCTCTTTCCTTAGGGGTTATTGGACTGTTTAGATGATCTATTTGATCCTGATTTAATTTTGGTACTTGGTATCTGTCTAGATTCACAGCAAACTAATTTATAATAACTAGAAGCTGGAAAGAACCCAGATGTCCCTCAATGGAGGAATGGACAAAGAAAATGTGGTATATTTACACAATGAAATACTACTCAGCAATTAAAAACAAAGAATTCATGAAATTCTTAGGCAAATGGTTGGAACTGGAAAAATATCATACTAAGTGAGGTAACTCATTTACAAAATAACACACATGGAATGCAGTCACTGATAAGTGGATATTAGCTCAGAATCTCTGAATACCCAAGACATAACTCACATATCAAATCATTCCCAAGAACAAGGAAAGAGAGGGCCCTGGTCCTGAAAAAGCTTGATGTAGCATGAGAGGGGATTGCCAGGACAGAGAAGTGGGAGGGGGTTGATTGGGGAACTGGAAGAGGGAATAGGGCTTATAGGACTTAGGGGGAGGGAGGGACCAGGAAAAGGAACATCATTTGGAATGTAAACAAAGAATATAGAAAATAATAAAAAAGAAAAAAAAAACAAAAAAAGAGAAAAATTTCATTGTCTTCCATTGTTAAAGAGTACTGTTCCCACAAATAATATAAAATATCTTGGCATGACAATAACCAAACAAGTGAAAGATCTGTATGACAGGAACTTCAAGTCTTTGAAGAAAGAAATAGAAGAAGACCTCAGAAGATGGAAAATATTTCATGCTCTTGGATTGGCAGAATGGATATAGTAAAAATGGCCATCTTGTTAAAAGCAATCTACAGATTCAATGCAAGCCCCATCAAAATCCCAAATCAATTATTCATAGATTTAGAAAGAGCAATTCTCAAATTCATCTGGAATTAAAAAAAGCCCAGGATAGCTAAAAGTATTCCCAACAATAAAAGAACTTCTAGGGAAATCAATATCCCCGACCTCAAGCAGAACTACAGAGCAATTGTCTTAAAAACTGCATGGTATTGGTACAGTGACATGCAAGTAGATCAATGGAATAGAATTGAAGACCTGGAAATGAACCCACAGAATTATAGTCACTTGATTTTTGATAAAGGAGCTACAACCATCCAGTGGAAAAAAAGAAAGCCTCTTCAACAAATGGTGCTGGTTCAACTGGAGGTCAGCATGCAAAAGAATGTGAATTGATCCACTCTTATCTCCTTGTACTAAGATCAACTCCAAGTGGATCAAGGATATGCACATAAAGCCAGACACACTGAAACTAATAGAAAAGAAACTGGAGAAGACCCTGGAGGACCAATAGCTTATGCTCTAAGATCAAGAATTGACAAATGGGACCTCATAAAACTACAAAGTTTTGTAAAGCAAAGGACACCATCAGAAGGACAAAACAGCAACCAACTAATTGGGAAAAGGTCTTCACCAACTCCACATCTGACAGAGGGCTAATATCCAATATATACAAAGAACTCAAGAAATTAGATCCCAGAGAACCAAATAACCCTATTAAAAATGGGGTACAGAGCTAAACAAAGAATTTCCACCTGAAGAAATTTGGATGGATGAGAAGCACCTTAAGAGATGTTCAACATCACTAGTCATCAGGGAAATGCAAATCAAATCAACCCTGAGATTTCACCTCACACCAATCAGAATGGCTAAGATTAAAATCTCAAGAGACAGCAGATGCTGGTGAGGATGTGGAGAAAGAGAAACACTCCTCCACTGTTGGTGGGTTTGCAAGAATGTACAACCACTCTGGAAATCAGTTTGGTGATTCCTAAGAAAATTGGGCATGACACTTCCAGAGGACCCTGTCATACCACTCTTGGGCATATACCCAAAGGATTCCCCTTCATGCAACAAAGACACATGCTCCACTATGTTCATAGCAGCCTTATTTATAATTGCCAGAAACTGGAAAAAACCCAGATGTCCCTCAATAGAAGAACGGATACTGAAATTGTGGTATATTTATACAATGAAATACTACTCAGCAATTAAAAACAATGAATTCATGAAATTTGTAGGCTAATGTTTGTATCTGGAAAATATCATCCTAACTGAGGTAAACCAATCACAAAAGAACACACATGAAATGTAATCACTGATAAGTGGTGTTATAGTTTGTATATGCTTTTCCCAGGGAGTGGTACTATTAGGAGGTGGGACCTTGTTGGAGTAGGTGTATCACTGTGGGTGTGGGCTGTCAGATCTTTACCCTAGTTTCTGAAAGTCAGTCTTCTTCTAGAAACTTCAGATGAATATGTAGAACTCTCAGCTCCTCCTGCACCATATCTGCCTGGATGCTGCCATGTTTCTGCCTTGATGACAATGGACTGAAGCTCTGAGCCTGTTAGCCAACCCCAATTAAATGTTGTCTTTTATAAAACTTGCATTGGTCATGGTGTCTGTTCACAGCAGTAAAACCCTAACTAAGACAGAAGTTGGTACCAGAAGTGGGGTATTGCTGCGTTAGGCCTGACCATACTTTTGTTTGGAAGAATGTGGATTTTGGGACTTTGGATTTGTAAAGTCATGGAATGCTTTAAGTGGGGCTTAATGGGCCAGACTAGTAGGAATATGGAAGACAGTGGTGCTGAGGGACATTTGAACTGTGTCGGCCTGACGGCCCAAGAGGTTTCAGTGGAGAAGAACTTTAATATATGGCTGAGAGACTGTATTTGTGATATTTTGGTGAAGAACACAGCTGCTTTTTGCCATTGTCTGAAGAGACTGCCCAGGACTAAGGTCAAGAGATTTATATTAATTGCATCTGCAAAGGAAATCTCAAAGAAGCCCAACAAAGACTTTGTTCTCTGGTTAAATATGATAAAGAGAATTTTGAACAAACATAGCAAGCTGAGAAAGGAAAAGTATAAAATATATAGTTTGAGTATTAAAGGGACTCCAGGAAGTGAAATGTAGCTGAATTCAAGGATTCTAAACTGAATTAAAGGAGTGGTGACCTTGGGGCAAGATTCCACCCAGCTAAATTTAGGTCCAGGCTTGGTAGTACAAGACTTTCATCCCAGGAGGCAAAGATAAGCCGATCTCTGAGTTCAAAGCCAGCCTAGAACAGAACAAATTCTAGGTGAAGAAAAACTTTAATCCAGGCTTGGTAGACCACACCTTTAATCCCAGTGCTTAGGACACAGGCATGCAGATCTCTATCTCTTGAGTTCAAAGTCAGTCTAAGGAGCAAGATTCAGGACAGCCAATTTAGGCAGTGAAGGAACTAGGAAAAAGGAAGCTAGTGATAATGTAATAGAAAAAGGGGGCCAATGTTCCAGCTCCTGCAAGCAGCAGAACTCAGCAGCTTCAGCCATGTGTCAGCTCTGGCTTTATATTTAAGAGAAGAAGGAGACTACTGGGACAATTGATGCTGGTTAGCTGGAGCTAAGAAATTAGTGGTGATTAAGAAAAGACCAGCATCACTGAGGTGAAATATGGGAAGTGTTTTCTGAGAGCACAAAGAAGCTGTATTCCAGAGATAGCCAAGTCTGCCTCATGCTGCAGCTGTACTTGGTAATGTGTAAGAATCATCCAGGTAGTACTGGTTTTGAAGGCATGAAGGCATCATGAAGAACAGCTGAGGCTTGGTACTGTGAGAGGCCATGGAAGGCCATTGGTGAAAGTGTACCCTCAGTTGTAATTGACAGCCCAGGATTGAAGGGGTCATGCAAAGGAGTTGAAACTTGGTACCATGAAGAGAGCCTATGAGAGGCTTTGGTGAAGCATAGTTGCAGTGGAAGACCTTAGCATATTGGAGATGCCAGTACCATGGGATGAGCACCAAGAACAGCAGTGGCAGTGGAGTGGATCAATCTGAACTTAGAGTGCTACAGAGAGAAGAGCTGGAGAAGTGACACCAGATCTTTGTAGATACACAGAAGATCATGTGTGGATCTCAGACATTGGAACAAGACGCTGTGAAGCTGAAATTGACTTGGGTTACCCAAGATGTTAAAGATGCCAGAGCTACAGGATGCCTGCCAAGGAAAGCTGCTAACAGGGAGTGGGACAAGCCCAGGAGAAAGAACCTGGTTGAATCCAACAAAGATGAAAAAGGAGTTGGATATCTGAAGACTGCTTTGCTATCAAAAGTGGAGATGAAGAGATTTGACTTTGCCTAGCTGATTTCCTGTCTTGCTTGGAGGATCACATTTAAGTGATTGGATGAATCTCAAAAGAGACCTTGAACTTTGGACTTTTAACACTGTTGAGCCTGCTATAGACTTCAGGGACTTTTGAAGTTGGACTAAATGTATTTTGCATTATGCTATGTTTAAGTATGGCCCCCATCGACTAATGTTTGAACAAACCTATGGGGGCCAGGGAGTGGAATATTATGGTTTGTATATGCTTTTCCCAGGGAGTGGTACTATTAGGAGGTGGGACCTTGTTGGAGTAGGTGTGTCACTGTGGGTGTGAGCTTAAGATCTTTACCCTAGTTGCCTAAAAGTCAGTCTTCTTCTAGCAACCTTCAAATGAAGATGTAGAACTCTCAACTCCTCCTGCACCATATCTGCCTGGATGCTGCCATGTTTCTGCCTTGATGACAATGGACTGAAGCTCTGAGCCTATAAGCCAACCCCAATTAAATGTCTTTTATAAAACTTGCATTGGTCATGGTGTCTGTTCACAGCAGTAAAACCCTAACTAAGACAAGTGGATATTAATTAGCCCAGAAGCTGTGACTATGCAAGTCACAATTAGCAAATCATATGATTCCCAAGAAGAAGGAAGGAGAGGGCCCTTGTCCTGAAAAGACTTGATCCAGTATGGTAGGGGTGTACTAGAACAAAGAAATAGGAGGTAGGTGATTGGGGATTTGGCAGAGGGAAGAATACTTATGGGACATATGGTGAGGGGGGACTAGGAAAGGGGAAACCATTTGAAATGTAACAAAGAATATAGAAAATAAAAACAAAAACAAAAAATAAACAAACAAAACAAAGAGTACTGTTCTGTTCTATTCTGTGTTCGCTGCACTGTCCTACTTCTGGTTCCTATCTATCAAAGCAGTGCCAGGAATGACCTACCTCTCTTTAATTGGGCTGGCCATTGCTCAATCGATGGTCACCATGTCCACATGTTGTACTCCACCCTTACACTGACACATCTTAAAGCAAGACAGTTTGTAGGTTGAAGGTTTTTGTGCCTTGGGCTTATGTCTTAGTCTCATTACTGAGACCATTTCCTGGTTATAATAAATGGCCAGTTACTTACCTAGATTCCTTTTATTTACTTGGAAACATGGGATGAATCATAGGGTAACTTTTGCCTAATTTGTTCTGTGGCTTCTTTGAAAATAATATGTTCTGTTGCAGTCTGAAAAAATAATCCTGTTTATCACTTTTACCTATAGGAAGAGATGGGGAGCTGTAGTTATAGACAGAAGATACAGTTAGGTGTCTCCTGTATCAATGCTCTTATGACATTTTTATTTGACCCTTTCTTCCATCATATACAAATTTCTATTCTAACTTGATCTAAATGAGCTTTGAAGGCTCTCTGACTCTTTTGTCACAAAGGAAGTGAAATATTCAGCTAAGAAGGAAAGCTCTTACAAATGAATACAGTTCAATACCTTTATACACTGTAAGTTCCTAATTCAAGTATTGATTACACTTTTCCTTAGTGAAGAGCAAACTGTGATTAATAGAGTTCTGAATATCATCTAGAAAGAGACTTCTGTAAACATTTTTTTAGATCCAAAGTTCAACACAGAAAACATTTTCAAAGATATAATCCTAAGATTTGTTGCAAAGAAAAAATAATAAAACAATGGCAAAATTATAATTTCAAATATGTTAATTGAACAATAGATAATTTTATTGATTTAAGATATTCATAATTTTGCATTGAATATATATACTTTCATATGTTTAATCCATTAGATCACACTAAATACATAAAATTATAATTTTCAAAAGTGTGACTGTCCATAGATAATTCTATTGATTTAAAATATATGTAATTGTGCTTTGTGTATATATGTATATAGTATAATATATGTTTAACTGAGCAAATCACACAAAATGCATAGCAAATGTAAAGCATGAACTTTAGGGATGATATTTTCTTTGCATCTCATTTTGAATCTACTTTCTAGAGATAATAATCATCTTCTGTAATGGCATCAAATTCCCCTTACATCTCACTCAGTAAAATGCATTGACTTCAAAGGACATTAAAATAATATCTCTCTGTAGATAATAGATAGATTATTAGGTAATAATACAAATTAAAGATTTTCCAGAAATTAAATAGACTTAAGAAAAATCTTTTCTTCTCTAAAAATATTTGTTGGCCTTTAAATCTTCCCCCAAGTCAATCCAAATGCCTCCTGTCATATTTGCTGAGTCTGATTAAACTGATTTTCTAGTCTTTATGCTTATTTAATAGAAATATCCAGACTCTAGTCCTCACTCCACTAAAGCAATTCCTTTCATTCCATTTCAATAGACTTCATACTAGAATCTCAACACTTTTTTAAATGAAAGGATTTTAGACCTAGGATAGCTCTTCTCTACTTCAAGCATCATTGCTGATTCTGAAATCCAATTTCTCCATCCTCATATCCTGGTCAGATGCTTGGAATGGACTTTAAACTAAAGATAAGAACTGAAGAACTGCATAGGATTTTCTCTGAGTATCACAGAAAGTTTGTGATGCCTCAGCCATTGTAACTATGACATTTGAGACAGAATTAAAGATAAAGAATGGCTCCAATTGTTTCTAGAAAATTCTATATTTATTTTAGATAAAAATGTACATCTCCCAGTAAGTATTGCAGCCTTTTTATTCCTTGAGAACTACACCCTGCCATACTGTCATTTATATATTGACCTCTAGCTCTACTAGGTAATAAATAGCTTATTATCTGCATTGTGAGTTATTTTTTTATACTAGGAATCTAAATCATTATGACTTAGAACCTATTGTGTAAAGCTGATGTGAAGCCTGAAAGTTTGTAATTATACCAAATATAATGTTGATTTTTTTCCTGTTTGGCCTGGGGATACATGTACTATATGCTGTGATAGACTGAAATAAAGATATCCAAATGGAGAACTTGATGGTAACTGGCTTTTAATATGTAGAAAAATCTTGATGAATTAACCCTGTCAACATTATAGCTAGGTGCAAATAAATAAAAAAACACATATGTTTACTTCAAATCATAAATTTCTGTTGAAGAGATCTATAGCATTAAAGCAAAAATAATGGGGCTGCATGAATCTTCTCCACTAATACCATTATTATTGTTGTTAACATCAAGGAAATGCAAAGGTTAAGATGAAAGTGACAGGCCGGGCGGTGGTGGCACACGCCTGTAATCCCAGCACTTGGGAGGCAGAGGCAGGCGGATTTCTGAGTTCGAGGCCAGCCTGGTCTACAGAGTGAGTTCCAGGACAGCCGGGGCTACATAGAGAAACCCTGTCTCAAAAAAACAAAAAAAAAAAAAAAGAGATGAAAGTGACAGGGATTTTAACACTGAATATTCATATGATAGACTGCAATGGTGAAAGTAGTTATAAAAAACCTCAATATATCTCGACCTGCAAAGATTTGCTTTTTACTCATATAATAGAAAGATTAAAATATGACAAAATAATTATATAATGATCACATACATCCATTGAAACTTTCAACAAGCATTAGTAAAGATCAACAAAAGCTTTAGTATATCCACATCTCTATTCCATTTCTTTCTATTTCTGCCCATATTTTGAGGATCATTTGAGGTATTATTTCATACCTAATAGTTTCTGTGGCATGACTTTCTTCACCTTTGAAAAATACCATCGTGGCATTACTAAACTATAGTTGGGGGGGGAGAGGAATTATGGAACGTATGGTGGGGGGAACTGGGAAAGGGGAAAGCCTTTGGAATGTAAACATAGAATATAGAAAATAAAAATTAAAAAAATAGGGTATAATGCTAAAGAAAGAGTTCTCAACTGAGGAATACAAATTGGCCAAGAAACACCTAAAGCAATGTTCAACATTCTCAGTCATCAGAGAAATGCAAACCAAAACACCCCTGAGATTCCACTTGACACTGGTAAGAATTTCTAAGAATAAAAACTCATATGACAGCAGATGCTGGTGAGGCTGTGGAGAAAGAGGAACACTCCTCCATTATTGGTGGGATTGCAAGCCAGTACAACCACTCTGGAAATCAGTCTTGTGCTTCCTCAGAAAAGTGGACATAGTACTACCGTAGGACCCAACTATACCACTCCTGGGCATATACCCTAAAGATGATCCAATATATAATAAGGACACATGCTCCACTGTGCTTATAGCAGCCATATTTATAATAGCCAAAAGCAAAAAAGAACTCATATGTCCTTCAACAGAGGAGTGGATACAGAAAATGTGGTTCATTTACACAATGGAGTACTACTCGGCTATTGAAAACAATGGCTTCATGAAAATAAATAGAGAGGTAAATACAGAGGCAGATGCTCTCAGCCAACCATTGGACTGAGCATGGGTTCTCAATGGAGGAATTAGAGACAGGACTGAAGGATCTGAGTGGTTTTGCAACCCATAAGAAGAACAACAGTATCAAACAACCAAACGCCTACTCCTTTTCCCCAGAGTTCCCAGGGACTAAACAACCAACCAAAGAGTACACATGGATGGACTCATGGCTCCAGTCACATATGATGTCCTTATTGGATGTCAATGAGAGGAGAGGCCCATGGTCCTTTGAAGGCTTGATGCCCAATGTAGGGGAATACAAAGCTGGGGAAATGGGAGTGGGTGGGTGTGTGGGGGAACACCCTCATAGGGGCATGCTACAGGGGGGGTTTGGAGGGGTAACTAGGAAAGGGGATAACACTTGAGATATAAATAAAGAAATTATCTAATTAAAAAACAAACAAACAAAAAGAAACTGAGAGAAGCAGATTGATAGTTTATGGCCAGTGTGGGCAGCTTTATATTTTATACAAAATATAAAGTAAATTATAGTATAAATACATTAAAAACAAAACTGATGGTTTTCTCAAATAATCTCTTACAAGTCTTTTTTATCCAACATAAAATTTTTATTGATTATCTGGGGATTTCACATCATGCACCTGTTGTGGAAAATGTGCCAGAAAGCATTTGTGAAACTCAAAAGACCACCAAGGAGCCATTCCTCTAGGTAATAGCTCTAGGGTCTTTTTATTACAATCTCAGGCTTGGGCTCTCCTCCAACCCAGCTTAGTCACAGCAGGACAGGAAGGGAAGACCGAACAGCCTCAAACCTTCAGCAGGACAAGGTTTTATAAGAAAGCAGGAACAAGGGAGGGGTGAGGGAGGCAGTGTCCAGTCTGGCAAGCATCTCATAGAGTGACTATAAGCCACCAGCTGGGTGCTGTGAAGCAAGACCTTTTACAGTCACAAAATGTCTGAAAGAACATCTGAAACAATCAGACTAGTCCTTGATTAGCTGTTGCTAAGAAGTAGCTAGGGAGGAGCTCTTGCCAAGGACAAGCTGTGGGGTCCTTCCTAGTACATGGGTGCAGCTTGGGTTCTGCTGCAGGTCAAATTCTCAGCTTTTCCCCCTTTCTTTAAAGTGGATATGGTCACAAGATAGAGAAGGTTTGATCTTTCACACTATATCAAACTCATGTCCCAGTCCTTCATTGTCTGCTGCCCAATTATGACCTCTACCCAAAAATGTAACAACAGAAAATAAGAATTAAAATAAATAAGAAAACCCAAATCTAATTTATGTTATCTATAAACTCACTGAAGCATGGTTACACTCTCAGGGGCTTTCATCTTAAATAGAACGGAGGGCCTGTCCCTTCTTGCATCCCTTGTGGAGTGTTAATATCAGCATCTCCATCCCACTTTTTAAGCATTCTCATTGATGGTTGCCTGTCTAGTCTGTTAAATTTATTATACGTTTTTGGAGGAGGGAGGTGAGGAGGTTACCTTAGACTCTTCTTATTTTTAAGAAATATCCAAATATACAGGTTGTTATTATAACATTTGAAAGTTTTCTCATATTCAAAGCAACTGTTTAAGGACAACTTTCTTTTAAGGAAATTTGGGCTGTATCCTAGGAAAATAAAAGTTTAACATTTCAAAGTTGCTAAAATGTAATGTTAAGAGTGCTTTGCAGAGCCAGGAAATATTCCTGTTAACTAGAGATGCTTTCCAGTAACCACTAAAGTTTCTTTAGATTTAACTATTATATCTGTTTAAGTTGTATTACTCTTTTGTGAAGACACAAATATCCATTCATCCTATGTAAATTATAAAAGCACCATATTCTTCTCTATTTTTGGTAAATCAGAGAACTATTGGAATTATTTACCAGATATGGGAGAATCAAAAGTACCTTCCATTCTACCCAGAAAGTATCTCAGTCTCATGAATTTTTCATCAATAGGGTATCAGGTTTGCATAAACTTTCACTTCCTATAGACATCACCAGTTCTCCAAAATGTGTCCATTTGACTTTGAGATCTGATTGGATCTCAGATTAGAATCAATTGAAAGGCACCCAGTTTCCATCCCTGGACCCTTGCCAACACCTACATGGAATCATTATTAGTACAATTGCCATTACCAGAGACTTAATTATCATTGTTTATTTGGTTATTTACTTGGCCTGACTCCAGGAATAAGTATTCTCTACATTCCAAAAGTCTGCTCTAGTCCCTCATAACATCACAAAGATGATGTTGTGTATAGAGGAAATTGGTTCATTCTCCGGATTTTATTTGCTTGTTTTTAAAAATTGGTTAATTTCTATCACTTCTGCATTTTTTCATAGTCAGTTATTTTATGCTTCCTAAGGATTTGACAACTTTGTGAGTGTATGTTTGACACTAATTTCAGTGAGGAGGTAAAATGTTATGCAGAATCAATAAAAACTCACACTGTATATGAAACTAAATATCAAGTAACTACTTAGCTATTAGGAGACCTAATGGGTCTGGTCAGGGCTGAATAACTCTCATAACTAATAGTATGGATAGTCAAGTACTGTACTCTAGGATGCTAAATACTGGTCAGAGCAATGGGACCTAAGTCATATCTCTGGTTCTGGGAGAAGTTGGACATCATGAAGTACCCAGATTTTTAATTAATAGCTTTTTAAACCTAGTTACATTGCTCAGTCTTGTAAGAGATGTTCCAAATGGGGTTATCAATTGCAAGAAAACAAAACATTCCTAAGAAAAAGTCATCTGTTCCAGAGACTTTAGAGACAATAAAAGCCTGATTCAATTTAAATTGGCACAAGGGTCTCTCTAAGTATTGTCTGCTCTCATCTTCTGAGAATATTCTTTTCTGCAGTGCTTTCATTTTTGACCTTTTTTTTGTTGTTGTTTTTACTTACTTAGTTTAGATCCTGCTTATTCTGCCCCCACAGTAACTCACTCCCACAATCCTTTCCCGAACTCCCTCCCCTTCTTCTCTATTGGATGGGGGTCTACCTGGGTATCTCCCACACTAGGACATCAAGTCTCTGAGAGGCTAGGTACTTCCTCACCTACTGAGGTCAGACAAGGCAGCCTAGCTAAAAGAACATATGCCATGAACAAACAGGAAGCAGCTTTGGGATAACCCCTTCTCCAGTGGCTGGAGACCCACATGAAAATGAAGCAGCATATTTGTTACTTATGTATATAGAGGCCTAGGTCTAGCCCAAGTATGTTCTTTGGTTGGTAGTTCAGACTCTGAGAGTCCCATGAGTCCTAGTTAGTTGATTCTGTTGATCTTCCTGTGGAGTTCCTATCCTCTTAGAGGCTGTAATCCTTCTTCCTAATCTTCAATGAGAGTCCCCAAGCTTCATTCACTGTGTGGCTGTGTTTGTCTGCATTTGAGACTGTTGGTGGGTTAGGCCTCTTAGAGGACAGTCATGCTAGACTCTTGTCTGTAAGCATAACTATTTCATTAATAGTGTCAGGGATTGGTACTTGCCCATAGTATAGCTCTCAATTTGGGCTGGTTATTGGTTGGTTGTTCCTTCAGTCTCTGCTCTATCCCCAATCTCTGCATTTCTTCTTGATAGGATAAGTTTGGGGATGAAAGATTTATGGGTGAATTAATATCCCAATTGCTCCACCATGGTTTTTGCCTAGCCACAGAAGGCAGCCTCTCCAGTCTCCAAATTCTCAATGCTGTGTATCAGAGCTAGGGATACCCCATTTATTCTTGAGTCCCTCTCCTATCCCAGGTTTCTGTCTGTTCCTGCACATACCCCTTACCTCCCCCAACCCACCTTGGTTGCAGATTTTCATTCATTCTCATGGCCTTCTGGCCATACCCCTGCTCCTCCCACAACCACCGCCCAACCTGTCCACAACTCCCCTCACAATCTCCACATCACCCAGTTCCTTCTCTGCATCTGCCTTCCACTACCATTTCATTCCCCCTTCCATGTGAGGCTCAAGCATCCATGCTTGGTCCCTCCTTCCTCTCCAGCCTCTTTAGGTTTGTGGAGTGTAGCATGGACATCCTATATTTTATGGCTAATATCCACTTATAAGTGATTACATATTGTGAATGTCCTTTGGGTACTGGGTTACTTCACTCAGAATGATATTCTCAGGATTCATCTATTTGCCTGTAAACTTAATGATGTCTTTGTTATTTATAGCTAAATAGTATTCCATTGTGTACATGTAGCAAATTTTCTTTATCCATTCTTCAGTTGAGGGACATTTCTCAGTTTCTGGCTATTATGAACATAATTGAGCAAGTGTATTTGTGGTATTTTGGAATGTCTTTTGGGTGTATGCCCATGAGTAGTATATCTGTGTCTTAAGGCATAATTATTCCCAGTTTTCTGAGAAACTAAAAATTTGATTTCCAAAGTGGCTGTACAGGATTGTATTCCAACCAGTAATGGAAGAATGTTTCACATTCTCCCTAGAATTTGTTATCACTTCAGTTTTGGATCCTAGCAATTCTGACCTGTGTAAGATGAAATCTCAAAGTTGTCTTGCTTTACATTTCCTTGAGGACTAAGGATTTTAAACATTTTAAGTACTTCTTTTCTGCTTAAGGTTCCTCTGTTGAGAATTCTCTGTATTCTCTGTTTAGTTAGGTATCATTTTTTAATTTGGGTTATTTGAGTTATTGGTATTTGTATTCTTGAGTTTTTTTTATAAATTTGGTGTATTACTCCTCTGTTACCTGTAGGGTTCAGGAAGATCCTTTCCCAATCTGTAGGATGCCTATTTGTCTTATTAACAATTCCATTTGTCTTATAGCAACTTTGCAGTTTCATGAGGTTCCACTGATCAGTTGTTGATCTTAGAGCTTTAGCCATTGCTCTTCTGATCAGAAAATTATCTTCTCTACCAATGTGTTAAAGGGTATTTTCCAGTTTCTCTTATGTGAGATTTAGTTTATCAGATATTATATTGGGTTGTTGATCCACTTGAACTTGAATTTTGTGCAGGGTGATAAATATGGATCCATTTTTATTCTTCTATGTGTAGAAATCCATTTAGACCAGCACCATCTATTGAGGATGCTTTATTTTTCATTGTATGGCTTTTGACCTCTGTCAAAAATCAAGTTTCAATAGGTGTATGGCTTGTTTTTATTGATTCCATGGATCATTGGGTCTGATTTTGTAACAATATTATTTGTTTTTATCACTATTGCTCAATCACACAGATTGAGATCAGGGATGGTGATTCCTCCTAAAGTTTGCTTATTGCTCAGGATTGTTTTGGCTATCCTGGGTTTGTTAATTTTTATATGAAGTTGAGAAATGCTCTTTCAACATATATAAAAATTGTATTGGATTTTGATAGGGATTTTTCTGTTGTGTTTTACTTTGCTAATGTCCACTTACCAATTTCCTTGGGAGGGCTTCACTTTATTCTGAAGTAAACATTGCCTGTCTTCTACAGAATATTTGTTAATTCTAGTCCTAATTCTTTTTCAAAGGCTGTAAGAGCCGAACCAAAGTTAGATTCTAGTAACAAATAACATAAAATAAAACACTTTATGCCACAGATTTGAAACAATAATTAAATTCTAATGTTTCACACAACAGCGGTATTCATACACTACTGTTTTTTGATCACTGTTGCAAAATAATGTAAATGTATTTGTTCAGTAAATTAGGTAGGAAGCTGAATATAATATCTCAGACACTGGAGAAATAAATCAAGTGGAGCCTGTAAAGATAATCTGCAGATAAAAGAAAACACTGGAATCTAAAATTCTTTAGTCTAATATGCATTTCTATTTCTCTTGCTAAAACCCAGATATATTTTAATAATAATGATCCACTAACTTTCTTATGTTATTAATGAAATCAATAAACTATGATAATTTTATTTCATTTTAAGAATAAACATTAAAATGGAAACTTTAATTTGTCATCACATTCTTTGAATATGGTATTCTACAAAATAATATTCTCTAGGGCAGAGCATATGAATAATATAAAAAAGGTCAAAACACTCTCTTTCCATATATTCAAAAGCTGTCAATCATGTGTGATAGCACACGTATTTAATCCCAGCACTTTTGCAGTCAGAGGCAGAGTTTCATGCAAGCTAAGCCAACATAATGAGACCATGTCTTAAAAATAATTGAATAAAAGCTCTTCTGTTAAAAAATGTTGAGCCCTGAGTATTGATACAAATAGTTTAAATCTATTTTCAGGAACTACCTAAATATTCAACATAAAAAGATCTAGTTATAAAAGCCTACAAAATAATAACTGTAATGGATGCTCTGAAAATGCCGCAAAGACTCCCATAAAACTAAGAGTTTCGAAAGTCATATTCACATGCAGAATCTGTTTTGAATTCACCTTTACTTCTTAAAACCCAGATGCATTTGCTTTCATTGAGTAGCCAATTAATCCTAGAAAACAACTGTTATGAAGAACATTTTTTTATTAGATATATTATTTACATTTCAAATGATTTCCTCTTTCCTGTTTTACCCCGTCCCCAAAGTCCCATAAGCCCTCTCTTCTCCCCGGTCCCCAATCAATACCCTCGCGCTTCCCTGTCCTGGTATTCCCCTACACTGCTGCATCAAGTCATTCCAGGATGAAGGGCTTCTCCTGCCTTTGATATCTAACAAGGCAATCCTCTGCTGCCTATGCATCTGGAGCCATCGGTAACACCATGTGTACTATCTGGTTGATATTTTTGTCCCTGGGAGGTCTGGGAATACTGGATGGCTCTTATTGTTCCTCCTATGGCACTACAAATCCCTTCAGCTCCTTGGGTTCCTTTTCTAGCTCCCCAATTGGGGACTCTCTGCTCAGTTCAATGGCTGGCTGAGAGTGCCCCCCTCTGTATTTGTCATACAATAGTAGAGCCTCCCAGGTGACAGCTATTTCCAACTCCTGTCAGCAAGTACTTGTGGGCATCTATAATAGAGTCTGGGTTTTGTAACTGTATGGGTTGGATCCTTAGGTGGAGTAGTCACTGGATGGTCTTTCCCTCAGTCTCTGCTCCACACTTTGTCTCTGTTCTTATCTCTTTCTGTGGGTATTTTGTTTCCATTTCTACAAAAGACCAGTCTACTTTTTTCTTCCTTCTTCTTAAACATCATTTGATGTGTGAATCGTGTCTTGGGTATTCTGAGCTTCCAGGCTAATATGCACTTATCAGTGAGTGCATACCATGTCTGTTCTTTTGTGATTGGGTTACCTCACTTAGGATGATATTTTCTAGTTCTACCAATTTACCAAAGAATTTCATGAATTCATTGTTTTTAATTGCTGAGTAGTATTCCATTGTGTGAATATACCACATATTCTGTATCCATTTAGCCACTGAGGGACATCTGGGTTCTTTCCACTTCTGGCCGTTATAAATAGGGCTTCTATGAACATGGTGGAACATGTGTCCTTATGATGTGCTGGGAAATCCTCTGGGTATATGTCCAGGAGTGGTATAACAGGGTGGTCCAGTAATATCATGCCCAGTTTTGTGAGTAACTGCCAGACTGATATCCAGAATGGTTGTACCAGCTTGCAATCCCACCAGCAGTGAAGGAGTGTACCTCTTTCTCCACATCCTCACCAGCACATGCTGTCTCCTGAGTTTCTGATCTTTGCCATTGTGACTGGTGTGAGGTGAAATCTCAGGGGTGTTTTGGTTTGCATTTCCCTGATGACTAAGGATATTGAACATTTCTTTAGGTGTTTCTCAGCCATTAGATATTCCTCAGGTGAAAATTGTTTGTGTAGCTCTGTACCACAATTTTTATTAGGGTTACTTGGCTCTCTGGGGTCTAACTTTTTGAGTTCTGTATATATATTGGATATTAGCCCTTTGTCAGATGTAGGATTGGTGAAGATCTTTTCCCAATTTGTTGTTTGCTGTTTTGTCCTTTTGACATTGTCCTTTGCCTTACAGAAACTATGTAATTTTATGAGGTCCCATTTGTTAATTTTGATCTTAGAGTACAATCCATTGTTCTGTTCAGGAAATTTTCCCCTGTGCCCAAGTGCTCAGGGCTCTTCCTCTGTTTCTTTTCTATTAGTTTCAGTGTGTCTGGTTTTATGTGGTGGTCCTTGATCTACTTGGACTTGTGCTTAGTACAAAGAGATAAAAATGGATTGATTTGCATTCTTCTACATGCTAGCCGCCAGTTCAACCAGCACCATTTGGTGAAAAGGCTCTTTTTTCCACTGGATGGTTTTTAGCTCCTTTGTCAAAGATCAAGTGACCAATGGTATGTGGGTTCTTTTCTGGGTCTTCAGTTCTATTTGGTTATCTACTTCCCTATCACTGTACCAATACCATGCACTTTTTTAACACTATTGCTCTTTAGTACTTCTTGAAGTCTGGTATATTGATTCCCCCAGAAGTTCTTTTACTGTTGACAATAGTTTTTAGCTATCCTGTGTATTTTGTTATTCCATATAAATTTGAGAATTGCTCTTTCTAACTCTATGAATAATTGAGTTGGAATTTTGATGGGGATTGCATTGACTCTGAAGATTGCTTTTGGCAAGATGGCCATTTTTACTATATTAATCCTGCTTATCCATGAGCATGGGAGATCATTCCATCTTCTGAGGTATTCTTCAATTTCTTTCTTCAGAAACTTGAAGAGCATTTTAGAAGAAGCAATGAGAAGCTAAGGAAATAAGCTGTTTTGGGTAGTATACTTCTATATTCTCCATACATGTGATGCAGAGTGAGTATTGCTGTGACTATAAGACCAGCGAGATTTATAAAGTGAGTTCTATATCATTCAAGAATACATTGCAAGATTCTGTCTCAAAGTATTATTTATAAATGAAATTTTACTATTTTATACACTTACAGAAATACATTTGTACATATTTCAATGAAATCTTATTTGTGTTGAACAAATGCTTACAAATTAATACTTAAAGGGTTTATGTCTATCCAAGCGATTTTGTTAATTGATCCCAAGTCACATCTACCAACATCACCTATGTATATCCTAATACACTCATTCCTGTTATTGGACAACATTTTTTAAAGTACCAAAATACACCTCAGTTTATATACTCATATTATACCCTTTGCTTGGAATGTTCTATATTCTGGTCTTTCTAACTTGAGTTCAAGATTTATCCCCAAATTTCCTATAGATATATTATTCTATTCCTCTATTTTATCACAATAATGACAACAAAAAAGGAAGAAAAAATAGAAGCTGCTCACATGCATGAAATAAAATTTTATGATTTTATTATTTTATAGTAGGCACTCTTTAATCTGCAAATTAAAAGTTGCCTAAAGATGAATATCATTAAGTATTTTAATTAAACTGAATAATTTGATCATAGAGTAGAAAAAAGATAATGAAATTTTTGGCCAAGCAATGGCACAAATGTTTACAGAGGCTAGATAATGATTTTCAACAACAATTTTCTTCTCTCTGGAAAATAATTCTAGACAATTGTGATGGCATGGTTTGGAATCACTTGATGAAAGCCAGAATACTAGAAGAGAAAGCATTCACCAAGAAGATGCTTTCACCATATTTGCCTGTTGGCAAACTCCAGGGGAATTTTCTTGATTTATGTTTGATGTAGGAGTCTCCAGCTCACTATGTGATGGTGCCACACTGGCTGGGCATCCTGGGTAGTATAGGAAAACAGGCTGAGCAAGCTATGATGAGCAAGATGTTATACCAAACTCATCCAAGTTTCTGCTCTGTTTAATCTCATGCCCTGAATTATGTCAGCGATGAACTGTTATCAGAAAGCTTTCAATAACATAAATGCTCTCCTCTCCAAATATCTTTAGTCATGGTGTTGTCTTCACAACAATTAACACAATTAAATTTCTAATCCATGATAATTATTTTAATCACATGTCTATTAGACAATTCCTAAACATTAACTCTTCATTGAATACCAGAGTGAACATTTTCCATGTGATTCAGCCCTTTTTTTTCCCACAATTAACTAGCTGGATCTCAAATTTAAATTCAGAGAAATATATGTAATTTGAAAATCATTGATAGTTTTCCATATGAGATATGAAGCAACTCTGTTGAATTTTACCTACAGTTGTAATAAACTTTTCTTTTTATACAAATAGTTTGGCTTAACAAATATAAATTATTAGAAGTATGATATTGAATAAAGAACTTTTGAATTGTATTAGTGTGTTGAGTCAATGACATATAAGAATTCTAATAAAAGAGAGATAGGGAAAATGGAGAAATCTATTATGCATCAGGGAAACACATGTTCACAATGTTATCTGTAATAACTCACAAAAAAAAACCAAATGCCCACTCTGCCTCTAGTTTTGGTGAAAGATTGGAAAACTGAATCTAGTAATATATATTGGAGGTGTTGAGTTGTATATTTTAAACTTACATAAATGAAAAAATCTCCAAACCATGTTTTTAGGATGAAAAAATGATTTAAAGAAAATACAAAAATTGGATGCCACTATTGGTTAATCCTGGAATCCAAGAAAACTAAAAACAATTCTCAAGTATTTTTAATATGAAATAAAACTTTTAACTAGATTTTGCAATTAATATAAGACTATGTCTAACACTTTTTAGGTCATTTCTGTAAAGAAATGCAATAAAGCAAAGACAAGTACAGAAAGAAGTAAGAATAATTGAAAGCTAAGGTCTGTTGCTGGAAATGTCTATAAATCAATACATTTCAACATTCCATTTTGGGGTGAATTTTGTCTTGAAAGGAACTGAAATCTCAAACTGGATGAAAAGTCTATGACCCCTGAATTGTCCACCCTAACTTTGGACATATAGTGTCTGCCAACACTAAATTAAAACTGGCCCAGGATCTCTCATAGACACCAGAATCTCACCTGGAGGAGGAGAGGAAAAGAAGGAAGAGGAGGAGGAAGAAGAGGAGCAAGAGGAAGAGGAAGAGGAAGAGAGAGAATGGGAGGATAAAGATCTCCCATAGGTAAAAGTCAAAGCAACTGTGGCTACACATGACCTTACATGTATGTGCTGGGTACATACAAGACACCTTTAATTTTAGATATAGGTAGCTTCTAATATAGCAATGTGGTACACAGATCCCCATGGACAGGATCCCTGAGAAATAAGTGAGTATGCTGAATCATGAGAATGGGCAGGGTGGGCGCCAGTGCTCCCTGAAGCAGACTTGTTAAAGAAGTTGACTATTCTCCTGAAATATTTCCATTAGAAATGGGGGTCACATAAAAATCTTCAATGACAGCATCTCCATAAATACCTTCTCCTGTATTAGTTAGAAGCCACTGAAGTTCTGTGGGCTAAGGAGATCAATGTTCAAATAAGCTTGCCATAATCTATATAAACTTGTAATCCAATGTGGATATTTCCACTATTCATGGACTGGAGCTGATAGCATCTACTGTTCCACCAGCAAGGAGTCCTGTATATCCTTGAGACTCATGTAGCTATTCCTTGAAATTTGGTGAGCAGGTTAAATTTTCATTTCCTTCATTCATTTTTCCTTTTCTTCCTCCCTCCCTCCCTTCTCTTGTTCTTGCTCTTGCTCTTCTTCTTCTTCTTCTTCTTCTTCTTCTTCTTCTTCTTCTTCTTCTTCTTCTCCTCCTCCTCCTCCTCCTCCTCCTCCTCCTCCTCCTCCTCCTCCTCCTCCTCCTCCTTCTTCTTGGAAATCATGGGTTCAAAGAACACTATATAAGTGGCTAAGAGTCACTCTGACCAAGTGGGATTTGGTGCTATCTCTCCTGAGAGTCACCCATGTTCTGACAGAAATTACAGTGTATGGATGTGCAGAATGTGGCAGAGACTGCTATCTTAGTTTTTATATTCAATATGTCTATGTAACTAAATTATGATCAACACACAGCTTTAACATGTGATAATTTCACAAATAGTTTTCAAAAAGTTGCCCAGTGGAGGTGGTATGAGAATTAGAAACAACCATGGGGCAAAAATATTACATCATACTAAACACATATATAAACTTTTAAAATATTAAAATCTAAAAACTAAAGTCAAAATGATTCCTATAATTTCAATCATGTTTGATATAAATATCAATTAAAATAAATACTTTATATTCATATATTTATTTTGGCCTGCTTTGTTTGACTTTTAATGACACCCATAATAAACTTGGAAGCCCTATGTTAAAATTTCCTGTCAACTCAAGTTTTTGAAAATGACAAAACTTCATCCAAATATCTCATATGTGTGTCTGTCCCTTTAACTCTCTCAGCCAGACTATTTCAGAGCTACAAAGGATTTTTACTTATGCCAATTCACTAAAATGTGGCCAATTATCTATAACAGCTAGTAATGTTGTTTTAAACAGAGATAATTCAAGTAAATTCAAAATTTGAAAGTTTTGTTTTGTATCCTCTTAATAATATATACCCATCAAATGCTTTAAATTATCTTTCTACAAATAATTTTATCTTAATGTATGGAAGTCTTCCATATACTTAAAACACATGTCACACACACACTTCTCAAACTACAAAATGCCTGTCTTCCTGCTGATTTGACCTGGGATCAGACTCCTACTGGCCTGTCCTCACTGCTACCTACATCAGTGCTTTTACCCTAGGGCAATGTGTCTAGAATTGCTTTTTTTGGTCCTTAGAATTGCTTTGTGGGTCCTAAAGAGTTGTTTTATTTTCACTGCTTTGAAAACCATGTCACCCAGAACACAAGTTGCATACCTAACTGAACTGCATGGAAAATTTGAAGTTGCTAATGTAGACTACTGTATTTGATAGGCACATGAAAACAGAAATTAGAGACACAATAGTTGTCCTTAACATGTTTTAGTTTTAAGTGAAACACAGAAAAGTCTGATTCAGAAACAATGCAGCAAGAAATGAGGCAGGATGGAAAAATGGGAAACTGGAGGGAACATGAAGAAGACCTATGGTTGCAATAAAACTGGGCAAACAATGCTCAGCTAGAGAAAAGATTACATTTATTTCAAACAACAGCATGAAAAAAATGACCTCACACTGAGCAACACACTTCATGAGATATTTCACAAGTGACTCTGCTATAAATAAATAAATAAATAAATAAATAAATAAATAAATTTAAGTTAAGAGAAATAAGTAAGCCAACACAACTACTTTTTTTTAACTTAATTTTACAACTTTCTTACCTTAAAATTTTGCTAACTTTTGAACCTGTCTTAGTTATGTTTAACAATGTAACCACAAGCATCACAAAATCATATCATAAAATTACAAAGTTTCTGCAAAGCAAAGGACACTGTCAGAAGGACAAAACGGCAACCAACAAAGTGGGAAAAGATCTTCACCAACCCCACATCCGACAGAAGGCTAATATCCAATATATACAAAGAACTCAAGAAGTTAGACCGCAAAGAACCAAATAACCCTATCAAAAAATGGGGCACAGAGCTAAACAAAGAATTTTCACCAGAAGAAATTCGGATGGCCGAGAAACACCTTAAAAGATGTTCAACATCATTAGTCATCAGGGAAATGCAAATCAAAACAACCCTGAGATTCCACCTCACACCAGTCAGAATGGCTAAGATTAAAAACTCAAGAGACAACAAGTGCTGGCGAGGATGTGGAGAAAGAGGAACACTCCTCCACTGTTGGTGGGATTGCAAAATGGTAAAACCGCTCTGGAAATCAGTTTGGCGGTTCCTCAGAAAATTGGGCATGTCACTTCCAGAGGACCCTGGCATACCACTCCTGGGCATATACCCAGAGGATTCCCCTGCATGCAATAAAGACACATGCTCCACTATGTTTATAGCAGCCTTGTTTATAATAGCCAGAAATTGGAAGGAGCCCAAATATCCCTCAAAGGAGGAATGGATACAGAAAATGTGGTATATTTATACAATGGAATACTACTCAGCAATTAAAAATAATGAATTCATGCAATTTGTAGGTAAATGGTTAGACCTGGAAAATATCATCCTGAGTGAATTAACCGAATCACAAAGAATGCACATGAAATGCAATCACTGATAAGTGGATATTAATGAGCCCAGAAGCCCTAAATACTCAAGACACAAATAGCAAGTCAAATAATTCCGAAGAAGAAGAAAGGAGAGGACCCTGGGCCTGTAAAGATTGCATCCAGTTTAGTAAAGAAACCGAGGGGGGAGGGGGAATGATTGGGGAATAGTTGGGGGGGGAGAGGAACTATGGGAACTATGGTGGGTGGGAACTGGGAAAGGGGAAAGCCTTTGGAATGTAAACATAGAATATAGAAAATTAAAAAATATATATAGTTACATTAAAAAAAAAGAGTCCCACACTTCAGTTCTAAAAAAAAAAAAAAAAAGGAAATGGTGATGGGGAAGGAAAGAGAACATCTATGATATGGTGGGGATGGGGGAAGGTGGGGATGGAAAGGTACAAGCAGAATCGGGGACGGGGAGTCAAGTTGCTGGTCAAGCAAAATCAAATATGTGTGAAAATGCCAGGGGGGAACCTGTTACTTTGTATGCTAATTAAATTAAAATAAAACAAAAACATCTTCAAAAAAATACATAGCTTACTCTGGTAGTGCACTGCTGTTCCTGTATCTCTGTCTCAAGTTCTATCTTTTGTCCATCACCGTCTCTCTGTGTTTCTGTCTCTGTCTCTGTCTCTATCTGTCTCTTTATCTCTGTCTATCCGTCTCTCTGTTTCTCTCTATGTGTGAGAGACAGGCAGAAAGAAAGAGAAAGAGAGAAAGAGAGAGATCTCTAATCCAAGTCTTGCCTGTTTAAAGCCAAACTCTTTATAAGGAATTCCCTTTCTGTGCTTGTGAATACCATCACTTAAATCTAAAGAATGGGCTATATTTATCCCTACTTAATAAAACTGCCAACTTTATTCCGCAAGCCTTATACTGAACTTCAAGGATATAGCTTTATCTAAGAAATATTCTCCAAGAAGGATGTTTCAAACTGTAACCAGCATTGTCACACTGCATCTCTCGATGTCCTTCATTTCAGATATATACTTGAATCTTCAGATTTTTCTTCTAGGCTGTTTTTACACTTATCACTATAGTACAAATCAATCACTGATGTTATTCACTTTTTTGTATTTGAAATATATTATCTACGTCATCAGTTATATGGGAAAATAAAAGGATAACTAAATTACAATAGAACTTATAATCATCTATAACTTTTGAAGTGAATCTGAGAGAGTATGAAAATCATAGTTATATAATACCTTTTTAATGCAGATATCAACACAAGATGCTAATACTTTCCCTTGAAGTATTATGAAAAACAATACCATATATACTTTCATTAGTTGCTTAATTTTTTTCTTCTGGATATATCTCTTAGTGATTGTTTTATTGATTATATCTGACAAATAGTGAAAATATATTTTGTGTATCCATATGTACACCAGATGTTATGCTTAGTGGGACATAACAGGGTTAAGCTTACTAGATATATAGACAAATTAAATTTGGAATATGAGAGGAGGATTTGATTCAATCCATGTACAGCAACCATGTAGGTACTGCTATTAAAGACTCAAATGCATATGTATATTTTTGAACACTTTTTAATTTCACTTAAATTATTAGAAAATTTAAAATGCCTAAAGAAGCAACAGACATGCATAAGTATTATCAGTTCTCAATAAACTCGTTAGAGTTAGCAGTGTATGGATAAACTTTAACGGGATTCTGTGTCACTTATAGATGTATGCCTTGCTTGCCCTTTAAAGCACAGTTTCCTGGAGGCTGTGCTCTATATGCATTTAACTGCACCTTAGAGCTGTTGGATAATTCTTTACCTTGTGGCGGTATGTCTTTGGATTTCCATGATAACTTTTGTCAATTACTGAAGAAGATGCTTTTGGGACTGCCATTTCTTTTTGTTTGTTTCATTGATATGCTGAGAATAGAAACCAGGGACTTGTGGATGTGAGGCAATGACTGTACCACTGAACCATATCTCCAGACTCTTAACTATACAAACTTTTTGTTTAAAAATGACATTTTCCATAAGCTATACAAAAATTATAAAAAAACTTGGCAGTGATGTGTTCTTGATATATATTGTATTTTGAAATATCATATATATATATATATATATATATATATATTTATTTACATATAACAATGTAATGGGAGATACTAGGAAAAATATATATGTATATCACAGCCTCACTAGTTTCAGGTTGACTTAAAATTAGTTTAATTAGCTCTGTATTTCTGTATTAAATAATATGGAAACATTTACTGACGTTGGTGTCTTTTCAATTGTTTTAATAGTCAAAATTCCTGCTTGCAAAACAGCATATAACAAAGTACACTATCATCATTTCCTAATGCCTTTTTATGTCAGCAAACCATTTATTCGCTCTTTGTTGCTTCTGTTTAAAATAATAGCAGGGAAGTGTTTCTAGCTTCATCCTCTGGCCCAGGGCCATAACATGAGTCCATTCCTGAGTAGCCATATGGCAATGGGGCTGCCATCTGCTTAGCCTGATTTTCTTTCCTGGCAAACCTTGGATCCATATGGGTTCTTTTTATATCATCTGTGTACATCATGAAAAGAGGCAAAATCGATACCTGCACTTTTCCTGTGAAGCAACATTTTTATAATTGCTCTGAACATGAAGATCATTTTCTTTTCATTTTCTTCTTCTAGTTTGCACACAGCTGCCTTCTTCTGCTGCAAGCAGATACAATTTGATTTCAAGCAAACATAAAAGCTGTCAGGGCAGGCCTTCAGGTGCGAGGCTTCGTAATCAACTCAAAGGACTGACAGCGTAAGCTTTGTGAATGTGCAAATTTGTCACTCAGGAGATAAACTAAGCCATCCTTTTACATTTTGACAGGATAGCAATTCGATGTCAATATGAAGAGTAGCACATTCAGACAATGAGGTTGCAGAAAATCTATGAACAAGGAACATATTTCTATTGACAGTCATTTTATGGGCTATCTAAACAATTTGATATGTGCTGTTTAAAATAATTTGAAGTTACAGTGGCAGTCTTATATGACACATTTTAATTTATTAATGAAAATATGGATATAGATAGTCCTTAACAATATGATTTCTAATAGTCTCTTCAGCCTAAAAAAATTACATTTATATTATTGAATTCTTAAACATATATGTGCATGCAAATCAACCTTTATTTTTTGTTATATGTGTTAATTGTTATGTGTTAATTCTTATATGTGTTAATTCTAATATATGTTAAAAATTCATATGTAAGTTGGTGTTTTAATCTTAAAACATATTTGCATTATAAGAAACATATGAAAATATAACTTCTACTTGAGTCAGGCAACTCTTTATATAAAAAAGAAAAGATCCATGGCCCCATTTTAAGCAGATATATGTTAATATAAGCTTATAAGCAAGCTGATTTTGATTGATGTCATATGCATAAAAGAAAATTTCAGAGACCAGGTCAGTGTTATGTCATTTAGAATTATACCCTATTGCAAAGCATTTTTTTTAAGACAAATGATACTTTCAATAGGACAAAACAGCAACCAACAGATTGGGAAAAGACCTTACCAATCCTACATCTGATAGAGGGCTAATATCCAATGTATACAAACAACTTAAGAATCCAGAGAACCAAATAACCCTATTAAAAATGCGGTACAGAGCGAAAAAACAGATTCTCAACTGTGGAATACCAAAGGGCAAAGAAGCACCTAAAGAAATGTTCAACATTCTTAGTCATCAGGGAAATGCAAATCAAAACAACTGTGAGATTCCACCTCACACCAGTCAGAATGGCTAAGGTCAAAAACTCAGATGACAGCAGATGCTGGCAAGGATGTGGAGAAAGAGGATCACTCTTCCATTGCTGGTGGGTTTTCAGGCTGGTACAACCACTCTGGAAATCAGTTTTGCAGTTCCTCAGAAAATTGAGCATAGTTCTACCTGAGGACTCAGCTATACCACTCCTGGGCATATACCTAGAATATGCTCCAACATGTAATAAGGAAATATGCTCCACTAAGATCATAGAAGCCTTATTTTTTATTAATTATTTTTATACACTCCATATTTTATTCACATCACCACCCACCCCTGGCCACCCTCCTACTATTCCATATCACATACCTCCTCCCCTCCCCTGTCTCCACATGGATGCCCCTACCTCCACTCCACCTGACCTCTAAACTCCCTGAGGCCTCCAGTCTCTTGAGGGTTAGGTACATCATCTCTGAATGAACATACACCAGGCAATCCTCTACTATATGTGTGCTAGGGGCCTCATATTTGCTGGTGTATGCTGCCTGTGTGGTGGTCCAGTGTTTGAGAGATCCTGGGGATCCATATTAATTGAGACTGCTGGTCCTCCTACAGGGTTGCCCTCAGCTTTATTCATCCTTCCTTAACTGAACAGCAGTGGCCAGCTGCTTCTGTCCATTGGTTGGGTGCAAATATCTGCGTCTGTCAGCTTCTTGTTGCGTCACCTAGAATGTTGTCGTGCTAGGTCCCTTTCTGTGAGTGCTCCATAGCCTCAGTAATAGTGTCAGGTCTTGGGAACTTCCCCTTGCGCTGGCTCCCACTTTGAGGCTGTAACTGGACCTTCTATTCCTCAAGCTCCTCTCCATTTCCATCCCTGTAATTGTTTCAGATAAGAACAATTATGGGTTCGAGTTATGAATGTCGGATGCCCCCTCCCTCATTTGAAGCCCTGTCTTCCTGATGGAGGTAGGCTCTATAAGTTCCCTCTCCCTACTGTCAGGCATTTTATCTATGGTTCCTCTCTTTTAGTCCTCCGAGTCTCTCACCATCCAGGTCACTGCAGCATTCTGGAGGGTTCCCCCCCCAAACTCATCTCCCAAGGTTGCCTGTTTCCATTGGGAATTTCAGTTTATTGACATTTTTGACTTCTGTGGACTGTATCTCAGGTATTCTGTACATTTATTTATTTATTTATTTATTTATTTATTGACTATAATAGCCAGAAGCTGGAACGAACCCAGATGTCCCTTCTCAAAGGAATGGATACAGAAAATGTGGTACATTGTCACAATGAAGTACTACACAGCTATTAAAAGCAATGAATTCATGAAATTCTTAGACAAATGGATGGAACTAGAAAATATTATTCTGAGTGAGTTAACCCAATCCCAAAAGAACCCATATGGTATGCATTCACTGATAAGTGGATATTAACTGAGAAGCTAGGAATATTCAAGATACAATTCACAGACCACATGAAGCTCAAGAACAAGGAATCCCAACGTTTGGATACTTCGGTCCTTCTTAGAAGGGGGAACAAAATACCTTCGGGAGGAGATACAGAGACAAAATGTGGAGCACAGACTGAAGAAAAGGTCCTGCTTGCTTACAGGACCCTGATGGAGCTGTTTCCTGAGAGGCTCTGTCAGTACCTGACATATACGGAGGCAGATGCTTTCAACCAACAATTGATTTGAGCACAGGGAAGAGCTGAAGAAAGGACCCAAGGAGCTGAAGGGGTTTGCAGCTCCCTAGGAGGAACATCAATATGAACCAACCAGTAACCCAGAGCTCCCAGGGACTAAGCCATCCATCGAAGAGTATACATGGAGGGGTCCATTGCTCCAGCCACATATGTAGCAGAGGGTCAGACATCAACTAGAGGAGAGGCCCTTAGTCCTGTGAAGGCTCGATGCCACAGTGTAGGGGAATGCCAGGACAGGGAAGGGAGAGTAGATGGGTTGGTGATTGGGAGAGAGGGGATAGGATAGGGGGTATTCAGGGAGGAAAGGAGGAAAGAGGATAACATTTGAATTGTAAAGAAAATATCTAGTAAAAAATAAAAATAAAAATTAACAAAGGCTGCTGGACAAGTCACTGGATGCTCCTCATATTTCTGTTCTCTGAAGAAAAGAAAAGGGAAAAGCGGACAACTGCAGAACAGAAAATATCTGAGGAGGACAAACTCAATGCTCAGGAACACAATTATTTCAAATTTCTGTATGAAGATGGAACCACTGTAAGTACTTATCCTTCAATTTTTGTTAGTTTGACCAGTGGCTATTAAGAAGAAATCAGATGTACAAAAGCACAAATAGGAAACTAAAATACAGCCAATTAAGTTCCCATAATCTTCTAAGAAAGGCAAATATTTGTAAGAAATAAAAAAATATCATTCAGCCTAGTTTTCTTTGGTTGTTCTAGTTTCAAATCCTGAACCTCTCACATCAAATAGTTAAGATCTGTCCAGCTGTTACCACTCAATTCAAATTTGTCAAATGCACCAATATTCTAATCCTTGTTCCTAGCACCAGCAGAAAAGTGTTCCCCAGACCTACAGCCCAAGGCCTACACTTTTACTCAGCAAACTAAGTCCAAAGGCATAAAGCATAGAGCAAAAACAGAAACAATAAGTAAACCTAAAATAAAATGTCTCCATGAGAAATTCTAATCTCCTAATTCTACACTTCAATGAAAACAACATCAGGAAACTTCAAAAAAGTTAGTAGGTGTCATTACAGCTCTGCTCTGAAAGCACTATGAAAAACAATTAAAAACAAACAACGACAATGAAACAAAAAGAAATGAATCAAAAAGAGGAAGTTAATACAAAATTTGAGCAAAAGAGCTGCCAATCCAGGTCCAAGATCCCTACAGAACTCAAAATAGGCAGGGCCAGAAGAGAAACTCCACACAATATACTGTAGTTTGGATGTTTGCAGCCAACCATTGGTTCCCTGAGGAGTCCCTGAGAAGTCAGGGAACCCAGAAGGATGAGTTAGGGGAAAGACTGAAAGAGCTGAAGAGATTTCCAAGCTCATAGGAAGAACAATACCAACCAACCAGAACCCACAGAACTCCCAGGAACTAAATCACCAAAGAGAGAATACACCTGGAGGGACCCATGACTCCAGCTGCATATGAAGCAGAGGATAGCCTTACCTGGCATCAATGGATTGAGAAGCCCTTGGTCCTATGATGACCCACCATAGCGGAATGCTAGGGCGATGAGGCTGGTGTGGGTGGGTGGATGGGGGAGCACACTCATAGAAGCAGAGAGAGGGGGATGGAATAAGGTGTTTGAGGAGGAGAAACTAGGAAGGGGAATAAACTTTGAAATGTAAATAAATAAAATAAACAAAATAAAGAACATGATAAAAAATGTTATTGATAACTGCAGTAGAATATAGTTAAGTCATTTATAAAGGCACACCAGACCAAAAAATAGTCTAAAACTTACATATTTCAGTTCTGACAGATACAAAATTCCAATGTAGACAAATTATATCTAACAAATTTATCTGTTCAAATTGAGTGGAAATAAAAGCCACTAATCATAAAAACAAATTTAAAGTTTCTGACTACTTCATATCTCAACAGACTGTAATGTAAATGATCCTTCAGACTCACAATAATAAGCATATCAAGGTCAGATCAACAATAACAACAACAATAATAATACCCACACAGTATGAATGAATAAATAAGTAAATAAACATTAACAGGTTGATATGTCTCCATATCCCTTTCTCACCACCCTTTGACACTAGTTAGTTGCTGGTAGAGTGAGAATCATACTTTAATCTGTATCGTGCTGCTGGTTTCCCCGTGCTTTGGTAAGTGGTCTATCACAAATGCCTGTTTGGGAATTACTAACTAGCTTGTCAATAAAATGCTTGGTGTCAGGAGTGGTGATCATGTGGAATATGTTTGGGAGTTTCAGTAATATGGCACATAGTTAGTGCCTAAGGCATTTCCAATCATTGGTGCCAGTTCAGAATGACAAAATCTAGTTATAAGAGGCCACATGTCACAGTCACAGGTAAACCTTCTCTTCTGTCCCATTTCTCCCACACTACTCCTTTGCAGTGCTCTATGTTTTCTGGGAAACTATGATGTGCAGAGACTGCTACCATTTCTCAGATATACTTTATTAGTTTTTTTTTCAGTTGTTAATTTTTTTCTCTTGGTGCAATTCAAAGAGATTCAAAAGAAATCTAATCTCATGTTGGGGTGAAATTTCTGCTAATTTTGGCTTTCTAATTACCCCTTTGCTTAGCTCACAAATACAAGAAGCTAGAAAGTGCTTGTGCCTAAGGGCTCCAAAAACGCTTGCCTGCTTTTCTTCTCATGGCCAAAATGATTCTGCCTTTACAGATCTTAGTGAGAATAACCTGTTGGTTTGAAGAGTGAAGTCCTATTGATAGAAGCTATGCAACTAGTTTTCTTAGCAGAAAACTGTCACCACTGAATGTTAGAACATTTGTAGCTGCCTGGTAAATTTAGTATGGTAGGGAGAAAATGGTCTTCACATTTCAAATTAGAATTACAATCATTGTCCTTCAACCGAAGGTTACTCTTCATTTCATAGATTAAGCATTGAAGAGTCATTCTTAAAAACCTGCAGGAGCAGCAGACACAGTAGGAATTGTCCACAAAATAAAAACCTGTTTACTTCCCATAATTATACTGCCGTATATCTTCCCATCCTAAGCAAACCTTCTTATTTCAACTTCTTTCTAGTCAAGGCTATCGCAAATGAAGATTTGCATCATCATTTATTTCTCCTTAAATTCTTAGCAGAGTGGAAAACTAATTACTGTATGCATGTTCTGGATAATAATTTAAGTGAAAGAAAACGGGTTCCTGTAGGATTCAATAACCAGTGCAATTTATTTGACATTATAAATGAATTTACTTATGTTTTAGATTAATATCCACATGTAGGAAGTAGACAGAAAAAAATGCAACTAATTCATGTAAAACTAGTAAATGCAAAAAGCAGTATTAACTGGAAAAAAATTTTTTTAAGATGGACGGAAACAATAGACAAGCCAAATGGATTAGGGAAAGATCTGGAAGCCTCAAGACTTCACAAATAAATTACAAGCAAGAAGAAATGGTAAGCACAAAACAAAATACCAATGGATTATCCAGTACCAAATGTTCAGCTCTGAAAACAAACATGTATGTAACATTCAAACAGAATAGCTTGTCTAGATTTGGAAATATATATGTATGGTTGTATTCATATATGCATGTGACAATAATCATGTAAAAAGAGGTTATGAATTCAAACGATAACAAGGCAGAGTATCTGGAAGATTTTGAAGGCAAGAACGGAAGAGGACCATAATATAAATATATTATAATCTCAAAAACTTCAGAAGTTCATTATTTTCGTTTCTCACATCTACCTGCACACTTAGTGTTTATTGGTCCACATAATGATTGATGAGATGAAAAGAAACTATATTTTCACAATTTGAAAATAAAACCAGAAGGTCAACTAATTCATAGTAAAATTGATATTATACATCGGGCATGCATTATACATTGACTTCATGGGTTCATATGTTTGAGCCATGGTCTCCAGCTGGTGCTACTATTCTGGGAGGAGCCGAGAACTTCAAGAGTTAGTAACTATCTGAAAGAATTGAGTTAATAATAGTATAGTCTTGAGTGCTTGTTCTTTTTTCCCTTGTATTCTTTTTATTTCCCTATCATTGTGAGGTGGTCAGCTTCTTATTCTTCATGCTTGTACTGCTGTGATACACATTTCTGCATAATACCCAAAGTTAAGAGGACGAAAACCATTCACTAAAAACACTGAGCCCAAAGATAAATTTTCTCCTATTTGGTTTTCAGGTATTTAGTCCTATGACATTAAACTTACATAATTGTTATTCCAATTAAAGCTATGAACTATTTATTATTTGCCAATTATGTGATGCCACTTTACCCACATTATGTTGTTATTTGCAAATGAGTTACAAGAAAGACAATAAATCTTATCCATATAAAGTATAATCTTTCTGTTAGTGGAAACTGTTTCCATAAACTATCAGCTACTTCTTTTGTGTTTTGAAACTGCTTCTAGAATCTCCTTATCTTCAATAGTAGTGCAATAATAACATTTCATGACTCCAGGTGAATGACGTTAACTGTATCTACTCACTGATGTCCTTATTATATCATTGAACAGAACTTGGCCCATGAAGTTATCACTAGGCCAATTAGAGCCACTAGATATAACCTGGCTCGAACAGCCAGGATACAGTTGTTTTCCTTTAAGTTTATCAGGCTGATAGGGTGTTGTAGATAGATTATTTATAGTTGATGGTAGTCCTCTATAATATATCTTTGAGAATCTAGAGATACCAGAAAAGACATGTTTTATTTTGTTACCAAGAATCCAGTAATCTTTCCTATTAACTTTACATATTGGGTTTTCAAGTGGGTTGATTTTTTTCTTTCTTTTCTTTCTTCCTTCCTTCCTTCCTTTCTTTTCTTTCTTTTGTCTTTCTTTCTTTCTTTCTTTCTTTCTTTCTTTCTTTCTTTCTTCCCTTTCATTCACCCTTTCCTTCCTTCCTTCTTTCCTTCCTTCCTTCCTTCCTTCCTTCCTTCCTTCTTTCTTCCTTCCTTCCTTCCTTTCTTTCTTTCTTTCTTCTTTCTTTCCTTCTTTCTATAGATATATTCTCTATTATTCTTGCTGGACTCAAATTCACTATATAATAGAGAATGATCATGAAATTTTTTCACTTCCTGAATGCTGGGATTACACGTGTGCAGCCACATTGTGGAGAGCACTTGGTGCTGCTTCAAATATATTGGCAAAAATTTGACATTGGGTTTGGACAAGAAGTGGGCTCAAGATCTTGAACATCTTGATAAGGGATTTATCTTTTATTTCCTTTGTTTATGCCTTGCTTTTTCCTTGACTACTGTGCTTATGCCTTAGAACTGGCCATGTTCTTAGCATATACCTAGAATGATATAAAAACAAACCAAAATAAAATTAAACCTCAATCAATACTTGCTGGGGTCACATTATAGTTTTGTCTAATTGTCTTTTCTTTCATTAACCCTTACTCCCTCCCTCAGTACCCTGTTGGGTGATTGAGCTGGCTTAGTCAAATTTGGTTGATGCAATCTGCAGAATCCACTCAGGGTCTTGTGCATGTTAGATAAGGTAACTACTTTATACCCATGGACTCACCAATATATTCTATTTATAATTATTTCAGTTGAATTTTGAGTGCAGGTATGTTACTGCTATTAATTGATTGATTCATTTTTGTTGCCCTGTTAAAACCACATGACTGAGGTAATTTACACAATAAATAGTTTATTTATTTATATATTTATCTTTTTTTTCTTTTCTAGATGGATAAGAGTCCATCATAACGAAAGAACACAGCAAAAAGTGTAAGGTATGATGGAAGGAAAAGTAAACTGGGAGTACATATCTTTAACAGAAAAACAAACAAAAAATCGAAAACAAAAACCATAGAGAACAAACTAAAAACAGTTCATCTCAAATCCTGCCTCCAGTACAAAACCTACTTCCTCAACCAAAACTTCACTACGTGAAACTCTCTAAATAATACCAACAATTGGTCATCAAGTGTTCAGAGGACTGAAAATATGGATGTAATTTCTTATTCAAAACAAAATATATGCCATAGTCATCGACATGTCATGATGCATAAAGTACTTATACAAACTTCAAATTTCATTATGGTATTTCCATAGTTACAACACATTAAACTGCCAAAGTCCAAAGTATTTTCTGAGACTAAAGACAATCTTGTAATTGTAAAACCAAAATTAAATTCCATTCTTGTAGCATGTAATTACTAGAACACATGCTACTATCAAAAAAGCAAGGAATGGGGGCATAAATAGAGAATCACAGGACCAAAGCAAGACTAGAATCCATTCATGGCAAACAGCAAATCTTATAATTCCATGTATAGTATCTGGAGCCCTAATTCCATAGGGAATATATGACTCTGTTATTTCAGCTCTACAACATACATATTTCACCTGGGATGACTCTACTTCATGTCGAACATTCTCAGAGCAAATATTTTATGGCTCTGGTTTCTCCAATAATTTGTTGTTTCCATGTGACTTAGGCTTCCCTTTCACAGATTAGAGCAATGGATTTTTAGTATCTCTTTCGTCTTTTATGGCCTTAACCTAGGGACTTCCCTGACACTGCCTGTCATAATGACTCACTGCAAACCACAGAGCACGACTCTATGACCCCATTCAGTCTTGTGTCTTACCTTCCTATAAAGGCTATATGTATCACATGGATTAATCTGCCAAATTCAGATAGCAGCTTGGGATACACCCTGCCCCCCTGGGTCACATTCGCAAGACCATTTGTTTACAGTTGCTTGCTAGGACAAGAATATTATGCATTTCCTTAATTTGAAAGCACAGTTTGTGGTATCTTGCCAAAAAGCTGCCATTCCTTCTATTTAGTGTAAAGAAGGAGGATTCTCCTTGATGTCACTTATTTTTGAAAATCTGAAGTAATAAATTTTTAAGAATTATATATTTTATGACTTTACATATAATTGTATATTAAAACTCAGATTTGGTATCCTAATATATTTTTCTTGTTATATTTATTTATTTAATCTTCTTATTTCTTAGTACAAGCCTTAGCTGCAACATAAGGTTTCCTGGCACACATTTTCTCTTTAAAGTGTACATTATTATTAATTATTATCTATCCCACTGCTTTTTTTTCTTATAGAAATGCATGATAATCATCTACAATAACCATGCCCACAGATTTAGTACTTTACTGCCTTGAAATGGTCTCTGCCCAATAATTTAGCCATTTTTTGTTTGTTTGTTTGTTTGTTTCGTCAGAACGTTTTTGAGGATAAGGGCATAAATAAGGCAGTCAGGTTCTTTGCCAAAATATTACAAGAATGCTATTAGGAAATTTGCTAGTATTGTTCCCCTCTGAAACGTCTTTCACTAGGCCTCTGCGATGCACATTTTTCCAGTAGTGTTACTGTTTTCCAGGCTTCTGTTAGAAGGTCCTATTAAGCTTTACTTATGGCATTCAACTATTTTTGCAATATAAAGTTTTAATGTCTTCCACAGGGCACTAAAATGCATCAGGGTCAGGTTCTTCATAGCAACAGCCTATCCTCTGGTACCAGATTTGACATCAGACCAAACCTAAGGTTATAGGTATAGATGAGAGTGAAGATCTACAACTTAAAGGGCCAGCAAATATCTTCAACAAAATTATGGAAGAAAACTTCCCTAACCTAAAGAGAGAGATGCCCATGAATATACAAGAAGCCTACAGAACTCCAAACAGACTGGACCAGTACAGAAATACCTCTTGTCACATAATAATCAAAACCTCAAATGTACTAAACAAAGAAAGAATATTAAGAGCAATAAGAGAAAAAGTCAAGTAACATATAAAGAAAGACCTATCAGGATTACACCAGACATCTCACAAGAGCGAATGAAAGCTGGAGGATCCTGGGCTGATCTCATACAGACTATAAGAGAACACAAATGCCAGCCAAGAATACTATACCCAGCAAAACTTTCAATCACCATAGATGGAGAAACCAAGATTTTCCATGATAAAACCAAATTTACACAATATCTTTCCACAAACCTAGCCCTACAAAGCATAATAGATTGAAAACACCAAACAAGGAGGGAAACTGTACCCTGGATAAAGCAAGATAGTAACCCTTTTTCAAACCCAAAAGAAGATAGCCACTCAAACACAAAAATAACATCAAAAATATCAGGAAATAACAATCATTATTCCTTAATACCTCTTAACATCAATGGACTCAATTCCCCAATAAAAAGACATAGACAAACAGACTGGATATGTAAAAAGGAACCCACATTTTGCTGCATACATGAAACACACCTCAGTGTCAAAGACAAACACTAGCTCAGTGTAAAATGCTGGAAAACAATTTTTACAAGCAAATGGTCTCAAGAAACAAGCTGGAGTAGCCATTCTAATATCAGATAAAATTGACTGTTAACCTAAAGTCAACAAAAGAGACATGAAAGGACATGTCTTAGTGGACAAAGGAAAAATCCACCAAGAAGAACCCTCAATTCTGAACATCTATGCTCCAAATGCAAGGGCACCCTCATTCATGTAAAAAAAAAAAACCTTTATTAAAGCTCAAAGCACACATTGCACCTAATACAATCATTGTGGGTGACTTCAATACTCCACTCTACATTAAAAAAAACTCAAAGAAAAAACACATGGTCATTTCATTAGATGCTGAAAAAGCTTTTGACGAAATTCAGCATCTGTTCATGTCAAAAGTCTTGGAAAGAACAGGAATTCAAGGCCCATACCTAAGCATAATACAAACAATATACAGCAGACCAGCAGCCAACATCAAACTAAGTGGAGAGAAGTTTGTAGCATTCCACTAAAATCAGGGACTAGACAACACTGACCCCTCTCTCTATATCTTGTCAATATAGTACTTGAAGTTCTAGCAAGAGCAGTTCAACAACATAAGGAAGTCAACAGGATATAAATTGGAAAGGAAGAAGTCAAACTATCATTATTTGCAAATGATATGATAGTATACTTAAGCAACAACAACAACAACAACAACAACAACAAAACAAAAAACAAAAAACCAAAAAACCTCCACCAGAGAACTCCTATAGCTGATAAACAACTTCAGCAAAGGGGCTGGTTATAAAATCTACTCAAGCGAATCAGTAGCCTTCCTATACTCAAAGTATAAGCACGCTGAGAAAGAAATTAGGGGAATGACACCCTTCACAATAGCCACAAACAGTATAAAGTATCTTGGTATGACTCTAACCGAACAAGTGAAAGATATGTATGACAAGAACTTCAGTTCTCTGAAGAAGGAAATTGAAGAAGATCTCAGAAGATAGAAAAATCGTCCATGCTCTTGAATAGGCAGGATTAATATAGTAAAAATGGCCATCTTGCCAAAAGCAATCTACAGATTCAGTGCAATCCCCATCAAAATCCCAACTCAGTTCTTCATAGAATTAGAAATAACAATTCTCAAATTCATCTGGAATAACAAAAAACCCAGGATAGTTAAAACTATTCTCAACAGGAAAAGATCTTCTGGGGGAATTAGTATCCCTGTCCTCAAGCAGTTCTACAGAGCAATAGTGTTAAAACTACATGGTATTGGTACAGTGACAGGTAGATCAATGGAATAGGATTGAAGACCCAGAAATGAGCCCACACATCCATGGTCACTTGGTCTTTGTCAAAGGAGCTAAAACCATCCACTGGAAAAAAGATAGCCTTTTCAACAAATGATGCTGTTTCAACTGGAGGTCTCCTTGCAGAAGAATGCAAATCGATCCATTCTTATCTCCTTGTACTAAGCTCAACTCCAAATGGATCAAGTACCTACACATGGATCCAGTTTTGTAGGAGAGTTCCAGAACAAAGAAATGGTGGGGGGGATTGGGGAATAGTTGGGGGGAAGACTTATGGGACATATGGTGAGGGGGGAAATGGGAAAGGGGAAAGCATTTGGAATGTAAACAAAGAATATGGAATAAATAATTAAAAAAATCAGACACAGGGAAACCACTAGAAAAGAAACTGGGGAAGAGCATTGGGCACATGGGAACAGTGAAAATTTTCCTGAACAGAACACCAATAGCTTATACTCTAAAATCAAGAATTGACAAATGGGAACTCATAAGGTTACAAAGTTTCTGTACAGCAATGGACACTGTCAAAAGGATAAAATGGCAACCAACAAATTGGGAAAACATCTTCACCAACCCTAAATCTGACAGAAGGCTAATATCTAATATATACAAAAAACTCAAGAAGTCAGACTACAGAAAGCCAAATAACCCTATTAAAAAATGGGGTACAGAGCTAAACAAAGAAATTTCACCTGAAGAACTTTGAATAGCTGAGAAGCACATAAAGAAATATTCAAAATCCTTAGTCATTAGGGAAATGCAAATCAAAACAGCCCTGAGATTTCACCTCACACCAGTCAGAATGGCTAAGATTAAAACTCAGGAGACAGCAGGTGTTGGTGAGAATGTGGAAAAAGAGGAACACTCCTCCACTGTTGGTTAGATTGCAAACTGGTACAAGCATTCTGGAAATCAGTCTGGAGTTTCCTCAGAAAACTGTGCATGACGCAACCGGAGGACCCTGCTATACCACTCCTGGGCCTATACCCAGAGGATTCCCCAGCATGCAGTAAGGACACATGGTTAACTATGTTCATAGCTGCCTTATTTATAATAACCAGAAACTGGAAAGGACCTATATGTACCTCAATAGAAGAATGGATACAGAAAATGTGGAATACTACTCAGCAATTT
The DNA here is from genome assembly GCA_964023405.1 of Apodemus agrarius. Classification (NCBI taxonomy): domain Eukaryota; kingdom Metazoa; phylum Chordata; class Mammalia; order Rodentia; family Muridae; genus Apodemus; species Apodemus agrarius. The sequence continues at coordinate 45,211,526 of OZ030023.1, forward strand.
TTTTGGGGGGTCACTTCTCTTTTTGTATATTCTTTGTTTACATTCCAAAGACTTTCCCATTTCCCAGTTCCCCCCTCGCCATATGTCGCATAAGTCCTCTTCCCTCTGCCCATTCCACAATCACCCCCCCCCACACACACACACCATTTCTCTGTTCTGATACTCTCCTAAGAAACTGGATCCAGTCTTTTCAGGACAAGGGTTCTCTCCTTCCTTCTTATTGGGAATCTTTTGATTTGCTAATTGTACCTTGAGTATTCAGAGCTTCTGGGCTCATTAATATCCACTTATTAGTGATTGCATTTTATGTATATTCTTTTGTGATTGAGTTAGCTCACTTAGGATGATATTTTCCAGATCCAACCATTTTCCTACAAATTGCATGAATTCATTGTTTTTAATTATTGAGTAGTATACCATTGTATAAATATATCACATTTTCTGTATCCATTCCTCCTTTGAGGGACATATAGGCTCTTTCCAACTTCTGCCTATTATAAATAAGGCTGCTATGAATATAGTGGAGCATGTGTCTTTATTGCATGCAAGGGAATCCTCTGGGTATATGCCCAGGAGTGGTATGACAGGGTCCTCTGGAAGTGTCATACCCAATTTTCTGAGGAACTACCAGACTGATTTCCAGATCGGTTGTACCATCTTGCAATCCTACCAATAGTGAAGGAGTGTTCCTCTTTCTCCACATCCTCGCAGCACCTGTTGTCTCTTGAGTTTTTATCTTAGTCATTCTGACTGGTGGGATCTCAGGGTTGTTTTGATTTGCATTTCCCTGATGACTAATGATGTTGAACATCTCTTAAGGTGCTTTTCAGCCATCTGAATTTCTTTAGAAGCAAATTCATTGTTTAGCTTTGTACCCTATTTTTTAAATAGGGTTATTTGGTTCTTTGGGGTCTAACTTCTTGAGTTCTTTGTATATGTTGGATACTAGCCCTCTGTCGGATGTGGGGTTGGTGAAGATCTTTTCTCAATTTGTTGGTTGCTGTTTTGTCCTTCTGACAGTGTCCTTTGCCTTACAGAAACTTTGTAATTTTAAGAGGTCCCATTTGTCAATTCTTGATCTTAGAGCATAAGCTCTTGGTGTTCTGTTTAGGAACTTTTCCCCTGTGCCCATGTCCTCCAGGGTCTTCCCCAGTTTCTTTTCTATTAGTTTCAGTGTGTCTGGATTTATGTGGAGGTCTTTGATCCACTTGAAGTTGATCTTAGTACAAGGAGATAAGAGTGGGTCCATTCACATTCTTCTGCATATTGACTTCCGGTTGAATCAGCACCATTTGTTGAAAAGGCTATCTTTTTCAAAAAACCATCAGATCATACTACAAAAGCCTTTACTCAACACAACTGGAGAATCTGGAGGGAATGGACAATTTCCTAGACAGATATCAAATACAAGAATTATATCAGGATCAATTAGATCAGCTAAACAGTCCCATAACCCCTAGAGAAATAGAAGCGGTTTTAGAAAGTCTCCCAACCAAAAAAAGTACGGGACCAGATGGTTTCAGTGCAGAATTTTATCAGACTTTCAAAGAAGACCTAACAACAATACTCTTCAAACTATTCCACAAAATAGAAACAGAAGGAAAGCTGCCCAACTAGTTCTACAAAGACACCATTACGCTGATAAAAAAACACACACACACACACACACACACACACACAAACATCCAACAAAAAAGAGCACTGCAGGCCAATTTCCCTTATGAATATTGATGCAAAAATACTAAATAAAATTCTTTCCAACTGAATCCAAGACCACATCAAAATGATCATTCACCATGATCAAGTAGGCTTCATCCCTGGGATGCAGGGATAGTTCAATATACAGAAATCAATCAATGTAATCTGCTACATAAACAAACCAAAATTTAAAAAAAAAAAAACCACATGGTCATCTCATTAGATACTGAAAAAGCATTTGACAAAATTCAATATCCTTTCATGCTAAAAATCTTGGAAAGAACAGGAATTCAAGGCCCATACCTAATCATAGTAAAAGCAATATACAGCAAACCAGTAGCCAACATCAAAATAAATGGAGAGAAACTTGAAGCAATCCTACTAAAATCAGGGACTGTTTCCTCTCTGCATATCTTTTCAATATAGCACTTGAAGTTCTAGCAAGAACAATTAGACAACATATGGAAGTCAAAGGGATACAAATTGGCAAGGGAAAAGTCAAACTATCATTATTTGCACATGATATGATAGTATACTTAAGCGACCCAAAAACTCCACCAGAGAATTCCTACAGCTGATAAACAACTTTGTCAAAGTGGCTGGTTATAAAATCAACTCAAGCAAATCAGTAGCCTTCCTGTACTCAAAGGACAAGCAGGATGAGAATGAAGTTAGGGAAATAACAGCCTTCACAATAGTCACAAACAATATAAAGTATCTTGGCGTGACTCTAACCAACAAATGAAAGATCTGTATGACAGGAACTTCAAGTCCTTGTAGAAAGAAATCGAAGAAGACCACAGAAGATGGAAAACTATTTCATGCTCTTGGATTGGCAGGATCAATATAGTAAAAATGGTCCTCTTGCCAAAAGCAATCTACAGATTCAATACAATCCCCATTAAAATCCCAAATCAATTCTTCATAGATCTAGGAAGAGTAATTCTCAAATTCATCTGGAGTAACAAAAAACACAGGATAGTTAAAACTATTCTCAACAATAAATGGAGTTCTGGGTGAATCAATAACCCTGACCTCAAGCAGTACTACAGAGCAATTGTGTTAAAAAGTGCATGGTATTGGTACAGTGACAGGCAAGCAGATAAATGGAATAGAACTGAAGACCAAGAAATGAACCCACAGAGTTATGATCACTTGATCTTTGATAAAGGAGCTACAACCATCCAGTGGAAAAAAGGTAGCCTTTACTACTCAGCAATGTAAAAACAAACAAAACAAAACAAAACAAACAAACAAAAAACCGAATTCATGAAATTCTTAGGCAAATGGATGGAACTGGAAAATATGCTAAGCAATGTAACCCATTCACAAAAGAACACACATGGAATGCAGTCACTGACATGTGGATATTAGCCGAGAAGCTCTGAATACCCAAGACACAATTCACATATCAAATCATTTATGAGAAAAAGGGAGGAGAGGGTCCTGGTCCTGGAAAGCCTTGATGCAGCAATGTAGGTGACTACCAGGACAGAGAAGTGGGGGGGAGTTGATTAGGGAAGGGGCAGAGGGAAGAGGGCTTATGGGACTTATGGGGAAGGGGGAACCAGGAAGGGGAAATCATTTGGATTGTCACCAAAGAATATAGAAAATAAAAAAGAAAGAAAAAGAATAGCAATTAAACAAAGGACACTTAATTATCTTTTATTTAACAGTTCAGTAACATTATATAAAAGACAAACATGAAACACAAACATACGTAATTGAAATTCAAATTGCAAAATGTTAATAAGATGTTCTCGAATATATGCACTAACTAGAAAATACAACTGTAACACATTATGATTTTAAATATGGAGTCATATTTTAATGCATTTGGTATAAAATCTCACTGTTTTTAAAATATCAAATATTGATATTTAAATAAAATATTTATACTTAATACGCATGATGGCTCTCAGGTTTCACCAAATCATTTTATTTTATACTGACAGTGATGTTACTCACTTGTTGACTGTTCATTACGTTTATTGGTAACTAGTATTTCAAGATATACTTGTACCTTCTTTTAAAAAAAAGTAACCTGTTTATGGAAAGTTGTAATTTGAATAACTTGCAATTCTTTGCATTACAGGTAAGCCTAATATAATCCTTGTATTGGTGACTTTTGTGTTGATCTGATAATCTCGATCACCTGCAGAGTTTACAGAAGAGTTTATTTGGCCTTACTGTTCTGGAAGGAGACTGGAAACAGGAGACTTAGAGCACACATTGAGGGCTCACATCTTAAATCGTAAGCATCAAACAGAGAAAGTAATCTGAAAGGAGAAGTGGTCTTAATCTATTATATACCATCTCCATTTTCATACTTCCTCTAGCAAGGCTATATTTTCTAATCTACCTCAAACAACACAATCAACTCATGAGTAAGATATTTAAGGGAAATAGACTATTGGATCACAACCATCTTCATAAATAGATTATATTGACAAATCTCTGCCTCCGATACCCACATATTCACCAAACACATAACTTTTCTTTAGATAATACTAAGGAGTGAAATTGGTAGAATCTGTGATATATAAATACTAACTTCATAAGAAAATGCAAAACTGGTTTAAAGAATACTATTAAAAGTACCAATGTTATATATGACTTTCCATTTCTCTACCCTTTACGACTGAACAATGGAATGTTTCTCCTTCAAATCAGATTCAATGTAATATACATACAGCAGTACTTAAGGATGTACTGTTAGGTTAGATTTTGCATTTCCTTGTGGATTCATATTTAACAGTCCTCCCATTTCTTTTATGATATGCATTTTTTAGCTTAAACATTTTGTACATTTTAAACAATAATTTAAAAAGAGACTGTAAATTGAAAGAGTAAGGAAAGTTTTCAGGGAGAAAGGAGTAGAAAAAATAATTAATTTTAATCAAAATAAAATGTTGAACAACTATTTTTAAATACATTATTATTATTATAGAAAGTTGAGTAATATATGTCTATACTATATTCAATAAATTCACAATCTTTATATGTATGATTTATAAATGATTAAAACATTTATAAATTTTGGATCTTATTTTGTATCTATTGGAATGGTAGTTTAAATGGTGATACATTCAATAAATCAATTCATTCTTTTGTGTATTGTGTGCTAGCTTCATACAACATTTTTTTCTGCTTGAAGATAGTCAAAGGAAGAGTATGAGATATCTTATTTCATGTACCCAACAATGGTCCTTTATAGCTGTGAATTTAACTGTAGCAAAAGACACTGGATTAAAGAACACACAGAGAGTAGAATTTAATAAAAACATGTAGGTACTTCTGGAAATAGGACTATGAAGAATATTTGACTGTGGGATGATTTTTAAAGCACGCTTGTGGAAAAACTTAAAAATGTATAGGTTTAAGTATGTGAAGTAAATTGTGTGATAATCATAAATCAATAAATCTGATGTTTTTATCAAGAATTCATACAGAGTATAACAAAATATGTGAATGGTTGTCTGCTGAGAACAGATATACACTGAATAGAGTAATAGAGCATGATTTATGCTATTGTTTTCACTGTGGCTTAAAGAGCTGGTGCATTGTTTTATGAACATTGGATTCTCAAATTTACATCAAAAACTGCCACTCTGTGATTATCGTAAAGGAAATAAAGACTAATGAGACACATAGATATGGCAGTTTCTAGTCTCTAGTTACATGGTGAAGCCCAGATTATTTTTTGTTTTAGCTACACAGATAGAGCTAACAATGTCTGCTGAAGATAATCACCACGACAATACTCCATTATGAGATCCTCTTACTTTCCCCTATGTGACTTATTATCTCACTGAACTACTGCTAACTATGTCTGCCTCTTGTGGGCTAGCTAGAATATAGATTGTTTATTTTCCAAAAGACTAACTGTGGAATAATTCGTGGCCATAGCATTCTGACAGTCTATTTAGGAGAAAAATGGAGAAGGGGAAGAAAAGCTTTGAGCACATGAAAGTCAGAAAACAAAGCATTGAAAAGTTATAATTAACTCTCTATTACTTAGTAAAAGAATGGTAAAATAAATAATTAAGTAAATATGCCTAGTTCCAAGATAATGTAGCTTAATTGATATTATCACTTGCTTAGCAAATAATACTACTTACTTGGCCAATAAAAAGAAAAGTAATGAACAATAACATAAACATATTTGATCTCCTCATGGTACCTAAACTCAGTACCCTAATGTAAGACCATATTATTGTTACTGGCTAAGCTATGTCTTGTAATGTAGACAGCGATATTAATAGGAATTAACTAAAAATTAATAGCTTTGAAAATAATCTTCATTGTCTAAGCAGTAGTCCTACATAATTAAAAAAGTATCACAAAAATATTTTTTCCGGTGCTCAGAACCATCCGGCGGCGGCGGCGGCAGAACCAGGTACCCGAGACAGCCCAAGCTTAAGACCTGCGGGGACTCAGGCCTGGAGTGGGAGTTGGGCACAGAATAGCGGGTGCACTCTGCACTCGCGTGGCGGACCCCGAGCTCCCTGCAGGCAGCTGCCATATTGCCTGCAGCTTCCCGCCCAGCTGGTGGTGGGGAAGCAGGAGGGTCACCCAGCGTGCCAGGTGCTCAGAACCATCCGGCGGCAGCGGCAGAACCAGGTACCCGAGACAACCCGAGCTTAAGACCTTCGGGGACTCAGGCCTGGAGTGGGAATTGGGCACAAAATAGCGGGTGCACTCTGCACTCGCGCGCGGGGCGGACCCCGAGCTCCCTGCAGGCAGCTGCCATATTGCCTGCAGCTTCCCGTCCAGCTGGTGGTGAGGAAGCCAGAGTCAGCCAGTGTGCCAGGTACCCAGACCCAGCCGGAGGCCGAACCAGCCTCCCATCCAGCCAGTGGCAGGGAAGCTGGAAACCGGACCCAGCCAGCTTCCCAGCAGCTTGGGACCAGCAGGCGGAACCAGATAACTGAGATATCCCATCTTTAAGACCCCTGGGGAAACAGGATATCAGACAGCGAACCCTGAGCAGGAGCAGTGCAGAGCAGCCGCCCAACAGGCGGGACCAAATACCTGGGATATCCTGAGGTTAAGACCTCGGGGGACTCAGGCCACCTGTCAGCAATCTGTGAGCAAGACCCCCGCAGGACAGTGATTCAGGTATCCCAGTCACTGGGAAATAGCCTTACAACCCCACAGGAGGGTCAAGCACCAGCTAGTATCTACAGGACCAACTAACACCAGAGTTAACCAGATGGCAAAAGGCAAACGTAAGATCGCTACTAACAAAAATCAAGGCAATATGGTGGCATCCGAACCCAGTTCCCCAACAGCAATAAATATTGGATACCCCGAAACACCAGAAAAACAAGACTCAGATCTAAAATCACTGGTCAGGATGCTAATAGAGGAACACTTAGATAAATCTCTTAAAGTAATACATGAGAAAATAGATCAAAAGCTAGAAGCCATTGCAAGACAAACACAATTAAATCCCAGATATCTCAACACACCAGAAAAACAAGACTCAGATCTAAAATCACTGGTAAAGATGCAGATTGAGGATCACTTAGATAAATTTCTTAAAGTAATAGAGGAGAAAATAGATCAAAAACTAGAAGCCCATACAAGGCAGACACAAAAATCACTTAAAGAAATCCAGGAGAATATAGAGCAAAAAGTGAATCCCAATACGGGGGAGAAACAAAAATCACCCAAAGAAATACAAGAGAACATGGGTCAACGAGTAGAAGTCATAAAGGAGGAAACACAAAAATCCCTTAAAGAATTACAGGAAAACACAAACAAGCAACTGAAAGATCTGAGCAAAACCATACAAAATCTAAAAACAGAAGTAGAAACAACTAAGCAATCGCAAAGGGAGACAATGTTGGAGATAGAAAACCTTGGGAAGAAATCAGGAGTCATAGATGCAAATATCAACAATAGAATACAAGAGATAGAAGACAGAATCTCAGATGCTGAAGATACCATAGGAACCATGGATTCAACAATTAAAGAAAATGCAAAATGCAAAAAGCTGGTAACCCAAAACATTCAGGAAATCCAGGACACAATGAGAAGACCAAACCTAAGGATTATAGGGATAGATGAGAATGAAGATCTACAACTTAAAGGGCCAGCAAATATCTTCTACAAAATTATGGAAGAAAATTTCCCCAACCTAAAGAGAGAGATGCCCATGAATATACAAGAAGCCTATAGAACCCCAAATAGACTGGACCAGAACAGAAATACTTCCCGTCACATAATAGTCAAAACCCCAAATGTACTAAACAAAGAAAGAATATTAAAAGCAGTAAGAGAAAAAGGACAAGTAACATACAAAGGAAGACCTATCAGAATTACACCAGACTTCTCACCTGAGACCATGAAAGCTAGAAGATCCTGGGCAGACCTTATGCAGACACTAAGAGAACACAAACTTCAGCCAAGACTACTATACCCAGCGAAACTCTCAATTGCCATAGATGGGGAAACCAAGATATTCCACGACAAAACCAAATTTGCAAGATACTTATCTACAAACCCAGCCCTACAAAGGATAATAGGGGAAAAATACCAACACAAGGGGGGAAACAACACCCCAGAAGAAACAAGATAGAAACCCCATCTCATCCAACCCAAAAGAAGAGAACCACTCAAATACAAATAATAATAACAATTCCCAAAATGTCAGGAAGTAATAATTACTATTCCTTAATATCTCTTAATATCAATGGACTCAATTCCCCAATCAAAAGACACAGACTAACAGACTGGATACGGAAACAGGACCCTACATTTTGCTGCATACAGGAAACACATCTCAGTGTCAAAGACAAACACCACCTTAGAGTAAAAGGCTGGAAGACAGTTCTACAAGCAAATGGTCCCAGGAAACAAGCTGGAGTAGCCATTCTAATATCAGATAAAATCGACTTTCAACCTAAAGTCATCAAAAGAGACACAGAAGGTCACTTCCTGCTTGTCAAAGGGAAAATCCACCAAGAAGAATTCTCAATACTGAACATCTATGCACCAAATGCAAGGGCACCCTCATTCGTAAAAGAAACTTTACTAAAGCTTAAAGCACACATCGCACCTAACACAATGATTGTAGGTGACTTCAACACTCCACTCTCCTCAATGGACCGATCAGGAAAGCAGAAACTAAACAGGGACACAGTGAAACTAATTGAAGCTATGGACCAATTGGATTTAACAGATATATATAGAACATTCCATCCTAAAACAAAAGAGTATACCTTTTTCTCAGCACCGCACGGTACCTTCTCAAAAATTGATCATATAATTGGTCACAAGACAGACCTCAACAAATACAAGAAGACCGAACTAATCCCATGTCTCCTATCGGATCACTATGGAGTAAAAGTGGTCTTCAATAGCAAGAACAACAACAGAAAGCCCACATACACATGGAAACTGAACAATACTCTACTCAATGACACCCTGGTCAAGGAAGAAATAAAGAAAGAAATCAAAGACTTTTTAGACTTCAATGAAAATGAAGGTACGACCTACCCAAATCTCTGGGATACAATGAAAGCAGTGCTAAGAGGAAAACTCATAGCCCTGAGTGCCTCCAAAAAGAAACTGGAAAGAGCATACACTAGCAACTTAACAGCACACCTGAAGGCGCTGGAACAAAAAGAAGCTAACTCACCCAGGAGGAGTAGAAGAGAGGAAATCATCAAACTAAGGGCTGAAATCAATCAAGCAGAAACAAAGAGAACCATACAAAGAATCAACAAAACCAAGAGCTGGTTCTTCGAGAAAATCAACAAGATAGATAAACCCTTAGCTAGACTAACCAAAGGGCACAGAGATAGTATCCAAATTAACAAAATTAAAAATGAAAAGGGGGATATAACAACAGAAACAGAGGAAATTCAAAAGATCATCAGATCCTACTACAAAGGCCTATACTCAAAAAAACTGGAGAATCTGGAGGAAATGGACAATTTCCTAGACAGATACCAAATACCAAAATTAAATCAGCATCAAGTAGACCAGCTAAACAGTCCCATAACCCTTAAAGAAATAGAAGGGGTTATAGAAAGCCTCCCAACCAAAAAATGTACGGGACCAGATGGTTTTAGTGCAGAATTCTACCAGACCTTCAAAGAAGACTTAACACCAATACTCTTCAAACTATTCCACAAAATAGAGACAGAAGGGACACTGCCCAACTCATTCTTCGAAACCACAATTACGCTGATACCTAAACCACAAAAAGATCCAACAAAGAAAGAGAACTACAGGCCAATTTCTCTTATGAATATAGATGCAAAAATACTAAATAAAATTCTTGCCAACCGAATCCAAGAGCATATCAAAACGATCATTCACCATGATCAAGTAGGCTTCATTCCAGGAATGCAGGGATGGTTCAATATACGGAAATCCATCAATGTAATCCACTACATAAACAAACTAAAAGAAAAAAACCACATGGTCATCTCACTAGATGCTGAAAAAGCATTTGACAAAATTCAGCATCCTTTCATGCTAAAAGTCTTGGAAAGAGCAGGAATTCAAGGCCCATACCTAAACATAGTAAAAGCAATCTACAGCAAACCAGTAGCCAACATCAAAATAAATGGAGAGAAACTTGAAGCAATCCCACTAAAATCAGGGACTAGACAAGGCTGTCCTCTCTCTCCATATCTTTTCAATATAGTACTTGAAGTTCTAGCGAGAGTAATCAGACAACATAAGGAAGTCAAAGGGATACAAATTGGAAAGGAAGAAGTCAAAGTATCATTATTTGCAGATGATATGATAGTCTACTTAAGCGATCCAAAAAACTCCACCAGAGAACTTCTACAGCTGATAAACAACTTCAGCAACGTGGCTGGTTATAAAATTAACTCAAGCAAATCAGTAGCCTTCTTGTACTCAAAGGACAAGCAGGCTGAGAAAGAAGTTAGGGAAATAACACCCTTCACAATAGCCACAAACAACATAAAGTACCTTGGCGTAACTCTAACCAAACAAGTGAAAGATCTGTATGACAGGAACTTCAAGTCCCTGAAGAAAGAAATCGAAGAAGACCTCAGGAGATGGAAAAATATTTCTTGCTCCTGGATTGGCAGGATCAATATAGTAAAAATGGCCATCTTGCCAAAAGCAATCTACAGATTCAATGCAATCCCCATCAAAATCCCAAATCAATTCTTCATAGATCTAGAAAGAGCAATTCTCAAATTCATCTGGAGCAACAAAAAACCTAGGATAGCTAAAACTATTCTCAACAATAAAAGGACTTCTGGGGGAATCAATATCCCTGACCTCAAGCAGTACTACAGAGCAATTGTGTTAAAAACTGCATGGTATTGGTACAGCAACAGGCAGGTAGATCAATGGAATAGGATTGAAGACCCAGAAATTAACCCACAGACTTATGGTCACTTGATCTTTGATAAAGGAGCCACAACCATCCGGTGGAAAAAAGATAGCCTTTTCAACAAATGGTGCTGGTTCAACTGGAGGTCAACATGCAGAAGAATGCGAATTGACCCACTCTTATCTCCTTGTACTAAGATCAACTCCAAATGGATCAAGGACCTCCACATAAAACCAGACACACTGAAACTATTAGAAAAGAAACTTGGGAAGACCCTGGAGGACATGGGCACAGGGGTAAAGTTCCTGAACAGAACACCAATAGCTTATGCTCTAAGATCAAGAATGGACAAATGGGACCTCATAAAATTACAAAGTTTCTGTAAGGCAAAGGACACTGTCAGAAAGACAAAACGGCAACCAACAACGTGGGAAATGATCTTCACCAACCCCACATCCGACAGAGGGCTAATATCCAATATATACAAAGAACTCAAGAAGTTAGACCCCAAAGAACCAAATAACCCTATCAAAAAATGGGGCACAGAGCTAAACAAAGAATTTTCACCAGAAGAAATTCGGATGGCCGAGAAACACCTTAAGAGATGTTCAACATCATTAGTCATCAGGGAAATGCAAATCAAAACAACCCTGAGATTCCACCTCACTCCAGTCAGAATGGCTAAGATTAAAAACTCGAGAGACAACAAGTGCTGGCGAGGATGTGGAGAAAGAGGAACACTCCTCCACTGTTGGTGGGATTGCAAAATGGTAAAACCACTCTGGAAATCAGTGTGGCGGTTCCTCAGAAAATTGGGCATGCCACTCCCAGAGGACCCTGGCATACCACTCCTGGGCATATACCCAGAGGATTCCCCTGCATACAACAAAGACACATGCTCCACTATGTTTATAGCAGCCTTGTTTATAATAGCCAGAAATTGGAAGGAGCCCAGATATCCCTCAAAGGAGGAATGGATACAGAAAATGTGGTATATTTATACAATGGAGTACTACTCAGCAATTAAAAATAATGAATTCATGCAATTTGTAGGTAAATGGTTAGATCTGGAAACTATCATCCTAAGTGAGCTAACCCAATCACAAAAGAATACACACGAAATGCAATCACTGATAAGTGGATATTAATGAGCCCAGAAGCCCTAAATACTCAAGGCACAATTAGCAAGTCAAATGACTCTCAAGAAGAAAAAAAGGAGAGAACCCTGGGCCTGTAAAGATTGGATCCAGTATTGTAGACCCAGAACAGAGAAATCGTGGGGGGGGGGAAGAGTGGGGAATAGCATGGTGGGGGGAGAGGAATTATGGGACATATGGTGGGGGGTACCTGGGAAAGGGGAAAGCCTTTGGAATGTAAACAAAGAATATAGAAAATAAAAAAAAAATGATAAAAAAAATAAAAAAAAAAATAAAAAAAAAAAAAAAAAAGAAAATGGTAGACAAACAACTCTAGATTGCTGACACCAAATCCTGCTCAAAAGAAGACAATGGGCTGACTGGTCTCAGAGATGCCAGAAGAGTAAAGACATTTGAGCAACTTTCCTTGTTCAGTGTAGGCTAATCCTTTAGTCATCACAGCAACTCCATGACACAGATACTTGGTTAGCTCCATTTTATAAATGTGGAAACTGAAGAAGGGAAAGCTGCCTGTTAGAGATGAGCTATCTGACACCTATGGAGCCAGGACACAAGGACAGTCTAAATGGCTCCCTAGCCCATGTGGACTGTGTTCCTCCCCTGTTTTGCTATGTTCTTCAGGCATGAACAAAATTTGTCTGTGAGTAGCATGCCCTGGTTCTCTGCTGAATATATAACAAAAGGTACATTTTTCGATGAAATTTTTCAAGTTTTCTGCAATAACAGAGGTGTGAATCTATCATAGGTAAAAGCCTGTCAAGATTATTTTTAAGCAGAGCCGTGTTTCAATCCTGTAGAATTACCTTTCCATCCATTTATTACTGACATGTGAAGAGCTATGAGTCACAATGAAGCCTGTAAACAATGTGGTATCAAGCATTAATTGTATCATTTACTCTTGAAAAACAGTGCCTGAATACTGAAGTGTTCTCATTGTTGCTATAACAACTTCAGCCTGCTGTTATGATTCCCTCTAATCAACATGAATGCTTATGATTATCAGAACGAAGGTTCATGTGGTTTAAAAATATGATGTATCTGTGATGCATGTCACTTAGTAACTTCATTTATAAAGGAGAATAATGAGCAACTGGCAATGGGTAATGAATGAAATTCCTCAAGAAATGAACTCTGAGAAGTTCAGTATGAAACATGGTTTGTGACTGTGTGAAGAACAATTGTACTGTGGTCATGAACCAGCCCCACACCAGAGTTGCCTGGATGCACTCCGGATGATGCCTGGCAGAACCATTTGCCAAATAAATACTCTGTAAATGGCAGAAAACTCCCATTTAACACTGCATTAAGTCTCTGGTCTTGTCAGTTCATATTATGTTGATAGTGAGTCAAACACAAGGAATGGATTTAACCTAAACAGTCAGATTTTATTTCCTGGGTTCTTGTTTTACTCTGGATTTTCCTAGCAGAAAAAGCATACTCAGCAAGTAATTAAACATTGCTGACCTATTAATATTCAAAGAAACAAAGCAACTCACATGATTTAATATTCAGAAATACCAATAAATTGTTTAAAGTACAAAAAAAATATTTTTTCCTGCAAATTCTTGTAGCAAATAATTGGTGTTTAAATCACTCAGATTCACATACTTTTCTCTATAAAACACTATCCCTTTTCACTCTGAAGACATGTATGGGTAGTTTTCCTTTCATACTAGGTCATTATGAAACACAGAATACATTCCATGTATTAAAACAAAAAGTCATTGACTATGGGAAACTTCAGTGATTATAAACCACTGTTATTCTTCCTCACATTTCTGAGTGACTTGAAGTGAGGTAGTCATAGCTAAATAAGAAGATTCTGAAAGAAACCCTAGTCCTAGAAAGAGTGAATTCCAGTCTCTATTGTCACTACTGTTTATATAACATAGGGCTATATTATATAACATAGGCTTGAAAACTGATACCAGCCCATCTTTAGGCTCTTGTATCTCCCCACAACCTGATAATACATCCACAGTCTTATACTCCAAGTCTTATTACTGCCAATAAAGTTAATTTACATACAGACTCACATTAAGAACCTTATGCTTAGTTATTCTTCTCTAGACTACATCATTCATATATCAAGAACAAGTGTGCCCTATTAGAAATGCAGAGTCCATATTGAGCACAGTCTATCCTTAGCACCATTATGTATATCTTCTTCCTTAGAATGGAAAGAAGGTTATAAAATAATTTAAGGCAATTTCCATAACTGTTAAAGAGAAATAGTTTAAACACAAACATTATTTTCTTATTCTGCAGGGAATATTCCTCCGCCCTTATAAATTTGCACTAAAAAATATGACTAGAGAATGAAGCCCTTTGATAGGAAGATAATGTTTTTCATGTACATAAGACACAGACCATTATATGTTGGAAAATATTTTAGGTATATGCCCAGGAGTGGTATATATGGTTCCTCAGGTAATACTATGACCAATTTTCTGAGGAACTGCCAGACATATCCTCAACTGCATCTGCTGTCATCAGAAGTTTTGGTCTAAACCATTCTGACAGGGTTGTTTTGATTTGCATTTCCCTGCTAACTAAGGGTGCTGAACATTTCTTTAGGTGCTTCTCAGCCATTTGATATTCTTCAGTTGAAAATTCTTTGTTTAGCTCCTTATCCCATTTTTATTAGGGTTTTGATTCTCTGGAGTCCAACTTCTTGAGTTTTTTGTATATATTGGGTATTGGTCCTCTATTGGATGTAGGATAGGTAAAGATCTTTTTCCAATCTATTGGTTGCAATTTTGTCCTATTGACAGTGTCCTTTGCGTTATATAAGCTTTGCAATTTTATGAGATTCCTTTTGTCAATTCTTGATCTTAGAACATAACCATTAGTGTTCTGTTCAGGAAATTTCCCCCTGTGCTATGTATTTGAGGCTCTTCCCCACTATTTCCTCTATTAGTTTCAGTGTATCTGGCTTTATGTGGAGGTTCTTGATCTACTTGTACTTGAGCTTTTTGCAAGTATTTAAGAGTGGGGGGTAACTGGGAAAGGGGAAAGCCTTTGGAATGTAAACATAGAATATAGAAAATAAAAATTAAAAAAAAGAAAGAAAAAAGAATGTACAAATAACTTTATGAAACCTAAAAAAAAGAATAGGTCAAATTACATTCTTCAGCAGCCTTATTTAAAATAGCCAGAAGTTAGAAACAACCCGCATGTCCTTCAACAGAGGAATTGATATAGAAAATGTGGTACATTGACACAATGGATTCCTACTCAGCTATTAAAAGCAAGGATTTCATGAAATTCTTAGTCAATTCTTAGGCAAATGGATAGAACTAGAAAATATCATCCTGAGTAAAGTAACCGAATCACAGCAGAACACACATGGTGTGCACTCACTGATCAGTGCATATTAGCTGAGAAGCTTGGAATACCCAAGATTCAATTCACAGACCACATGAAGCTCAAGAAGAGGGAAGACCAAAGTGTGGGTGCTTTGGTCCTTTTTAGAGAAGGGAACAAAAAACTCGTGAGAGCAAATACAGAGACAAAGTGTAGAGCAGAGACTGAAGGAAAGGCCATGCAGAGACTGACCCCCTAGGGATCCATCCCATAAACAGTTACCAAACCCAGACATTATTGTGGATGCCAAGAAGTGCTTGCTGAGAGGAACCTGATATAGCTGTCTCCTGAGAGGCTCTGTCAGAGCCTGACAAATCCAGAGTCAGAAGCTCACATCCAACCATTGAACTGAGCACGGGGTCCCTAATGGCAGAGTTAAGAGAAAGGACTGAAGGAGGTGAAGGGGTTTGCAACCCCTTAGGAAGAACAACAATATCAAACAATCAGATACTCCAGAGCTCCCAGGGACTAAACTACTAACCAAGGACTGCACATGGAGACACCCATGGCTCCAGCTACATATGTAGCAGAGGATGGCCTTGTTGGGCATAAATGGGAAGAGAGTTCCTTGGTCCTATGATGGCTTGATGCCCCAGTGTAGAGGAAATCATGGGCAGGGAAGTGGGAGTGGGTGGTTGGGTGGGTGGCACAAACCATCATAGAAGCAGGGGGAGGAGGATGGGATAGGATGTTTCCAGGGGGTAGGACTGGGAAACAGGCTAACATTTAAAATGTAAATAAAGAAAATATCAAAGAAAAAAGAATATCTGGATAAAAACTGAAAACCTCAAAAATTTTTAAGATTTGAAGAGAAGCCCAGGTGTTAATAGCTGGTGCTACTGCTACAGAGGAGATGAATTCATATTGAAAATTTCACAACCACCTTTAACTCCAGCTACATGGAATCTAATGCCATATTCTCCCCTTCATGAGCACATCCACATATGCAACATGGAACAACACACATATCCACCCCCTACTAAATCTTAACAGACATTGGAACTATAAGAATGGTGAGATAACACAGAAAAACTTTTCATAATGTAGCAAAACATCTATATCAAAATGATGGAAAGGAAACATGACTATCTCTGTGCAAAGACCTAGATAAAGTGGTAAGAAGAGACATATTCAACTGTCCAAAAGTTCCATATATGTTGGTGTAAATACCAAGATATTTTGTAATATAGGGTAGCCATAGACAAATGTGAAGTCTCAAATTACCTACCTGTTATTCATAGACCATAATTGGGGTTTAGTTCAACAAAATACAAGTGCCATTATTGAAATATTATATTGCTTTTATTGCTGTTATGCAATAGCCTTCATCCTGAAAGCATTCACATGATGGAGCAGCTGTTTGAGTCATAGAACTAACAAGCTCTCATCAATTTAGTTTCAGAAACCAATTCATTTGCTTTTTCTGTGCCAAATTCATAATTAAGAAATGCTGCTAAAATCCAAGCACAATACTATAAGATCCATTGTTTGCTAACTGGTGGAGTGTGCCACTGTAAATCATGTTGTGTCACAGGCAGTTAAAGCTGGAGGGCTTAAACTCCAGAGTTCAAACTACACAAGTAGAGGCAGAACAAATAGACCATATCAGACTTGGTAACATATCATTTTACCTTCAGAATAAATTATGTAGGGGCCAAAAGTCATTGTTTTGCTTCCATGTTTACATGGAGAAATATAGTCAGCATGATACAGAGAATCAAGTTTATCCCAGGTTCTATATGAAAATGAGAAATTAAGATCATTTACTGAGCTTAATATGCAATTAACTTCAGATGCATCACTAAGTTTAGTATCTCTGCATAATCATAATCAAACCCATGTTGAATCACTGAAGTTTTATATATCTTTCACCTAAACTGGAGATCAAATTTTTGCCTATCCTTTTAAAACCTTAACAACTTCTGCATCTAATTTGATACTGCTGACAAGAAACAAGTGATATTAATTCACCAATGATTAAAGGATCAAGCTGTGTTAATCTCATCCAAGTTTAGTAGTATAATATAGAGCCAATCTGGGAATAGAAGCATAGTAGTCAAAGACAAAAATATTCAAATGTTACCAATTATGAAGATAAACGGGTAACAAAGTGTTTTCAGAGTGTTCATATGTTATCTCCTTGATGACAGACCCTTGTAGGTTTCATTTACCACTTCATTCCCGACTGCTCATGTGGAAAATGCTCAATAACTATTTTCTAACAAAATGGTAATGAAGAAAAATATAAATATTCATATTCACATAAAAAATTATCTGCCTCATGAGATAAACTATTTTTGCTGAAAGGAGAAAAGAGGCTCTGAAAAATGTAGTCACATAAATGAAAGCTCAATATGTCATTTTGGAATTCCCTCTCGCATAATTGGCTCAACACTTTAGGAAAGTTATATTTATTTTATGGGAAACTGAGGCAAAAATCTTAATTATGTCAAACAATTTAACTATAATTAAAAAGTTGGAAGGTCCACCAGCATATTTGCAAGTTTTTAATCTTACAACTCACATCTTATATTTCTATAATTTCCAGAAGAAAATAAAAACAAAAACAAACAAAACAATTGTGTATAGACTTTAATTATGCGCACTAAATAACTTAGACTTTAATTATGTGTGCATTAAATTTTAGGAATACCATTAAACAGTAGATTAATTTAAACTTGCAAGTTTTATATTCTAGATTTCTATCTATAGAGGGTACTAAAGATCCTATCATAATCACAGTTTCCTGGCATAAGGCCCTCTACTGAAACCCATTCACTCAACTCATGGTGAGGAATCTAATGCAATTTATTCTCAGATTTACTTATAAAGAAGAGAACTTGAAATTATGAAAATGGAAGGCTCTTGTATATTTCATTCCCTCTCTTTCTTAGCAGAGTCCTGAGCTATATCCTGAAAACATTCAAGAGTACTAGGGACCTCCAAAGAAAATGATTGTAGCACTCCACAATCTCCTTCCTTTGTAGTCCCTTGAATATATTTTTGAAGAACACTATCTAGACTTAGTACAGAAAAGACACAGTTTTCATAAACATGAAGACTAATTCTTTCTTTTTCCGTGAATTATTCCAGTGAATTAATGGAAATAGATCTGCTACCAACAGAAAACCTGGTATTTTTTTTTCTGATTCCATAAACACTGATTCACCAATATTATACATTCTGTCTTAACTCCTGAAAACAATATGCTATTATGCTATCTTATTATGCTTGAAACATCACATATCCATTTTCAGATGTTACATCTTTTAACACTAGTAATAATATTTTTCTCTTTTTTCCATTTTTTATTGGATATATTCTATATTTACATTTCATTTCCCTTTTTCTGGTTCCCCGCACCCCAAAGGACCCACATGCCCTTTTCCCTCCCCCTGCTCTCTCATCCACCCCTTCCCACTTCCTTGTTCTGGTATTCCCCTACATTGATGCTTTGATCCTTTCCAGGACCAGTGTCCACTCCTTTCTTCTTGTCGGACATCATTTGGTATGTGAATTGTGTCTTTGGTGTCCCAAGATTCTAGGCTAATATCCACTTATCAGTGAGTGCATACTATGGGTATTCTTTTGAGACTGGGTTACCTCACTTAGTATGATGTTCTCTAGCTCCATCATTTTCTATAAAAATTTAATCAATTCATTGTTTCTAATGGCTGAATAGTATCCATTGTGTATATATACCACATTTTTGTATCCATTCCTCTGTAGAGGGACATCTGGCTTCTTTCCAGCTTCTGGATATTATAAATAAGGCTGCTATGAACATAGTGGAGCATGTATCCTTATTGCATGCTGGGGAATCTTCTGGGTATATGCCCAGGAGTGGTATGGCTGGGTCCTCCGGAAGTATTGTGTCCAGTTTTCTGAGGAACCGCCAGACTGATTTCCAGAGTGGTTGTATGAGCTTGCAGTCCCACCAGCAGGTTAGGAGTGTTCCTCTTTCTCCACTTCCTCACTAACACCTGATGTCTCCTGAGTTTTTAATCTTAGCCATTCTGACTGGTGTGAGGTGAAATCTCAGGGTTGTTTTGATTTGCATTTCTCTAATGACTAATGATGTTGTACATATTTTTAAGGTGTTTCTCAGCCATCTGAATTTCTTCAGGTGAAAAGTCTTTGTTTAGCTCTGTACTCCATTTTTGGATGGGGTTATTTGGTTTTCTGGTGTCTAACTTCTTGAGTTCTTTGTATACATTGGATATTAACCCTCTGTCAGATGTAGGGTTGGTGCAGATTTTTTCACAACTTGTTGGTTGCCGATTTCATCTGGAATAACAAAAAACCCAGGATAGCTAAAACTATTATCAACAGTAAAAGGACTTCTGGGGAAATCAGTATCCTGGACCTCAAGCAATACTACAGAGCAGTAGTGTTAAAAACTGCATGGTATTGGTACAGTGACAGGGAAGTGGATCAATGGAATAGAATTGAAGACCCAGAAGTAAACCCACACATCTATGGCCAATTGATCTTCTACAAAAGAGCTGAAAACATCCAGTGGAAAAAAGATAGCCTTTTTAACAAATGTTGCTGGCTCAACTGGAGGTCAACGTGCAGAAGAATGAGAATTGATCCACTCTTATCTCCCTGTACTAAGTTCAACTCCAAGTGGACTAAAGACCTCCACATAAATCCAGACACACTAAAGTTAATAGAAAAGAAACTGGGGAAGACCCTTGAGGACATTGGCTCAGGAGGAATGTTCCTGAACAGAACACCAGTTGCTTATGCTCTAAGATAAAGAATAGCCAAATAGGACCTCATAAAATTACAAAGTTTCTGCAAGGCAAAAGACATGTCAAAAGGACAAATAGGCAACCAGTAATAATAATTTAAGCCAAGTTCAGTATGAACACATAATTTTATATTGCCATTGAGGATGATAATTCTTTCTATTCAAAGCATTATGTTAAAATATTTACTTCAAAAATATTTACTTCATCATGTGAGAAACAAAGGAATTCTTTAAAAATCTGTGATGGTTAGATATCGGGCATCATATAGAAAGAAGGACTCACAGCTGAAACAATTTCCCCATTAGACTGGAATACAGGCAACTCTGTGGGGATGTTGTCTTGATAATGATTCATGTGGAAGGACTAGACAAGATGGGAAGTGCCTTCATAGACAGGTGGTTCTGGGTATTATATAATAAAGTACAGTGAGTAAGCTAAAGGGATCAAGCAATATAGAAGCCTTCTCAGTATCTTTAAATCAGTTCTAGCCCCAAGATTCTTTTTTCCTAGAGAGAGGACCAGAGGAGCTGAAGGGGTTTGTAGCCCCATAGGAGGAACAACAATATGAACCAGTAGCCCCAGAGCTCCCAGGAACTAAAGCACCAACCAAAGAGTACACATGAAGGGACCCATGGCTCCAACCACATATGTTGCAGAGAATGGCTTTGTAGGGAATCAATGGAAGGAAAGACTTGGTCCTGTGAAGGCTCGATGCCCCAGTGTAGGGGAATTCCAGGACCGGGAAGCAGGAGTGGGTTGGTTGGTGAGTAGGAGGAGGGGGTTTGGGATAGGGAATTGTTAGAGGGGAAACCTGGAAAGGGGATAAGATTTGAAAAATAAATAATGAAAATATATAAGAAAAAAGAGAAAAAAGATTTACTATGAAAAATAAAATAAAATAAAATGAACCATGATTTATCTTAAAAATATTATTTTCCCATTTTAATTTTTATTTGTTTATTTATTAACTTTACTTCATGATTACAGCATTCCTCTCCTCCAACTTCTCATGATCACTCCTCTTATCTCTCCCCTTCAACTCTGAGAAGGGTAGAACCCCCCTGGATAACAACCTACCTAGGCACCTCGATTCATTGCAGAACTAAGTACAACCTCTCATGTAGGCCTCTAGCAGAAGGTGTGAGCTAGATTAAAGGTGTATACCACCATGCCTCGATCTGGGACTTGCGTTGTCTCAGACTGACCTAGAACTCAGAGATCTCTTTGCCTCAGTCTCCTGAGAATAAACATGTGTACTACCTTCCATGAACCTAAGCTTCTCAAAGCCACTGTGCCTCAAGATCTCCATGCCAAGATCCAGGACATAAACTGGGTCTTCCAGACTCAAGATCTGGATCACAGATGAGCCCCTCAAATCTGGATTGCAGTTTTTCCAGATATAGTCAAAGTAATGTCCAGAAATAGCCATTACACAATGCCATACAATTTTTATTACCATGGTTCTGTAGGACAGTTTGAGATCAGGGATGGTGATACTTTCAGAAATATTTTGTGTTATACAGGATTCTTTTAGCTATTCTGTTTTGTTTTGTTTTGTTTTCCTTTTTGCTTCTGAAGTTGGGGAATTGTTCTCTCAAGTTCTGTGATTAATCTTGTTGGAATGGTAATAAGAATTGAATTGAATTTTTAGATTGCTTTGATAAAATGATCAATTTTTTAGTAGGTTACCATTAGCGATCCATGAGCATGGGAGAACATTACATCTTCTAGTATCTTTTTCAATTTCCTTCTTCACAGACTTGAAGTTATTATTCTATAGGACTTTTACTTCCTTTTTTAGAGATATACCAAGATATTTTATATTATTTGTGGCTACTTTGAAAGCTGTTGTCTCCCTACCTTTTTGCTTACCCTGTTTATCATTTGTATAAAGGAGAGATAATAGTTTATTTTAGTTAAATTTATATCCAGCCAAATTATTGAAGGTGTCTATCACTGTTCTGATGTTTCTTTGGTAGAATTTGTGGTGTAACATGTTTATTATCATATAATCTGTGAATAGGGAACTTTGACTTCTTACTTTCCAATTTGTATTCCTTTGATCTTCTTTGCTTGTCCTATTGATTGTAGAGAGCTTTATTGAGGTGCCACACCACCTGGCAGGAACTTGACATCGACCAATGTGAAATTCTTCATCCAGTGTTTGAGAGGGAACTCCTGTGACAGCCCTAATCCCCTCCACCTAGGGTGGAGTGCTCAGATAAAGGTGAAGCCTATTGTTCTTCAAAAATCTACAGTCTCCTGAGAAACACTAGCCACGTGTGGAGTAACTGAACTGATTCTGCTGATTAGCTTCCAGACTTTTCCTCCTGCCTATATATATTGGGAGTTCTTCATTAAACTTTGAGACCTTGAATAGCAAGTGTTATCTTGGTCTCCCGCTCTCCCCATAAATCTGCAGCTTCCCTTCCAGGTAACCCATTCGATGTAACTGCGAGCAATTACAATGATCTTGATAAAAATTCAAGTACTTGAATGTCTGAAAATGTTGAAATTGAGAAAGAAAACTTAGAGAAAGCAAGCTAAACTGTAGACATTTTATAGATTTTCTGAAAAAGAATGCCAGTCACTCAGATATAAACTAAAACTAAGACCAGTAAACCACACTTACTTTTCCAAAGGTTTCCTCAAGAATTTTCTAAGATGCTAAGGTATTATATAGACTATATATTATGTAGACAAATATTATAACCACATTAACCTAACAGACCCTGACAGCATTATTCCTACTGAAATATTAATATCTGCTCAAATAAAATCAAGGTAGTGGCACAGTGCCTTTTGAAAACAATGGTGAAGTGAATGGGAGAAAGTTACAACTATTTAACAATGTCATACGATGAAGGAAAGTTCAAAATAATCTTGTTTAATATTTAAGAATGATATATAATTATAGGTGATCATAACTTCATAATGCAGCTTTTGACAACTTACGATGTTTCCTAATCTAAACAGAAAGTTTAGTGGAGTCAATGCTGTGATAAAATGTCATTATTAGGGGGAATTTAAAGAAGAGAGAGTTTTTTTGGATAATGCCTGTTGGGGGATAAAGGTCTATCAGTGTAATGAAGCAGGGTTTTATGCAACATGCTATGCCACATGCATGCTAGGCAGAGAAAGATTGGGAAAGCACATCCTCCACAATAGAAAGAGCTAATTGAGCATGGTTGGAAGTTTTGTACTTGCAAAGTTGACCTCCAGTGATTCACTTTCTTCATCAAGGATATATTCCTAATTCTCCCAAAATATTGCCACCAACTGGGACCAGTTGTTCCCTTACCAAAATGAAATAGAATCATCTCTTATTGAAGCCACAACATGTAGCCACATACTATTTTCTTTCAAGTAAAAACATGTATGTTTTATAACAATAGAAATAATATTTCTTAAAATTAAAAGACAAGTTTACAAACTGCTTTGTCTTCACACAGATTAAAATTAATGCAGACTTCAAAATTATTTTTATTCATTTCACTTCATCCACATAAGTGATTGGCCATTTTGCATATGCACCACATGCATTTCTGATCTCTGTGGAGGTGAGAAGAGACCATTATTGTCCCTGGAACTGGAATTATGAGGTTTGTAGAACAATAAGTGCATTCTGGTAACAATCTTGGCCCTGTACTCTTAATGCCTGCA
Source organism: Apodemus agrarius (assembly GCA_964023405.1). Taxonomy (NCBI): domain Eukaryota; kingdom Metazoa; phylum Chordata; class Mammalia; order Rodentia; family Muridae; genus Apodemus; species Apodemus agrarius. The sequence continues at coordinate 45,235,498 of OZ030023.1, forward strand.
ATATCTCTGTAGACCCATACATCAACATAATTATTTTTAAGATATGAAATGTTTAACCTGATCCTTGAAAATTTTTTTAAAAATAATATCCCACAATTCAAAATGATCAGTTAAAACTGAGACATTATATAAAATAAGCTGTCAGACAGATAGCTTTGTCAACTCTTTAATTACATGTGATATCAGTGTCATTTTTAGCATTCATTAAAAATTTGTGAAAAATACTATTCGCAGAGTAGAATAGATTCTACTCTGTGAATCAGTTTTAAAATATTTCTAGTGTTGAATTAATTATATTTTACTAAACTAAGTTTTATAATGTCTTTGTGAGTTGTATTTTATTGTTGAATATTATTAATATCCACAGTTTATTGTAAACACATTGATACAGTGTATATGGCAGATCTGTTTGTATTATTTTTATCTCTATACTGATTTCCAAAGTAGCTGCAGTGGTTCATACTCTCATAAATAGTACTGAAGACATGGCACTCTATGGCTTCAGGTCATAGGGAAATCAACTTCAAACTAAGTGAGGGGGGAGAGGACTTATGGGATATATGGTGGGGGGGAAACTGGGAAAGGGGAAAGCCTTTGGAATGTAAACAAAGAATATAGAATAAAAAAAGAAAAAAAAAAGAAGTGTCATGAGCTTGGACATGATATGCTATTGCAACCATGATAGAAGATGTGGCTACTTGCAGAAGACAGAGTATATATACAAGATCGACAGCCCCCACCCCATATCAAGGAACTGTTGGCAGTTCACAGTTTCTATGGGCTTGAAAATAACTTTTAGGTATGTAGTCACTATTAGGATTATCCTACAGTAGATGGTTTTACAACATGCACATATGGGGAATACTAAGCAGACCTAGTCAGTTATCAAAATAATAGACATGAAATGAAGTGGGGATGGGCACAGCAGGAAATGGAAAAAGTAAATGGAGGAGCAGATGTGGCCATATTTCATTTTGTACACACACACACACACACACACACACACACACACACATCATATGTTTTCAAATTGAATATTCATTGCATATATTCACATGCAAGTTAAATCTTAGAAACAACAAGTGGTGAGTTAAACATTTCTTCTGTTTTGAATCAGAATCATAGCTCCAGATATGCCAGTTTGATATATTGATACTTTGACCTGAGAAAAACAGAGAGGCAGACACAGGAAATTTTCGCTGACCTTCCCCTTTCTGTGTAAAACAAAGTAAAATTTCCCATGAGAAAGTTGTTTCTTTTATAGTAGAAATAAACATCCTTAATACTTGAAACAGACTACTGACACCACTAAAACACTTAGAATTAGAACACTCACACTATATTTTAGATTATTGCATATATTTGGGTAGTTATAATTCAGGTTGCCATACTTGTAAGACATTGTTTTGCTCACCGAGACATCTTTCCAGGCAGAAAAAGACAGTAGGAATGAGACAGTGAGGCATTGAACTCAATGACTTTTCATGATGCAGGCAGATCTTGCTCTCCTTAAACCTATAGGCAACATAAGCATCTTTAATATTCCAAATATTCCATTAACACAACATATAATTTTATAAAATGTGGTAGTTCATAGAAAGGAGAGGAAGGAAATGTTGGAGCATTTCAGATACAGTCTTCAAGTACTGAAATTTGAAAACCATATAAAAATATGAAACACTGAAATAAAGTGAACACTGAGATAGGTCAAGGTAATGTACTTAGTTTTGAACAAGTGTTATCCCAATCTCAGGTTCCCTCATGAGGCAAGACATCAGAGTTCTCCATCAAGGCTCAGACATGCTCCTGCAGATATACCACCATATCTTCCTCTATAGTCTGTTATCCTCTCAAGCCTCCATACTAAAGGGAAATTTATAGTGAATTGATTTTTTCAAAGAGTTTATAAAAAATGAGCTGAGGTATTTATGGAGTCAACAAGACAGAAGGTTCAACATTTTATTATATCAGAGATTTGCTGTCACTGGCTGCTTTGCAAAAACCCTGTGGGATCTACATATTGCATTGAATTGTATGACTCAGTACTGACAGAGGATTTGCATTAAGAATATACTAAAAACATAAAGGACCTATGTTCAGGAATAGTTAACAAGTGGCAGAGACTACATGGACTTTGGAGTAGATTTCTCTGTGTAACCATCTTGCCCTTTAGACTTTTTTTTCTATATTCTTTGTTTACATTCCAAATACTTTCCCCTTTCCCGGTTCCCCCCTCACCATATGTCCCATAAGTCCTCTTCCTGCCGCCCATTTCCCAATAACCCCCCTCCAATTTCTCTGTGCAGGTACTTCCTTACAATACTGGATCAATTCTTTTCAGGACCAGAACCCTCTCCTTCCTTCTTCTTGGGAATCATTTGATATGCTAATTGTGTCTTGCACATTCAGAGCTTCCAGGCTCATTAATATCCACTTATCAGTGATTGCATTTCATGTGAATTCTTTTGTGATTGGGTTACCTCCCTTAGGATGATATTTTCCAGTTCCAAGGCTTTGCTTAAAAGTTTCATGAATTCATTGTTTTTATTTGCTGAGTAGTATTCCATTGTATAAATATACCACATTTTCTGTATCCATTCCTCCATTGAGGGACATCTGGGTTCTTTCCAGCTTCTGGCTATTATAAATAAGGCTGCAATGAACATAGTGGAACATGTGTCCTTGTTGCATGCAGGGGAATCCTCTGGTTATATGCACAGGAGTGGTACAACAGGGTCCTCTGGAAGTGCCATGCCCAGTTTTCTGAGGAACCGCCACACTGATTTCCAGAGTGCTTGTATCATCTTGCAATCCCACCAGCAGTGGAGGAGTGTTTCTGTTTCTCGACATCCTTGCCAACACCTGCTGTTTCCTGAGATTTTAATCTTAGCCATTCTGACTGGTGTGAGGCAAAATCACAGGGTTGTTTGGATTTGCGTTTCTCTAATGACTTATGATGTTGAACATTTTTTTAAGGTGTTTCTCCGCCATTCGAATTTCTTCTGGTGAAAATTCTTTGTTTAGCTCTGTACCCCATTTTTAATAGGGTTATTTGGCTCTCTGGGGTCTAACTTCTTGAGTTCTTTGTATACATTGGATATTAGCCCTCTGTCGTATATAGGGTTGGTGAAGATCTTTTCCCAATCTATTGGTTGCTGTTTTGTACTGAAGGTATCCTTTGCCTTACAGAAACTTTGTAATTTTATGAGGTCCCATTTGTTAATTCTTGATCTTAGAGCATAAGCTATTGGTGTTCTGTTCAGGAACTTTCCCCCTGTGCCCATGTCCTCAAGGATCTTCCCCAGTTTCTTTTCTACTAGTTTCAGTGTGTCTGGTTTAAGGTGGAGGTCCTTAATCCACTTGGAGGGTAGCTTAGTATGAGTATATTTAAGTGACCCAAAAAACTACATCAGAGAATTCCTACAGCTGATAAACAACTTCAGCAAAGTGGCTGGTTATAAAATCAACTCAAGCAACCAAGTAGCCTTCCTATACTCAAAGGATAAGCAAGCTGTGAAAGAAGTTAGGGAAATAACACCCTTCACAATAGGCACAAATAATATAAAGTGTCTTGGTGTGACTCTAGCCAAACAAGTGAAAGATCTGTATGGCAAGATCTTCAGGTCTCTGAAGAAGGAAATTGAAGAAAACCTCAGAAGATGGAAAAAAATCTTCCATGCTCTTGGATTGGTAGAATTAATATAGTAAAAATGGCCATCTTGCCAAAAGCAATCTACAGATTCAATGCAATCCCCCATCAAAATCCGAAATCAATTCTTCATAGACTTAGAAAGAGAAATTCTCAAATTCATCTGGAATAACAAAAAACCCAGGATAGCTAAAACTATTCTAAACTGTAAAAGAACTTCTGGGGGAATCAATATCCCCAACCTCAAGCAGTACTACAGGGCAATTGTGTTAAAAACTGCATGGTATTGGTACAGTGACAGGCAAGTAGATCAATGGAATAGAATTGAAGAACCGGAAATGAAACCACAGTATTATGGTCACTTGATCTTTGATAAAGGAGCTACAACCATCCAGTTGAAAAAAGATAGCCTCTTCAACAAATGATGCTGCTTCAACTGGAGGTCCGCATGCAGAAGAATGCGAATATGTCCACTCTTATCTCCTCGTAGACTTTTTTTCATGGATCATTCCTTAATAAAAATTTGAACATCCTCAGGAAAAACTGATGAATTGGTGCATTGCACACTAATGAGATCAGTTTTGAAACTGATCTCATAGAAGTTTTGAAATCCTTTGGAGCTTTAATTTCTGTTTTATTTATCAGTCCAAAATGTTTTTTTTTGTCTTTTTTCATTGTTTTTTAAAAATAAGATATATGTGCTGTTTTTTTTTAAATTAGGACTATACTCACATGTAGTAGGAATCATCAAGCAATGTCAGATTTCATGCTTTTAATATTTATTTAATGTTATTTTAAGTATATCGTATGTGCACACAAGTAAAAGTATCTCTGATTAGTAGAAGGTTTGACGGATTAACCTGGATTTAGAATTTCAGGTGGCTGTTAGCTGCCTGGGTACTTGGTCATCCAAAATATCAGCAAGCCCTCTTATCTTTGGAGTCTTGTCTCCAGTTCCAAAATAAGAGTATTTGTAGATATGCTAAGGAAATGCACTTGTAGAGTTTGGGATATTTCAAGGAAAGATGTTTCCTTGAAAAATATATTTTATTATTTCATAGGAAAGTCACACACAGATATTTTACTGTCATTATGGTGCTTTGACTCAGAGAATGCTGAACATCACAAAAATAAATTTGTCATTTCTAAGTCACTTCCCATTATCAAAAGTTAGCTGGTAGTAATTATTGAGTCCTAATGGGAAAACACTAGGAGGTTCCCATAAGGCAAAGAGGTGTTTCATCTCCTTCACTTTGCTGATTCATGTGAACTGCTGGTAGGCTACTGTGTTTAAGTTAGAATAACTATATGACACTGTAGAAGTCCTTATAAATGGAGTTTCCACAATGGAGCAAGCAAAACAGAGGGTTCTACTTTCTGGTAATATGTGTTAATACACTTGTACAGAAATACATGTTTATTACATTTGTGGTTTTGATTATTTTGGGTCTAATTATGTAAAATTGTCAAGTAGATATTACTATGAATCTCACTTATTTTGTAAGACAACTTATACTTTATGACTACCACACTACTTATGTCCTTTATTATATGTCATCTCTTCCAATAGTTTAATTTATAATAATATATTTAGATACTGTACTATGGCACATTTGACTTTCTTACATGTTGGATGTATACTATTACAAAGATTCCAGTATTTCTCTGCATGTATGCCTTGGGTGTTTAGTGTGCCTTGCTTTCACTTAACTAATTCAGACATCTATAACACATATTGCTTATGTAAACAAATTCATATCTTTTCTGAAATATCTACTAAAACCTTTGCCCATTATTTGTGTTATTTGTCTTTATTCTGATTTGTTAACACTTGTGGTATTGTTTTTAAATGTATGTATATTTACTGTACTGACATAATTTCATACCTACTTTTTCTCCCTCCAGCCTCTTCTTTGCCCTCACTACCTCTGAAATTTATGGCTTATTTTCCTTCACTATTATTGTTACATGTATCTGTATACATGTTATGTGAATAACATGTCTGAATTAATATGTAAACACAACTTGTTTAATCTATTTAATATTGCTTTTATGTATTTGTAGGAATTGGCAATCAATTAGGGGCTCAGCCCAGGGCATCAATTTGACTCTCTCAGAAGTCATTAATTACATGTAATTCTTCATCTAGATGTGGGCCCAGTGAGAGTTTCTCTTTCTCTGTTGTCAGGTCAACTGGAATCATTTTTGAAAATTCATATATTTGTAGTGTGTGTATGTGCAGCATGTGTGTGTGTGCAGTATGTGTGTGTGTACAGCAAGTATATTTGTTTGTCTATACACTCCAGCTAATATAGAAACATTATAATAAAGACTTTTTATATGGACATATTTCTTATTAGGATGCTATCTCCATTTTTTACACATTTTTAATCATTTGTCATCCACATTAATTAATTTGTTAACATTTAATATATTGTAAATATGAAATGCATATTGATTACATCCATTTCAAATTATTTTGTAGAGATTTTTGTTTGATTTTAGTAAATTGATGATAGCTCACTGGTTTAAAATTTTTTGTTTAACAAAATTCATATCATTACCATTCTCCTTAATGAATAGTGTTTTGCAATATTATATGTTATTTAATGTGGAAAGTCATACAAATATGCTTTTTTCCATATCTTTTATTAATTTTCCTAAAATATAACATCATTTATTAAACTCAAATTCTACCAAGTATATAAAAAGACAACTTCAAAAGTATACTTAAAAATTCTAAATGCCTATAAAGAAAATGAATTCTCATATAAATACTTCAATGCAGACAAGGTCCAACTGGTCATGTAAATAGTCTGTAGATAATATTTATCACAGTGCTTACTTACAGTGGTTCTTATAATTGGTGGTTATGGAAGCAGAAAATAAGAATAATACCTTAGGTCATCTCTAAGTTTCTACTTCATGGAGTATTCAATATACTATTTATCTAGACACCTTCCTTGTTTGACTTAAACCGAGTGTGACACATATTTCTTAACTAATCATGGAAATTACTTTGTACATAAATTTCTGAGTTTTCTTCTCTCATAGCACCCATCTTCTGAAATATATCCCCTATACTTAACACTTACTTACCAACATGCTATTATATATTAAATTGCTTCTTGTAATAAATGGTTTAAATTTATAGATTTTACTACATGTCTACTGTAACCTTGTTGAATAGTTGAATCTTGACTGAGGATATAGTTCTGGGATTAGCTGATATAAAATACTATTCATGTTGACACACTCTCCATGAGGATATACTGTGTGTTTTGTAGTACTTAGAAAATTGTAATCCATGTTCTTATTTTTCATCAGATAAAAGAGGAATAGACCTTACGGGATGGATGTTGCACCCAACATTTAATTTTACATTATAATTTTATATGTATGACTGTATAACTATAAAATATGTATTTTATAGCCTACTTTTAATGGCTTGGCCCCTGATTATTCCAGAGCCATGCCATGTTCAGAACATAGTTCTGTGCTGTTCTTGCTATTGACATGGTTTGTTATTTTTGTTCCTTTGTTCCATCCTACAACTGAATTGGGAACAATACATATTTTAAGTTTTTCATGCCATCTAAGGAAGCAAGAGTGTGCTTACTTTTTGTTTTACCCAATGTTGTTAGTAAACAAGAGGTAGAGTTCTAATTCTAATTCTACAATTAGATAGGAATAATATATATTTTAAAAATTGTATGTTTATGTCCACTGTTAGAGATGACAATAGAAGACTAAAGGAAATCTATTAAATATTGTACTGACAAATCTTTTAAGATTGAACATCTGCTCCATTCTCAAAGCTTCACATGAAGCACATGTATTCAAAGTTCCTCACTTTTTTTTCGGGGAGGGGGGAGGAGAGAGAGTAAATGTGATTTAAGTAGAAATATATGTCAATAATTCATATTGTTGTGGTTTTCCCTTCTTTGTCCCTTCTGATTATTGATTAATTACCATGTATTATTTCATTCATATTTAACATGAACTTTTGGCTTGAAGAATGCCTGTGCAGTATTGTGGCAAAGACAAGGAGCATCTCAGTTTTCCTGATGATCATTAATGTGTACTCACAATTTTAACAAAATAATTCCCTATGACTTATCCTTAATTCAATTCTTTACTTCCATACTGTCTCAATTTTCCTTGTAGTAGAAGTATAAGAGTAAGTCATAGTCTTCAGGTTGTGACCATCCTGAGGTAGAAAAATTTGAAAGCATGCCCCAATGCACCTTTCACAACTGACTTAATTGTTGGTGCTGCCCCTGAATGTTATCTTTTCCCATTAGTATTTATTTTTAATTAGGCTAACCTGTTAAATTATTTGCAAGAATCATAAACCATATTGACTGAGCTACTTTCTTTCTAAAATGATTCACCTCTCATCTAAGTTAAATGTAAATATGGTGATAATAGGAAACATATTTCATAATAAAAAATATTTGTGTATGGTCTTTTTTTTTACTTTTAATGAAATCTATATAACATAACATATATAAAACTGAAAATATCAACTCCTGTACTTCAACATTATAATAATTTACTGTATTAAATATTTTTACCTTAAACATACTTGGGATCAAGCTTACTTAAATGTATTTAAGTGAACACATTTGTATTTAGAGAGGAAGAAACATATCAGTTTCAAGACAATATCTCTGAGAATAAATTATGTGGTACAATATTCTTCAAAATCACATAGTTTAAACTCAATTTAAATATCATTCTTACAAGTTTTTCTTCATATATTTGTACTAGTTTTACAATAATATTTATTATTTATATATCAATTCTAGTTTTTTGTAAGAGCCAGTGGTTGAAATGAAGAAAGAAAATAATTTTAAAATTATCCTTACAAAATGTGAAAGTAATCTCTTCTTTATTTTAATTAAAAATTTCCAATTAAAATTTTGGAAGCATTCTTTTTAGCTATACATATTGTTTTCATTTAATTGTTTTTGTATCTGTTTGTAACAAGTTCATACTCACTCTACTATCATTCCTTATACTATTCATGCTCTTTTTACATCGTCCTGGAGGGAAAATATTTAAAGGGAATATCAACAAATGTCATTCTGTTTTTCAGAACATAAGACTTTTCCCAGTATTATACTCAAACCTAAAATATTGTAATTAATTGCATAATTAGAAAGAAAATATTATGTTGTTTATTTAATTTTTCTTGACATTTACTCTTATTTATTTTAATATTATAAAAGACTTAAAATGTGACTACAAAAATCAGTTTGATAATTTTATGACTCTTATTCTCTTGCTTTCCTCTAATAGGATATGTCTATATAACAAATTTGATTTAGATCAGAATGCATGTCTGTAGCAATGCATTTGAGATCTTTTCTACAACATTCCCCTTAATTTTATTTATTACTCTGTATATTATACGTATATTCCAATCTATAAACACTTTTCTTGTCTCTTCTGATTCTTCTGATTCTTTGATTTTGTCATTTATGTTTGTTGTGTTTTGTTTCTCTTTACATCTTCTTCTCCTTAAATCTGAGTATACTGAAGTTGTTTGTCAAGCAATGTCACTTTCTCATTTTTTATCCAAAGATGTAAATAATCAAATAACATGTAGTAATATGTTATTATTAAATAATTAGAAAACTCTCAAGTGTCTCCTATTCTTTTTTATTTTTCTATTTATTTATTTATTTACTTACTTACTTACTTATTTACTTACTTATTTACTTTTTTTCCAGATCACAGCTCCCTTCTCTTCCAAGTCCTCTCTACATACAACCTCTTCTCTTCTCCTCTTAGTAAAGGGAATATCGCCACACCTGTATCAACCTACCATGGCAGATTAGGTCACTGCAGGAATAGGCACATCTTTTGCCACTGAGGCCAAACAAAGCAGCACAGTCAGAGAAACAGGATCCATCAACAAAAAACCAGGTAATCCTCTCCTGCTCCCATTTTTGTGGCACCCTAATGAAAACCAAGCTGCACATCTGCTACATGTCTGTAGAGGACCTAGGTACAGCCCATGCATGCTATTTGATTTGTAGAGCAGTCTCTGGTAGCCTCTAAGGGTCCAGCTTACTTGATTTTTGGTCTTCATGTGGAGTCCCTGTTCCCTCCAGATTTGACAATCCTCCCCCAACTCTTGCAAAAGACTCCGGAAGCCCCCTCTAATGTTTGATGTGGGTTTCAGCATCTGTTGCATTCATATTCTGGGAGGAGCCCCTCAGAGTACATTATGTTAGGCAGAAAGGGAGGGAGCCTTCCATATAGGATCTCAAATGGGGACCTAAAGTATAAAGGGTGTTCCTAGCCCTATATAAGGCAGAAGGTGGGGGAGGGGCATGCCCAGTCTAGTTTCAAGGATTTATTTGGTCAAGGCCTTCTTCAGGGTCTGATTAATTCTCTGTACTTGCCCTGAACTCTGGAGTCTATATGCACAGTGTAATTTCCAATTGATCCCCAGAACCTGTGTTGGAGAGGTCCATTGTCAGACCCAAGCAGGGTAGGTAAACCATACATGGGTATGATGTCTTTCAGAGGCTTCTTAGCAAATAAGTTGGCAGTCTCCTTCTGTGTAGAGCAGGCTTCTGCCCATCCTGAAAATGTCTCTAAAAACTAGCAACTATCCATATGTTTCTGGTCTTATTTCTGAAAAAATCTATTTTCTAAGTCAAATATTTTGTACCTTGTCCCTCACGTGAGTTTCTTCAGTTTGCGCTGACCAAGTGTGAAGCTTGATGAATCTGATGGATAAGTTGCTTAGCAAATGGTAGGATGCTCCAGCCTTCAGAGGTTACCATCCATCACTTCTGTAAAGTCCTTGGCATTTCTCTTGATGTCCTCTATGTTCACCAATATATTCAAGGATGGCAGGGAGTATAGAGTGTGACAAGGTTACCAGAATGTTGGCAGTGAAAGCTTAGGTGGTCTCCCTTTCAGCTTAAAACTAGCCTATTTTTGAGATCCCTTTCAGATGCCCAGGGCAATGTATTATATGGCTACTTGGAAAGGAACCTATAATACCTCCAATAAAGCAAGTATTCCTTCCTCATTCTTGAAGCTTTTTTCTCTCAGCAGTCAAAAATCTCCTTCTCTTGATATAAGGACCCATATACATGAACCATAGTAAAGGCATATCTGCTCTCAGTGTAATGTTAGCTCTGACTCCTTTTGCCTGGGAGAGAGCCTTTAGTTCAGCATTCTGGGCTGAAGTTTCCAGTGGCAAACAAGTTGGTCCAATAACAGAATACAAGTCAATTACCACTGCCCCTGCCTACCTGATTCCATTCTTGATAAAGCTGCTCCTATCCATGAAGTAGATAGGTTCTCTGTCTGGCCAGGGTATGTCAGTGAAGCCCAGCATGATATTCTGGATGTGCTGCAAAACTGTAGAGCGAGCATGCTGCAAGACTGAGGTTGGGTCAGGTAACAGGGTGGCTTCTAGTTGATGGATCTGAGATGTTAAGGATGGATTGCTTCCAGGCATTTGACAGCATGCACTGGCTGGCTTCTCTTGAATATGTATCCAAGACAGGTGACTTCAAGTTTGACAAAGGTGGGCCTTCTTATCAGACACTCAGTAGCCAGGTTGAATCAGCTCCGGTAGCATGTATCCTGTGGCTGTCTGGCCTGTCTCGCCTGTCTCTAAGCCAGGGTCCCAAAATCAAGATGTCATAAACATACTGAAGTAGAGTTATTTGGTGGTGAGTCCACCAGTAGTCACCCAAGTTCTCATGTAGAGCCTCATCAAAGATAATGGTTGAATTATTGAATCTTTAAAGCAGGCTTGTCCAAGATATTTGTCCCTTGAAGCCTCTCTCCAAATCTTGCCATTCAAAGGCAAGTAGATGCTGGTTTTTGCATGTTAGAGGTAGACCACAAAGCTATTCAGTGGGACTGAAGCTTCCAAAAGGTGTCAGGGGCATCTTGGTTAACAAAGGTCATGTTCACAGTGGACTGGTACTCTAGGGCACTTGTTCTTTTCCTGCATTATATGGCTAACCTAAAATAGATTTGTGGGCCATCTGGCTGACTCAAAGGCATACCATCAGTATCTGACAAGAGACTCAGAGCCTCTCATTACCTTCAGCAGCATTAATATCTCAGTTGGATCAAGTCAAGAAAAGGCTGCATCGATATCAACCTGGACTTGAGTGTGCATCACATTTGATCCTGAAAACAATTTCCAGGCAGCTCACATGATCTTCTCCTCTGTTGTGAAGAGCAACTGGAGCAGTAGTTGACAGTCATCTCAGGTGGGCAGTTAAGTAAGCATGATTGAATCTAGAACACCTGTGAGAGCTGAGGGCCTTTCTAAAAATGGAGGGTTCTGCAACTTCCAATTGTAAAGATCATTATACACAAATCACACATATGTCATGATCTGTCTTCCCCAAGCATTTCGGGATCTCATACCCTGGAGAGGTATGTAGTAGAGAAGGTTCTCTGGGCAGTATAGACTGAGTGTGAGGCAGACTCCAAGTGGAGTAAGGAGAGTCAGGGGATTTAGGGGCTGTTCCTCCCTCTGCCTATGCTGGCTTGGCAGGGCCAGTTGTAGCAGGAGCAGGAACATAAGGAGGGAAATGTTGCCTGGTACTATAAACCTATCCAATTCTACATGACTAATAAGGTCATTGATATCAGAAGAGAGCATAGTACTGAAACTGTTCTAAATCAATATAGTTTCTAACTACATTCTAGGTATATGCCCTATACCCACAATGGTGTGGCTCTCACTTCCCACCAAAGGAGATTCTAATTGCAGCAAATGCAGACCATTATAGAAAGCCTGAGTTTCTCACAATGCCATTAGCAAGCAATCATGGATGCTCAGCACCCCATGATATCTCAACATAGCTGCTTAAACAAGACCTGAAAAATGTCAGCATTGAATGGCATGCCAATGAATATGTGGTGTGTGTGTATGTGTGTGTGTGTGTGTGTGTGTGTGTATGTGTGTGTGTGTGTGTGTGTGTGTGTTGTGTAGGTATTTTACAGGTCCTAACCTCTTGATGAAGAGCAATAGGGATTTAGCAACTGGGAGGAATGGAATAAATATTTTTCATGGATGAGTCAGCAAGTTGTATTTGTGTATGTAGTTGTTTGTTTATTGGTATGTGTATGTTTGTGTGTATGTGAGTAATATTTATATTAGGAAAAGCTATGAATTTGTGACATTGAAAAGGAGTCAGTTTAAAGAAGAGGTAGGAATGAGATGTGGGAAAGGGGAAATGATGTAAATGTAGTGCATATTTATTAACTTAATTTTTAAAATGTGTATAAAAATGATAATTTAACTTTTGAAAATTAAAAACTTTGAAATAACTCATTTTATTTCTACTCAATTAAAGTTTTTCTCCACTGGTTCAATTAGACTTTACATTAGGGTTGTGATTTAAGGATTTATTTTATAATTAGATCATTTTCATTAATTGCATATTACACTCAAATGCTTTAAAAATAGTACCTAAATAATTATGATGGGATTGCTGGAATATAAATATGACAGTAATTATAATTATTATTTTGCTCACTTTAAAATATCTGATTCTCAGGACTCTAGGATACACATTGTTTTCACACATACTAAAATTTGACTAATTGAGATTTCTCTAAAATTTGACAAACTGGTTTTAAAAGAAATATAAATTGAACATTTCAAGGGAAGTGGAGAAAAATAAAACATATATTTTATAAGGAATAAAATAATACTTAATAAAGCTAATTCATGTATTACAGTGAATTATGTAGGGGTTGAAAAATAGAAAAAGGTAAAGACATTTGACTAGGTTAAACTGAACTTTGAAGTATGCTGTTCTTAATGCTGCTTTAAGTATTTTTTCCTATAAGGAACATGTTTAAAATGTGTGACAAAATAGATGTCTTCAGGACATATATTAATATTTTATTACTAAACTTATCAAAAAGTAAGTTTATAATTAATGTCTGCTTAAAGTAATCATAATTATGAAACATAAAATGTAATTCAGTTCTGAAGGAGTTTATCAATAAAAGGGCAATTTTGATTGGACAAGTCATTTCTCTGACTATCTGTAGAAAGTTTTATTAAATTTACTGGCTTGATATACTCACAAAGTTCAGACTAACTGAACATCTTTATATTATTTATAAATTTCAGTTGTCAAGCAGAGAAGCCACTGAGAATTTATTTTAGGTTTTGTAAATTTTATACTTTTAAAACTTCAATCTAGTAATACTTAAATATGCAAATCATTACTGTATCAAACTGAGTATTTTAGTAATTTTCAAAATGAAATGATTAAGCTTAATATATAGAAAAGAGCAAGATTTTTTCTTTAAAACTATATCTTTTTGAAGCGTTTGAGAATACACAGATATATGAAAAAAGTATTAGTGTTTTCAATACCCTATTTATAACAATAAATACTGAGGTTAGGGGCACATAGTCCCTGATTGTATACTCTCTGAGCAACCTGATATTATAAATCCATGCAGTTAATAAATTTACATTTGAATATTTTCTCTAAAATATCCACTAAACACTTCAGATGATATAGAATGACAAAGAAAAACACCATGATTTATATTCTGAACTCCATAGAAGTGAATTGAAAAAGGCATAGAGAATAGATTAAAGCAATACAAGGTTGTCAATTTTAAGTTGTATGGTATATATAAACAAATATTTTTGAAGAAAACTAAAATCAAAAAATTTCCAGATCAATTAGTAGAACTGCAAAGAATTATGCAAAGCAAGTATATGAGTATATATTCAGTTTTTCTATGAGTAACTAGATGTGTAAGATATAACTATCATAAACATATCAAACATATGTAAACCAAGAATCAGAAAAACAAATACATTATATACTCACTTAATTGGTTGTCCTGGCTCCAAATCTTTATATTTGAGTCTTTAATCTGAAATAAATTCAAAAGCCATCAAAGAATATTGTGGCTATAAATCAGGAAAGTAGAAATGGACCTTGGGACAAGAGGAAAGAATTCTAAACAAGGGGCTAATAAGACATAGGATTATAAGTAGAGAAATGGGCAAAATGGATAATGGGAAATGTTAACCAGAGAAGCAAAAGAAGAGAGAATAACACTGGAGAGAATAAGGAGAGTTAACATAAATTTGCTTGGAAAAAGCCATGAGGAAGTTCATTAATTCATAGCCTCATAAGAAAGAACACACACACATAACATAAAACAACATTCCATTGTACATACAATTGTGTGTGTACATGCATGTGAACAACATAGTCAAAGATGGACTCTTGAACTAGAGACTTAGTGGGAAGAAATGGAAGGAGTTCCAGAAGAAGTGTGTGTGCTGGGGTGAAATGTATAAACATAGTACTATCTATTAAATTCTCAAAGATAAAGTTCAAAAAGTCTTCTAAATGTCTTCGTTATTTCAGTATTTTAATTTTATTAAAATTTAAAGTGAGTCCCTTGTACTAGTTTGCTTTTCTCTTTGTGTAAGTAGACATACATCATAAAATATTGAAATAATTGAAACTATATAAGAATATAATTTCAATATTATATAGATACTACCTACTTTTTCTTCTTGTTCTATCGTAATACACATTAGTCTAAATATGTTTAGCTAAAAACTAGGCAATAGAATATAAACCTAATATAAATAGTCTTTATTCAACATTAAGAATTTACATGGCTATATTTTATTATGCATATAGAAGGTAAGAAATAACCACAAGTATTCAGAAAATTTTATATTAACCTTTAGGAGAAGTAATATAGATTGTTTCACAAGTAGATTTATACTCATTATACTTATATGAAAAACATTTCTCACAGTGGTAGAAACCTCAGCCTAATATCAAGGCCTTGGCTATATCAGTGTCTGAGAGGGCTTGCTTCCTTGTCTGTAGCTGGTGATTGCTAGCCATCATCACCTCGTGGACACAACAGGAAACTTGCTCCCTGAGGCTTCTTCTATTGAGACAATCAATTATCCAGACTTGACCCTCTTCACTTATCAACTGTCCATCATATGAAGGTCCCACCTGATTCTAAATCAGGTGGAGTATTGAAAGGCAACATGTGAACAGGTTGAGAGCAGACACATTCAAGACATGACTTTGCTCTTCCTTTCCTCTACTTAATTTTTTACTATTATTTTCCTCAACATTACTATCAAACATTATTTTCTTCTTTTATATAGATTGCCATTTTACCAACATGATTTTATTATCATTGTCAAGTATATTTCATTGTTAGTTCACAAAAATAAATTCAGATTATATTTTATCTGGATGTATTTGCAGAATATTTATTTGCCACAAATCTACTTGTTCAAATGTATCCTCTGGTTTGAGAGAGATTACTCGAGTACTTTCTCTAACATCCACATGGTAGAAACAGACAACAGTCACCTGCATCTTGTCCTTCTTCATTCACATGTGAACAGTGGCCTATGCAGGCTCTCATACATGAATATATAAGTAAACAGTGGAGTATGTTCCTGAGAGACAAAGAATGCCAGTTGGCTCCATCCTTGACTTCTCAGGCCACCACAAAAAAGTAGGGGGGGAATATATTCTATTCTATTTAAACCTCCCTTGACTGTGAGATTCACACAGTAAGGCAAACTAACAAAGACATATATCTTATATGATATTGTTTTCTAAAACCTTATAAAAAAAGAAGAAATATATAAACCTCACCAAAGAAACTTCTCTTTGCAACAGAGAATATCAAATAAAACAAAACCTTGTCAAAATATCAAGACTATGTGCTCCCAGGATGACTGGCCTGACAGGTTATACTTGTGACACAACTCCATCACCTAAGGCTAAAAAAAAAAATCTTTGAGAGTGGAAACCTTGGAAGGGCCAAAGAACCAGGAAATCTATGGGATTTTGTCTCCTAGAGATTCCCTAGAAGGAATGGTTACCTGTGGTGCTTCAACATTATGGCTGCCTAAATTAGACCTGATTGAAAAAACTACAAGCAATAGGCACCCTAATGTGAAAGATGGAATGTGCCCAGGGCCTCATACCTAGACGAAGAACTTCAGGCTACTCAGGTATTATGAGAGGAGATGAAAATAGTCTTCCTTCATGGAAGATCCCCCCCTAATAAACTGCACTACCAGTGCTGAGAATCAAGAGGCCAGCACAGCAACAATGAATGGATCCAGCAGGTTGCATCTATATACTTATTCATGCATGCATGTGTGTATGTGTGTGTAAAAATGGTAACTAGACAAGAGGAGTGTAGAAGTTTAGGAGGGGTATGAGGGGGAGAGCATGCGAATACTTTGAAGAAGACAGAGACAGAAGGAAATGATGTGAATATATCTAATAAAATGTTCATATACATATGAAAATTTCATTTATAATTAAAAATTTTCTCATTAGTTTGAAAAGCAAAGCAGTTCTAAAAATCTGTAGGACTTTTCTGGATATTTATTATAGACTAGAACAGAAAATTTCAGATTTCAAAAGATTATTCTAATCTCAGAATTAGTATTAACTTAGAAGTTAATGACAAATGGTTTTATACACACACACATATTACATACATACACACAGTCACACATTGACACACACACACACACCAACACACACACATACACATTGAATACACACACAGCCAAACACACACATACAAACACATACATATTTGTATGTGCTTTGAATATGTGGTGGCATTATAGTACTGTAATAGGTAGGAAATATTCTTTGCAACTAGGGAAAGATTTTTTTCACTATTTGTCACAAAATCATAAAAGACAGCTTTCTCCTATATCCTGTGTTTCAATACAAATAGCCTGTGTTATTATCAGCATCCCCTGTCAAATTAGTAATTAAGTTATACTTGATGAGCTTGCTTCAGCACATTGTGAATGTCCCAAGCTGAAGGTGAACTTTTGTTCTTTTATACATTCCACAAGATTGAATAAATGTGTAATGACATGTACCTATTATTGCTCAATAGTAGTAAATTCAAAGCCCTTGGAAAACCTTTTATGCTCTGCCTCTTCATTTTTTTCAATTCCCTCATCCTGGACAAGGCAGGTACAATTTTATCATGATCTGGCTTGTGCAACAAGAAACAGTGGTAAGCAGTGCTGATTTTATTGTTATTTTTGTTTCATGAGATGGTTTTTAAAAACAATATTGAAGCCGGGAATGGTGGCGCATGCCTGTAATCCCAGCACTTGGGAGGCAGAGGCAGGTGGATTTCTGAGTTCTAGGCCAGCCTGGTCTACAGAGTGAGTTCCAGGACAGCCAGGGCTACACAGAGAAACCCTGTCTCGAAAAACAAAAACAAAAACAAAACAAAAAAACAAAAAACAAAAAAAAACAATATTGAAAGATCATATTTTCTAAGATTCATATATTTTGGTCACAAAAATATGTCCATATGATTAGCTGCTTTAAAATGTAACTATGTTAACCAAGATAGAATATATCATTATATTTAAAAAGTTTAACATAAAATATATTACTGAATTCAGGGATTAAGAAAAATGGCAAAAGTAAAAGATGTTGAAATCAGGATGGTCTGTAGTTCTTGCTTAGGCACAACTATGATCCAGGAGTGGTTCTATGACTGTGGAAAGCTTCAAGTCCACTATAGAGTTTAATATATAAAATGTCCTGTTGGCAAAGCAAGGCTAAAAAGATGGAGAACTTCAAAAGGAAGAACTTAGTTAATGATGTAAAAGATACTATTTGATCAAGCTCCTCTTGTAGTGGTATCTCTAATACACACACACACACACACACACACACACACACACAGAGAGAGAGAGAGAGAGAGAGAGAGAGAGAGAGAGAGAGAGAGAGAATTACTAGCACAATAAATAAATAGCAATGCAAAACATAAAAGTTGCTCATTATTAAAGTTAAGCCAAATGTCTCTATCTACCATCAGCCTCCTTTCCAGATACCAAAGATGCCCACAGCTAATGTGGTTGCCTCAAAAAAGGGTTCTCAGTGGGCAATATCCAATAAACATTTCATCCGAACTTGAAAATGTAATGGTCTGATCGTGTCCTTGGCTCATGTGCTAGCATCAAGTCTTCAATCCAACATTAATTCTAAATACACAGTATGTATACTGTGTACTTCCATAAATGAAAATGAACAGTCCCTTAAGAATTTCAGCCCAGATTCAAAGCTAGCTATATTACTAATTACCTTGTTTTTCATTGTGCAAAATGTTATGTTCTGACATAACAATAATTTCTTAATTTGGGCAACAAATAATATTATCTTTGTGGCATTATTCAGCATGTATTCATCAAATTAGTATGTCTTTGAACTGTACTATGCTGGAGTAATTAATTTTGACAATTGCTATTAACTCAGGTATTTTATTAAAATATTCAATATTTTTTACTATCTGTTAGGGCAGAATCTTCAATAATTCCTCAAAGACCCTGAGAAGTTTTTACTGATATTTTACATTCAGTTTTTTGTTGACATCATGACTATCATCTCAAAATTCCCCTCTTTTAATTATTTAATGAAAATTTTAACTATCCATCAAAACTTCATTTTATTTATGAGAAGATCATTCTCCTTATCCTACTCAAATAAATTCCAAGATTCTTTATTTTTAGTTACTCCTGCATTTCAAAGCTAGTAGTGTATTTTTCTCTTAGAAGGGCAACAATGTGACCTACTGATATTCAGGAAAAAGATGAGTCCTTACAGCTGCATTGTCTGAAAAAAATACCATTTTAATTAAATTGCACATGAATGACTAAATAAGGATCAGAAAATAAACATAATCAATAATATTCTTAAATTGATCCTTTTCTTTTCTTTCTTTTTTTTGGGGGGGGATTTTGGTTTTTTTGAGACAGGGTTTCTCTGTATAGCCCTGGCTGTCCTGGAACTCACTCTGTAGACCAGGCTGGTCTCGAACTCAGAGATCCACCTGCCTCTGCCTCCCAGAGTGCTGGAATTATAGGCATGTGCCCACCAATGCCCAGCTTTGATCCTTATTTTCAACAGCTGTCTTTATCATTGGTATTTACAGTTATACTTCTAAGACTCAAGGTTTGTGTTACTGTGTTACAGGAAATTTTTTTCAAGCTCCTGAATTGTCTAATCTCTCTTAGCTACAAGAACCAATTTTTTCAGTGCTATCTTAAACACATAAATGTACAAAAGTAGAAGGACCCACCTCTACTATGCATTCCAGACCAAATGCAAGTGACTGTTTATTGTAAGTCTTGAGACAACTACAACAAAATCATGAAAGATATTCCTTACCTAGTTATCTATAATCAAGTATCCACAACTACATATAATAAGTGGCCACAGAAGGGTGATCCTTACCATTTAGAAGTAAATATCTGATAATAGTAACAGTATCTTCAAGTTATCTTTCAGCTAAGAACCTTCCCATTGTGTGAAATGTGCACTTAGAATAATAACAAAAAAGGTCCTTCCCAAGGAAAGAAAAATAGAAATTTAATAAAAGTAAAATAAAATTATATTTTATGAAAGAGAATATTCTTAATATCTTTTCCTATCATTCATTTTTAAGTAACAAAATTCTACTGTAATAGCTGTTATAATTTAGGAGGATTTTGTTTGCTCATTTATTTTATGTTGAGGTTTTCTCTGTTGGTAAGTGTTATAATTCCAAATACTAATGCCTCCCAAGGCCTGGTTGCCCTCGGGGTTAAAGAAATCTTAATGTACAGCAATTAATGCTATGTGATCTATGAGTAATTTAAAACTGTTGGCTGAATAAAGATGCCTACAGTCTATAGCTGGGCAGAAGAGAGGCAAGAGGATTTTTAAAGAAGGTGGAAAGAGGAAAAGACGTATGGGTTAAGGGATTGTGAGAATTAGCTACGAGCAATGGTCACTTGAAGTATAGTAGCCCAAGTAGAAGATACGTCATATCTCTGGGGTATTGAAACAGAAGTAGACATCATAGCATAGAGGGTTGATTCTGCCCAGCTTAGTACTCTAAAGGCTTGTTATGAATATAAAATTTCCATGTCTTTTATCTGGGAGATGAATGATTCAAGGCAGAGTAGAACCCTTTCCATACACTAATATTAAATATTCACTACAACAATTTTATTTATCTATAAGATAATGTTAGTTAATTGCATTTGGAAGAATGCTCAATAGCCTGCTATATTACTCAAAGACCTAAGCTCCTTCTCATTCCTCCTTACTTTCCACTGCATCAGAATTGAACTCCTCATATGAGGTTTCTGTTGGACATAGCAAACTACATATGCATACTGGGAGATTACACAAGGAAATATCAGATGAAACTACATACAGTTTTGTTTTAAAGTTTGAAAACTAGTAGGCTTCAGTGTAGAGATTAATTTTTTATCTTTGTTAATTGCTTTCACCAAAAATATAGATGACAAAGAGACACGTAAAATGATCCTCAGCATCAATATTAATTTGGTAAATAAAAACAATAATCAGAAACTACATCTGATTTTAAACTATGTAAGATTTTAACTGACTATACCTGAACTATAGCATAATAATGTATCATCAATTAAGTAATGAGTAATACAATATACACAAAAGGGAAAAGATAAAATCATATAAACTATTCTGAAGTATAAAGTAGTACTAAAAGTATGGAGCAGGTCAGAGTTTCTACTGAGAAAACTGCCTCAGAATCTGGTTTTCTTTCCCCATAAGCACTCACAAGTCATCAATTAGAACAGAATAAAATGAATGAATTTAGATGAACAAGAGATTGTAAGACCGTATACATGTTTGTGATCCACATTTAATTAGTTAAATAATAGAGGCTAGAGACAAATAAACCAATTTGATTATTTAAGCCAGGAATTGGGTAAAAGACAAAATTATTTGCTCTATGTTCACTATTTCTGTATGTAAAAATGGATGCTAAATGAATACTAACACTGTAATATCTATTGTTCTCTTTACTCTTGAATTTGAAATAAAACATACTTTGTGGATGGAGGGGTGACATGGGAAGAACATAGGCAAAAGATGGAGCAGAGACTGAAGGTTAAGACATCTGAGGATAGCCCCACCTGGGGATCCATCCTGTCTGCAGACACCAAACCCAACACTGTTCCCAATGCCAAGGGACACTTGTTAACAGGAACCCGGTTTAGCTGCTCCTTTATAGGTTCAGCCAGCCACTGACCAATACAGATCTAGATGCTTTGAACCAACCATCAGACTGAGTTCAGGGGCCCTGGTGGTAGAGGGGGCAGAAGGACTGGAGGAGGTGAGGAGATTGCATCCCCATAGGAAGAACAACATCAGTTGGCCAGAACACCCAATTCATCCAAGGATTAAACCACCAACCAAGGAGTGTACATGGGGGCCGGGGGGGAATCCATGGCACCAAAGACATATGTAGCAGAGAATGTCCTTATCTGACAACAATCAAGGGGGCCCCTGGTCCTGTGTAGGTTTGAAGCCCCAGCATAGGGGGTTGTTGGAGAGAGATGGCAGGAGAGGGTGGGTGCATTGGGGAACACACTCATAGAGGTAAAGGGGAGGGAGAAGGAGGTTGTAGGGTGGGGGTGCTTGTGGAGGGGTAATTGGAAATTGATATCATTTGAGAAGTAAATGAAAGGAATGATTAATAAAGAAATGATTATCCTGTTGAAGAGTTTAAATACGTAAAGAAGCAATTATTTAAAACCCATAAGTTTTAACTTCAGCACAAATTGTTTTTCAGAACTTGCAAATTAGGATGTAGTACTTGAATATGACGTTTTAAAATTGTGTCTACATCTTTCACTTCTTTGGTTAGAGTTACCGCAGTGTACTTTATATTTTTGTGATTATTGGGAATGGTATTGCTTCCCAATTTTCTTTCTCAGTCATTTTATCAATTGTATAAAGTTAAGCTACTGATTTGTTTGAGTTAATATTATACCCAGCCACATTGCTGAAGTTATCAGCTGTAGAAATTCTCTGGTATACTTTTTGGGTTTGCTTATGCATACTGTCATATCATTTGCAAATAGTGATACCTTTATTTCTTCTTTGCCAAATTGTATTTCCTTGATCTCTTTGTTCTCTTACTGTTCTAGCTAGAACTTTGAGTACTATATTGAATAAATATGCAGAGAGTTGGCATCCTTGTCTTATTCCTGATTTTAGTGGGATTGGTTCAAGTGTCTCTCCATTTAATTTGATATTCTCTATTGTTTTGCTATATATTGCTTTCATTATGTTTAGGTATGGGTCTTGAGTTCCTGATCTCTCCAATACTTATAATGAAGTGGTGTTGCACTTTGTCAAATGCTTTCTCAGCATCTAATGAAATTATCATGTAATTTTTATTCATTGAATTTGTTTATATAGTGAATTACATTAATAGAATTTCATATATTGGACCACCTCTATATCCCTGGGATGAGGCCTACTTGATCATGGTAAATGATCATTTTTGATGTGTTCTTGGATTCAGTTTGCTAGAGTTTTAATGACTATTTTTCAAAGATAATCATAAGCAAATTCATCTGAAGTTTATTTTTTGTTGTGTTTCTGTGTGCTTTAGATATTAGAGTAATTGTACTAGTATTAGCTCTGCTTTGAAAGTTGTAGAATTCTGCACTAGATATTTCTGGCCCTGGGTTTTTTTTTAATTGGTAGATTTTTAATCACTTCTATTTCCATAAGTGATAAGGGCCTGTTTAGAGAGTTTACCTGCTCTTGATTTAACAAGATCTGTCTATAAATATCATCTTTCATCTAGATTATCCAGTATTTTTTAGTATAGGCTTTTGTAGTAGGACCTGATGATTTTTTTAATTCTCTCAACTTCTGTTATGTCTCCCTTTCATTTCTGATTTTGTTAATTTGGGCAATGTCTCGGTGCCCTTCAGTTTGCCTAGGGGTTTATCTATCTCATTGATTTTTCTGACAGAACCGGCATTGGTTTTTTAATTTTTTGTATCATTCTCTTTGTTTCTATTTGGTTCATTTTTGCTCTGAGTTTGACTATTACTTGCTATCTACTCCTCTTAGATGGATTTGCTTCTTTTTGTTCTAGGATGTTCAGGTATGCTGTTAAGTTGCTAGTGTATGAATTCTCCAATTTCTTTATATGGGCACATAACACTATGAATTTTCCTTTTATTACTGTTTGAAAGGTAGGAGGTGGAATAATGTACCAAAGATCTGAGAGATGAGAAATGCTTAGGACTCCAAGGCACAGAATTTAGATGAATTGCCAACAGTGGGGAAAGGTGATTTGTAGAGTCCACCTCCAGTACTAAAACAGGCAGCAAATAGAGGGATGGGGTTGTCATCCCATAGTCAAAAACTTTAACCCAGAACTGTTCCTTTCTAAAAGCACTCCTGGGACCAAAATGGAGAAAAAACTGAGGAAAAGGTGGTCCAGTGACCAGCCCAAATAGAGATGCATCAATTTGAGATTCCAAAGTCTAACACTGTTACTGATACCATGGTGTGCTTAGACAAGAGCCTAGCATTGATGCCCTCTGAGTGTCCTACAAACAGCTGAATAAGTCAGATGCAGATGTTTACACCCAACTAATGGACAGAAGCCAGGGAATCCTGTGGTTGAATGAGAGAAAAGCTCGAAGAAGCTGAGAAGGGTGGCCCCATAGGAAGACAAGCAGTCTCAACTTACAGGAACCCCAGGGGTCATTCAGACACTGAGCTACCAACCAGGCAGCATACACCAGCTGATAAGAGGCCCAACGCATATATACAGCTGAGTAATGCCTGATCTGGACTCAGTGAGAGAAGAAGCACATAAACTGTGAGAGACTTGAGGCTCCAGGGAGTAGAAACCTGTTTGGGAGAGACATCCTCTTCTAGGTTGGGGAAGGGGAGGAGGAAAGGGATGAGTATCTGTTGGAGGACAGACCTGGAGGAAGATAATAATTGCACTGCAAAAAGACTAAAGATAATTTTTTAAAAAGGGAAAATACAAACAAAATTATAATGAAATATCAAAAAGTATCTAGAGACACCTGTTAGCAAGTAGAAAAGTCAAATGATAACAACAAAAATTAACCAAACAACAACAAAAAATGTCAAGCAAATCAGATTGCTTTGAAAGTATTAAAATGTTTTATGATGCTGGAAAGGATCAAAACATCAGTGTAGGGGAATACCAGAACAGGGAAGTGGGAAGGGGTGGATGGGGGAACAGGGGGAGGGAAAAGGGCATGCAGGACCTTTGGGGGATAGGGAAGCAGAAAAAGGGAAATGAAATGTAAATATAGAATATATCCAATAAAAAAATTTAAAAGAAAAGTTTAATAAAAAAATTAAAAAAGCACCATTCTGGAGAATTTGTGAAACACAGAGACCTCAGGGGGAGCAGAAACAGTGTGCTTACAAATGTGCAAAGGAAGGGAAAACTCACCATTCCTTGCTCTCAGTCTCCCCACCATCAGATTCCTGCCTAATATCTCTACAGGCCATGCATCTGTACCAACAAAATGTGAAATCATTAAAAACTCTTAGGACTTCTTTGTTTAGGGACTTAAAATTAATTAGAACCATCACAGAAATTGATCTTTCATTAATCTGTTCAATATCACAAAACAAAACATTTTTGTAAAAAAATGATTCTTTTGGAAAGCTGCATATAATTAGTGTGATATGTAGTTGTGACTACAAAGCATGATGTCTGTGCTGGATATGCAATTTTAATCTATATACTATAATGTATTTTTAAATATGAAATAATGGGTTCTTTAAAGATCTGTAATATCTTAAAATTTGCTGTATATCATTCAGAGACTATGGAAAAACTGAGACAAGATCGTGTTTAGTCATGCTCTAGGTCATCTGCTTCTTAAGGTCACCTGCTCAATTTTGACTACAGAAGTTTTAAGGAAAAGAAAAAATACTACCAGTGTGTTCAGGCATTCTCTGACAAAGGACTCAGGGTATATCAAATTGAGATATACCTAATAAATAGTGTTTTTCCTACTAGTGTGGATTGACATGAACAAATTAAAAGTCCTCAGTTTATAAGGGTACACAATGCTTTAATCTATGAATGGCTCTGACTTTGCTGAAAAACAATTCACCAGAACCTTTATAATTTCGCTTACAAGCCAGAGAATAGTATATTGTTCTGTTGATTTCAAGCCTGTGATTAAGTCAGTTGTGCCTCATACATTTTAAGTCATATCATAAATTCCTTATGGCAAACATCCGACCTTATAATTTTGAATGTAGTCACAAAATATTATTGTACTATACTAACAATAGATTATTGAAAACATAACAATTTATTATATATACATATATATCCATTACACTATATTTTTATATTACTTCTTTATATATGCCTGTAAAACAATATGCTTTGATTTATGATTTAATATAAAAAATCAGGAAATAAAATAATTCTACAAATCACTTTATCATTTTTTAATGCCTCAGAATTTCATGAATATAAATGTTATGTTATGTTCAAATCCAATTCTATTCTTGCCCCTGTAATTGTTTATGGAATGTATTACCTCTGACTTCCCAACTTCCTGTGTTCTCCTTTTGAAAACTCATAGAATCCTCTTAGTGGTCTCTGTATGTGCTTGGGTTCAGACCATGTATCTACTAGAACAGAGATAGCCTTACTTTTTCCCACTGAATTTGTTAGAAAACATGAAAGGAATAAAACTTTTGAAAGTATACTTTGACCATAGAGATATTATTATCTGATGCTATCTACTTGGTAGACTATATATTCAAATTATATAATATATGTGAACAGTGAAACATTATTTTATATTTATTTCTAGATAATCTTCTTTGTAACATTTTTAAACTATGTCTTTCGGTGGCATGGCCTAAGAACTGTATGGGTTGCAATATCTTCTGGTCATCAGTATAAGGAAATTATTCATGTTTCACTGCTTCAGTAATGAGATATCAGCCCATAATCCTCTCTGTTGAAGGGATTGTCAGAATCAATGTATCCCTAGTGGTATGACCTCAATGCCTTTAAAGAATGCTTTTGTAAGAGAGTTCATGCTATCTCAGAAGTCCTTTTTTATTCCTCTTAGCATTTAAGTGGTTCTCACATAATATCATTCACAGAAGTCATGTGTCTGCATAAGTCAATGAAAATCACTGCTCACAGATTCAAGGAAACAGCTATAACAGAATTTTCTATGATATACACTTACTATAAAGACACATTTGTATAAATATTGAAAAAAATCTCCCCCAATTAATTTATGACTACTGAAATCAGTGTGTTAAAGAAGCCACTTAAACACTTGACCATTCCCAAACTGTATACATCTTCATAATCTTCTATACTGCTACAAGGGGCATTTTAAACAAAACAAGCTTTGATTAATGATTTATACTTTCATTACCAATTTCATTTTTAATTATTTTTGTTGATTTTCATACTTCAATATCCCAGATACAAACAATCTATTCATCTTTTCATCTAGTACATTTAGCTAATAAATTGAAAACAAATAAATTCTCACCATCCAGAAAAAAATAAAAATTAAATTAAATAGATAACCTATATATCTGGAATCATGGCTGAATAATTGTTATTATTTGTTTCATTTTTATTAAATCTAGAATACAATGTTAAAACTATTATATCATAATACATGTGTTTATTTTCATTTGATAAATAATGATTGTGGATATATTGAGTGACTTATAACCACTCAACACTGAATCTACAAACACAATTTTACAAAAAGAGAGAGTTAAAATGTCTTAGAAATGGCAATTATTATTAAATATAATTGTTACAGACTTCATTGAGAGCTATATCAAAAAATTAAACATATTTGGATAATTTGTTGCAAAGGTGCTAGGCATTAAACTTTAGCAAAAATTCATATAAATGTTTTGTTGGATATAATTACCCACCAATACTGGAAGGTATATTATTTTCTTATAATGAAGTAATTATTTTTTGGAATATTTAGCTTCATAAAAATAATTTAGATGTTATAACTTTAATTGTTTTAAATACAACACAAAAATATAAAGTTGGGGCTATAGTGCATTATTAAGTTCTCAGAAATATTAGCTTTCAAAAGGAAAATTTACTCATAGTACAATAGCATCACTATATATTAGGTGATTTGAAATAAAAATAGTTTATTAGTTTGTTTGTTTGTTTATAAAGCCAAATGGACAAAGGTGTCTCATGCATATTTGATGTCATCAATAGTAGTCTGTCAGGCAGCAGGTTCAGAAAAATAGCTATAAAGATGATACTGAAAAAATGCTGGTGATTGTTCCTACCTATACTGTAAGTCTTTTACACATGGATTTTGATTAAATTGTTACCATTATATGTTCAGAAATTTTTACTCTTGCTGAAGCTATCATAATTGCCACTTTTAGCTATGCTATACTTTCCTGACTCTGAGTTAAAGAAACTGCGTTCTTAGCTCAGGTTATGCAAAGCTTTGCAGCAAAGAATGATTCTCTGCTTGATTGAGAATTCAAAAGCACATAGAATAAATGCAAATGCAGATGTTTCTGAAATATATTTTATAGAACTAAAGCTTTAGAATCATACTTTTCCAATTAAATACCTCCATATGACAGTAATTTAGGAAAACCTTTAAATATAGTATATACAGGGGATAACTCAGTGCTATTTATTGTGAAATTATGACAGTAATGTGCTTGGTAAATCAGCAATGCCATGATATATTAAATATATAATGTCAACTAAAAAAATGTAACACAATAGTATTATTTTATTGTTTTTCAGTAGTATGCATAAATAAAATTGTACCAGAAAATCACCAGATGTAAGTGAACTTTCATTAAACTATAAGTTGTATTTTTATACATGTATTCACTTTGCTATCACTGTTTAAAGATATACATTTAATAGGAGCATCCCAGATATTCTTTAACTCTTCTTTTATTAATATACATATAAACATATAAAAATATACAATGACAATTTTCTTAATGAGAGGTACTATTGCTGTGATAAATGACCGTGACAATGAGGTGGAAAGAGTTTACTTGTTTTACAGGTTCACATCATAGTGGTGGTTTGTCATGAAAGGACATCAGGACAATAACCCAAGAAAGGCAAGAACGTGGAGACAGGAGCTGATGTGGAGGTCGCAGAGTGGAGTGGTTATTACCAGCTTGCTTGACATGGCCTGATCATCCTGCTTTGTTATAGAACCCAGAACCACAAGCCCAGGGATGACACCCTCTGTAATGAGCTCAGTCATTCCCTATCAATCACTAAGATAATGCCCTACAACAGTATATTGTGGAGAGATTTTCTCAATTTAAGTTGTCCCTATTCAGTTGAATCTAATTTGGGTCAAGTTTGGTGGAGTGGGGTGGGGTGGGGTATTGAGGGTGGGGACATCCTCTTGGATAGAGAGAGGGAGTAAGAATGGGATGTGGAAATGCTGGTGGGCAGACTAGAAGGGAGATAATGACTGGACTGTAAAAAAAAGAGAGATAGTAAGAAACTGTACAGAATCTTGAAATCTTCAAGCAAAAATAAAAATGTTTTGAGCTAGAGAGAGAGAGAGAGAGAGAGAGAGAGAGAGAGAATAAAATCTTGCCAGTAAAACACTGTATGCATCTCCAAAAAAGAATGGCATATTTAGGAAAATGAGTGGAACAAGAAAGAATCATAGTAAGTGGCTAAAAACAATCTCAGGAAAAACTAATGGTACAAGTTCTCACTTAAGCTTGAACTCTGGGGTTAAGTCTTAAGCACTGTTTGTTTTTATGTGGTACATGTATAAGCCAGGAAATGAGGAAAAGTACATGGGGAGAGGCCGTGGAAAGGGTGCAAAAAATATAAGGTTTGTTGCACATAAATAAGTAAAGGAAAGTAAGCAAACATGACAGTAGGTGGGATGTTTTAGGCAGAGAATGAGGTCAGGTAATTAAGGAGATGAGAGTGTAAGAGAGAAAGAGAGTGAAGAGCAAATGGGATGAGGGCCATAGAGAACTCCCACTTTCTAAGGATTCTTGCCTTCTTTTAGTGCAAATGAAAACTACAGAAGAGTTATTAAGAAACTGAGCTTACTCAGAGGGCCCTGCTCAGAGACCTCTGGTGGAAGCCCTCCAATTTCTGTCTCTGGCTTGGGACCATGCTCTGCCACAGTGCATCATACCCAAATGCAGCATGAAGGTAGCTAACCACACAGGAGTGGTAAGAGGCCTGACAACACAGATAGATCCAACCCTGCAGCTCAGATGATCCTGTCCAGAACCCTCTGACAGAAGCTCTTCGGTTTCTCTCTCTGTCTTGGGAACAAGAACAGAGAGGACAGTCAGCACAGGTGAGACCAGTCCTGCTGCTCAGAGGAAGTAGTCGAAAACCCTGAAGACACAAGAACCTAAGATCAGCTTTGGACAGGAGTCTTCTGTTTTCTGCCTGCACTCAGAACTGATCTGGAGCACAGAGCTACATACCCCAAAACAATGACAAGTGAGAGGGTCTCACAGGAGTACCTACATACCTGTGTACATAGAGAGAACTGGTCTCTCAGGAGCACAGATACAGAGGCTTGTGTGACAGACAAGCTACCATGAGAGACAGCAAAACCAGCTAACACCAGCAATAACCAGATGGCAAAGGCAAATGCAAGAACATTATCAACAGAAACCAAGGCAACATTGCACCCTCTGAACAAAGTTCTTCATAGCAGCAAGTCTTGGATATGCCAAAAAAAAAAAAAACACAGAAAAACAAGATCTAGATATAAAATCACATCTCATAATGCTGATATAGGATTTCAAGAAGGACACAAATAAATAACTTAAATAGATAGAGGAGAACATGAGTCAATACATAGAAGCTCTGAGAAAGGAAACAGCAGTACTACAGAGCAATTGTGTTAAAAACTGCATGGTATTGGTACAGCAACAGGCAAGTAGATCAATGGAATAGGATTGAAGACCCAGAAATGAACCCACAGACTTATGGTCACTTGATCTTTGATAAAGGAGCCACAACCATCCAGTGGAAAAAAGATAGCCTTTTCAACAAATGGTGCTGGTTCAACTGGAGGTCAACATACAAAAGAATGTGAATCGACCCACACTTATCTCCTTGTACTAAGATCAACTCCAAGTGGATCAAGGACCTCCACATAAAACCAGACACACTGAAACTATTAGAAAAGAAACTGGGGAAGACCCTGGAGGACATGGGAACAGGGGGAAAGTTCCTGAACAGAACACCAATAGCTTATGCTCTAAGATCAAGAATTGACAAATGGGACCTCATAAAATTACAAAGTTTCTGTTAGGCAAAGGACACTTTCAGAAGGACAAAAGGGCAACCAACAAAGTGGGAAAAGATCTTCAGCAACCCCACATCCGACAGAGGGCTAATATCCAATATATACAAAGAACTCAAGAAGTTAAACCACAAAGAACCAAATAACCCTATCAAAAAATGGGGTACAGAGCTAAACAAAGAATTTTCACCAGAAGAAATTTGGATGGCCGAGAAACACCTTAAGAGATATTCAACATCATTAATCATCAGGGAAATGCAAATCAAAACAACCTTGAGATTCCACCTCACACCAGTCAGAATGGCTAAGATTAAAAACTCAAGAGACAACAAGTGCTGGCGAGGATGTGGAGAAAGAGGAACACTCCTCCACTGTTGGTGGGATTGCAAAATGGTAAAACTGCTCTGGAAATCAGTTTGGCGGTTCCTCAGAAAATTGGGCATGTCACTTCCAGAGGACCCTGGCATACCACTCCTGGGCATATACCCAGAGGATTCCCCTGCATACAATAAAGACACATGCTCCACTATGTTTATAGCAGCCTTGTTTATAATAGCCAGAAATTGGAAGGAGCCCAAATATCCCTCAAAGGAGTAATGGATACAGAAAATGTGGTATATTTATACAATGGAATACTACTCAGCAATTAAAAATAATGAATTCATGCAATTTGTAGGTAAATGGTTAGACCTGGAAAATATCATCCTAACTGAGTTAACCCAATCACAAAAGAATACACATGAAATGCAATCACTGATAAGTGGATATTAATGAGCCCAGAAGCCCTAAATACTCAAGGCACAATTAGCAAGTCAAGTGATTCCCAATAAGAAGAAAGGAGAGGACCCTGGTCCTGTAAAGATTGGATCCAGTTTTGTAAAGAAACCATGGGGGGAGGGGGAATGATTGGGGAATAGTTGGGGGGGGGAGAGGAACTATGGGATGTATGGTGGGGGGGAACTGGGAAAAGAGAAAGACTTTGGAATGTAAACAGAGAATATAGAAAATTAAAATTAAAAAAAAAGAATATGGTGAATTCATTGTTTTTAAAAACTTTTAATTCCATTGTGTAAATATACCACATTTTCTGTATCCATTCCTTCATTGAGGGACATCTGGGTTCTTTCCAGCTTCTTTCTATTACAAATAGGGCTGCAGTGAACATAGTGGAGTGTGTGTCCTTATTACTTGCTGGGGAATCCTCTGGCTATATACCCAGGAGTGGTATAAGAGTGTCCTACAGTAGTATTATGCCCAGTTTTCTGAGGAACCACTGGACTGATTTCCAGAGTGGATGCAGCAGCTTGCAATCCCACCATCAGTGGAGAAGTGTTTCTCTTTCTCCACATCCTCACCAGCACCTACTGTCTCCTGGGTTTTTGATCTGAGCCATTCTGACTGGGGTGAGGTGAAATCTCAGGGTTGTTTTGGTTTGCATTTCCCTGATGACTAAAGATATTGAATGGTTCTTTTGGTGCTTCTCAGACAGTTGATATTCCTCGGTGAAAATTCTTTGTTTAGCTCTGTATCTCATTTTTTAACAGGTTTATTTGGCTCTCTGGAAACTAACTTCTTGATTGCTTTTTATATATTGGATATTAGCCCTCTTTTGGATGTATGGTTGGTAAAGATCTTTTCCCAATTTGTTGGTTGCCATTTTGTCTTATTGACAGTGCCCTTTGCCTTACAGAAACTATAATTTTATAGGTGCTATTTGTCAATTTTTGATTTTAGAGCATAAGCTATTGGTGTTCTCTTCAGGAAATTTTCCCTTGTGCAGATGTTTCGAGGCTCTTCTCCAGTTACTTTTCTATTGATTTCAGTGTAACTGGTCTTGTGTGGAGGTTCCTGACCCACTTGGACATGATCTTTGTGCAAGGAGATAAGAATGGATTGATTTGCATTCTTCTGCATGCTAACTGAACGTTGAAAGAGCACCTTATTGAAAAGGCTGTCTTTTTTCCACTAGATGGTTTTAGCTCCTTTGCCAAAGATCAGTTACCGTAGGTATGTGGGTTCATTTCTCGGTCTTTAATCCTATTCCTTTGATCTACCTGCCTGTCACTGTACCAATACCATGCAGGTTTTAATACTATTGCTCTGTAGTACTGCTTGAGGTCTGGGATACTGATTCCCCCAGAAGTTCTTTTACTGTTGAGAATTGTTTAGCTATCCTGGGTTTTTGTTATTCCAGATGAATTTGAGAATTGCTTCTTCTCACTCTATGAAGAATTGAGTTGCAATTTTGATGGGGATTGTATTGAATCTGTACATTGCTTTTGGCAAGACAGCCATTTTTACTATAATAATACTGCCAATTTATGAGCATGGGAGATATTTCTATCTTCTGAGATCTTCGATTTCTTTCAGATACTTGAAGTTCTTCTCATACAGATTTTTGACTTGTTTGGTTAGAGTCACACTAGGATACATTATATTGTTTGTGACTACTGTGAAGTGTGTCATTTCCCTAATTTCTTCCTCAACCTATATATACTTTGAGTATAGGAAGGTTACTGATTTCTTTGAGTTAATTTTATATCCAGCAACATTCCTGAAGTTGTTTATTAGCTGTAGAAGTTCTTTGGTGGAGTTTTTGGGGTCAATTAAGTATTCTATCATATCATCTGCAAATAGTGATAGTTTCACTTCTTCCTTTCCAATTTTTATCCCTTTGACATCCTTTTGTTGTCTAACTGCTCTAGATAGAACTTCAAGTACTATATTGAATAAACATGGAGAAAGAGGGCAGCCTTTCTTGCCCCTGATTTTAGTGGGATTGCTTCAAGTTTCTCTCCATTTAGTTTGATGTTGGTTACTGGCTTGCTACATATTTGCTTTTATTGTGTTTAGGTATGAGCCTTAAATTTCTGATCTTTCCAAGACTTTTAACATGAATGAATGCTGACTTTTGTAAAATGCTTTTTAAGCATCTAATGAACTGACCATACATTTTCTTTGAGTTTGTTTATGTATTTGATTACATTAATGGATTTCTATATATTGAACCATCCCTGCTTCCCTGGGGTGATGCCTAGTTGATAGCTGTGAATGATCATTTTGGTTTGTTTTTGGGTTCATTTAGTAAGAATTTTATTGAATAATATTGTCTCAATATTCATAAGGGATATTGGTCTGAAGTTCTCGTCGGAACTTTGTGTGGTTTTGTTATCAGTGTAATTGTGGCTTCATATAATGAGTTGTGTAGTGTTCCTTCTGTTCCTATTTTGTGAAATAGCTTGAAGAGTATCAGTATTAGGTCTTCTATGAAGGTCTTGATAAAATTCTTCACTAAATCCATCTTGCCCTGTGCTTTTCTTTGGTTAGGAGACTTTCAATGACTGCTTCTATTTCTTTAGAGGTTATGGAACTGTTACATTGGCAATCTGATCGTGATATATCTTTGGTATTTGGTATCTGTCCAGAAAATTGTTTATTTCATACAGATTTTCCAGTTGTGTGGAGTATAGGATTTTGTAGTGGGATCTGATGATTTTTTGAATTTCCTTAGATTCTGTTATCTTCCTTTTCATTTCTGATTTTCTTAATTTGGATACTGTCTCTAGGCCCTTTGGTTAGTCTGGCTAGAGGTTTATCTTGTTGATTTTCTCAAAGAACCAATTTATGTTTTTGTTGATTCTTTGCATAGTTTTTTGTTTCCACATGGTTTATTGCAGCCCTGAATTTGATGATTTCCTCACTTCTACTGCTCTTGTGCATATTAGCTTCTTTCTGTTCTAGCACTTTCAGATGTGCTGTTAAGCTGTTAGTGTATTCTCTTCCTAGCTTCTTTTTGAAGGCACTAAGAGCTATGGGTTTTACTCTTAACTCTGCTTTCATTGTGTCTCACAAGTTTGTGTATGCGGTGCCTTCATTTTCATTAATTTCCAAAATGTTTTTTTTTATTTTTTCTTTATTTCTTCCTTAACAAAGTTATCATTGAGTAGAGCATTGTTCAGCTTCCATGTGTTTGTGGGCCTTCTTTTGTTTTAGTTGCTCTTGTAGACCCCCCTTACTCCAGAGTGATCTGATAGGAGGCATGGGATTAGTTCAATCTTCTTACATCCTGTTGAGGTCTGTCTTGTGACCAATTACATGGTCAATTTTGGAGAAGGTACCATGAGGTGCTAAGAAGAAAGTATATTCTTTTGATTTAGGATGAAATGTTCTATAGACATTTATTAAATCCATTTGGCTCAAAACTTCTGTCAGTTTCACTGTGTCTCTGTTTATTTTGTGTTTCCCTAATCTGCCCATTGAGGAGAGTGGGATATTGAAGTCACCCACAATTATTGTGTGAGGCATAATATGTGGTTTGAGCTTTAGTAAAGTTTCTTTTACAAATGAGGGTGCCCTTGCATTTAGATCATAGATGTTTAGAACTGAGAGTTCTTCTTGGTACATTTTTCCTTTGATGAGTATGAAGTTTCCTTCCATATCTTTTTGATGACTTTTGCTTGAACGTCAATTTTATCCTTTATTAGAATGGTTACTCCAGCATGTTTCCTGGGACTGTTTGCTTGAAAAAAATTTTCTAGTCTTTTACTCTCAGGTAGTGACTATCTTTGACAATGAGATGTATGTCCTGTATGCAGCAAAATGCTGGGGACTGTTTACATATCCAGTCAGTTAGTTCATGCCTTTTCATTTGGGGAATTGAGTCCATTGATGTTAAGAGATATTAAGGAATAGTGATTGCTGTTTCCTGTTATTTTTATGTTATTTTTATGTTTGGTAGTTATCTTCTTTTGGGTTTCTTGAAAGATGATTACTAAATTGCTAGTTCTAAGGTGTAGCTGCTCTCCTTATATTGGTGTTTTCCATCTATTATCCTCTGTAGGACTGGGTTTGTGGAAGATATTGTGTAAATTTGGTTTTATCATAGAATATCTTGGTTTCTCCATCTATGGTGATTGAGAGTTTTGCTGGATATAGTAGTCGGGGCTGGCATTTGTGTTCTCTTAGGCTCTGTATGAAATCTACCCAGGATCTTCTTGCTTTCATGGTCTCTTGTGAGAAGTCTGGTGTAATTCTGATAGGTCTTCCTTTATATGTTACTTAGCCTTTTGCTCTTACTGTTTTTAATATTCTTTCTCTTGTATTCTGTTGTTGATGTTTGCATCTATGACTCCTGATTTCTTTCCAAGGTTTTCTATCTCCAAAGTTGTTTCCCTATTTGATTTCTTTGGTGTATCTACTTCCGTTTTTAGATCCTGGAAGGTTTTGCTCAGTTCCTTCACTTGTTTGTTTGTGTTTTCCTGTAGATTTTTTTAAATTTTATTTTCTAAATTCTCTATTTACATTCCAAAGGCTTTCCCCTTTCCCAGTCCCCCCCCACCATACGTCCCCTAATTCCTCTCCCCCCCAACTACTCCCTCATAATCCCCCCCACAATTTCTCTGTTCTGGGTCTACAAAACTGGATCCAATCTTTACAGGCCCAGGGTCCTCTCCTTTCTTCTTCTTGGGAATCACTTGACTTGCTTATTGTGCCTTGAGTATTTAGGGCTTCTGGGCTCATTAATATCCACTTATCAGTGATTGCATTTCATGTGTATTCTTTTGTGATTGGGTTAACTCAGTTAGGATGATATTTTCCAGATCTAACTATTTAGCTACAAATTGCATGAATTCATTATTTTTAATTGCTGAGTAGTATACCATTGTATAAATATACCACATTTTCTGTATCCATTCCTCCTTTGAGGGATATTTGATCTACTTGCCTATTGCTGTACCAATACCATGCAGTTTTTAACACAATTGCTCTGTAGTACTGCTTAAGGTCAGGGATATAGATTCCCCCAGAAGTCCTTTTATTGTTGAGAATAGTTTTAGCTATCCTGGTTTTTTTGTTGCTCCAGATGAATTTGAGAATTGCTCTTTCTAGATCTATGAAGAATTGAGTTGGGATTTTGATGCGGATCGCATTGAATCTGTAGATTGCTTTGGCAAGATGGCCATTTTTACTATATTGATCCTGCCAATCCAGGAGCAAGAAATATTTTTCCATCTTCTGAGGTCTTCTTCGATTTCTTTCTTTGAGGACTTGAAGTTCCTGTCATACAGATCTTTTGCTTGTTTGTTTAGTTATGCCAAGGTACTTTATGTTGTTTGTGGCTATTGTGAAGGGTGTTATTTCCCTAACTTCTTTCTTAGCAACTCAAAGGTTGTCCTTTGAGTACAAGAAGGCTACTGATTTGCTTGAGTTAATTTTATAACCTGCCACTTTGCTGAAGTTGTTTATCAGCTGTAGAAATTCTCTGGTGGAGTTTTTTGGGTCGCTTAAGTAAACTATCATATCATCTGCAAATAATGATAGTTTGACTTCTTCCTTTCCAATTTGTATCCCTTTGACTTCCTTATGTTGTCTAATTGTTCTCGCTAGAACCTCAAGTACTATATTGAAAAGATATGGAGAGAGAGGGCAGCCTTGTATAGTCCCTGATTTTAGTGGGATTGCTTCAAGTTTCTCTCCATTTATTTTGATGTTGGCTTTCACGATATTCTTAGACAAATGGATGGAATTAGAAAATATCCTCTTGAGATATGTAACCCAATCCGAAAAGTAGACAAATGGTATGCACTCACTGATAAGTGGATATTAGCCCAGAAGCTTGGAATATCTAACATAATTCACATACCAAATGATGCTTAAAAAAAAAAAAAAAGAACAATGTATGGGTACTCTGGTCCATCTTAGAAGGGGGAACAAAATTCCCACAGAAGGAGATATAAAGTTAAAGTGTGGAGCAGAGTCTGAGGGAAGGACCATTCAGAGACTATCCTACTTAGTGACCCATCCCATATACAGTTACAATCCCAGACACTATTACTGATACCCATAAGGACTTGCTGGACATAGCTGTTACCTGGAAGCCTATGTTAGTACATGAAAAATATAGAGAGGGACACTCTCATCCAGCCATTGAAATGAGCACAAGGTCCCCAATGGGGTAGTTAGAAAAAGGATCCAAGGAGCTTAAGGGGTTTACAGCTCCATAGGATGAACAGCACTCAGTACTCTCAGCATTCCAAGAGGGAAAAAATGTCAACCAGAGAGTGCACATGGAGTTACCCATGGCTCCAGACACATAGGCAGTAGAGGAGGGCCTTACTGGACAAAGGGAGGACTGGCTCTTGGTCCTGGAAATGCTCGATGCTGCAGTGTTGGGGACTGCTGGCACAGAGAAGCGGGAGAGGGTTGATTGTGGAACAGGGGGAGGAGAGATGTGTTATGAGACTTTCAGTGGTAGGAAACCAAGAAAGGGGACAACATTTGAAATGCAAATGAAAAATATATCTAATCAAAAAGTAAAGAGAGAGAGAGAAATAAGGAAGGAAGGAAGGAAGGAAGGAAGGAAGGAAGGAAGGAAGGAAAGAAAGAAAGAAAGAAAGAAAGAAAGAAAGAAAGAAAAGAAGGAAGAAGTTGAGCTTGCATGATTGACACGGATTCTCGTAGAAACACTAGTACATCCTAGGCCAAGTATGTGAATCCAGTATAGGAGTGAGTCAAAGAGGTTCCACTATGACCCCTTACCTTCTGCCAATAGTGCAAGCTCTTACTAATTTTATTGATTGTCAGCCACATGACAAGATCTCATTAGAGAAGATAGCACACACCTATACTATATTGGAGAACAGCCTGGAATCATGCTGGAAATGTACTCCCATGGGCTATCTTCCATGCCACCAGAGGGTGCTGAGAAGAAAGAGTACCATCAGTCTTGCACAAGTATTAACCCTATAAACTATAATTGTCATAATATTATATATAACATATATACTGTATTATCTATTTAATTATGAATATATAATACAATATATATATATATACTAAATATTGTACTAAGTACTATATATATTACAGTATAATAATATTAAAAACTCTAACCTACTGGACACATTACAAATATCAGTACAATATTGGCATGACTTTGTGACAGTAACCAACTGACTTCTTTTTCTTGGTTCCTCTAATCACACTGGGCCAACACAAAATGTCTTATCAATAATTAGTATTGAAGTGGGAGCGGCTCATGGGTTCTTACCATTTAATTCTGAACTTTTTTATGGAATCAAGAAGAAAGAAAGTCATTATCTTTAGTTTCTACATACTGCAAAGCTTAACTGGCTCCAAAACATTACTCAAAACTCACAGATGGTCCATGATAACCTCTGTATATTAAGAAATATAATAGACACGAACATGACAGAAGTTTGTGAGGAGTAGAAGGTATAGTTTTGGGAGGTGGAGAAGTGGAGCTGATAGTTGTTAATGCTCTGTGTACATATGAAAAATTGTCTTAGAACATGGTTCATTTAATATACATTAAAAATATTAATTTATCATGTTTTATTGAATCACTGGGTTTTAGTAGCTGTCTCTATTTTTGCTAACAAGTTGTCACTGAAAAAATATTTTAGCATTTGTTCATAGCATTTTAAAGAAAATATTTGATATAATCTTTATTTACATTTCATTTCCCCTTTCCTGGCTCCCTGCCCCCCAAAAGTCCCATATGCCCTTTTCCCTCCCCTTGTTCCCTGACCCTACCCTTCCCACTTCCCTGTTCTGGTATTCTCCTACACTGATGTATTGGCCTTTCCAGAACCAGGGTTCACTCCTTCCTTCTTGTTGGACATCATCTAGTATGTGGATTGTGTCTTTGGTGTTCCAAGATTCCAGGCTTATAAGTGAGTGCATACCATGGGTATTCTTTTGAGACTGGGTTATCTCACTTAGTATGATGTTCTCCAGCTCCATACATTTGTCTAAGAATTTCATGAATTCATTGCTTCTAATGGCTGAATAGTACTCCATTGTGTATAAATACCGAATATTTTGTATCCATTCCTCTGCTGAGGGACAATCTGGGTTCTTTCCAGCTTCTGACTATTATAAATAAGGCTGCTATGAACATAGTGGAGCATGTGTCCTTATTACATGCTGGGGAATCTTCTGGGTATATGCCCAGGAGGAAAAAAGTAAACTCACAGGAAAAAAGAAAACATTTTAACTAATATAAGTATATCTTAAGGTCTTTTTAAATTAATAATTAAGAATAAATATTCTTTCAAAAATAGTGTTGAATTATAACCTAAATTTTTATATATTGAGAAAGTATATCCTTGCAAATAATCATAAAATTGGACAGTCATGATAGCACATGTCTTTTCTTTGTTTGTTTTTATTTATTAGTTTTGATTGTTTGTTCCTTTGTTTCACTCAGTAGGCAGGGGTAGATGGTTTTCTGTGAGGTGTAGGCCAGACTATTCTATACAGGGAGTTTCAGGCCAGATAGGGCTATATAGTAAGAATCTCTCTTCAACAAAAATAGATAGAATGAAATAGAACTAAATGAGATATATTAAGATTGTGAAGTAATGTTAACTATTCAAGACGTTAAATAATTTCCAATATACAATATTTAGTAATTGGAAAGAGAGACTGTGTTTAAAGTAGTGAGGTAAAGTTTTCTGTCTATGTAGTACATATCAATATATTTCCTCTGGAGACATCACAGATTAAAAACTACCTACTAAAGTCTAATAAAGCACTGCTAAATATTAGAAACATCAAAAGAAGCAAGTATGTGTATGCTAATTCCATGAAGTTGAAGAAAATGCATTTGACATTTTAGAATAGGATATAAAGTAAAATTTGCTGGTAATCCTCACCAAGTTCAGGCTTATTTGAGCTTAACAGAGGCTTGACATACTTAAGAGAGACAGAAAAGGAATTATAGCTAGATTTATATTTTTATTAACATGAAATAGTAAAGTTAAAATGAAGACTCAAATCCCATTCTTTGTAATGTGCCAGTGATTATTTTCTTAATTGGATAAATAATTTAAAGTGTACTCAACTACAAGATGCTTTCTGACATAGTGTCAATTTTCTGTTTGTTTTCCATTGTTAATTGTATGCATACTTATATATAAAATTGCGGTTTGAACAACTGAGATATTTCTTAGCTCTGACATTCTTGTTAGCAGAATGCAATTAAATGTACTGTTTATACTTTGTTTTATTTGCAGCAGTGCTTTAATACAAGGTGATACAACGGTGTGTGATTGTTATTGGTTGCCATTTTGCACTTGTTAAATAATAAAAGATCCTTAAGCAATGCTTCCAAATATACATTTAATTTGATTCTATTTTAAATATTGTTGAGGGATGATGAGTCAGTTTGTTTTTTCCACTCAGAAGCTAAGCTTATTAATAAAGTGATAAGTAGGTGTATTTGTATTACGATGAGACAGATCCCTGGATTATTTATACAACACCAATA
Organism: Apodemus agrarius; assembly: GCA_964023405.1. Lineage (NCBI taxonomy): Eukaryota > Metazoa > Chordata > Mammalia > Rodentia > Muridae > Apodemus > Apodemus agrarius. The sequence continues at coordinate 45,276,664 of OZ030023.1, forward strand.
GTGATGATTATAATAATGAAAGTTAACCTTGACTGACAGTTAATCAGCATCCCAAGCTGCATGCCCAGCAACTAATTTATAGTAACTTATTTTGTTACTCTCAACAATTCTATGGTTTTCATACACTTATGATTCCTGATGTTAGAATATATACTAAGATTAATAAAATGTGTAATTTATTCATGGGCATTTTCTCTTAGTAGGTAGTTTATGCAATGATAGAACACACTGTTTATAATAATCATGCTAGTATATGTGTAAATCTAACATATGCTTGTGCAATACAGAAAATGTGTCAATAAACATCAAAATCAAAGAAAAAGCCCAATGCAAGGGATATTATACAGGGTGATAACTAAAATAGAAAATGTCTAGTCAGTTTATCTGAGAAGGAATTTTAATTTTCTCTGTACTTAGGGGTAATAGCAATAGGGAGAACATAGGCTGTTTTACTATGTAGTTTTGACTTCTCAGTGAAATTAGTTAACAATGATATAATTGTGAAAGATGATTGTCACTGACTTTGTTAGTGGCTATGCTATGCTATGATCAATATTACTGAGCAAGATGATATACATAATATTTAAGATATTTCTTTCGGAAAAAAAAACAATATGACTAGAACATAAAACCCATGGATAATAGTGTAAAAAAAAGGCCATATTGAACAGGTATCCAATACAGCTAATTTTTTTTCCTCAATCTAACCACTGCCAAAGAAAAATACAAATGGACAAAATTTCTTTTACAAATTAGTTATGGTATAATTAAAGACTTGGTTTGAAAAAAAAAGAACTAGAAAATAATATAAGAATACCACAGGTAGGAACAAGAGTACCCAACAACAGGGATAAAAGGACAAAGATACCAGTGAAGTATAGCTCACCATAAAAAATGCCAGAGCAAACAGAGACCTTTGAGGCTGTGTGTGAATCCATTCACTCCGTTTTGGAGTTCACTTTTTCCAACTTCCAGACATGTTGACAGTAACTTCTCTGATCCTGAATAAATGCTTTCCTGCTATTGAAGAGTGTGCTGTTCCTTTGTAGATAAGATTGTAAGAGTTGGGCAGTAAATGTCCCAGGAGTGCTCCTTATTTGATGACAGAAAGAGGGAAACCATTTTACAAATGTGAGCATGTTTCCTGCCTTAGAAGAACTAGGATTGTGTATGAGTGAGACCCATGCAGACAGTGGGAATTTCCATTGATGAACAGATGATAGTTGAAGCGGTAACTTTTCTAAATATGATTTGTATTCCTCTTCTTCATCTTTGTACTCTGCTTTTGAACATAGGTGCCAAGTCAGACACCCTCCATCCATTTCTGGTAAATTAAAAAATTATGAACTTTTCTCACAGAATTGTAGGATATACAGAAGAGTTAAAAGTTTCATTTTATTATCCTTAGAACAAGATTGATACAGTAACTAATTTCTAAATAAGGATCATCAGAAAATGAACAGGTTTGCGGAAAATGTACAAAGTTGATCTTTTAGCAATTTGTGCTTGAATTCATGTGTTCACATTTAATTAGAACACTGAGAATACATTGTAAATATTTTTAACACAAAAGAACGTTACACAAATTTATGGACTACTGGTATACAAATGATGATATATTGTAAATAAAATTGCTCAGGTAGAGAGCTAAGGAATAGAAAAAGGATGAAAGAGTAAGCCACTGTTATCAGTCCATTCAAATAAAGACCATTCACAGGGGATGGACTGGGAGGAAGTGACATCACTACTGAGGAAATGGAAAGCATGTGGCATCCCCGAGCAGAAGTGAAGCCTGTCTCCACCCAGGCTGTGACTCTATTTCAGGGCATATAATGGACTATAAACTGAGCCCATTTATGGCTTTCTGCTTTGTCTTCCAGAGAAGCAGTTGGCTAAGTAGAGACACAGGATAGGTTAGTTTAATAGTAGACTGAAGGAAGGCACTACTACTATTTTCTTCAACTGAGTTCGTACTAATATTTTCTACAAGAAGGCTTTTAAATTCCATCTACTAAAGGGCTCATTGAAGAGAAAAAAAGAAATCTTCTTATATTTCTATAAAAATAATAATTACAGGGTAATCATCAGCAGGAGTGCTCGAGTCCTTTCTGGTGACGAATTACAGAGGAACTACAAAATGAAAACTTTTACTGTTAATGTATCATTAATTGCATTTCCATTTCCTTCACCAAGGGGAGGCTTCTGAGGGGAAAGGTTAACGACACTGACCTCAACACCTGCAGCTCTGCTCATTTACTCTATGTGACTTAAGCAGGAAAGAGCGCTACTAAGAAAAATATGGTTTATTAGCTTACAAGCTCATCAGTACTGTTTTAGACACACAGTATTTTGTATTGCTAATATCTGCTTAATATGAGCATATTTTTTTCAGTGTCAGTGAAGACTGCTGAGAAGTTGCTTTATCATATTTCAACATCAATGATAATGACTATTAACATCAATGACTGAGGACTATTTTGGATATTAAGCAAGTCATGTTTAAAACAATGACAAAAAGTCAGACATATGTGGAGGTAGTATTTAACCTTTTTTTGATCTGGTATTACTAAAAAATAGTTATTAGTATTAACTTCAATAATTTCCATCCTTAGTGAATCTAATTTAGTAATCATAATTTTGGAATCTAATTATTTCTTGTTATTTTTCTTGCTGATGTTTTATTTCAGTTCTATCAACAGCTTAGAAATGTAGGCAACTTTTGTGCCAAGTAGTTGGTAAATTTCTGTCATGTTCCTTGTTTTCCACTGATTAATGACTATTGTTTACATGTCTGCTGTCTTTTTCTTACTCATGTTCATTTGAATTTTTAAATTCATATATTCAGATGTTTTGTTTCAACATACAATGCTTTGAATATAATTTTCTTTCTTTCCAAACCATATCCAATGTTCAAGAGCAGATTAATGTTCCAAGATCCAGTCCTTTTGTTTTTCTGCTAGAGAATTCAAGAATTATAACCATGCATGTGTCACACTTGTCTTGGGGAGCCTCTCAGTAATGTCTACTTATCACACATGGCAAAGACATGGAAGTGACTGAGGACAGACAGAAGTAACCATATGATCAGTCTGTGGATGACTCAATGGAAGTTTTGTTGCAATAAGTACCAATATGACTGATTACTCATGAAAGCTCTAAACCTATTCGTATGTGCACACCTCCCAGTGTTTGTATAGGTCTGAGGGGCTCATCAGATTCTGCTTAACTTGTTTAGTACATTTGGTCTGTTTCAGGGGCTACCTGAGACTTAAAAGTCACTTACATCCTGAGTCTTAAGGAGTCAGCCTTCTTTCTCCCCCTTAGAACACTAAATCTTACAGGGCTTCTGGAATAGAGTCAGTTTGGGGAAAATGTACACACACAACACCACAGTCATATGTAAAGTAGACTATTAAATGATACAGGTTTTTATTTTACCGATTTTTTGACAATATTTAAATATTTAGTTTCCAAATTCACAGACAGTAAGTAATCTCATTTAATCACACTGAGAGAAGATGAGCATTAGAAGAGATTAGACTTTAATATGCTTCCATTTATTAATGATAATGGAGTCCCAGACAAAATATGTAATCTTTGATTAATCTGCAAATTTCCTTTCTCTAGCAAGGGAACATGATCCAAAATATTTGTCCCCTAATATGTGTGAGATATTTATCTAACTTATATAACAAATGTTATGTACATATATACATTTAGTTTTCTTAAAAATATAATAGTTATAAGATGCACAAATACAAATTATATAGTAAAAATGGTAAAATAAGAAAGTCTTGTTCTTCAACATGTCATTTTTGTTAGAAAAATTTTGTGTAAAAGATAACATTAGAAATATAAAAAATATGTAAAAATATTGTAGTCAATGTTACTTGATTCACTACATAAATATATATTAATATATTTACTAATGTATGATTCATATATAATTTATATATTTACTTACATATTTAATACAAATTCATATTTGTGTTATTTATATTTTTATGAATTTATATTTATATAATTTAAATATATATAATTAGTATATAATATAATCATATATTATAAGCATTTATTTATTATTTTACATATAATAATCTTATATTATATATTTATACTATAATGCATATTAATGTTATATTAACATAATTCACTTGATATTAACATGTACATTAATTAAATGATACAGGGTTTTATTTTACTGATTGTTTGGCAATACTTAAGTACTTAGGTTCCAAAATCTTAGGCAATAAGTAATCTCATTTAATCACACTGAGAAAAGATGAGCATTAGAAGAGATTAGACTTTAATACAGCTTCAATTTATACTGAATATTAATATGTATATTAATATCAAGTGAAATATTAGGGAGTTGCAACATATAACAACATATGTACATATTGTGTTTTTGTTGCTTTTGTTAAATTAATGTTGAAAATATGAATATTTATTTCATCTGTTTACCTTAATTTTACCATGAATATGCTAAGTGGCTTTCTTTTGACAACATAAATTATATCATAAACCCAAATATATATCTGAGTTTCAAATTTATATTATTTTTATATACACCAATAGATAAGTTTCTAAATTCTTAATTTTACTTATATTTTGCTATCCACCAACTTCACTATCTGATTTTCACTTCATTTTCTATGAACTCTACAAATACTGAATGCCTGGCTTTTTATGAAATATAGCTTAATGGTATCCTATGGATATATCATTAAACATTTGTTTATACATTCCATTTTTAATCACATCTGAAAGCTAGTGTTATCATGTTTTTACTTTCTCAATACCTGAGCATTTTAAGTAATAAAATTGTAATGTTTGTTTCTTGCAGGTTTTATTATTACTGGTTTTGGTGTCTTGAATGAGAGTGTCCTTTATAGGCTCATGAATATAGAAACTTTCTCCTAGTTCCTCAAGCTGTTTAGAAAGACTTAAGGGATACAAACTTGTAAGAGAAAGCACTAATGGTTGGCTTTGAGAGGTAAGGGCTTACATTTCTGACTTGTAATCTCTCCCTCCCCCTCCCTCTCCCCTCTCCTTCCCCCTCCCCCTATCCATATCCGTCCCCCTCTCTCCTCTTCCTCCTCTTCCTCTTTCCCTTCCCCTTCCCCCCCTCTCTCTGTGCATGTATATGTGTATGTGTGTGTGCCCCTGCCAATCCTGATGTGAATTCTCAGCTTGGTGCTTTTTCTACTACAATGCCTTTTTGGTGTGAAGGTGATGGTTATTCTTTGGAACTATAAGCCTAAATATACCCTACCATATATCAGTTGCTTTGCCATGGTGTTTTATCACAACTACAGTAAGGTAACCCATACACAATGTAATATGCGTAGGAATACTGTACTGCATTTATTGGTAAAAAGAGAATGTACATTAAAAGAAACTTCTAGCCTAGGAAAAATCTTGTCTAATTGCACTTTTAGTTGAACTAACATTCAGATTAAAAGGACCAGCAGTCACAATTAAACTTGACCCCTGAGATGTCTCAAACAACAGACCCCCAACCAGGCAGCATACACCAGCTGATATGGGATCCCCAACACATATACAGCACAAGACTGCCTGGTCTGGGTTCAGTCTGAGCAGATGCACCTAACTCTGAATAGGAAAAACTGTTTATGAACTTGACATGTAAAAGGAATGAGAAACAACTCTCCAGTTACAAAATGAACAAATAAGAAGAAATTAAATAACTAGTATGTTGGGGTAGGGGTGGGGGTGGGGAAACAGCAAGGTCCATTCTGTTCTGGAAAGGAGAGAAGTGGATTAGCCTCACAATGTGACTGGTTTGCATTGACCATAAAAACACACAATTGTTTAGGTTCTTTTTTAACACTGAAGGAAAATCAATTTTGAGTTGATCAAAGCCATATTCTGAAGACCACACTTATTTGAAGCAAGATATCTATATATCTGAAAAGTATGAAAAAGGAAACAAACATGTAAATTATGAACTTTATAGGAATATTACATTTTAATGATCACTTGCATGGTGGTTAGATATAAAGATGCAAAGGGATCTCAGAATCCTAATCTGAGATCTGGGAGCTGGGTTTTCTCAACTTCATATAAGGCAGAAATTCAGGTTAAAAGAGTTTCTTAAGAGATAATACAGTTTACTAATTTGGACATTTCATGAAAAGAAGATCCTAGAGGAAAAATCGTAAAAGAAATATCCAAAATAACAGATATGGAAATTGTCACTGCATATCAGGTAATTAAGCTTTTAATCTATATGAAATGAATGAAAGCAGAAGAACCCAAAGTAAAAAGGTCAAAATTGTTACATTAGGGAAGAATTGGTAGAAAATGACCCTCAATCAAAGTGTTAGCTGAAAAGAAATGGCCCACATGAAAATTGAAAATACATATCTAGGGAGTTATGAAAGAATTCGAATAGAATGATATCAATTTGTTATGTTTTTTAACCTCTGTAACAATTACATTGTTCTGATGAGTAAGATCATTAGTCTAATAACTATAATTAGTTATAATTATGCAAAATGGGAATGCAATTTAATGTGTTCTCTATTTACAGTTCTCAATAGATCTCATTAATAGTGTTTATGAACAAATTATTTATCTCTATCTTTATACAATCTCTAAGGTCTTTGCAGAGAGACCCCATGATGAACGTGAAGTCTTGATATATTTAGAATCAAAGGCTATCTCCTGAAAATTGTAGTCATTTGTGTCAAACTTTATACACAACAGTTACTTTAAGATTTTGAAAGGATATATTTAGATTGTATTCATTTTATAGAGAAGTAAGTCTTTAAACAATGAAGAAAAATGTAAAGGAATAATGTAAATGATAGAAATAAATCATGTCGTGCTTAAGAACTTACAAGGAGATTAACTTATTTCCAACTTCATATTATATATTTTCTATAACATTATTTGACTTAAAAATTTTAATGGAATATCTGACAATATCATACTTAATAACTCACACAGAGATCAATTTATTTCAATTCTATATTATACATTTCCATATTATTTGATTTCTTTTAAGAATCTAGAATTATTTTCACAATAAATTATCTTAAAGAGTCACAATAAAAACTATTGCAATCAATAAAAACTAAGTGAAAGATGCCTGTTAATTATATAATTAGTTACATTAAATTAAACACTAAGCATTTAAAGTTATTAATATGCAATTTTATGCTACAAAATAAATTCTAAGCATTGTAAATGGCATCTTTGACTTTGCAACTATGAACCAATATTTTCTGAGCTTTTTGAACTATTTTCATAAGTATAAATTCTAAAGTATTACTCTGAAAAATATATGAGCAAATCATGTTCTTATTGTTCTTGTTTATGTTTGTATATAAAACACCCAGCATACTGAGAAATCAATCTGGCAAATCCTCAGAGGTGGCGATGTAGCGAAGGATGAGGGTTTATCTAAAATATATTAGTCAAAAGTCATCCAGTAGCACTACCAGTCTATCACTTTATATTATTAATCTAGTCAATATTCCTATTTGGAATAATATTTTCACACATATGACATTTTATTTTGTATGTATATATTTTATTACATATTCATATAAATGTTAGAAAGGAAAATATTCATATAAGGTTAGTCAAAAGCAACAAATAAAACTATCATTTATTTTACCCATGTGATTGAGTTACTTATGTTACAAAAGATTTAATACAAATATAAATATTAATGTATTTCAAAATATCTCAGGGTTTGTTTATACATAATAGGAATAATCTATAATATGTATAATATAAAGTATTATTCAAGCAAATTAGAAAAAATCATATTTTCAGACAACTTAAATCCCCTGAATTATAAACTAATACATTAAAGCATAATTATAGACAAAATAAAATGCAGATGCATATCCAAATGGAAATATAATTTACAACATCTAATAGGAAATTAAAAGCATAAATTTTAACAAAATTTTCTTGTTGTAAAATATTAAGAATGTATTCATTTGATATCTAAATATCTGTTCATTAATTTTTATGGATATAATTTAGATTTAATGTGTAAATTAGATTACTTTATCATGCTAATATATAAATTCCTAAAAGTGGCCATATACTGGCTTTAAAGTCTTCTACAGAAAAGTAAACAACTATTTTTTATTGAATATTGTCTTCATTTACATATCCAATGGTAAAACCTTTCCTGCTATAACCCCTCCCCTAAGACCCCCAACCACTCCTCTTCCTCCTTTCCCCTGCCTCGATATATATGCCTCTCCACCCAAAACACACTCCTTCCTCCCCCACTCTTGGTTTACCCTTGTTCGGGCCTCTGTTGAGCCTTTACCTGACCAAGGACCATTCCTCCCACTGATGTCCAACAAGGCCTTCCTTTGCCACATTTTTGGCTGGAACCATGTGTGCCCCCTTGGTTAATGGTTCAGTCCCTGGGAGCTTTAGGGAGTCTGGGTGGCTGAAATCATTGTTCTTCCCATGGGGCTGTTAACCCATTCAGCTTCTCTGGACCATCCTCCAACTCCTCCATTGGCGACCCCATGCCCAGTCCAATAGTTAATTGTTAGCATCTGACTCTGTATTTGTAAAGCTTTGGCAGGGCTCCTCCAGAGACAACCATGGCATACTCATTTGGTATAACAGGGTCCTCTGGAAGTGTCATGCCCAGGTTTCTGAGAAACCACCAGATAGATTTCCAGAGTGGTTGTACCATCTTGTAAACCCACCAGCAGTGGAGGAGTGTTCCTCTTTCTCCACATCCTCACCAAGACCAGCTGTCTCCTGAGTTTTTATTCAGCCATTCTGACTAGTGTGAGGTGAAATCTCAGGGTTGTTTTGATTTGCATTTCCCTAATGACTAATGATTTTGAGCATTTCTTAGATGCTTCTCAGCCATTCGAAATTCTTCAGGTGAAATTTCTTATTTACCTCTGTACCCCATCTTTTTATAGGGTTATTTGGCTCTCTAGAGTCAAACTTCTTGAGTTTTTGTATATATTGGATATTAGCCCTCTGTCAGTTGTAGGGTTAGCGATCTTTTCCCAATTTGTTGGTTGCCATTTTGTCCTTTTAACAGTGACCTTTGCCTTACAGAAACTTTGTACTTTTATGAGGTCTCATTTAATAATTCTTTTTTTTCTTTTTTTTATTGTATATATTCTATATTTACAATTCATTTCCCTTTTTCTGGTTCCCCACCCCCCAAAGGTCCCACATGTCCTTTTCCCTCCCCCTGCTCCCGCATCCACCCCCTCCCACTTTACTGTTCTTGTACTCTCCCACAATGATGTTTTGGTCCATTCTAGCACCAGTGTCCACTCCTTTCTTCTTGTGAGACATCACTTGATATGTGATTTGTGTCTTTGGTGTTCTAAGCTTCTAGGCTAATATCCACTTATCAGTGACTGTATACCATGGGTATTCTTTTGAGACTGGGTCACCTCACTTAGTATGACGTTCTCCAGCTCCATCCATTTCTCTAAGAATTTCATGAATTCATTGTTTCTAATGGCTGAATAGTACTCCATTGTGTATATATACCACATTTTTTGTATCCATTCCTCTGTTGAGGGACATCTGGGTTCTTTCCAGCTTCTGGCTATTATATATAAAGCTGCTATGAACATAGTGGAACATGTATCCTTATTGCATGCTGGTGAATCTTCTGGGTATATTCCCAGGAGTGGTATGGCTGGGTCCTCTGGAAGTATCACGCCCAGTTTTCTGAGGAACCGCCAGACTGATTTCCAGAGTGGTTGTACCAGCTTGCATTCCCACCAGCAGTGGAGGAGTGTTCCTCTTTCTCCACATCCTCGCCAACACCTGATGTCTTCTGAGTTTTTAATCTTAGCCATTCTGACTGGTGTGAGGTGAAATCTCAGGGTTGTTTTAATTTGCATTTCCCTAATGACTAGTGATGTTGAACATTTTTTAAGGTGTTTCTCAGCCATCCGAATTTCTTCAGGTGAAAAGTCTCTGTTTAGCTCTGTACCCCATTTTTGGATAGGGTTATTTGGTTTTCTGGGGTCTAACCTCTTGAGTTCTTTGTATACATTGGAGATTAGCCCTCTGTCGGATGTGGAGTTGGTGAAGATTTTTTCCCAATTTGTTGGTTGCCGATTTATCCTTTTGACAGTGTCTTTTGCCTTACAGAAACTTTGTAGTTTTATGAGGTCCCATTTCTCTATTCTTGTTCTTAGAATATAAGCAATTGGTGTTCTGTTCAGGAATTTTTCCCCTGAGCCGATGTCTTCAAGGGTCTTCCCCAGTTTCTTTTCTATTAGTTTTAGTGTGTCTGGTTTTATGTGGAGATCCTTGATCCACTTGGAGTTGAGTTTAGTGCAAGGAGATAAGAGTGGATCAATTCTCATTCTTCTGCATGTTGACCTCCAGTTGAGCCAGCACCATCTGTTGAAAAGGCTATCTTTTTTCCACTGGATGTTTTCAGCTCCTTTGTCGAAGATCAATTGGCCATAAATGTGTGGGTTCAATTCTGGGTCTTCGATCCTATTCCATTGATCCGCTTCCCTGTCACTAAACCAATACCATGCGAGCATAAGCTATTTGTGTTCTGTTCAGGAATTTTTGCCTGTGCCGATGTCCTCAAGGGTCTTCCCATTTTTTTTCTATTAGTTTCAATGTATCTGGTTTTATGTGGAGGTCCTTGATCTACTTGGAGTTGAGCTTAGTACAAGGAGATAAGAATGGATCGATTTGCATTCTTCTGCATGTTGACCTCTAGTTAAACCAGCACTATTTGTTGAAGAGGCTATCTTTTTCCCACTGGATGGTTTTAGCTCCTTTGTCGAAGATCAAGTGACCATAGGTATATGGGTTCATTTCTGGGTCTTCAATTCTATTCCATTGATCTACCTGCCTGTCACTGTACCAGTACCATGCAGTTTTTAACACTATTGGTTTTTAGAAGTGCTTGAGGACAGGGATACTAATTCCTCCAGAAGATCTATTACTGTTGAGAATAGTTTTAACTATCCTGGGTTTTTTGTTATTTCAGATGAATTTGAGAATTGCTCTTTCTAACTCTATAAAGAACTGAGTTGGTATTTTGATGGGGATTGCATTGAATCTGTAGATTGCTTTTGGCAAGATGGCCATTTTTACTATATTAATCCTGCCAATTCATGAGCATGGAAGATTTTTCCATTTTCTGAGGTCTTCTTCAATTTCCTTCATCAGAGACCTGAAGTTCTTGTCATACAGATCTTTCACTTGTTTGGTTAGAGTCACACCAAGATACTTTATATTGTTTGTGCCTATTGTGAAAGGTGTCATTTTTCTAATTTCATTCTCAGCCTGCTTATCCTTTCACTATATGAAGGCTACTGATTTGCTTGAGTTTATTTTATAACCAGTCACTTTGCTGAAGTTGTTTATCAGCTGTAAGAGTTCTGCAACTAGTGATAGTTTGACTTCTTCCTTTCCAATTTGTATCTCTTTGACCTTCTTATGTTTTCTAATTGCTCTAGATAGAACTTCAAGTACTATATTGAAAAGATATGAGGAAAGGGGGCGAACTTTTCTAGATCCTGATTTTAGTGGGATTGCGTCAAGCTTCTCTCCATTTAGTTCGATGTTGGCTACTGGTTTGTTGTATATTGCTTTTACTATGTTTAAGTATGGGCCTTGAATTCCTGTTATTTCCAAGACTTTTAGCATGAATGGATGCTGAGTTTTGTCAAAAGCTTTTTCAGCATGTAATGAAATGACCATTTGGTTTTTTTCTTTGATTTTGTTTATGTAGTTGATTGCATTAATAGAATTCCACATATTGAACCATCCCTGCATCCCTGGGATTAAGCCTACTAGATCATGGTGAATGATCATTGTGATGTATTCTTGGATTCAATTGGCAAAAATTTTATTGAGTATTTTTGCATCGATATTCATAAGGGAAATTGGTCTGAAGTTCTCTTTCTTTGTTGGAACTTTGTGTGACTTTGGTATCAGCATAATTGTAGCTTCATAGAACAAGTTGGGTAGTATTCCTTCTGGTTCTATTATATGGAATAGTTTCAAGAGTATTACTGTTAAGTCTTCTTTGAAGGTCTGATATAATTCTGCACTATAACCATCTGGCCCCATGCTTTTTTTTGGTTGGAAAACTTTCAATTACCACTTCTATTTCTTTAGGTGTTATGGGACTGTTTAGGTGATCTATTTGATCCTGATTTAATTTTGGTATTTTGTATCTGTCTAGGAAATTGTCCATTTCCTCCAGATTCTCTAGTTGTGTTGAGTATTTTGTAATTTTTTGTAGAATTTTTTGAGTTATTGTAGTAGGATCTGAGGATATTTTTAATTTCCTCAGTTTCTGTTGTTATATCTCCCTTTTCATTTCTAATTTTGTTAATTTGGATACTGTGTCTGTGCCCTTTGATTAGTCTGGTTAAAGGTTTATCTATCTTGTTAATTTTCTCAAAGAACCAGCTTCTTTTTTCTTTTTTGTATGGTTCTCTTTGTTTCTACTTGATTGATTTCAGCCCTGAGTTTGATGATTTCCTGTCTTCTACTCCTCATGGGTGAATAGCTTCCTTTACTTCCAGGGAGGCACTCGGGACTATGAGTCTTCGTCTTAGCACTGCTTTCATTGTGTCCCATAAATTTGGGTATGGTGTACCTGCATTTTCATTAAATTCTAGAAAGTCATTGATTTCTTTTCTTATCTCTTTCTTGACCAAGGTACTATTTAGTAGAGTATTGTTTAGCTTTCATGTGTATGTAGGTTTTCTGTTGTTTTTATTGCTACTGAAGACTACTACTCTTACTACATAGTGATCTGATAGGAGGCATGGGATTAGTTTGTTCTTATATCTGTTGAGGTCTCTCTTTTGATCAATTATATGGTCGATTTTGGAGAAGGTACCATGAGATGCTGAGAAAAAATGTGTATTCTTTTGCTTTAGGATGAAAGGATAATATATATATGTTAAATCAAGTCGGTCCACCCTGTTTAGTTTCTGTTTGCCTGATCGGTCAGTTGAGGATAGTGGAGTGTTGAAGTCACCCACAATTTTTGTGTAAGGTGCAATAAGTGCTTTGAGCTTTAGTAAAGTTTCTTTTACAAATGATGGTGCCCTTGCTTTGGAGCATAGATGTTCAGAATTGAGAGGTCTTCTTGGAGAATTTTTCCTTTGACCAGCAAGAAGTGTCCTCCCCTGTCTTTTTTGATGACTTTAATGTTTGAAAGTCAATTTTATCTGATATTAGAATGTCTACTTCAGCTCGTTTCCTGAGACTATTTGCTTGTAAAATTGTCTTCCAGCCTTTTACACTAAGGTTGTATTTGTCTTTGAATGTGAGGTATGTTTTCTGTATGCAGCAAAATGTAGGGTCCTGTTTCCATATCCAGTCTGTTAGTTTATGTCTTTTTATTGGGGAACTGAGTCCATTGATGTTAAGAGATATTAAGGAATATTGATTATTACTTCCCGTTATTTTTGATGTTCTTTATGTGTGAGTGGTTATCTTCTTTTGGATTTGATGAAAGAAAGTTACTATCTTGCATTTTCTAGGGCATAGTTTCCCTCCTTGTATTGGCGTTTTCCATCTATTAACTTTTGTAGGGCTGGGTTGGTGGAATGAAATTGTGTAAATTTGGTTTAATCATGGAATATCTTGGATTCCCCTTCTATGGTGATTGAGAGTTTTGCAGGGAACAGTAGTCTTGGCTGGGATTTATTGTCTGCGGGAGATCTGCCTAGGATCTTCTAGGTTTCATGGTCTTTGGATAGAAGTCTGGTGTAATTCTGATAGGTCTTCCTTTATATATTACTTGGCCCTTTTCTCTTACTGCCTTTAATAATCTTTCTTTGTTTAGTACATTTAGGTTTTGATTATTATGTGACAGGAGGTATTTCTGTTCTGTTCCAGGACATTTAGAGTTCTGTAGGCTTCTTGTATGCTCATGGACATGCCTCTCTTTAGGTTAGGGAAGTTTTCTTCTAGAGTTTTGTTGATGATATTTGCTGGCCCTTTAAGTTGTAAATCTTCACTCTCATCTATACCTATAATCCTTAGGTTTAGTCTTCTCATAATGTCCTGGACTTCCTGGATGTTTTGGGTTACAAGCTTTTTTGTATTTTGCATTTTTTCTTTGACTGTTGATTCATTGCTTTCTCTGGTGTCTTCTGCTTCTAAGATTCTTTCTTCTATCTCTTGTATTCCGTTGTTGATATTTGCATCTATGAATCTATGACTCCTGAATTCTTTGCAAGGTTTTTCTATCTTCAGAGATGTCTCACTTTATGATTTATTTGCTGATTCTGTTTCCAGTTTCAGATGCTGGATAGTTTGGTTCAGTTCTTTCACTTGTTTGTTTGTTTTTTCCTGAAATTCTTTAAGGAATATTTGTGATTCCCCTTTAAGGGCTTCTCCCTATTGACCCATGTTCCCCTGTGTTTCTTTAAGAGATTTTTGTGTTTCCTCTTTAAGGACTTCTACCTTTTGATCCATATTCTCTTGTCTTTCTTTTAGGGATTTTTGTGTTTCTACCTGTTGACCCATGTTCTCCTGTATTTATTTAAGGGAATTTTTTTATGTCCTTGTAGAAGTCCTCCGTCAACAATATGAAATATGATTTTAAATCTAGCTCTTGCTTTTCTTATGTGATGGAGTATGCAGGATTTGTTGTTGTGGAAGAACTGGGCTCTGATGGTGCCATGTTGCCTTGGTTACTGTTGGTAATGATCTTGCATTTGCCTTTGGCCATCTTGTTATCTCCAGTGTTAGCTGGTCTTGCTGTCTCTATGTTCTCTGTCTTGCTGGCCTGTGTTACTGTACTCCTGGGATTCCTTTTCTTTCCAATGCCCTGCAAACATCTGGTTTTCCAGGAAATATCACGTAATGGTGTCTTTCCTGTGGCAGACTTGGCAAGGGTCAAATACCCTGCAGGCTGTTATTTCTCAAATTTCTGCTGATGCCAGATTTCAAATGTTTTGCTGAGACTTGTTCTCAAATGCCCTGCTTCCAACAGTTTGAATACACCTATTGGTGCCAGTTCCTGAATGACCTGCTCCTGCCAGTTCTTGAATGCCTTGCTCCTGCCCTTTCTCTCGAGAGTATCAGGAAGTAGGCTCTTCCCTGTGTCAGAAGGGGCACATGTCAAATAACCTGCTCCTGTCAGTTCTCCAGAGAGTATCAGAAAGCAGGATCTTCCCGTGTCATAGGTGGCACAGGTCTATCACATCCAATGGATGGGGCAGTGGCAATTAACCTGTTTCTGCCAGTTCTCTAGAGAGTATCAGGAAGTGGGATCTGCCCCATGTCAGATGTGGCAAAGGTCTCTGAGAACAGGACTCCCTCTAAGCACAGGACTCCCTGCCGGTCAAGTGCTGCCTTGCAGGATATGTGCCCAGACAGCTGTAGAGCTGCCCAGCTCCTACCTGCAGAAGGAACCCAGGTGGAGTGTGTCCCAAGTGATCTTTCACTCTGTTGTATCCTGCATACCTGGCTGAGCTGGCTGCTTGGTCACATGTGCCAAGATGGTGGCCAATTGAACAACTATTATCAACTATTAACATATTCAGTTCTTTTCAGTATAAGAAATATATATATATATATATATATATAAGTTAAAAATATATTTATAAAATTTATTTTGATTGTTACTTGTGAAGAGCTTCTTGAAGGTCCACTATCTGGCTTTTTTCTTCAGTGTTTATTTCTCAGTTTATTTCTTGCTTATTGAAAATGTTTTTGATGTAGAATATTTCTAGAAAAATTAGCTATCATGGACATAAGCACTTTAGAAGTCAAGGTTGATTTTTTTGAGCAAAATACATTTCAAGTTCTATTAGACAATCCTATGAAAGAAAGAAAACCCTCATCATTGCTTCTCTGTGATAACAACAAATATTCATCATCATTCCCTAGACTTACTTCCCTAGAGGTTAAACAGAATGACTCTCAGTAATCCTTCCTAATTTGGGGAAATATTACTATTTCATAAAGAATGTTCCATGAATATATTTAAATCCTCTAGATGATTCATTCAGAAGTTAAATATAATTTGAATGTTTCCCTTATTTCTAATTTCAAATAGTTGAGCTGGTTCCTAAGAAGGAACAACATGGAATTCGTGACCTTATGAAATGGGTAAGGAATTCTGTTAGGGGTATGTATATAATTTAGATAGCTGATTTACATATATGAAACTTCAAAGGATAAAAGAAAATATGTTATATAACATGAATCTTAAATTTTAGTTATAACATTCTATTTATGTAAAATGTGTAAAAACAAAAGACATATGCTGAACAAAATACTCTCCATGAGTTTCATTTGCTTCTTGATTTCCTGCAAAATGTTATTTTAAAAACTACCCTCATATTTAGTAAAATTAGTATGAGCTGTATTGCTTTTGTCTTCAGCATTGGGGCCTGTCTGCTCTGGAGAGTAACTTATTGTCTTGCCAATACCTTGAGTTCTTTTATTGATTTCTCTGGGACTCTATTTGGCCAAGTCTATTGTACATAATACAATTCCAGTAAAGGAAGCTACTATTGGTGACAACTGATAGAAGTTGGGACTCTGCCTCCCTTACTCTTTGAAACCTGATTAGGGTCACCTTGATACACTTTAGGATGTTTACACTACATCACTTTTTTACACTACATCCTACGAATGTCCCTCAACACTATCTGGCTTTCCCCATATTTCTTCCTTCAAATCCATGTCTCCTTCTCATCATCTGGTTCTTTCTTTCCCCTAACCACACCTTAGATAATTATTATATATCTAAATTCTCTGGGTGCACAGATTGTAGCTCAGTTATCATTTAACTGCTAATACTTTCTTAAAAGTGAATTTATACCATATATATCTTTCTAGTCTGGGTTATTTCATACAGAATGATATTGTCTAGTTCCATTCAATTGTCTGACGATTCCATGATGTAATTTCTCTAATAGCTGAATGATACTCCAGTGCATAAACATGCTATATTTTCTTGTTTCCAAATGCTGACTCTTATGAATAGTGCAACAATGAATATGGCTGAGCATGTGTCCTTAGAGTAGAATGAAATGTCAGTTGGCTCTATGCCTAAGATGATATAGCTAATCATGAGGTAGATTGATTTCCAATGTTCTGTGGAACTGCCATAATAATTTCCACCATGGCTGTCAAAGTTTGTAGTCCCACCAGTAATGGATAAGAATTCCTTTTATTCCACATCCTTGATCTTAAGCATTGTGACAGATGTAGGACAAAATCTCAAAGTTGTTTTGGCTTGCATTTCCCTAATGACTAAGAATGATGAATATTTCTTTGTTTCTTGATCATTTGAGTTTCATGAATTTAGAATTCTCTATTTAGATCTGTACTCCAATTGTAATGGATTACTTGACTATTTGATATCTAGTCCTGCATTTTTCACAGATTTTGGAAAATAGCCTTTTAGTAGATTTTGAGTTGGTAAAAACAACAATAACATCAACAACAAAATTTTTCATTCTTTAGGCTGTCACTTTGTCAAAATGACAGTGTACTTTGTCTTACAGAAGCTTTTTAAGTTTCATGTGGTTCCCGTTTACTGATTGTTGATCTTAGTGTCTGTGGTAATGTTGTTCTGTATAGGATGTATTCTCCTGTGTTTGTAGTTCAAGGCTATTCTCCAGTTTCTCTTCTACTAGTTTCAGTGTATTTGGTTTTATGTCAATATCTTTAGTCCATTTGGAGTTCAGTGTAATGCATGGCAATGGTTATAGATCAATTTACATTTTTCTGCGTGCAGTTTGACCAGCACAATTGGTGGAAGATGTTGTCTTTTTTTCAGTGTGTATTTCTGACCTTTATATAACAAAATCAGATGCCCATTTTTGTGTGGATTTATTTCTGGGTTTTCAGTTCAGTTCTATTGATCAATGTTTCTGATTTTACATCACTATTATGCTGGTTTTATTAATAAAGCTGTGCAGTAAATATTGAAATTTGGAATACTGGGAACGTCAACATTTACTTTATTGCTCAGGAGTGTTTTATGTATCCATGGTTTTTGATTTTTCACATGAAACAAATTGTCATTTTTAAGATCAGTGAAGACATGTTGAGATTTTAATTGGGACTGCATTGATTTTATAGATTGCCTTTGGTAGGATGTTCATTTTTTACTGTTTTAACAAAAGTTTATACTTCTGAGCAATCACATTTTATTCTATGAAAATAAGTAATTACAGATTGGCTAGTTAGTTAATTTCCCAAATTAGGTATACAGTGTTTTCAGAGGTTTTTGTTTGTTTGGTTTTGGTTTTTTTTTGTTTGTTTGTTTTTGTTTTTTTAATGTTACACTGTTTATTCTTTTTTGCACATTCTTTTTTAAATTATTGGATACTTCATTTAATTACCTTTCAAATAATACCCCCTTTCCTGATTCCCTACCCCTAAGAATCCCCCTTTTCAACCAGAGACTTTTCACCTGAAGAAATTCGGATGGCTGAGAAACACCTTAAAAAATGTTCAACATCACTAGTCATTAGGGAAATGCAAATTAAAACAACCCTGAGATTTCACCTCACACCAGTCAGAATGGCTAAGATTAAAAACTCAGAAGACATCAGGTGTTGGCAAGGATGTGGAGAAAGAGGAACACTCCTCCACTGCTGGTGGGAATGCAAGCTGGTACAACCACTCTGGAAATCAGTCTGGCGGTTCCTCAGAAAACTGGGCGTGATACTTCCGGAGGACCCAGCCATACCACTCCTGGGAATATACCCAGAAGATTCACCAGCATGCAATAAGGATACATGCTCCACTATGTTCATAGCAGCCTTATATATAATAGCCAGAAGCTGGAAAGAACCCAGATGTCCCTCAACAGAGGAATGGATACAAAAAATGTGGTATATATACACAATGGAGTACTATTCAGCCATTAGAAACAATGAATTCATGAAATTCTTAGAGAAATGGATGGAGCTGGAGAATGTCATACTAAGTGAGGTGACCCAGTCTCAAAAGAATACCCATGGTATACAGTCACTGATAAGTGGATATTAGCCTAGAAGCTTGGAACACCAAAGACACAAATCACATATCAAGTGATGTCTCACAAGAAGAAAGGAGTGGACACTGGTACTAGAATGGACCAAAACATCATTGTGGGAGAGTACAAGAACAGTAAAGTGGGAGGGGGTGGATGCGGGAGCAGGGGGAGGGAAAAGGACATGTGGGACCTTTGGGGGGTGGGGAACCAGAAAAAGGGAAATGAATTATAAATATAGAATATATACAATAAAAAAATAAAAAAAAAAGAATCCCCCTTTTCCATCCCCTTCCAGCATCCCTGCCCTCGCGTTATGCTACACTAGCAAATCAAGCCTTCATGGGCTCAAGTGTCTCTTCTTACATTTACCCCAATAAGGCCATCCTCTGCCACATATATGGTTGGAGCCACAGATATATACTTCTTGGCTGGTGGTTTAGATCCTCGGAGCTCTTGTGGGTTGATATTGCTGGTCTTCCTATGGGATTGCAAACCCCTTCACCTCCTTCAGTCTTTCTCTAACTCCTCCATTTGGGTCCTCTAGATCCATTCAATGGTTGACTGAGAGCATCCGCTTCTCTATATGTCAGGCTCTGGCCGAGCCTCCTAGAAGCCAGCTATCTCAGGCTCCTGTCAGCTGCCACTTCTTGACATCTAAGATAGTGTTTGTGTTTGGGGCCTTTATATGGGATGGATTTCCAGGTCGGGCAGACTCTCGATGACTTTTCCTTTTCAGTATCTGCTCAACACCTTGTCTCTGTAGTTGGTCCTGTGAGTATTTTGTTCCACCTTCTAAGAAGGACTGATATACCCACACTTTGGTCTTCCTTCCTTTTGAGCTTCATGTGGTCTATGAATTCTATCTTGGGTATTCCGAGCTTTTAGGCTAATATGCGCTTATCAGTGAGGGCATAGCACATGTGTTCTTTTGTGATTGGGTTACCTCATTTAGGATGATAATTTCTAGTTCCATCCATTTGCCTAAGAAGTTTATGAATTCATTGTTTTTAATAGCTGAGTTGGACTCCATTGTGTAAATATACAACATTTTCTGTATCCATTTGTCTGTTGATAAGGGACATCTAGGTTCTTTCAAGCTTCTGGCTATTACAAATAAGGCTGCTATCAACATACTGGAGCATGTTCTCCATGTTGGAGCATTCTTCTGAGTGTATACTCAGGAGTTGTATAACTGGGTCCTCAGGTAATACTATTTCCAGTTTTCTGAGGAACTGTCAGACTGATTTCCAGAGTAGTTGTACCAGCTTGCAATCTCACCAACAATAGAGGAGCATTCCCCTTTCTCCATGTCCTCATCAGTATAATCTAGAGTGTATTTATGGGTCCAGACTTCATCAAAATTGTGTGTTAAAAATATTCAACAGGTTTAGCCTACTCAGTAGAGACTAGATAGAGTTAATTAAAATTAGAAATATTTTAAATTTGTTCACTCCTTCTTTTGCAGTTATTTATGACAGTAACGCTCAAATTATACCATAGGGTATTAATTCTTAATAATATTCCTCATGCATCATTTGTTTTATAAATATAATGTTTAATTATAATTAAAACTAAAGTTAATTTGAGGTCATAATTTTTAGAAAAACAATCATAAAACAACTAAGGAATTATCCAGTACTGAGAGCTCTGTGGCAAGTTTCTACTTCTTTTACATTAGTTTTCTGTAGACACTTATATTCTTATATTTTAAATTATTATTTTGTATGTTAGTCTTCTATTTCTTTCTACAGTTTAAGTTTGTGTTTTAACTACAACATTTCTCCCTTACCTTTCCTCCCACAAGCCCTCTCATAAATCCCTTTTTATTCCTCTTAAACTCATGGCCTCCTTTTTTATCAGTTGTTATTGCATGCAACTATGTATTTAGATGTATACCATATGTATCATACATATGTTTAAATAATTAGTTATATATTAGATTGATATGTATTATAAATAACATATTGAGTTCATAAACCCAGGAGTCTTTACTCAGCCTTACACAAAAATCTATAGTCAACTGAGTAATACAGGAATCATAAGAGATTGTTATCCCCAGAGAAGACAAATGAAATCATGTCCAGTCCCAGTTTACCTTGAAAACATAAAAGTAACATTATATGACTCAACAGATTATATGTATAAATAGCCTTCTTTTAAGTAACCAGAACTTTATGATGTATGAAAAAATGTGTCATATGATATGTATAAATTTATAATGTATAAAAAAGTAAAGTTTTATAAATGTACCAATTTAGGCACTGAGAGTTAAAAATATTTAAGACAAAGATGGTTTATAACCCCAAACCATTTTACTACAATTTACCTTTCTTTTTTTCTTAACATAGAATTCTTTTTACTATGCTTATATAAAATTTTCCTTTATATTGTTGTTTGTTTCTTTTTCTTTTTTTCTTTTATACTCCAGATCTTATTTCCCTGGACTTCCCAGAGAGTCCAGGTCCACTCTCTGAGTGCTCCACATCCCATACCTCCTCCCTGCCCCACTGTCTCCAGGAAGATGTCCCCATATCCCACATACCACCAGACCTCTAAACTCCCTGGTGCCTTCAGTCTCTTGAGGGTTATGTGCATCTTCTGTGACTGAACACAGATTCAGCAGTCCTCTGCTGTATATGTGTTAGGGGCCTCATATCAACTGGTATATGCTGCTTGGTTGGTGATTAAGTGTCTGAGAGATCTCAGGGGTACAGCTTACTTGAGATTGCTGGTCCTCAAACAGGGTCGCCCTCATCCTCAATTTCTTCTAGCTTATCCCTAATTCAACCATAGGGATCAGCAGCTTTTGTCCATTGATTGGATGCAAATATCTTTATCTTTTTCCTTCAGATACTTGTGTCTTTTAGGGTGAAGTCATGATAGGTCCCTTTTGGTGAGTACTCTATCACCTCATTAATAGTGTCAGGCCTCAGGGCCTTCCCTTGAGCTGGATCCCACTTTGGGTCTGTTGCTGGACCTTCTTTTCCTCAGGTTCTTCTCCATTTTCTTCCCTGTAGTTCTTTCAGACAGAAACAAATATGGGTCAGAGTTTATTTATGACTTTTATATTTTTTTAAAAAATTTAAATTGTGATGTAAGATTCACTAATATTTTAATATGTGTTTAGAACTAAAGAAGAAGGAGTTTTGTATCATATAACTTCTATTGATCACAAGAATTTTAATTGTACTTCCTGCCTAAGTTCATTATTTTTCCCTGATAATGTAAAAAGTTGATCATTTTATTTTTCAAAGCTGTTTTAAAAACTTTATTCATGCCACTACCAGTTATTTAACAGAATCACACAGATCTTCATGAAACATGCATTTAAGAAATATGTTTATTTATCAAAGTCTTTCATTTGAGATATCAAAGTGGGTTGCTTCATAATTTGTCATCTGTAAAGATATATTAGTAGTAAATGATGAGTTCATAACCTCCAATTATGCACATAAATAAATTAAGACAAGATAAAGTATTATTAATCTTAATGCACATTAAAACATGAAAGATATATTACTACAATGAGGATAAATTAGCTGGCTGAGAAACAGTGGTGTTAACCTTACTAAACTGTGTCTAGAAATGATGACTAAAGAAAGCAAGGATAAATTGCTGCCACTTGATTCCACAGTTATATCTCACACTTCACTTGACTACAAAACAGTTTATAAGACTTTGGAGCATACCATCTGCTTCAACAAGAGGCACTTAATGATCTGAATGGAGATCAATCTTTTTGTGTTGTTTACCTTATTGCACTTTTCAGAATTATAGCACAAAGAACAAGTTAAGATAATAAAAAGTACCATTTACCATAGAAATTTATTTGCTGCATTTACCATAGGCAGAAACATGGAGTTGTCTAGTATATAGAAAGTCTTTTAAGTCCAGAGCAATGAAATTAAACTTTTACATGAATTCCCAATAAAAAATTATAAAATTAACCAAATTTGTTATTTGTTTATTAAGATTCACAGGGGATGTAAGAATAGCCTGCTTAAACTCCTTTTTTTTCTGGATTTGCTTTTTTCGAGACAGGGTTTCTCTTTGTAGCCCTGGCTGTCCTGGAACTCACTATGTAGACCAGGCTGGCCTCGAACTCAGAAATCCGCCTGCCTCTGTCCCCCCAGAGTGCTGGGATTACAGGCATGTATCACCACCACCGGGCTCTGCTTAAACTTCTTAATGAAGCTAACCTTTTGTCCTATAATGATGTAGATGTGTATATACAGTTACTCCGCAGACCTCAACTTGAAAGAGTTCACTTAAATACAGTGGCAGGTTGAAATAATTGTCAGTGATGCTTATAAAATAAATCTGCAGTGAAGTTGACTTTCCAAGGTCAATACTTAATTAATTGTGTGTGTGTGTCCTCTGTTACAGAATATTTGTAATAGCTGTGTACATTAATGGTCTTTGTCTTAAACAACACATTAAACTTAGTTAAAAAATAACACTTGAAAATAAATGTAGTTACATATGATTTTAAAAGTTACTCTACCATTATATTTTCTACACTTTTTTTTATATTTTTCATCTGTTTCCTATTGTCTACTTCATTAAGCAATACCATACATGTATTATGGCTTTTATTAGACGACACCTCATGCATCAGCATATTTTTTATGGGCCAAGTAATATCTGATCATACCTGGAATGTGATTACTTCTCTACATATTTAAATTGGAAAAGTAAATAAAACTTAGAGCCTTGTGGTTCTCGTACGCAATTTAGGAAAAGATAAAAATGGTTTGCTTTATATTTTCATTCCATTATAATAACACTTAATAAATAATAGAGTAAAGGTGCAGTTTTGAAAACACTGTCCTTTTCATTTTTGTGGCATTTTCTATTTCTAGCCAATAAGCCATAGTGAATGTCTTCTAATGCATATAAATCAGAAATGATTTTTTCATTAAATTCATTTAGAAATATATATGGGAATTGCTAGACTCCTTTTAGAAGGTAATTACTGTTTTTTAAGCTTTCTTGAAACACCAAATTGACAAAAACATGTAGTCTGAAATTCTGCTTTAGTTTGAGATATCAATCGGTAATATAGTCAGTCACATATAGGGTAGGTTAGTCACAGCACAGCAAGCCTTTGAAGTCATGACCTTTCAGATCATCCACAATGCCCTTTTTGCACTGGAGGCAACAACAGATAACAGGACTCACAATCCACCAGAATAAGCAGAATAAGTCAAGTTGAATGTGAGTCTTGAAAAGTATTAAGAATTGACAATGAAAATTTTTCCTACCCTTACTGTGAAGAAGTTAGCTATTTCCCCCTTGTTAAGGTATGACTAGTTACACAAATGGACCGGTCCTTGCAAGTACTTGTTTCCCTAATCACTTTTCCATGCAAATATGATCATTGTGATCAGGTCTCTAGAGAAAGAAGTTGAATTAGTATGTGACACTGGAATTTTATGAAGGATGCTGAATTAAATGATTCTTTTTTTCTTTATCCATCATCGGAATACCAGGAATCATAAGCTCTACACCTATATACACCTAGCTGGAATTACCATTTCAATGTCAAAACACATAGGCAGCCTTGAATGCCTAGTGCTACATATATGAGAAATAAATGGTTGCCTCTGATGGCTCAGCAATTATATATATATATATATATATATATATATATATATATATATATATATATACTTGTGCTTCATCATCTATTCCATCTGTACTAACAAATGAATTATCTGGAGCAAGAAAATATATCTAGTTTATACTTAATTATCATAAATGTTAAATATTGCCTCTTGTCTTTTGTCAAGATTTGCAAGACACATGCTTAAGAATTTTGTTGTATTTTCTGTTATTATCCAGGAAACCTTCTGGGTTTTATATATTTAGATTTTATCCTGTGATCATTCTAAGAAACTTCCTAATTACATTTAATTATATGGTGTTATCTGTCATTTTAAACAACAGCATTCTATTTTTTCTTCATACAGTCATGGGGTTATATGTATATTTTTTATTAGATATATTGAAAGCTATGCTAAGTGTATTATTGATTATAAATTTGAAGATCTATGTTTCTGTCATTATTCTGAAATTACACAGAATCCATTTGATTTTTTCTCATTACATGACAATTTACACAGATATTTGTATTAGGTTTAATAAATACTCTTACATCAAGTCCTGGAAATATGACTGTAAGCACAGGTCTTCTGCAGTGGTCGAGGAGGGTCCAGGATATCAGTGATATCCTGAGCTTCATACAGAGTTCAAACTAACCTGGGCCACAAAAAAGGAGTTTTTTTGTCTAGGAAGTAAAAAGATCACAGTGGATCAAGGACCTCCACATAAAACCAGACACAATGAAACTATTAGAAAAGAAACTTAGGAAGACCCTGGAGGACTTGGGCACAGGGGGAAAGTTCCTGAACAGAACACCAATAGCTTATGCTCTAAGATCAAGAATCGACAAATGGGACCTCATAAAATTACAAAGTTTCTGCAAAGCAAAGGACACTGTTGGAAGGACAAAACGGCAACCAACAAAGTGGGAGAAGATCTTCACCAACTCCACATCCGACAGAGGGCTAATATCCAATATATACAAAGAACTCAAGAAGTTAGACCGCAAAGAAACAAATAACCCTATCAAAAAATGGGGCACAGAGCTAAACAAAGAATTTTCACCAGAAGAAATTCGGATGGCCGAGAAACACCTTAAAAGATGTTCAACATCATTAGTCATCAGGGAAATGCAAATCAAAACAACCCTGAGATTCCACCTCACACCAGTCAGAATGGCTAAGATTAAAAACTCAAGAGACAACAAGTGCTGGTGAGGATGTGGAGAAAGAGGAACACTCCTCCACTGTTGGTGGGATTGCAAAATGGTAAAACCGCTCTGGAAATCAGTTTGGCGGTTCCTCAGAAAATTGGGCATGCCACTTCCAGAGGACCCTGGCATACCACTCCTGGGCATATACCCAGAGGATTCCACTGCATGCAATAAGGACACATGCTCCACTATGTTTATAGCAGCCTTGTTTATAATAGCCAGAAATTGGAAGGAGCCCAAATATCCCTCAAAGGAGGAATGGATACAGAAAATATGGTATATTTATACAATGGAATACTACTCAGCAATTAAAAATAATGAATTCATGCAATTTGTAGGTAAATGGTTAGACCTGGAAAATATCATCCTGAGTGAATTAACCCAATCACAAAAGAATGCACATGAAATGCAATCACTGATAAGTGGATATTAATGAGCCCAGAAGCCCTAAATACTCAAGACACAAATAGCAAGTCAAATGATTCCCAAGAAGAAGAAAGGAGAGGACCCTGGGCCTGTAAAGATTGCATCCAGTTTAGTAAAGAAACCGAGGGGGGAGGGGGAATGATTGGGAAACAGTTGGGGGGGAGAGGAACTATGGGAACTATGGTGGGTGGGAACTGGGAAAGGGGAAAGCCTTTGGAATGTAAACATAGAATATAGAAAATAAAAAAAAATTAAAAAAAAGATCTATAAAATCAATGAAATAAGATCATGTAAATCATAGAAGTATAAGTACATAATGGTTGGTAGAAAAAATGGGGAACTATTATTTCATTGCTGTAAAATCCTATTTGAGTAGATGAACAGGTACTATTTGTGCAAGTCTCTGCCAGACTTAGGGATTAATAACACTTATTGTCAGTTCTGATGGTGTAGGCACAATCCGTGGGACCAACATAGTTGAAGAAAAAAACTGACTCCAAGTTCTCCTATGACCTCGCAACTGTACACCTTAACATACGTGTGCCCACACACTTATGCGTGTACTCTCACACCATCAATATAGAAAAAAGAGATATTTTTAAATGTAAATTTTATTTCAGCCTATCCTTGGAGGATTTTATAAAACTATTTTAACATCAACAAAATATTTGTTTGTGTATAGTGGTTTTATAATTAAAATATTATTGTATTCTTCCTCCCATCCTTTTCTCCCTCATATTTCTCTCTTTCACCCTACCCTGTTGTTCCCTCAGGGAATAATATCGTGTGTGTGTGTGTGTGTGTGTGTGTGTGTGTGTGTGTGTGTATGCTGTCTTGTTGGTACTCTAGTATCTGAGAGATCTCAGGTGTCCAGGTTAATTGAGATTGCTTCTCCTCCTATGGAGTTGCCCTCCTTCTCATGTTGTGAAATTTGCCTTGAACATTTTACATTTCTCTTAAAAACTGACATATTGACTATCATAAAGACAGTTTAAAATCAGGAGGTTTTGAAATGAGAACAAGGAACATCATGCTGTTTCTTAAGAGGAAAATATGAAGTTGCTTTTTGAGAGACATTCCTAGTATAAGAATGAACATCACTGTTATATTTGAGGATGAGAAACCAAAATTACATGATCTTGTTTAAATCTTGGTAAGGTTTTCTTGAATACTTTTTGGTTCTTCACAAATTTGGTATTACTTGTTCAACTCAGAATAAAAGGAGTTTTCTTCACCTACTTTTAGGATTTTCACTCATTTGGATCATCCTTGTTATATAAATTTATATTAAATGGGTATATATACTATTCTGGTAATTTGTCTTTTGACTAATTAATTTAAATTCTAACCATGTTTCTAAGATGAGTGGAGAGTAAGGTTACTGCCTCTTTGCTCCATTTCCCAAATTCCAATTTAGATTCTTTCAGCTCATCAAAACATCTGGACTGTGCTTGAGTTATCTTCTCTAGAAAGCACCAATATTTACCTTGTGACAAGAAGCTTGAGCAAGGCTAGAACTCACTTCTCTTTTTCTTTTTCAGTGTGACTGCAATGCTCTGGTCTTTGCTGCTGAATTTCAGTCAAAGGAATTTATTTTGTCTTCCTTCATTTGTCCTTATTTTAAACCTGCCATGCATTATTATCTTTAATCACATTCACTCCGAGTATCCAGAAATTTAAAATAACCAAAAACATCACTATTTTGTGTATATAATTTATCTATAGGAAGGAAATAATTACACAAATTACAATTTATCAAATATATAGAGATTATGAAAATTTTATATAGAACTATGTTTGTACATTCATTCATCACTTGATGGACATCTAGGTTAATTCAATCTTCTATCTAATGTGACTAGAGTGGTAATAAACATGGATATACAAATGTCTTTTTATTAAGATGCAAGGTCCTTTGGCATTTCCCCATGAATAGTGTAGTTGGGCCCTATGATAATTATATTTCAATTAAAATGATCCTATTGTCAGTGCTCTTGGTTACTGAATATAACTGGATGGTAAGACTGTCTCTTTGAAGACACCAGTCACTTTATATGAAGACATAAAGAAATCAAAATGGACTTAACATAAAGTACTTTCTCTGTTGGACAAAGTTTTCATGGTGCTCTAAGTTGCTTTCCAGGCTGCTGAGGGAGAAAAGCATCAGTGGTCTGACTCAGAGCTGGACATTTCATGCTACAAATCCAGCTGCCCAGGTCAGATGATGCAATAGAGATAAGACTATTGCAATAGTCCATCACTCTATTGGTTATATTTGTAGCCAGGTGTCAGGGGAAAACTCACACCTGGAATTATAAGCATCATCAAAACTTATGACTAGAGTGGCCATAGCCCCAAAGGGTGAAGTTTCTGATGCTGTTTTTCTAAATGCTCATGCTGCCAAACTGTATTCTGAACACACATATTTTCTTCCATAGGTTTGTGTTGCTTTCAACTTAGGTCAGGGAAGCTTTCTTGCAGTGGGTGGTGATTTATGCAGAGAGAAGTAACTAAGTACTGCACATATTCAGTGGTGAGCACTCAACTGTATATGATGGTCCTACATTAATCTTCCTCAACAACTCCCATAAGGCTGAGGTAATAGCACAAAAGGGGAGAAACAACAAATATAAGAGCTGGGGAGTGGAAAGAAATGCTAAGAATGCTGTCCTTTGTACTTACACACATGGAACCACAGAGACTGTACAAAAAAAATTAACCAGTTTTAAAATTCAGCACGAATAACAGCAGCACCCATGGCTCCACCTCTTCCCGAAGAGCTATTGGCAGCTGGGGGACCACTACAAGAGATAGAGTTATTCTTCCTTCAAGGGTAGTCTCTCCAGATTCCCCAAACACCAGCAGAGAACAGCACAGCATGCAGCCCTGTACATATAGACAGCAAAAGTTGAACTCAGAATGCTATTGTGAAAATAAAATGACTTGAAGTTGGAAAGGAGATATATTGGAGATATACAGGGAGATCAGATGGAGGATAGAGAGGGTAGATATGATTAATATACATGTACACACCGATGTAAGTTTTAAGAAATAATTTTTAAAACTGTAAAATTAGTAATACAAACAAAAAATGCAATTTTTTATTATCTTGCAGATTGCATAGATTCAACTTTGCAAACTTGAGTACTACCTTAGACTTCCTAGACGATTAAAACCATGCAATTTCTTTACACCCACTATAGCTAGTTTTGTTTAAGTCACTAAAAAAAACTCACCTGTTTTCTACTCATACCAGAAGAAAGAGTAATAATCAAGTGAATATGTGATTAATTAGTAAGACTCATCAAAATAAAGACTATTTTGTAAATACTTTAATATTATAAAGTTTGTTGTTGAAAATCTCTGGATTACTTCATTAATTAAGAATATCACTAATGATAATAGTATTATGGACTATAGTTTCTATAGTACATTAACATAAAACATTACAATGACTAATTTTTTTCAAGTAACACATTCTAAATAACATGCATTATTGTTGATCTTTCTTTCTGAATAATAAGCTACTTTCTAATATATTTGATGGTCAATTAATTTAATTGTCATATCAAGATTGCTGGACTCTTTAGAATAGTTTTCATCTCCAAATACTTGCCTTGTTTCATGATCATAAAACACAAGCATAAATTCTCACATCTTTCTTTCAAATATGTACATAAGAAAACATTCTCTAAAAAGCATTTTACATTGCTTATAGCAAGAAAAATATCAGTTTACAAGCCTACAAATTCTATTCTGAAAGATACTACAAAAACTAATGTGTTATTTTCCACAAATCTTCCTTGTTTCCCAGTATAGATCTTTATAGTTTACACTGGTTTTTAGTAGGTGATAAATTTTCAACCTAGAGAGAGTTTAGGAATTCTTCATGCCCCATCGCACACCTGTAAAAAAAGTCAACATTAGCTTCCCACACAGGGTATTTTTTAACAGCATCTCAACATGAGAAACAAATTACAATATTTTCTACACAGATTCTACTGTTATTTCATGAAAAAATACCCTTTTGCAAGAATATACACTTTAATTGTGTTTATGGCAATCTAGTAAGGTTTAAGGTTTATGTATATTAGTGCTACACCATTTGGATTGGGTTCAGCTCGTCTTAGAGTAAGGATGTGTGTGAGGCTTTGCTGATTTATCTTCTGACATTCTTAGAAACCCGAAGTAACAGCAGTCTCCCTTACCTAACTCGGCCACTTCCGGTCTTCCAGCACCATTTCCTGTCAGTGTTCCCTCAGCCTTAAGTGTGGGAGACATTTTGGGGATCTCTCAGCTAAGACAGGGTTCAGAGACTCTGCATTTTGGTTGATGTGGTTTACTGTAAAGGGATCTGTAGAATACAAGGAGACATTTCTTTGAAGAAGGATGAGATGACCCTTTCCTCTGAGTACAAGGACAAATATTTAGAATGTAATTAGGGATTATACTTGTTTAGTAAATTGGCAGTTGTAAGTTTTCCTATACGATCCATGTTTTTGTTTTACAAGCCATGTAGGGCTATGTTTCCTGTACCACACAAAAATTCTTGCTTTATAGCTTTTTAGGGCTGTTGTAAAGAAGTATGAATTAAAATAGGGAATTAGAGAGCAATAGACATAATTAAAACTGTAGTTATTATTTTGTCTTTTTTTTTTTTTTTTGGCCACATAGCCTTTCTTAGAATTCATATAAAACTGAATTAATTTAAATGCTTTCTATTTATAAAACAGTACATTAAGTTTTATTCATTTTATGTTTTTTCAGAACTACTATCCATAATTGTTTTTTATTCCTCCCAAAAATATTTGAAGCAGAGTCACCTTGCATTACTCCTAACCAATAGGTACATATACATGTGTTTGTTATAAAACTATCTCCCTTAATAAAAAAACACATGAACTTTCCATCTCTCCATTACCTGGATTAAGGTACTTTACAATGCTCATCCTGTGAATTTAATCCCCAGAGTACTTTTGTTTTTGTGTACAAGGTTTTTGTTTGTATATTTACTAGAATAATGAAAATATTATGCAGAAGTATATTTTTCTATGACTATTTTACATGTTTCATTAAATTGTGTGTAAGTGCATGCTTGCATGTGTGTGCATGTGTATGTGTTTATGTGTACATATGTATGTGTGTGTGTTTTGCAGCTAAATATGATAATAACATGGGATTAAGCAATTATAAAAACTTTGTAGTTTATAATGATTAATTTAAGTTTGGACAAAATCTCTAAATACAAGATGTAATTTTGTTCTTTGAATATTTTCAGGCCCTCATTGTAAGTGTAGCAATCCATAATACACGCCTTTGTTTTCATCTAAAATTGTCTGTTTACAAATGTAGGGAATTAAAAGTGCCTTAATTATGCAGCATTCTCCTATGACTCATGTCTTTACTATTATCTGTAAATAACATAGCGAAGCCAGAACATTGTACTGCAGCATAAATAAATTTTTAAAATGTTATCATAATTGGACCTTGTTGATGTTGGTAGGTTGAATTTAAAACAGGGACAGAGAATGTTTTATTGATTGGTGTCTCCTTTCCTGGTAAGCAATCCACTTACTCGTCTCCTGAAACCTCACAACACTGCAATAAATATTCACAGGAAAATCAGCAGCACTTTTTTTTTTCACAAAAGAGATGGTAGGGACAAGGCTTGGTGTATACTGCCTATCTTTGCAGTAGGCTTAAAGTACAACATAAATGGATGGGAAGACCTTGCCCAAGGCTACAAGTACAAATGATTGACTATGCAGAGAGATTCTTTTTAATCAGTAGATTATCCAACAAGATTGTAAAAATTCTTGCTTGTTCAGCAGCTGGACAAACATTCCTGTAACTTTTTCTATTTTCAAATAGTAAAAATGTACTTTTTTGCCCTCCCCACTGGAACTTGGTTCATTTCTTTTAACCCCTGTAAGCCTATTAAAAATGGATTATTTTTGCCAAAGTAAATAAAATTTAAATTTTCTTTAATGCTGTCTTCTCATACAACATAGTAATTGCTATGAAGGGGCAACAATTTTAAGCTCAGATTTTAAATTTGGAATATAAATAGTAAATTAATTTCTTTGAAAATTTTTAGATAAAACAGAAGAGCAAAACTGCGACAATATTTTTATAATTCAGCCATTCACAAGAACTTCAACTCTAAAATACTGATGTGAATTAGTTTTTGCAGTACCCTGTTCATTACCTTTGTTTTACTTATTTACAAAATATGTTTCTACTACTTAGAATGTTGTAATACCTATGAAAATAGTTCCTTTCCTTTGGGATAAATTTGTTTTTGTATCCAAGAAAAAAATCATACAGTAAATACATTTTAATAGTAAGATATTGCTTTATAGCCAATAATTACTCAGTATTTTTCTAGCAAAAATTATAAAAGAATTATTACATTGTTTTTACTTCCTCATGAAACTGATTCATGATCTTTTAGCAATATTATCCAAATTTATGTTAATATTATCAATTTTATGAGCACTACAACTCAGGTATTAATTGAACATTCTGGGAGAGCCTATTTTACTGTGCTATTAAGAAGTAGCAAAAATTGGATTCTCCAAATATATGACTTTGGAAGAAGAATTAGTTGAAACACACCAGTAAATCAGAGAATGAAATGAGGGAATTATAAGATGCTTTTCCCCATGACAAAAATAAAAATGTCCAAGCCGAGGAGATTCTTGAAGTATGGGTAGGGTAGTCACTGGGTGGTGTAGCTATGGAAATTGTATACAAAATTACTATGTTTGGTAATGTTTACATCATTTCTTTTCTCTAGAATATGAAATCCCAGCAGACATGGGCTGTTCCTTGTCTTGTCTAAGCCCTATCTCCCAGTCTGCACCTCTCTCTAAACCCTCTAAATTAGCACATTATACCACACACCCATGTACAGCTCTACCTGCCTCCCAGGAAATCTGCTTTAACCTGGGACAGACCTCCACCTCCCTCCTGGAAGGCCTCCCAATACCAAAGACAAAGAGATTGGTAAAGGTAAGAAGACGAATATAATCAACAGAAGCCAATGCAATATAGCACAATCAGAAGACAGCTAGCCCAGTATAGCCTAACACACATGAAGAACAAGACTGTGACCCTAAATCCCATCTCGTAAAGATCATAGAGGCCTTTAAAGTGGATAAAAATAATCCTCTTAAAGTAATATGGGAACATACAAGCACGTAGAAGCCCTTAATGAGGAAATAAATCCCTTGAAATTCAGGAAAATGCTAACAGGCGAAGGAATTGAACAGTCCAAGACCTAAAAAAGAAAAAAAAATGGAAAAAGAAGCAATAAAGAAAACACAAATGGAGGCAATCTTGGAAATGGACAAGCTAGGAAAGATAGGAAATACAGACACAAGCATCAGTAATAGCTTACAAGTATCAATAACAAGCATCACTAAAAGAAAACAAGGAATGGAAGAGAGAATCTCAGGTGTAAACAATATCATAGAAGCAATTGATACACTGATCAAAGAAAATGTCAGATGTAAAATGTTCCTAACTCAAATTTGGGATACAATGAACAGACCAAATGTAAGAATAATAGGAACAGAAGAGGGTGAAGATTCCCAGTTTGGGGGGCCAGAAAATATCATCAACAAAATGATAGAGGAAACCTTTCTTAATATAAAGAAAAAAGATAGCTATAAATATACAAGAAACCTAAAGAACACCAAATATATTGGGCAAGAAAAGAAAATCCTCATGGCACATAATAATCAAAACACCAAATGTACAGAACAATGAAAGAACATTAAAAGTTTCAAGGGACAAATGACAAGAAACATTTAAAGGCACAATTAGTATAATTACATCTGACTTCTCAACAGAAAGTCTAAGAGCCTAAAAATGGTAGATAGATGTTATCCAGACCCTAAAAGACCACAGGTTCCAGCCAAAATTACTATTCCTAGCAAACTATCAATAACATTAGACAGAGAAACCAACATATTCCATGACAAAACCACATTTGAAAAATATCGTTCTACTAACCCAGCCCTACAGAGCATAATAAAAGGAAAACTTGAACACAAAAAGATTAACTACACTCAAGAAATCACAATACCTTAATCATCTTACAATAAACTCAAAACTGTCCTCTGAGGGGTTCTACCCAGCAGTGAAGTAGAGGATAGAGAAACCCACAGCCAAACATAGAACAGAGCTCTTGGACACTTATGAAAGAATTGTGGATAGGATTGAAGACTCTGAAGGAGAAAAGAACCCCACAAGAAGATCAACAGAGTCAAATAAATTGGATTTCTAGGAGCTCCTAAAGAATGAGCTACCAGCCAAAGAGCATACAAAAGCTAGTCAGAAGCCATAGGCCTCTGGGGGTAGACAAAGGGCTGCCCTGTCTAGCCTCAGTGGGAGAATATATGCGTAATCCTGCAGTGGCTTGATTCACCAGGTTGAGGGGTGTTAAGGGGAGGATAGAGGGAGGAACCCTGTTAGAGAGGGCTGAGAGGACCTGGAGGAAGTGTAGTGTTTGGGATATAAATTAATTAATCATGTAAGTAAAATAAAATAATATAAAATATAGATAAAATTAAAAAGTCTACTAGCACAAAAACATACAACCACTTACATACTTTGTTATTCACTAGTTTACAAGCTCAATCCCTAGGATAGATGTGTTTATCCTTGCATGCTAATTAGAAATCATGAACTCAAATCATGATTTCTAATCAAGTTCCATTGATGCTAATGTATTTTCTTTATAAACACAAGAGCAGATATTTTCTATGTCGTTTTTTTTTTTCAAGAAAACGCTGTATTTATTCATCAGATATACCAGAGGTCACACTGGTCTGTACCTTCATAGTCCAGAGTATAGCTTTGTTCACTACAATCACTAATTTTAAATAAATGAGTTTTAAATACAAGTAATATCTATTGCCTGTGTTCAGAATATCACTAATTATATCCTCATATTATCTACATCAAACCGGGGTGGCAATTCTGTTCCTGAACACAATGGTATAGCATAGATTAGAGAAGCTGTAGATTATAAAGTGCTCTCGAATCAAACCCCTTAGTGTAATTAATTCATTATATTGAATTAGAGTGTATTAAGCCTGAGAAGATCAGCCAGATAAATATCTAATGCACAGTGAATCACAACTTTGGATGGGAGGACTCTGTGACCTTCCTAGGGGGAAGCCATAGTTGGATTGGAATAAGGATTAATAAGGTATTCAGAGTGCATAATTCTATAGGTTTGGACTATGAATGTGGCTGAGGAAGAAATAGGAGGGGTGAGTCTCTTTGCAAAGGTACTATACAGATGAATCAGTGTTTAAGGTCAGCAGTTGTTCATCCAGAAGTGCAGGGATCTATACTCATTATATATATATATATATATATATATATATATATATATATATATATATACTCAATATATACATATATATATCACCCATAAGATATAAAATAATAAATCAAAATTTAATGTTTAGAAATTAAAGAAAGTTACCCCAAAATTTTTAAATATAAAGCAGGGTGTTATATGATACAAGTTATATGATTCAGGAAATATTTTGCATCATAGAAAATGCAGAGAGATTGGGCTCAAAATCGAATTAAGGGCCCAGAGTATCTTTTGTATGCCTTCAGGACAAAAACAAATATGTGTTTGTATAGAAGATTAAGACAGTAGAAAACAGTCAAAGAATTTTTAAGTGAAGTGTGAAGAGAAACTATGTCCTTGGCCACTAGATTGAATGACTTGAGGGCTGCAGTTTAGTTCCTAATGACACACTTTAGCTTCTCATATTAAAATGCAATACAATAAAGGGTTTCTATTAAGAACAGTACAATCTTTTTCAGTTTCCTCTAACCATGAATTCCTCTGTGATTTTGAACACAGACATGACTTCCAATATTCATATATAAATGAACACTAAGATTCTAAATTTTATTCTGCTAACTAGAATTTTTAAGCTTAAACACAGTTGTTAATTCATCCTTCTATTATACATGAATGTAAATGGGTGGTTTATTAACAAGCTGGCATATTCTATGTGTTGTTTCCTGACTTGCTTGTGTCAGAGTATTGGACAAGCAAATAGAGGCAAGAATTTTGATTGTTAAGAAAGGCAGCTCAAAGGTATTTACTCATGACTGTCAAGAGAATCATTGGAACAGGTCCTGCCTCACTGTCACGAAAGAATGAGTCTGAAGTTACTGAGAAGCCATGGTATTCTTCAACACTGTAGAAATAGAATGGACACTATAGAATGGCATGGTTTCTCCAGAGAGGACTCTTCGTTGACAAGATAGCATCTACTTTTATGTAACTACACACAACAAAGCTATCATGTTTTATTATATTTTAAATCTGGAAACTGTGAACAAGGATTTCCACAGCAATCTTGTTTTCTTTTAGAAAATGCCTATACTAGAGTAAAGGTGGAAGAATTTCCAGGGTGACAACTTTTCAAAACACAATAAAAAGACATTAAATTTTCCTAAAGAAATCTCCCATCCTAGTTTAGCAGTCCTTGACAAGAACTGCAGAGAGTCTAATCAGTAAAGTGTTTGCTATGGAAGTAGAAGAGTCCAGGTCTCTTTTAAAAAAATTAGGTTTATAATCCCCAGGCTAGTCAGGCAAAGATGGGTCAGTCCC
Source organism: Apodemus agrarius (assembly GCA_964023405.1). Lineage (NCBI taxonomy): Eukaryota > Metazoa > Chordata > Mammalia > Rodentia > Muridae > Apodemus > Apodemus agrarius. The sequence goes on from OZ030023.1 coordinate 45,313,549, forward strand.
TGGGGTTCCCCATCAACATGTGTGTCCTACTTCACAAGCTTCAGGGCATTATAAAACCCATGTCTAGTACCAGATGGATGGATCCTGAAGGACTATATCCAAGTGTGACATCTGGGCTCCACATGCAAGTTCACACACACACACACACACACACACACACACAAACACACACAAGTGTTTGTGCATGAACATTCCTCACACACATACATTTACACACACATGCACACAGGTATGAATGTGTACTAGCAGACCCCATACAGAAATGCTCATAACATGCACGCACATGCACACACACACAAACATACAAACACACACACACAAACATACATACACACAGAAACATACACACAGAGAGAGAAAGAGAGAGAGAGAGAGAGAGAGAGAGAGAGAGAGAGAGAGAGAGAGAGAGAGAGAGAGGGAATCTCATTTGATTCTGTAGTATAATTTAATCTTTAAACAAAACAATGTTTATTAATTTATTTTTGTAAAACCATTGCTGCTCAGAGTCAATCACTGATTCAGTGTTTACTTCCTGTTGTCTCACACCCATTAGCATAAAAATCATAAAACTCTCATTTAAAAAGTAAGTGTTCATTTTATAACCAGTTTGTACTCACTGTGTTTATTAAAATACATTAAAGAAGAAAAGGTGTCTGAGTCCACAAGTAACCATCTTGAATATGATGATCCCGTGAGTCTAAATTATAACTATGCAATTTTGGGGAGATAGATAATAAAATTTACATTAATTTAACTCCAAATTTATAATTCTTTTTTATTTTGTCTAATATATTCTTAATTAACATTTTACATGATTTCCACATTTCCAGGTTCCCCCCTCCCTGAAAGTCCCATAAGCCCTCTTCCCTCCCGCTGTTTCCCCATCCAGCCCTTCCCTCTTCCCTGGTATGGTATTTCCCTACACTGCTGCATTAAGCCTTTCCAGAATCAGGGGCCATTCCTTCCTTCTTCTTGGACATCATTTGATATGTGGACTGTATCTTAGGTAATCCAGTCTTCTAGGCTAATATTCACTTATTGGTGAGTGCATACCATGAGTGTTCTTTTGAGATTGGGTTACCTCACTTAGGATGATGTTCTCCAGCTCCATCCACTTGTCTAAGAAGTTCATGAATTAATTGTTTCTAATGGCTGAATAGTATGCCATTGCGCACGTGTGTGTGTGTGTGTGTGTGTGTGTGTGTGTGTGTGTGTGTGTTTTGTATCCATTAAGGGACATCTGGGTTCTTTCCAGGTTCTGGCTATTATAAATAGGGCTGCTAAGAACATAGTGGAACATGTATCCTTATTACATGCAGGGGGTTCCTCTGGGTATATGCCCAGGAGTGGAATAGCAGAGTCCTCCGGAAGTGTCATGCCCAGTTTTCTGAGGAACCACAAGACTGATTTCCAGAGTGGTTGTACCAACTTGCAATCCCACCAGCAGTGGAGGAGTGTTCCTCTTTCTCCACATCCTCGCCAACATCCTTGCTGTCTCCTGAGTTTTTTTTTTGTTTTTTTTTTTGTTTGTTTGTTTTTTTTTTGTTTTTTTTTTTTTGAGACAGGGTTTCTCTGTGTAGCCCTGGCTGTCCTGGAACTCACTCTGTAGACCAGGCTGGCCTCGAACTCAGAAATCCGCCTGCCTCTGCCTCCCAAGTGCTGGGATTAAAGGCGTGCGCCACCACCGCCCGGCGTCTCCTGAGTTTTTAATCTTAGCCATTCTGACTGGTGTGAGGTGGAATCTCAGGGTTGCTTTGATTTTCATTTCGCTAATGACTAATGATGTTGAACATTTCTTAAGATGCTTCTCAGCCATTCGAAGTTCTTCAGGTGAAAATTTGTTTAGCTCTGTACCTCATAGGGTTGTTTGGCTCTCTGGACTCTAACTTCTTGAGTTCTTTGTATATATTGGATATTAGCCCCCTGTCAGGTGTAGGATTGGTGAAAATCCTTTCCCAATTTGTTGTTTGCCATTTTGTCCACTTGACAGTGTCCTTTGCCTTACAGAAACTTTATAATTTTATGAGGTCCCATTTGTCAATACTTGATCTTAGAGCATAAGCTATTGGTGTTCCATTCAGGAACTTGTCCCCTGTGCCCATGTCCTCAAGGGTCTTCCCAACTTTCTTTTCTATTAGTTTCAGTGTTAGGCAACATATGGAGGTCAAAGGGATACAAATTGGAAAGGAACAAGTCAAACTATCACTATTTGCAGAAGCTATGATAGTATACTTAAGTGACCCAAAATACTCCATCAGGGAACTCCTACAGCTGATACACAACTACAGCAAAGTGGCTGGTTATAAAATGAACTCAAGCAAATCAGTAGCCTTCTTGTACTCAAAGGCTAATCAGGCTAAGAAATAAATTAGGGAAATGACACCCTTCACAATAGCCACAAACAATATAAAGTATCTTGTTGTGACTCTAACCAAACAAGTGAAAGATCTGTATGATAAGAACTTCAGGTCTCTGAAGAAGGAAATCAAAGAAGACCTCAAAAAATGAATAAAAATGAAAAAAAATCTTCCATGCTCATGGATTGGCAGGATTAATATTGTAAAAATGGCCATCTTACCAAAAGCAATCTACAGATTCAATGCAATCCCCACCAAATCCCAACTCAGTTCTTTATAGAGTTAGAAAGAGCGATTATCAAAGTCATCTGGAATAAGAAAAAAATCAGGATAGCTAAAACTATTCTCTATAGTAAAAGAACTTCTGGGACCTCTAGCAGTACTACAGAGCAATAACGTTAAAAACTGCATGGTATTGGTACAAGGACAGGCAGGTAGATGAATGGAATAGGATTGAAGACCCAGAAATGAACACACACAGATCTATGGTCACTTGATCTTTGACTAAAGACCTGAAACCCTAAAGTGGAAAAATGAGAGCCTTTTCAAGATATGGTACTGGCTCAACTGGAGGTCAGCTTGCAGAAGAATGCACAATGATCCATTCTTATCTTCTTGTATAATTCTTTATTATAAGTAGTATAAATATATATGTGTGTGTATACATATATATATATATGACTAAATGCTATGTGACATTCATAATTTTTTCAATATAATAAATTTTGATTTTTCCATATAATCCTTACAAAAATATCAAGCTAAATGGAAGCACAATCAATCTCCAATGGAAGTAAAATTGCCATCACCAAATACCAGGCCTCTCAAGAGAAATGCAAAACAGTCAAATTCAACAGCATTGAGAAAATAGCCCCTAAAGTAGGACCTCAAACACATTTCTTTTTTGCATCAGATTTTACAATTTAGATTTTGTTTCTGTAAACTATTTTGTTTATCTTTACATATTACTCGGGATCACACTGTAACATTTACCTTTAATGCTTTATTTCTCTGTTTTCCTCTTTGCTTTGACTCTTCCTTTCATATATTCAAAGTAATAAACACCTCTCTTGGCAGCCTATGCCATTCCTCTTTGTTAATTTCTTCTACAAAACTATTCATTTCCTGCATTTAGGTCTATGAATTACATACCTTTGTGGAATAAGAAGTTGTTATTATTAAGGTGTTTTATCTAACCTCCCCAAAATTTTGTCATAGAATAACATGTTTATGAAAGCTGAGGAGGTTTTAGCATGATTACGATTTGGTTATTCCACAGGAGAAAGATGCCATAGTATTAAAATAGATTCATTTTCTATAATAACCTTCAAGTCTTCTAATTCCTCCAATTCTCCCCTTTGGTTCATCTCAATAAATATGTCTTGAGCCACTAGAACTCTGGAGAGTCAACATGATTCATATCTGATACAAAGAAAGGTCTTCTTGAAACACCTGAGGCAGCAAGTTCCATATTTTACTAGTTTTATGACTCTTACACATATTTGACTTTAAGAATACTGCTGTTCTCTGCTGTGTCAAAATACATTTCTTGGTCTCCATTACCCTGTTAACCTGTTAATATTAACAAGATTAGAAGCTTGAGGTAAGAAATCTACTATTTTTGGTACAGATATTTTGTTTGTCTATTAGTTTTAAACTAATAACTAAAAATCATTTTGAAAATAGAGAAATGACATTTTACTTCTCTCATTGTCAATTTCTTCTTGGTTTCCTGTGTCACAGTTGAGTTCCTTGTCTCACAGTCATAGAATGAATAGTATAAAAAAGGAAGAAAGCATAATTTTACTAAGAGTTAGATTAGGAATTGGAGAGTTGGCTCAGTGGTTAAGAGCACTGAATGCTCTTCTAAAGGTCCTGAGTTCAAATCCCAACAACCACATGGTGGCTCAGAACCATCCATAAAGAGGTCTGATGCCCTCTTGAGCAGGGCGGTGGTGGCGTATGCCTTTAATGTGGTGGTAATCAATGTGGTAGAACTAATGTCAATGGCTAGAAATCAGTATATACTAATAATTTATTCTTACCAATGTCTTTTGCAGCAGCGCAGTAGTGGTACACTCCTTTAATCCCAGCACTTGGGAGGCAGAGGCAGGTGGATTTCTGAATTCGAGGCTAGCCTGGTCTACAGAGTGAGTTCTAGGACATCCACAGTTACACAGAGAAACCCTGTCTCGAATAAAACAGAGAGAGAGAGAGAGAGAGAGAGAGAGAGAGAGAGAGAGAGAGAGAGAGGGAGGGAGGGAAAGAGCGAGAGAGAGAAACAGCTTCCTGTAACAAAGAAGCATCTCAGAATAAATTGTCCACATTTATTATTGAAGCATAGAATTTTCTAAGTACTGACATAGAGGAATTTGTTCTGGTTGAATGTGAATTAGGCATTACATTGATTTATCCCTGGTTTGTTAATTTGTAGGTATATGGGGGATTCTCATTAGCCGAAGGATATACATACTATATAAGCTTTGGTATATAGTGTTGGTATTGCTCCATGTGTCTTCTGAAGGATCCATTATGTGAATGTGTGGATAGAAATAGACAATAGCCAGTTCATCAAGAGGAAGTATATCTACTCTTCTACATTTCTGCTATGTGGTAGGAAGATGAGGCCTGGAATCCAACCAAAGTACAAACCTACAAATTGCTGCATAAAGACAATGTGTGAGAGTCAGAGGTAATTTTCAAATAAGGATAATCAGACACTGGGAAATGACTAGATAGATGTAAGTGTAGGGGAATGCTAGGTCAGGGAAGTGGGAGTGGATGAGTTAGTGAGAAGAGTGAGGGGGGAAGGGATAGGGGGTTTTCAGATGGGGAACCATGGAAAGGGGATAACATTTGAAGTGTAAAGAAAGTATCTAATAAAAGAAGTGTGAAATCAACTTTATTCTTTTGTTTCTCTTGACTTAATCTTGTATACTTGAGTAAAAGATTGGGCACATCCCTAGACTACTTCACTAATAAGGTGAGTACCACATTTGAGTTTCATTTGGAAATTTTGAACAGGAATTACATTCAGTGACCCAATACAGTTGAACACAAGTCTATTCACTCTTTAAAACCAGTCAGTGAGCACAGTAGTAGGTGGGAAACTTGCATTATTTAAAAAAGAAAAAAATCTATATTTTTATGTACCTCAGAACAACTTGACAACACCAGATGTTCTAAAATTCTTTGCCATGTAGACTTTTATTGTTTGTGTTAATCAACAAGCTGAAAACATAGTCTTTTGTTAATCCTTGATATTGAAAACAATGTTGATACTAAATTGTATGTTGAGATAATATGTTTATTATATTTTAACCAATGTTTAGTCTTTGGACAAACTATTTTGAGAGCCTTAGAGCTTTAAAACTCCATGGTACCTAATCTTGTATACTTATTTATTTATTTGTTTACTTACTTAACTATTTACTGATTTATTTATATGAGGACAAAATGTCATTATTCTGCACTGTATCTGTAGAATACCTATCATTCCCTCCTGAGTGTTGAGATTACAGGCATTAACCACCCCATCTGGCTCTTTTTAGTCCTCTGAAATCAGAAAAATACATGTATTTCCATTTTTATAACATTATTAATTGACAAATCAGAAATGTTAATCATCCAAATAGTTTCACTATCATAGAGAGCTTTATTTTGAGCTGAAAATCAGAACAACACAAGAGTTTGGGCCTTTAAAATGCTTACATTTTTTTCATTTAATTTTTTTATACTTTTCTATTTCTATTTTTGAGAATATAATTAGAACATGTCTCCATTGCATTTCTTCAATTAAAACCATTTCACTACTGACAATTCAGGGCTTTATTTTTTACTAATTGCTATCACACACATATAAGTTACATAGTCCTTAATATAAGTTGTTCAGTATGATCTGTTAAGCTTTTTTGGTCTATTGCTCTATCAGTCTATGTTGAATATTGGTAAAATTCATTCTGCATTTATTGATAATTTATATTTCCTCAAATCACTTTGGACCCACATATTATTTCTATGGGCATATTATTTTTAATTTACATTGTTCATTACTGAATTGTTACATATATAAATTATAGAATGTTTCCCTAAAATGTAATAATAAATATAATGATAGGAAGAATAATAGAAAATTATATAATGCTTCAAAGTGTGCAATGAAAATAACTACAGGGTAAGATGTAAGTTCTCTAAAAATTACAGAAACAATATGCATATTAATGTATCTACAGTATTGGTAGAAAATTCTATTCAGTATAGTATTTAGCATTGTGTTTAATAAAGAATTAAAATTAAATATACTACACACTGGCATGTTGGTAATATAAGCAAGAGTTACATCAAAAGCATCAAGTATCAGGAACCACTCTGACTTTCATTCATTTTTGAAAAGTATACATGAACTTCTGATGGGAAATAACCTCTCCATATACTACAAACAAAGTGCCATTTCTATTGACTCTTTTTTTTTTCAAGGATGAAAATTTGAATCTGAAAGAATTCTGTAGAAGTAAACTTTCTTAAAATGTCAACTTCGTACTTTCAGCTCAATTAAGCAAACTAGCCCAAACCCCTTTACCTCATCACCTTTCATAGTAAGCCATTTAGTACATAAGTAACTCACTCTAACTACTCTCACGTATTAATTTTCTCATCGAGGACTACAGAAAATGCTGCCTGTGCTTTTTTTCTGTAGACCTGTTTTACATTACTTTCATTCTTAGACCTACACTCATGAGTTCCAGAATGGTGTCCTGTCACCTCTGAATCACATGGCATAATTACTAAAAGCTTTGTAGAAAATATTTTTATTCTTGACCATTTCTTAACATATCTAGCTTGTTCAAAATAATTGTTTCAGATATTTCCAAACAAACAAAAATATTCCATCTCCATGAATTTTAAAGGCAATTATTCAAAGCTCCAATATGTCTAGTTGTCTGGTATAGTCAAGTCTCCTTTAGTGACTCATGAAAATACTGGCTCTTAATTTTCATTGCACATGGGGAATGTCAACCGGCTTTGCAATAATAAACTCACCAAACTTTCCAAAACCTAGCTTTCCTTATAAAAGAAAGCTTCAGTGATGATATAACATATATGTCTCAATATAATTAATGACATACATAGTTCTTTTTTTGTTTTTTAATCATTTTTTTTATTTTCTATATTCTTTGTTTACATTCCAAAGGCTTTCCCCTTTCCCAGGTACCCCCCACCATATGTCCCATAATTCCTCTCCCCCCCCCATACATACATAGTTCTTACTTGTAAATCTTTTTGCATTTAAATTGTCCCTAACTAGCAAGGTAGCAGCCATGATTTTATGTTTGTATCATGAAATGATGCCAGCACAAACCTTATTTTGATGAAAGCTGTCTGCTTTTCCCAATAAGATTAAATGTAAAATCTCTTCCTAAACTCATATTCACCACTACAAAAATGATTTTAATAGTTGTCATAGATCAGTATGAGGAAATAATTATAAGTTCTCTCTATTTGGAATTCAATGCTTCTGTGATAATTGATATTTGAGAGATTATAAATCATACAGTCATTTTGTTGAAATACCACTTTTAGTAAAAAAATAAATTCATATTGATGGTAACATTTACCATTGAACAATATTATAATTTTAAAACATTATTACAAATGTATCTCTTTTAGATGCTGTTCTTTATCCTACTTGCTAAAAGCTCCCTTCTTTAAATAGTTCTCCTATGCTTTTAACTGAGGTTAAAATCTGTTACTCATTTAATATAAAAGATTTATCTTCAGCATGTACATGTATATATTTTATAGTTTTGATTAATATTTTCCCATACCTTAGATTTGCTTTCTATTAATGACCAAAAAGCTACCAAACCTTATTTTTAAAGTACTTGCAAAATTATACAAATTAAAATTTGTATTTTCATTTCAGTGTGCTGGTAATAATCCAGAAAATGAAATGGAAGATTCAAGGAATGAAATTTTTAAAGCTTCCATAATGCAATCAATAGAAACAACAACAACAAAAAATCCCTCAAGCTGCCTCTTATTTTCATAAGCTAAATAAAGCATTTGTTTTTTTTTAAAGTATATTTTTCCAGCCATTTAAGAATTTATTTCCATCATCATGATTTAGGGACCTCAAAATGGCCATTAGGAATGCCAGGACAGGGGACTTGAGAGATGGCTCACTGGCTAAGAGCACTGACTGTTCTTCTGAAGGTCATGAGTTCAAATCCCAGAAGCCACATGGTGGCTCATGACCATCCACAAAGATATCTGACTCCCTCTTCTGGTGTGTTTGAAGACAGCTGCAGTGCACTTAGATATAATAATAAATAAATCTTTTTTTAAAAAAGAACAACAACAACAACAAAAAAAGAAGGCCAGGATAGGGAAGCAGGAGTGGGTGGGTTAGTGAGCAGGGGGAGGGGGAATGGGATAAGGGGTTTTTGGTGGGGAAAAGTGAAATGTAATTAAAGAAAATACCTAATAAAAATGGAAATTGTAAGTCACTTTAGGCTTTTAATACAGAAGGTTTTCTCTGTGGAAGCCAATGGGCTGACTTCCAAGCACGTTCCTTATGTCAGAGACAGTACAGAGAGAACCTTACTATTACTGAGTGTTCAAACATTATTATCATAAAGCCTATTAACAGAATGTTGCCTTATAAAAACCCTGTCAACAAGTACCTAGTAAATAAAACACTGAGAATCTGACATCTAGGAAAATGGATTTTGTCACTATGATAGTTAATAGGAATTTATATCTAACTATGTCATATAAAGAAACAAGGGACTTTACTCATCACCACAAAGATAATTGAGAAAAGAGCATTTATTTTACCAGAAGAATGAAGTCAGTAAACTCCAAAAAATATTCCTTAAACTGTTCTTCAATTACAGATGTTTTATTGATACTAATTGAAAGGTTATGAGTTCTATGAACAGGAGAGTCACATAATAAACTTACAAGCTTTACCAGAAAGAAAAAGATAATTGCATAAATGTTAGGGTGTAATTTAATGCTGGGGTGAGCAGCAACATCAGAGAAGACTTGTCAGGAATGTGACATTGACATTCTCTACCACAGTCTAGTGGTTTATTTATATAATTGGACAAGGAAATATAGGAAATAATAATTATGATAATGACCACAGAAGGCTTATATATATATGATATACTCATTGCTTTTTGGAAGGATATTGACAAGAACAAAGAAAAATGGAAGAAAGCAGTAATTTAAATGCAAATTACGAGGCACCTGACTTAAGGATGGAGATACATAATTAAATAGGGAAGAATACGATAGTAAATTAGCTTGGAAAAAGTACTGCGTAATTGTTGAAACACAAATTTATTGCAAGTATTTCCCCAGAGACCAATAGAAGGGGAAAATGGGTTCCATGGAGAGCAGGGTAGGGAGGGAAATAAGACAAATATGATATGTAAGTAAAAAGAAGGCTCCTGAGAGAAAGAATTAAGTTGGGGGGTACTAGGAGATGTAGTTGTTGGAGGAGATCAACTAAACTGAGGATGAGCAGTGGAGGATCCATGAGGACACCTCCTTATCTGTAAACTTTTGGTTTTTTCTAATGTAGTTAAGCTTCATTTATACACCTTCTTTGGAGAAATATTTGAGCCCCTTGTTTTAATTGGCCGATTCAATTAAGTTATCAATCGTTTATTTAGTTTGATTATTTGGGGTTTTTAATTTGGTTTTTACATCAAAACCTAGGCTAAAAATTCTACAAGATAAAGATTGTCAGACTGAATCATAAGCCTAAAGCAAAACAAAACAAACAAAAAAACAAATTTAAATAATACATTGCCTAAAAGTGTTGAGAAATAGAAAAGAATATGTCAAGTAGTACATTTTTTAAAATGTGATATAACTCTGCTATTATAAATGATAAACAAAATTTGCTACAAATATTAATTGAAGTAGGGTGATTCACAATGATAAAAATTGTAACTCAATAATGAGACACACTGAATCTTCACAAGACAAGATAATAAATATATATACAACTTACAAAATTGCATGTTTGTGTGCATACGAATAATGATTTAAAATGAGTCACACTTAATTTTTTAATTTATTTTTTTTTAATTTTCTATATTCTTTGTTTACATTCCAAAGGCTTTCCCCTTTCTCAGGCCCCCCCTCACCATGTGTCCCATAAGTCCTCTCCCCCCGCCCCCCTCCCATTCCCCAATCACCCTTGAACCATTTCCCTGTTCTGGTACTCTCCTGCAAAACTGGAACCAGCCTTTTCTTTTTGGGACCAGTGTCCTCTCCTTCCTTCTTCTTGGGAATCTTTTGATTTGCTAATTGTGCCTTGATTATTCAGAGCTTCTGGCTATTCTAAATAAGGCTGCTATGAACTTAGTGGTATGTACTTATTCATTTGTATGTATACCACATGCCAGGAGAGGGAGTCAGATGCCCCTAAACTGGAGTTATAGGTGGTTGTGAGCTTCAGACAGGAGTGCTGACAGTCAGACTTCAATTCTCTATATGAGTAGCAAGTGCTCTTTAGAGCAGAGCCATCTCTCTGGCACATTAAGTCACCTTCCATGTTTGTAGTTCCATGGTTTACTACCTTGAGTGTAGCATTTTGTTTGTTCTTTTTCTTTATATTTTATCTGGGATTCTTCAAGTGACTATTATCTGTATGAGAGAAAATAAGACAAGTGCTCGGGCTTCCTCTGTGCCTGTCTCTGCTCACTGTGCCGTCTTGTGCAAAGTTCATAGGGTCCAATTCTGTGCAGCACCCTGTTCCTCTAGCATCCTGGGAGGAAGGCTATAGGATGAAGTTTATCAACAGCATCTTTTCTAACCCAGTTAGCTCCCAAATAATTGGGATCTAAACCTATCGATCTATTCATCAACTTTTAAGCACAATAACTGAGCAGATAGTCCTAACCCTCTATACCATTTCAGCTATTTCCAAGCCACATTCCCCTAGTTACTTGCATTCAGGCCTCTCCTTTGCAAGCTCTGCTCCAGCTGTTGCTCTTATGGAGAACTTCCTTGGTGACTCTTCCTAGTGGATACCTCATGGCAACAGTCTTCTTCTACTTGCCTCATGGCCCTTCATCTTCTGTACCCTCACCTGCCTCATGGGGAATTCTCTCTTATTTCTTTTCTTCCCAGATCCCAGGCTGGAATGGAAGTCAGCTTATCTATCTCTTCTTCATTGGCTGTTCAGTCTTTTATTAAGCAATCAGAGAAAACTGCGGTGCATTCTTTATACCACATTGATAAAAGAGATACTTCATACTCATGACAATGCAGGTGTTCAGAATGTAAAGAGATCTAATGGCTCAGAAATCAGCATCTAGATATATGGTGCACAAGACCCTCTTCCAAGAGAGGGCTGCTAAAGAACAGTTTGGAAGTCTAGGTGCAGACAGTCCAGTTGAGAATTAGGTCCATTTCCTGTTAAGGGTCAAGTTGCTCTACACTTCTTTGAATCCATAACTCTTGGTAAGGAACTTCTGGATGTGTTTTTTCTATCTCCTAAGGAAGTTCTCATCCAAAGCAAAATAACTTTGCCAGACTGCTTCTTGAAGCTTGTGAAAGCTTGAAGAACTCTTCTCACTTAGAACTCCAATAGTCCCCTTGAGCTCACTTTGTAAATCTCCTTAAAACATGTTGATTTTTTTGAAGTCTGAGGGAGGAGGACTCTTTTGAGCTAGAGGTCAATCTGCAAAAACATAACCACAGAATATTCTCAGACTGTTTCTCATTAGTTAAGGATATCCATTAAGCTCTATTTTGATAAGCTTTTCTTAGCCAGATAGGTTTTAAAATTTATAGGGGAAAAAGGCCATCTTAATTAGAAATTTTCTATAAATGTATTATTTATAAATAAGACCTTGTTTTACACTTTAGTGGTTTTTAGAACTCTTCGTATTTTCTTTCGGTTCAGTGACAAGAAAGTGCAAAAAAGTTCTCCATTTTGATCTTGGATTTCAACCTGTGGGTTGTGAACCCTTTGGGGTCACATATATCCTGCCTATCAAATATTTACATTATTATAAAAAAGTTGAAAATTATAATTATGAGATAACTATAAAATAATTTTGTGGTTGGGGTCACCACAACATGGGAAACTACTTAAGGATGGCAGCATTAGGAAGGTTGAGAACTACTGTTTGAGATCACTATCTATTCGTAGTACATAGTACTTATTAATCCAGCTTGCTGATGCTGCCCAGCTCCTGGGTACAGGTGGGGCCCTGGCGGACCTCCTGGGTATATACCCAGAGGATTCTCCAGCATGGAATAAGGACACATGCTCTACTATGTTCATAGAAGCCCTATTTATAATAGTCAGAAGCTGGAAAGAATCCAGATGTCCCGCAACAAAGGAATGGATACAGAAAATGTGATATATTTACACAATGGAATACTACTCAGCTATTAAAAACAATGTATTCCTGAAATTCTTAGGGAAATGGACAGAACTGGAAAATATCACCCTAAGAGAGGTAACCCAATCACAGAAGAACACACATGGTATGCACTGACTGATAAGTGGATATTAGCACAGAAGCTCAGAATACCCAATACACAATTCACATATCAAATGATGCCCAAGAAGAAGGAAGAACAAAGTATAGATACTCTGGTCCTTCTTAGAAGGGAGACCAAATACCCACAGAAGGAGATAGAGTCAAAGTGTCTACACTTTCCCTCAGTGTCTGAGGGAAAGATCATCAAGAGACTATCCCAACTAGTGATCCATCCCATATACAGTTAAAAAATCCAGACACTATTATCGATGTCCACAAGTACTTGCTGACTGGAACTGGATATAGCTGTCACCTGGGAGGCTCTGCTAGTGCCTGACAAATATAGATGGAGACACTTTCAGCCAACCATTGAACTGAGCACAGGATCCCCAATGGGGGAGCTAGATAATAGACCCAAGGAGCTGAAAGTGTTTACAGCACCATAGGAGGAACAATGATATGAGCCACCTAGTACTCCCAGAGCTCACAGGGAAATAAAAATATTAACCAAATAGTATCCATGGTATTGCCCATGGCTCCAGATGCATAGGCAGCAGAGGATGGCCTTGTTGGATATCAAATGGAGGAGAGGGCATTGGTCCTGGAAAGGCTTGATGCCACAGTGTAGGGGAATACAGAGGGAAGTGGAAGAGTGTTGATTAGGGGAAGAAGAGGAGGGGAGATGGCTTATGGAATTTTGGGGTGGGGACAAGGAAAGGGGAAATCACTTGAAATGTAAATAAAGAATATATCTAATAAAATAATAATAATAAGGAAAATAATCCATCTTACTGTTAGTGAATAAAGGCACTTAAGCTACGTTCTATGTGCTAAGACTCTGCTAATGAAGTATATCCCAGCACTTCTATAATCAATATATGTGATCCCCCTTCCAAGATTAATTATGTGTCTTTGTTAGTCTTCACAAATAACATTCACATTATTTGGTTTGGCCAATGATATCTATGAATAACCAATTGTAAGTCAATGCCACAAATCTGTGATGTTTATTTTATTTCAGTATTTGCTTTGGAGGTCTGAGTTCTGAGTGTTTAGATATTTCTAGTAAAGAATGTGTGGACTGTAGTGGTTTAGAACTTTAATCTTTCATTTTCTCACAATGCCGGGTTGTTAACTTTCTCTGAGTTCTTATAAGTGGTAGGTTTTTTACAAGGAATCATCAATGGATTTGTCTAAGATACTCAGTTAAAAGGAGGCCAAGAAAACAGCGGGCACACTGGAGGCAGTGAGCGGCTGGAATCAGGTGCGTGGCCAGAGTTATAGCTTAGCTTAGCTCTGCAGGAGATCCGGGCACAGAAAGCTCAGCTGCGGGTGCAGACTACTGGCCGGGACCAGCTCTCTGAGCGGACTACCAGCGAGGGGCCACCGGGCCGCCTCGGGGCACAGCTCGGAACTCTAGCAGCTGGAGTCAGGGGCCTGGACTCAGAGCGAGTATAGTCCAGCACAGACAAGCTGCCAGAAGGGATCTGTCTCCTGGGGACAGGCGTGCTGTGCTTTCAGCAGGGCGCCATCTACAATAAGACCAACTAACTCCAGAGATAAAGAGATGGCAAAAGGCAAACGTAGGAACATTATTAACAGAAATCAAGGCAATATGGCACCATCTGAACCCAATTCGCCAACCACAGCAAGTCCAGGATACCCCAGCACACCAGAAAAACAAGAGTTAGATATAAAAGCACAGGTCATGATGCTCCTAGAGGAACACAAAAAAGACATAAACAAATCTCTTAAAGAAATGCAGGGGAACATCAATAGGGTAGAAGCTCTTACAATCCAAACACAAAAAACACTTAAAGAACTCCAGGAGAATATGGGCCATCAGACAGAAACCAATAAAGAGGAAATGAGAAAATCAGTTAAAGAAATGCAGGAGAACTTGAAACAACAGGCAGAAGTCATGAAAGAGGGAGCACAAAAATATATTAAAGAATTACATGAAAACACAAACAAACAAATGATGGAACTGAGCAAAACCATCCAAGATCTGAACACAGAGGTAGAAACAACTAAGAAATCACAAAAGGAGGCAACCTTGGAGATAGAAAACCTTGGGAAGAAATCAGGGGTCATAGATGCAAACATAAACAACAGAATACAAGAGATAGAAATAAGAATCTCTGATGCTGAAGATAACATAGTTACCATTGACTCCACAGTCAAAGAAAACGCAAAATCCAAAAGGCTTGTAACCCAAAACATCCAGGAAATCCAGGACACAATGAGAAGACCAAACCTAAGGATTATAGGGATAGATGAGAGTGAAGATCTACAACTTAAAGGGCCAGCAAATATCTTTAACAAAATTATGGAAGAAAACTTTCCTAACTTAAAGAGAGAGATGCCCATGAATATACAAGAAGCCTACAGAACTCCAAACAGACTGGACCAGAACAGAAACACCTCCCGTCACATAATAATCAAAACCCCAAATGTACTAAACAAAGAAAGAATATTAAAGGCAGTAAGAGAAAAGGGCCAAGTAACATATAAAGGAAGACCTATCAGAATCACACCAGACTTCTCTCCAGAAACCATGAAAGCTAGAAGATCCTGGGCAGACCTCATGCAGACCCTAAGAGAAAACAAATGTCAGCCAAGACTACTATACCCAGCAAAACTCTCAATCAACATAGATGGAGAAATCAAAATATTCCATGACAGGACCAAATTTACACAATATCTTTCCACTAACCCAGCGCTACAAAGGATAATAGGAGGAAAACTCCAACACAAGGAAGGGAATGGCACCCAAGAAAAAGCAAGACAGTAAACTTCTTCCATCAAACTCAAAGGAAGATAACTATTCAAAAACAAAAATAACATCAAAAATGTCAGGAAGTAATAATCTCTATTCCTTAATATCTCTTAACATCAATGGACTCAACTCCCCAATAAAAAGACATAGACTAACAGACTGGATACGGAAACAGGACCCTACATTTTGCTGCTTACAGGAAACACACCTCAGAGTCAAAGACAAACACTACCTTAGAGTAAAAGGATGGAAGACAATTTTGCAAGCAAATGGTCACAGGAAGCAAGCTGGAGTAGCCATTTTAATATCCGATAAAATTGACTTCCAACCCAAAGTCATCAAAAGAGACACAGAAGGTCACTTCCTGCTAGTCAAAGGAAGAATCCACCAAGAGGAACTCACAATTCTAAACATCTACGCTCCAAATGTAAGGGCACCCTCATTTGTAAAAGAAACCTTACTAAAGCTCAAAGCACACATTGCACCTAACACAATGATTGTGGGGGACCTCAATACTCCACTATCTACAGTGGACCGACCAGGAAAACAGAAACTAAACAGAGACACGGAAAAACTCATCGAAACTTTGGAGCAATTGGATTTAACAGATATATATATATATATATAGAACATTTCACCCTAAAGCAAAAGACTATACCTTTTTCTCAGCCCCTCATGGTACCTTCTCCAAAATCGACCATATAATTGGACACAAGACAGATCTCAACAAATATAAAAAGATTGAACTAATCCCATGCCTCTTATCAGATCACCATGGAGTAAGAGTGTTCTTCAATAGAAACAAAAACAACAGAAAATCCCCATACGCTTGGAGGCTGAACAATATTCTACTCAATGATACCTTAGTCCAGGAAGAAATAAAGAAAGAAATCAAAGAATTCTTAGAACTTAATGAAAATGAAGGCACAACATACCCAAATCTATGGGACACAATGAAAGCAGTGCTTAGAGGAAAACTCATAGCCCTGAGTGTCTCCAAAAAGAAACAGGAGAGAGCATATACTAGCAACTTAATGGCGCACTTGAAAGCTCTGGAACAAAAAGAAGCAATTTCACCCAGGAGGAGTAGAAGACAGGAAATCATCAAACTCAGGGCTGAAATCAATCAAGTTGAAACAAAAAGAACCATACAAAGAATCAACAAAACCAGGAGCTGGTTCTTTGAGAAGATCAACAAGATAGATAAACCCCTAGCCAGACTTACTAAAGGGCACAGAGACAGTATTCAAATTAACAAAATTAGAAATGAAAAGGGAGATATAACAACAGAAACTGAGGAAATTCAAAAAATCATCAGATCCTACTACAAAAACCTATACTCAACACAACTGGAGAATCTGGAGGAAATGGACAATTTCCTCGACAGTTACCAAATACCAAAATTAAACCAGGATCAAATAGATTGTCTAAACAGACCCATAACCCCCAAAGAAATAGAAGGGGTCATAGACAGTCTTCCAACCAAAAAGAGCACAGGACCAGACGGTTTTAGTGCAGAATTCTATCAGACCTTCAAAGAAGTCCTGATACCGATACTCTTCAAATTATTCCACAAAATAGAAACAGAAGGAACACTACCCAACTCATTCTATGAATCCACAATTACCCTGATACCAAAACCACACAAAGATCCAACCAAGAAAGAGAACTACAGGCCAATTTCTCTTATGAATATCGATGCAAAAATACTAAATAAATACTTGCCAACCGAATCCAAGAACACATCAAAACGATCATTCACCATGATCAAGTTGGCTTCATCCCAGGGATGCAGGGATGGTTCAATATACGGAAATCCATCAACGTAATCCACTACATAAACAAACTCAAAGAAAAAAAAAACCACATGGTCATCTCATTGGATGCTGAAAAAGCATTTGACAAAATTCAGCATCCTTTAATGATAAAGGTCCTAGAAAGAACAGGAATTCAAGGCCCATATCTAAACATAGTAAAAGCAATATACAGCAGACCAGTAGCCAACATCAAGGTAAACGGAGAAAAACTCAAAGCAATCCCTCTAAAATCAGGGACTAGACAAGGCTGTCCCCTCTCACCATATCTCTTCAATATAGTGCTTGAGGTACTAGCTAGAGCAATTCGACAACAGAGGGAAGTCAAAGGGATACAAATCGGAAAGGAAGAAGTCAAACTATCACTATTTGCAGATGCTATGATAGTTTACTTAAGTGACCCAAAAACCTCCACCAGAGAACTCCTGCAACTGATAAACAACTTCAGCAAAGTGGCTGGCTATAAAATCAACTCAAGTAAATCAGTAGCCTTCCTATAAGCGAAGGATAAGCAGGCCGAGAAAGAAATTAGGGAAATGACACCCTTCACAATAGCCACAAATGATATAAAGTATCTTGGAGTGACGCTAACCAAACATGTGAAAGATTTATACGACAAAAACTTCAGGTCTCTGAAGAGGGAAATTGAAGAAGACATCAGAAAATGGGAAAATCTTCCATGCTCGTGGGTTGGCAGGACTAATATAGTCAAAATGGCAATCTTGCCCAAAGCAATATACAGATTCAATGCAATCCCCATCAAAATCCCAACTCAGTTCTTCATAGAGTTAGAAAAAGCAATTCTCAAATTCATCTGGAATAACAAAAAACCCAGGATAGCTAAAACTATCATCAACAGCAAAAGAACTTCTGGGGGAATCAATATCCCGGACCTCAAGCAATATTACAGAGCAGTGGTATTAAAAACTGCATGGTATTGGTTCAGTGACAGGGAAGCGGATCAATGGAATAGGATCGAAGACCCAGAATTGAACCCACACATCTATGGCCAATTGATCTTCGACAAAGGAGCTGAAAACATCCAGGGGAAAAAAGATAGCCTTTTCAACATATGGTGCTGGCTCAACTGGAAGTCAACATGCAGAAGAATGAGAATTGATCCACTCTTATCTCCTTGCACTAAACCCAACTCCAAGTGGATCAAGGATCTCCACATAAAACCAGACACACTAAAACTAATAGAAAAGAAACTGGGGAAGACCCTTGAAGACATCGGCTCAGGGGAAAAATTCCTGAACAGAACACCAATTGCTTATACTCTAAGAACAAGAATAGACAAATGGGACCTCATAAAACTAAAAAGTTTCTGTAAGGCAAAAGACACTGTCAAAAGGATATATCGGCAACCAACAAATTGGGAAAAAAATCTTCACCAACCCCACATCCGACAGAGGGCTAATCTCCAATGTATACAAAGAACTCAAGAGGTTAGACCCCAGAAAACCAAATAACCCTATCCAAAAATGGGGTACAGAGCTAAACAGAGACTTTTCACCTGAAGAAATTCGGATGGCTGAGAAAAACCTTAAAAAATGTTCAACATCACTAGTCATTAGGGAAATGCAAATTAAAACAACCCTGAGATTTCACCTCATACCAGTCAGAATGGCTAAGATTAAAAACTCAGAAGACATCAGGTGTTGGCGAGGATGTGGAGAAAGAGGAACACTCCTCCACTGCTGGTGGGAATGCAAGCTGGTACAACCACTCTGGAAATCAGTATGGCGGTTCCTCAGAAAACTGGGCGTGATACTTCCGGAGGACCCAGCCATACCACTCCTGGGAATATACCCAGAAGATTCACCAGCATGCAATAAGGATACATGCTCCACTATGTTCATAGCAGCCTTATATATAATAGCCAGAAGCTGGAAAGAACCCAGATGTCCCTCAACAGAGGAATGGATACAAAAAATGTGGTATATATACACAATGGAGTACTATTCAGCCATTAGAAACAATGAATTCATGAAATTCTTAGAGAAATGGATGGAGCTGGAGAACGTCATACTAAGTGAGGTGACCCAGTCTCAAAAGAACACCCATGGTATACAGTCACTGATAAGTGGATATTAGCCTAGAATCTTGGAACACCAAAGACACAAATCACATATCAAGTGATGTCTCACAAGAAGAAAGGAGTGGACACTGGTGCTAGAATGGACCAAAACATCATTGTGGGAGAGTACAAGAACAGTAAAGTGGGAGGGGGTGGATGCGGGATCAAGGGGAGGGAAAAGGACATGTGGGACCTTTGGGGGTAGGGAACCAGAAAAAGGGAAATGAATTGTAAATATAGAATATATACAATAAAAAAAAGAAATGCAAGTAAAGAAAATATCCAATGGGGGAAAAAAAAAGGAGGCCAAGACTCAGCTGAACTTAATACTTTTTCCAAAAGAGTGTTCTAAGATAGCAAAGTTATCCACATAGAATGTTCTGCATCTGAGTTCAGCCTTAGTAATGCAAAAACAAAAGGCAAAATTAAACTCTCTATGTGTAAAATACAGCTTGTACTACATCATTTCTATCAGAAAACTCACATACCCAAGAAATTGGAAGACAGAGCAGTTACTAAAGGAATGAGGAAAATCACATCTCAATGTACTAAAGAGTTATCTCACTTAGGATGATATTTTCCAGTTCCACCCATTTGCCTAAGAATTTCATTAATCCATTGTTTTTAATAGCTGAGTAGTATTCCATTATGTAAATATACCACATTTTCTGTATCCATTCCTCTGTTGAGGGACATCTGGGTTCTTTTCAGCTTCTGGCTATTATAAATAGGGTTGCTATGAACTTAGTGGAGCATATCATCCTAAATGAGGTAACCCAATTGCAAAAGAACACACATGATATGCACTCACTGATAAGTGGATATTAGCCCAGAAGCTAGGAATACCCAAGACACAATTCACATAGCAAATGATGCTCAAGAAGAAGGAAGGAGAGACCCCTGGTCCTGGAAAGGCTCCTTGCAGCTGTGCAGGGGAATACAATGACAGGGAAGGAGGAGGGGGTTGATTGGGGAACAGGGGAAGGGAAGAGGTCTTATGGGACTCTCAGGGAATGGGAACCAGGATAGGGAAAATCATTTGAAATGTAAATAGAGGATATATCTAATAAAAATGACTAAAATTTTAAAAGGGGGGATACTAAAGAAAAGAGTGAGAGGAGGCTTTGCTGTCACTGATTTACATTCAAAATAAGCATTGGGAAGCTATATGGAACTAATAGGAAAAAATTTTAAGTTGATGAAAATAACTGGAACAATTCACATGAAAAATGGACAGATGCTGAATCGTGGTACTTAGAATTTTAAAAAGATTGACAGCTTGGATGTTAAAAATATGTTAGAATAAAATTGACAGTTAATTGACATGATCATGGGAGAGTATGACAGATTTTGACTGAAAATATTTTGATGTTCGTGACAGCAGAGTACATTTAAGTTTAAGGAGAAGAAAGGTTTTAAGATTTTAAATTTGATTTATGTCCTGAACCTTTGAGAAGAGTCCTAGTAAGATGAGTAATATCTCTTCTGTCCTGACGACACTCTTCAAAGGACCTAGAGATGAATCTGTATATAACACACAAGTGTGCAAAGGACACAGAAATATAGACAAATAAGGAGAAATAAAAACATATGTACAGTGAATTATGGGTAGGAGTATTCAGAAATTATAGGAATTAGGACACAGGCATCTTTGGATCCTGGTAATATTATATGGCCTATCAGCAAAAATATGTTAAACATTTGAACAATTTTAAATTGCTAGTCATGTACGAAAAAAATAATTTTAATGGTACATTCTATTCAGTAGACCGGAAAACTGTCATTCATTTCATGTTAAGATAATTATAATAAATAAATGGCTTTAAAAGGCATGGACTAGAGGAGTGATTGAGAGGCCAAAGCACTTGCTGTTCAATCCTGATGATCTGAGTTTGGATTTCCCGAGCCCACATAAGAAAACAGATGAAAGAGAATAAGCATTTATACTCACAGTTTAAACCTGCCAAGAGATGGAGGTCAAAGGATGATCATCAGAAGCCTGCATGCCCTACAAGTTGGGTACCTATAGCCATGAAGAAAGAGACAGACTATCTCAGGTAAGTCACTAGCAAATGCTGGCATCCAAGACTGTCCTCCCACCTGTACACACATGCAATGGTGTTTGCTTTCTTGCACTTCCACACAAAAACATACAAGTATACATACATATGACACACATGTGAATACACACATACATACACATACACACACAGCAAAAATATCACTAGAAAATTATTTAACATAGAGAACCATCAAAGTGAAATATATCTACACTTTTTTATTTAAAAGATGCATAATTGTGTTTGTGTGTGTGTGTGTGTGTGTGTGATAAATTCCATGAACTCTAGCATTGGTAAAAATCTTTCATACAATATCTTTTATTTTAATATCATACAAAATCTTTCATTTAATGATATCCTGCATTTTTTTTTAGTTTCTACTTAGCCAAACTCTTCAATTCAGTGCCCATGTTTCTTTCTTCCTTCTCATCACCTCTATCATCTCACGTCTCAAGCATCATCTCATTTTTTTAAGAAGATCAGGAAGCAGACAACGAACAATTTGGTATGGAGATGTCTAGTGTAGTCTCTTTCAGAAAATAAATTCTAGCCGGGCGGTGGTGGCGCACGCCTTTAATCCCAGCACTTGGGAATCAGAGGCAGTTAGATTTCTGAGTTCAAGGCCAGCCTGGTCTACAAAGTGAGATCAGGACAACCAGGGTTACACAGAGAAACACTGTCTTGAAATAACAAAAAAATAAAAACAAACAAAAACAAAACAAATTAAAAAACAGAAAATAAATTCTAGTTTCAGTATCTTATTTTTTCGATTCCACATTAAATTATGAGAAGCAATCAGATAATGTTAAGAAAAATGTCTAAACTAAGTATTCTGGTTTTAGAAAATACTAATTTTCCTATGGGCTATTCCGTGTTCCCCACCCCCCCACTATATATTTAGCAGAGGACTACCTTGTCTGTCTGCAGTGGGAAAGGGTAAGCTTAATCCTATAGAAACTTGATGTAACATGGGAGGGGAATGTTAGATAAATAAAATAATTAAAAAGAGAAAATACTCATTTCCAAGTTTATGTTTATGTGTGTATATATGCATGCCTATGTGTGAATGCACTTATTTGTGGAGGGGCCCTCAGAAGCCAAGGAGTTTCAAGTCCCATGGAGTTGTAGTACAAGTAATTATAAACCATCCCCTGTGGATATTGAGAAAGAAACTCTAGGCCTCTGTATCAGCATTTCTTAAATCCTGAGTCATCTTTTCAGTCTCTCTCTCTCTCTCTCTCTCTCTCTCTCTATATATATATATATATATATATATATATATATATATATATATATAGACAGGAGTTTTCTTTGTAGCCCTGGCTGTCCTGAAACTCACTCTGTAGAACAGGCTGGCCTCAAACACAGAAACCCAAGTTTCTTGGCCTCTGCCACCCAAGCGCTGGGATTAAAGTCATGTGCCACCACTGCACAGGCCCATAAAAACATATTCTTAATAGTAACAAATTAACTACAAGTGTGAGACCCATGTCTATTTTCCACAAATATTGAAATATCTATTCAAAAATTTGGTTGCCTTTAAGACTATTATTTTCTATGAATACTTAATAAAGTGTATGTAAACCTACTCTAACTTCCTTGTGTAATTCCTACTAATTTTTTTCCCAAAATGCAAACAAATAAATGAGAGTTGAACTGATAAATTTGTTAAATTCTATATTTTTGTCAAACCATATAAAATGATTTTTAATAAATCCAGCCATAATTAGTGGATTTGAAGTAAAATGCACATAAGCTAACTTTTGACCCATGATAGAAGTTTTAAAACTGAATGAGGCCAGAGAGTCAATTCATACATCTTATGTATTAAAAGATTACCATGGTTGTATGCTCAGAAATCCTATTAATTTCAATTTTTCTAATCTGGTACTTCTCAGTTCTTGTTATAAAGGGTTGTTGTGTTCTGTGGGAGAGATTGATAATATTATCTCTCTGTATTAACTTAATTAAAACAAAAACTCCATGACTGCTTCAACTCTGCCTCAACAAATCTACCCATTAACTGAATTGAAATCACAAGGCATTCATTCAGGAAACTTGTTTCTCTTTTATTTCTTTGCTAGCTAGGTAGTAGCACACTTCAAGTGAATTCAAACTATCAAGCCCTTAAGGGCTTTGAGTAATTACTTTTGGGACATGCAATGAATGTAAACCAAGTCCCAGGATATCCCAATGTCAAACATTTTCTATTGTATTTAGTCATTGAATTTTTTCTTATCTATATTTCTGCTATCTTTTAGACTATCAAACTCTGAGAACTTTAATAAAATAATCTCACTTAGAAGTGCTTCACTTATAGAGTAATTAATTATAGTGCTATGTATAATAGGAACAAATGTATAATAGGAACAACAGTAAATTCAATGGTAATGTGTGATAGCTTCTGAACTCATATTCAATATAATATAATTCTATTATAAACTATTTTTTAGCAATATTGATACATATGATTCATCAAAATCCCATGAACCTTCCTATGTCTTCCAACATTAAATTCCTTATGATGTGGCCCTGTGACTGTCTTCTTGAGTAGAACGTAAAAAGTACTACTGTGTCAAAGTTCTGTTATGGAGAAACGGTGCTCCATTGGGCCTTGGTCATCTGTCTTTGCTCTTGCTGAGTGGACAATTGAAGTTATCTAGAAATAGACTTTGTGATGTCCAGAAAGGTTTATAAGACAGAGTTTCATTTCCTGAGGTAACAGCAGAGAGAGGGCATTCCCTTTTATGCATTTCAGATTTATGTGACTGAGAAATTAGTTGTTCATCTGCCAAGCCATTGTAATGAGAGTTTGGATGCAAGGGTAGCCTAACTTTGCCAGATAAATATAGTGGATCTACAACCCCATCAAAATCACAAAGGTTTAGACACTGTATTTCTTTACCTACATGTGAAGAAATTAAAATACATTTACTTAATAAAAAATTAGGGACGTTCACTAAAATGGTAGGGATATTATATCAACAAATAAAATGCATATGAAACTAGATAAAACATAGTATTTATTTAACATACAAAATAGAAAGATTAAAGTGCTGTGAATGACTTCTTAAAATAAGTAAAAGACAATCTGAGGTAAATCATCTTAGCAAATGATTCTTCTAAACTGTCTAACCCAAAATTCATTTGAATCACTCAGAGCAGGAAGTGATGATGAATATTTTCCATTAAGAAACTTTCATTAGAAAACTATTGTATCAATGTTCTTCAGAATCAGCACGAATGAACACAGGGCAGGAAGGAGTTCAATGGGTACTCTTGAGTGAAGTTTATGAAACAATTTATGATAGACCTATTGACAAAGGCACTGTGTGAACTCTTCATAATTGTGATTTATTTCAGAAAGCAAAGGAGATTATACACAAAATACTAAAGAAAATGGTATTAATAAAGTTAAAGAAATCAGAATAAGATTTTAAAAGGTCTCAGAATTTGCATTTTTCATTGTTTTAATAGATAATAGAAGTATTATGAGCCATTCCCTCCAGGATTTAATCATAGCAAGGAGAGACTTTTCCTGAAGTTCAAATGAGTGGCGCAGAAAATTGCCCCTGGCCTTCTCACATGATGTATGAGACAAGAGCCCTTCTCTTGTTTCAACTCTATAAACACAGAAAAAGTAGGGAGAGTGGCAGCAAATGCACAACATCAATCTACAAGGACAGCACCACCAAGCCAGAGGAAATATCTGTGACATCATCATGAATCTGCCATGACAGAAGACTCATCTCCTAAAGACAAAGCTTCCATTGAATAGGTATAGGAATTTTTGTGGTCTTGCATTCACTGTCTCCTTTGTGTGCCTTCACTGGAAGGACTGACACCTGAATATAAGCACAAGGCTATGACAACACAACACACAGAATATTACAATAGAATACTACTCAGCTATCAAAAACAATGAATTCATGAAATTCTTAGACAAGTGGATGGAATTAGAAAATATCATCCTGAGTGAGGTAACCCAATCACAAAAGAACATGCATGGTATGCACTCACTGATAAGTGGACATTAGCCCAGAAGCTCAGAATACCCATGATACAATTCACAGACCAAATGAAGCTCAAGAAGAAGGAAGAGCAGAGTATGGATACTTTGGTCCTTCTTAGAAGGGGGAACAAAAATCTCATGGGAGCAAATACAGAGACAAAGTGTGGAACAGAGTCTGAGGAAAGGACCATCCAGAGACTACCCCACCTATTGATCCATCCCATATATATTTATAAAACACAGACACTATTATCGATGCCCACAAGAACTTGCTGACTGGAGCCGGATATAGCTGTCACCTGGGAGGCTCTGCTAGTGCATGAAAAATATTTAGGGGGAAACTCTCAGCCAGCCATTGAACTGAGCACAGGGTCCCCAATGGGGTTGCTAGAGAAAGGATCCAAGGAGCTGAAGGGGTTTGCAGCTCCACAGGATGAATAACAATATGAGCCACCCAGTACTCCCAGAGCTCCCAGAGACAAAACCATCAACCAGAGAGTGCTCATGGTGTTACAGATGGCTGCAGACACATAGGCAGTAGAGGATGGCATTGTTGAACATCAACGGGAGAAGAGGCCCTTGGTCCTAGAAAGGCCCAGTGCTGCAGTGTGGGAATGCTGGGTCAGGGAAGCGGGAGAGGTTTGACTGTAGAACAAGGGGAGGGGAGATGGGTTATGAGACTTTCGGGGCTGGTCAGGAAAGGGGACAACACTTGAAATGTAAATGAAGAATATATCTAATTTTTAAAAAGGCAAAATAAGCATTGTAATCACAAGTACCTGAAAAGGGTAAAGATACAGTGATCCAGTTAGACCTAAACTTAATTGTCCTTTACTGTAGCTGTCTGACCATAAATTGAATAGAGGTATTCTAAGACAGACTAACAAAATGTATAAATAATGTTGTGTTTTGAAACATGGCACTCTGTACATCTGGAGTTGCTCAGAGATTCGCCATGAGCATCAATAAATATTAATAAGAAGATGCTTTTATTTAGACACTGGCTTCAGGCACCTGGCATCAGGTCTGCACTTGAGAGTGTTTTCAAGATGGAGTTCTTCACCATGTCAGCTTAGTCCTTATATAGGTAAAAGCCACAAAATTACAATTTTGGGTCTCACAACTGTCTTTTTGAGCAGAGTATTCAATGTTGATAACAGAAGCATAAATAGCAGTTAGTCTTATGGCCTACCACCTTGCAAGAACAATAAATTTGACAGGATCAATAAAGTTTTCAGTATCTTGGAAAAATGAAAGTTAGATGCTAGAGTATAACTTCCACATGTTAGAGGTTTACATATAAGAGGATTTTTTTCATATATACTTACACACATATGTATACATATGTGTGTATGTATATATGTATATATATATGTGTATATATATATATGGATAATTAAAGCCTTTAAAGACTTGAATATAATATCAACCATCACAACACTAAAACTAAATAAGTAACTGGTATACAGCAAGGTTTAAAGGTCAGTCAGTAGACTTTTCACACACAAGATCAGAAAACCAGAGATGTTTGTTAGACTTATACTATTATACTTTCAAATTAAAATATTTGCAAGCAAAAATGTTGCTCCTCTCCTAGTTAATCAGATCCCAAAGCTTTATTAATAGATTTTTTTCAAATTTTAGAATTAGAATTACGTTTGACTTTGCTACTCATTTCTAATATTTTTGTTGTGAAAATTACCTTTGCATTTCCTTTAGTCTGTTGTTGCTCACTTCTGAGTGTTGGTTTGGTTTCCTGTATTTTTCATGTTGTGTTCTATGGCACTTTTTTTTTATTTTTAAAATTTTGTTTGATAAATTCTAATGTAATATCTTGAATAACTTTCTTAGTTTCATTCAACTCATTGTGTTTCAGTGACTTCATTGATATTTTCATATCCCTTGTAAAAGACATTCATGATTTCTATCTTGAAATTCTTTTGCTTCAACTAAACTTGTTTTCTTACGGAAGGTTACAATAGGATTATTCTGAAGGAGGCTTTTGGTATAAATGGTCTTTGGTTTTTGGTGATAATAGATGGTATCCAGAGCTGTGATCTTTGTAAATGTAGATATCTAGCCCCAATTTTGATGGTGCATATACAGTTAGTTGATGTTTCTACCTTAATCTGACAGATATTTGCCCAGAAGAGGAATGCTTGATTTTCATCCTTAGGACCATTTGGGCATTTAGAATTCAGATTCTCAGTGGACTGAGATATGACATTCCAGTTGATGTTCTGGATGCTAAACAGCCCTGGTCCATGCAATGGGTGGGATGGTCGATAGGCTAGGTGGTGAGGAAAATGAATTGACTCTGCAGGTCTCTGTGGTAGTACTTGTGCTCTGACTCCACACAGAGTGGCAGAATCAGAACTTAGATTAGCTTTATGAGGTTCCATTTGTCTATTCTTGCTCCCAGAGCATAAGCAATTGGTGTTCTGTTCAGGAATCTTTCCCCTGAGCCAATGTCCTCAAGGGTCTTCCCCAGTTTCTTTTCTATTAGTTTTAGTGTGTCTGGTTTTATGTGGAGATCCTTGATCCACTTGGAGTTGAGTTTAGTGCAAGGAGATAAGAGTGGATCAATTCTCATTCTTCTGCATGCTGACCTCCAGCCGAGCCAGCACCATCTGTTGAAAAGGCCATCTCTTTTCCACTGGATGTTTTCAGCTCCTTTGTCGAAGATCAATTGGCCATAGATGTGTGGGCTCAATTCTGGGTCTTCAATCCTATTCCATTGATCCGCTTCCCTGTCACTGAACCAATACCATGCAGTTTTTAATATCACTGCTCTGTAATATTGCTTGAGGTCCGGGATATTGATTCCCCCAGAAGTTCTTTTGCTGTTGATGATAGTTTTAGCTATCCTCATAAAACTACAAAGTTTCTGTAAGGCAAAAGACACTGTCAAAAGGATAAATCGGCAACCAACAAATTGGGAAAAGATCTTCACCAACCCCACATCCGACAGAGGGCTAATCTCCAATGTATACAAAGAACTCAGGAGGTTGGACCCCAGAAGGCCAAATAACCCTATCCAAAAATGGGGTACAGAGCCAAACAGAGACTTTTCACCTGAAGAAATTCGGATGGCTGAGAAACACCTTAAAAAATGTTCAACATCACTAGTCTTTAGGGAAATGCAAATTAAAACAACCCTGAGATTTCACCTCACACCAGTCAGAATGGCTAAGATTGAAGACTCAGAAGACATCAGGTGTTGGCGAGGATGTGGAGAAGGGGGAACGCTCCTCCACTGCTGGTGGGAATGCAAGCTGGTGCAACCACTCTGGAAATCAGTATGGCGGTTCCTCAGAAAACTGGGCGTGATACTTCCGGAGGACCCAGCCATACCACTCCTGGGATTATGCCCAGAAGATTCACCAGCATGCAGTGGGGATGCATGCTCCACTATGTTCATGGCAGCCTTGTATATAATGGCCAGAAGCTGGAAGGAGCCCAGATGTCCCTCAACGGAGGAATGGATACAGAAAATGTGGTGTATATGCACAATGGAGTACTGTTCAGCCATTGGAGGCAATGAGTTCATGGAGTTCTTGGAGGGATGGATGGAGCTGGAGAACGTCATGCTGAGTGAGGTGACCCAGTCTCAAAATAATACCCATGGTATACAGTCACTGATGGGTGGATATTAGCCTAGAAGCTTGGAGCGCCAAAGACATGAATCACATATCACGTGATATGTCACAGGGGGAGAGGAGTGGACACTGTTGCTAGAGTGGACCAAAACATCATTGTGGGAGAGTACAAGAACAGTAAAGTGGGAGGGGGTGGATGCGGGAGCAGGGGGAGGGAAAAGGACATGTGGGACCTTTGGGGGTGGGGAACCAGAAAATGGGAAATGAATTGTAAATATAGAATATATACAATTTAAAAAAAAGAAAAAAAAGAACTTAGACTAGCCTCGACACACATGCTATCGTGTCCAAAATTAGTTAAAGTATACTTGGAAGAGAGCCACAGCATGCAGCTGTGTCCAGTGTAGACAGTGTACAGCTGTATCCTATAGAGAAAACAGAGATTGAGGACAAGAATCATGTACTGGTAGCTACCGGATTCCTGGCCAAGTGTTACAAAAGTGGCATAACTTTTATAGGACAGTTCTTCATTTCATGGACAAGGCAAGATGGAGTAAGATGATTATTAATTTCATAAAATGAAAATTACATTTAACATACTGAGAGTGTTGCCAAAGGATAAGTGGAGATGGCATCCTATAATAAGGTAAATACCAGAGACAATCCATGAATACCTATATGCATGAAATGTATGTACGCACATACATACATACATGCATACAT
This sequence comes from Apodemus agrarius, assembly GCA_964023405.1. Classification (NCBI taxonomy): domain Eukaryota; kingdom Metazoa; phylum Chordata; class Mammalia; order Rodentia; family Muridae; genus Apodemus; species Apodemus agrarius. The sequence continues at coordinate 45,343,487 of OZ030023.1, forward strand.
ACATACATTCATACATAATTTTAAGTAGATTCTAAACTAAAAATCTAACTACTTACTTTGTCATTTTTCAATATTTTCATTTGGTTTTAAAAGGATGTTATTATACACTTATAAAGTGATTTTAAACGTATGCTTTGGCAGTATAACGTATTGATATTATTTAGAGTGATATAACTACAGCTTGTTTAACTATTTTAGAAAACTTTGCAATTCTCCCTCCAATATAAGATGGGCTTTTCGATGTAATGCATTTTTAATAACAGAGCAGGGCATTCATGTATGGCCTATCTCTTTATGCATAAAAGAAGATGGCAATCGTTATATGCCATTAATTTAAGTATTTATCAATGCAATGAAATAAAATGTCCCCAAAGCATTACTTATTTACCCTTAACAATGTTAAGATCAGTGTCATACACATCTATAATAAATTTCTATGCAGCAATATTGTTGATAATAAAAGTTACTCATGCAAAGCATATAACATCTGAAAAGACATTTTAAATTCCATGTATTTGTGATAATTTGCCAAGCTTTATGCTTTTCTGGTTTTGTATCATCTGAAGTTTAAATTATCAAAGTTTTAAAACAATAATTCCTTTTAATTTTGTATTGTGGAAATTGGTCTCTATTATTAAAACTTTCAAGTAAGCTTAGACCATTGCAGTAGTCTATGACTCAGACTGATGTCCCTGGCATATGATTGGCTACCAAGAATGACATATATATTTTTTTTTTATTTTCTATATTCTATGTTTACATTCCAAAGGCTTTCCCCTTTCCCAGTTCCCACCCACCATAGTTCCCATAGTTCCTCTCCCCCCCCAACTATTCCCCAATCATTCCCCCTCCCCCCTCGGTGTCTTTACTAAACTGGATGCAATCTTTACAGGCCCAGGGTCCTAATATTTAATTTAATATTTTGCTTAGTTATCTCATTAGACTATTCCTTCATTAAAGATGGAAACTGATTCTTATGACTAAAATTTGAATGGAGAATGGGAATAATTTGGAATGTTAGGATGTTTATCATCACCTTCTGAGAAGGAAAAAAATTGCATAGAGGAGTTTTCTTATAAGTGGCCAAAAAGTCTGCACATTTTGCGGAAAACTACATGGATATTGCTTTTGGGATTTGACCCTCCTGTTGTTGGTATTTTTAAGAATGCCTTTGACCTGTTCATGATCCTGTAATTGATCACTTATCCATATTCCAATAAATGTTCCTAAGCCCAATAAACTCACTTATTCTGGAAGCCAGAAATGGATGGAATTATTGCTTTTCTCTCTTCATGGTGCACTGTCTTGGGCAAACAGAATTTTGTGCACGTCTCTTCAAGAGCAGTCCCACGATGCAGGATGTTATGTATCACAGACCGTTCTCATTCTTGCTCTCTGGAACTGAAAATGTCTTTGTAGTCTTCAGCCTCTAGCCTCTACAGCCAGAGTAGGTAGTTTAGGAGAATACCACCAGATCAAATCTCCATGACAACTTAAATTATGTTATATACAGCTGAAATACATGAAGACCTAAAGTAGATGCAATCATTAAGACAACTAATAAATTTCTTCATAAGTACTTGTCACAGACATTAATTTTTGCATAAATGATGTATCAGTGACAGGTGAAGAGCAAAAGGGTGGCACTAAGAAAATGTTCCTATTACAGAATTTGATGGTGAGTTTACTAAAGCTTCCTCAAAAATTGGAAATTTTGAAACGGTGAAGTTTATAAATTGCACTTGTCCTGACAGTATGCCACCTCTCAGTTCAAAAGGAGAAGAAATGATTAAACATTTAAAGCCTAAGGTATAAAGCTCAATTGAGTACTTAACTTTATATTGCTCCTGAAAATGCAAGAATTTTATAGCTTAAGAGCAAGCTGGTGTAAGAGAAATCATAAATTAATTTTTCTTTAGTGTGGATGTGGAAAATGAAAGCACTGAGTGGCCATAAAATGTTCTATTGGTTTTCATGCTTTTCAATGAGATAAAGATTTTTTTTAAAGTGTTCGTGATGAATGAATTGAAATGTGAGCTTCATTTAGCTGATTGAGGAAGAAACTGAACTTTTGAACATTAAGGCAGTGGCTAAGCCAAGCAATAAAGCTTCTGAAATAAATATAACTCAGGAAGACCATTTAATTTGTATTAACACATTAATGTAGCTGATATTTTACTGCATTTATATACTGCTTATATTGACAAAAATACATTGTGAAGATCCTCTTGTAGACTTTGTGAAAGCAAGGAGAATTGCAACTGCCTTATAAAATATATAGTGCAGTGTGACTTTCCTTTCTGGAATTTATTGTAGCTACATTGGATACGTATTTTATAATTTCCATAATATTATTTGGATATTAATGCTTGTGCAATATTTTGATCCCAAATAAAATTTGAGATATACAATCTCCTTTGATGTTTGTTTTATCCTGTGATCATCCATTATTTCCTCTAGTCTATGTGTTTAACTTAGATTTACTATGCTTTGGTCTCTATTGAAAAGTTTTCAATCCCGACCAGTGCCACTATTATAAAATTGTAGAACTTTAATTGAATGGAACATCATAGACAGACAATAGGTTGCTGAGGGCATGTTCTTTGAGGGAATACTGTGTTTCATTCTCATAATTCATGGAGTGTTCATTCATGCTCTCACTCTCTTATGAAAATAAACAAATATCCAATTAACACAACATAAATTACAGATCACAAGTACATTTCAATAATTATAAGCAAAATCAAAATATTGATTTTGAACAATTAGGAAAAATTGTCAGAATAGTTTATGAGAAATCCATTTGTAGAATGAGGCTATTAAAGCTAGAAAATCTGGCATGGACCACACATTAACTGGTCATCTACAAGATTTCTCCAAGCAAAATATCTATAATATGTATTCGCATAATAATATAATTATATGTATACATATAGCAGACACTATAAATTTGTACACTAATCCACAAATCTTGGTAAAAATATATTTTGTTACACATATAAACATATGTGTATTTTGTTATATAAAAATATTACACTGAGCATTTTTCAATGATTTTTTATGAGAACAAGTATCTATAGAGAAATGAAATTTTATCAAATGTTATTCCAAAACATGTTACAAATTAACAAATATACAGTTTTGACTGTATGAGGATTGAATTAGGGATTCACACAACTTAGACAAGCACTCTGTCATTGAAGTATCTTCACACAGTCCAAAACACACACACACACACACACACACACACACACACACTGACAAATTACAATTCAGTAATCCACTGTTTTGCACCACCTATTTCTATATATATTATACATATATATTTTATAGATTATATATTATTTAGGAATAATTAAATTTTTAAATTTTACATTTTTTCTAAATTATCATTAAGTTCTAAGAGGCTAAATAACAATATATATATATAAATATATATTGCTTTTGTTTTATATTATATGCATGATTCTAGAACATTTTCTTTTCATTTCTCCTTTCTGCTCCCTATTTTCCTCCTTCTACCAATTATTTGCTCTTCTGTTGCTTGCTTTTGTAACAAAACTGTCATATGTTTCTGCTAAATTATCAGTTTTCATTGCTTCTCTTGAGCAATATATATTTGGTTAAAACTAGGATATACTGTGATTTTCTTATATTCAGATTCCCCATACATGCAGTAATTGTGATTTTTTCACATTTTCTAGATGGAATACAGTCTCAGTTTTCCAAATATATTCTTAATTTTAAGTTCTCTTTGCAGCCTTTTAAGGTTATAAAAGCCTGCACTTTTGCCCATATATAAGGCTTTGCCCTTTTTATAAGTCAATGTGAAATTTCATTATCACCTTTGCAGAACTTTTCTCAGTTTCAGTTAAGGAAATTACAAGCAGGTAAAGAAGAATAGATTGTCTTAGTAGTAGTAACAGTTATAGGAAGAGTATTGTCTTAGTTCGGGATTTTTGCTGTAAAAAGAAACCACGGTTAAGGCAAATAAAGAACATTTAATTGGGGCTGGCTTACATGTTTCTGTTACCATGATGGTGGAAAGCATGCTAGCATCCAGGAAGACATGGATATGGAAGAGCTTAGAGTTCTACATCTTGAACTAAAGGCAGCCAAGAAGCTACTGAGCATAGCTTGAACTTGAGAGACTTCAAAGTCTTCCTGCACAGTGATATTCTTCTTTTTTATATTTTTGAGTATTTTTTTCTGTATTGGATATTTTCTTCTTTTACATTTCAAATGTTATCCCCTATCCTGATTCTCTTCCAGAAACCCCCTATCCCATCTCCTCTCCCCTTGCTTCTATGAGTGTGTTACCTCACCGTCACTCCTCTCTCCCTGCCCTTGAATTCACCTACACTGGAACATAGAGCCTTCACAGGACCAAGGGCCTCTCCTCCCTTTGATGCCTGACAAGGCCATCCTTTGCGACACATATGGGTCCCTACCTGTGTACTCTTTGGTTGGTGTTTTAGTTATTGTGAGCTATGGGAATTTGGTTGGTTAATATCATTGTTCTTCCTTTGGGGTTACAAATCCCTTCAGCTCCTTCAGTACTTTCTCTAACACCTCCATTGGAGACCCTGTGCTCAGTCCAATTCTTAGTTCCTAACATCAGCCTCTGTAGTTATCAGGCTCTTCCAGCGCCTCTCAGCAGACAGCTATATCAGACTCCTCTCATCACATAGTTCTTGGAATCCACAATAGTGTCTGCATTTGGTGACTGTATGTAGAATAGATCCCTAGGTGGGGCAGTTTGTGGGCCTTTCCTTCAGTCTCTGCTCCACACTTTGTCTCCGTACTTGCTCCTGTAGGTATTTTGCTCTCCCTTCTAAGAAGGACCAAAGGACCAAAGCATTCACACTTTGTTCTTCTTTCTTCTTGGTCTGTGAATTGTATTTTGGGTATTCCAAGATTTTGGGCTAAGATCCACATATTAGTGCATACCATATGTTTTCTTTGGCTTCATCCCAAGCATGCAGTGATTGTTCAATATACTGAAATCCATCAATGTAATCCACTATATAAACAAACTGAAAGGAAAAAAATGATCATTTCATTAGATGCTGAGAAAGCAAATCCAATACTCCTTCATGGTAAAAGTCTTGGAAAGATCAGGAATTTGAGGCTCATAGCTAAGCATAGTAAAAGCAATATACAGCAAACCAGTAGCCAATATCAAACTGACTTGACAGAAGCTTGAAACAATCCCACTAAAATCAGTGACTAGACAAGGCTGCCCACTCTCTCCCTACCTATTCAATATAGTACTTGAAGTCCTAGGCAGAGCAATTAGACAACAAAAGGAGATCAAAGGGATATAAAAAGGAAGGGAAGTCAAAATAACACTATTTACAAATGACATGATAGTATACTTAAATCATTCCAAAAATTCCACCAGTGATACACTTCTTTTAAGAAGGCCACATGTTCATACCTTCTAATAGTGCCACTCCTTATGGGCCAAGTATTCAATCACAAAAATCAGTGGGGCCAAAGAAATTCAAACCACCACAATTATATTCTTCAAAGGGTCTTTCCAATAGATGATGCCTGTTAAAGGACTTCTGGTCTATCAAATGTACTTTATCTTCTAACTTTTAAATTGAGCAGTTTTCACAGTGTTGATATGTGATGTTAACACCTAATGACTAGCAAAGAAAAACTCATAGTTTCTTTGAGATGAACGTGACAATACATTTTTAGTACAAGTAATAATAGAGTCCAAAATATGAGCTAGATGCCACAGTTGATGCAATCATTATTACAGTTACTTAAATATGATGCCCATTGACAAGTAGATTTATCAATTATAATGAAAAAGAGAGCATAAAGAAAAATTTATAAATCTAGTTTAGAATGTCATCAAGTTGTGACCTTTTTTTACTTCTTAACATCCATATAATTTCATAGTCTTCAAACAAAATACTTATCTGATTACAATGTTTATTCAATAGACTTCCTCAATCTGTTCATATAAAATTCCACATTAAAAAGACCAGTCATGCCCTAATGATTATAATAAAGCCCAGAAAAAACATATTTCATTATATAAATGAAAAATATAGATCTTAATTACAAATATTTTAAATTCCAGAAAGGTGTTTAAAAATAAATTTAAAATAATTTCACATACATAGCTGTAAATAGAATGTACACTTTTCAACCTATATGTAACTTAGAGTAACATTGATATAAATAAAGTTTAAAGTTTTATATGGCTAAGATATATTTGAAGAACTATTTTACAATGTTGTCTAGTAAATTGTACAATTTTTCATTGCACCTCAGTGTCCCATCTCTCTACTTCTCACAGCCACAACCCCATCTCCTATAGTTTCTCTCTTTCCCCAATCCATTCTTTATACTTTTTTCCTTCAGTAAGAAGTAGACCTCTAAGAAACAGCAACTATTTCTTTTCATGATAAATGTAATCATCTCTTTTATTCTAGAGTTTTTCAGCATTACATTCTTTAGTGGCTTTTCTGTTTAAAAAATGAACAATATCTTTACCTATTTCAAGGCATTTAAGGGGTATTTTATTCTTTTCTGAAGATTATATTGCAACAGAAGCATAATGTGGTTTTGAGTAACATTATATTTGTTATGCTGATCTATTTGCTCTTTTAAGGAAGTCTGTGGAATAGCTGAGACAGGTTTCATATGTGCTACACAGTCAAGAATGTACTCAAACTAATGATCCCCTTGCCTCTGTCTCCCAAGTGTTGGTGACAGGACAACTTGAAATATGTTTAGATTGTTGAAGTGCAAAAATGGCCATGAGAACTAATAAAGGTTTAGACCTCACTACTCAAAAGTTGTATCGAAATGAGTCAACTAAAGAGAGCTAACACTGGACACATGGGAAACTTTGAATCTTATCAAACTGACTAACTCCAGCATCATTATCTGTTGTAAAAGAATTTCTAGCTACAAATTACTCCTGAATACATTTTATATAAATTTTAACCTAAGATCAAAAGCAAGTATCTGTGGTATGGCTTTGCCTATGTGTGTCTTTTTGTGCTTATATGAATACCCACTTCCTGATTGCATACTGGTAGTAAATAAGGCACTTGACATTTAACTCTCATTCCTTACATTTTATAAAACTTCCCAGGCCTTTCAGAGCAGCCCCTTTCTGTATTAGCATGTAAGGAATAACACATGTACAACAGATTTCAATCTGATTCTATTTTCTCTTTGGCTTTAGAAAAACACAGAAACTGTACAAATGAAGCACTTAAAAAGATATTAATCTAAATAAAAGACCCCACCCAAGTGAGCTTCTTCCTATGTATATTTGCGTATATATACAATGTAATGAGTTGTTTGAAATATGGGAAGTACTTGCTAACAACACTATCAACTCAGAATTTTGCACATGGCTTTCTGGACCAAGCCATTACTCATTCAATTAAGCCCATAACCTGTAAGAAATTTCACCTCACACCAGTCAGAATGGCTATGATTAAAATCTCAGGAGACAGCTGATGTTGGGAAGGATGTGGAGAAAGAGGAACAATCCTCCACTGCTAGTGGGATTGCAAGATGATACAATCACTCTGGAAATCTGTCTGGCGGTTCCTCAGAAAACTGGACATGACACTTCTGGAGGACCCTGCTATACCACTCCTGGGCATATACCCAGAGGATTTTCTTGGCATGCAATAAGGACACATGCTCCACTATGTTCATAGCAGCCTTATTTATAATAGCCAGAAGCTGGGAAGAACCCAGATGTCCCTCAATGTAGGAAGAAATACAGAAAATGTGGTTTATTTATACAATGGAATACTACTCAGCCATTAAAAACAATTCTTAGGCAAATGGTTGGGACTGGAAAATATCATACTAAGTGAGGTAACTCATTCACAAAAGAACACACATGGAATGCAGTCACTGATATTGAATATTAGCCCAGAAACTCTGAATACCCAAGACATAACTCACATATCAAATCATTCCCAAGAAGAAGGAAGGAGAGGGTCCTGATCCTGGAAAGGCTTGATGCAGCATTGTAGGGGATTTCCAGGACAGAGAAGTGGGAGGGGATTGATTGAGGAATGGGAAGAGGGAAGAGAGCTTATGGGATTTAGGAGGAGGGGGATCCGGAAAAAGAAAAATCATTTGGAATGTAAATAAAGAATATAGAAAATAATTTTTAAAAAGAATATGAAAAAAATAAGAAAACTCATACCTACCACATGTCATATGAAAGCTAGAAGAAAGAGGTAGGCACATCGATTTTCATTTACTTTAATTATAAAATTTCAAAGGAAATAGAATTGCCATATCCTTCTCTAAGACAGTGCTTGAGATTAGATCTGATGGGTAATTAGAGAAATATTTTTGTCATTTTCAAACAATATTTAACTTTCCTTAGAGTATGCAAATATAAAAGTTTTATTAGACATATACTTCCAAATTTTCTTCTACAGCTGCACTAGACTATTCAACTTTGATTAATATAATTGCTTCTTTTACAAGATATGTTCTTTCCAGCATCTTCGCCAACACCTGCTGTCTCCTGAGTTTTTAATCTTAGACATTCTGACTGGTGTCAGGGTTTACCAGAACAGGGAAGTGGGAAGAGGTAGATGGGGGAAGAGGGGAGAGGGAAGAGGGTTTATGGGACTTTTGGGGAGTGGGGAGCCAGGAAAGGGGAAATCATTTGAAATGTAAATAGAGAATATATCAAATAAAAAATAAAAACAAGGTATGTTGTTACCTTGTAGAGAACCAGAAAATCTACTAGTCTTTATTAATTTACAGAATTCATATATTCTTATTCTTGATTTAAATATTGACCTTTACGAAAATCATATTTCATGCTTCTATTTTAAATTTACATTGTATATACCTTTAGTGACAGTTAAATTGTTCTTGCCCTAGTTATCTTGAAATAGAAAACATTTAAACTATAGCAGAAAAAACTGACAAAATGAAAGCTTTTTATGACAGGATATTATGTAGCTGTGGCTTGTCTGGAGCCATTTGTATTGCCAAGGATGATCTCGAACTCTTAATCACCCTGTCTCCAACACTGAAGAACTGAAATATTCCTGTATTGGAATAAAAAAAAATGTGTTATCATGTTAAGTTACAGCTTACCTTTTACTAGGCAAAACCCTATTTTAAGTCTGTCCAAGTGAGACTCTGAGAGATAGCCTACCCATAAGAGATAACCCAGTCTAAGCCAGTTCTAGTATCAAGGGTCATCTACCAAATTCCTCTGTGTGTGTGTGTGTGTGTGTGTGTGTGTGTGTGTGTGTGTGTGTGTGTGTGTGTGTGTGCGTGCGTGCATGTGTGTGTGTAGATAAATTTACTCTGAAAACCACAAAACTTAGTTCATGCATTCTTACATGAATTGAATATTGCAGATAGGGTAATTTGTGAAAAACATTTCTGAATTCTGATGTCTGAGCGGCCTATTGCAAAGAGTAAATAAGTGAGGCACTCTCTTTTTTTTATGGCCTTCTCCAACACCCTGTTATCTCTCTTTCTTGTGCTGCTCAGATCCCATGACTTGTCCCTCATCCTACCTCAACTACCTACTCTTGTGGTCATGCTTTATCTGTACTCTGAAATGGCAAGTGTTCTTTGACCACTACATCCCTTAATCTAAATATCCTCATTGGGATGCTCCATGATGTATTCCTTCCTCTTTCTTCCCATCCTCATCAGCAACACCTCTTCAGTGTCAAAACAAGTGTGCATGTGCACACATAACACACATGCACACACACACACACACACACACACACACACACTATTTTACTTTCTTAAGGGGGAACTGAGGCATTCTGTCTTAATGACAATATCATGGTGGAAGACAGTATTTGACAGTGCCCCAAAGAGAGCAATAGTGGAAAGAAAACAGACTCAAAATAACTTACTACTAACATATTTCTATAAAGACTATCTCTTGTCATTATATTTGCATTATTTCATTTGTGGGAGCCTTTAAAGTTCTCTCATGTGAGCATCACAGTGCCAATTAAATGTCAACCTAAATTTTGGATTGTGTATTAAGAGATTATTTTAAATCTCTGTATATACACATCTATTTAATTATATAGACACCTACACTTATAATCACATTTCTCTCTATAAATGTCTCTGAAAGTCCATTCTAGGCAGATGCTGTAATGTCTTGAAGACATTTTAATGTGAATTTCACAATTTCCATATTTCACCTAGTGTGTCTACATGTTATTTTGCTAAAATCTATGCCATGATAAGAAACATGGCATATGTTTTCTCCTCTATTGTTCATAAAATAATAAGGATTCAACGTCTATCAGTAGAAACAACCTAATATTTGCTACTTGACATTCTGTTTTCAACTTTATATCCTAATGACACATAGGAGAACAGATCAGAGCTTAAGCATTGCTATATTTTTCCCTGGGAAGATTTACCCTATTTATCAATTCGATATCTAGGTCAAATTATGAGGTCAGATGGTATGCATGATATTAATGTGTGCAGAGATAAAAAGTCATTTCAGGTATGTCTAAGTATTAATGTATGTACAATCTTTTTGAGCTCGAGGCAATAGTTGTGTGAAGTTTTTTTCAATCGCATACTTCAGATTAATCATAATACAGCACTAGAAAAATGAATCATGTAAAACTATAATCTAAATTTAAACATGTAATTAACATGCTTTGATAATTTTGATATTTAGAGATTCATAATATTGCTTTTCTCCTTAGAGCTAAAATAAGCTTTTATATGTGTATAACTTCACTTTATAGTCTATGGATGCTTTTATTAAATTTTTCTTTGTACTTAAGAATCATTCATTCTAATTTTTTATTTATGACACTTTTATTTTACTTTATTTCTGTTGCCATTTTGTTATAGTTACTTCATCTTACTTTGTTTTGTTTAATATGTTTAATTAAAAACTTGAGTAAGGTTACTTTCTGAATTTTCATAATCTTTTGCTAATGGGTATTATTTTGCATAAAAATCATTCATTAAATATATTTACAAGATTAAATATTCAAATGTATAATTTCATGTTTATAAATTGTATGCTTGATTTTATTGTTATATTAATTTTTCTGTCAGAGTATCTTAAATTATTCACAATAATTATGCACAGGTTTACCCTAAGGGGTCCTGGTTTATAACTGTTTTCTCATATATTAATAATGATACTTTCAAACCAAAGATATCAATTTGAATTGAAATTGTATGCAAAACAATTTTTATGGATCTGTTAGGATACTTTAAGATTTAATCTGTAATAATTCTATGTTCTTAAACAATAATAAGTTAAGGTAACTAAATTCTTATTGAAAATTACCAAACACTTGTAACTTTTCAATACATTTCCTATGTCTAAAGTAATGTTCAAAACAATCTTATCAAATGTTGTAGTTTCTCTTACATAGATAATGATAACAAAACAGATATTAAATACTTATTGTTAAATCCAATAAAGAAGATATGACATTTTGTGATTTTACTATGGACTTCTATTATGTAATATTATCCCCCATATATAAGATAATGGACTTAGTGAATTAATTTAAATCATTGTATAAAAATTATACATAATTATATAAAACACTTATTAGGAAGTATCATACATTCCTTATCTAATCAATGCATTGAAAACTGAGTGCACTCTCCTGTAAAATGTAGGAGATCTGGAAAAATACCTTCCCAAACACTAAAGCAACTGGTTCAAGAAAATGACCACATTTGAATTACCATAAAAGCCACAGTTATCTTAGTGTTCTTATTTCACCTCCCTTTTTGCATGATCTTTTTCTAAGCACAGTGCCATTATAATTCCAAACTTCCTAACCTGAACCAGCGGAAGGATAGTAGGTTTGCTTCCATAGTAGGTAGCATTGAAGTGTTTTAACCCATCAAGGGCAGCCTGAAGCCTAGGCTTTGCTTTATTTAATGTGATTAGGCAAGCTGAAGGCATATCACATCCTCAGATATTTATATCAATATGTTTGATAGACTCATGTGAAACAGGGTCTGAAGCCTGAAGGAGAAGCTATATAAAATTCTTGGAAATCTAAATATTTAAAATTTGTTGTGTGAGAGAAAATCACTCTGACACACACACACACACACACACACACACACACACACACACACATAGTTATCCCTAAACAATGCACACACCCAGAAAAAAATCTGGTCATATTCAGGCTTCCTGCTGGCTGATTACAAACACTAGAGAATATCTAGGCAATTAATGAAGGAGAACTTGAGCACAGAGATAGTCTACAAGATGAAAAACACAATTTCTTCCTTAAAGACCCATGAGGTATAAAGACAAGTGATAAAAACATAGAAACATATCAGCACAGATTAAAGTACCATTTGAAATCCTGGTACACAAGAAAATATTTTTTAAAACAATTTTATTATCCATTGGCAAAACACTAAAAGGACAACTGGACATAGAACCTTGGGAAATGTGAAAAATAAAAACAAGAATATTACCAAAAAGATAAATGTAACTAAAAAGAAATTCTCTAGAAAAAATGTAGCAGTACACTTGATCTTTCAGAAAGAAGCCAAAAATATATAATGGAAAAAAGAAAGCATCCTCAATAAATGCTGTTGGTCTAACAGACTGTCTGTTTATAGAAAAATGAAAATAGAACCATATTTGTCACCTTGCACAAAGTGGATGGAGGACCTCAACATAAAACCCAATATATTCAATCTAATACAAGAGAAAGTGAGAAAGAGCCTTGAAGTCATTTGGCACAAGGTGGAATTTCTTAAACCGAACTCCAATGGCTCATACTCTAAGATCAAGTATTGATAAATGGGACCTCATGAAACTGGAAAGTTTCTGTAATGCAAAGCACATAGTCAATAATACAAATAGCAACCTACAAATTGGGGGGAAAAACCTTCACTAACTGCACACTTGATAGAGGACTAATATTGAAAATATGTAAAGAACTCAAAAAGCTAATAACCAAAAAACATAAATAACCCAATCAAAAATGGGGTATATAACTAAACCAAGAATTTACAAGAGAAGTCTCAAATGGCTGAGAAGCACCTAAAGAAATGTTCAATGTCCTTAGTAATGAGAGAAGTACAAATCTAAATGAAACTGAGATCCCGCCTTATGCCCATCAGAATGGCTAAGATCAAAACTTCAGGTGACAACACATGTTGGAAACGATGTGGAGAAAGAGGAACACTCCTCCATTGATGGTGGGATTGCAAACTGGTACAACCACTCTGAAAACAATCTCGGGGTTCCTCAGAACATTGGAAATAGATAGACCTGAATAACCAGCAATACAGCTTTTAGAAATATACCCAAAAGATGACTTACCATGCCACAGGGACACATGATCCACTATCTTCATAGTGGCCTTATTTGGGATAACCAGATGCTGGAGACCACCCAAATATCACACTACAGAATAATGGATACAGAAAATATGCTAATTTACCCAATGGAATAGTACTCAACTATTAAGAAAGAGGTCATCCTGAATTTTGCGGCCAAATGGATGGAACAAGAAAATATCGTGCTGAGTGAGGTAACTCTGACCCAAAAGGACATAGGTGGTATATACTCACTAGTAAGTGGATATTAGCCAAAAAAGAAAACTACAGAATACCCAAGATATAGTCCACAGAACTCAAAAAGGTCAACAGCTGAAGGGCCCAAATGAAGATGCCCTCAGTCCCAGTTGGAAGGGAGAAGAAAGCAACCACAAGAGGGGAGGAAGGGAGGGATCTGGGAGGAAAAGAGAAAGGGGTTGGGGAGAGGTGAACATGATCAGGTATTGAGTGGGGAAAAGACCTGAAGTCCTGAGGGCCAGCAGAAAGAACAGAAGCAGGCAGCCTAGGGAGGTAGGAGATTGAGAGTGTACCTGAGACCTGGGAGGTGAGAGACTCTCAGTATCCAAAGGCAGGGACCCTAGATAAAATGCTCCTACAGTCGGGAGAGAGAACTCATAGAGTCTACCTTCATCCGAAAGACAGGGCATCAAAGAAGGGATGGGGTTGCTATCCCACAGTCAAAACTCTGACCCATGTTTGTACCTATCTGAAGGAATTACAGGGATGGAAATGGAGAAGTAATTGAGGAAAAGAAGGTCCAGTAACAAGCCCAAGGTGGGACCCAGCTAAAGGGTAGGCCCCAAGACCTAACACTATTACTGAGGCTATGGAGTGCCCATAAATGGGACCTATCATGATTGCCCTCTCAGAGACCCAACAAGCAGGTGAAAGAGTCAGATGCAGATATTTGCACCCAACCAATGAACAGAAGCTGCTGACCCCTGTGGTTGAATAAGGGGAAAACTGGAAGAAATTGAGGAAGAGGACATCTCTGTACAAGGTCCAGCAGTCTCAACCTGGACACCAGAGATCTCTCAAACACGAGACCACCAGCAAGGCAACATACAACAGCTGATGTGAGGCTCCCAATGCATATACAGCAGAGGACTGCTAGGTCTGAGTTCATTAGAGAAAATGCACCTAGCCCTCAAGAGACTGGAGGCCCCAGTGAATTTGGAGGTCTGGTGGAGTGAGTGTTGCAGACATCCTCATGGAGATAGGGGGTGGGGAGGAGTTTTGGGACATAGAACACTTGGAGGGTAAAACAGAAGGAGAATAAAATCTGGAGTGCAAAAAAATGTAGAGAAAAGAAATCATAAAAAATGTTGCAGTTTCTAGAATGGTGTATAAAATTGAATGAAGGATTCATATCAGATTTGAGCTAACAGAATAAACAACAGCCTAAAAGTTAGGACATGTGAAATAGCAGGAGCTAAATTAAGTGAGAAATGAGTCTCCAAAGTGACCAGTCCTAAGGAACTTATGTGTGGTGGTATGAATGGATATTTGTACTGTTGGTTTCTCATCAGGGGTAATTAGAGAGAAAATGAATCAGCTGCTTTACTAAATAGCTACTAAGAATGAATAGTATTCAGATGGTTGGAGTCCTTATCTCAGCTTTCATCTGTTTAAAAACAATAAGAGTAAAAAAAAGTAAATACACAGAATTTTCCAAATTTGAAGACAAACATGAAGCTAAAATTCCCAATAGTTTGGTATATTACAATAATCACTTAGTAGAATAATACCAAAAAAAGCACATTATGGGGAGATCTTAATGACACCATGGCAAAGAGAAGACATACTGGAAAGCAGTGAGGAGACTCACAATGTGCAAGGAATCTTTGAAAAAAATATTGTTAATTAGATAAATTGATTCAGTTGTATAATGTTCCTAGAAAGTAATCAATTCCAAGGAAGAGCAAATAGAAGTCTATTTAGACAAAAAGATGAAAGCAATGGAGAGCTGAGAAATTAGTACTTTTAGATTGGGGTAATGTAAATATCTAGAGATAGGTGGTGGTTATGTTTTTAAAGCCATGTGTGTGTAATATGTTTAACCTCTGCAGGTTCAATATCTAAAATATTCAAAATAGTCAGTTTATCTACATTATCACTTATATTCTTTACTATATGTACTTAAATGTGTGTGCACCATGCAAACCAATGTATGACACATACCAATGCACAGGTATGGAAGCCACAAGACAATTTGCAAGACTCATGCTCTCTACCAATTGAACTTTAGAGATTAACAGAGTCATCAGAACATAGCAGGAATCATATTTATATGGTGAGCAATCTCCTGAGATCTCTTATTTGTAGATATGTCTATGAGCACTAAGTATTTAAATACTCCAAAATTACCTCTATCAAATTGTTTTGTCTTCGATACTTGATACATTATTTTGCTTTTATATTATAGCAAGTCTTGCTTTTAACACAAATACTTGTCTTTTAAAATTTATAGGTTGGAGATATATCAATGTTGTTTAAATTGTTTTCTATATAACAATTTATATATATATTATACTATATATTTGTAAATATAATATAAATTTGTTTTAAACTTACAAAACCTTCTAAAAGTAGATTTTTTCATAGATAGAATATTTATAGAAAAACTGAAATGCTATTTTGTTATCCAAATATTTTGAACAGAACTTGATGCCAAAATGTGTAATTTTCAAACCTAATCTCATGTCATGAGTCATAGTGTAACTGTTGACTCACCAAAAATGTGTGAACTTATACCAAGGCTGTGTGCATAAAGAATATATAAAATATTTTAAGATGTATATTAAGATAAAATATTTATTTTAAGATATTTATTAAGATCAAATATTTAAAATATATACAAAGAATATATAAAATATGTTTGTGAGGTATGGCTCTTGAATATTCTTAAATGTCAAAAAATAATTAAAATTTGAAAATATCTGGTCTTAAACATGTTTCTTTGACATGTAAAAAGGTAGCCATCTTATATTTTCTTCTACTATATTTTATTTCATTAAAATCATGATTTTTGGTGTCAACTTAGACTAAAAATAAATTATATATATATATATATATATAATATACTATATATTTGTAAATATAATGTAAATTTGTAATGTAGGATGAGCATTATGTAACAATGCACCTTAGAAGACATAATAAAACAATGAATTCCTTCATAGCAAGTTCAGGTTAATATTAATAATTTTAGTGATTGAAAAGATAAGTGTTGATGATGTGCTGCTGCTAGTGTCATACATATATAACTATTTCATTAGGCATATAATTAATGAGATAATCACCCTATATATTATGATCTCACTTACTGCCTTCTTTCCTTTTGACACACTATTATCTATGATCCAAATAGCTTCTTCCAAATTTTCAATTCAAGATGACAAAGGAGAATCTGATTGCCCCAATTTATCATGCCACATTAAAAAAAGTGAGACATCAACTTACCTGATAAAGAACTGTTCTTGGGGCAGGCACTCACACCTGGAACAAAAGTTAATCATCTTCCAATCACATCTTCCACAATTGACATTGTTGGGAAATGCTCCTAAAAGTGCCAGGAAAAAGAGAGTTTCATCATTGGAATTGTGAAAAAGTGACTCAGGGTCATCTCTAGAGGATGCCTGTCAGTTTGATCCTTATTACAGCTTTGTCCTGATCCTTTTACAAGAGGTGATGTATGATGCCTCTATTTTCATCTGGAGAATAATAATTTGCATAGAGAAAATAAGCAAGTGCTGTAGGGGTCCCAACAGCTTATTCCCTAATAATAATAATAATAATAATAATAATAATAATAATAATAAATTTATTATTATTAATGATTGTTGTTATAATCATTGTTGTTGTTATTGTTATTGTTATTATTATTATTATTATTATTATTATTATCATTTCTGCCTTGACAACTAATTCAACTCAGAAGCTGAGAAGAAAATGATGCAAGGCACAGCAACGCCCTTGACAAGTCTGAGTGGTCTTGCCATTGCAGGACATTGCCACATTTACAATGGGTTTACAACACTGAAGAATAGTTCTTCTGCAAGAACATAACTAAAATGCTCAAAATATGAATGTACTGTTGATAGTCTGTTATACTTTCAGACAGGAACCTAGCATCACTATCCTCTGAGAAGCTCCACTCTCCAGGTGACTAAGCAGATTCAGAGAAACAGAGTCAAACATTGGACAGAGCTTTGGGAGTCTTATAGAAGAGTTGGGGAATGATTGAGGCCCTGTAGGCGATTGGGACCCAATAGAAAAACCTGGACTCTGGGGTTTCCATAGACTGAACCACTAACCAAAGAGAATGCATGGGCTAGACCTAGCTCTCTTTCCCTCTCCTGCTGCAAATATGTAGCAGATGTGCAGCTTGATCTTCAACTGGAACAGAGGCTGTACCTAAATCTGTGGCCTGTTTGTGGGATCCTATTTTCCTAAATGAGAAAAAATTTTTCAGGACCTGCAATGATGTGCCAGAGTAGTTTGGTAGCCAGTGGAAACCTACCACTTTATAAAGGGTAAGGGAAAGGTAGAATGTATGGATGAGCTGTGTAAAAGGGAGCTTAGAGGAGGAGCCAGCTTCCATCAGCATGTAAAGTGGATAAATTAATTAACGGAGGATAAAAAAGAAATACAAATATCCAAAAATTATTTTTTATCATTTTTTTATTTTCTATATTCTATGTTTACATTCCAAAGGCTTTCCCCTTTCCCAGTTCCCACCCACCATAGTTCCCATAGTTCCTCTCCCCCCCAACTGTTTAGAAAATTAATATATGACATTTCAGTTTCTTTTTCTGACCAGATTTTTTTCAAATGCTTAATATGTTGGGAAATTTATTGTTATTCTTATTCTTATTCTTCTTATTATTATTATTATTACTTATTATTATTATTATTAATTTGTATTTAAAGTGTATTTATTTGTCTGGCTTAAACTGGTGCAGAGTCCAACAATTGCGTTTTTACCATGGCAAGACTAAGGATTTAGCAGTTGTTCATTACATTAGAACAAATGTCTCAGCAGCCACAATCTGTTATGGAGTCATGGAGCATAAGAAGTTGAAGTTATGTTTATATTGTCTTCCTAAAGAAGGTAAATTTAATACTGGCCTCAACAACATAATAGACAAGCTTGTCAGTAGAGTAAGAGCAAGCAGGCAAAATGCAAAACTTTCTCCCTGTATGTACTTTCTTGAGGGTGCAAACAGAAGGTATGGCACATATTTAGGACGGGGCTTCCTGCTTCAAATAATCTGATTCAGACAATTACAAGAATACCTAAGTTTTAGATTATTCTAGAGGTGGTCAAATTAGGAACCAAGGTTAGTCATCACTAATAGTTTATGTGAATTTCCTAAAAATCACTGATTCCTTCTAAAATTTCACAATCCTTTATTGCATTTCCCTCAGTCATCTTATATTCCAAGATCACATAAGCATGGCCCATTAAGCTCTGCCCACAGCAATGCAACAGTTTGTAGTCCCAAATTCCAAAATCTTTCTTGACATTCTCTGGATTATTTGTATATGCTTGAGTACATGGATACAAATGCAGGTGCAAGTAGAGTCAGAAGTGGGTGGGTGCTGTTTACCCTGGTGTTCCCATTACAGAGTGTTGAGTGCTGTCCAAAATGGTTGCTGAAATGTGGATAGAATGCTATAAGATTTTACATATATGTTTTTACTTCTCTCACTAAAACCAGAGAAGATATTAAAATATAATTCATTGTGCTCTAAAGGTAATACATATGCACTGTGTGTATATATTAAGTATATGCTTTTTCCAGTCTCTCCAAATGGTATAAAACTCTAAAGTAGAAGTAGTCCTTTTTTTGTTTGTTTCTCAAGACAGGGTTTCTCTGTGTTGTCCTGGCTGTCCTGGAACTCACTCTGTAGACCAGGCTGGTCCTGAACTCAGAAATCTGCCTGCCTCTGCCTCCCAAGTGTTGGGATTACAGGTGTGGGCCACCACGCCTGGCTAGAAGTAGTCTTTATGTAAAGCTCATCTCAAGTAGACAGCCCTAAAAGATTTCAATATTACAAGCTTTTTAAGGCTTGTATAGCATTTTCAAGCATGGCTGTAGTCATATCTCATTGCAGAAAGTAAGAATCATCACTCTTAGAAGCAAAGCCCTTTGACATTCACTCACACCAACCAGAGGCAATTCTACTCATAAAGAAGGTAAATCATCTTTGCTTTTCTTTGATACATAAAATCTTATTTAGTTTTCTAGAAAGCCTGAAAATGTTTTATTGCAGCATGAGCTCAAACTAAAAGATAAAATAGTAAAAAAAAAAAAAGAATAAAAGTTTACAGGGAAAAGAACTGCAAACTCTCTAGTGCTGGATAACCTTCTGCAGCAGAGAAACAGATTGATGAAGTTTCTTAGAGGCAATGTGGGTCATTTCCCAGGAGGAGAGACAAGATCATATACCAAAGTGCTTTGTGTCTAGATTTGTGCAGCTGAACATCATACACAAAGGCTATATCTGATGATTCATATTGCAACTTCTTATCCAAAAACATTAATATGGGCATTTGGGGAATTCTCAGAGTTAATAATGCATGTTATACAACTATGCCCAACAATTGCATTAACCTTTAGTGATATATAAAATAACAAATTAAGCCTTTAAAATTGTCTTCATTTCACCTTGGAATGAACTAGATAGACCAACAATATTGAGGCTGGCTTCCTTCCCAAATGACACTCCAAGATTTCAAACTTTTAGCTTTTTCCTAGTGTATGGGTAGTTAAAGAAACTACATTAATTTAATTTTTGTAAATTAAAGATAGCAATAATTTTAGGGCCAGACATTGCTCCCAGTTTTCAAGTAGCATTACTTAAAGAGAAACAACAAAATACTTTTAAAATTTATTTATTTTACTTTATAAGTGCTCAATTTAATAAGCCAGTATAGGTATTCTTTTAAATAACGAACACATAATAATAATGAATAAGTGAGAAAAAAAGAAATACAATTCTGTCTAGAAAACTTGTGATAACAATGAATTATTCTTTTTCTTTAAATTTAGGACAAAATTTTAAAAGCATTTCCAGTCCACAATCAGCCCAGATCGCTTGATTGAAGCAAGTGTAGGACCTGTGCTTGATGCAGGGAACAATCAGCACTGGTGCATTGTTTTACATCTCTAAAGATACAATTTGCCACTCTCTGCTCTCTCTGATACTAATGATGAACAAACATACAAAAGAACTGACTCTTAAACAAACAAGAAAACAAAACAAAACAAAAAGAACTGGTTCTTTCAGCAGGCAGTAAGCCATCTGATATACACATACAATGACACATCCTTACAGATATATACAACAAGAAATAGTTGAGATACATTAAGAATGTTACATTAACAATGCTTTTATATCCAATTAATTGTGCACAAAATCTAGGACTCAAAGGTCTCCTGCTAGCAATGGTGTGCCCATAAGCAGAAACGGAGATCCTAAAACATACAAGGAATTGGGCTAGCTTTATTCTTTTCTTTACCTGTCATTCATTCTTGGAGACATGTGATGTGCATCCATTACATCCTTGATATCATGGGGAGTAAGAATAAACAGGCTTTATCTACTAGAAAAAGATAGTCTAGACACCTAAAAACAAACATCAGTCAGTATTTAGGAAGTCTTGTGGAGGAGTGGAGGATAGAATTGAGTGAAATGGGGGCAGGGATCACAGACATGAAAAGAAGACCTAGAGAGTCAACTAACCTAAGCCCATGGGGACTCCCAGAGACTGAACCAAAGGACATATAGGGTTTGGATATAGACCCACTATATACATTTGTTGCAGATGACATATTGGTCTTCTTGTAGTTCTCCTAACATTTGGAACAGAGGCAGTCGCTGACTCTAACTGGACTTCCTGGTTGGGCCTTAGTGGATGCACTTAGAAGGACTGATAGGATTTCCCAAGGAGTCCTCATGTGCAAGGGGGTATTCCTGTTCTCAGAGGATAAGGGAAGGGTTAAAGGAGGGAGGATTTTGTAAGGTCAGGCCTATATATATATATATATATATATATATATATATTAAAAGTAGATGTAATTCCCCAGTTGTTTTAAAACCTACTGAGGAGAAAAGAGGAAATGCTGAGTTTTTCTAAGCCTACAGAGAGAGAATTAACTTGCACATTTATATAAGAGAAAACATGTATTAATTTTACTTATTTTATATAATAGTCCAACAGAATTATTCTCTGTATTTGGGCAATTTCCAGTATTTCTACTTGGAGTTTATATAACAAGTCCACTTGTCAAAAGTATCAGATCTGAAAGTCATTACATCACTTTCTCTTTTCAGTTATTTTATAATGCTATTATTAATTATTTGAGAGATTCATATAATACATATTGATCCTATTCACTTTCTGTCTTAACTTAATAAATCCTTCCCTAAACCTTCCCCACCAAACTTCATGTTCTAAAAGAGAGAGAAACAGAGACAGAGACAGAGACAGAGACAGACTGAGAGACAAAATGACAGGGACAGAGACAGAAAAACATTGTATGTAATCAAAAACATTACTGATTGCTGAGTAGTATTCCATTGTATAAATATACCACATTTTCTGTATCCATTCCTCCTTTGAGGGACATCTGGGCTCCTTCCAGCTTCTAGCTATTATAAATAAGGTGGCTGTAAACACAGTGGAGCATGTTTCTTTATTGCATGCAGGGGAATCCTCTGGGTATATGCCCAGGATTGGTATGACAGGGTCCTCTGGAAGAGTCATGCCCAATTTTCTGAGGAACCACCAGACTGATTTCCAGTGTGGTTGTACCATCTTGTAATCCCATCAACAGTGGAGGAGTGTTCCTCTTTCTCCACATCCTTGCCAGCACCTGTTGTCCCTTGAGTTTTTAATCTTAGCCATTCTGAGTGGTGTGAGCTGGAATCTCAGGGTTGTTTTGATTTGCATTTCCCTGATGATTAATGATATTGACCATCTCTTAAGGTGTGTCTCAGCTATCTGAATTTCTTGTGGTGAAAATTCTTTGTTTAGCTCTGTACCCCATTTTTAATAGGGTTCTTTGGTTCTTTGGGGTCTAACTTCTTGAGTTCTTTGTATATATTGGATATTAGCCCTCTGTTGGATGTGGGGTTGGTGAAGATCTTTTCCCAATTTGTTGGTTGCCATTTTGTCCTTCTGACAGTGTTCTTTGCCTTACAGAAACTGAATTTTATGAGGTCCCATTTGTCAATTCTTGATCTTCAAGCATAAGCTATTGGTGTTCTGTTCAGGAACTTTCCCCCTGTGCCCATGTCCTCCAGGGTCTTCCCCAGTTTCTTTTCTATTAGTTTCAGTGTGTCTGGCTTTATGTGGAGGACCTTGATCCACTTGGAGTTGATCTTAGTACAAGGTGATAAGAGTGGATCAATTTGCATTTACTTAACAATTAAAAATAATGAATTCATGCAATTTGTTGCCAAATGGTTGGATCTGGAAAATATCATCCTAAGTGAGTTAACCCAATCACAAAAGAATACACATGAATTGTAATCACTGATGAGTGGATATTAATGAGCGAGAAGCTCTGAATGCTCAAGGTCCAATTATCAAATCAAAAGATTCCCAAAAAGAAGGAAGGAGAGGACACTGGTCTGGAAAAGACTGGTTCCAGTTTTGCAGGAGAGTACCAGAACAGAGAAAGGGTTGTGGTGTAATTGGGCAATGGGCAGGGGGTAGGGGGGTGGAAGAGGACTTATGGGACACATGGATGAGGGGGGAAGTGGGAAGGGCAAAGCCTTTGGAATGTAAACAAAGAATATAGAAAATTAAAAAAACAAAAATAATGCTGGCTAATCATGAATCCACCCATAAAAAGCCAAGAATCGAAGAACTTAGGTGGTTTCTGCTTCAAGTGCTTGTTTGAATTATTGCCCTGACTTCCATCAGTGTTGGATTGTGACCTGAAAATATAAGAGAAATAAACCCCTCCTTCCTTCACCTAAAAAAAAATACTGAAAAATCAAGCTTGTCCTACTGTATCATTGCAATTTAGAAGCTTTTGCAATGATCTTTAAAATACAGCAGGAAGTATAGCTCATAGAGAATATACAGGCTACACATCCACTTTGCAGAATATTAGGGACTGATAGACAAAAAGTATTTTTATCCACAAGCATTCTATTTACCTCCTATCTGAGAAAATGCATATATTTTCAATAACTAATAAAATCTATACTTTCAAAGAAATTGCCTTGAGGCTTGTTCCTGCTGAAATTGTATTGTCTTAAAATGTGCAGGAGGCAATGACAGAGGCAATATGACTACTTTGAAAAGCAAAATATGTTAGTTTAGGAATGTGTTTATCTTGGGGTTCTACTTCAACTTGACTCATCTCAACAAGAAAGGAAAGAAAAGGCAGTGTTAATATTATCCACTGTAGACATGCTGAGCCAGCTTCCTCAGTCTTAGGAACTCAGCTGCCTCCTAGAATGGAATGCGTCTGCTTCTGATACCATGTTCAGTGTAATGTTTGGTGATTTTCAGCACAGTTTGAACTAAGAAACAAGACAGTAAGCATGTGATACTCAAGCAATGGGAGAGAAATGAAGTCTGATACTGAGGAGTGTCTACAATTCAAGAGACATATCACAGCTTCCAAACACGAAATATACTCTATTAAATGACAGTGATGTTTGACATGTCAGCACTTTCATACTACAGAATGTAGAGACCTAACCTTTCAAGCATTATCTTTGAAATTGTTAGAAAATTTGACTTCAGTTTCAGGAATATGTAGAGATGACAAATTTCATGCAAAAAAACCCTATACTTTTAAGAATAAATCAAGCTGGGCAGTGGTGGTGCATGCCTTGAATCCCAGTATTTAGGAGGCAGAGGCAGATGGATTTCTGAGTTTGAGGCCAGCCTGGTCTACAGAGTGAGTTCCAGAATAGCCAGAGCTATACAGAGAAACCCTATCTTGAAAAACCAAAACAGAAACAAAAAAAAAGCAATAAATAAATAAATAAATAAATAAATAAAAATCTCTTAATTTAAAACATGCTTATTTTGATTTATGTATATGTACACATGGATTTATGGTTGTATACTCTGATACTTTTATGAGATGCAAATTTAAGATGAATAACTAAGGTTGCTGAGACAATGAGGTAGAATTAGTTAGGTTTATGGATAGTGGTAGGTAGAATAAACGAACCAGTTCTTCAGATTTGTACTCTGGTCTCTATACCGGGTACAGGGGATACAACTGTCAATGTTTTTCTTCACATAAAATAATGCAAAAATGTAAAATTTGTTTTAAAAGAAATGTATTCTTTTGTCTATCAGTGATAACCACTCAGTTATTCCTATTCTATGCTGACAAGTTCATTGAGGCTGCTATTATTCTGGTCTTGTGTACACCCTTATTGGTAGCCCAATGCCTGAAAAGCATACACATCTGAGAAAAGAAAGAGAATCAGCTTGTAGAATTTATATATGTTCATGTAGACACCAGCACAGAGATTTATGTGCTAATAATACAGACAAATATGCTATTAAGTGGAGAATTGGTGGTGACATGGGAGGAGTTTAAGAGTGGCTACTTGGGAGAGGTTGAAGGAAGAAAGGTATGGGGAAAAGTAACATAAATGTATTTCAAATAAGTAAGAATTTAGACACCAGCAACCCATATAACCCAAGGGCACAAAGCTAAACAGAGAATTCTCAACAGAAGAATCTTGAATGGCCAAGAAGCACTTAAAGAAGTATTTACAGTCCTAAGCTATCAGGAAAATGAGATTTCATCTAATGGATAAGATCAAAAACTCAAGTGATAGCATACTGGTGAGGATGAGTAAGAGGAACACTGCAAACATGTATAACTACTTTGGAAATCAAATCAGCAGTTTCTCAGAAAAATATACAGTTCTACTCAAGACAAAAGTACACCATTCCTGGGCATATACCCAAAAGATGCCCCACCATACCACAGGGACACCTGCTCAACGATGTTCATTGCAGCTTTATTCATAATAGCTAAAAACTTCAAACAACTTAAATGCCTCTCAACTGAAAAATGGATAAAGAAAATGTGCTACATCTAAGCAATGGAACACTATTGAGCTATTAAAAACAAGGACATCACCATAGGAAAAACAACAATATCAACCAACCAGAACCCCAGAGCTCCCAGTGATTAAACCACCAACCAAAGAGTACACATGGAGGGACCTATGGCTCCAGCCGCATATGTAGCGAGCAGAGGATGGCCTTATCTGACATCAATGGGAGGAGAGACCCTTGATCCATTGGAAGCTTGATGCTCCAGTGTAGGGAGATACTAGGGCAGTGAGGCAGGTGTGGGAGGGTAGGTAGGGGAGCACCCTCATTGAGGCAGGGGGAAGGTCATGGTGGCTTATGGAGGGAAAACTGAGAAGAGGGTAACATTTGAAATGTAAATAAATAAAATAGCTAATAAAAATAAAATAAAATATAAACAAAATATAGAAAACAAGGGTATCTTGAATTTTGAAGGCAAATGGATAGAACTTGAGAATTCCATCCTGAGTAAGGAAACCCAACCCAAAAGGACTTGCATGGTATGTACCCACTTTTAAATCGATATTGACCATAAAATACAGGATACTCACACTATACTCAACAGACCTAATAAGCTAAACAAGAAGGAAGGCCCAAGCAAGGATGTTTGAATCTCAGGTAGAAGGGAGAATAGAATAGTCTTAGGTAACAAATGGAGGGAAGGAACTGGGTGGAAGAGTGGATGGGGCTGGGAATGAGGGCTTTCAATATTAGATGTGGGGGGTTGACAGGAGTGATGGCCAGATGGCCATGGGAATAAATGAAAATCTGCAACTAGCAAGGGTGGGGAGACAGAGGGTACTGTGGCTATGTGCCAGATATCCGGGATAGGCAAGGAGCCTGAGAATCAATGGGGGTCATCATAGCTATGACTTACAGTGTTGGGGACATGTAGTCTGAAAAGGCCTCCTCCTGTAGCTAGCTACAAACCCAGTGGAGTAATGGGGATACCATTTACCCACAAAGCCTTGGGAGGAGTATTTATCCTTTCTATGGGAAATGCAGGGACATGACATCAATCAGAGACAGAGGGAATGGCCAAGCAACAGCCAACCCAACTAGAGAAATATCTATTGAGCAAGCATCAATCCCTGACACTATTGATGTTACTCTGTTGTGCTTGTAGACAGAAGACTAGCATGGCTGACCTTTGGGTCTCTCCACCCAGCAGCTAACTCAGAAGGAAGCAGAAATCCACAGCCAAACAATGGAAGGAGCTTGAGGACTCTTGTGGAAGAATTGGAGGAAGAAATGAGGGCCCAAGGAAGGGGATAGGAAATCTACAGGAAGAAAAACAGAGTCAGCTAAGCTTGGACCCTTGAGACTCTTGAAGAGTGGACCACTAAGGAGCATATATGAGCTAGACCTAGAAACATGTGTTCCCTACAAACATGTGTGGCAGTTGTGCAGATTTGTCTTCTTTTAGTTCTGACCACCTGGGCTGTGACTGTCCAAAAAGCTGTTGCCTGTCTATGGGACATGTTTTTTTTTTTTTCTGTCTGGGTGGCCTGTTTGGCCTCAGTGGTAGAGAATGTGCCTAGACCTATGGGGACTTGATGTGCCACGGTTGGGTGATACCCTTCTCTCTTTGGAGAAGGGGAGACATGTTAGGGAAGTGTTTGTAGGAAAAGTTGGGTTGACAGGGAGTGGGGGAACAGTGATCAGGATGTAAATTAAAAAAAAAAAAACTTTAATCAACCAAAGAGCACACTTGGAGTTACCCATGGCCCCAGACATATCAGCAGCAGAGGATGATCTTGTTGGACACCAAATGGGGGAGAGGCCCTTGGTCCTGGAAAGACTTGATGCCATAGTGTAGAGGAATTCCAGGACAGGTCCTTCAGTCCTTTCTCTAACTCTTCAATGGGGGAACCTAAACTCAGTGCAATGGTTGGCTTCAATCATCCTCCTATGCATTTGTATGGCTCTGGTAAGGCCTCTCAGGAGACAACTATATCAGGCTCCTTTTAGTAAGCCTTTCTTAGCATCCATAACAGTGTCAGAGTTTCGTGACTGTATCTGGGATGAATCCTCAGGTGTGATAGTCTCAGGATGACCCTTCCTTCAGTTTCTGATCTGTACTTTGTCTCCATATGTGCTACTGTGAGTATTTTGTTTCCCTTTCTAACAAGGACCAAAGCATCCACACTTTGGTCTTCATTCTTCTTGAGCTTCATGTGGTCTGTGAATTGCATCTTGGGTATTCAGAGATTTGGGGCTAATATCCACGTATCATGGAGTGCATACCAAGTGTGTTCTTTTGTGATTGGGATATGTCACTCAGGATAATATTTTCTAGGTCCATCCATTTGCCTAAAAATGTCATGAATTCATCATTTTTAGTAGCTGAGTAGTACTCTATTGTATAAATGTACCACATTTTCTGTATGCATTCCTCTATTGAAGGACACCTGACTTCTTTCCAGCTTCTAGCTATTATAAAATAAAAAGGCTTCTAGGAACATAGAAGGCCAGTGTCTGTGTTATATGTTGGAGAATATTTTGTATATATGCCCAAGAGTGATATAGCTGGTCCTCGGATAATACTATGTTCAATATTCTGAGAAACTACCTAACTGATTTCCAGAGTGGTTGTATTAGCTTGTAATGGAGGAGTAGTCACCTTTCTCCACATCTTCACCAGCATCTGCTGTTTTTAACTTAGCCATTCTGAATGATGTGAGGTGAGATCTCACGGTTATTTTGATTTGCATTTCTCTAATCACTAAGGATGTTGAGCATTTCTTTAGGTGCTTCTCAGCCCTTTTCTGTTTATTCTCTGTTTAGATCTGCTGCACATTTTTAATAGGGTTATTTGGTTCTCTGGAGTCTAGCTTTGAGTTCTTTGTATATATTGAATATTGGCCCTCTATCAGAAGTAGGATTGGTAAAGATCTTTTCCCAGTCTGTTGGTTGCTGCTTTGTCCTATTGACAGTCTTCTTTGCCTTACAGAAGCTTTGCAATTTTATGAGGTCCCATTTGTTGATTCTTGATCTTAGAGTATAAGCTATTGGTATTCTCTTCCGGAACTTTTCCCCTGTGCCCATGTGTTTGATACTTTTCCCTACTTTCACTTCTATTAGACTCAGTGTATCTAGTTTTATGTGGAGGTCCTTGATCCACTTGGACTTGAGATTTGTACAAGGAGATAAGAATGGATTGATTTACATTCTTCTACATTCTAACTGACAGTTGAACCAGCACCATTTGTTGAAAAAGCTATCTTTTTTCCACTGGGTGGTTTTAGCTCTTTTGTGAAAGATCAAGTGACCATAGGTATGTGGACTCATTTCTGGGTCTTCAATTCTATTCCATTGATCTACCTGCCTGTAACTGTCACAATACCATGCAGTTTTTTTTTAACACAATTGCTCTGTAGTACATCTTGAGGTCTGGAATACTGATCCTCCCAGAAGTGCTTTCATTGTTGAGAATAGTTTTTGATATCCTGTGTTTTTTATTTTTCCAAATGAATTTGAAAATTACTCTTTCTAACTCTATGAACAATTGAGTTATAGTTTTGATGGGAATTGCATTGACTCTGTAGATTGCTTTTGGCAAGATGGCCTTTTTTATTATATTAATCCAAACAATCCACGAGCATGGGAGGTCTTTCCATCTGAGGTCCTTTTTTGATTTTCTTCTTCAGCAACTTGAAGTTTTTGACGTATAGAGCTTTCACTTGTTTGTCTAGAGTCACAAGAAGATAACATTGTTTGTTACTATTGTGAAGGGGTACTTTTCTCCAATTTCTTTCTCAACCTGCTTTTTCTTTGGTAGGCTACTGATTTGTTCGAATTAATTTTATATCTAATCACTTTGCTGATGTTTATCAGCTGTAGGAGTTCTCTGGTGGAGTTTTTGGGATCACTGAACTTGCTATCATATCATCTGCAAATAGTGATATTTTGACTTCTTCTTTTTCAATTTTATCCCTTTGACCTCCTTTTGATGTCTAATTTGCCTAACTAGAACATCAAGTAGTATATTGAATAGATACAGGGAAAGAGAGGGTTGCACTGATTTTAGTGGGATCACTTCAAGTTTCTCTCCATTTAGTTTGAGGCTGGCTACTGTTTTGCTGTATACTGCTTTTATACATATTTAGGTATGGGCCTTGAAACCCTGATATCTTCAAGACTTTTAACCTGAAGTTTGTTTAATTTTTGTCAAATGCTTTTTCATCATCTATTGAAATGATCATGCTGTTTTTTGGGGGGTCTTCTTTAAGTTTATTACATTGATGGATTTTTGTATATTGAACCATCTCAGCATCCCTGAGATAAAGCCTACTTGATCACAGTGAATGATCATTTTGTTGTGCTCTTGGATTCAGTTGCAAAATGAACAAATTTCTAGAAAATATTTTCCTTTTTGATTTTATTTTATTTGTATTAGATATAGTCTTTATTTACATTTCAAATGATTTCCCCTTCCTGGTTCCCCATTCCCTGAAAGTCCCATAAGCCCTCTCTCTTCCCCATTACCCAATCAACTCCCTTCAGCTTCCCTGTCCTGGTATTCCCCTACATTGCTGCATTGAGCATTTCTACTTCCAGGGACCTCTCCTTCCTTCTTCTTGGCATCATTTGATATGTGAATTGTGAATAGCTTCTGGGCTAATATCTACAAAAGAAGAGAGCTAAAATAGAATCTTCCTTTCTCCCTCCCTCACTTCCTCCCTCTCTCCCTTCTTTTATTTGCCTTTCTTTCTTTTTCTTCCTTCCTTCCTTCTTTCCTTCCTTCCTTCCTTCCTTCCTTCCTTCCTTCCTCCCTTTCTTTCTTTCATTCCCCCTTCCTATTGTTCATTTCCCTCTTCCTTTCTTTCATTTCCCTTTCCCTCCTTCCTTCCATAGATCCTTTCTCCTTTCTTTCTTTCTTTCTTTCTTTCTTTCTTTCTTTCTTTCTTTCTTTCCTTCTTCCATTCTGGGTTTTTAAGATAGTGTTCCACAGTATCATAGCCTGGGCTCTCCTACCTTTACAGTCTTGCCTCAACCTCACAGAGATCCATCTGAGGATCTGCCTCTGCCTCTTCAGTGCTGAAATTAATCATAAGCATCAACCTACATGGCCCATAAAACATTTTCTAATTGCATGTATACTTTACTTTTGAGTTATTTGTTTTACATATTGGTATCCTTAGAAATTGGGGCAGAGGTTATAAATACTTAAAATACTGTTTTTGCTTGACAATTTTGTACATTATGCTAGGATCATATATATCTCCCCATCTCTCCCAATACCCATTTCCCTACCTTACACTCCAAAGTTTGTGCCCTTGTATTAGTCAGAGTTCTCTAGAGTCACAAAACATATGAGTAGTCTCCAGATAGTTAGGGAATTTGTTGATGACTTACAGTCTGTAGTCTACCTCCCCAACAATGATCATCAACAGCTTTGGATGGAAGTCCAAGGATCTAGCAGTTGCTCAGTCCCAAGAGGCAAACAGGCAATGAAGAGTGAGACTTCCTTCTTCCAATGACCTCATATAGGTCTCCAGCAAAGAGTGTGACCCACATTAAAGGGATATGCTACCATACCTTTAACCCTAGATGGCCTTGAACTCAGAGATCACCCTGTCTTAATCTTCTGGAATTCATAGCCACTATGCTTCAAGATCTCCATGCCAAGATCCAAGTCAGAAACTTTATCTCTCAGCCTCCAGATTAGGATCATAGGTGAGCCTTCCAGTTCTGGATTGTTGGTCATTCTACATATTGTCAAGTTGACAACCAGGAATAGGCATTGCAATCCACCCCTTGTCAACTTGACAAATAATATCTTATGTCCACATAAAGCAATACCAATATGAATACACCTAATATGATATAACTATTCCTCTTACAATTGCAAGCACATTTGTAAATTTAAAATGGGGCAATGTCCATTGGAAAAATTCTTTTAGTGTCTCAACTTAAATACCAAATGATGTTAAAGAAATTGGAAGAAAGACAAATATATTCTTAACAAAACAAGACAGAAACATTCTTATTACTTTATAATCTTTGTTTCTTGCAACTGGTTATGTGGCCTTACCTGGTATTTATAACTACCTTCCTCTACTACCCATTCTTTATTTCCTTCACCCTCAAGAAGAATGTCTGCAGTTTTTGGCTCTTTTCCTGGAAGGTTGGCCCATAACTTCATTCCTGATGGGTCGTCATCCTTTGTCATACTGCTTGGATTAGGCTGTTATAGTTTCCCATTGACTTTAATCACAGGACATGTTAGTACTAACAGATGCCCTAAGGGTTCTCCTGCACTCCAGACATAATCCTGATTACCTCCATTGTGGAGAGGCAATCCAATTTTCCCATAGTAATCTGTATCTATCACCCTTCCTAACATTGTTATTCCTTTCTTAGCCTGTTGGTTTAAGGGCATTAGAGCCCAAAATGGCCAGGGGGAAGTCTGAAATTCCAGTTCAATGGAATGTTTGTTGTGGCTCTTGGTAGGTGCACTCTCCCACACCCCTGCCTGGAACCAAAACTTCTAGGCCAGGAGAACCTAACGTTGTAAGGACAGGAAGCAAAAACTTTCCTAGAGGATCACTAGCGGTGAAGTTAGTGGAACTATACCCTTTTCCACCCCTTGATTCCTGGACCCCTGGATCCTGGCTATAGAAACACCAACATACATTGTACACCAATTCAAAGAATATACTTCCTTCTGAAGAACCCCCATGCTGTTGTCCCTAATTGACACTGTAACTGTATCATCAAAAGGACATTCCATCTTTCTATCAGACCAGCTGCTTCAGGATGATGGGAAGCATGGTAAGACCAGTGAATTCCATGATCATGAGCCCACTGTGTCACTTCTCTGGCTGTGAAAAGAGTTACTTGATCAGAAGCAATATTGTGTGGAATAATATGACTATAGATAATGCATTATTTGAGTCCACAGATGGTGGTTTTGGCAGAAGCATTGCATGCAGGAAAGGCAAATCCATAACCAGAGTAAGTATCTACTCCAGTAAGAACAAACCTTTGTCTTTTCCATGGGGGAAGTGGTCCAATGTAGTCAACCTGCCACCAGGTTGCTGGCTGGTCACCTTGAAGAAAGGTACCATATCTGTGGCTCAGTGTTGGTTACTGCTATTGACAGATCTGGCATTAAGCAGCAGCTGTAGCCAGGTCAGCCTTTGTGAGTGGAAGTCTGTGTTTCTGAATCCAGACATGGTAGTTGTCTGGCCACCATGGCCACTTTGTTCATATGCCCATTGGGAAATGACAAGGATGGCTGGGCAAAGAGGCTGACTGACGGGTCATCCTATCTACTTGATTATTGAACTCACATCCTTTGCCTGAGAGCTCTATCCACATACTTCTTCCCCAGATATCTTTCTCACCAATTTTCCAATCGTGATTTTTCCATGTCCCTGACCATACAGCCACCCCATTGGCTACAGCCCATGAATCAGTAAACAATCATGCATCTGGGCATTTTTTATTCCAAACAAACTGTATTACTATGTGTACTGCCCAAAGTTCTGCCCACTGTGAAAATTTTCCTGCACCTGTATCTTTTAGGGTTGTTCCGGAAAAGGGTTGTAATGTTGCAGCTGTTCACTTCTGTTTGGTGCATGAATAACTTGCAGAGTCACCAGTAAACCATGCCATAGTCTTCTCTTCAGTCAGCTGGTCATAGGGAACACCCCATGAGGCTATAGGGGCATGCTTGGTAGCAAATGACATTGGAACAGGAGTAGAAACCATAGGCATTTGAGCACTTCTTCATGTAACTTGCTTGTGCCTTCAGGACCTGCTCTGGCCCAATCATGTATATACTACTTCCATTTGATAATAGACTGCTGCTGTGCATGTCCTACTTTATGACTTGTAAGGTCTGATAACAACCAGCTCACAATGGGCAGTTTAGGTTGCATTGTAACTTGGTGTCCTATTGTCAAATGTTCAGTTTCCACTAACGTCCAATAGCAGGCCAAGAGCTGTTTTTCAAAGGGAGAGGAGTTGTTTGCAGATGATGGTAGAGATTTGCTCCAAAGTCCCAAAGGTCTCTTCTGTGATTTACCTACAGGTGTCTGCCAGAGGCTCCAAACAGCATCTCTATCTGCCACTGATACCTCAAGTACCATTGGTATTGATCATATGGATCATATAGTGCAAGTGGTAAAACAGCCTGCTCAGCAGCCTGGACCTGTTGAAGAGCCTTCTGTTCCAGGCCCTACACAAAGCTAGCTGCTTTCCGAGTCATTTGGTAAATAGGCCTGGGTAACACACCTAAGTGAAGAATGTGCTGTCTCTAAAAATCCAAACAGAACCATTAAATATGCTTCTTTCTTGGTGGTGGGAGGGGCAAGGTGCAATAACTAATCTTTCACCTTAGAAGGAATATCTCTGCATACCCCATACCGCTGTACTCCTAAGAATTTCACTGAGGTAGATGGTCCTTGAATTTTGATTAGATTTACTTCCCATCCTCTGATACACATATGTGTTATCAATGAATCCAAAGTGGTTGCTACTTCCTGCTCACTTGGCCCAATCAATATAATATCATCAATATAGTCATCAATGTGGTAGAGACATATATTGTGGAAGAGACAAATTATCAAGATCCCTTATAAATAAATTATGACACAGGGCAGGAGAGTTAATATATTCTTGAGGCAAACTGTAAAGGTATACTGCTGGCCTTGCCAACTGAAAGCAAATTGCTTCTGGTGGTCCTTGTGGACAGGTATTGAGAAGGCATTTGCCAAGCTGCATACCAGGTATCAGGAAATGTGTTAATTTGCTCAAGTAACAGAACTGTATCTGGTATAGCAGCTGCAATTGGAGTTACTAATGGATTTAGTTTTCAATAGTCAACTGTCATTCTTCATGATCCATCTGTCTTCTGCACCGGCCAGATAAGAGAGATAAAGGGAGATGTGGTGGGAACCACCACCCATGCATCTTTCAAGTCCTTGACAGTGGCAGCAATTTCTGCAATTCCTCCAGGAATAAGATACTGTTTTTGATTTATTACTTTCTTTGGCAGAGGCAACTCTAAAGGATTCCATTTAGCCTTTCCAACCATAATAGCCCTCACTCTACAGGTCAGGAAACCAATGTGAGAATTCTGAGTATATCTATCTCAATTATACATTCTGGAACTGGGGAAATGACCACAGTATGTTTTGGGGGCCTACTGGACCTACTGTGAGCCAGACATCAACAAAACTCCATAGATCACCTGTCCTCCATAAGCCTCTACTCAAACTGGAAGACCACAATGTTTCTTAGGATCTCCTGGGATCAGTGTCAGTTCAAAACCAGTATCCAACTGACCCCGGAAAGTCCGATTATTTTCATTCCCCAGTGTATAGTTACCCTTGTAAAAGACTGTCAGTCCCTCTGAGGGAAGAATTGGTGAAATACTAACAGTAAAACTTTTGGTGTCTTCTTAAGATCCTTCCTCAAGGGAACCTGGCCACCCTTTCAGTCAAGGGGTTCTGGATCTAAAAACTGGCTCATGTCTGGAAATTGATTCATTGGCTGAGAGTGTCTTTTGCCATGATCCAGAGTGGCATGTCTTTCACTTGAGAATTTTTCTGCTTATACAGATCAAACAGATATGCAGTATACTTCCTATCTACTTTATACCTGGAAACACCATGATGGATTAGCCAGTACCAAAGGTCCAAACCAGTCATGCCATTATAAATTTCACCTCTCCTGTGCTGACCATTATGGGGTATGTCATTGTAAACATTGTTTTGTCTATGCTATCCATTATAATAACTATGATTACTTTATCTCTGGTGATTCAATGCTGCCAAAAGGACCTAGTTACCTCAGGGCCCAATTTAACCTATAGAATTTAATTCATCTAATTGAGCAGCAACATCTCCAACCCTGTGGTCTTGCACAGGAAAAGGGAAGGAAAAAAACTCTTCAAATGTGCTTGTGCTCATCTCTCTAGTTTGAGTCTTATAGGACTAGTGAAGGGCATATATTCTGGACCTTCCTAGCCAGTAGGATTAGGTTTTACACAACATATCCACTCTAGCATTGCAATTTTCCTATGCCTTAAAATCCCTTTATCTACACTAATCCAAGGGATATCAGGCATCTCCAACTCCTTTCAGCCAACCATTCAAACAAACTTCTGACACCTTTTTTAACTATGCAAGCTTCCATATTAAACCTAGAATCTCCACTCAGAGGGCCCATACCAATAAAAGCCTGCTCTAGTTTTATGTTCCTTCCAACATTATCCCACACCCTTAAAATCCATTCCCACACATATTCCCCAGACTTCTGCTTGAATGAATTAGCAAACTCATTAAGCTCCTTACTAGTATAGCATATTTCCTCATACACTACACTTTCTACCTTATCTCTAGGGGCCTGTTTTTTCTTGAGTCTGCTTATAGGTGTAGAAGAAACCATTAGTGGGACTTGAGAAACATCAGTAACTTCTGTAATAGTCAGGGTTCTCTAGAGTCATGGAACTTATTGGTAGTCTCTATACAGTTAGGGAATTTGTTGATGATTTATAGTCTGTAGTCCAACTCACTCTCCAACAATGGCCAAAAGCAGCTATGGATGGAAGTCCAAGGATCTAGCAGTTGCTCAGTCCCATGAAGCAAGCAGGCAAAGAAGGGTGAGTGAGTCTTCCTTCTTCCAAAGTCTTTATGTAGTTCTCCAGCAGAAAGTGTGGCCCAGATTAAAGGCATATGCCACCATAACTTTAATCCCAGATGATGAAGAACTCAGAGATATCCCTGTCTTAATCTTCTGGAATTCATAGCCACTGTGCTTCAAGATCTCCACGCCGAGATACAAGTCAGAAACTTGTATCTCTCAGCCTCCAGATTAGCACCATAGGAGAGCCTTCCAATTCTGGATTGTAGTTCATTCCACATATAGTCAAGTTAACAACCAGGATAGCTGCTACAGCCCCCCTTTGCCACCCATAAAATCTAATTTATCTGGTCCGGTTCATGTATTTTTGAACATATGGCCTCTCATGGAAATGAGGTTTACTTACCAGGGACAACGTTCTTCAAGAAAACTGAATCTCCCCTTCCTATTACTACATTGGCAAGAGCTCCTCAGCATAAGGTAATACTTCATGTTTCTAATCTCCATTTTACATATTGAGACAGTCATTTCTTTAAGAATAATTGTTCAATATGTCAATATTCACTTGATTTCAAAATAAAAATGCAAATATGTTATTCATTCTGAAATAGATTTGTTATGTATTAACTTTGATTATTTATGTTAGCCTATTTAAAAACTAACATAGCCAAGATTGTTAAGTAGAATATATTTATAAAAATTAATTTAATTTCTTTCCATAAAACTCATTTTCTTACCCCTACTTGTTAACTATTACCAAGCTGTCAGAAGTGAAATTATAGGTACATAATTATATATAATAATATATTATTCTATTAATTTATATTAATCTTTAACAATATATAGTTATACATAATATATGCTATTACTTGTATGTATGCACATTTACATGCATATTTAGGAAGATATTCAAAGTATGTATTATATACACACATGGAACAACATTTTAAATATATTTAATGAATCTGAGGAAGAGTACTTGGATTGGATTGAATGAAAAAAGGGAATGTGGAAATTATTTAATTATACAACAATTTCCATGACAAATACATTTGAAAGAATTAAGCATCCTCTGACATTTGTTTTAGACTTAGTACTCAGACCTCTTACAATAGAAAATATCATATCTACATGAATTTAATTTTTTCTTCATTTTACCTATATGCATGTTCACTAGTCAAATGTAATGTCTGAAAATGATTGGTGATGTTACAAAATAGTTTATGTGTATTAATGTACCACTAGAAAATAATGACAGAGTTCTCAAAGCAAAAATTTGATCTGGAAATCTCAAAGTCATAGAAAAATGAGAGACACTCCAATAAAATCAAAGGCTTACATTCTCCAGATTAGTAGCATTAAAGCAAAGTTTCTTGTTCATAATTTTCCAAAGAATAAACTTAATTTATTCACTGATTTATAAAAAGCTAAACTATTTATGGGAGATTAAATGTGCAGTCTCTACACTCTTTTTTCAATGGTTCTTTGGGAATTAGTTAAATTTCAACAAATACTTCACTTTTCTTTGACAATATAGTGTCAGCTTATATATTACTTTCAAAGACAATTTATGCAATGGTGATCTCACATGCAAATCATAAAATGATCTTATGAGAATAAGTTCTTAATCACAAAAAATATTGAGTAAATCCAACATTAAAATTTCCAATCTTATAGTATGTGTGCACATATGTATTTATAAATGGGGTCTTGGAATATTTGTTTACATGATTGTTTTAAAAACATATATTTATTTATTTTATGTATGGGAGTACACCGTGAGCACTGCAGAGAGAACTGGATCCACTATAGATGGTTTTAAGACATGTTGTGGTTACTGGTAATTTAACTCAACCTTATTTTTAAAGTATTTATTTTATTATATGTAAGTACACTGTTGATGTCTTCAGACACACCAAAAGAGGGCATCAGATCTTATTATGAATAGTTGTGAGTCACCATGTGGTTGTTGAGATTTGAACTCAGGACCTTTGGAAGGACATTCTGTGCTCTTAACTACTGAGCCATCTCACCAGCCCAATTTAACTCAACCTTAAGAAGAACAGTCAGTGCTCTTAACAACTGAGTCATCTCTTCATACCTGTTTATATTATTTTTATATACAACAGTATGGATAAAATCACTTAACTTTAGAGATCA
This sequence comes from Apodemus agrarius, assembly GCA_964023405.1. Taxonomy (NCBI): domain Eukaryota; kingdom Metazoa; phylum Chordata; class Mammalia; order Rodentia; family Muridae; genus Apodemus; species Apodemus agrarius. The sequence goes on from OZ030023.1 coordinate 45,381,696, forward strand.
AATACTTATAAAAATCTAAAATCTAAAATGCTTGTTGAGGATGAATCCTGGGTGATTTTAAGGACCTTTGATTCTATGGGCATTAAAATCCTTCACCTGCTAGCTTAGTCTCATTTTTACTGGATAAAGAGAGACAATCTAAATTGACTTTTAGTTATTATATGTATTAAAAAAAATTAAACCTTAATCATCCAAGCTAGTAAATAACTGCCTTTTGTATTATCTTCAGTCAGGAAGCTTATAAACTCTGCACACTACTTGATATTCCAGAATTTTACACCAACTGAATCTGATAATACTTCTCATTTGATGTTAAGAGAGCTTGAATATTCCTAAAAGATTGGAATTCAAATGCAGAGCCGGACTGTAGATATTTAGATAAAGCATCCCTACAAATAAAATCAACATTAGTTTATTACTTTCATATAAAGCAGTGCTATTTACATCAAACATTTTTGTAGATTTGTTGAATTATTGCACGCTGTTCTTCATGTGAAAGTCTGACCAATGGCCAATACATTAAATCATTTGGCTAAATATGAACAAAGACAAGGAGCTCCTGAATATTTAATTATTCAAAATATAGAGATATTGTTTCACATTTTCAGGCTTATATAGCAATATTTTTTATTTGTTTTCCTCTGTATTTAAATTATTCATATAACTTTATATCAGAGTTGCATTCATACAAGCTGAAGATGAGCCTAACAAGTGAGAAGCTGATTTGAAATTCAAAAGCAAATTCTGTGTATCAAAAGAATATAGGAATTCATGTGTGTTTTACAAAGACTGCAAGTGAAACATTTGAAAATTGAAAAATAGTTTTGTTAGCACATCCTAATTGTACAAAATGTCCATTTTGTGACATTTCTCTAATATATATATATATTAACTAAACCTTATCCAACCCGTGTGGTATATTCTTTTTTATTACCCTCTGGCCTCTCATATGATCACATTCACCATAGAAAGCCAAGGAAATACAAGATTTATTTTTTATTACAAGTTTTATTATCAATCACCAAGAAAACACTAATAATTAATGAGAGAGAGAAAGAGATAGATATAGACATAGAGATAGATGGAGAGAGAGAGAGAGAGAGAGAGAGAGAGAGAGAGAGAGAGAGAGATTTGAAGTAGGGGGGTGTATATGGGATGCTTTAAAAGAAGGAGAGGGAAGGGAGTGATGTTATAATTATAATTTCAAAAATAAAATTTAATAAGGAAAACTCTAGGAAGCTTAGTAGTAGCACAGGTTTTAGGATATTAACAGAACACCACATAGTTATACCACCCTCAGAACACAAAGTAAATCTTGATTCTTTGGTTCCCTGAATCTCTTGTGAAATAGAGCTTGGAAAATACAGCCTACATCATGTTCATGGTAATGATTCCATTTATGTACTCTTCAGAAATCTGACAAAGGGTGTAATCTTTGAAAACTGTGAACTAGAAAGTAAATTTCATCATTGGTTCACCACTTACACTTGTATCTCACATTTACATATTGACATTTTGCCAGCTTTATGTTTTGCATCTCTAGGATATTTCATTATATGTATAGAAATGTATAACTACTATCCTAATCTGGACACAACACTCCTATATTTTTGGCAAAGTTAACTTCCTCCTAGTGCCTATTCATAACTTCCCAGCTCATAAATCTATTCCTGACCACACGCTAACTTATTTGTTACTTTTCTTAAATTAGATTTATATGCTAAACTTAATATGTATGGTTGCTTTGTGTGTGTGTGTGTGTGTGTGTGTGTGTGTGTGTGTGTGAGTGAATGAGTGTGTGTGTGTCTGTAGAATATGCATGACTGGCTGGTGAAGTAGAGGAGGAAACCATAGATCCCTTGGAACTGGAATTACATTTGTACTCGGTACTGAGTTCTGGTCATCTTCCAGGACGGCTATTGCACTTAAAGGCTTAGCCTTCTTTCCAAACACTAATCTACTTTTACTTTTGTACCATGATTTCGTTATTGTAAAAAAGTTATATTATTGGCATATTATTATTATTTTGATTATTTCTCACTAAAATATTTGTAGTTTTAAGTATTTATTTTATATGATTTGTGTGTGTTTGTGTGTGTGTGTGTGTGTGTGTGTGTGTGTGTGTGTAATTGAGTATGTGTTGGAGGTAATACCTTGTTTGGTGGTTTGCATATGCTTGTCCCAATGAGAGGCACTATTAGGAGATATGGCCATGTTGCAGTAAGTGCAGTTCTATTGGAGGAAATGTGTCACTGTGGAGGCAATGAGACTCTTCCTAAGCACGTTGGAGCCAGTCTTCTCCTGGTAACTTTCAAATGTGGGTTTAGAAATTTCAGCTAGCTCCTCCTACACTGTGCCTATCTGGATACTATCCATTGTCCCACCTTCGTGATAATGGAATGAACCTCTGAACCTGTAATCCAGCCCCAAATAAATGTTTTCCTTGTTTTTAATTCTGATAGAAGAGACTTGTTTCCTTCCTTTTGTTTACTGGCCTGTGTCTGACCTCTTAAATCTAGGAAAGGTCATCTTGGAGCAGAAAAAAGTGAAAAATTCAATACATATTTAATTTAATACATCAAAAACCAAAGCATTTCAGATATTATTTCCCAAAACAGTCAAAAGACAACTGTCCCTGAGTGAGACAGAGACCTGCCAACCACTCTTTATAGCCAAAAAATAAAAACAAACAAAAAAAGTTTCCTTGGTCATAGTGTCTGTTCATAGCAGTAAAACCAATAACTAAGACATCTTGCAATCTCAAAAGATGGTTTTAGCTCATGGGGACCTGAAATTGTAGGCATACTTTAAGCAAACCAAGGAGATGGGTCTGATCTATACTCTAATCCTCACAACAGAGCAGAAATTGCTGTTAAGTACTAAGTGTTGGGGCTGGAGAGATGGCTCAGTGGTTAAGAGCACCAACTGCTCTTCCGGAGGTCCTGAGTTCAAATCCCAGCATCCATACGGTGGCTCACAACCATCTGAAATGAGATCGGACCCCCTCTTTGGGTGTGTCTGAAGACAGCTACAGTGTACTTACATATTTTAAATAAATAAATCTTTTTTTAAAAAAAGCACTGAGTGTCCTCTTCAGCAACAAAGTAAAGGGAGTCTGAATTCAGTCTTCATGAAGTGTTTTAAATAGGCCCATAAATGCAAATAAAAATAGAAAATATAATTTGAACAATATATATCAAACTTTGTAAAAGAAAATTTGTGATGCAATGATTAATATCAGACTCTATTGCTAAAAAATACATGAATGAAGAAGCTACTGTTGTTTGTGTAAACAGGAAATGCTCCTTAACCTGAGTATTTAAAGTTGGTCTCTACCTGGTGGTGCTATTTGTGGAGGTCAAAGAGATATTACTAATTCTACAGCCTGACCTCCTTCCACAATAGAGAATCAGTATACTTTTGCTAACAGGAAGCAGCTGGTTCCCAAGCCCTCCTGTTGTGAAGGAGTATTTCCTTAAAGTGTGAGACAAGATGAAACATTCTTTCATTAAAGTCCTTTTTCAAGTGTTCTATTTCAGCAAAGAGAAAGTACCTAGTACTGAGAAACATATGACAGAAATAACCATAGCAGTAAGAAGGCATGATGCTCAGTATCGGCAGGCCGTTCAAAGTGAGGGGAACTATCACTTTTAAGTTATGATTGAAACGATTTCATAACATTGTGCTCATAATATTGCAATGTGATAATTTAAAAAAGAAATGTGGCAGATTTAGTGTAATGTATACAAGGTGTGTTTACTTGAATTTACTAAGATATATATTGTCAAAACATAGCATCATGAAAGAGTTCACATCTCAAGCATAATGATCACTCTCTATGATTATTATTAGTTTACTTTCCAGAAAAAAGCAAAATTCCAGGTATGTAAAAATCAATGCAATATTCTATAATTTTAATAATGGTAGCAAATAATTACTAAAAATCTTTGATCTTTTATGGTATTTATGTTTAAATGTTATTTCCCCTATATTAACTTAATAATGCAAAGTAATCTGACAACTAAATTCAGAAGTTTCAGAATAGATTATCTGAAAAATAACATATAAATACTATTTTGAAAATCTGAACTATATGGAATTTTGATGGTTATTAAAGCAACATACATTAAGTCAAAAATAAGATGGTCATCATATTCAAACTTTCTTCTACCTTTTATGAATACTGTTAGGAATAAATGACTCATACATTACATACATGCACCTCACATCCTTTATGGACTCTCTCTTGCTTTCATATAAGAGCAGAATGTAACTCCATTTTACTTATAAAAGCATATTCTTTGATTTTTTCTGGTGTTTATGCTGGTGATAAAGGGAAACGCTTTTTTGTAGTAACATATGTCATACTGTTTAAGTAAATTCACATTTTGCACTCAAATTTGCTATTGTATTTAAAGGATGCTTTGTTCGCTCTATATAATGTAAAAATACTAGCAACAAACTTCTAATATCCATCTTATAGCTATTTAACTTAATTTGATTACTTCAATTTTGTACTTTCTCGAGGCAAAAATAGATTGGTTTTATTGTTTTAGAAATGTATTGTATACCCCATTAAACTTATTTTATTACTTCAAATATCTTTTGTTAAATTATTAATATAGGATTCTTAATGAAAAATGAATTAAACATTTTTACTATAAATGTTTATAGATTTTATAAACACTCTTATAATACATATATAATATATACACACATATATAAATAGATACATAGATGATAATATATATAGAGAGATAGATATTTAGATGATATGCTTAGAGATAGAGATACATGGTGGTATAAATACTAAATTATTAAGGAAAAATTTGATTGGTGGACAGATATTGCATCTGTAAACTACTACCAAAACAAATGACAGTATGAAATACATTTTTATCAAAAGTTCAGAAAATTAGAGCCTGTTAACCAACACAGATTTCATGAAATACCAATGAATCATCTTGATATATGACTTATTATTTTATTTTATCCTCCTGAGAAGGTATGCCAACCAGAACGAACATATTTAAAAGCCATGACAAATAATATATTGCTCTGTACTATAGCAAATTTATTCTTTTTTATTAATTCACTTTTAATTCATTTTAATCCATTTTATAGTCCTGCCTTTATCCATCTCCCAGTCTGTCCTCTAACTGTTCCTCATTCCATTCCTCCACCCCCATCTCCAAGAGGATGTCCCCACCTCACCCTCAACCCCAACCCCACCAGATGTCCCCATTCCCTGGGGCCTCAAGTCTCTAAATGGTTAAGAGCATCTTCTCTCCCTTAGTACAGACCAGGAAGTCTTTGCTGTATGTGTTGGAGGCTAGTGTATGCTGCCTGGTTGATGGCTCCCTGTCTGAGAGACCTAGGGTCCAGGTAGCTAACACTGCTGGTCTTCCAATGAGGCCACCATTCTCCTCAGCTTCTTATGTTTTTTTCCCCTAATTCAGCCATAGTAGTCTCAGGCTTCTGCCCATTGGTTGGGTGTAAGTATCTGCATCTGACTCTTTCAGCCTCTTGTTGGGCCTCTTTGAGGCTCCATGCTAGGCTCCTGTCTGTAAGCAGTAATAGTGTCAGGCCTTGGAGCATCCTTTGAGCTAGATCTCAATTTTGGCCTGTCACTGAACTTCCTTTCCCTCATTCTCTTTTCCATTTTTGTCCCTGCAGTTTGTTTAGAGAGGAACAGTTCTGGTCAGAGTTTTTGACTATGAAATGGTAACCCCATCACTCCTGTCTTTCTATTGGAGACGGACTCACTGTTGGGCATTTCATTTGGAATACTACTCAGCTATTAAGAACGAAGACCTCATGAGTTTGGCAGATAAATGGATGGAACCAGAAAATAAAATCCTGAGTGAGGTATCTAAGACCCAAAAGGACATGCATGGTATGTACTCACTAATAAGTGATATAAGCCAAAAGAAAACCAAAAAAGCAAAACAAAACAAAACAAAACTTTACTGAATGCTAAGAGTACAATCCACAGAACTCAAGAAGGTTAACAAGCCAAAAGGTCCAAGTTAGGATGCCTCAATCCCACCTGGGAAGGAGAAGAAAGCAATCATGGGATGCAGAGGAAGGAAGGGACCAGGGTGGGAGACAGTTCAGGGAGGTGAAAGGGGGAAGATGAGAAGATGGGGGAGGGAGAAACTGGAGTGAAGCCCAGAAGGCCACCAGAATGGATGGAAACAGGCAACCTCTGGAGGTCCATGGTGGGGGTGACCCTCTAGAATGTACCAGAGTCCTGGGAGGTGAGAGAAGATAAGTACTAAAATGGACGGTCCTTAGTACATTTATTTTTGATTGCTGAACTCTTTTTCCATTAATACCTGGATTTTGCTAAAGGATTTTAAGCTACAACTCATCTAGTGCTTTTCTCACAATAAAATAAACACAATGTAAATGAAAAAATATAAATGAAAAAAGAACACCATCAGAGAAATTACATCTTTGAATAAAACAAGGTTTCTGTTTAATCATTTTCCTCTCCTACTTGAGATAAGACAAGAGAATCACTTCTCTCCCTGAAGACAGTACTTCTTAAGAACTTTGTAATGTCAAGTATAATTTGGAAAAATTGTACTTTTTGCCTACATAAAGACATATATATTTCAATCTAATCATCTCATGACATAAGATAATACAAACTGTCTCTCAGTTGAAACAGCACATTATGTTAAATCACTTGACAATTCAGCTTGACTCCAACTTGGTATATGATTTGACTGGCAACTCCTCAGTGCCCAGCAAGGCTACCCATAGCTATAATCACAGAATGTTTATAAAGTTCTGAGTATTCAAATAAGAACCCAGATACCCACTGCTAGAAAAGCAAACAATGTTACAAATAGGATCACCTCAACTTGACATGAAAATCCGTAAATAATTAGAAGCAAATGTAAAATTTGTAATTTGGAAATTATAAGTGTTTTTTTTATATTTTAGGGGCAGAAAAGTAGATTATATTACATTGAAAATGTGTTTATTGTTCTAGGAGGATCCTTATAAATATGATGTATACTAATGTAACACAAAATGTGTAAAGAGAATTGTAAGAGAGTTTTGAAGGAATGTTTGCCCTCAGTATATTCTAATGATTTCATGAACTAAATGAATATTCTGTCATTTCATGATACATATGATACACCATGATACACAGTTGTGGCAAGTCTCTAATAAGGAGCTGGCCAGCAGTCTCTTAGGTTCAGAGATTTCCATAGAAGTACCCCTAATGATCGACTGTGCACAGAATTAGGAAATAGTAAGACTTCCTGGTCATAAGTATTTCGTGTTATGAACTCTGTAAGTGTCATAAGTTTATAATAATGTATCACTGGGGTCTTATATATTTCAAATATCTGTCAAATAGGTATTCCCAAATGTTTATCACCTAAAGATATGTTTTTTCAACTTTGAAGGATAATATTTTGAAATAGTGCACATTTGCCAAGATTTAGCTTCTTTTTCACTTTTGTATTTTTTAACTACAATAACTCCATCCTTTTCTTTCCTCCAACCACTCCCATATATCATTTACTTTGTTTCCCACTCATTCCTATTCTTAAAATTGTCATTTAACACATCCACACACCATACATACATATGCACATAAATATGTAAATACAGTTTATATATTATATCACTTGTATGTCTTTAATATCAGGATTGCCCAGTTGATATTGGACTCCCAAGTGATATGTTTTTCCTGAAGGAGATTCCCCCTGCTCTTAACATTCCTCCTTTCCCTACATTTTATTGATTAGAGTTGATTCCTATGGAAATTTTTTTCTTTCCATGTTATCATGTCAGTATTGTACTAGGGTATAATTTTGTGGCTTAAACACTTGGTTTTCATCTTTATTTGGTCTATAATCTATATAACTTTCTCTAATTCCTATAAAATCTTAACTACCCTTTAAAGTAGTCTCATTGGTGAGCTCATAAATAAAATCGTTTCCAATTACCAAGAAAAATAAAAGTTGTTTTCCTTACTATCTGAAAAACATTACCATTGTGATAGTTATGTTTCTTATCCTATTCACCTAAGGTACTGTGAACTCACAACTAAATTATAAAATTACTGATGGGTTTTCAGAAGTAGAAAATGATATTCTTTTTAAAACAACTAATGCCTCATGACTAAAATCTAGTGAGGAATTTACATTAAGTGGACACTTCATGTATACCACTACATTAAAACTAGGCAGTCCTAAAGACAGAGACCATCCATATTGCAAATAGAATCATATATATTGTTCTCAACTGATGGCCCCTTTTGACATAACCAAATTAAACAACAGTGTAAAAATTCATGTGGACTCTATAATGATATAACATTACAAACTATATTGCCTTCAAAAAGGAATGATTAGAAAAACCTCTTACTAAGACACAGAAATAGGTCAAGAGTTCTCATGATATAATTGTGAATTCTGAACCGGACCATATTGAAATAACCCAGAGAAAGCATTAAAACTGATTTTTTAATTATTTTCATCTAAAAACATGAGGCAGCTGTTTATCCTCTCATGACTACTGCTACACAGCTAAGCATTTTCTGGATTTATAGCTAGCAGGCAGTTTCAGAACTGTTTATATATATAAATTTGGTACACTTGGACTTACTTTGTATTTATTTGAGAACCTTCTTATGTTAACACATATGATAATTATTTTTCAATTTTTATTTTAATTACTTATAATAATGTTATAGTTTATATGTACAGGTAATAAAATTGATATTTATCAACTTTAATATATAACAAATTATACTTTTTCTAAAGTTTGTGGATTTGTTAGTCTATGTATCAATTCAATTGACTTCATTTTGAACATTGTTTCAAAAGAAAGACTTTCATCACTAAATATTAATTTTTGTTTTGATAACATTTGTTTTGTTATTCTGACAGTGGGTTTAAAGAAAACAGCCCCTCTGCCATCCATATTTTCATAAATCTATTATTCAAAAGTGGCTAAATTATTCAGTTGAAAAAAATATTGATCCTTATCATAAGTAATGTATTGTTTAAAAAATCCAGCCTTCAACATTAGAATAGCTGATAAACATTAATATGCCCCACTTACAGAATTATTTGATTTATATGTTTTTTGGGCTTTTACGTGCATATGGCCACCTATATTATGATAAATCTGAGACGTGAAGTCTACGAATAAAAACTTGCACATGAGTTTTCAGGTTTGTGACTATGGTAGTTTTCTGGGTAGGAGTCAAGGAACTCTTACCACACTTCCATTGGAACAAAGCAATGCCTTATGCCTTCCATTATAGGTAATGGAAGTTGCTCTCAGGGCTAGAGACTTTATGAGACTACATTTGCTTTCACATCTGTATGCTCAGTGCTGGTTAATTTGGTTTGTAAACTCAATAAAATTTAGAAAAACATATAGAGAAAAAGGATTAATTGAACATGGAAATTCCATCTGAATGTGGGTGGCACTATCGTTTGGGATCTTGGGCTAAGAGAGATCCACACTTACCATTTGACAGAGCTCTGGGACCCTTATGGAAGAGTTGGGCAGGAACTGGGGGCCCCAAAGAGATAGCAACTCCACAGAAGACCAACAGAATAAAATAACCTCGACCCTTGGGGTCTCTGAGAGACTGGACCACCAACCAAAGAGGATACACAAGCTGTACCAAGGCTCCTGGCACATATGTAGCAGATGTGTGCAGCAGAGTCTTCCTATGGGTCCTCCAATAATTGGGCAGGGCCTGCGCCTAAAGCTGTTGCCTGTCTGTGGAATGTATTCCCCTAACTGGGCCTCGTTGTCTGGCCTCAGTGGGAAAGGCTGAACCTATTCCAGCAGAGACTTGATGTTGCAGGATGGGGGAGAGGAAGAGCAGACATGCTCTCAGAGGAGAATGGGAGGAGGGATAAGGAAAGGGATTGTGTGAAGGGGTAATTAAATGAGAGACCACAATAGGAATAAATAAATAAACTAATGGAAAAAGGATATGAATTTGAAAATGGGCAAGGAGGATACATAGAGAAGTTTAGACTGATGAAATGGAAAATTATGGAATTATTATTTCAAAAAATTAAAAATTAAAAAGGAAAGAAAAATAAATAAATACAGCCAGAGCTAACAGTCATCTCTCTCTCTGTTTATGATGATGGGTGCACTGTGACAGTGGCCTCATATTCCTGACATCATCCATTCTATGGTATGATCAATTGTACCCTTAAATCATTAGTCCAAATTAATCCTTCATATTTGAAGTTACCTTTTTTTATTCAATATATTCTTTATTTACATTTCAAACGATTTCCCCTTTACCAGATCCCCCCTCCATGAAAGTCCCATAAGACCTTTTCCCTCCCCCTGTTACCCTATCCACCCCTTCCCACTTCCCTGTTCTGGTATTCCCCTACACTGCTGCGCTGAGCATTTCCAGAACCTGGGGCCACTCCTTCCTTCTTCTTGGACATCATTTGATATGTGGATTGTGTCTTGGGTATTCCAAGCTTCTAGACTAATATCCACTTATCAGTGAGGGAATACCATATCAGTGAGTGTTCTTTTGAGACTGGGTTAACGCACTTAGGATGATGTTTTCCAGCTCCATCCATTTGTCTAAAAATTTCATGAATTCATTGTATCTAGTGGCTGAATAGAACACCATTGTGTATATAAAACACATTTTTGTATCCATTCCTTCGTTGAGGGACATTAGTTTATCCCAACAGAAATGTAACTTGTATATAGTCATCAAACTAGTCCCTTTCACTCTTCAATTACCCTCTTCTGTGTTTAAGCAGAGATCTCCTTCAGGTGACCCTGCAGAGAGAAAAAGAAGTCACATTTATCAGTCTGATGCAAAATGGTCCTTTTTATTGTTGTTAACTCACATTCTCCTCCCAGTGTGTCAGGCCACAAGCCTATGGCTCAGGGATCCCTCAACACTAATTGTGCCTTTATACTGAGATTTTTTTTTTAACTTCTGCAGTATCCCGTAGTTACTTGACACAAAGAATACACACCTCTATATAACCTGAGTTATCAGATTTTCATTATTTTACAGTTTATCAATTGATATCATTATTGGATCTGGGCAACAAGTTTTAGAAGTAAAAGAACCAATGCATTTTGCAACTTAATACCTGGTCCATAAACTTTCAGTATTTTAATTATATGCTATAATCCAATTCCATGCCTTTAGATGTCTTCACAAAGTACACCCAAAAATTGTTTGTGTAAGCATATAAACTGATAAAATCATGATTTTTTCTGTTTTGATTAAATAGACAGACTTTTTTCTTTAAATACATATTCTTATTGATGTGTACATATTTATACAAATATAAATTAGCCTCATTTTAAGAGTTTATCTGTCATATAAAACCATATTAAAATATGTGTATTAACCCATCAGTATGGTTAGCAGTTAATCAGGAATTCCTACAGTCATAACAAAATATTTTCATCACAAATAAAAGATTTTATGTAGGGTGGTTGAGTAGTTTTATATAAGATATTCTTACAGACATACATTGCTGACCCTGTGTACCTCTGAACATCCCAGTATGCACCAGATAATGACAGAAAATGACTGGTCTTATTTTCTCCAGTCGTGAAAGTACAGAACCCCATTGAGTGCCCACGGTGTTTAGCAGGAATACTTGACCTCCTTCTAGTGTGTTAGTAATGGTGTGAGAACTGAAGGAGGTCATTAGCCCAGCTCCAAAGAGAATCACCAGAGAAAAAGTCTCCAGAACATAAAGAAAACTTTAACTAAACAATTTGCTTTGGCCAACAACTTAAATACTAAAAGCTTTCTATCTTTGGACTCAGCAAATATATCTAGCAAATCTCACAAAAGCCATACTTTATTGATTTATAAATACATGGAGAGGTAGACATATGGGCAAATATATGCAAACACACACATGGGCAAACATGCAAAAGCACTTCTAAAAACACATGCATTCATGTATATTACACACACATACACACACAAACACACACACACAAATACACACACATACACACACATACACACTCACACACACATACACCTTTAAGTATTATCAGTCTTGTTTGTACCAAAAAACTGTTTAGAAGAACGTGATTACATTAACAAAACCACAGTGATCTGTATGTGAAATTTAAATACAAGTTTCCATGCTATAAAACCCAGAAGCCTTCTTTCCTTTCATTTGGTATTATCAAAGCATTTATGCTCAAATGAATATTTTATTCCAACTAGGTCAAATGTTATTCTTTTCTCCAGACCTTAGTATGGTAACACATTTAAACTCATACAATTATTTTTCAATGACTGCAGAAATTTAAATATAGAAATGCTAATTTTTTATTTCTATACTTTCAAAATGTCAGATATAGCCTTTATTTCATGACACAGAGCTTGAGTGAGATGTATTTAAAAATGCTTAGTTTTTAAAAGTTTTTTTATAGAGTTTTGGGAGTTTGGGCCATATTCTTTTACAACATTGAAAAGATAAAGGCGTCTGTCCATTATTGGAAAAGTGGTAGATTGATATAATGTGTCCAAAAGCACGAATACCTTGAAGTCTGATGCCTTCAGGTTTCAATCCAACTGTGCAACATTGGCCAAAGTATTTTAACCCCGCGTTTCAGTTTTCATCATTTCTGCCGCAAATACTACTTTCCTACTGAGTAAGAGGCACTGGGTGAAGGTCCATAGTTGGAAAGGCTAGCAGGGCAATGCCTTTTGGCCTCAACAAAACTTGTAAATTTTGTTTTCATCAAAGCCATAAATGCCTCAAATATACCTGTGTGGGGTAAAATCAGAAGAAGAGGGAAAAAAAAACACTATGTAGAGATAAGAGTAATAAAAACTTTGGGCATTCATCAGAACTCCATGAAGGAACAGGAGAATGGAATAGAATCAAAAAGTAACATAAGACTGAAAAATAAAAGGAAGGAAGACAGCTGTGTTCCTAAATGCCTTTGTTCCTGCCTTCCCTTAGAAGAGCTGGCTTTAAGTTTGCTGGCCTCCCCAATGCCACTGTATTGCAATAAAGCTACTTTTAAGAGCTATATTAATTGAAGTCTAACAAAAAATCTGCTCATAAGGTAGAAAAGAAATAATGTTTAAAGCTATTGTAAAGAATGGGAAAGTAGAACGCGGATGATTAGTTGCTAGAAAGTAACAATATCACTATAAATATAGGACTTTCTGTTAAATTACCTAATATGAATTATATTTTCCTGAAAATGTGTTAGGACATGTTATTGTAAGATCATCTGAGTAGATATAAATGCCTTTCTTCATTTATAAATTCATTTTATAATTAAGCAAAACATAAGGGATATGTATTAAAATGATGTTCTTAGTTAACATCTGATAATAAAACGTATCCTATTCTCACTCTTAAATGAGAATATCATAAATGCACACAAGAACTTTTTAAAGAGGGGAAGAGAAATGTTGTTTAAATATGTTAAGTAAAATGTATTGAAAAACTCAAAGCAGTAACTCATAATAGAATATCAGAAAATTCAGACATTGCACAGGTTTCTGTCTTGATATATTCATGTTCTTGATGGAATTATCTGGTGCTTTTCCTTCTCCATTTGTGTTATTTCCTTCTCCCTTTTGTTATTACCCTCATCTGGAAGCCATCCTATTTCAGACCTGGAGAGCTACTGTAGTGTCTGATTTCAATCCTTCAGATAGATCATCTTCGAGTAAAGAAAGCATTAAGTGTTTTCAGGATACATAGAGAAATGTATTGCTGTATGTTCTCAACAGAACTGCCTTTCCCAAACGGACTTCAGTTTAAGCCTGTACTGAGTCTGAGAGATGATGAAAATGTGATTTAATAATTAAGCTGGGATGGAAATTTTCTAAAAAGTCTTTGCAATGATTATGCTGGTTGGTTTAGAATACATAAGAACAGAATCTGCATTGAGAACACCAGGCTATTTCAAGCACTAGATATCTGTATGTAAAAAGGAAAACAGTAGTACATAAACTCTGTACATATAAGCAAGAATCCCAGCTAGAATTTTCTGAGAATAAGTCTCTATTGTCATTATATTTGTGTTACATCAAAGATTACTCTCTAGCCAGCCCACAATTTCATTATGGAAGGCTTATAATTGGCTATATATAAAGAAATTCTGAATTACAGTAGACCATTGTACTATTATTACTGGAGCTGGAATGATAACTGGATTTATGGCATTTCTTTACTGACCAAGAAGATAAAACCAAGTTTATTTAAGATGACGAAGGAAACAGTAAATTCACTCTGGTTTCTAGATGAAGCCATCAATCATATATGCACAAATCATGGATTGCCAATGTGTAGACTTCTGAGAAATGAAAAAAATAACATATTGTTACTGAAGTACCAAAGGTCTACCTAACCTCACTGTACTTGATTATATCACTCAGCAAACTACAGTTAAAGAGCATTGAGTAGATCTTAATTTATATTGTCCCTCTGAGTCCACCTATGTAATGTGTGTTATGGAAAACTGAAAGGGAAGAACTATCCAGTCAACTATCTAACTAGCTAGTGATCATCTATTTTGATTTTTCAGGGCAGGGTCTCTCTGCACAGTAAACCAGATTGGGCTCAGACTGTATTTGGTTGCTTGCACCTGCCTCCTGGGTGCTGGGATTAAAGACATGTACCACCTCTGCCTTGTTTAAAAACAGAGTTATTATTTGAAGATTTATTATTTCAACATCATCATCTAACACTGAATGCTGTTTTTCCTGGAACTCATTTACTTTGCCTGTGACCAGGATGAGTACTCTGATATTGTTGATTTTCTGCACAGCAAAGAAAGAGAACACTCTGAAAATATTAAAGACACAGGAACTAAGAACTCTAGAATAGAGAACTTATACATCAGAGGGGGAAAAGTCTTCTGCTGTGAAAGAGATTAATGGAAAACATCTTTAAACTATCAAAGTCCAGAGGCAAAGGATTATATCTTGGTCTAGACTTATACATCAGAAAGTTTCTGCTTTTAAAATTTACTTGAAATGGTTCAATCTTTTATATATATATATATATATATATATATATATATATATATATGCTGATAGGTCATTTTAGAGTCATTATGCTTTTAATTATATATTTCTTTTTGTGTTTTATTATTACCAATTATATAGAGATTGTCATTTTGTATGGGAGAATTTGGTAAACTGTCTATTTCAAATACATTTAATTGTATTTGGAATTCATAAAATCTCATGGGATCCAACTTTAGATAAAGAATTACATGTAGCAAAGTCTGCGAGTGGGATGAATAGTATTACATAGGAAAGAGGCCTCAAGTTGGTAATACTATACCAAGGAGTCAAGAGTAATCCTAAATATCATATGTGTGAATGTGTGTGTGCATATATGTGTGTATGTGTATGTGTGTATGTATTCTGTGTGTGCATGTGTATGTATTTGTGTGTCTGCGTACACAAATAACTTTATATGAACAGAGTAGGTTGCATTTATATTTAAGAATGTAAACATAAGTTAATAACAATAAAGAATAAAGCAATGAATTTGAGAAAGTGTTTAATGAGTACATGGAAGGTATAGAAGCTAGCATGGGGGAAGGAAAGTGATTTAAATATATATATGTGTGTGTGTGTATACATATATATATGTATGTGTGTATGTATATATATTAAATTTTTGTTTTTTTTAATTTATATTCTATAAACTTTGCATTACAAATGATTTCCCCTTTCCCGGTTCCTCCTTCCCCATAAATCCCATAAGCCCTCATACCTCTGCCCTTTCTCCAATCAACACTCTCCTACTTCTCTGTCCTGGTATTCCCCTACAATGCTGGGGTCAAGCATTTCCAGGACCAGGGCCCACTCCTTCCTTCTTCTTGGGAACCATTTGATATGCTAATTTTGTCTTGAGTATTCAGAGCTGCTGGGCTAATTAATATCCACTTATCAGTGATTGCATCCCATGTGTGTTCCTCTGTGATTGGGTTACCTCACTTAGGATGGTATTTTCCAGTTCCAACAATTTGCCTAAAAATTTCACGAATTCATTGTTTTTAATTGCTGAGTAGTATTCCATTGTGTAAATACACCACATTTTCTGTATCCATTCCTCCATTGAGAGACACCTGGGTTCTTTCCAGCTTCTGGCTATTATAAATAAGGCTGCTATGAACATAGTGGAACATGTGTCCTTGTTGCATGACAGGAAATCTTCTGGGTATATGCCCAGGAGTGGTATAGCAGGGTCCTCTGGAAGTGTCATGCCCAGTTTTCTGAGGAACCGCCAAATTGATTTCCAGAGTGGTTGTGCCATCTTGCAATCCCACCAGCAGTGGAGGAGTGTTCCTCTTTCTCTGCATCCTTGCCAACACCTGCTGTCTCCTGAGTTTTTAACCTTAGCCATTTTGACTGGTGTCAGGTGAAATCTCAGGGTCGTTTTGATTTGTATTTCCCTAATGATTAATGATGTTGAACATTTCTTAAGGTGCTTCTCAAACATTTGTTACTCCTCAGTTGAGAATGCTTTGTTTAGTTCTGTACCCCATTTTTAGTAGGGTTATTTAGTTCTCTGTGGTCTAACTTCTTGAGTTCTTTGTATATATTGGAAATTAGCCCTCTGTCAGATCTAAGGTTGGTGAAGATCTTTTCCCAATTTGTTGGTTGCTATTTTGTCCTTTTGATGGTGTTCTTTGCCTTACAGAAACTTTGTAATTTTATGAGGTCCCATTTGTCAATTCTTGATCTTAGAGCATAAGCTATTTGCCTATTGTTCAGGAACTTTTCCCCTGTGCCCATTTACTCAAGGGTTTTCCCTAGTTTCTTTTCATTAGTTTTAGTGTGTCTGGTTTTATGTGGAGGTCCTTGATCAACTTGGAGTTGAGCTTAGTAGAAGGAGATAAGAATGGATCAATTCGAATTCTTCTGCATGCTGACCTTCTGTTGAGCCAGCACCATTTGTTGAAAAGGCTATCTTTTCTTTCCACTGGATGGTTTCAGCTCCTTTGTCAAAGATCAAGTGACCATAGGTGTGTGGGTTCATTTCTGGGTCTTTGATACTATTACATTGATCTACCTGCCTGTCAAGGAGATTCCACCTCACACCAGTCAGAATGGCTAAGACTAGAAAATGAGGAGACAGCAGGTGTTGGCAAGGATGTGGAGAAAGAGGAACACTCCTCCACTGTTGGTGGGATTGCAAGTTGGTACAGCCACTCTGGAAATCATTCTGGTAGTTCCTCAGAAAACTGGGCATGACACTTCTGGAGGACCCTGCTATACCACTGCTGGGTATACACCCAGAGGATTCCCCAGCATGTAATAAGGATAATATTCCACTGTGTTCATAGAAGCCCTATTTATAAAAGCCAGAAGATGGAAAGAACCCAGACGTCCCTCAATGAAGGAATGGATACAAAGTATATGGTATATATAAACAATGGAGTACTGTTCAGCCATTAGAAACAATGAATTCATGAAATTCTTTGACAAATGGATGGAGCTGGAGAACATCATCATACGTGAGGTAATCCAATCTCAAAAGAACTCTCATGGTATGCACTCACTGATAAGTGGATATTAGCTTAGAAGACTGGAATACCTAAGACACAATCCACATATCAAATGATGTCAAAGAAGAAGGAAGGAAGTGCCCCTGATTCTGGAAAGGCTGAATGCAGCAGTGTAGGGAAATACAAGAACAGGGCAGAGGGAAGGGGTTGATGGGGGAACAGAGGGAGGGAAGAGGGCTTATGGGACTTGCAGGGAGGGGGGAGCCTCGAAATTGGGAAATCATATGAAATGTAAATTAAGAATATATTGAATAAAAAAGAAACAAAAGAGAAAAGATGATGAATTTTGTCAAAATGACCATGTGTTTTTTCTTTGAGTTTGTTTATGTAATGGATTGCATTGATGGATTTCCATATATTGAATCATCCCTGCATTGCTGGGATGAAGCCTACTTGATCATGGTGAATGATCATTTTGAGGTGTTTTTGGATTCGATTTGCAAGAATTTTATTGAGTATTTTTGCATCGATATTCATAAGAGAAATTGGCCTGTAGTTCTCCTTCTTTGTTGGATCATTGTGTGGTTTTGGTATTAGCTTAATTGTGGCTTCATAGAATGAGTTGGATAGTGTTCCTTCTGTTTCCATTTTGTGGAATAATTTGAAAAGAATTGGTGTTAGGTCTTCTTTGAAGGTCTGATAAAATTCTGCATTAAAACCACTGGGTCTTGTACTTTTTTGGTTAGAGGACTGTCTATGACCCCTTCTAATTCTTTAGGGGTTATGGGACTGTTTAGATGATCTACTTAATTTTGGTATTTGGTATCTGTCTAAGAAAATGTCCCTTTCCTCCAAATTTTCCAGTTGTGTCGAGTATAGGCTTTTGTAGTAGGATCTGACGATATTTTTAATATCCTCAGTTTTTGTTATTTCTCCCTTTTCTTTTCTAATTTTCTTAATTTGGATACTGTCTCTGTGCACTTTCGTTAGGTTGGCTAAAGATTTATCTATCTTGTTGATTTTCTCAAAGAACTAGTTCCTAGTTTTGTTGATTCTTTGTATGGTTTTCTTTTTCTCTGCTTGATTGATTTCAGCCCTGAGTTTGATGATTTCCTGTCTTTTTGTTCCAGGGCTTTCAGGTGTGCCATTAAGCTGCTAGTGTATGCTCTCTCCAGTTTCTTTTTCTCTGCACTCAGGGCTATGAGTTTTCCTCTTATCACTGCTTTCATTGTGTCCCATAGATTTGGGTATGTTGTGCCTTCATTTTCATTAAATTCTAAAAAGTCTTTGATTTCTTTCTTTATTTCTTCTTTGACCAAGGTATCATTGAGTAGGGTATTGTTCAGCCTCCATGTGTATGTGAGCTGTTGTTGTTGTTGTTGTTGTTGCTATTGAAGACCACTCTTACTCCATAGTCATCTGATAGGAGGCATGGGATTAGTTCAATCTTATATTTGTTGAGGTCTGTCTTGTGGCCAATTATATGGTCGATTTTGGAGAATGTACCATGAGGTGCTGAGAAAAAGGTATATTATTTTGCTTTAGGATCAAATGTTTATAATCTGTTAAATCCAATTTGTCCAAAGCTTCAATTAGTTTCACTGTGTCCATGTTTAGTTTCTGTTTTCCTAATTAGTCCATTAAGGAGAGTGGAGTGTTAAAGTGACCCACAATTATTGAGTTAGGTGCAATATGTGTTTTAAGATTTAGTAAAGTTTCTTTTACAAATGAGGGTGCCCTTGCATTTGAAGCATGAATGTTCAGAATTGAGCGTTCTTCTTGGTGGATTTTTTCCCTTCACCAGTAAGAAGTGTCCTTCTGTGTCTCTTTTGATGACTTTAGGTTGAAAGTCAATTTTATTTGATATTAGAGTGGCTACTCTGGCTTGTTTCCTAAGAAAATTTCCTTGTAAAATTGTTTTGCTGCCTTTTACTCTGAGGTAGTGTTTGTCTTTGACAATGAGGTGTGTTTCTTGTAAGCAGCAAAATGTAGGGTGCTGTTTACATATCCAGTTTGTTAATCTATGTCTTTTTATTGGGGAATTGAGTCCATTGATGTTAAGAGATATTAAGGAATAGTGATTATTACTTCCTGCTATTTTTGGTAGTATTTTTATATTTGAGTGGTTATCTTCTTTTGGGTTTGATGTAAGAAAGTTACTATCTTGCTTTTTCCAGGGTGTAGATTCCCTCCTTATCTTGGCATTTTCCACCTATTATCCTTTGAACAGCCAGGTTTGTGGAATGATATTGTGTAAATTTGGTTTTATCATGGAATATCTTGGTTTCTCTATCTATGGTAATTGAGTGCTTTGCTGGGTATAGTAGTCTTGGCTGGCATTTAAGTTCTCTTAGAGTCTGTATGAGATCTGCCCAGGATCTTCTAGCTTCCATGGTCTCTGGTGAGAACCGAAGATACCAAAGAAACCATTGATTCAACATTTAAAGAAAATGCAAAAAGCAAAAAGCTTGTAACTCAAAAACATCCTGGAAATCGAGGACACAATGTGAAGACCAAACCTAAGGATTATAGGTATATATAAGAGTGAAGGTTTACAACTTAAAGAGCCGGCAAATATCTTCAACAAAATTATGGAAGAAAATTTCCCTAACCTAAAGTGAGAGTTGCCCATGAATATAAAAGAAGCCTACAGAACTCCAAACAGACTGGACCAGAACAGAAATACCTCCTGTCACATAATAATGAAAACCCCAAATGTACTAAACAAAGAAAGAATATTAAGAGCAGTAAGAGAAAAAGGTCAAGTTACATATAAAGGAAGACCTGTCAGAATAAACTGATTTTTAAAATTTTTGTTTTCTAAAACATTCATGCCCAAAAGTGAAGTTCAAAAGTAGTAGAAAGTTTTAGTTACAGAATCAAAAAATAAATATCAGTGGGCTTATTTTTGGAGTGATAGGCAGCAATGTCCAAACACACAGTACACACATTAAATCAGCCACATAGAACAACAAGGTGAAGGAGAAAATGAAGTTCCTCTACTAGAAAACTTCCCAAGTCCATAAACACTGGGAACATTTTGTAGTCCAGTAACAGGGGACTGTGTCATTTCATGCAGTATTCTTTCAGGGTTCGAGACAATGAGTTTGCAGAGTTTTGTCAAATGTGAGTTTAAACAGTACCTAAGCAATCCATGAATGAACATGTGTGATTGGAGGTTTTTGTTTTTTTTTAATCAAGTATTATTAGTTTGTTATTTTATCCACTTACATTTCTTTTTTACTGGCTATAATTTAATTTACATTTCAAATGCTCAAACCTTTCCCAGTTTCTCCCCTTCCTGAAAACCCCTAACCCCTCCTCCCTCCCCCTGCCTCCAAGTATATGCCCCTCCACCCGACCCACTCACACCTTCCCCCACCTGATTTCCCTTTCTTGGGGCATCTATTGAGCCTTCACATGACCAAGGACCACTCCTCCCACTGATGCCTGAGAGGCATTCCTCTGCCACATTTTTGGCTGGAACCATGTGTACCTCTTGGTTGATGGTTTAGTCCCTGGGAGACCTGGGGTTCTAGGTGGCCAACATTGCTCGTCCCATTGGGGCTATAAACCCCTTCCGTTCCTTCAGACCACTGGGGACCCCATGACCAATCCAATAGTTGACTGTTTGCATCTACCTCTGTATGTGTAAGGCTCTGGCAGGGCCCCTTCAGTGAAAACCATGAATTGCTCCTTTGGTAAGTCATCCATAATAGTGTCAGTGTTTGGTGACTATTTATAGGATGAATCCTCAGGTAGGGCAGTCTCTGGGTGGCCTTTCCTTCAGTCTCTGCTCCAGACTTTGTCTCCATTATTGCTCCTGTAAGTATTTTGTTCCCTTTCTCAGAAGAACCAAAGCACCCCCACTTCAGTCCTCCTTCTTCTTGAGCTTCCTGTGGTCTGTGGGAATTGTAATTTGTTTATTTTAAGCTTTTTGGCTAACATCCACTTATCAGTGAGTGCATACCATGCGCATTCTTTTGTGATTGGTTTACCTTGCTGAGGATGACACTTTCTAGTTCCATCCATTTGCCTAAGAATTTCGCCAATTTCTTGTTTTTAATAGCTGAATAGTACTCCATTGTGTATATATACCACAGTTTCTGTATCCATTCCTCTGTTGAAGGACATCTGGATTCTTTATAGATTCTGACTATTATAAATACTATGAACATAGTGGAGAATGTTTGAAGACAGTTCATGCCAGAATCCCAGAGAGGTGATCATAATGCTGGGAACCCCCCTTTTTAAACTTCTATCTTCTCTGATATTTTTTCTTCATAAATTTTCTAATTTGTTTATTTTTAATACTTCCTAGTATTTTAAAAATATTTGTTAAAAGAAATAGAATCACATGACATTCTTCCTTTCCTTTCTTCCCTCCCACTCCTCAGATGTGTCTCCACTCTCATGCTGACAGCTCCCTTTCGCTTTGATTAATTTGACAACCAATGTATGTATGCATATACACAAATACATACAACCTATTGAATCAGTGTTTGTTGTCTGGGTATGTATGGTTTCACATGCATTGGAAAACCAATAATTTAAACTAGTACTTCAGAAACAATAGGCATCCTGAAAAGATCAGTGTTTCTAACCAAACCAAGTTTTAAAATGCCATTGAAATGAAAGAGTCAGAAGAAGAAAATACTTTCTAATACTCTGCATTTTTCATATTGAGATTGATTTGTGCTTCAGTCTGCTCATGGTTGTCCATATGTGTCCTTAGTCACACAGTTAATTTTAAAATGAACATGCCATGAAAAATTAAGTGGGTGAAGAGATTTTTCTAACAAAAGGTTTGCTTTCGAAAAAGAAACATCTATAAAACAACTCAGTTGTCATTACTTTCATCCTTGTGTATATCTGACTAAAATATATAAAAATAGTTCTTGTAAATTTAGCAATGAGTATTATGTAAGACTGTCTACATTTTATAGTTATGAAATATGCTGAATTTTAAAGATTATTTGCCACAAAAAGAAATATATCACATTAATATTTATCAATATTTATTAGGATAAATAAAATTATATTAAAGTAAAAATTATCTGCTAACAAATATTAGTCAGATTTACATAGTAAAATCAATTCATTTAAATACCTTTTTAAAATGAATATATATATACAATATAGAGTTTAAACAAGTTTTACTAGAAATTCTTAAATATAAGAGGTGAACACATCACTCTTTTTTTTCTTAGAAACACACACACACACACACACACACATGCATGATCAAGATAATAGACTACTGAGCAGATGGCCTTTGGCTTGGAGAAAATTGGATCCTACGATAACTTGCTGAACTTATTTTAGATTCAAATAGTCTTTAGTATGCACAAGTCATTAAAGCACAAGTCAAGACCTGAAGAGGGTTTCCTTCAATATTTTATAGGAAGGATTTTGATCTATGATTTATTAGTCAACTGACAGCACTGAGGGTGGAGAGGACTTTTTTTTTGCTTTTTCCATTAAGAATCAATTCTTCAGGTAGATAGATTTTTATTCCCATTCTCATTTCACCCATTGCAAAAAAAATCTGCTTTGGGGATATGTCTGTCAATGTCAGTGACCAAATACATAAGTGATATAAAATTTGAGATTCTTAAGCTGTGAGAAGAACTGCAATGTTGCAGAATACATAAAAAATGGATAAATAAAAAAGACCAAAACACATTTGATGTTTTCTGGGTACTTTAAAACACTCAATATATTGGATTGGAATACATTTTGCATATTTAAAGGTCACTGTTAGGTTTTATTTTGACATACATTTTGTCAGTGTAAAGCAATTATGTATTTCAGGAAGCTCTCTGGTTCTTGTCTTTACTATATTTTCTGGAGTGCCATTTATTTTCTTATATTATGTGATTTATTGTAAGGCCACACTAGCTAACATATACTTCATTCCACTTCAATATGTTACTGAATTTCAAGTAAAATTTTTAGTCAGTTCACATTGAGTTAAAAAGTAAATATCATAGAAAAATATCAATTTTATAAGATGATATATCATACTACTATTTGTCTCTACAAACAAGTCTGACACACAAAAAGCTGGCAGGCATAAAGAGCTGTAGGCAGCTGCTAAGCCCTACAGATGAATATCAAATAATTTTGGTGTTTTATACAAAGTAATGGAATTATCCTACCTCTTTAATTGTAAGTTTTTGATTTCTGTTAGCTGTCCATGTTCTTCCAGACTTCACTTGTCATGGTTTCATCATCGTAATGATGTCTTTCAGATTGGAGTCTTCAGAAAGTGATTTTTTTTAAATAGTGGCAAAGTCACAGTGTGTGATGCAATTGTGAAGTGATACAAGAAGTCAACAAGCTTACTTACCCCTTTCACAACACAAGGACACAATTAGAAAGCATGAATTCATGGATCAGAATGCTGCAACTACTTATGGAAGTTGTACATTTTTACAAGATTCACAATGTTTTAACAAAGCATCACTGAACCATGACTAATTGTGCACAATGATAATTCTAGTACTTCCATATTGAGCTAGGAAGAATGGAGTTTAAGCCCAAAAGCCCAACAAATACTATGAAATGATATACATATACTCTTTATCAATCTTTGAGGTCTTTTTTCCCCCACCCCCCAGAATCCTCACAGCTTCTCCAAGCACTGTGAAATCTAGCCAGTAAGGAGAGAATTTTATGGAAAATTCAAGGTTGACTGATTTTTCTATGTCCTGCAACCAAGGAAGTCATCTTCATTGTTTAGCTCTGTGAAGTGGGAAAACAAGGACAGTAACAACTATCCATATTATTTTGGGATTCAACTGGAGTATGCGTAAACAGTAACTCATAGGGAGATAACATGTGCTCTGCCACTAGGGTTTTCATTTAATTACATGCATCATCCATGGAGTATAGATCTATCCAATCTCTTTTTATTTTTGTTATTATATTTCAATTAGTTTATGTTAATCAACACTTCATTCCACCAAATTCTTTTATGTCCTTGCTAAAACCTTGAGAATAAAGATTTTATAATTTCACTATAAAACCCTCATTCATATCACCTGTCTACAACTATTCTTTTTGTTAAATGTTTCATGTGAGTTACAATATTATAGGCCCCCATGCACCTTCTTCATGCACCCTACATTTTGATTTACTATCACCTTTCTTTCTAATTACTTCTTCCCAAATATTCCATTACATGCTATCTTTTCTGCTATAATCAATATCAATAAGCCAAGAAAGATATGCAAAGTAGTACAATAGCAACAAGACTACCTTTGGGAATAATCAGCTTTTCTCTTGATTTGATTAAAGGTTTACTTCACAGAATCAGGTCTGGTACTGAAACACAGAAAAAAAAAACTATGGTCAGAAAAGTCATAGCATTGTTAGCAGTCATTAATTTTGTTTTGGTAGTCATATTTTCAAATTGCCTCCAAATATTTATATTTATAGCCATTGATTTGTTGTGCTCCCAAATGTTATCAATGAATATTGCAGAAGGGCAGTGGTTTATGAGGTTGATTATAACTGATCAAGATGTTGAGAATAGTGGCTATCAGTGTTTACTTATAAATTGTAATTCTATATCAATCCCCTATTCTTCAAGGCTCAAGAAACAGCCTGGAAGAATGAGATGGAAAGGATGTAAGGCTTAGAAGATGAATACAATCACTGTGAAATTCTGGGCTATCACTATAACATGCCTGTTGCACACAACAATTCACAGGATCCTTAGTTGCAAATAAATAAAACATATGCAAGACAAAGCCAAGTAAATATGCCAGCATGTGGTATCCGGTGGCACTCCAAGTACCCCACCAAGTTCATGGATGTTGAGTGAGTCGGAGTCAATTTCCTAAGAGAAGGTTAGCCACTAGGAGTTTGTCTATGTTTCATTGGATGACCCCACACGTAGGTGCAAATTGGTAGCACTTATTGGACTCAGTAAATGAATGAAAGAGACCTAAGTTGAGAGTAAAGTGTGTTGGGACTCAGTGGCAAATGTATTGAGAGAGTACATGAATAGATATGGTCAATATACATTAGATATGTGTAAATATTTTTCCAAAGAAAACAACATAACTGTGGTCACATTGTTCATATTATCTACCAAATATTTCACTTGTCCATAAGTAACTGTAAAAGAGGTTATAGTCCAATCATGTGCAAGGATTAACACTGCCCTACAAAGCTGGCAAGGAAACTGTTTCACATTGACAAAAGTTTGGGAGATATCATCTTTTAGGCAGAATCCTCATATATGGAGCAATGTGAATATTCTGAAAGGACAACAGCCACAGATTACTGTTGATAAAAGAAAAGGGTAAGTTTGATCATGATATTCTTGTTGTCACATATTTGTCTGCCTTTCTGCTGTAAAATGATTCATCAAGAGGGTGCTTAAAGACTTTAGTGGCTATGTAATTAGATTTCACAGATTCCCAAATCAAAGGAGAAAATAAATAGGTTTTCTTGTTTGGAAATGACCAAATATTAGATTCTTGGTTACAACAAAGCACAGGTGATTGAAATCTATGACATAAATTTACCGTGTACTCTGTCACCAAAATCATATTCCTGTTAGAACTTTGGCTCATGTTGCAAGATTTTCTGTGTCCAATCATATTAGGTCAGTGGAAGGCCTGTGGTTGGACAGGAAAGGGAGACAGAGCTAGGAGTTGGGGAGTCACAGAGGTCTCAAAAGAGAAGGTGCAGATCAGAGAACCAGGATGGCTTCTGATGGTTTTCCTGTGTGTTTTCATAAAGTTAGAAATATGATGATAAATCTTTATCATTTTTAATTGGCTCTGGAATTGCTGTATTATCATCTTGTAATTGTGATTTTAAATAGACATAAATCTAATTAGCTAACTAATCAAGCTTTAAGAGTCATGCTTCTACAGGGTAATTGGATGGTCAGCTGGCAGACCATGGGTAAGTGGGGCATTGCATAGTAGCGAGAGGAATTCAGAGCCCCCTGCCAGAGAATGGCTAACAGAGGGATGGTCAAGTGAGATGACGCAGATGGGGCCCTATGGCACTGCAGGACTGGAGAGTTTGCAGGGCCAGAGAGCAGCAGCTCTAGAGAGTTGGTGGAGGCAGGAGCATGGGAGCGTGGTCACAACCAGTAGAGTTGGCAGGTCAATCTTTTTTAATATTCCCCAAAACAAGCTCATACCATGTCTTGCAGAAGAAAGAAAACGACATATTTTTAGGTTTTAGTTTTTCCATTGTGGTCCTTTGTTCTAAAATAACCATAATCTTTGTTTTATTTCTCTTAATCTTATTTGAAAATATTAAATCTGCATGGCATGTGGCTTTAATCATGGAACTTGGTTGTGCCAGTGTGACCTATAGAGAAAATTCCTAAACAGGCTAGACTGTACAAAAAAATCACTGTCTCAAATGCAAAAAAAAAAAAGTTGAAGATATTATTAAGTATACACCACCCTCTGAGGTCTTTCTTCTAATAGGAACTGCACTTAAGTTATGTGTCTGAATGCTTTTTAGTAATGTTCAGTTGTGTGTTTATTGGCATTGGACACAGTTAATTATGCCTATCTCTAAACACAGATTTCCTGAAGACAGAAAAATATTTATTCCTCTCTTTATCAAACATCCCAAGAGACATGAAAGGAAGTGCTGAAAATATGATAAAATATTTTCAAGAATTAGTAGTATTTTAATTCAGCCTTAATCTTATTATTTTATACTGTTAGAAGGTGTTAGGCACACTACCAGAAGAACAAAGAAAGCAGTAATCTTGCCCAGGTGTTAACTCAAAAAGTTCAAGAAATTACCAGCCTGACAAAATATGCCCATTGGTAAAATATTGGCATGAATATAATGGTTATACCTAACAATTTTCTGACTGTGTTTAAGGCCTGTGAAACAAATCCAAACCCATAATGGGCAATGTCTTGTGAGACAAATACTCAAGGCTCTAAGTATCATAGTTGTAGAAGAGAATCAACTATGAATTACTTTTATAAATGAAAATAGTATGAGACTGATTCCTAATGAGCAAAAAGACATTTGTTTTGTTTTGTTTTGTTTTGTTTTGTTTTGTTTTGTTTTGTTTTGTTTTGTGAGACAGGGTTTCACTGTGTAACCCTGGCTGTCGTGGAACTCACTCTGTAGACCAGGCTGGCCTCGAACTCAGAAATCCACCTGTCTCTGCCTACCAAGTGCTGGGATTAAAGGTGTGTGCCACCACTGCCCAGCTGCAAAAGACATTGTTAAGACAAAATTATTAGTATATACTGAGCTCTAGCCATTGACATTAGTTCTACCACATTGATTACTTGAACATGAGCAAGTGTTTCAAATATCTATGAGCCTTGTACTCTCATTCTAGAAAGTGTAAATGACAATGTTGTCCACAGTTTTATAGGGTACAAAAAGTGTAAAATTTAATATTTATATCAACTTCATATTTTGAAAACATGAATATATATAAACATTTGTATTTAATTTAATTTTCTAGTGGTAAGGCACATGAAACATTTTTCCTAACAAATATTATTTTGGCTATAAATAGTATGTGAACAGTTTGTAAAAACTAGAGAAGTACAGTTAAATATCTTCGTGCCTGGTGGATTTTAGTGATATGCATATGTCTATTATGTGCACATGTCTAAATAAGACTCAAAAGCTCACACAAAGATGAAGGCCTGTGTGGAGGGTAGTGAGACTTAATTATGACATTACCAAATAATGCCTCTTTTCCTCATCACCAAATGTCTGCTGTATATGAATGCATTTTACTTGCCTTGCATAAATGATATACACTTTCTATAAGACTGTCATATGCTTAGCACCATGAAGAGAATGATGCTAAAATCTTCATTCTCTGCTAAGGAAGAAATAGTCACAGTTGAATAATTTATCACTTCTGAATATATTTGTTTTAATTTGCTATTTTCATGTTAACCTTAGAGAGGTCTGACAGGATCACAATGTAAAGTACAACTTGAGGTGACAGTTTCTGTACAAAGATATTGTCACAGGTGGATCCACTACATCCTAAAGACATCAAAATATATGCCACCAAAGGATGCAGCACTCTCTTCCAATTAAGCTTTTTCTTTGTCTTCTTCTGTGACTCTGCTACCTTGCCACTTGAAAGGGGCTCAATATTTCTGCTTCCTCAGCTCCCAGTCATGTTTTAATTATTAATATCTGTCTTCACATCCAGCTTTTGAGAATCTCACCACTGATCATCTAAGTTCTGCTTGATAAATTGAAAAGAACAGCTCATTCTGTCTGACAACATATCCAGTGTTTCTGCCGAAAATATTGTGTTCATGTATCATTAGAGCTGTTTACTAATTCCAGCTCCAAATTTTACTTCCAAACATGTGCATGGGCCACCTACAACTCCACAGATGAAGACAGAAAATGTTACCATGTTTTTGTAGAGTCTCCCCCTTTGTACTGTGTATGTAAACTTTATAAGCTCCTGTTAAGTCTTTCAGAATGGTTTTTTCTGGGGTTAATTTCATGCTTTCTCTCTCCTCTCAAAGAGCAAATTATTAGTTTATATTTAGTTATGTTGAGAAACTCAGTTCAAAAGCATGCATTCTCTCTATTTCTGGATTTTTATTCTTACAATTCCCATTTTAGAACCCTGCCCCAATCTTCGTGACATTTGGTATCTTCTCACTCATAGCTCTCAGACATACTATTTTAAAAGTAAAGTGTCTTAAATTTATAAAATGAAGAACTTTCACATATAATTCTCATTAGAATTTCTATTTTCCATGTCATACCTGACAACTAGTCATGAGACCATTAATTTTTTTACTCTGTTGAACTTTATTGTATTACCTCCAGGTACATTCTCTCTCTCTCTCTCTCTCTCTCTCTCTCTCTCTCTCTCTCTCTCCTACTTGCCTTTTAGTAATATTAAGCCTCCTTATTTTATCAAACCTGCCCAATCATTTGCAATATTTGTTCAAAGTTTAAGTGTTCCAGGATTACAATAAAAATTTAATTAATCGACACCTCTTTTCCCATTATTTTACGCCTATTACCTTATTCAGGGTATATTGTATTTGTTCGTAACTCCCCTTTGTTTCATAGAATAATCTCCTTTTCTTTCTTTAAACTTTTATGACAGAGTTAAGGCATGTTTGGTGACACAGCCCTATGTATCATAGACAGGTAGCATAATTAAAAACCATATAACCTGGTGAAGAGATACCATCCATTTCAAATCAAGTGTTAGCTCTTAAGATTACTATATATTATTTTATAGTTATTGTGCAACATACACGTACTCTAAAGTTATGCTGGATTCAGTTTCTAATAGGTCATGGATATTACTTGCTTATTGTATAGTGTACAGAAAGTAGCAAATAAAATATAATGTAGCCATTACCTCAAATGGTAGCTTAACATTTTTTATTGGATGGATATAGTCTATATTTACAGTTCATTTCCCTATTTCTTGTTCCCTGCCCCCCAAAGATCCCACATGCCCTTTTCCCTCCCCCTGCTCCCTCATCCACCCCTTCCCACTTCCCTGTTCTGGTATTCCCCTACACTGATTCTTTGATCCTTTCCAGCACCAGTGTCCACTCCTTTCTTCTTGTTGGACATCATTTGGTATATGAATTGTGTCTTTGGTGTCCCAAGATTCTAGGTTAATATCCACTTATCAGTGAATGCATACCATGGGTATTCTTTTGAGACTGGGTTACCTCACTTAGTATGATGTTCTCCAGCTCCATCCATTTCTCTAAGAATTTCATGAATTCGTTGTTTCTAATGGCTGAATAGTATTCCATTGTGTATATATATACCGAATTTTTTGGTATCCATTCCTCTGTTGAGGGACATCTGGGTTCTTTCCAGCTTCTGGCTATTATAAATAAGGCTTCTATGAACATAGTGGAGCATGTATCCTTATTTAATGCTGGGGAATCTTCTGGGTATATGCCCAGGAGTGGTATGGCTAGGTCCTCCAGAAGTATAGTGTCCAGTTTTCTGAGGAACCGCCAGACTGATTTCCAGAGTGGTTGTACCAGCTTGCAGTCCCCACCAGCAGTGGAGGAGTGTTCCTCTTTCTCCACATCCTCGCCAACACCTGATGTCTCCTGAGTTTTTAATCTTAGCCATTCTGACTGGTGTGAGGTGAAATCTCAGTGTTGTTTTGATTTGCATTTCTCTAATGAATAATGATGTTGAACATTTTTAAAGGTGTTTCTCAGCCATCTGAATTTCTTCAGGTGAAAAGTCTTTGTTTAGCTCTGTACCCCATTTTTGGATGGGGTTATTTGGTTTAATATATTTATATTAGGATTTCATCATTTCCAAAATCAAGTTTTCAAAACACACCTTTATTATTTTTTCCTTCTTTCATTAATTAAATGGAAGCATGAACCTACTGTTATGTTGAAGGCTTAGTCATTCTTCATTTAGGAAACATTTGATTATATAAATACAGTGCTCTATGAAGTAAACAACATTCTGTGACAATAACTGGCTGTGTGAGAAGGAAAAGAATAGCAGCTATGTGGGTGTGCTGTCCAGTAACTGAGTACTTAACTAACTCATCCAGGTCCTGTGTTCAATATATACTACCAACATAAGAAAACCTATATGCATTATTGTTGTTCGAACATATGTCTGAAACAAATGCTTTATAAGAATAAGATGATCTATAACGTATGAAGATAAGTTGAAAAATTGGACCAGATATTAATCATTTTCTAGTTAAAGATATTGATGTCAAGTAAGATTAAATAGTCATGAGAATTTGCTTATGAGTTGTATAGTTATAACATACTTGACAATATCAATATGATTTTACATTTTCTGATCTACTATGTTATTTATAGAATTGGTGACAAACTTCACAGTGGCATCCAGGTTAGTTCCCCTAATACCAACTACCACTTTTTTCTTAGAGTTTTTTGAATTTTGATTTCAAATGTTATCCTCTTTCCAAATTTCCCCTTGGAAAATCCTATCCCTGCTCCCCCTGCTCACTAAACCACCCACTCCTGCTTCCCTGTCCTGGTCTTCCCATACACTGGGGCATTAAGCTTTCACAACTCTAAAGGCCTCTCCTCTCATTGATGTCCAACCAGGCCATCCTCTGATACCCATGCTGCTGGAGCCATGGGTCCCTCAAGTGTGCTCTTTGCCAACTGCCACTTCTTGTCTGACTGCAGTCATCATCTCTCTCTTCTGTTCCACCATTTTTTTTACCTTCACCCATGACTATTATAATTTCATATGAAAAATGTGACTGTAAGAATAAATCTATTATGATTATTATCTAACATTGATTTTCTCAATTCCTCTGTTATCTGAAATGAAAACTATATAGTAAGATATAAGTAAAAACAATACCATCACCAAAGAAATAAGATATCTTAATGAACATTGATCTCAAGGAAATAGATTCACTGAAGTGTAATGTGGGAGGTAGAACATGTATTCATTAGTTATGGTTAATGATAGCACAGAAGAATGGACAGAACAATTATGAATATTCAGGAATATATTGGGACACTTCACTCACTATTTCACCAATCATCAGGGGTGCACAGGTCTTTTTCACCATTATCATTCCTCCTATTCATTTATACATTATCATGAATTCAATCAACGCAGTTCCACTACCTCAAGACATTTGACTAACTGAACTGGTACTTGACATAACCAGGTCTCTTGTGTCTCAATTAAATGTTATGATGAGAAAGATACATATTTGTCTCACAAAGAACTAATCATGGTGCTTTTATAATAATTTAAAAAGTTTATTGATTGTCAGTAATGATAAATAATGACAAAATCTATGCATAATTGTCATTAGGAATATGATGGACTCCATAAAATCATTTGTATTACTTTAAATAAATACTAGAAATATGACTTTCAATATCCTGGATGCCATTAAAACATGAAATGTAAGCAAGCAAATCTAAAAGACAATTGTCACACACTTGGCAATATTATAATTATAATCATATTTGTAACAAATATACTCTTTTGATATTGGTAAAATACCTGGATCATGAGTTAAAAGATAGTATAGAAAAGTTTTAAGAGAGAAAGATCAATGAATTATTAATGTTATTATAAAATACCATTCATTAACACAAAACTCTTCTGAATAAAATATAAAATATTTCTGTATGGGGGGGAGTGTGTTCAAGATAAGTTGTCCAATTTCACCATATTCTGCATGATAATATTCAATATTTTCACATATTTGAAAATAAATCTTCAGAGCATTGAAATGTTGTACCTTTGTTCCCACAGAGAATAAATAGCATTGTATCGGGTGCTTATATTTATAATAAATACTTACTGTCAGATATACTTGTCAAGATGCTGGTGAGTAAAAAGGTCAATCTATCAAGCAGAAGTTGGTATGAATGCTTGAAACAGTAACATTTACATCTACTATAATAACAACACAACATAATTTTATATTTTCAGGCAGTTCCACAGCTTGTAAAATGCAGTAATTTACATGCAAACAGGCATGACTGTATTATTCTATTACTAATTATAATCTTACATACATTTCTAATATTCTGCCTACATCTGAAAATGCAATTAATGTGGAGGTTTGAAAACACAGTGAAGTTCACAATAAAATAATTATGCTAATAAATACTGGTTATCTAAAACAAGAAATTATGAATAAACTCATCTTCATATGAATAAAACTACATTTGACAGTGTATGATAGTACCTTTATAAAAATGTGGCTATTAAAATTAGAATTTATATTAAAATTGATAGAGAAATACTCCCACATATGTTACATAATCAAGTTCATAAGATATAGAAAATTTTATATTCATGTTTCCAACATTTTGAGAAAACACATTCATTGAGCATTCAAGTTTTTAACGGTCTTTAATGACTCATAAATGGCCTCATTTCTTCTATGTTATCCTACCAAAAGAAACCAGAAAATAGTATATACACTTCAAATTAAGAATAACATTGAATATTATAATATTTTGGATGACTTTCTCAAAGTTGTGAACATTTATTCAAAATCCTAACTCAATTCTTCATAGAGTTAGAAAGAGAAATTCTCAAATTCTTCTGGAACAACAAAAACCCAGGATAGCTAAAACTAACATCAACAATAAAAGAACTTCTGTGGGAATCAGTATCCCAGACCTCAAGCAGTACTACAGAGCAGTAGTGTTATGAGCCCAGAAGCTCTGAATACTCAAGGCACAATTAGCAAATCAAAAGATTCCTAAGAAGAAGGAAGGAGAGGACACTGGTCCAGAAAAGACTGGTTCCAGTTTGCAGGAGAGTACCAGAACAGAGAAAGGGTTGGTGGATGATTGGGGAATGCGTGGGGGGTGGGGGGAAGACTTGTGGGACACATGGTGAGGGAGGAACTAGGAAAGGGGAAAGCCTTTGGAATGTAAACAAAGAATATAGAAAATAAAATTTAAAAATATTTATTAATCACAGAAAAAAAACCTGCATGGTATTGGTACAGTGACAGGATGGTGGATCAATGGAATAGGACTGAAGACCCAGAATTGAACCCACACATCTATGGCCAGTTGATCTTCGACAAAGGAGTTAAAACCATCCAGTGAAAAAAAGATAGCCTTTTCAAGAAATGGTGCTGGCTCAACTGGAGGTCAACATGCCGAAGAGTGAGAATTGATCCACTCTTATCTGCTTGTACTAAGCTCAACTCCAAGTGGATCAAGGGCCTCCACATAAAACCAGACACACTAAAATTAATAGAAAAGAAACTGGGGAAGACACTTGAGGACATTGGCTTCAGGGGGAAAGTTCCTGAACAGAACACCAATAGCTTATGCTCTAAGATCAAGAATAGACAAATGGGACCTTATAAAATTACAAAGTTTCTGTAAGGCAAAAGACACTGTCAAAAGGACAAATCAGCAACCAACAAATTGGGAAAACATCTTCACCAACCCTATATCTGACAGAGGGCTAATATCTAATGTATACAAAGAACTCAAGAAGTTAGACACCAGAAAACCAAATAATCCCATACAAAAATGGGCTACAGAACTAAACAAAGACTTTTCTGAGACTTATCTGAGAACCCAGCTGAACTCTCCTTAGCATATACCCGTAAGATGCTCCAACATATGATTAGGACATATACTCCACTATTTTCCTAGAAGCTGTTATGGTTTGTATATGCTTTTCCCAGGGAGTAGCACTATTAGGAGGTATGGCCTTGTTGGAGTAGGTGTGTCACTGTGAGTGTGGGCTTAAAACCTTCACCCTAGTTGCCTAGAAGTCAGTCTTCTACTAGCAGCCTTCAGATGAAGATATAGAGCTCTCAGCTCCTCCTGTACCATGCCTGCCTGGATGCTGCCATGTTTCTGTCTTGATGCTGCCATGTTTCTACCTTGATGACAATGGACTGAACCGCAGAGCCTGTAAGCCAACCCCAGTTAAATGTTGTCTTTTATAAAACTTGCATGGGTCATGGTGTCTGTTCACAGCAGTAAAAACCTAACTAAGACAGAAGTTGGTACCAGGAGTGGGGTATTGCTGTGATAGGCATGACCATGCTTTTGTTTGGAAGAATGTGTATTTTGGGACTTTGGATTTGGAAAGCCACGGAATGCTTTAAGTGGGGCTTAATTGGCCAGCCTAGTAGGAATATGGAAGACAGTGGTGCTGAGGGTCATTTGAACTGTGTAGGCCTGATGGCCCAAGAGGTTTCAGTGACAAGAACTTTAATGTGTGGCTGAGAGACTGTTTTTGTGATGTTTTGGTGAAGAACATGGCTGCTTTTTGCCATTGTCTGGAGAGACTCCCTAGGGCTAAGGTAAAGAGATTTATATTAACTGCATCTGCAAAGCTTTACCATCATCCGCAGACAACTACTCTCCCTTTGAAAAACAACTCTTGGCCTGCTATTGGGCCTTAGTGGAAACTGAACGTTTGACAATAGGACACCAAGTTACTATGCGACCTGAACTCTCCATCATGAGTTGGGTGTTATCAGACCCTCTAAGTCAGAAAGTAGGGCGTGCACAACAGCAGTCTATTGTCAAATGGAAGTAGTATATACGTGATCAGGCCAGAGCAGGTCCTGAAGGCACAAGCAAGTTACATGAAGAAGTTGCTCAGATGCCTATGGTTTCTACTCCTGTTACAATGCCATCTGCTGCCAAGCATGCACCTATAGCCTCATGGGGTGTTCCCTATGACCAGCTGACTGAAGAAGAGAAGACTAGGGCCTGGTTTTCTGATGGCTCTGCACATTATGCAGGGACCATCCAGAAGTAGACAGCTGCAGCATTACAACCCCTTTCTGGGACAACCCTGAAAGATACAGGTGAAGGAACATTTTCACAGTGGGCAGAACTTCGGGCAGTGCACATGGTATTACAGTTTGTTTGGAAGAAGAAATGGCCAGATGTATGATTGTTCACTGACTCATGGGCTGTAGCCAATGGATAGGCTGGATGGTCAGGGACATGGAAAGATCACGATTGGAAAAGTGGTGAGAAAGACATTTGAGGAAGAAGTATGTGGATAGATCTCTCCAAGTGGGTAAAGGATGTGAAGATATTTGTGTCCCATGTAAATTCTCACCAAAAGGTGACTTTAGCTGAGGAGGAGTTCAACAATCAAGTGGATAAGATGATGCGTTCTGTGGACAGTCAGCCTCTTTCCCCAGCCATCCCAGTTATTGCCCAGTGGGTACATGAACAAAGTGGCCATGGTAGCCGAGACAGAGGTTATGCTTGGGCTCAGGAACATGGACTTCCACTCACCAAGGCTGACCTGGCTACAGCTGCTGCTGAATGCCAGATCTGCCAACAGCAGATACCAACACTGAGCCCCAGATACTGCACCATTCCTCAAGGTGACCAGCCAGCAATCTGGTGGCAGGTTGACTACATTGGACCATTTCCCCCATGAAAAGGACAACGTTTTGTTCTTACTGGAGTAGATACTTATTCTGGTTATGGATTTTCCTTTCCTGTACATAATGCTTCTGCCAAAACCACCATCTGTGGACTCACAGAATGCCTTATCTATCGTCATGGTATTCCATACAGTATTGCTTCTGACCAAGGAACTCGTTTCACAGCCAGAGAAGTGCGACAGTGGGCCCACGATCATGGAATTTACTGGTCTTACCATGTTCCCCATCATCCTGAAGCAGCTGGTCTGATAGAAAGATGGAATGGCCTTTTGAAGACACAGTTACAGCACCAATTAGGTGGCAACAGCATGGAGGGCTGGGGCACAGTCCTTCAGAAGGCATCATATGCTTTGAAACAGTGTTCAATATATGGTACAGTTTCTACCATAGCCAGGGAGTGGAATGTTATGGTTTGTATATGCTTTTCCCAGGGAGTGGCACTATTAGGAGGTGTGGCCTTGTTGGAGTAGGTGTGTCACTGTGGGTGTGGGCTTAAAACCTTCACCCTAGTTGCCTGGAAGTCAGTCTTCTACTAGCAGCCTTCAGATGAAGATATAGAACTCTCAGCTCCTCCTGTACCATGCCTGCCTGGATGCTGCCATGTTTGTGCCTTGATGCTGCCATGTTTCTACCTTGTTGACAATGGACTGAAACTCTGAGCCTGTAAGCCAACCCCAATTAAATGTTGTCTTTTATAAAACTTGCATGGGTCATGGTGTCTGTTCACAGCAGTGAAACCCTAACTAAGACAGAAGCCTTATTTATAATTGTCATAAGTTTTAAAGAATCCAGATGTCCCTCAACAGAGTAATGGAGACAGAAAATGTAGTACATATACACAATGGTGTACTACACAGCTATTAAAAACAATAAATTCATGAAATTCTTAGGCAAATGGATGAAACTAGAAAATGTCATCCTCAGTGAGTTAACCCAGTCATAAAAAAACACACATGGTATGTACTCACTGATAAGTGGATATCAGCCCAGAAGCTTGGAGTACTCAAGATACAATTCACAGACCACATGAAGCTCAAGAAGGAAGACCAAAGTATGGATATTTTGGTCCTTCTTCAAAGAAGGAACAAAATACAAATGAGAGGAGTTACAGAGACAAAGTATGGTACAGAGACTGAAGTAAAGACCATCCAGACTGCCCCACCTGGGGATCCATCCCATATATAGTAACCAAACCCAGACAGTATTGTGGATGCCAATAAGTGCTTCCTGACAGGAACCTGATATAACTGTCTCCCGAGAAGATCTGCCAGTACCTGACAAATGTGGAGGTGGCTGTTCTCAGCCAACCATTGGACTGAGCACAAGATCCCCAATGGAAGAGATAGAGAAAGGACCAAAGGAGCTTGCAGCCCCTTAGGAGGAAGAAAAATATGAACCAACCACTATCACCAGAGGTCCCAGGGACTAAACCACCAAGCAAATGTTACACATGGAGGGACCCATGGCTCTAGCTGCATATGTAGCAGATGATAGCCTTGTTGGACTTCAAAGGGAAGACAGGCCTTTGGTGCTGAGAAGGCTCTATTCCCCAGTATAGGGGAATTCCAGAACAAGGAAGCTGGAATAGTAGCTTGGTGAGCAGGTCGAGGTGGGATGGGATAGGAAAGGGCTAACATTTGAAATGTAAATAAAGAAAATATCTAATAAAAATGATTCAATTTTTGAATGGAAGAAGGTCATGAGATATTTGTATATGCATCTTAACCTGTAAATAAATCTATTAATTAAGTTAATTAATTAATTTAACCTCCTGACCACTGCCCTGCCTCCCAGTGCCCCCGTATAGACTCCCTTTCCCCATATTCCCTCCTCCTCTCCTCTGAGAGCGTGTCCAAATCTCACATCTCTGAACGGTTAGTCTTATCTTAGCCCACTGAAGCCAGAAAATTCAACACAGTTGGGGAATGAATTCCATAGACAGGCAATAGTTTTATGGACTCCCCCTATGCCCATCCAGTTGCTGGGAGACAAACATGAAGACTGAGCTGCACATCTGCTACAAAAATATCAGGAATCTGAGTCCAATCTGAGTGTGTACTTTTGTTGGTGGTTCAGTCTCTAAGCTCCCAAGTGTCCAGGTTAGTAGACTTTATTAGTCTTTTTATGGAGTTCCTATTCCCTAGGTGGCCTCAATTCTGCCACCATCTCTTCCATAAGTGTCCTGGACCTTGGTCCAATGGTTGGCTGTGGGTCTCCTCATCTGTTTTAGTCAGCTGCAGGGTAGAGCTTCTCAGGTTAGCAATGCTAGATGCCTGTCTGCATTCAGAAGAGTATAATTAATTGTGTCAGGGATTGGTGCTTGCCCAACTGGGAAGAGTCTGAAGTTGGATGAGTCCATTCCTCAAGTCTCTGCTCCATCTTTGTCTGTCCGTGCATTTTATTTTAAACAAGACAAATTTGGGGTCAAAATTTTTGTGGGTGGATTGGTGTCCTTATCTCTCCACTTGGGGTTCTTCCTGTCTTCAAGAGGTGACCTCTTTGAGTTCCATATCCTCAGTGCTGTGTCTCAGCTAGGGGCATGTTCATTGGCTTCTGGAAGTCTCCCCATCCCAAGTCAATGGCACTTTCTAGAGATTCCCCCTCCCCCCCATTGATTCTACCCATCAGCAGCAGACGTCTATTCATTCTCCTGGCCCTCTGGTCCTCTCTCCTGCCTTTCCACATACCTGATCCCCCATACCATGCCACATCTCTTCTCCGACCCAGTTCTCTTCTTTTCTCTGCCTTCTCTGATTATTTTATTCCCCATTCTAAGTGATATTTGTGCATCATTGCTTGGGCCTTTCTTTTTGTTTAGTTTCTTTGAGTATATGGAGTATATCATGGGTATCTTGTACATTATGTCTAATTCAAATATCAGTAAGTACATACCAAACATGCTTTTTTGGATCTAGGATACTTCATTCTGAATAATAAGTTCTACTCCATCCATTTGCCTGGAAAATTCATGATGACTTTGTTTTTAATAGCAGAATAGCATCCTACTGTGTAAATGAACCGTTTTCTATCTTCATTTATTTGACAGGTACCTGAGTTATTTCTAGTTTCTGGCTATTACGAATAAAGCTGCTAAGTACATAGTGAAGCATGTGTCCTTGTGGTATGGTCATGCATCTTTTGGATATATGCCCAGGATTGATATACCTGGGTCTTCAGGTAGAAATATTTTCTATTATTTTGAAGAATAGCCAGATTGGTTTCCATAGTCATTTATGGGTCATACTAAATATATGAAAATTGCAGAAATACAATATGAACAAAATATTAACATTTGTTTGAAATTAATACTCAGATTTGTACTACTACTTGAAATGAAAAAAAAATGTTTTGGTTAATGATTTCTTTCATTTGATTGAGTTCATTTATAACAAGGTTTGGATATCTGAAAAATAAGGTAATGAATGTCTTTCAAAGTACTGGTCTCATACACACATAAATAAAACTTACGTTTATGTTATTTCCAACTTCTTTTTAATAGTACTCAACTCTACACAT
Source organism: Apodemus agrarius (assembly GCA_964023405.1). Lineage (NCBI taxonomy): Eukaryota > Metazoa > Chordata > Mammalia > Rodentia > Muridae > Apodemus > Apodemus agrarius. Next base: position 45,421,630 of record OZ030023.1, read on the forward strand.
GTAGGCTGGTGAAAGGTAGGCTTGTTCCTGCTTGAGCTTGAAACCCTGCAAAACTACACTGGATGGGATGCATGTTGCCTATTCTTGGGCACCAGGCCCCTGTCACTAGTTGCAGCTCTCCATAGATTTGTGGCCATCAGTCATGTAAGGGCAATACCCCAAACACACCCACTTGTGGAGGATCTGACCTGGAGTCAAGTAGGCTCAAGATAGATCTCCATTTTAATGAGATACCTAAACTCCTGGAGGGCTTAGCCAAAATGCTTTCCTTCCCAGAATTTTCTCCCCAAAAAAGGTATTTAATTTCAGGCCCACTCTGATAAGTGCGGCATGGTTTTACTCATCCACTTTCTTCCATGACAATAAATGCCTTAAAACCATTGACTGCCTCTTTTCATCAGGATCTGCCATGGGGAGCTATGGAGATTGCCTTCACCTATAGAACTGCTATATAATCTCCTGTAGAATGCCTCTATGTGCTCACAGACAAGCTGCTGCCACCAAGACCAAGAAAAAGCCTGCTGCTTGTCCCGTTGAGGCCAGTCAGAGCTGCCCTCTTTTTTCTCTCAGCCCTGGCCATGGGCTCCTACTCAGTTCTCAACTCTTCCAGGGCTCCCATCAGTGCCTGAATATCCAAGAGCCTGAGAAACAGATGGTGCCAGCCTTCTCACAGGCCCAGAGACACCAGACCCAGCTCTGGCTGTCCCAATCCTCAGATCCTCAAACTGTACTTCCCCACACCTGGAACAGTGCCTGGGGGGCCTGCCCTATGGCTCAACACCCACCCTAAGACCCTGTGGGGTTAGCACTGTCAACTTCCCATGTAGTGCCTCCTGAACTGCCAAACCCTATGACAGAGGAGACCCCATTTGCCCTACTTACACACATACACACACACAAACACACAGAGAGATAGAAAGAGAAAGAGAGAAGGTATATATATAGAGAGACAGATGGACAGACAGACAGAGAATACCACTACCATGAAGATACAGCAGAGTTTAAGTCTGGTGTTTTATATGTGACCACACAGAAAGAAATTTAATATACTGGTTAAATAGTACACATGGAATTCCATTTAAATTTCAGGAATAAATATATGATTATGAATATGAAAAACAAATCTACAAAAATGCAGTGTACCTGAATTTTCTAAATTGTGAGCACACAATAGCCAGGACTGTAAAATTTATATCTTAAGAAGGAATGGTCAGACATTTCAGTACTTTGTGAAACAGACAGAATCACATAAATAAGATTCTCTGTGTGTGTATATATATGGACAAATTGTGTAAATGACTCTCTTTGAAAAGTGTGTTGGAAGTTTAAAAAGTAAGCCTAATAAATCCTGATATTGAGAGGTATAAGTAGATTTGGAAGCTGTTTGCTCTCATAATTTCACAATAGTATGATAAATAAAAGACTGGAGAATGTAAATAAAATATAAGAATGATACATAAATGTTTCTGAAATTCTATCAGGATAACCACAAGTACAATTTAGTGAGACAGAAAATCTTAATAGGAATTCAGGTGGATAACTTCCAAGTTCAAACCATCAACAAAAATAATCAATTGGAAATATTAATGCAATTTTTTTGGCAAATTGACATTGAGCTCCAGTAAGAAAAATAAAATGAACCCCAAACCTTAAGTCATGAATTTGAATGTCGAATAACAAATGACTGCTCAGAAAGAGACCATATAGGAGAGAGCAGAGGAGATTTCATAGTTGGATTACACCATTGGAGTAAGGTTACTTTCAGTGACTAGGGACCACTACATGAAAAGCAAAATATATCCAAGCATTACTAAATGTTTTTAGAGCAAAATTTCCATTTATTAAGGACCATGGGGATAGAAGAAAGAGATAGTATGTTTCCTTTTACATTTATTTAAAGCTATGATTACTATCTTTCAAATTTTAGTGTGATCATCAAAGTAGATATGTGTTTATAAATATTTAGTCAGTATTAAATTATTTGTATTAATAAATTCCTTTTCAGGAGCCTACTTCCTATTGTAAAAATATAAATTTAAATTGTTTTTATTGATAAACTTTAATTTAGTAGAGTTTCAAATACCTTAATCTGTCACATTTATTTTATGGGGATAAATAAGTGATAAATCATCATATATCATCATCAGTATCTTAAATCTGTTCAAAATGCAAATGAAATAAATTGGTATTCCTTAGAATAATTGATATATTCTTAGTTTGTTCACATCACATAAATTTTACCAGTCACTCAAGCATAATTTTCCATTTCACTTTGGTTTAAATATGTTGATCATGATTAGAAATGGAATCTCTTTAGATATTCCCAACCCACCTACCATAATTAAATGCCTGATCAGTTTCTAAGGATTTATGATTTGGAAAGATTTATACGAGTGATAATTTCAAATGAGAAATTCCAAATTGATTAATGTAATATAAAGTCCTCAATTATATTTGTAACTATTTAGATATGTGGTCAGTAATCCATGATAAACTTGTCTTGAAGAAATATTAGTATATTATGTTACGTATAAAACAAGTGAATAAAGTTGGTTGGAAATACTAATGAATCCTGCTATTAACAAAAATAGACTATGATAATAAAATAATTTGTCGACATTTCCTTATTAATTTTTGTCTTGCATATGACATATTATTAATATGAGTCTTCCTATCCCCTGAACAATTTTCTTTAATACTTACAGAATCAACTTGAACTTTTCATTATTTTTCCCTTGAGCTACATTCTGTAAAATATTTCTCCACATCCATTACCTGCCAAACTGATAAATATGCTTTTTCAATAGCCTATTTTAAATAATTTTTTGTATTATCTGAGTGTTATTTCCTTAATAAATTGTAACCAAATAAGCTTCTTTTAATTCATATTTACTTTCCATACATCGCATTTCAGGGCATGCATTAATATAATATGTTCTAGATCAAAGTCTTTCAGAGAGTATCAGCCTGGACTGAATAATCTCAAGATTCAGTAAGCTCAGATTCACTTGTGATTGTTGGAACGTAAAGCTAAGACCAAGAGAGATACTGGAGTGGAAACAAGCACAATTGATGGGAGATTAGTAAGATAAGTGCTACAGTTTTAGTAACCTAATCACAAAGATACTATTTCATGAATGTGTGGTCTATTTGAATGTTAAGGTCTATTTGAATGTTGTGGTATGATAATTACATAGTCCAGCCCACATTTAATGGAAGGGAATGATACAAGTTTGCAAATATTAACAGAGGTAAAAACAATAAAGTTAAGGCAATCATGGAAGAAGTATGTCTTTTCCATTGCTTACGTTTTTCTTTTACCTTGCATTGCTATTGCTTGGAGAGACTGAAAATCTGACAACTTTCTAGTATGATCTTAGATAACTGTGTGTCATAAAGGTGGTTCCCACTGTCTATATTAGCTCAACAATCACCCAACAAAGGACTTTACAACTGAGTACCCAGAGAAGTCAAAGAAATAGCATAAAATTCAAAGGCATTACTCATTCTTTTCCATAGTTTTATCTCCAATACTTGAGGTTGATTTTTCTTTACTAATTATTGTAGAGTCATCCCAGCCCATGAAGATAAAAAGACATAAGAGAACAGGATGTTAAAACTTCTGATTACAATGCAGCACTGCCTTCTGTGAATGGTGTGGGACAGGGTGTGTGGATTAGATATGAGGCGTTTCAAAGCCCAACAAATAAAAATGTTCAAATTAAAATTAGGGTAATTAAGTGATGGAATTGTGGGATTGGTTTGTGATGGCCCAGCTCCTGTATGCCTTCTAGGCTAGACATTGCAATAGGGACACTGTCCTTTTCGACTGAATGCAATGGCTATGGTACTTATTCGCCCCTGTGAAGTAATTGCCCCACCCCTCACTGCAGTTGCACTTAATGGTATGTGAACAGGACACCTTCATTGGGAATTGATATATTTCTTCCTTTGTTTGTTGGTGCTTGTAAATACTATTTTTAAATAATAATTTCATTAAATAATATCTTTTTAAAAATATTATTTATTATTCTTCATTTGCAGTTTTCAAATGTTATGGCATCATCCCTAGAAATTACTCATTTTACAGTGAACATGGTAGGGGAGATGGGATGGGGTTTTCAGAGGGGTAACAAGGAAAGGGGATAACATTTGAAATTTAATAAAGAAAATATCTAATGAAAAAATGAGATATGAGCCCACAAAAATTAATTTTCTAGGATTCTTTCCTAACAAAAATTCATTTTTCTTAAAACTACATTGACTTTCTCTGGTTTGATTCTATTCTGCATGTCTACTAGGAAAAGCAGTAAGCAGTGTGCCAAAGTGTGTGCCTTCTCTTTATGGAGGACTCCATAGACATGGACATGGACCCTCTGTGTCCTCTGAACTGTTTTCTGACTGACAAAATTATATTCTTAGATAGTGATGAACATGAGCACCAATTATCAATAAGAGCTGTGAGGTTAAGGCAGGGCCCAAAGGATGAATTATACTTCAACCATAAGACCACAGGTAGTATACTCTCAAAGCTCTCACAGGAAACTGTTGGTTGTATCTATAGTTGGAGTTTCAAATAGTTGTGACTGTTGCCGTAATATGGCTGAAGTGTGTTTCAGGAGCAGTGCACATTAGTGGAGAGCAGCTTGTAGCTATAAGGGAAGAAGCAGAGTGAGAGGATAAGAATGAGGATGAGGAGAATGCAAAACATATCTATATCTGGAAAGTAATCTGCCCTCAAAATGGTAACAAAGTTCCATAGATATAGATATAGATATAGATATAGATATAGATATAGATATAGATATAGATATAGATATAGATATAGATATACTTATAGATAGATATAGATATAGATATACTTATAGATAGATATAGATATAGATGGAGATATAGATATAGATATAGATGGAGATATAGATATAGATATAGATATAGATATAGATATAGATATAGATGGAGATAGAGATAGAGATATATACACGCATGTATATGTATATAAGACAGGGAAATGATGATTATGATGATAGGGATAGAGATGATTATGTTGAAGATAATTTGATGAGGAAGAAATAAAAGAAAGAACTGCAGCAAAGATATCATTATGAGCTATCTCAACCAACATCACACATAAAGCAAACAAGAATGGAAAATTCTTTAATCCATAAACACCAGGATCAATAGATCAAGAATTCTTAAAAGATTAAAAAAAAAAAAAAGTAAAAACATCCCCATGCATCATATACCAAAAGGAGCTAGTTCTATACATGACATTAAAGAAAACTAAGTATAGGTAATGATGGTTCTCTTCTCAACGAAGAGGTCAAATTCATCAATTATGTAAATAATTGGCAAAGTAATAAGGTGGTTACTAAAGATCTCTGATGTGGATGAAATCTCTTTAAGAAAATGGTTTAAAGAGTTTGAAATATTCCCTCTTACTTCATTTCTGGAATCTGGCTGATCTTTCTATATGGAATGTGAAGACTTTTCCTACTGAATTTGATAAAGGTTCAGGTTCCATTACTAAGAATGTGCTCTATAAAATGTCTATTTGCTTCTGAAGAATAGAATTCCACCTCTTACTTGTTTTAGATATGTAAGGGATGTTATGATAGGACACAGTAATAGTTGTGATCAGTCAGCAAGTGGCAATAAGACAAATACATGTGAGATAAACAGTATTTCAATAAAGTAAAAAGGGATCCACTCAATATAATGACTTTGATTAATGTAACTTTATTGTGATTTGATTTGCTGAATATAAAGTTTATGTCTGTGGTAATTAGCATTTCTAAACTGCTGAATTTGATATTATAAATGTAAGATCTATGTTTGTGCTCATTTTATTTTGAAAATATAAAAAGAATGGTATTTTTATTAACTGTGTCATATAAGACCTGTATTTTACTCTTTCAAGGAAGTTAGATTTACAAAATTTCTTATTATTAAAACTAATTTAATTTTATTTTAAATTATCTTGTTGCATATGTTTGATTCCCCAGTGTTATATGTTGGAAGTCAATTAAATGCTTCAACATCATGTAGCTTCTATATAAGTTCAGTCATACATATGTGCATATCATATGCATATAAATTTTACAATGCTAATAAATATATATTGTATTACTGTTAAGTTTGATAATAGAATTTTTAGCATGAAAATAACTTTCAACTTTTCAGGTATTTGTCTTCTATTGTCTACCATATAATTTTCCTTGTAACTTTTACAATATATCTGACATAATAATCATAGGAGAATGACTCCTGCCTCAATGTGATAGAGTTTTCAACATAGAGATTGCATTGCTGCTGTATTATATGTCTGTTTGTAGGAAGGATGGTGGGGCAATTAACATCTTGGTACATCTGAAAACAGGCATCAAGATAGAAGAAGGACAGAGTTCTAAGTTTCATGCCCCACCACATCCCCAACAACCATCTCCATCAGCTAAGACCCACTTCTTCAAAACCCACAGTCTCCATACATAGTACCAACAGCTGGAGACAAATTGTTCCAACACACAAGTTTAAGATGGTACGGTTCATGATATCTATCTTTAAATGTTTCTCATCACCATTATAGTCAGGATTGCTTGGTTTTGTATTTAAATTTTGTCTTTAAATTACATTTGTTCATGTGGTTACATACATATATGAGTGTGGCTATGAAAGGAGGCCAGAAAAGAATACTGGATCCCCTGGAGAGGATGCTTAAGGCAACTGTAGGCTCACCAAATTTGTGAGTTCTCAACTTTGCTCTTCTACAAGAGCAGCATGTGCTCTTGACTCCTAAGTCATCTCCTTCCTCTGTCTCAACTGTATAAGAAAAAAATAACTTTACTTTGCAATAATTCTCTTAACGGATTGCTTTAAAAGAAGTATTGCTGTGTAACATCAAAACAAACCCTCACATTTGCATCCAAAAATAATCCTAGAAATTTTATTTTTACAGCTAAAAAATCTGCTACAGTTGATACTTTCTTTTGTTTCACAGTTCTTTATATGCTTTATTCTATATGTAAATATAAAGGGACTTATAATAGTTATGTATTTTATAACTTCAATATTATAAATGCTTACAAATGGAATCTTAGGGTTTATTATTTCTTACACATATTAACTTTCATTAATTTTGTTCTTATAAAGATACTAGCTTTAAAAAAATTAAAGTTATAGGTACTTTCAGTAAATTTTTTCCCATAGGAAATAATCTGAGTTCTGATCGAGAGTTCTTTCCATCTAAAAGACATTTTATTTATGAACTCCTGGAAGTATTGCTAACCTACATTTAGTTTGTGAGCAAACAATATTTTAAATTCAAGTTCAAAATGTACTTGAAGTGTCCTATGCATTTGTTATTTAAACAGTCCACATACCTAGCCACCCTGTATAGATAATCTGCCTTCCCAATCCCCTTTGTGCAGTATGTTCCCCTTTTAGACTCATATTTTCTTTCCTTAGCTGAGCAACTATGCAACATCAGAATGATATGTGATCCAGATCTACATTCCTAAGTCTGAAATGGGAACAATATTCTAAATGTAATTTCAAACAACTTACTAACAGGGTACTTAATTGTGACTTTACTCAATTTTGCAAATTTCTTAGATTGCCTGACACTCTACATTCTTAAAAAGCCTCCATCAGTACCATGTACTAATATTCTATTACTATGTATTGCACTAGACATTATACTTCATGATTCCTGAGAGGTTTGAGGCTATGGTTTGTTTCTCTCCGATCTGAAGACTAATCTGAACACAAGACTCCTAAGTAGCTGGTATAAGTGTAACCAATAATTTCATTATTTCCGTATCACCAAAAATTTACTGTCTCTTTTCGTCTCTTTGGAATCTTTTTATTTTCCAGAAAGCTGAGATGTACAAGTGAAAACTTTGCCAGTCTTTCAGTTTGGGGATCACAGTGTATTATTTTTTATTAATTATTTTATTTATTTAGATTCAAAATGTTGCCCCCTTCCTGATACTTCATCCACCCGTTCTTCACCTCATACCCCCTTTCTCTTTGCTTCTGAGAAGGTGCTCCCCAACCAACACACCCACCCACTCACAACTCACCCCTCTAACATCCCCTTCCCTGTGGCATCATGTTTCTATAGGATCAAGCACATCCTTTCCACCGAGGGCAGGAAAGACATTCCTTGGCTATAGATGTAGTAGAGCCATTGAACAGCCCATGTATACTCTTTAGTTGGTGGATTACTCTCTGGGATCTCTGAGGGGTGCAAGTTAGTTAGTAGACACTGTTTTCTTTTATAGGGTTGCAATCCCCTTCAGCTCCTTCAGTCCTTCCCTTAACTCTTCCACTAGGGTGGCTGACCTCAGTTCAATGGTTCACCGTAAGTATCTGCATCTGTCTCAGGGGCTGGTAGAGTCTCTCAGAGGACAGCCATGCTAGGCTCCTGATTGCAAGTACAACATGGTATCAGTAATAGTGTCATGGTCTGGTGGCTACTCAGGGGATGGATCCCAAGTTGGGCTGGTCTCTGGATGGCATTTACTTCAGTCTCTGCTCCATTTTTGTTCCTGTATTTCCTTTAGACCAGAACAATTCTGGGCCAAAATTTTTGAAGATGGCTGTGTATCCCGGTATTTCAAATGGAAGCCATGTCTATCTCCTGGAAGTTGTCTTTTTTAGTTTCCTTCTCCCTACTGTTGGGCATTTTGGCTAAGGTCACCTACATTGGATCCTGGAAGTCTTTCACATCCCTGGTGTCTGGGACTTTCTAGAGGGTCCTGTGCCTGTCACACCACATTGCTGCATATTTCTATTCATTTTCCTTGCCCTCTGGGCTTCTCTCTTGTCTCCTCCAACACCTGATCCTGCCTCCCTTTTTCTCTCCCCTTCCTGTTTCCCACAAAGTTCCCTCCCATGATTATTTTGTTCCCCCTTCTAAATGAGACCGATGTACCCACACTTAAACTTTCCTTCTCTCCCAGTTCCATATGGTCTGTGAGTTACATGTATATTCTGAACTTTTTGGCTAGTATCCACTTATCAGTAGGCACATACCACATATGTGCTTTTGGGTCTGAATTACCTCATTTGGGATGATATTTTTCTACTTCCATCCATTTGCCTGTAAAATACACTATGTCCTCATTTTCAATAGCTGAGTTGTATTATACTGTGTAATTGAACCACATTTTCTATATCCATTCTTCAGTTGAGGAACATCTGGGTTGTTTCTAGCGTCTAGGTATTACAAATAAGACTGCTATGAACATAGTGGAGCACATGTTCTTATGATATGGTGGAACATCTTTTTAATTTTTTAAATAATTTTCATTGAATATATTCCTTATTTACATTTCAAATGATAAAACATTTCCTGGTATCCCTCTCCTCAAAATCCCCCAACCCCTCCTCTTACCCCCTGCCTCCAAATATATGCTCCTCCACCTGACCTACTCCCACTTACCCCACCTCAATTTCCCTATGCTGGGGCATCTATTGAGCCTTCACTGGACCAAAGACCTCTCCTTCCACTGATGCCCAACAAGGCATTCCTTTGCCACACTTTTGGGTGGAATCATGTGTACCCTTTGGTTTATGGTTTAGTCCCTGGAAGTCCTGGAGCATCTGGATAACTGACATTGTCTTTCATCCCATGGGGCTGCAAACACCTTCAGCTCCTCCAGTCTGCTCTCCATCTCCTCCATTGAGGGCTCCACGCTCAGTCCAATGATTGGCTGCTAGCATCTTCCTCTTTATCTGTAAGGCTCTGGCAGGGTCCCTCTGGAGACAACCATGACAGGCTCATTTAGGTATGCAATTCTTGTCATCCATATAGTGTATAGTTTGGTGACTGTTTATAGGATAAATCCCCAGATAGGGCAGTCTCTGGGTGGCCTTTCCTTCAGTCTCTGCTACATAATTTGTCTCCATAATTGCTCCTATGTGTATTTTGTTCCCTTTCTTAGAGGAACCAAAGCACCCCTACTTGAGTCTTCCTACTTCTTAAGCTTTCTGTGGTCTGTGAATTATAACTTGCTTTCTGTTGTTGTTGTTTTGTTTGTTGGTTTTGTTTTGTTTTTGTTTTAGCTTTTGGGCTAATATCCACTTATCAGTGAGTGCATACCACATGTTTTTGTTTTTGTTTTTGTTTTGTTTTGTTATGTTTTATGATTGGGTTACTTCACTCAGGATGACACTTTCCAGTTCCACCCATTTTGCCTAAGAATTTCATGAATTCATTGTTTGTAATAACTGAATAGTACTCCATTATGTATATAAACCACAATTTCTGTATCCATTTCTCTGTTGAAGGACATCTGGGTACTTTCTAGCTTCTGGCTATTATAACTAGGGCTGCTATGAACATAGTGGAGCATGTATCCTTATTACCTGTTGGAGCATCTTCTGGGTATATGCCCAAGAGTGGTATAGCTGACTCCTCAGGTAGTACTATGTCTAGTTTTCTGAGGAACTGTCCAACTGATTTCCAGAGTGGTTTTACCAGCTTGCAATGCCACCAGAAATGGAAAAGTGTAACTCTTTCTCCACATCCTCTCCAGCATCTGCTGTCACTTGTGTTTTGGATCTTAGCCATTTTGACTGGTATGAGGTGGTTTCTCTGGGTTGTTTTTGTTTGCAAATCCCTGATAACTAAGGATGCTGAACATTTCTTTGGGTGCTTCAGAGCCATTCGAGTTTCCTAAGTTGAGAATTCCCTGTTTAGCTCTGTACCCCATTATTAGACTCTCTGGAGTCTAACTTGTTGAGTTCTTTGTATACATTGGATATTAGCCCTCTATCAGATATAGGATTGGTAAAGATATTTTACCAATCTGTAGGTTGGCATTTTGTCCAATTGATGGTATCCTTTGCCTTGCAGAAGCTTTGCAGTTTTATGAGGTCCCATTTATCCATTTTTGTTCTTAGAGCATAAGCCATTATTGTTCTATTTGGGAAATTTTCCCTTGTGCTCATGTGTTCAAGGTTCTTCCCCACTTTCTCCTCTATAAGTTTCAGACTTCAGTGTATCTGATTTTATGTGTAGGTCCTTGATCCACTTGGACTTGAGCTTTGTACAAGGAGAGAAGAATGCTTCGATTTGCATTTTTCTGCATGCTGACCTCCAGTTGATCCAACACCATTTGTTAAAAATGCTGTCTTTTTTCTACTGGATGTTTTTAGCTTTTTTGTCAAATATCAAGTGACTGTAGGCCTGTGGGTTCATTTCTGGGTCTTCAATTCTATTCTATTGATCTTCTTGCCTGTCTGAATACCAGTACCAAACATTTTTTATCACTATTCCTCTGTAGTAGAGCTTGAGGTCAGGGAAGGTGATTTCCCCAGGAGATCTTTTGTTGTGGAGAATAGTGTTTGCTATCCAGGGTTTTTTGTTATTTCAAATGAATTTGCAGATTGCTCTTTCTAGCTCTATGTAGAATTAATTTGGAGTTTTGATGGAGAAAACATTGAATCTGGAGATTGCTTTTGCCAAGATAGCCATTTTTACTGTATTAATCCTGCCAATACAAGAGCATGGAAGATCTTTCCATCTTCTGTGATTCTTGTTTTTTTGTATATGAATATTTTTATTGTATTTAATCCAATATTTTTTAATGGACTCAAGATGGATGGAGTAATGGATACTTTATATAGAAACCAGAATATCACATACAAGCTAAAAATAGATTCAAAAGAACACACACACACACACACACACACACACACACAAACACACTACCCACAGTCCATAAGATAGCATCTCTTCATTAACATGAGTACATCACTTGGAAATATATACTGCTAATCTAATATTAAATAGCATCTTTTAAAAAGGAAACATTATTTTTAAATTAGAAGCATTCCAGAACAAACCCTTCTTGCTGGAGTGACCATCAGTTCATTTCACACTCTTGAAAATACATAAAGGTTAAAAAAACATGAAATAAATGAAGGTTTGGGATATTCCATAAAATCAAACCTATAAAATAATCGTATATCTGATCCAGCCACTGCAATTTTCTTTCTTCTTCTTCTTCTTCTGTGATTCTTGATTTCTTTCTTCAGAGGCTTGAAGTGCTTGTCATACAGATCTTTCACTTATATAGAGTCACACCAAGCTATGTAATACTGATTGTGACTATTGTAAAGGATGTCTTTTCCCTAATTCCTTTCTCAGCTTTTTTATCCTTTGAGTAGAGGAAAGCTACTGATTTGTTTGAGTTACTTTGGTATCCAGCCACTTTGTTCCAGTTGTTTATGAGCTTTAGGAGTTCTTGATGGAAGTTTTGGAATCGCTTAAGTATATGATCATATAATCGACAAATAGTGATAGTTCAACTTCTTCCTTTCCAATTTGTATCCCTTTGACCTCCTTTTGTTGTCTGATTGCTCTGACTAGGACTTCAAGTACTATATTGAATAGATAGGGAGAGAGTGGGCAGCCTTGTCTGGTCCCCAATTTTAGTGGGATTGCTTCAAGATTCTCTTCATTTAGTTAGATATTGGCTACCAGTTTGCAGTATATTGCTTTCACTATGATTAGGTATGGGCCTTAAATTCCTGATCATTCCAGGACTTTCATCATGAATGGATGCTGAATTTTGCCACAAGATTTTTCAGCATCTGATGAAATTACCATGTGTTTTTTTTTCTTTGAGTTTGTTTATGTAGTGGATGACATTGATGGACTTCTGTATATATAACCATCCCTGCATCCCTGGAATGAAGTCTACTTGACTTTGGTGAATTATCATTTTGATGTATTCTTGAATTTGATTGGCCAGAAATTTGTTGAGTATTTTTGCATCAATGTTCATAAGGAAAATTGGTTTGAAGTTCTCTTTCCTTATTTGGTGTAGGTAAAAGTGTTGTTGTTGCTTCATTGAATGAATTGGGTAAGATTCCTTGAGTTTCTATTTTGTGGAGTTTGAAGAGTATCAGTATTAGCTCTGATAAAATTCCCCACTAAATGTTTTTTTGATGGGAGACTATTAACAACTGGGGTTCTATTTCCTCAGGACTTATGGGACTATTTAGATGTTTATCTGATCCTGTTTTAAGGTTGGCAACTGGTATGTATCCCAAAAACAGTCCATTTCATCATCTGGATGAAATTTTGTTGAGTATAAGCTTTTGTTGTAGGATCTGATGATTTTTTTTTGAATTTACACAGTTTCTGTTATGTCTCCCATTTCATTTCTGATTTTATTTTTTCCTTTTTAAATTATTTTCTATATTCTTTGTTGCATTCCAAAGGCTTTCCAGTTCCTCCCCTCACCATAGGTCCCATAAGTCCTCTCCCTCCCACATTACCCAATCACCCCCCTCCCCACCATTTCTATGTTCTGGTACTCTCCTACAAAACTGGATTTAGTCTTTTCCTGACCAGGGTCCTCTCCATTCCTTTTCATGGGAATCTTTTGCTTAGCTAATTGTGTCTTGAGTATTCAGAGCTTCTGGGCTCATTAAGATCCACTTATCAGTGATTGCAATTCATGTGTATTCTTTTGTGATTGGGTTGACTCACTTAGAATGATATTTTCCAGATCGAACCATTTGCCTACAAATTCCATGAATTCATTATTTTTAATTGCTGAGTAGTATTCCATTATATAAATATACCACATTTTCTGTATCCATTCCTCCATTGAGGGACATCTGGGTTCTTTCCAGCTTCTGGCTATTATAAATAAGGCTGCTATGAACATAGTGGAGCATGTGTCTTTATTGTATGCAGGAGAATCCTCTGGGTATGTGCCCAGGAGGGGTATGACAGGGTCCTCTGGAAGAGTCATGCCCAATTTTCTGAGGAACCGCCGTACTGATTTCCAGAGTGCTTGTACCATCTTGCAATCCCACCAACAATGGAGGAGTGATCCTCTTTCTCCACATCCTCACCAGCACCTGTTGTCTCTTGAGTTTTTAAATCTTAGCCATTCTGACTGGTGTGAAGTGGAATCTCAGGGTTGTTTTGATTTGCATTTCCTTGATGACTAATGATGTTGAACATCCTTTAAGGTGCTTCTCAGCCATCTGAAATTCTTCTGGTGAAAATTCCTTGTTTAGCTCTGTACCTCATTTTTTAATAGGGTTATTTGGTTCTTTGGGGTCTAACTTCTTGAGTTCTTTGTAAATATTGGATATTAGCTCTTTGTCAGATGTGGTGTTGGTGAAGATCTTTTCCCAATTTGTTGGTTGTTGTTTTGCCTTTCTGACAGTGTCTTTTGCCTTACAGAATCTTTGTAATTTTAAGAGGTGCCATTTTTCAATTCTTGATCTTAGAGCATAAGCTATTGGTATTCTGTTCAGGAACTTTCCCCCTGTGCCCATGTCATCCAGGGTCTTCCCCAGTTTCTTTTCTATTAGATTCATTTATGTCTGGTTTTATGTGGAGGTCCATGATCTACTTGGAGTTGATCTTTTTTTTTTTTTTTTTTTTTTTTTTTTTAGTTTGGGAATTCGTTTTCGATTCTTTTTTTTTATTGTATATATTCTATATTTACAATTCATTTCCCTTTTTCTGGTTCCCCACACCCAAAGGTCCCACATGTTCTTTTCCCTCCCCCTGCTCCCTCATCCACCCCCTCCCAACTTACTGTTCTTGTACTCTCCCACAATGATGTTTTGGTCCATTCTAGCACCAGTGTCCACTCCTTTCTTCTTGTGAGACATCTAGTGCAAGGAGATAAGAGTGTGTCAATTCGTATCCTTCTGAATGTTGACCTCCAGTTGAGCCAGCACCATTTGTTGAAAAGGTGGTTTTTCCACTGGATGGTTGTAGCTCCTTTATCAAAGATCAAGTGACCCTAATTCTGTGGGTTCATTTCTAGATCTTCAATTCTATTCCATTTATTTACTTGCCTGTCCCTGTACCAATACCATGCAGTTTTTAACACAATTGCGCTGTAGCACTGCTTGAGGTCAGTGATGTTGATTCCCCCAGAAGTCCTTTTATTGTTGAGAATAATTTTAGCAATCCTGGGTTTTTTTGTTACTCCAGATGAATTTGAGAATTGCTCTTCCTAGATCTATGAAGAATTGAGTTGGGATTTTGATGGGGATTACATTGAATCTGTAGATTGCTTTTGGCAAGATGGCCATTTTTACCATATTGATCCTACCAATCCAAGAGCATGAAATATTTTTCCATTTCCTGAGGTCTTCTTCGAATTCTTTCTTCAAGGACTTGAAGTTTCTGTCATACAGATCTTTCACTTGTTTGGTTAGAGTCACACCAAGGTACTTTATATTGTTTGTGGCTATTGTGAAGGGTGTCATTTCCCTAAATTCTTTCTCAGCCTGCTTGTCCTTTGAGTACAGGAAGGCTACTGATTTCCTTGAGTTGATTTTAGAGCCAGCCACTTTCCTGAAGTTGTTTATCAGCTGTAGGAGTTCTCTGCTGGAGGTTTTTGGGTCACTTAAGTAAACTATCATATCAACTGCAAATAGTGATAGTTTGACTTCTTCCTTTCCAATTTGTATAGCTTTGACTTCCTTATGTTGTCTAATTGCTCTCACTAGAACTTCAAGTACTAAATTGAAAAGCTATGGAGAGAGAGGGCAGCCTTGTCTAGTCCCTGATTTTAGTGGGATTGCTTCAAGTTTCTCTCCATTTATTCAAATCTCCTCCCTGCTTGCCTCTGGATACTTAACTGGCTTCCAGTGGTCTCCTTCTGGTTTGCCTGGTTAGTCTACCAGCTCCAAGATGGTGGCAGGTCTCAGGGCTCTGTCCAACCACAGGATTCCCTGCAGGCCATGTGGCTCCCTGGCTGGGCTGCTGAAGCCTAGGCAGAGGCTCTCCCAGTCGGCAGGGCTCCTTCTGGTTGAGCTGTTCTCCCCAGGATAGTGTAGGACCGCAGAGCTCTGTCTCACTGTGGGCTCTCTGTGTGTCCAGAGCTCCGCACCCCGCCCCCACCCCATTGGGCTGCAGGGTCCAAAATGGTGCAGATCCCAGTCCTTGTGTCTCCATCTATCTACAGGGCCTCCTGCAGGTCAGACGTTCTCCAGCCTGCCTAGGCAGCTGTAATGCTGCCCAGCTCCCTGGTGCAGAAGGCACCCAGGCAGGCTATACCCTGGGAAATCCTTCCCTCTGGTGCCCAGTGTACATTGCTCAGTTACCCGCTCCAAGATGGTGGCTGGTCTCAGGGCTCTGTCTAACTACAGCAATTTTATTAATTTGGGTAGTGCCCATTTGTACCATAACTTCAGTTAGTTTCACTTTGTCTCTGTTTAGTTTCTGTTTCCATGATTTGTCCATTGTTGAGAGTGGAGTGTTGAAGTCTCCCACTATTATTGTGTGGGGTACATTGTGTGCTTTGAGCTTTAGTAAATTTTCTTTTATCAATGTGGGTGCCTTTTCATTTGGAGCATAGATGTTCAGAATTGATAGTTTATATTGGTAGACTTTCCTAAGAATTGCCCCTCCTTATCTTTTTTTACAACTTTTGAATGAAAATTGATTTTAACCAATATAAGAATGGCCACTCCAGCTTGTTTCTCAATGCCATGTTCCTAAAAAATTGTTTTCCAACTTTTATCTCTGAAGTAGTGACTGTCTTTGTCACTGAGGTGGGTTTCTTGTATGCAGCAAAATGTTGGGTCCTCTTTATGTATCTAGTCTGTTAGTCTATATCGTTTTATTGGGGAATTGATACTGTTGATGTTAAGAGATATTAAGTAAAAGTGATTGTTGTTAACTGTTGTTTACTGGTCTAGGGTATGGTTTCCTGCCTTGTGTTGGTATTTTTCACCCATTATTCTTTGCAGAGCTGAATTTGTGGAAAGATATTGTGTAAATTTGTTTTTTCATGGAATGTCTTGTTTTCACTGTGTATGGTAATTGAGAGTTTTGCTGGGTATAGTAGTCTGGGCAAACATTTATATTCTCTTAGGTTCTGTATGACATCTTCCCAGGATCTTCTAGCTTTCACAGTTCCTGGTGAGAAGTCTGGTATAATTCTGATAGGTTTCCCTTTATATGTTACTTGACCTTTTTCCCTTATTGCTTTTAATATTCTTTCTTTGTTTAGTGCATTTGGTAGATTATTATGTGACAGGAGAATTTTCTGGTCTCTTCCAGTCTGTTTGGAGTACTGTAGGCTTCTTATATGTTCATGGGCATCACTTTCTTTAGTTTAGGGAGGTTTTTTCTATAATTTTGTTGAAGATATTTACTGACCCTTTAAGTTGTAAATTTTTATTCTCTTCTATACCTATAATCCTTAGGTATGGCATTCTCATTGTGTTCTGGATTTCCTGGATATTTTGGGTTACAAGAGTTTTTGCATTTTGCATTTTCTTTGACTGTTGACTCAATGTTTTCTATGGAATCTTCAGCATCTGAGATTCTTTCTTCTATCTCTTATATTCTGTTGTTGATGCTTGCATCTATGACTCCTGAATTCTTTCCAAGGTTTTCTATCTCCAGAGATGTCTTGCTTTGTGATTTATTTATTGTTTCTACTTCCATTTTTTAGATCCTGGATAGTTTTGTTCAGTTCCTTCAGTTTTTTGTGTTTTCTTGAAATTCTTTAAGGGATTTTTGTGTTTCCTCTTTAAGGGATTGTAACTTAAATAGTGGAACATTTTAAATCAATTTTGTTTTTATTTTCTTCTTGGAAAGAGACAGATTCATGTATGCATATAACCTTCCACACAGTAGGAAATGCCTGCAGCTCAACCTTCACTTTATGAACAATGGCTTCCTCTTATTTTCTAAAAGTGACATACTTAGAATAACTGTCATTTCAACATATTATGCCTGCTTCTCTAATTGGCAGCATTCGGATCATGACTTTATTTGAAAATAGCCCTGATTCACAATATAAGAACCTTGCTTTATTTCTATCACATTTATCACTGTGAGTATTACAAATATTACTGGCATATTTTACTCAGTAAACTACTAGATTTTGAGGACAAGCACTGTTATTGACAATTTATCTTCAACAGTTACCTAAGTTTCTATTTTTTCCCTAGTGTCTTCTTGGTGAGCATGATTTGACTCTTAAGAAAGCATCCTTAATCAAATAAAGATTGCATCCAGTTTAGTAAGGAAACCGAGGGGGGAGGGGGAATGATGGGGGGGGAGAGGAACTATGGGAAGTATGGTGGGTGGGAACTGGGAAAGGGGAAAGCCATTGGAATGTAAACATAGAATATAGAAAATAAAAATTAAAAAAATAAATAAATCTTCAAAAAAAGATAAAATTTTATTTAAAAAATATAGTTACAAGGGATTATAAAACATGAATGTTTAAATCAGACATAAAGTTAAAGACTGACTCACTCTTAATTTGTTAACCACAATATGTTTAATATTTTCTCTAGTACAAGAATGATAAAGCCAGTATTATACTTTCTTTGTTTGGGTTATCATTTCCAAATTAATATTTTTATAGGCTTCTTAAAATATAGCTTTAGATGGCACCAAATTTCATGTAACATGATTGTTTCCAATAATAATTTGCATGCATCCATTGTCTTCTTCAATGGTGTATATTTGGGATTTTCTACATTTTTCTATTTCTAGTAAGAATGATTTTATCTACCAAGTAGACAGATTTGCTTATTCAGTTTCTCATCTTCAAACACATATTCTCTAATTACCCTATGATAACTACTCATTTATAAATCACAACCTTGATATATATCTCAAATATATGAAGCACTTCAACTCTTTTACATGACCATAATACAGTGACTAGCAGTTTCTTACCTAGCACATTCAAACAATTCTTTAAACATGTATGAAAATTCATTTCATAATTATGCTCAATTTTTTATTTACATCATTTAGCTTCCTCAAATATTCACTCTACCATTTATGAAGCTTAATATATGGGGAACAATATTTTAATATTCATTTACAAACAGAATTAATGTCTGTGTCTTTAAACATTCTTACCAAAATGAAATATTCACCTGTTTATAACATATACTTATTCTGCATACTTATACTAGAAGTGGTGTGTTCTTATTGCTTTTTTTATTAGGTTAACATTAAATGCTTCCTAGCTTTACTTAAAACAAACAAGGCATTTCAAGGCCTCTCAGCTCTACTCAGACTTTCTTCTATTATTCTTTAGTCACTTCAGTTTCTCCCTGGTGTTCTTGATCTTTCCCAGTCAACTTTCCACAAACCTGGTTCTGAAAATTAAAGTGTTTTCTTAATTCAATTAGAAGATTGCATTAAAGGGAGATGAATTCTTTCTTCTCACTATAACCAAATTTAGTAATCTGCTTACAGCTCTAGTATATTAATCTAGTTGTTTCATTTGTTAACAATCTTCATTCAATGTCCCTAAATTTTTCTCCTGAAACCATATCACACCTTTGTAGCAGTTATCATTCCTTTCTCCTAGTTTACTAAATCCTTTTAGAAGCAGAGGTTCATTTTTCTGTAATTCCATATAAAAGCAAGAATACAATATTTCTGCTATTCCTTCTATAAATAAACAAATCAGGTATTTATTGTCAAATGTTATCTCTCAGTCCATTATTCTCTAGAATAGATAATTTAAGAACTTTCAAAACTAGGAAATTTATTATCTTATTATTTTGTCCTACTCAGATAAGTTTGTAGCTAAAATTCTCAATATGCACATATCTATATTCAAATCCCAATCTCTTTCTCACATGTTTGTCACCAAATCTGGTCAATCTGTAGAAAATATTATGCAAGTTGTTATTCCTTCCTCTGTGGATTTAGAGGGAAATACTCTAGTCAGCTTATTTTGTATTAAACTTATGTGATTATTTTCCCCAAGACTGTGTTTATTTCTTAAAGACTTCTGACCTTAAAATGGAAAATAGGAGAAATGTCATAATATCTATTGATTTCATCAACATAAAATAGAATCCCACCTAAAGACAGAAAATCCTTAGCAACCTTCTTTTCTTTTTTTCTTTTCTTTTGATATTTTCTTTATTTACATTTTAAATGTTTTCCCCTTTCTGGGTCTCCCCTTCAGAAACTCCCTACCTCATCTAACCCCACCCTACCTCTACGAGGGTGCTCCCCCATCCATTCCCATCTTCCGACCCTGGCATTCCATTTTTTCTTGTTGTTTGTTTTTTGTTTGTTTGTTTGTTAGTTTGTTTGTTTGTTTTGTTGAGACAGGATTTCTCTGTGTATCCCTGGCGGTCCTGGAGTTCACTCTATAGAGTAGGCTGGCCTTGAATTCAGAAATCCACCTGACTCTGCCTCCCAAGTGCTGGGACAAAAGACATGTACCACTACTGCCTGGTTTCCATTTTTTTTTTTTAGATTTTTTTTATTGGATATATTCTATATTTACAATTCATTTCCCTTTTTCTGGTTCCCCACCCCCAAAGGTCCCACATGCCCTTTTCCCTCCCCCTGCTCCCTCATCCACCCCCTCCCATCTTACTGTTCTTGTACTCCCCCACAATGATGTTTTGGTCCATTCTAGCACCAGTGTCCACTCCTTTCTTCTTGTGAGACATCACTTGATATGTGATTTATGTCTTTGGTGTTCCAAGCTTCTAGTGACAACAATACTACTTCATTTCTCATGAAATGTTAGGATAATGAAAATAGTTTTACAGAGATTCTATCTATCTTTTTCATCCTGATGCATACATATTTTACCTACCAGACCAGGAGGTACAAATGATCTATTTTAATTTTTGAGAACTTCGCAGTATTTTATGCAATCACAAGTGAACATGTTGCTCTGTTTAGGGACAATATTATTCCTTAATTAATTTGAAACTGATAGTGCCATCTTTACTGAAATTATTATTTGATGTTATGTACGACCAGCTTCTCCATGTTTTATTAATCTCTTTAGTTAACAATATCACTTAGCATTGGATGCTTTTCTATTAGCTGAAGACAAGTAAGGAAACAAAATAGACACACACCTTAACAAGTAAAATTAGAGACCATAATAGGTTAGATGCTATCAGATATATAGTTGTCTGTAATGGGAACAAGCAACTTGTAGCACATAATACTAAAAATAATTTAGAAATAGATATTTGAGCTAAGAGAGAAGGTAATGATGGTAGTCGAAGCTCTGTGAGAAGTGGGTTAGATAGGTATGAGAAATAGAGAAAATCCCAAAAGTTTTAGAAAGAGTATCATGGTTTATGAATGGGATACCAGCAATGTGTCAAATGATAGCCAAGAAAAGGACCAGAAGGTAATGCAATCAAGGAAGAATGATGAGTCTGAATACCCCTGTATAATATTGAAGACCACTTTGTCTTTGTCAGACAGGAACTCCTGATGTCTGACCACAAAAGTAAATATCCTCAAAGTACATTTTTTTGAGACAGGCTTTCTTTGTGTAGCCATGGCTGTCCTGAAACTCACTCTGTAGACCAGGCTGGCCTTGAACTCAGAAATCCACCTGCCTCTGCCTCCTAAGTGCTGGGATTAAAGGCGTGCGCCACCACTGTCTAGCCTCAAAGTACTTTTTAACTGGCTCCAACTGGCAAAGGAATGTCTTGTAAAAATGAAAGTAGAGAATCCAATTCAGAAACTATTTGAAAGGATAGTATGCCTTGCCATTCTGAATGACTACATGAGGAAGGATATCCAGACTGAAGTCATATTTGAAATATATACAACACAATTTACTAATAATTAGATATGTGCTGTCAGAAAGAATAATCAAGAAAATGCTACTTTTTCTTTCTTTAAAGGAGTTGGAGAATTAAGGTTATACTTAAAGAACTGAAGAAGAGTAGGTATGGGCCAATTCCCTCATGAGAGAGAGAGAGAGAGAGAGAGAGAGAGAGAGAGCAGTAACTCAGTTGCTTATAGTTCTGTTACATTTGGAGATATTTGACAGCCATGTGGGGATCTGAGTGGGGCTTTTGAAATTATGTATATCAAGTTCATGGGGAAAATTCTGATTGGTGTTATGTTTGGAGAATCCTTGCCACAGAGGTGATAATTAAAGCTTCAGAAGATATGAGATCTCCAAGGGATGAATATTAAATAAAAAGTGAGAAGATTCTAGAGTTTTTAAATTAGGGAGTAACATAAAACATAATAAAAAGAAATATATATATATTTATATACATTATGAGATGTTCATGAAATAGCAATAGAAATGAGGAAATATAGTTTCATAGAAATAAAGTGGAAATGTATTTTTTAAAATTATCAGACATGCTTGGCAGACTAAATATCCATTATATTTAGAAACTTATACATTAATGATAACTTTTAACACAAATAGATTTGGTGAGTCAATATAAGCAATATTCTTATTGATATAGGTAGAGAGTAGCAGTAGAAAGGTTTAAGACAACATAGGAATTTTGCAAGGAATGTACGGTAAGTGGGATTACAGAAGTGAAATTTATTTCTTTGGGAAGAAACAACTTTTTGTTTTTTTAACCTATGTGTATTGCTACTTATGAAAGCAAGTTAAGACACTATTAATTTTTACTCACAATTCTAGCCCTGACAGTAATAGTATCATGAGCTCAAGACAACCTGTAACATTATATTGATAGCATGATATAGAGTATAGTAAATTCTGATACTCAGATACTCAACTTACTTTCTCCCTTCTATTCAATCCAGGACTCAATATATGCAATGTTGTTGCATATATTTAGGGTGGTTCCTCAAGTAGCCTAATGTAGAAACTCCCTTAGAAGTAGGACTAAACATGACTACTCTTGACAGTTCCAAATCCTTTGGATTGAAAATTGACCTTAACAATCATCACAGGAGCCAAGTGCACTCTTCTATTATCTTACTTCTGAAACAAACATGATGGCATTGTTGATGCTGATTGTGGTGAGTGTGTGTGTGTGTGTGTATGTGTGTGTGTGTGTGTGTGTGTGTCTGTGTACATGTTTTCTGGCTACAGTGTTGATATTCACGAAATAGTCTAAATGTCTACCAATTGTTTCCCTTTGGACATTTTCACCACCCAAATGGCTGTTCTGACAGTATGGTAGAGGGCAGTCTTACAGTTTGTTGCTCAAGGCTAGTACCTGGAGTGCTGCCCACATTTGCTCTACAGGCTGACTTATGCCTCAGTGTTCTGTACTCTGGAAAATTCTTCATATTTCCAAACAGAAACACTAGTGTTACAGAAGTGCCTGACTTATATCAGTCCTAAAGAAATAGATTGTCCCCAATGTTTTAAAGTTTTGCACAAAACTCAGAATGAATTTTAGACTTGGCAAACTGTAATGCATAGTCAATTCATAGTCCTGGTCCAGGAATTGAATGTATTGTCTCATGAGCTTCTTAATGGCTTGCCCTTCCTACCTACTTGAGTATCCTATGCAGATCCCTTAGAAGCATGGAGTCTGGGACTCGTAGCACAAACTGAGGTGATATTAGAGGTCTTTGAGTGACCCAGCTCAACTTCTCTGTAAATTTTAGCTTGATTAGATTTCCCTGAATCAGGCTGCTTCTGTCCTGTGTGAATCTGCTCTTAGCTGGCTTTCTCTGAGGTTGCTTCCTTGCTTGCTTGTTTCATTTCTTTGTAAGGCTATCCAAGTTGTGTAAACAATTCTTTAATAAATATATTGCTATTAACCTAAACAAACAAAAACACTGCAAAGAGGGTGGGTAAAGGTGAGGAGCAGGAGAGTGGCTAGGATAGATGGCTGGAGTCTACATGAACTGGAGAATTATTTAGGAAATATCTGTCAGACTTTGTGATCAGATGATGTGATACAAGAATTGTATAAAGGGAATAATTGTTTAATATTGACCTGTTTGAGAAGTACTTCAGAAACTTCCTGATTTAAATATTTAAAATTTCTAAGATTAAACCTCCCTTGGCAGTATAACAAACTGTTTTTAGCCACAGTTGTGCCTTATTGTGCCATTAAAATTATATTCCACAATCCATCAACATATTGTTAAAAAAAAACCTCTTTCTGAAGATTACTCTACATTGTGTCAATGGACAAAATAAAATAAATAAAAGCAAATATACTAAGCCACTATTACCTATAGTCACTCATGGATCAAGGACAAGAAACATAGTCAGGTGCTTGGAATCAAGTACCTCAATGATTGTCCAATAATCAACCATCACCAAGGATTTTTATTGTTCTCTGGGCATCCTAAATGGCTCTTCCAGATCCATCACTGTAAGCAACTGATATTCCCATTATACCTATTGCTTTAAACATGTCAGAAATATTGCTATAATTCTATTTATCACAATTTCTACTAGTTATCACCAGAATATCCAAATACTTTAATATCAATCAGTTTATGGACTTCAACACATCTTTGACATTTCCTTTCCGAACTCCTTGCATGTGTTCCAATGCCTGAAATACTTTCTATCAGAATTCTTTAAGTTGTCCAACAGTTTTAAAATCTGTATTGCAACTCTTTCCTCAGTTGTTCTTCAAATATTTGTCAAAACTGCATGAAATTCCCTTTAACCATCTCAAAAGAGCAAAATTCTTCCATATTTCTTCAAGTGGCAAAGATAATAAATTTTTCTCATTTTCTACTACTTCCAAAAGTGTTTGCTTCTCCATCATATTGCTACCACCAATGTCATAGTTTAATTTTTCTTGTTTTATTACTGTAAACTTTACCTTACTTGATATCAAAAGACAATCATGTTTTTCATATTCAATTTTTTTAAAAAAAAAAGTTAAATTCAGGTTCCTTATCATTCATTCCTGATTGAATTGGATGAAATTCACAGAACTGGTCCTTCATTATACCCTGGCTTTTGGTGAATGTTGTGGATGGCCCTGGTGCTGTTGTGTTTTAATGCTAATTCTGCTTTCCCAGGAAAGGCTGTCTGGAATGACACATACTCACATACACATGAGTTACACACAGTCACATACTCAGGTGACTCCTTGTGATCCATCCCCTAATGAATAAAGGAATCAATCATGGGCAAGTAGTCAGGACTTCTGGGTTAGAGAAAAAAGAGGAAGCAGGAGAGAATTAGGGGCTTTTTGGACTGGGATAGCTAGAGGGCAAGTTATAGTTACTATTGTCTCCTGACTTATGCCTAATTCATCAGGCTTTTCCACTGGAGAAGTTAGTTTTAATATGGTTTACAAGATTGGGATTCTAGTTGTTGTGCCCAGAGATTGAGTTATCATTGTTTCTGAACTAAGGTTCCATGGTGTTTTCCTTTACATGGCAGTTCGCTTGGTTTCTAGAGAGAAAGGTATGGCAGCAAAACTGGTGTGGTAATGACCCGCCAGTGGGAACTTAGCTGGATGGAGAGATTTTGGAGCTCTGAACCAGAGTCTCTAAGAGATAAGAACTGGCCAGTGAGATCTATGGGCCTGAGAGAAGCTTAGAGTATCACTGGAACTTCCTGTTCACTTTTAATATTTCCAACAACAGACAAACATAACTTTATTGAAATAATCAGCATAGAGGACAAGTTTTATTTGTCAATGAATGCATACATCCAAGGGTTTGTATAAAAGAGTGTGATTATTAGCAATATCATAAGTCTCAAACACTGTATTTCAATTATATGACATTTTTGAAAATAACTATAATTTTACAAAAATTTTTCAATGATAATATTCAGTTTTCAAAAACTGGAAACTGACTTATAGTATAATGGAAGATCTCATATTAGTTTAGTATATTTGTTGTAATTAATGAATCAATGTTGAGGTATAGTTATTAAAGTATATAATTTCTTCACAGTACTTTAGTTTTTACCTAATGCTTGTGTTTTTATTTGCTTGATCTGAAATTAGATTGCATATAGTTACTGTAATTAATATGTATGTTTACTGTCATCTATTATCAAACACATTAATGATCTCATATTTCCAGGAACAACTTTAACTCTAACCAGAATTGAACTCCATTCATCACATTTTTGTATACCAACTCTATTTTTGTATACCAACTACCTGATAACTTACTAGAGAATGAACTACGAGGACATTAATGACATTCCCCTAACTATACATTAGGTGAAATTATTTTTCACCTAGGCCCCTTAAGATGAAATTTAAATATGGAAAAATATAAGCTTTTTAATTTACCATTACATGCGTCAAATATACAAAATATAACTCTCATGTACCAAGAGCATTTGTTTCAGGTAATTATCTTCATTTTTACTAGAGTATTTCCAGTACACAAATCCTTACTTTTCCCCATGCTTTCATAATACAAACAGCTACAAATAGAATAGGACCATATACAGCCTTCAAGCATATATTTATTTGAGAGTTGTAACACTTGGGTGGCAATTTAGTATGCTACATTCCATCGTCAGCTCTGTGTATGACATTGGAAACTCAATCAGGCAGGAACTCAAGGCATGAACTTGAATAGAAGAACTGAAGATGAGGTGACAAAGCATTGCTACTTATTGTTTTTGCTCCCCATAGTTCACTCAGTTCATATTTTAAACAACCACATGTGGCTTGCCTCGAGGCATATACATAAACTTCCAAACATGAACTTGAACCTTCAAATAAATCTCATATTTAAGCTCTTTACATCACCTCGCCACAGATGTTCCTCTCTCATCTTCACCTCTCCCAGGATTCTGCTCTTTTCTCTAGAACTCAAAATAATGAAAGTGATGAAGCAATTATGGACAATGGGTTACATTATGATGTTACTCTTTTAAAGTCTTCAAAGTTTTGCTGCTTATACGCTCAAGTAGCAACTAAAGGTCCTGCAAAAACAACAGAGATTTTGGATTTGCAATGGTTCCTGTCTTCATCTACTGACAACAATTTACGTGCTTTGTACTGTCTGAACACAATAACTCCTAGCAAAGCTCTTACAAATGAAGGCATGCTCTCACATGAAGGCCTGGTTTTGCTTTCTTTTGAACTTAAAATCTCTCCCTAAAATTATGTTCATAGTAGTCTTCTACCATTCTAAAATGATTTAAAATACTCTACTGTGTATAAGAAAATTTGTTGCAGTTCATTAATGTAACTGTTTTTTATAAAGTTCAGCTTTTTTATTTTCTGAGATGAAACATGAGTGATATGGATATTAGTGATCAAGTAACATATGAAATAATTCAACACATATGTCCTTTTCCCTTACCAAATATATAATAGTAAAATAGGTATATGATTTCTGCTTTAAACAACTCTATCCAAAACTAGAGGAAGAGGTCATTTAGAAGTCACCATTTAACACAAAAATTCTGAAATCCCATTGAACCACTCCTATGAAACTATAATACACTGAGTTCAAATTCCATGGGATCTATCAATCCTTAATTAATCTATGATCTTCCCCCTAGTGTATTTTTCAACCGTTTAATTTATTTGGCTTGTGCTTCAGCTCCTGAGACGTCTTCCTTTTTTGTTATCTTTGATCACATTTGAAAAATATAGTAAGAAATGTGTCCTCCTGAGAAAATGAGATGTTCTATAAATCTGCTTTTTTGATATGCAAATTTTAACTTTCTGGAATGATCTCAATGGCTTTAATGTTGGCTGAAAGTGCTTAGAATAATACAACTTAATAAAACATTTAAAATACACTATTAATTTGATCTACTTTGCTTTACAATTCTATCTACAATTAATACTCCACCTTCTCCTTTTTGACTCAATTCAACAAAAAATTGCCAGCATAAATTTTCATGACATACTGACTATAATCTTTCTAAGACCAACTGTATACATGAGAAAGATAACTATTAGATAAAAAGGTACAATTATTCTGCATTATCACAGTTCTTCTAACTCTGGCTGACCTGAAAACAATGATGTAAGTCAGCTAACCATAGCTAACTTACTGCCTATACCTAGGATTTCTTGGATTAAGAGCATTCTCTACCACACCAGACTTATGATCACAGTTTAAATGTAACTGTTCTATATATCACAAAATTTCTTCAACTCTCCATATGATGCTTTTAATATTGCTTAAAACACTGTTGAATTTCATTCGTTTAATGTTGAATACATATACATTTTGTTTCTAGTTTCATTTATGTTTTATTCATACAAAGATGATTTCCTGAAGTTTTTTCTGAATCATTCTCCATTTTTTTCTTCTATTAAGAACTTCAATATGATCCGTGCACATAGGCAACTTATGTAGGCAATTTATTTGTGCTGGCAAGACTTTTACTTTCATTATCTTATTAAAATATCATGTTTCAAGTCAAGTATTTCCTAGAGCATAAGTTCTTACCGCCAATGTTCTCCATTTAGATGTTATTAAACTCAGCTAAATTTGTGTTTAGATTTAGATTTAAATTTCATGACTCTAGAGTTACTATATTATGCATAACTCTACTGTATTATGTATAAGATGAATCATAGATATATTTATGCAATGATTTAGTTAAATTCAAATTGGCACTTGCATATGAAGCATAATTCATTATTTTACATACTATAAAAATAATTAAAATACTCATTGATAATTGTAAATTTGGCAAGATATTGTAACTCAATGATAGACTACTTAACTAACATTCATTATGAAATAAAATTAATCACTTATTTGGTGATATAATGATACTACTTGCATTCTTGAAAACACAAAACAAATGTTTATACTTATATGAAAAGTGGTGACACTAATTTTTATTAAAGCAAAATATATGTTTAGATTATATTGATAAAAGTTGTATTATAGGCCTTACAATAATAAAAATATACTATGAGATATATTTTCTATAATATTAGTTTTGGATTAGTTTGAATAATTTTATACAATAAAGATTAAAGAAAGCATATAATATGAAACATACTTATTAATGATTCAGTTATAAGGTAATATAATTGATATTTATGAATCTCTATGTATTCAATTCATATAAGGTTTGAAATAATATACCTATTTTTACACCTTAGGATAGATAGCTTATGCTTCAAAATGATGCCCTAAGAACTTAAATCACTTTATTATTCATCAAAATGTACATCTTAGCATTTTACTTTTTTTCAATTTACAGAAGATAAGAGAAAGAATATTTTAAAATCATGTCTGATTACTAAGTCACATTGGTAAATCTGATTTTAAATTGAGGTGGGCAAGCTTAATAACTTCAGTACTCATCTCAAAGAAATACTGAGGTATTTGAAGCTAAAATGAATTTGAGCAGGATATATCAAGCTAGTGCTGATGGAGAAGCATAATAACTCCTATTGATAAAACTTCCTATTGATAAAATGCATGCTAACAGAGGAGGGAAGTAAGCACCAGTCTTATCTACCTATGGATTATTTGAGGTATAGCAATGATCAACCTAGAAACTCACTAGCCCTGGTGCAATGGTAACATAAATGTAATGAGAATAATCAAGCACTTTCTGATTGGGCTTAAGGTATACAATACAAGATGTATCTAGAACAGATATAAGACCCTAGAACCTACACCCAGACAGGTCATAGAACCTAGGAAGAAAGCTACTATCATTACTCTGCTAAGTGATTAGATTTTGAAAAGATTTTTAATGACATACATTTACATTAATGCTATTTTTTAACCCTCATCAAACTCAGCTAAATTTGTGTCCTTTTTGCTTCTGGCTTTACTTTTTAGAAGATACGATGCATAGTAGACTAGTTTTATGTCAACTAAGCAAGAGCTTGAGTTATCTTTAAAACAGTAAATCTAAACAGATAATGATTCTGTAAGATTCAACTGTAGTGCATCTTCTTAATTTGTGATTTTTGGAGGATGGCCCAAGCTACTGTGGGTGGTGCCATGCAAGCCTGGTGGTTCTTGCTTCTCTATGAAAGCAGGGTTTTGCTTGAATTGAGTTGAGCAAAAAGCCTTCTGCCCAGTTAATATCAAGTATAAATTGATAGATGCTTTGTGAGAAGCAGAGAAAAACATATTAAGGTAAAGATAGAGGATAAATGATGTTTGATAGAGGATAGAAAGAAATAAAGACAAGGAAACAAAGAAACAGAATAAAAACAAAAACGATGATCTATAATTGTAGATTTAAGATAGATAGATAGATAGATAGATAGATAGATAGATAGATAGATAGAAGATAATATTTTCTGAAGTTTGTGTGGTGGACATAATTCAGTAGAATGCCATACATTCAAGAGTATAAATGTAGCAACAGTATTTGACAAAATAAAAAGACAAAAGTATATAAATTTGTATTTGTAGGATAGGGTGCTTGTTTTTAAAGGATTTGTGATGAGGGCTAATTACAGTCAAAATATATTGTATAAAATTCTCAAACTAATAAATTATTAAAAGAAAAGTCATCTTTGTGCCAGCTTACTGTGTCTACATTTATGAATCTTTGTTTCACAAATCTGATTCAGAAAGTCTTCTGTGTCATTTATTGCAACCTTAAGAAATATTTTCTTTGACTGTTAAAGTCTTCATATGAAGCCATGAAATAATGTAAAAAACAGAGTAAATTATAATTAAATGTTAGACTTTTCTATTCAAATATACAACTTGTTACACTGTAAGATTCTATGGCACCTGAAAATCATTCTTATTTGAATTTTTGTTTATGGAATAATTAGACACATTCAGAAGGGTGAATGTATTATTTGTTGTAAAATGTTTCTTCTAGAGTCAAATCTTACAATAAATATGGTAGTTAAGGTTTGTAAATATAGTCCTGTATGTTCTAAAACAAGTTCAATGTTGTTAGAAAATACAATATTCTGCAATGTGTTCAAGACATG
This sequence comes from Apodemus agrarius, assembly GCA_964023405.1. Taxonomy (NCBI): domain Eukaryota; kingdom Metazoa; phylum Chordata; class Mammalia; order Rodentia; family Muridae; genus Apodemus; species Apodemus agrarius. Next base: position 45,452,221 of record OZ030023.1, read on the forward strand.
AACTGAAGTATAGACATCTATCAGTTGTCAAGGCATATTTATGGTAAAAATATTTTCTATTTTAGGAGGCAATTTTAAAATTTTATTGTGACTCTCAAGTTTCTCTATAGGATACTTAGGAGATCATGATGATGTATCTCAGAAATAGATATTTAATGAACATGTATTAAAATAAATGGTTCAAGTGCAATGAAATAATTTTTGGCATCACTTTCTATCTGATGTCATGCCTTATAAATTATTAGTTTTTTTATATTTATTATAATCTAATATTTGAATCCTTTTTCAGAGGACATGACTAAACAGGAGTATAAATTATTTATGAGAATATTTATGTTTTAATTAAAATGAATAAATTAGAATAATCAAGTATTTGGCCATTTTACAGGGAGTACCTACAGACTGAATTCTAATTTACTTCTTTGGAAACAGGAATGTATTTTTGAAATTAATATTTAGTAAGAATTATAAATCAATGCAAACTACTGTTATTATTTTGGATTTTTCCTTCATATTTCTGGTATAATTAAGATTCTACATATTGTTATTTAATTAGATGTAAAATAGGATATTTAATATCTAAAAATATTTCATTACTATAAAATAATACTGACATATATTACCAATGCAATAAAATATAGTTTACCTTGTTTACAGAAAGAATCTTAATTCTGTACATCCAAGGTGAATATAATCATAGTAATTTTTAATATTTTTATATTTATTATATTTAGAATATATCTTTTTTTCTCCTTTTTTTATTGGATATATTCTATATTTACATTTCATTTTTCTTTTTTTTTGTTTCCCCACCCCCTTAAGGTCCCACATGCCCTTTTCCCTCCCCCTGCTCTGTCATCCACCCCTTCCAACATCCCTGTTCTGGTATTCCCCAACACTGATGCTTTGATCCTTCCAGCATTAGTGTCCATTCCTTTCTTCTTGTCAGATATCACTTGATATGTGATTTGTGTCTTTGGTGTTCTAAGCTTCTAGGCTAATATCCACTTAACAGTGACTGCATACCATGGGTATTCTTTTGAGACTGGGTTACCTCACTTAGAATGATGTTCTCCAGCTCCATCCATTTCTCTAAGAATTTCATGAATTCATTGTTTCTAATGGCTAAATAGTATTCCATTGTGTATATATACCACATTTTTTGTATCCATTCCTCCGTTGACAACATCTGGGTTCTTTCCAGCTTTTTGCTATTATAAATAAGGCTGCTATGAACATAGAGGAACATGTATCCTTATTTCTGGGGAATCTTCTGGGTATATTCCTAGGAGTGGTATGGTTGGATCATCCAGAAGTATCATGGTTTCTGAGGAACCGCCAGACTGATTTCCAGAGTGGTTGTACCAGATTGCAGTCCCACCAGCAGTGGAGGAGTGTTCCTCTTTCTCCACATCCTTGCCAATACCTGATGTCATCTGAGTTTTTAATCCTAGCCATTCTGACAGGTGTGAGGTGAAATCTCAGGGTTGTTTTGACCCAGAATTGAACCCACACATATATGGCCAATTGATATTCGATAAAGGAGCTGAAAACATCCAGCGGAAAAAGATAGCCTTTTCAACAAATGGTGCTGGCTCAACTGGAGGTCAACATGCAGAAGAATGAAAATTGATTCACTCTTATCTCCTTGCACTATGCTCAACACCAAGTGGATCAAGGACCTCCACGTAAAACCAGACACACTAAAACTAATAGAAAAGAAACTGGGGAAGACCCTTGAGGACATTGGCTCAGGGGGAAAATTCCTAAACAGAACATCAATCGCTTATGCTCTAAGATCAAGAATAGACAAATGGGACCTCATAAAATTGCAAAGTTTCTGTAAGGCAAAAGACACTGTCAAAAGGACAAATTGGCAACCAACAAATTGGGAAAAGATCTTCACCAACCCCACATCCGACAGAGGGTTAATATCCAATGTATACAAAGAAATCAGGAAGTTAGACCCCAGGAAACGAAATAACCCTATCCAAAAATGGGGTACAGAGCTAAACAAAGACTTTTCACCTGAAGAAATTCGGATGGCTGAGAAACACCTTAAAAAATGTTCAATATCATTAGTCATTAGAGAAATGCAAATCAATTTAGAATATATAAATATTAACCTTCTGATATGGAGAAACACCACACCCAAGGCAACCATGGAAAGAAAGCATTTAATTAGGTTCTTGCTTATAGTTTCAGATTTGCCCATGACTTTTGAGGGGACATGGAAAAAAGTAAGCAGGCATGATGCTACAGCAGAAGCTGACAGCTTTTATAATATCAATAAGCACATGGCAGAGAGAGAAAAAGACTAGAGCTGGCTTGAGTTTTTGACATACCAAAGACCACATTCAGTGACATAGTTCATCCAAGGCAATACTGCCTGATCATTTCAAAAGGTTCTACTAATGGGAGAACAAACATAAAAATATATAAACCTATAAAGGGTCCATTTTCATTCCACAGTATATTTCTCTTTTACAATGCTTATCTATATAAATTACTAATATTCCCATGACAGAATGTACAATAATTTATATATTTGTTATTGATACTTGTGGGTTTTTGTTTTGCTTTTTTTAACCAATTTGAGGTATGAAAAATATTGCTTTTCTGAGCATATCTATACAAATTTTGTAGAATATATGTAATAAGCAACGTTTTAGTAAAATACGGTAATATCTGGGGAACTGAACATGTTAATTATCAAGGAAAAATGAGTTTTTATTGTAGGTGATATTTTTGAAAACCTATGTTAATAAGGGCTCTAAATTGTTTCCTCTTTCCTTAAAGCACAAGAACCAAAAGTATCGAAGGAAGATAGCTAATAGCACAAACAGTAACGTGGACCTGTTTAGAAGTAATTTTTGGCAACATTCCATTCTTTGTTGTCAGCAGTTAACTAGCAAAACACCAGACACTAATCATCAATAACAGCTCAGTCCAGAAGAAATCATGAGGCTGAAAGGCATGAGTCTGCTGAAGCTGCAAGATGCAGCTGGAACACCACCTGAGTTCTTTGGTGTAATTCTCTCTATAAAGTCACAACAAACAAAGGTCAGCAGAGACAACAAGGTGAACCAATGCCAGAGCATCAACAGCAAAGACCTGCAAGGCAAAGCAATGGCAGCCTATCACCTTCCATTGATGTCAGATAAGGCCATCCTCTGCTACATATACCACTGGGGCCATAGGTCCCTCCATGTGTATTCTTTGGCTGGTGGTTTAGTCCTTGGCAGCTCTGGGAGCATCTGGTTGGTTGACATTGTTGTTCTTCCTATGGGGTTGCAAACCCCTTCAGATCCTTCATTCCTTCCCCTAATGCCTCCATTGGGGTCCTCTTGTTCATTTTCAATGTTTGGCTGCAAGAACCTGCATCTGTATTGGTCACTCTGGCATAGCCTCTCAGGAGACAGCTGTATCAGGCTCCTATCAGCAAGCACTTCTTGGCATCAGCAATATTGTCTGGGTTTGGTTTCTGCAGATGGGATGGATCTTCAAGTAGGGCAGTTTCTGGAGGGCAAGTTTTTTACAATATTTTAGTTTTGCCATGCCAGAACTCCTCCTACTTGTACATTTCCTATTCACTTAATTTTTGACAGTCTTTTTATTAGGAAAATCATTTGGATTTACTTGATATGCAAAAGCTGTAGAGGAATTTTGATCTAGTAACATGGCTGTTCTCGTTGGAACACAGACACAATTTAACCTCAAAAGACAGAAGCAAGCAGCCTGATACATAACAAGCTCTAGGGAGAAAAACATCTTAGGTCCTGGAATGGTGGTACATGCCTTTTATCCTAGCACTGAGGAGGAGTTCTAATCAGTGAGTTGAGAGGCAGTACAGTGCTGGTGAGTTTGTTTAAGTTGAATTGCTAGCAGTTCAATTCAGAGTTCAGAGGCAGTTTTCACCAGGAAGGTTTTACAGACAGGTATCTCAGGTAAAGAGCTAGACAAAGGTGAAGACAGACTGAGCTAGAGAATGAGAGGGATCCAGAAGATTAGAACAGATTGTTAGAGTTAGTTTTAAGCCAAGCAAAGCAATTCAGTCAGAAGCTAAGCGAAGTCGGTTTGAATCAGTCTGCTTGGAGAGTCAGTTCAGTCAAAACATCTGAGTTGAAGAGACTAGACAGAATTCAGAAAGAGTTAGAAAGAATGAACACATTCAGCAGAAACCTCCAAGATCACAATTATTTCAGATGAATAAAAAGTTTATAGAGTGCTTTGCCTGTATGTATGTATGCATGTGTTTGCAACATTTGTGTGCCTGATACCCTCTGAATCCATCATCAGATTCTAAAACTGGAGCTACGGACTATTTTGAACTGGTGTACAGGTACTGATGATTATTGAACCTCAATCTGCTATAGAATAATCAGATTTCTCCTTCCCTGAGCCATACTTGTGTCTCAGGCCCCCTTTAAACACATAAAATCAAATTGTTATATTCATATACTCTTAAACGTGCTGTAATTGTAGCTTCATAGGTCTTCAAGCTCTTACAATCTTTTCTATCACTCTTCTTCAATGATCCCTGATGATTTAGAAGAATGATGGATATAATATTGATGTCCCATTTGAGGATAAGCAATCCACAAGATTAATAATAATAGATTTTTCTCTAGACGCTATGTCCCATCTACATCAGGGTCTTGGTTTCGATTATAAAATCGGGTATGGCTCTCATCTCGCACATTGGACCTTAAATCAAATCATAAAGTGATTGGTTTCTCTCATTACATTTCTGGTACTATTTTAGCAATAGGGATGCCTTGCCAGACTTTTGACCATTATTCCTCTTAGAATTCACATAAAGGTACAAATGCAATTAACCTCCAGACTTGGAACACAAGGATCCTATCCTGACCAAACTTAATCAATAAAGGGCCACAATTTTTGGTGAGCTGAGATGCCATGACCCACTCCTCCATATTTTAACTGGGAACATTGAATACAAGCATAGACATAGAGAATGAGGACAGACTAAATACTCCAGCAGCTGGCCCTGAGCACTAAGCAAGTACTGGAAGATGCCATGCATGCTTCAAGAGGAAACTAGAAAAAATTGTTAGTTTTATATTTGTCATCTGAGAATATTTCACAAAAGTATATTAATTGATGTCTAAGAGTATTAAAAAATACTCCTCAGGAAAAAATAATCTGAAAATAGTTTCCCTATAGTATGTCATTCTTTCTTATAAATTATAAAGGTAATATTTATTTGCCAGATGTAATTGTTATCTCACAGGCTAACTGCTGAATAAGCTCTTTCTGAACTCTGAGTGGCTGGTTTAACTCAGATGTTCTGGCTAAAAACTCTAAGATGATGGACTAAAAATTGCTTGGCTTTTCACTGATTTTTCTGCTTATAAAACTGTCTCTGAATTCAATGAACTGAACAGCACTGTCTCCATGAACTAAACTCAATGGAACCTCTGTTCCCTAAACTCAACAGAATTGCACTCACTCTGTGCTGTTCTTAAGCACCCGCCATTTGCTGTCTGTTCTCCTGTGAATGAGAATATCCTATCTAGGACAGATTTTGTCAATTATTTTCTCTGATTCATTACTTTGTCCCTCAATTAGACATCACTTTCAAACATAGTTGCTTCGGTCTACAAACTTTCATTGTTTGGAATTAAAGGTGTGTATTAAAGGTTTATCTGTATTCTAGCCTGAAAGGTGTGCTAGATTAAAATTCCTCTAAAATAAATTATACTCATATCATTAAAATTCAGGAAAGCAACCTGTGAAGGTATATACTGCAGGATTCTTCTTGCTAGGTAAAAGATGAACTACAGAAAAGTATTTTGTGCTAGGAATCTTGATCAGGTTCCTTTTCTTCACCAGGTAAAGTCTTAAAAGGCAAGACAAACAGGGAACACAACAGGTAGCAGCAGAGAAATCTCAAGCACTAACACATCAAACAGCAGCAGATAGAATCAGCTGTTAAAGAATGGCATTTCTCGGGGGTGATAATATAAACATGCAACAGAAACACAGAAAAACTTACTCTCCACAAACAGAGGCGAGACTTTCAGTACTTGAAAATGCAGTCCCTTCTCAATGGCTCAGTATTTTCAAGTCTCTGAAGAGCTCCACACCCCTAATTTATAGCTTGCCAGTTTGAAGAAAGATAAGATGTTTGATGGGCCCACAATTTTTATGTAAAAATCCAGTTTTGAACTTGTTGAGCCACAGTATCTTGGTTGTAAAATCCTAAGTAGAGGTTTGAAGTTGAACTAAATGTATTTTGCACCATGAAATGAGTCAAAACTCATGTGAGCCAGGAATCAGGAATATGGTAGTTTGTATGAGAAAGGACCTCATAAACCCATATCTATCAGTGCTTAGTCAATAGCGGGACTGTTTGAGAAGGATTAGGTGTGCTGTTGTTGGAATAGGTATGGCCTTTTGTAGGTGGCGTGTTCAATTCAAAATCCCAAAAAGTGTTTAATTTCTTTCTTTCTTTTCACCTTGACCAAGATATCATTGAGCAGAGTGTTGTTCAGCTTCCACGTGTATGTGGGCTTTTTGTTGTTTTTGTTGCTAGTGAAAACCAGCCTTAATCGGTAGAGATCTGATGGGAGGCATAGGATTATTTCATTATTCTTATATCTGTTGAGTTCTGTTTTGTGACCAATTATTTGTTCAGTTTTGGAAAAGGTATCATGAGGTGCTGAGAAGAAGGTATATTCTTTTGATTTAGGATGAAATGATCTATAGATAACTGTTAAATCCATTTGGTCCATAACTTTTGTCAGTTTTACTATCTCTCTGTTTATTTTGTATTTCTCTGATCTGTCCATTGGTGAGAGTGGGGTGTTGAAGTAAGCCACAGTTATTGTGTGAGGTGCAATGTGTGCTTTGAGCTTTAGTAAAGATTCTTTTATGAATATGGATCCCCTTGCATTTGGAGCATAGATGTTCAGAATTGAGAGTTTTTCTTGGGAAATTTTTCCTTTGATGAGTATGAAGTATCCTTCCTTATCCTTCTTGATAACTTTTGGTTGAAAGCAGATTTTACCCTATATTAGAATCACTGCTCTACGTTGTTTCTTGGGACCATGTACTTGGAAAATTGTTTTCGAGCCCTTTACTTGAGATAGTGTTTATCTTTGATATTAAGCTGTGTTTCCTGTATGCAGCAAAATTCTGGGTCCTGTTTACATATCCAGTCTGTTAGTCTGTCTTTTCATTGGAGAATAGAGTCCATTGATGTTAAGAGATATTAAGGAATTGTGATTGTTGCTTCCTATTATTTTTGATATTATTTTTTGTTTGTGTGGCTATCTTCTTTTGGGTATGTTGAAAGATTACTTTTGTGCTTTTTCTAGGGTATAGTTTCCCTCTTTGCATGGGTGTGTCCACCTATTATCATTTGTAAGTCTGGATTTGTGAAAAGATTTGGGTTTGCCATGTAATATCTTGGTTTCCCCATGTATGGTAATTGAGAGTTTTGCTAGGTGTCCTTGGTATCTTTGTCTGTCTCTCTGTCTCAGTCTCTCTTTCTGTCTCTCTGTCTCTCTATCTCTCTCCCTCTCTTCATCTGTCTCTCTGTCTCTCTCCTTCCTGGTCTCTCCATCTTTGCCTGCCTGGGATTCAGGATGTAAAGCTCTGAGAATCTTCTACAGTATTATGTCTGTCTATTTCCCACTATGATGAACATAGACTAATAGTTTAACATTGCAAGTAAGCCTCCAATTAAATATTATTTTTATAAGAGTTAACATAGCCATGGTGTTTCTTCAGAGCAATAGTAACTAAATGCATAATCTAAGATTCTTGAGTCCCTTTCACATAATCCATTGCAAAAAGCAAAAGCATATGTAGTATATGCAATATTTCAACCTATATGGATACAGATATACATATACTTACATATATGTGAATATACGATATAGTTCCCTAAAATTTTGAATTAAATTATATGGATATGTAATTAGTGTTCATAGTATAATAATGTAATTATCAAATGTCATTATTTAAAGTGACTGAGAATACAGAAAGAATTCTAATTACTAAATCTGTGTGTAAACACATATATTTCTATAATCTAGCAAAACTATATAATTTTAGTAAATATAGACCTAACAGCATCCGCATAAAGAAAGGAAGCATTTTGAACTTGGATTAGTTGAAAAATAATGATAATAATTCTAACACCATTTTTTATTAATCATTTTATTTGTTTACACTTCAAATGATATTCCCCTTCCTGGTTATCCCTCCACAAACCCCCATCCCATCCCCTTCCCTTTGCCTCTATGAGGGTCTAGCACAATTCATTAAATATCAGTTTGTGGATGTTCCCAATGGAGATCTATTTTCACTAATACTTGCTAGGACACATGTTAATGCAAATTAACACAAACATTGTATTTTTTCCAGGACTTACACTAACTCTATGATGCACCTAGGAAGTGAAATTCAGGAGTATTAATATATCACAATCATTAGCTTCTTTGCAAAACTATATAACTACCTTTATATTTTCCCCTTCTTCCTTTTCCTCAATGAATTCAGGGGCATGGTGACTAGTCACATAAGCATTCTTAGTGCTAAAATATTTGCCAGCACAGACTTCCTGTGGCTGGCAAATAGAGCATTGACAGTAGTATGGAACATCATTGTAACAAAAATCTAGAATTTTTAGATTAATGCATGAATTTGTAATATCTACAGTATATCTTCCAAGAATATATTTTTAGACTGTAACAATTATTAATGAATGAGGCATTAAAATTTCTTTCCAAACATTTTAAACAAATTATGAGTAAAGTCATATGCATAAAATATAATTATGCATTATAAAATTTATAATAGTATCTATCTCTTATCTCTATCTGGATTCTAGTAACATTTTATTTGAAACATCAATTAAATAATTATAAACAAATATAAGTAATATGAAAAATTTAAATCAGGAATTTCTAAATACACTGTCAGCATTGTTATAGATACTACTAATTATTACTTTAAAAGTTTTTAAATGATGTTGAATTCTTGGACAAAGGCATACCTTTTAAAAGTGAAAGTAATGGTGAAATAGAATAAATGTGTACTTGGGAAAATATATATAAAATTATTCAAATGAGTTTTTCAAAAATACTTAACCAGTACTATTATTATTTAGTTCCAACAATTATTACAGAAAGAGACAATATCAAATTTTGCTTTTCAAATGTATTTTAGTGATCTAAAGTTAGATGATCTCACAAATTATGTACTTTATTGAAAAGACACGAAATGAAATTTTTATTACCCAATATAATTTTAAAATTATAGATCCTGTAACATAAAATGGTAGTTTTATTAGCTATTTCTTCACACTACTTTTCCCTCACAGCTAGACATATATATGTGTATGTCTAAAATATAAAAACAATGAATTTATGGAATATCTTCATCTCTATGCAGATGAGGAGGAAGGTGCCCTCATTCTTGATTTACCATTCAGTGAAAAATCAACAAAGTTAAAGGTAACATGAAAAATCATTTGTGTCAGCAAATTTTGTGTAATCATGTATTTCAGTACAGCAGTGTGTGATTTAATGAGAACTCCTTCAAAATGAAATCACTGCAAAAGTGTTTTTAAGCTCATAGGTACTCACTGAAAAGTTCTGAAGAAGGAAAGTTATTTCTGATAAATCATAGATATTAAGCCTACACTAAGCAGTGGGAAGGGAAAAGAGTCATCTTGTCTCACTGCCACAGAGTAGATTTCCAATTTTTATTACAAAATTAACATAGTTCACATTTAAAATAAGACTTAGATTCCACTTTGACTATCCCAGATACTCAGTGTCCTGGCTTCCTCTCTTTGTTCAAAGTTATTCCTGTAAACAATCTTCAATGTTTCCAAGGATATTTGTTTATGTATATGTAGAGTTTTTTGTGAACATAATTTTATATTTATGAAGCAAGCCAATTCTCTGTAAATAAACAAGAATGGAAAACAAATACTGCAATCATCAAGTGTGAGTGGATCTTTGTTTTGATCAACCTAAATTCTTTTTCAATTTTATTTATCTTTGGAGGACTACAGATGTAGTTATAAAGCATAATCCATGCACTACGTGGAAAACATATTTTATTCCCTCTGTCAAAGACATTTATCTTGACTTTTTTTTTCTTTAGAAATACGTAGGCAAGAAAACTTTAAATCTCATAAGCTTAATGCTGGTATTTCTTGATATTACTATCATCTATCAACAATTCCCAGAATGCCTTCTCTATTACCTAAACTGCATTCTAAATTGCTAATCAATGCAACTGCTACATTGCCCTTCAGGTTGTCACTAAATTTGACAAATCCAGTCACTAAAAATATGTACTAGACTAGGATTATAAATGAATTGCATTATTCTTCAAATGCTTTGATTAATGCTGTGAGTGTTTTTTCCATGCAAAGGCAATATGAAGTATGCAGGTTCACAAGAATACTTTTAATTAATTCTCAAAAGGTTTCCAAACCCTTATTATTGGGATATTAAGAGATGATCACTGCCTTAGTCAGTGGTTATTGCTGTAAAAAGACACAATGATCAAGGCACAAAGAAATCATTTAATTGGGACTTGCTTGCAGTTTCAGAGACTCAGTGCATTATATTATAGAAATCAGAAAACATGATTGCTCACATGGCTCTGGAGTCTGGGCGTGGCATTTGTTTTTGAAGCTTGAAACACCCTGTCCCCACCCCACCCTGTAACAAAAACACTTCCTGCAACAAGGCCATACCTCCTAATCTTTCTAATTCTTTCAAATATGCCTACTTCCTAGTGACTAAACATTCAAATACATGAGGCTATAGGGACCAGTCTTATTCAGACCACCAAGTTCACATCTATGCTAATGGAATTAACATAATTCAGTTTAACAAAAAAGTACAGATCCTATATTGAACTTTTATAATTTCACTCAAAATGTCAAATCTACATGAGAAATTCCTTCGCTAATTATTAAAATATAGGAACTCGTATCCGAATAGACAAGGCATATGTAGAGATCAGATACATAAAAGAGACAAAATAAAAGTGGGATATTTACATTGTATATCACTGTCGCTGTGTGGAGTGAGCTGCTGCTTAGTTCCATGCTTCAATGATCTGAATTTAACTGGAAATTTTTACATTTCAGCTTAAATATTATCTTTTAATGAGACTTTCAAAGGGATTTGCATAATTTTCAAGCAAAGCATGCCACTCTGAAGAGCCATCAGTATTCTTTCTCAATGCTTAACTTAATACAGCCTCAAAAGTGACTCCTTATGACAACCATGAAAAAAAATGAAACCAAAGAAAAATGAAACAAATCATCCTGTAATTACAAAATGTCTCTTGAGACAATCAGCCTTATCTTCCTCCAGTCCTGCAAAAAGTCTTTTTGTACTTCATCTACTTTGTTATTTATTTCAGATCTTTAAAATATAATAATAAACTACGCTATCAAGGGAGTCTTAAAATGCAAGTAAAACTGGTAACTTCGGTGCTATATATTTTTTCTTTTGTTGGGAAAATAAATGATTCATGAGGTGTGATCTAGTAAGTGGTTGTAATTCTTAAATATACATCACAGATGATTATAGTTTTAAGCATAATAACTAATTTTTATCAATATTTTTATTGGTTTAATATGTCTCCAATACTATTAATTTTCCCATGATATATGCTCATTGAGTTAATATATAGGCAAAAATAATAAGCAGATTTAATAAAACATATATTAATATGTACCTATCAAAAGAATTTGACATAATTAACCTTAGCAGAGCTGTATTATCAGTTCAATCATTTTTTAAAAATATACTATAGTATACAACTTAATTAAACTTTATTTTTAAATATTTCAATATTGTTTTTCACAGTACTTTGCTGAATTTCCACAGTGTCTAATTCAATATCAGACAAGCATTTTACATTCTAATTGTAAACTAATACAAAGAATATAATTAGATCAATTTTCTTGTATAAGTTGAATAAACCTTTTCTTCCCCAAGGTTCTTTGGTCATATTTTTTTTTCCTCACCAATAGTGACCCTAACAAAAGCAAAAAGTAAAAATTGCATTCACAGGCACATACTGTGTAATCTTATTATGTATGGATTAAGAAATGGAGAATTTACTTAGTTGCAAAAAAACAAGTTGTAGGGTTTTGTGTGTGTGTGTGTGTGTGTGTGTGTGTGTGTGTGTGTGTGTAATAGTTCCATTATTATATTTCCAAATATTTGAAACTTTGAACACGTTAGATGCCAAGAACAGCAGTTAGGAACTCAGGGTACATTGATTGTAGTGTGCCTACCATGAAAAATATTGATGATTTGACATGAGATATGACTTAAAGTGATCATGAACAGAATGACAATAAGTCATCAATAAATTTCATGCAGATAGTATACAATTGACAATGTACATGTGAGGCCATTCCTGATATTAGCTTTATCTATAGTGATCAACCAAGTGAAATAAAAGAGGCTAAAACCAATGACTTACAAGATAATAATTCTTTAAAAGAAAAAAATCAAAGGTGTGGTAAACAGCATTATTGTGATGTTGAGAAGCCAAAGAAATTTATAGTCTCATTACCAAGGTCCTGAAAACACTAAGCAACTTGTGTTTTGCTGGCTGGTGTTGAATGTATTACATATATTACATGGTACTATGGTTTAAACATGCAGGTGAAATACTTCAGGGTGCTTAAAAACCTATTTTAAATTCTTACTGTTATAAAGAGAAGGGACTATGTGCAAGAGCAAGTTTTTCAATATTGAACTTGAGAACAACCTCTTTTATAATCACACAAACCATCCACACTGAAGACAAATATTCTAGACAATGAAAATGATTTTGTGGATATAAACTCAGACACATAGTGCAAGGTTTCTATAGTGTTTCTAAGGGAATGAGACCACTGGAGTGGTACTGAGAAGAAAGAGTGAAGCTTTCTTGAGATGTGAACAGTTAATTCCTTATATATTATTGTTTTTGGTGGTGGTGACAGTCATGTGTGTGTGTGTGTGTGTGTGTGTGTGTGATTGTGTGCGCGCACCTGTGTGTGTGCGCACGCGCACGGACGCGCACATGTGCGTGCGTGCACTTGTGCATGCGCGCCTTTGTGTATCCCCTTTCTTTTGGCTTTGCAGATGTGATGTTGTTTATTTTCTGTGTCTTCATGGGCATCACTAACCAATTCAGACAGAAGTTTTTTGTTTTGTTTTTTTTCCCCACCTTCTAGTACCTTTAGTAGGGTTGGATATTTGGACAGTTATTTGAGTTTATCATGGGATATCTTATTTCCTTCACCTATCAGGATTGAAGCTTTTGCTAGGTTAGTAATCTGGGCTGGCAACTGTGGTCTCTTAGAAACTGCAAATCTTCTGTCCAGGCCCTTTTGACTTTTACAGTACAGGTGAGCAGTCGGGTATAATTCTGATAGGTTTGCCTATGTATGGCACTTGGAATTTGGATATTGCAGCTGTAATATTCTTACTTTCTTCTACATGTATATTGTTTTGATTATTATGTGGCAAGGGGATTTTCTTTTCTGTTCTGCTCTATCATGTTCTGTAAGCTTCTTGTGCATTTATAGGCAGGTCTATTTTAGGTTAGGAAAATTTTCTTCTATGGTTTTGTTAAAAATGTTTTTCTGAACCTTTGAGCTGGGACTCTTCTCCTCCTTCTATTCATGCTATTCTTAGACTTGGTCTTTCATAATGCCTCAGATTTCCTGTATACTTTGTGCCAGGAAATTTTAGATGTAACATTTCTTTTGTCTGATGTGTCTATTTCTTCCAACATGTCCTCAATGTCCCAGATTCTTTCTTTTATCTCTTGCAGTCTGTTGGTGATCCTTGCATCTGCCTGGATTTTCTATTTTGAGATTCCCTCTTGGTGTGTGTGTGTGTGGGGGTGTATGTGTGTGTTGTGTGTGTCTGTGTGTCTGCCTGTGTCTGTGTGTCTTTGTGTGTGTGTGTGTCTCTCTCTCTCTCTCTGTGTGTGTGTGTCTGTGTGTGTGTGTGTATCTGTGTTTATTGGTTCTTTTTACATTTTCAGATCTTAGACCTCTATTTTTTTCTTCAAGTGTTTGTTTTATTTTTCTTAGCATTTTTGTTTTCCTTTAATGGATTTATTCATTTCTCAACTTTTATTTGTATTTCCCTTCAATTTCTTTAAAGAATTTATTCATTTGCTCTTTAAAGACCTCTATCATCTTCATAAGGTCATTTTCTTGTCCTTCAGTTGTGTTGGACTATTCAGGCTGTCCTGTACTAGGATTGCTTGGCTATGGTGGTCACATATTGCCCTGGCTATTTTTGATTATGTTTTTACTCTGGACTGTAGGCATGATTGTAGGTTGGAGGTATTATGAGATTACTTAACTTGCTTGGGCAGGAGAGTAACTAAAAATGATAAAGAGGAAGGAACTACTGCAAACAGAGGAACTATCCTAAAGAGAAATCATATAAGGAATCCTATGTTCAGAACAGGATGCTGTGAAAATTAAAATTACAGGATGCTGTGATACCAGGATGCTGTGATATGAGGGAGGGCTGTGATCTTCAGTCAGAATCCTAAGATATTTAGAACATATAGGTTTTGTTTGTTTGTTTTGTTTGTTTGTTATTTCCATTTCAGCATTAGGCAGTTAGTTGACATAATGTCACAATTATTCATTGAGGAAAAGATAGTATCCTCTCTTTTCTGTTGTCTAATATCATAGTGCCAACAGCCAACTCATCCTGCAGAAGAGAGATCAAGAATATAGTAAGGAGGATATGGAGAAGGAATATATGCATTTATAGGAAATATTATATAGGTATGCCACTGCTGTGAGATTTCAGAGAGGAATGAAAAGGAAGCAGGGGTTATAATTGGAGGTGAGGTTTAGTGATTGAAGGATTCATGGGAAGGCTCTAAGTATATGATTCCTGTTTTCTCAAGGATGCTCTAAGAGGAATTGGTGTAACTAGGTGAAAATGTTATAAAATCCACAAATACCTTTTTTTAATGAATCAACAGTTAGCCTGTGAATGATATGGAAAAATTTTAAATGTTTGTGTTTACTCTGTGGGGTTTATGAGAATTACAGTCTCTTTTACCCCAGTCATTCATTGGGGATATCCTAAATATCTGATAGTAGATATAACATACTTAGCTGTTACTATTCAGGTATGGTTAGACCTATATGGCCCTTCCAGCAAGGAAAACTCCCACACGTAATATCTTTCTTATGTGATGAATCATGATTATATTTGTTCTTTTGTGAGACAGAGATATTTTTCTAGGCTTTGTGCCTCACTGTTTGAGTGAGGCTGGATACAATCTGTAATAATCTGTTGACTGGCAGAAACAGAAACTTAGGACAATTGACATAGAGGAGCCAAAAAAAAGGACAGCAAATGTAGTTGAGGGTTTATCTTCATCTTTACCACTTTCAGAGACCAAAACATGATAATGTCAAGCACATGGAAGAGTAGAGGCTATTGGTGCATAAAAGGGTAAGAGGATGGTAGAAAGATATAGATAATGACAATATTTAAGTAGCATTTCTGTGTTGTGAGAGATGTGAGGACAATGGAGATCTTAAGCTTATGAAGCCTCATGAAAGTAGAAGCATCCTTATATTCTAGTGAGGTAAAATTTGGTTAAGCTGGCTTAGCCCTTTGAGTTGTGAGATGTGAACCCAGTTTGTGACTCCTAGTAGCTTAGCCTCCATGGGTATGGTGAATAGAACTAGGTGATGTCTACTCCAGAGGAGCATAGGCATAGTGAATGAGTTTGTTTAGGATATACCTGATTTCTTGGGTTGAGAGTTAGATTAGTTAGATCTGTATGGGCTTGGAGAAGAGCTTGCCAACATGTTCACAGAGGAATCTAAGCAAGTTAAAAATAAGAGAGTAGTTATGTAAAAGTGTAGACTCTAGGGGAGCAAGAGGTGTCCATATATGAACTCCGACAGACTAATAAAAGGAGAATGGGTGTTAGACCTTATTCTGGTTAGAACAAGAGGAAGGAGACAGACTTAGCATAAATGTAGTTCTTGGATTAGTTTGGAGAGGTGGGATTTGATGATGGGTTTACTTCATTCTATCTTTCTTATGATTGATGTCTGTAGGGTATCTGAAGTTTCTATTCTATATTAAGGGCCTTGGATACCTCATGGGTAATTATTCAAATGGTAAATTAACAATGTATGGTTCATTATCAGGCTATGAAGAAAAAGGAAGTCAAAAACAGGAAAAATGTTTTCCAGGACATGAGCAGAAAGCATGTCAGTCATTGTTATAGTAGTGGAGAAAGATACCACCCATCCTGAAAAGATTTTCCCTATATCGAGGAGAAATTTAAGCCTTCTGTGAGGGGTCATGTGTATAAAATCTACCTGCCAGTTGACTCCTGGGAGGGATGTTCAGTGCCATCCCAATCTTTTCAGTAAAACACAGGGCTACTGAATTTCAAAAGGGGCCAGGGCTCTCAAAAGCATGTCCTTCAAGCAATGGAAAAGATGCCATCACTTTGGAGAGGGTGTCTAGGACCTTGTGAGGGCCCTCCTTAGTTTCATCATAAAGAATTTTGGTAGAAGTTCAAAGTTAGACATTCATATTTGGAGTAATACTTCAAAGGTAGCATTTTATCTTTTGTAGTAAAAGGTACAAGGGATTGAAAGAGTTGCTTTCATCTAGAGTGAGTTGGCAAGATATGGGTGTTGGAAGAAACCCAAGGAAGGTGACTTGGTCTAAAGAGGGTTCTAGCTTTTGGGAATGACACAGTGCAGCCCTTGGAATGTAGAAAGTTTTTGAGTGAGACAGTGTGTTGTTGAAAGTGAGAGAGAGGTATAGAAGGAACTTGTCCACATATTATAAGAGGGGACGTGCTGAGTGGTAAAGACAGGAGGTTTGTGGAAAGAGTTTGGCCATAGAAATGAGGGTTATATCTAAACCATTGTATAAGGATGGTGCAAGTGGGCTATGAGGCAGTAAGAATATCAGCATCCTCCCAGGTAAAAACAAAGAAGTTATAAGAGTCAGAGTGAAACAGAATAGAAAATAAGGCATCCTTAAGCTAAAGACAAAGGAAAAACAGGTAATGATAAGAAGTTGAATGAGAATTATGTATATGTTGGGGTCCAGAACAAGGGGTAGAGACAGGTCCACAATGTGTGTCACCAGGACTCTGTTCCCATTGCATAAACATCTAAGTTTGGGTCAAAACGTGTCCACCCCTTCACCCACCACCAAATCTGTGTTCATAATTCAAAAAAGACCCTGGAAGGTTGACCATCCATCCGTGCCAAGGTAAGGGAAGGTAATTTCTTTCCATAATCTTTCATGGTATACACTGGATAATCTTCTAAACCTGGTGATTGAAGACTGACCTGATGTTGCTCTGGAACCTCAACCCTCAACCACATGCTTCCAATCACAACTGGAAGAGCCAGGATCACAATTCAGGCACAGGCAAGACAAACATACTGGTCTTAGACATGGGGGCTATATGGTCAGGTCTGCCTTCCCCCTGTGGTAAAACTTAACCTTCTAAGGCCCATATAGTAGGGGGTTGATGATCAACCCAATATGCACAAAACATGGCTCCCCTGCCAATTTTAATAAAGGACATTCTCTTTTCCCATTCCTTTTTGATAATATCGACCAGCTCCACTCTTTGGTTAGAATGAGACACAATGCAAAGCTCCCCCTGCTCTCTCTTCTTACAATCAAATACCCTCTTTGTCCTCTCCAATGAATCCTTCACTAGGGAGCAACAGCAATAAGGCCCATAACAAAGGAGAGAGTAGGGAAAATGATGAGAAACAAAACAATGAGGAAGACATGAAGAAAGGTGAGGGAGAAACAGAGACAGACACACAGACATAGAGACACAAACACACAGAGATAGATACGTACCACATACACAGAGAGAGAAAGAGAGAGAATGAGTGAGTGAGTGTGTGTGTGTGTGTGTGTGTGTGTGTGTGTGTGTGTGTGTCAGGGGCCAGTCACTGACTCTAGAGACATGCATCAAATCAGGGTCCAAGTAAGATGACTCTCCAGGCATCAGACAGGCATCATACACACCTGATAGTCCCAAGGATCAGGGGCTTTCATTTGCAAGCTCTAAAAATTTTGGTTGGATGCAAGTTTCTATAAAAATGGACACCCTGGAAATGATCTTCACCAACCCCACATCCGACAGAGGGCTAACATCCAATATATACAAAGAACTCAAGAAGTTAGACCCCAAAGAACCAAATAACCCTATCAAAAAATGGGGTACAGAGCTAAACAAAGAATTTTCACCAGAAGAAATTCGGATGGCCGAGAAACACCTTAAGAGATGTTCAACATCATTAGTCATCAGGGAAATGCAAATCAAAACAACCCTGAGATTCCACCTCACACCAGTCAGAATGGCTAAGATTAAAAACTCAAGAGACAACAGGTGCTGGCGAGGATGTGGAGAAAGAGGAACACTCCTCCACTGTTGGTGGGATTGCAAAATGGTAAAACCGCTCTGGAGATCAGTGTGGCGGTTCCTCAGAAAATTGGGCATGTCACTTCCAGAGGACCCTGGCATACCACTTCTGGGCATATACCCAGAGGATTCCTCTGCATACAATAAAGACACATGCTCCACTATGTTTATAGCAGCTTTGTTTATAATAGCCAGAAATTGGTAGGAGCCCAGATATCCCTCAAAGGAGGAATGGATACAGAAAATGTGGTATATTTATACAATGGAGTACTACTCAGCAATTAAAAATAATGAACTCATGCAATTTGTAGGTAAATGGTTAGATCTGGAAAATATCATCCTAAGTGAGCTAACCCAGTCACAAAAGAATACACATGAAATGCAATCACTGATAAGTGGATATTAATGAGCCCAGAAGCCCTAAATACTCAAGACACAATTAGCAAGTCAAATGACTCCCAAGAAGAAGAATGGAGAGGACCCTGGGTCTGTAAAGATTGGATCCAGTATTGTAGACCCAAAACAGAGAAATCGTGGGGGGGGGATGAGTGGGGAACAGCAGGGGGAAAGGAATTATGGGACATATGGTGGGGGGTAATTGGGAAAGGGAAAAACCTTTGGAATGTAAACATAGAATATAGAAAATAAAAAAAAATTAAAAAACAAAAAAAAAAATAAATACCAATTTTCTATTCCAAAAAAAAAAAAAAAAAAAAAAAAGGGAACCCTGAAGGAGACTCTTACTAAGAAGATCAGAAAAGCAAGAAAGGTTGAATTAGAATTCCAAATCAGTTTTGGATGCAGAGATTGACAATGGGCAGGATTCTTTGGTAATATGGGGCCTGGGCAACAGTTTCATTGTCACTTCTTGAGGGAAAGAGGGAAAAAGTCCCAGTAGAGAATTGTACATATGTCTCCTGGGTTTGGAACCACACACATGGTTTATGGAATCTAGAGACCATGACAGCCTCATTGAGGCCCCCAAAATGTTTTTAAAACATTTATTTTCATCCCAAATATCACCCCCTCCCAGACTACTTCAACCCACAAACCCTCCCCTTAGCTTCTGAGAAGGTGCCCTGCATTCCCTTTCCCTGGAACTTCCAGTCTCTACAGAATTAAGTCAATTCTATCTCACTGAGGCCAGACAGGACAGTATTCTGCTACTTATGTGCCTAGGACCAACTCATGCATGTTCCGATTGGTGGTTTAGTTTGGGGATTTAGGTTAGTTGACACTGTTGTTCTTCCTGTGGGGTTGGCATCCCCTTCTGCTCATTTAAGCCTTCTCTTAACTTTGCAGAAGGAGTCCCCAACCTCAGTCTAATGGTTGACTGTAAGTATATGCATCTGTCTCAGATAGCTGATGGTAGAGCCTCTCAGAGGACAGTCATGCTAGGCTTCTCTCTCCAAGCACAATATAGCATCAGTAATATTTTCAGCGATTGGAACCCTCACATAGGATGAATCCAAGTTGGGCAAGTTACTGGCCAGCTTTTCTCTACTCCACTCTTGTTCCTGCATTTCTTTTTTTTTTCCTTTTTTTTTATTGTATATATTCTATATTTACAATTCATTTCCCTTTTTCTGGTTCCCCACCCCCAAAGGTCCCACATGTCCTTTTCCCTCCCCCTGCTCCCGCATCCACCCCCTCCCACCTTACTGTAATTGTACTCTCCCACAATGATGTTTTGGTCCATGCATTTCTTTTAGACAGTAACAACTCATTGTCAAAAGTTTTGAAGGCAAATTGGTGTCCTCATTCCTCCAGTACTGGAGGTGGTGTCTTGAGGTTCTATCTCCTAACTGTTGAACATTATGGGTAAGGTCCCCACACTGAACTCTGGGAGGATCTCCATTCCCAGGTGTCTGGGATTTCCTACCCACACGCCCCAGCCCCAGCAGCTGAATATTTCAGTTCATCCTCCTGGCCCTTTGGGCCTCTGTCCTGTCTCTCCCCATATCTGATCCAGTCTTGCTATTCTGCTCACCCTCCCTTCTCCCACCCAGGTCCGTCCTTCCCTCTGCCTCCTATGACTATTTTGTCCCTGCTTCTAAGTGGGATACAAACATCCTCACTTGGGCTTTCCTTCTTATTTAACTTCTTTGGGTCTGTTGAACTATCTCTAAAAGAATGGAGAGAAACTCCATGAAAAGAGATTTTGGATTTTTATGAGATGGATTAATGGTGGAGGAGAGTGGCTAGAGAGGAAGCAGGGAACTGCTACAAGGAGAAATTTTTTTCTTTCTTATTTATTTTCTGTATTCTTTATTTACATTCCAAAGGCTTTCCCCTTTCCCAGTTTCCCCCACACCATATTTCCCATAAGACCTCTTCTTTCCCACCCCCTGCCCCTCCGCCTATTCCCCAAAGACCTGCCCTCTGCCGCCATTTCTCTGTTCTGATACTCTCCTACAAAACTGGATCCAGGCTTCTCAGGACCAGGATCCTCTCCTTCCTTCATCTTGGTAATCTTTTCACTTGCAAATTATGCCTTGAGTATTCAGAGCTTCTGGGCTCATTAATATCCACTTATCAGTCACTGCATTTCATGTGTATTTTTTGTGATTGGGTTAACTCACTTAGGATGATATTTTCCAGATCCAACAATTTGCCTACAAATTGCATGAATTCATTATTGTTAATTGCTGAGTACTATGCCATTATATAAATATACCACATTTTCTGTATCCATTCCTCAATTAAGGGACATCTGGGCTCCTTCCTACTTCTGGCTATTATAAATAAGGCTGCTATGAACATAGTGGAGCATGTGTCTTTATTGTATGCAGGGGAGTCTTCTGGGTATATGCCCAGGAGTGGTATGACAGGGTCCTCTGGAAGTGTCATGCCCAATTTTCTGAGGAACCGCCAGACTGATTGCCAGAGCTGTTGTAACATCTTGCAATCCCACCAACAGTGTTGGAGTGTTCCTCTTTCTCCACATCCTTGCCAGCACCTGTTGTCTCTGAGTTTTTAGTCTTAGCCATTCTGACTGGTGTGAGGTGGAATCTCAGGGTTGTTTTGATTTGCATTTCCCTGATGACTAATGATGTTGAACGTCTCTTAAGGTGCTTCTCAGCCATCCGAATATCTCCTGGTGAAAATTCTTTGTTTAGCTCTGTACCCCATTTTTGATAGAGTTATTTGCTTCTTTGGGGTCTAACTTCTTGAGTTTTTGTATATATTGAATATTAGACCTCTGTCAGATGTGGGGTTGGTGAAGACCTTTTCCCAATTTGTTGATTGCTATTTTGTCCTTCTGAAGGTGTCCTTTGCCTTACAGAAACTTTGTAATTTTATGAGGTCCTATTTGTCAATTCTTGATCTTAGAGCATAAGCTATTGGTGTTCCGTTCAGAAACTTTCCCCCTGTGCCCATGTCCTCCAGGGTCTTCCCCAGTTTCTTTTCTATTAGTTTCAGTGTGTCTGGTTTTATGTGGAGGTCCTTGATCCACTTGGAGTTGATCTTAGTACAAGGAGAAAAGAGTGGGTCTTCGATTTCTTTCTTCAAGGACTTGAAGTTCCTGTCATACAGATCTTTCACTTGTTTGGTTAGAGTCATGCCAAGATACTTTATATTGTTTGTGGCTATTGTGAAGGGTGTTATTTCCCTAACTTCTTTCTCAGCCTGCTTGTCCTTTGAGTACAGGAAGGCTACTGATTTTCTTGAGTTAATTTTATAACCAGCCACTTTGCTGAAGTTGTTTATCAGCTGTAGGAGTCCTCTGGTGGAGTTTTTTGGGTTGCTTTATCATATCATCTGCAAATAGTGATAGTTTGACTTCTTCCTTTCCAATTTGTATCCCTTTGACTTCCTTATGTTGTCTATTTGCTCTCTCTAGACCTTCAAGTACTATATTGAAAAGATATGGAGAGAGAGGGCAGCCTTGTCTAGTCCCTGATTTTAGTGGGATTGCTCCAAGTTTCTCTCCATTTATTTTGATGTTGGCTACTGATTTGCTGCATATTGCTTTTACTATATTTAGGTATTGGCCTTTAATTCCTGTTCTTTCCAGGACTTTTAGCATGAAAGGATGCTGAATTTTGTCAAATGCTTTTTCAGCATCTAATGAGATGACCATGTGGTTTTTTTTCTTTTAGTTTGTTTATGTAGTGGATTACATTGATAGATTTCCACATATTGAACCATCCCTCCATCCCAGGGATGAAGCCTACTTGATCATGGTGAATGATTATTTTGATGTGCTCTTGGATTCGGTTGGCAAGAATTTTATTTAGTATTTTTGCATCAATATTCATAAGGGAAGTTGGCCTGTAGTTCTCTTTCTTTGTAGGATCTTTGTGTGGTTTTGGTATCAGTGTAATTGTGGCTTTGTAGAACAAGTTGGGCAGTCTTCCTTCTGGTTCTATTTTGTGGAATAGTTGGAATAGTATTGGTGTTAGGTCTTCTTTGAAGGTCTGATAGAATTCTACACTAAAACCATCTGGTCCCGTACTTTTATTGGTTGGGAGACTTTAGGGGCTCTCTGACCATAACTGGAAGCTGTGGACTTGAGTCAGATTACTGACATGGTCAGAAAATTTAGTTTTTATTTTACCAAAATGGCTGATTCCTTCTTGTCCAGGACCCTGGGTCACACTACCAGTTTTATTTTGGTTCAAATATGTGATTTTTCTCTAGAAGTAATGGATTCATATTGAGTAATTTATTCACTATTTTCTGTCTATCTAAAGAGCATGAAAATTTTATATAATATAAATCTATTTATTTAGTGTAAATTGGCATCAATGACTATATGAATCTATATATTTATACATATATACTCTGTATCATCTATCTTTGATACATTTTAAGTCATGTACAGAAATATGAGAGAAGATATTCAAACCTATTTTAAATTTTAGAATTTTAGAACATTAATGACTCTAATGAATATCATTCAAAAATCTCTTCATGTAACATAGTTTCCAACTTGTTTTCTTATGCAGAATAAGGTATAAAAATTAAATTGAGAGTTGATAGATAATTTTAAAAATTATAACACATCTCATAATTTCAAAATTGCTCATACATTATTCGTCTTGTTTTCTACAAAAAGTACTGCCATTGAAGAAACCCTTTCTTCGTTATACTTTAATTCATTTCATATAGGAAAATTTAATTAATACTCACACTTATATTACATTAGATACAGATAGAAAAACATATAGCAGTGTATCTTCAAAATAAAATAAAATTTCTAAAACACTTAAGCATGTGGAATGAGAAAGGATAGCAATCTTGAAATTAGCAAGACCCAACAAAACACCTCATTGAAGAAACTTTAAAGTTGTTTAAAATATTCTTCTTCTTCTTCTTCTTCTTCTTCTTCTTCTTCTTCTTCTTCTTCTTCTTCTTCATCCTCTTCTCCTTGACTTTGTCTTTTATTCATTTAAAGACAATATTGACAAATGAAACTCAGAGCTTAATCTCCATAAGGCTAGGGCTCTAGCACTTAGCTATATGCCACCCCTATTTAAAAATAATTTATGTATTTGGATTTGTTTTCTAATTTATGTAGGTATCTACAAGAAGAAAGCAATCTTAAGTTCTGGGAGGAAAAGCTCCTGTAATTTTTTTTAAATCTATATGTTTTGAGTCAATTTGCATAATACTATTAAACAATTATCTTTTTTTCTCTTTACTAATTATCTTATAGCACAATCAAATACTGGTAGCTTTATCCTCAGTGCCGTTTCTCTTATATCCTTTGTGTTTGTTCTGGGTCTAACAGTACTTTAATCCAATTATAGTATAATTAGGAAAAAGTCAAACTTGCCTTATTTTCCTTTTTAAAAGTTGACTTAATTTGTATTAATTAGTAGCAACATTATTTTATTATAAAAATATTGAGCATTTTTAATGATTTCAAAATATTAAGTTTTATGTGTATAACTTGAATATATGTTTCCCCATGAACAAAGCAAGTCATTTGTAAAGCTGGCTTGGTCTCTTAATAAAGTCTGATTTTCTCTGTATTAACCTTCTGGATTTTCCTATGATTGGCCCAGATATCTCAAGGAACGATTGCTATTGATATACTACATTCATTTAATTTTATAGCATTTTCTAAATGATGTTTCTGCTGTACACCATTAGCATTGGACACTGTAAAAGTTCCTCTTAAAATGTAATTTCCACTGTACAAAACTTTTGACAAGAAAAAAAATGGTTTGTCTTTTCAACTGCATATCAAATTTATAACCTATAATTGGTTAGTGAACATTTTACTGTAAGAAAATAGGGGCATAATAAGTTAGGAAACAACATAATGAGTCAGCATTCTGGAGCCCTGGTCTATTCAAGATAATAACAAGTGACCTTACTGTACATTTAACAACAGTTACTAAATGATATTGCACTGCTTCTGACCACCTACATATATTTGCAAATTTTCTTTTATTGAAAAATCCCCTCCCATCTAGATTTACTCCCTTAATCTCTCCCATTAAGAAACAAACAGGTGTCTGAAGAATAACAATAAAATTAAATATAAGATGAAGTTAAAAATCATCTGAATAGAACAAAATCAAGGACACACTCGTTCACATACTCAGGAATCACATACAAACACAAAACTTGAAGTCGTACTATTATACAAAGGACATGCAGGATAAAACAAAGACAGATAGGGGAAATAAATAAATAAATAAATAAGATGAAATTAAAATGAAAGAAAAAGGCCTGACCCAGCATCTTGAGCCAACGAGCCTCCAAAGCTACCATTGAGTTTGTTTTCTGTTGGCCATCTACTTCTGGACATTCAGTCTACATGTAAGAGTGGTTTGTTTCTTGAGAGAGCCCCTTGGTGAAAACTCAATTTTCACTTGCAAGTGGTTATCAATTGAAGATAGCTCCTGGGTTAGGGAAAGGAGCATGTGCCCTCTTCTCTGTTGCACTCCCTGCAGGCCCTATGCACACTGCCTCAGTCTCTGTGATTTCATATGTTCATGGGTCCTGTTTCCTTGCTGTCCTCCATCCTCTCTGGGTTTTACCCTGTTTTCCCCTTTATTCTGAGGGAATCTCTGAGCCCTGAAGGGAGGGTTTTGAGGGAGGCTTCCACACAGGACTAATTGCATGCTGCCTGGCTATGAGTCTCTGTATTTGTTTCCATCTGCAGGAGGAAACTTCTCTGATGGCGACTTAGCAAGGAACTAATCTGTGAGTATATCTGTGATACTCACAGCAGAATGTCTTCAGGAGTAGTTTAATTGCTACATTCATTGAAAAGAGCAGGACTTGTTTCTACCTCGATTCCCAATGCTATCTGGTTTCAGGTTCTTGGTCAGCCAAGTTGCATAGTGTATGGGTTCCATCTCTTGCAGTCACCTTTAAGTCAAATTAGATATTGATTGGTTACTCGCACAAGATTGGTTGAGTCATTCTTGATGTAAAAATATTATAAAAAAAGTTCATACCTAAGAAAGTTGTAAATACATCTCATCAATTTCATATTTTATATCAATTAAGGATTACTCAATTAAAAATAGCTAAGACATGAGTTACTGGTTTTCTTATAGTAACAGAGCAATCTTCGCAGAATCTTATGTAGATGGGCAAAGCAGAGATTTATCATGTTAGCATAGCAAGAAATACTTTGTTAATGTGAAATTCTCAGGCATTTTATCTAAAGTATAAGCTGTCAATTACATGATATCTTCTCCCTAATTTCCAGCACACTTATTGAGTCTATATTTTATACTGTTTTATCAATTTTTAAAACTCATGATAACACCTTTCTTTATTCTTGCTCTTTTAAATTTAATCAGAAATTCCAGTGACAGCTAAACTATAACCTTAATAATAAATATTATATTTTTATCTAATAAAAAGGCCGAGGAGTTCTTATTATGTATAGTATTTGCTGCATGAATTTGCTACATGATTTATATGTTTATGATAGATTGATTATAGTAAAGGTCTTTTTTTCCCATAAGGGATATAGTTTTCAGAAATATTTATTAGTGATAGCTATGTACTCCTCAATGAATCTTGTCTTTTTGCCATTTTAAATGTATGTATATATTTTAAATATATAAGTTGAGAAATAAAATGTTTATGCTTATTAGACAATTGTGTATATGTACAATTGCAAGTTTAGTTCCATTTTTTCTCATAAAATGCTCTTGCTTTATGACACTTATTTAAGAAAAGTCACATACCTAATTACTCCAGCCAATTTGATATTTAGCTTAACCACAAATTCCAGCTACTTTGTGACCTTCAATTCATGTTTCTACTGATGTCTTCCCTCAAATAGCCACACATCTTTTTACTTTATGTCCTTGAAAAAGTTATTACTATAAAGTTTCCTTCTGTGATTATCAACAAATGCTAAAACAGTTTTCTCCTATACATTCATAAATTCATTTGCTTATTTCTCCACACACAGATCTCTAAAGTCTAAGTTTTATTGTTATACTTATTACTATCTAAAAACATGTTATAATATCCTAGAAACTCACAATATTTTTTGCAATGGTAGAAGCTATGTAATAGGTTATCATTATTTTGAGTCTTAGAAATTTATCATAGGTTTATAAGTGGAAGCTTGAAAGGGAGAGGGAAAAAGTCCCTGAACAGGAGTAGGAATCTCATAACATAAGGTTTCTCAATAATAGATTATTAAGCTTATCATTTCTGACCATTTGTATTCTAATAATTTATAATATCAAAGCTAGAAGACATGTTACTAGATTACAACATGCAATTGAATGCTGCCATTTCCAAATCAGTTTTGTCTAGGTTTAGACACTAGGACATTGTCTGTCTTAAATACACAGTTGGATTTAGTCTGTGACAAAATATCAGGAAGGTTTTGTTTAATCAATTGTACCATATGTCCACAAAATCCCTTGTGTACATATGTTCCTAACAAATCTGCTTATAGACATATGTTTTTGTTATATTAAGCAAATACTCAGGAGTGTAATTACTAAGTTATATTGTAAGTGAATGTTTAACATCTAGAGAAATTGCTTAATTAGTTTCTGAAGTGGTTATACCATTTTCCACTCTCACCAATCATTATGAGAGTTAAGTGACCACACATCCTAATTAACATGTCATTTTCAGTTTTTAGATAGAATATATCTAGCAGATTTAAATGAATACCTCATTGTGCCTTTAATTTTTATTTCCCTGAGTCAGTTTGTCATCTTGTCAAAAAAAATGGAAGAAACTATTTATGTTGGTAGCAGAATATTTTAGATTACTCCCTTCTACTACTTACATGTAAGGGTATTTCCCTGACCCCTACCCCCTACCCCGCTATAACTTAGAGTGTAATTATCACTGTGTCTCTAATCTTAAAAAGATATATATGTTGCCATAGGTCTTGGACTTTCTTTCCTTCTGATGTAGAGGCAGTTCACAGGGAGCAAGCAATGCTTTGGACACTTGTCACCATATCTAGCATGCAAGGTTGTATTTAGATTTGGCAATATACAGACACTTCTTATAATATATATTTTCCTTAATTCTGCTCCTGATCTGAAGGTTCTTTGATACCCCTTGTACTTACCTATAGATCTGAATACCATCTGAATAGAAAGATTCTTTTCAATGATTTTAGTCAGTAAATGATAAAATATTATCTATAAACTATCTATCTATCTATCTATCTATCTATCTATCATCAATCTACCTAGTTACCGATCATATTAACATCCTTCTCATCATTACTTATGTAGAGAGGTAATAGAACTGAAACTTCCTAGAGTTGCAATATAATTGATAATATCATACTTAAACTTAGGTATTATAAATAATCTAGAAATAAGTGGAAATATGTGGGAAATTAACAAATCTTATTAAATACACTGCTTTCTGGAAGGAATTTGGAAAATGTTCTGATAATTTCAAGTGTTCTGGTACAAACACCCCACAGATAAAAAAGTGACAATTATTTCATGGTTTGCAACAACTTTCAGATTAGAATGTACATGTTTAGTTTGTACAGGGAGGCTGAAGATGTCAAAGTCAAGCTGGCATGGGTAAAGAACCCCTTTGTTCATGCTGCTTGGAAACAGTGAGAGGAAGAAATGCACATGCGTTCTATAATTTTACTGCCTTATTGTTTTCTGTTCTGTTGAGCTCAGCTATACATAGTGTGCCATGTGTCTGGGTATCATCTTCTGTTTCTCCTACATCATTTATAAACAGGTAGCTTCTGGCTATCAAGGCCATCACTTCTGTTTTCCTTACTTGATTGTAAGTTCTCACCATTTCCACATTAAATGTATGTGCAGTTTTCTTTCATTATTAATTTTGACCATACAGTTGCATACTGTTGACTATGATGGCCTGGAATCGCTGGCAAGCTGAAGCACAATTATCTTTTTCCTGTCTATATAATGAGTATAATAGTTTATTCAATTCTTTTTGTTTGGGTTTTGTTTAATAACATCTTGTAAGGTTTAGTGTAGTTTTGTTACATTTTCCTAAGTGTATTATTTGTTCAAAGGCCACTTAAAAACCACTTAATCATAGTAATGATTTAACTTTTATCCGAATACATAAAACACACATAACTAGTAACTTCTGAAAGGAATTTTAGAGAAATGTGTAGAAAATTTGTATGGATAAATCTTCCTTCCTTAACCAGGTTTGTATCAGATAATTTTTTCACTTACAGTATTTCGTTTGTTATATTTTTTGAATAATGAAATAATGCCATTGTTGTTGCATTGGGGATGCATTAGAAACTGAACTCCATTCTACACAAACTTCCTATAATTCAAATTGTAGTAACTCCTGCTGTTTTGGAATATAAGGACTTTTAAAGTATATACAAGGGATAAATTTATTGTTTTCACTGAATCTTAAGTAAAATTTATTTGGTCATTGAATAATATCATGTCTACATTTGGCTATACGTGATATAGTAATTTTAAAAGACATGTGAGTCCATACACAGTTTAGATACTAACTTATAATTTTTGCAATAATTTTAGTTTTTATTGTTTTATTTTTATTGGTAATTTTATTTATTTACATTTCAAACATTATCACCCTTCCTGGTTTCTCCTCTGCAAACCCCCTCTCCCATCACCCTTCCCCTGCTTTTATGAGGGTGCTCTTCTATCCACCCACCCACTCCTACCTCACCTCTCTTGAATTCACCTAAGCTAGGGCATTGAGCCTTCCCAGGACCAAGGGACTCACTTCCCATTGATGCCAGGTAAGGCAATCCTCTGCTACATATGCAGTGGATATAAATATGAGTCCCTCCATGCTATTTGTTTAGTGGTTTAGTCCTTGGGAGCTCTAGGGGATCTGGATGGTGGATATTGATTTTCTTTCTATAGGGTTGCAAACCCCTTCATCTCGTTTAGTCCTTCCCCTAACTCCTACATTGGGCTCCTTGTACTCAGTCTGATGGTTGGCTGCTTGCATTAACATCTGCATTGGTCAAGCTTTGGCAGAGCCTCTCAGGGGACAACTATACTAGGCTTCTCTCAGGAAACATTTCTTGTCATCAGCAATAGTGTCTGGGTTTGGTTATACAGATGGGATTGATCCCTTGGTGTGGGAGTCTCTGGATGTCTTTTCTTTCAGTCACTACCACTCTTTGTTGTCCCTCTATTTCCTTTAGACAGGAGTAATTCTGGGTTAATATTTTTGGGATGGGTGGGTGTCCCCATCCCTCAACCGGGAGTCATGCTAACCTCTGAATATGGTCTCTACAGGTTCTCTCTCCCCTTTGTTTTGTATTTCAGCTAATGTCATCCCCACTGGGTTCTGGGAGCCTCTTGCTTTCCTGACATCTGGGACTTTTATAAATCAAGATTCTTTCTGAAAGTATTCTAGATAGTATTTCTTCCTCTTCTATTTTCTTATTTTTTGTAAAGATTTTAATACTGGATTTGTCTTACTGGTGACAGCAAATTTGGATGTATACTGTTTTTCAAGCAAATTTGTTTGCTAAATTTTCTAGCAGGTATATGGTGAATAAGGCTTAAAATACTCTTAGTTTACTTAGATAATATTTGTTTCCTAATTTCTGTGGGAAATGTCAAATTTGCCAGGATATATTTACTTTGATTACTTTCTGGGATAAATTTATTCATGCTGTTCTCCTATTTTAATATATGAAGCATTGTCTAATATGTTAGCAGTATCATCCAGGAGTTATTTATTCTGCCTAATGTTTCCATCAACATTTTTATATTTTCCAAAGTAACAAAACCTGAAATTCTTCTTTCATGTCTGTTTTTCAAAAACCAGACTGATTTATCTTTTTTTTCCAAATATCATTCTACTTGAAACATGTTGTGATTTGTTTATATTTCCTTGCATTCTGAACTATCTTTTAGTATGAACTTCAAGATTTACATGTTTTATTGTATGGTTCCTGTTTTTTTTTGGTTTTTTTGTCTTGCTATTTTTCTTTTCTTTTTTTGGCTTGTTTGTTTTGATTTCCTGCTCGCCATGAAGTGTTTGTTTTTCATTTCTGAGAAAGAGATTGAGAACATGAACCATGAGACTAGATGGGTAAAGAAGTGGATAGGATGTAGAAGGTTCTAGAGACAGATATGAATACAATGAAAACATATGAAAATTTATATATGTTAAAAATTAAATTTACTTTATGACTTTACTTCTTCATTGTATATATGTGAGAGGTCAGTGTGTGTGTGTGTGTGTGTGTGTGTGTGTGTGTGTTTGTGAGAATGCAAATTCACACCCACCAATGCAAGCAGTTATGGGTGTACAGCATGCATGTAAGAACCTTGACATCCAGAAGAGGATTTCAGATACCCTAACAACAGAAGCTACAGGCTGCTACAAGTTAAAAGGTTGGTCCTAAGAACTAAGCCAAGCCACATTGCAGTAGAAGCAAACATCCTTAGCCACTGAGCAATCTTATTAACCAGTAATTATGCTAGCTCTGAATTTTTTCACAGCTCATGTTCAGATATGTTTGCTTTCATAGTTTTTCAATTTATTTGGAATATGTTCTAATAGTTTTATTAATGCATTGGAATGTTGTCAAGATTAAATATAATTTATTTTAAGTACAATCCCTGATATTATAAAGAGATAGAAATTGCAGACATCAAACATGGAACAACAAAATTGTGGGATGTATTTATGCCCAGAAAAGTTAATTTCCCTTAATGGATCCATAGTTTTGAAGTTTAGTAATTATAACAGACTTTTGAAATGAATTTGGGACTATAAAGTTGTGTTTTGAATTTTCCTATTCATAGACTTTGTGTTCACTTTACTATGAATCATCACTCTCAGTCTTCCTGTGATCTTCAGATTTGTAGAATCATCTGTTCTTTGTGTTCCATCATTTTCCAGTTTTCTTTTGTGTTTTCATGAATCAAAATACACACAACTATGCTGTGTATTTGTTTTCAGTGGGTATCTTGGTTTCTTTGTTCTCTTAGCTCTAGCTTGTCACCACAGTGCTGATCACCACTGTTAGGAAGGTGAAACATGGGAGCTTGACTGTTCCCAGAGATACTGAATTTTAGGAAAGCACAGAGCACAGACCAGGGGGTAGGAAGACACAGTCTAAGACTTAAGAAGCAAAGCTCATATTCCTGACTCTCAGGCATCTAGTCACTGCTAGAAAATTGCCCAGATTAGTTGGAAGCAAAGTTTTAGGGGTCCACAGGCCAGTGATGTGGCCACAATGGAGGTTCCCAAACTCTTGGACATCAAGGTACCCTGAATCAGAAGAAGTTTGGAGGAGTCAGGGGACCATGGGCTGACAATGATCAACCTGGGGCAGGGAAAATGAGGGATCTGGTTTAGCTCATTGGTGATTGTTCTTTTCTTGGGGCGAGTTGTCTGGGAGTGCAAAGAGGCCTTCTATGGGAAACTTAAGCTGTGGCTCTGAATGCAAAAGCATTCTCTGTGCTCTCCACAGTAGTTCTGGAGGTGCAGATTGGTTGGGGGAATAACCTGGAAACTGGTGCTAGACACAGGTGTTGTTGGGGCGTAACCAGGGATTTGGTGCTAGGTAGTTGCCTGTTAGTTAACTTGAGTTTAAACTTAGGTCAAGTTTTCTAAGATGAAGTCTAAATCCAAGATCTGGTCTTTCAACGGGAACTTAAGTCTGTCAGGTAGCTAAATTAGTATATTGTCATAGACAGTATAACCTGTCTCAGCCTTAATCTGAAAAGCCTCACTTTTTGAGCAAAATAGCAAAAGCAGGGAATGCAGAGATATATGGCTGCTTAAGATGCAAAGAATAAGTGAGCCTGAGAATATATTTCCTAATAAGACATTTATATCACCCCAATCTCAAGGAACATTACAAAAGAGGGTTGTATGAGAATGTCAGAGTTGAAGACAGAAAAAAGCTGCAAAATCTTCTGGACAAAACTCAGACATTGTAATCACAAACTCTCAGCAACTGAAGGTGACTAAACTGGAGTTTCACAAAATGACCCATTATGACTGGAAGAGGGGCCCAGAGAACCGAACTGTTTAAGACTGTTTATGTATGCAGGAAGAGAAGGGTCATTGTCTTTGTTATGTATAGACTGGATATGCTGTACATATCTATACTAGTGGATATACAAAGAATATTTCCAGTTCTTTCTCACAGAGATGGCCCTGGATAAAGTAAATGAGTCACAAAACCAAACCAAAGGCCAGACATCTGTAAAAGGGTTTGGTAGGGAGAAGGGGGAGAGCAAAGAAAATAGTGGTTAGGAGAACTGAGTAGCTAGAATATGTTATAAACTTATGGACTTGTCAACAAACTAACATAATTTAACAACAACCTTGTACAGTGAAAGAAACATTGGCCTTTTTAACAATATATAAAGAAAATATAAACACTGGCCTGATTACAATAAATAAAGAAAACATTAAATGGTTTGGCAAATAAACAGCAAGGTATAGAAACAAAGGCAAATTTTTAGCCAGACCTTAACTTTGGATTCTTGTAAAACTCATTATAATTCCTAGGACTAAAAAGTTTCTCCATGTTATTTTCTTAGATGAACACTTGCCAGTATATTAGAAACAAAAGCAGACTTAAGACCTTGCCTGAGGTTGAGAAAACTAGCTTCTCTTACATAGGTCTTAGATTCAATTCTTATGACAATTCACAACTGTTTGTGACTCCAAGTACAGGGTATGAGAGGGTTCCCATTGCCTCGGTAGACATCAGTTTGCACAAATAAGACAGAAGTATGTGCAGGAAAACTACTACTAATATATATATATATATATATATATATATATATATATATATATATATAATATAATTATAAAATATATTTTATTTTATATATATATAAAATAAAAACTAAAAATAAAAGAAACAAATGAATACAAACTTAGCACAGAGGAAGATTAAAGATTAAACAGAAGACAGAGGAGACGTAGGAAAAGCCAGAGACAGGAATAAAAAACTTGCTTCCACAACATTTTGAAAATATTAATTTTAAAGAAAAATCTAACAGCTCTATTTTATCATTAATCTAACCATTTTGTATCCAAATGTTCTTCACATTGAGTCTACTGAATAAGTATTAATAAAGGTACAAGCTCTTGAAATATATTTTTACAACTTTTGACAGAGAAATTCTATTACATTTACACATGTTAATTCAACCCTTGAATTTTGAATTTTTCAGTACTTTATATTATCTTAGCAAAACATAACAATTATAAGAATAGTCAGTCAAATTACTTTCAGTATTCATTGCTTGAAAACCACCTCTGACATCATTTACACCTTAATTTTTATATTCCATGAGTTCTCTGCTTAAAATTGAACTTCAGTACGTGTGTGTGTGTGTGTGTGTGTGTGTGTGTGTGTGTGTGTGTGAGAGAGAGAGAGAGAGAGAGAGAGAGAGAGAGAGAGAGAGAGAGAGAATGGGTATGTGTGGGTGTATGTGTTTCATCTGATGAATTTTTGTGAGAAAGATATCTTGAAATAAAACGAGATCAGAGCTTTTCTGCTGGAGATAAACCTTGATAGCTAAAAATAATTAAAGCTTAGTTTTATCACCTAAAGGACTCTATACTCAAAGCTAAAGTTCATACAGAATAACTTCATTACAAAAAATGACTATCACACTACAGATGTAATTTAAGTTTAACACACTGTCTTGTCTTGGCAAATTATTGGAAAAACTGAGTAGTAGATAGAACTCTGGGATATGCTGTCATTGTTCTATTAAAAAATCTTAATTAAACACAAGAAAAGTAGGAAGGCCAATGTTAAATTTAACCTTTTCTCCCACAACCGCATCAGCCACTCTTTCACAATCCCCTTCTTTTGGACTCTCCCTCTTTTTTAGAAAATGTAATCACACACCTTTCCAATATTTAAGGAAAGGATAAGAAGTAAATTATTGAGAAAAGAAGTCCAATTATTTCCATTCTTATTTATATTTCTACTGATAGTTATCAACTCATATTTTATTGTCAGACCCTGCTAATTAAACTTTGCAAATAGATTAAGTAGGTGAGAGAGGTAAAGCCTTTTATATAAATTAATAAGGATTTTTTTCTTGAGAATGTTTTATTACCACTATCATCATTATTTTCTTATTAACAAGTTAGTCACAATTCTTATTAATTGTTCTTTGTTATGCTCTGCTGTTATATTACAGATTATATGATATTCATTTTGCAATACTGCATTCCTGAGCTAATACTTTTGGTTAAACAGTGAGTCTTAGAAGAATTCTAAGAATTTCTACATTTCTACATGGAGTTCTTCGTGTTCCCAAAAAAAAAGAAAAGGTCAGCTGAGATGATTCATTCTCATTCTCTCTCTCTCTCTCTCTCTCTCTCTCTCTCTCTCTCTCTCTCTCTCTCTCTCTCTCTCTCTCTTTAGTGTTGGCTGTCCTGGATCTTACTTAGTACAGCAGACTGGTCTTAAACTTGAAGATCTGCCTGGCTCTGTGCCCTGAGTGCTGGGATTAAAACTTCATCAAGTAAAAATTAGTAAAAATTAACAATGTTATGGCATAACTTCCTTTAAGGTACAAACTATTAGATAGTTGATCAATTTATAATATTTAATTTTCAACCTAAATATAGAAACTATGTTTGATCCTTAAAAGTATAATTATGTTTCCTGTCTTTGGAAGTAAAATATTTCTAATAAGCATGTCTCCCGTTTCTCCTGGATTTTGTGTGTTTTATTCTCCTGCTTCTTATTTCTGAATCTTGCATATAAGTTAAGGAAAACAATGAAATAATCTTTTGTTTTCTGACTTATATGTTTGTATTATGATTTTTGATTTGAAAGAGAATAACAGATTGAAATCCAAGTTGTCCTAGAATTAATATCTCCTTCTCTCAAGTTTAATAAGTACTTAGATTTCAAGCCAAAGACATATACATATATGTAAATAATAGTTATTATATAAATTTATACATAAATATATTTGCTATATATTTATATAAAATACTTATATAATATATTGTATGAGAGGAATTATGGGACGTATGGTGGGGGGAAACTGGGAAAGCGGAAAGCCTTTGGAATGTAACCAAAGAATATAGAAAATAAAAATTAATTAAAAGAAAAAAAGAAATATTTATAATATATATAAAATACTAATTAAGAACAGAGATGCACCATATAAAATATTTCCTATTATTTTCCAATATAAATGTCTGCCCCAGTACAATTTTATGTAAAGTTATTGGTAACAGTTATGGAGAAATTCAATGTCATTAGTATATTATAATACAAAATTTTCCATCAAGAATTCAGATAAATGGATATAAATTAAAAGGTGGGAAATTGAATGTTTTATATGTGACTTTGATATTGTATTTGTCTAACACTTACTTGGATAATTAGCTATTTTTTTGTTACTGTAATAATATACTCTAGTAAAAAGGCAACTTAAAAGAGAAGGAAAACTGTTTTGGTGTGGTGGTACATACTTTTAATCTCAGCATTAAGTAGGCAAAGGCATGTGGATCTCTCTGGGCTTGAGGCCTGACTGGACTACACAGCAAATTCTAGGACAGCCAGGGCTACACAAAGAAACCATTTCTTAATAAAAAAAAAAGTGGGAGAGAGAAAAAATTATGTGTGTGTGTGTGTGTGTGTATATATATATATATATATATATATATATATATATATATATTTAGAGAGAGAGAGAGACAGAAGAAGAAGAAGAAGGAGGAGGAGGAGGAGGAGGAATTATTTTGGCTTACGCTTTCAAAAACACATAACCTGAACCACAGAAGAGAGATTTTAGTTACACTTTGATGAATACATAAATTAAGGCCTTTGATCTCATGTGGGGCAAGGGCAAGGGGTAGGGAGAAAAACCTTATCTTATATAGTAGAAATTTAGGCCTTGTTCTCCTGTAAGGACAAGGCAGAGGATCAGGGCAGGAACAATGTCTCAACGATTAATAATAATTGGATTATCTCAATTGTTTTACATTGTTTTAATTTTAAAATGCAGGTAATTATAAGTTTGGTGGTCACGATATTAAAAATCCTCTGTGAGAGAGGTCAAAATAGAAGAGGCCTAAAGATAAAGGGATGCTGAAATGACATGCTGTTCAAATTCCCTGACTCCTGATGCTGTTTCCAGAGACTTGCTCTAAGAAGAGCCGCAAGATTAGTCGGTGATTCCCAATGATCTTGGTTCATCCAACCTTTCAGACAGATCCAGTCAGAACTTCTGTCAAGCACTGATCCTTCTAAGCATAGAGGCTGGATAACATGCTAAAGCTTGCTTTCACTTTCATAATTCTAACTGATATTTCCAGTTTTCTATCTCCCCATATCTTTAAAATCATACATATAGATATATAATATTCATATATAGATATATAATATTCATATATATATATATATATATATATATATATATATATATATATATCATTACCCCCTATTCAGCAGGAAGAAGCTATGGAGAATTGGCATCCCTATTTCTTCGGTTCGACTGTCTGGTTATGCTGATTTTATAAATTATAGATAGATTGTCATTTTAAGAGATAATTTGGGAACAGTCATAATTATGAACAGGGATAAAACTAGAGATCTTAGATTTGCTTATTTCTGTCTTTTCTTTCTTCTCTATACTTTCTTAGGTAAAAGGAAGGTGGCTAAAGAGAAAAAGGAGGATAGAATAATATTATAAGAAATTATATGTATGAAATGGATTACTAAATTTATTCTTAAACAAACCATTGTATAGCCATAATTTTATATTGATAGAAATCTTTATAATTGACACAAAATTAAATATCTTACATGTGTACAAAATTTATGTATTGATACAGGTTTAAGGTTTTAATTGGTATAAACCTTTATATTTTGATGCAAAATTTGAAATTAATATTGCTATTCTTAGATAGACATTTGCCTATACAACTCATTTAAGAATAACATAATTAGGCATTCTATCTAAAAGCTGCTATTACACACTGTTTAGAATAATTAAATGTTACAACTTAAGGGTCAGATATTAAACTCATGGTTATATTACATTTTGGTATAATTATAATAAGGCATTTTAAATATCATTCAAATCAATATAGCTAAGGGTTTAACAGTTCAGATGTAGTATAATAGATAGTCTTGAAAATCATCAGAAATCCACAAAATATGGCATTTAATATCATTTCATTACTAACAAAATTTTGATTAGGAGACATGTCTGCTGTTCCTGACAGTACCTTCTTCACAGTTCAAAGATAATATTGAGCCTCACAAACTCCATATAGAATTACTCCAATTGTGGCAAGGTAACCATTTGGTAAGAATTGCTCTAATTAATCTACAGACAGAAAAGAAACACTATCCAGGTAATGGCACAAGACACAATATAGTAGACATTTTAGTTCTGCCAAGACTAAGTTTGTCCATAATTTCTAATTCACTTAATGTCTGTCAGATGATTCTGAGCTAAAAGACTAAAGATAGATGAGCCAACATTTTGAGGAATGTGGGAATGTCTCTACAAATTGTTTAAGTTTTAGAAGCTATGTTTTTGTACTTCTTATATACTCAGGTAACATATAATTTGTTCTCAGATCTCTGATGTGGTTGAAGACTAGTTGTAGTCACATAATCAAATGTTAGTTAACATTAAGAAAAATGCTCTATATTTGAATGGATGGTTTTCAGATGGTAATACAGATTAAAATGAAAACATAATTCAGATATCAAATTCTTAACTCTTTAAGTTCAGATAGATGTTAGAGCAATAAACCTAAATTGACAAAATCCATGCCCTGCTTATTATTAGTTTATATCATACCTTGTATTTTATATAACTGTTACAACTATGTTCATTGTTTATCTGAGAGAAAACACTTTTTAAATAGGCAGAGAGGGGAAAATATTGATATTCTTAGTAAAATTTAAAATAATTATTTATAGCTATGCTAGTATTGTCAAGCTTTCTCTCATGAAAAGTCAAATTCCTATACAATGTTGTTAAAATAAAACAGCCAACTTTTGGTGACATGTTGAAATAAGAAGCATATTTACTCAAAAGATTTTTCAATTTATCAATATTCGTTGTATATAAGAATATTGCATTCATTAGAATATAAGGAAGGCGTAATTTATTTTTTGTTGCTTTACTGTGTTTATCATGGGCATATTTAATGAAAAATAAGCATGCAAGTGGCACTTAGTTCATTAATAAATGAAACCCAGTGGGCTACAAATATGCCATCCCTCTGTGTACTTTTAATATAGTAGATATTCATGCTATGGTGAAATTTACTTGATGATCTAAAATAAAAGATTTTTAAAATTAAATTCAATGCCAATTATTGCTTACACAAAAAGCATAAAACTTTTCAGATGAAGTCTTTGTGTTTACTTACAGGGTATATGAAAAGAAGATAAATGTTTAAAATGATTTACATAATTTCTAGCAATAGTTGCTAATATTTATTTCCATCACAAATTATATATATTTCTAATTTTAAGTTATATGAATATCTCTAATATGAGAAGAAAATGAATTTCCATGTATGAATCTCTAATTAATAGAAAATGCCTCTTAATTTCAACCTTCAAATTCAAGCATTACTTCCTATTGGTGAGGATGTCTTGTATGTTAGCCATTCAACATGGAGAGATCAACTGTAAGAAGAGTCTTCACCATTGTGGCTCTCTGTTACACTTAGCTTGGCTAATCTTCACTCCATCCATGCATCTTAGCTCATCTGAAAGAATTTCTAAGCAGCCATTACTGCTTATGCACATGCTTAGGGAGTGAGAGAGCCAGTGAATCTGGTCAGCTTCAGTCACTTCCTGAAGATATTTTCAGTGATTCACTCCCTGAGCTTAATGAGTTTCTCTACAGGTAGAATGTTTCACTTTCCTTAAACAGCCTCTCTTTTAAGGATCTTCTCCACCCCTGCCCCAAATAAGTCTGATCAGGGAGGAAAGTAACCAGAAGGCATTTTGATTGGAACAATGGAAAACCTCTACCTTAATTTAAGAGTCGAGACTGTGCCTACCTGACACTTCAAGTCTTGGGTTTTATGGGTTGAAATAGTTTGGGGTGGAAGATTCAATTGCTTGTTTATCCCTCTGCAAATCTCTAAGGGCTAGATCCATGTGGACATTGGAATGCTGAACCTCTCATCAGAAGCTTCCAGGGGTAATATCAATTTTACAGTGGAGAATCTCAGTAAACCTGAGGTTCTTGTAATTAACCAATCAGTGAGACTTCAAATAGCTCCTCCTTCTCCTCTGGGGTTGGTTTTGGCTATTTTGGTTGTACTGCTAGAATTTTTGGAGGCCTTCTGGTTTTCCTCATCTGACTCTTTTTTGTCTCCAGGAGAACCACTGTCAATACTTCCTCCAGTGCCCTTTTGTCTATGGTTTGGTTATGTCTAATTTGACAATAGTACTCTAAGCAATCCATAAATGAGTGGTACTTTCATTTTCTGTCTTCTGTTCACTTTAATTTATTAAGAATCTTATTCTTTTTTATTGTGCAATCATTTACACTAGTATCTTACATTGACTATATTTTTAGGGCAACTGTGAATAATACTGTTTTCTAGATATACATTTTTCTCTTTTTTTGTATACAGAAAGGCATCTGAATGCTTTTTGCAGTGGATGACCATCAGGAAAGAAATACACAATGAGATCAGGGTTCTCATTCCTAAATGAAGCCTCTATATTGTGTGTGTGCATGCACACACACACACACACACACACACACACACACACACACACACACACTATACATACTCCAAGATTTATGGATCATTAGAAAATAAAGGCAGCAATAGTTGTAGGAGAGAGTGAGTAGGGTGGATGAACAAGAGGAAATTGTAGTTTCCATGCTGAACAGGGCAGAATCACATATGAACTCACAGCTGCTGTGACAGCATGTGTACAAGTGTGCTTGCTCAGTCAAGACAATAACCCAGCATGGAAATGGGAGGTGGTTACACAAGTCCACTCAACACTGAGGAGTTATTGGCAATTCATAGATTCTGGGCAAGAGCAAATTCATCTGATTTAGAATGAAGCACCTGGCAGAGTGACCACATAACAGTAGCAGGCCACACATCCAAGAGCACGAATTAGACTTGTTGGGCTTAAAAAAAGAAAAAATAATAAAGTGAATAGAGGGTTTCAAACCTAGGAAAAGGAGTTTGATCTTAGAGGATATTTGTGAGATGATATACATAATCAAACTAGATTGCATGATATTCTCTGAGAAGCAATATTTTTCTACTGAGTTATTTCTTTTTTTTTTGGATCAAAAAATCTTTTTTATTGGATATATTCTATATTTACATTTCATTTCCCTTTTTTTGGTTCCCCACCCCACAAAGGTCCCACATGCCCTTTCACTGCCCCCTGCCCCCTCATCCATGCCTTCCCATTTCCCTGTTCTGGTATTCCCCTACACTGATGCTTTGATCCTTTCCAGAACCAGGGTCCACTCCTTTCTTCTTGTCAGACATCATTTGGTATGTGAATTGGGTCTTTGGTGTCCCAAGATTCTAGGCTAATATCCACTTATCAGTGACTGCATACCATGGGTATTCTTTTGAGACTGCGTTAACTCACTTAGTATGTTCTCCAGCTCCATCCATTTCTATAAGAATTTCACGAATTAATTATTTCTAATGGCTGAATAGTATTCCATTGTGTATATATACCGAAATTTTGTATCCATTCCTCTGTTGAGGGACATCTGAGTTCTTTCAAGCTTCTGGCTATTATAAATAAGGCTGCTATGAACATAGTGGAGCATGTATCCTTATTGCATGCTGGGGAATGTTCTGGGTATATTCCCAGGAGTGGTATGGCTGGGTCCTCCAGAAGTATCATGTCCAGTATTCTGAAGAACCACCAGACTGATTTCCAGAGTGGTTGTACCAGCTTGCAGTCCCACCAGCAGTGGAGGAGTGTTCCTCTTTCTCCACATCCTCGCCAACACCTGATGTCTTCTGATTATTTAATCTTAGCCATTCTGACTGGTGTGAGGTGAAATCTCAGGGTT
Source organism: Apodemus agrarius (assembly GCA_964023405.1). Taxonomy (NCBI): domain Eukaryota; kingdom Metazoa; phylum Chordata; class Mammalia; order Rodentia; family Muridae; genus Apodemus; species Apodemus agrarius. The sequence goes on from OZ030023.1 coordinate 45,494,160, forward strand.
GTTCTGATTTGCATTTCTCTAATGACTAATGATGTTGAACAACTTTTAAGGTGTTCCCATGCCATCCGAATTTCTTCAGGTGAAAAGTCTTTGTTTAGCTCTGCACCCCATTTTTGGATAGGGTTATTTGGTTTTCTGGGGTCTAACCTCTTGAGTTCTTTGTATACATTGGATATTAGCCCTCTGTCAGATGTGGGGTTGGTGAAGATCTTTTCCCAATTTGCTGGTTGCCTATTTGTCCTTTTGACAGTGTCTTTTGCCTTACAGAAACTTTGTAATTTTATGAGGTCCCATTTGTCTATTCTTGTTCTCAGAGCATAAGCGATTGGTGTTCTGTTCAGGAATTTTCCCCCTGAGCCAATGTCCTCAAGGGTCTTCCCCAGTTTCCTTTCTATTAGTTTTAGTGTGTCTGGTTTTATGTGGAGGTCCTTGATCCACTTGGAGTTGAGCTTAGTGCAAGGAGATAAGAGTGGATCAATTCTCATTCTTCTGCATGTTGACCTCCAGTTGAGCCAGCACCATTTCTTGAAAAGGCTATCTTTTTTTCCACTGGATGTTTTCAGCTCTTTTGTCGAATATCAATTGGCCATATATGTGTGGGTTCAATTCTGGGTCTTCAATCCCATTCCATTGATCCACTTCTCTGTCACTGTACCAATACCATGTAGTTTTTAACACTACTGCTCGCTAGTATTGCTTGAGGTCCAGGATAGTGATTCCCCCAGAAGATTTTTTACTGTTGATGATAGTTTTAGCTATCCTGGTTTTTTTGTTACTCCAGATGAATCTGAGAATTGCTCTTTCTAACTCTTTGAAGAACTGAGTTGGAATTTTGATGGGGATTGTGTTGAATCTGTATATTGCTATTAACAAGATTGCCATTTTAAATATATTAATCCTGCCAACCCATGAGCATGGAAGATTTTTCAATTTTCTGAGGTCTTCTTCAATCCTTCTTCAGAGACCTGAAGTTTTTGTCATATAAATCTTTCACTTGTTTGGTTAAAGTCACACCAAGATACTTTATATTGTTTGTGGCTATCGGTGTCATTTTCCTAATTTCTTTCTTGGCCTGTTTATCTTTTGCATATAGGAAGGCTATTGATTAACTTGAGTTGATTTTATAACCAGCCACTTTGCTGAAGTTGTTTATCAGCTGTAGGAGTTCTCTGGTGGAGTTTTTTGGTCACTTAAGTATACTATCATATCATCTGTGAATAGTGATAGTTTGACTTCTGCCTTTCCAATTTGTATCCCTTTGACTTTCTTATGTTGTCAAATTGCTCTAACTAGTACCTCAAGTACTATATTGAAGAGATATGGTGAGAGGGGGCAGCCTTGTCTAGTCCCTGATTTTAGTGGGATTGCTTCATGTTTCTCTCCATTTACTTTGATGTTGGCTATTGGTCTGCTGTAAATTGCTTTTACTATGTTTAGATATGGGCCTTGAATTCCTGTTCTTTTTAAGACTTTTAGCATGAAAGGATGCTGAATTTTGTTAAATGCTTTTCAGCATCCAATGAGACGACCCTGTGCTTTTATTCTTTGAGTTTGTTTATGTAGTGGATTACATTGATGGATTTCCGTATATTGTACCATCCTTGCATTCCTGGGATGAAGCCAACTTGATCATGGCGAATGATCGTTTTGATGTGTTCTTGGATTTGGTTGGCAAGTATTTTATTTAGTATTTTTGCATCAATATTCATAAGGGAAATTGGCCTGTAGTTCTCTTTCTTAGTTGGATCTTTGTGTGGTTTTCGTATCAGGGTAATTGTGGCTTCATAGAATGAGTTGGGTAGTGTTCCTTCTGTTTATATTTTGTGGAATAGTTTGAAGAGTATTGGTATTAGGTCTTCTTTGAAGGTCTGATAGAATTCTGCACTAAAACCATCTGGTCCTGTGCTTTTTTTTGGTTGGAAGACTTTCTATGACCCCTTCTATTGCTTTGGGGATTATGGGTTTGTTTAGATGATCTATTTGATCCTGATTTAATTTTGGTATTTTGTATCTGTCTAGGAAATTGTCCATTTCCTCCAGATTCTCCAGTTGTGTTGAGTATAGGCTTTTGTAGTAGGATCTGATGAATTTTTGAATTTCCTCAGTTTCTGTTGTTATATCCCCCTTTTCATTTCTAATATTGTTAATTTGAATACTGTCTCTGTGCCCTTTGGTAAGTCTGGCTAGGGGTTTATCTATCTTGTTGATTTTCTCAAAGAACCAGCTCCTGGTTTTGTTGATTATTTGTATGGTTTCTCTTTGTTTCAACTTGATTGATTTCAGCCCTGAGTTTGATGATTTCCTGTCTTCTACTCCTCCTGGGTGAAATAGCTTCTTTTTGTTCTAGAGCATTCAGGTGCGCCATTAAGTTGCTAGTGTATGCTCTCTCCTGTTTCTTTTTGGAGTCATTCAGGGCTATGAGTTTTCCTCTTAGCACTGCTTTCATTGTGTCCCATAGATTTGAGTATGTTGTACCTTCATTTTCATTAAATTCTAAAAAGTCTTTGATTTCTTTCTTTATTTCTTCCTTGACTAATGTATCATTGAGTAGAATATTGTTCAGCCTCCACGTGTATGAGGATTTTCTGTTGTTTTTGTTGCTATTGAAGAACACTCTTACTCCATGGTGATCCGATAGGAGGCATGGGATTGGTTTGATCTTTTTATATTTGTTGAGGTCTGTCTTGTGACCAATTATATGGTTGATTTTGGAGAAGGTACCATGAGGCGCTGCAGAAAAAAGTATATTCTTTTGCTTTAGGATGAAATGTTCTATATATATCTGTTAAATCCAATTGGTCCAGCATTTCAATGAGTTTCCCTGTATCCCTGTTTAGTTTCTGATTTCCTAATTGGTCCATTGAGGATAGTGGAGTGGTGAGGTCCCCCACAATTATTGTGTTAGGTGCAATGTGTGCTTTGAACTTTAGTAAAGTTTCTTTTACAAATGAGGGTGGCCTTGCATTTGGAGCATAGATATTTAGAATTGTGAGTTCTTCTTGGTGGATTCTTCCTTTGACTAGCAAGAAGTGACCTTCTGTGTCTCTTTTGATGACTTTGGGTTGAAAGTCAATTTTATCTGATATTAGAACAGGTATTCCAGCTCGCTTCCTGCGACCATTTGCTTGCAAAATTGTCTTCCAGTCTTTTACTCTAAGGTAGTGTTTGTCTTTGACTCTGAGGTGTGTTTCCTATATGCAGCAAAATGTAGGGTCCTGTTTCTGTATCCAGTCTGCTACTCTTATGTCTTTATATTGGGGAATTGAATCCATTGATGTTAAGAGATATTAAGGAATAGTGATTATTTCTTCCTGTCATTTTTGATGTTATTTTTGTTTTTGAGTAGTTATCTTCCTTTGAGTTTGATGGAAGAAGTTTACTATCTTGCTTTTTCTTGGGTGCAGTTTCCCTCCTTGTATTGGAGTTTTCCTCCTATTATCCTTTGTAGAGCTGGGTTAGTGGAAAGATATTGTGTAAATTTGGTCCTGTCATGGAATATTTTGATTTCTCCATCTATGTTGATTGAGAGTTTTGCTGGGTATAGTAGCCTTGGCTGGCATTTGTGTTCTCTTAGGGTCTGCATGAGATCTGCCCAGGATCTTCTAGCTTTCATGGTTTCTGGAGAGAAGTCTGGTGTGATTCTTATAGGTCTTCCTTTGTATGTTACTTGGCCTTTTTCTCTTACTGCCTTTAATAAAAATATGGAACGCTTCACAAATTTGCATGTCATCCTTGCACAGGGGCCATGCTAATCTTCTCTGTATTGTTCCAATTTTAGTATATGTGCTGCCATAGTGAGCACTACTGAGTTATTTCTTATATAATAAAAATATAAGTTATCACATATTCTTAACATATCTGACTTATCTCTTAAGCAAGTATGCTGGAAAACATAAAAAGTGTTCAAGTACATCAATAAAGATATACTTGATCTTTCTTCTAGGAAAGAAGTTTCCTAGAAGCATATGTGTGGGTATTCCTCAGTGTGTGTGACAGCTAGTTGATTGCCATATTCAGTTTGTAAGGCACATGGAGAGACAATTTAAAAAAAATTCTATAATTTGTTTCCTATACTTTGGAATTGTTTTTATAACTATCTAATTTTATTAGCATATTTCTTTTTTAATTGCATATATTCTTTATTTACATTTCATTTCCCTTTTCCTGGTTCCCTGCCCCCCAAAGGTCCCACAGGCTGTTTTCCCTCTCCCTGTTCCCCTATTCACCTCTTCCCACTTCCCTGTTCTGGTATTCCCCTACACTGATGCATTGAGCCTTTCCAGAACCAGGGTCCACGCCTTCCTTCTTCTCAGACATCATTTGTTATGTGGATTGTGTCTTTCGTGTTCCAAGATTCTAGCCTAATATCCACTTATCAGTGAGTACATACCATGGGTATTCTTTTGAGACTGTGTTACCTCACTTAGTATGTTCTCCAGCTCCATCCATTTGTCTAAGTATTTCATTAATTCATTGTTTCTAATGGCTGAATAGTACTCCACTGTGAGTATATACATTTTTTGTATCCATTCCTCCATTGTAGGAAATCTTGGTTCTTTCCAGCTTCTGGTTATTATAAATAAGGCTGCTATGAACATAGTGGAGCATGTGTCCTTATTGCATGCTGGGGAATCTCCTGGATATATGCCCAGGAGTGGTAGGGCAGGTTCCTCCAGAAGTATCATGTCCAGTTTTCTGAGGAACAGCCTGACTGATTTCCAGAGTGGTCGTACCAGCTTGTAATCCCACCAGCAGTGGAGGAGTGTTCCTTTTTCTCCACATCCTCGCCAACACCTGCTGTTTCCTGAGTTTTTAATCTTAGCCATTCTGACTGGTGTGAGGTGAAATCTCAGGGTTGTTTTGAATTGCATTTCCCTAATGAATAATGATGTTGAACATTTTTTAAGGTGCTTCTCAGCCATCCGAATTTCTTCAGGTGAAAAGTCTTTGTTTAGCTCTGTACCCCATTTTTGATAGGGTTATTTGCTTTTCTGGGGTCTAACTTCTTGAGTTCTTTGTATACATTGGCTATTAGCCCTCTGTCAGATGTGGGGTTGGTGAAGATCTTTTCCCAATTCGTTGTTTGCCTATTTGTCCTTTTGACACTGTCTTTTGCCTTACAGAAACATTTCTTTATCTCACACATTCTGTTAACAAACTGAAAATATTGTGAGGTATAAACAATTGCTGATTTGGAGTATTATCTATATCAGGTGCAGTCTAAATGCAGTGTAATCATCTCATTAGGTATTTAAATAGACAGAACTTACAACTTTCTTGGTTGTTAGGAGAGGAAGCTATCTAAGGGAATTTTTTCTTAAGCACTTTATTTTACATGGCTTGTCTATTTCAAAGTTTATTGTTTTACATAATTTTATATATTATAAAATAAATTAGGTTTGCCTTTATTTAGAACAAAGCTGATTAAGTGTCATCAGCACATTGCGTTGAAGATTTTTAGAAGCATATGTGTGGATATTCTTCAGTGTGTGTGCCAGCTAGTTTTATGTTAGCTTGTCACACTGTACAGTCATTAGAGTTCTAGGAGCCTCAGTTAAGGAAAGTCTCCATGTGGTCCAGGTATAAGGCATTTTCTCAATTAGTGATCAGAGAGAGTAGGCCCAGTCATTGTGGGTGATGCCACTGCTGGGCTGGTAGGCCAGGGTTCTGTAAGAAAGCAGACTAAGTGTGCCAGGGGAAAAGAATAGTAAGCAACACTTTCAATGTTCTCTTCATCAGCTCTGCTTGAGTCCTTGCCCTCAATACTTTTGTTCACGAACTGTTCTACAGTGCTATCCATGAAATAAACTCTTTCCTTTGCAAAATGCTTTTAGTCATGGTGCTTCCTCACAGCAATAGGAACCCTAATTAGAACAGAAATTGGGATCAAGATTATGTGATATTGCTGTGATTGACATGACCATGTGGTTTGGGGATTTTTGAAGGACTTTGGAATTTTGTGCTAGAAAAGTCATTGAGGACTGAGAGTTCAGTAAGCTATTCTGTAGAAAATTGGAAGGTAAGATCATTACACGCAGAGTAGATGATGGAGAACTGGCTGGTTGGAGTTTCAAAGGGAAGCAAAGCCTGTGCCAGGCCCCTAGGGTGATTATCTGTGGTGTTTGCTCAGCAGGAGCTGAAGAACCAACTACTATTAACACTAATGTAAAACCTTTGCTTCACTAGGATGTTGGATGTTATTTAAACGGAGCTGAAGAATCAATTGTGATTAGGAAGAATTCAGCATTATTGAGGTAAAGTTCCCTAGGTGTCTGTGAGGGATCTCTGAAAACACCATAGCCAGCAGAGTTTCAACAATTGGGGAGCAAGAAGGAAATTTGGTTCAACACACTCAACAGCCAGTATTGGTTTAAAGTTAGAGAGTCTAATACCAGGTAGCTTTTTAAGACATATTTAAGCACAGTAACATTTACAAAAAAAGATTTCTAGTGGTAATTAACTCAATTACACATGTCCAAAAAAAAAACTTAAGTCATGACCATGTCAGAACACTTGTAACAAGTGGGCACCATCTTTCATAAAAATAGGTTCTGTAGATTAACTGAGGAAGAAGCTCGAGGTCAACAGTGTTCATGATGAAGGTCTTTTGGAGGATAGTGTTACACATTGAGTGAGCTAAATATTAGAACCTCAGAAAGCCTGTGTAATCTGGCCATATAAATAGCCAGGAGTTCACCAGGCTATTAACAATAACTGTTCTGCCCATAAAACAGGTATTTATATAAAACATTGCCTGTTTAACACTTCTGGTTTCCATTATGCTTATCTGTGAAAACAAGTATCTATATGCTTCCTGCAAGTGTCAGCACACAAAAGCTCTGTTCCCAGGGCAGCTGAAGTTGTACCTCCTTCTGGCAGCTGAATTTACAGAGTAGGAGTGGTACTGGGTTGGAAGGGATGATCAGCTCATGGAGAGCCACTGAGGCTTGGCACTGCATGGCACGGCTATAGTCCTTGTGGAGACCTGAAAATAGGCTACTGGTGAAAGTACAACCAAAGAACAACAGAAGACCGCACGATTTTGGAGTTGTCAGTAAGATTGCCTAGAAGGCAATCTGTGTGTGTACAGAAGGCAGAGGCAGCGAAGTAATAGAAATGCTTGGGAGGAGCCCATAAGTTTGTGGGTGAATTATAAATGGTAGATTGAGTTATTTAAATGGTTGGGGATTGTTTTGCCTTTGTTCAGATTGTGACTGTCCTGATTCTTCCTTCTTGACCTAAGGAAGTATTTAATTGAGTTTTGATTTTTACAGGTACTGAGAGTTGAGAGACTTTGAACTTTTAAGAGAGATTTTGGATTTTTGAGAGACTAAACCATTATATTTGTAGTGATATTTGTAGTGAGTGTGGACCTTTTGATCGTATTTAGGTTTTATATTTTAATATTAATATCAATGTATCATCTTTGTGATAATGAAGAAGGGAAGTTTCTAATTGGAAAGTAATGTTTTGTGAGTCAAATTGATAAGAGTTGTTTTCTGACTAGTTTTATACCAACCTAAACAGTAGTTAGGATCATCAGAGAGGTGGGAACCTTTACTAAAAAAATATCTTCATAAGATCTGGCTCTGGCTATAGGTCATTTTCTTAATAGGTGATTGATGTGGCTGTGTCCATCATGTTTAGGGTGGTGGCAGCCCTGATCTGGTACTTCTGACTTCTATGAGAAAATTAGATGAGCAAGCCACGGGAAGCATGCGATTGAAAAGCATTCCCTCATTACACTACCTTTGCGTCAATTCCTGATTCCAAGCTTCTACCATGCTTGAGTTCCTGTTCTTAATACCTTGGATGCTGAATTGTAATATGAAATTTGGTCCAAATGCTTCATCACAGCATTAGTAACTTTGACTGGCATAGTCTCTAACTGTGCCTACATATATTATATTATAATATTGTTATGTAATAGTATGTAATGCTATGTAATCACTGGTAGATAATACATAGATACAGAGGATATAAATATATAGAGAGATGTAGATATGATATATACTTCCTTGATTACTTACATTCCTATGTAAATAATATAAATGCTGTCCTCAAGTCTACTAACACCATTTTATTTTGCAAGCTGGTGTGTTTGACATAATCTATGTAAATTTACTGTATGCAGTCCCAAAGCTTTCTCTGCCTCTTGCATCATAATATCTCTTATCAGCAGTAGAAATGATTGTTATTTTTTTCTGCTCTGTGCTAATATTTTTTCCGCTTTTCCTTGATGGCCAAGACCTGACCTATCAGCAGAGATTCATGGGTGATTTATCTTCCTTGGACAGCCAAGGTGATTTTCTGCTGCCTCTTGCTCGATCAAGGAGAGTGGAAAAAAGTGAAATAAAGCATAAATCTCCAGTATGTCTTTCTTGAAATGTCAACTCACTACATACATTTTCATTTCTCATATGGGAGTAAATCGTGATCTTAGAAATATGAAAAATGAGGAAAATCAAGAAGGTCAGCTCTCTGTTAATGGATTTTTTTTATACATGGACCTTTCTGATAAAACAGTGTTGTACAGGCAAATACACATAAACAGAAATTATGGTTTTAAAACAAAGCCACATGTATATATAATATTGTTAAATTCTATGAACAGATCATAGAGAATAACAATTCCTACTACTGTGAGAAAGACTGAAATATTAAGACAATACTACAAAATTCATAGGTGAAAAGTTTTAAAAAAACTTAACTATGATATTTTAAATGATATAAACATATAATTAAAGAATATATTCAAAGCATTTCAAATTGTTTTTCTTTTTAATCTCAATGCATTAATCAAGTGTGTTATATTTATTCAACAGTTATAAAAATAAATTCTAAAATACTATCAATTATATTGGTGGAGTTAATACACATTACTTTCATTCTATACTTAAACTTAATTCTCATGTAGTGAACTTTGAAATAGTTCCTTGTCCTACAAATGTCAATAAATAGCAGTATTTTCTAAAATAACATTTCAGAGTGGTATTCTCATTTAGAAGTCATTTTCTCATTATAATAATCATTTTCTATTGGTAAGACAATTCCAAGACATTCTACTTTTGTAATATTTTACAATCTTCAGTATAAGTGATTATTCAGAGTGACTTTGACAATCAATAAAACATTTTATTTTCAATTTACTGTTTTGAAACTAACTGCATTTTGCATTAGTATAATTTGTCACACTTTGACCATTCACAGTGAAATAGGTAGTACTTTTAAGTAGTCATAATATGGATATGATAAAACATATCATTCTTTCTTGACTATAGAAAATGGATTTAAAGAAAAAACTGGTCAGAAGCCAGAGAACAAATTTGCACAGTAAGCTGGAGTTTCTATTAACCTTGTGGTGGAACTTTTCTAAATTGAAAGATTTTTCATGCTTTTTTTTTCCTATTGTAACTAGACATAACCTATCTATTTAATATTTTCTGTAGGTTTTATTTATTTCTTCCATAGCTCTTCCATTTCCTAACTAATTTGCTGAAGATAATATGCAGACTATATAATTTTATTTAATTGTATATTAAATAATTAAATAATATTATATAACAATATTTTTTCTCTTTCTTCAGGAGAGGTTATTACACAATGAGCAAAGTAAGCCAGTGGTCATTGCATGGTTACTTGAGCATCAATGAACTGAACAAAAACCTAACTACTTTTATATTTCTCATTGTGCCATGAAGAGACTCTAAGAAATTTTCACATATGATATATGATTGAAAAGTACACGTTCCTATGCTAAATTTTCATAAACATTTTACTATGTTTTAGAACATTTCATCACAAAACACTATTTTCTAAAATTTATGCAAACTCCCACAGAGTTCAGCATATACTAAGGTAATAGTAAATATGAGAAATTGTTATGTTCAGTCATCTAAAACTAACAATAATAAATATATCATGAATCATGATAGTATACCTAAAATATTTTTGCTATATTTATTACTTAAAACATAACATCTATTTACATTTGCAAAGTATCTTATTTCTGGCTTAGTATGAAATGTCTATTCTCTAGTGTTTCTGCATTAAGTCTCTTGCAAATTAACTTGCACTGAAGTATAAAAAGCAAATCTGCCTAAGATTAGATGTTTAAAATTATTTTAATATGTTTTATAATGAATACCAGATATTTAGTCATAATAGATCAAATTATTTTAGAGAACTTGAGATATAATCAGTGGATCTTTGTATTACAAAATTTAAAAATCCATTAATTGGCATGGTTTTTACATAAATTTTCACTAATTCATGAGTTTTTAAAATCAATTTTATAATTTTACAATATATTCTTTTTTATAAAATATCTTTATCATATTGATATATTTCATTATAGAGTATATAAATTCAAAGCCATTAATATAAATAGTAATTCTATTAAAAATATTAAGACTTTGAAAACTGTCAATTTTATAGCTCTGGATATAATTGATAGTTCACATATATTCCACATATAGTTTTAAATATCTAGTTTCAGCTGTTCTAAAAAAAAAATAACAAACTTGCTCATTTTGTAGAAAGCTTAATAATTATATCCAAAAAAAATCATAACTTCTTTTTATGCTTTGTTCCATCAGAGTCAGGGAGGGAAGGGGAGGGAAGAGAAGGAAAGAGGAGGGAAGGCGAGGAAAGGGTAAGGGAGGGGGAGGGAAGGGAGGGGAGGGAGGAGGGGAGGGGAGGGGGAGGGGAAAGGAGGGGGAGGGGAGAAATGGTGAGGCAAGACAAGGCCCCCATTCTCAGGGAAGACTGGCAAACTTATTTCCAATGGGCTTGACCACATCTGCTTTGTGTTCCATATAGTTCTATTTTGCATCTTACTAGTTAAGGTCACACTGCCACATCTGAGCACAGCACAAATTGGTGCATTCCCTTTTCTTAGGGGCGGGTCTCCCCTACCCTAACCTTGTTTTGGGAGTCCAACCCCCTATACCCTCTACCAGTGGAAGATAACATGGTCCTTGGCAAACATATAAGTTAAACTACCTCTTTCCCTATAAGAACCACCCAACAAGTACCTGGGATTCCTGAAATGTCAATCCATGCAAATGAGATATTCACAATACTTTAAACTCCAGCCAGTGATTTCATTTACCTTGAAAATGGCTTCCCAGTTTTCAAGCTGCATATATAGCCTTTGGTCATCCTAAATAAAAGTATTCACAATAGCTAAGATTGTCTAAGAGAACTATGTCACTAAAATCCTCAGATAAAGTCCTCCCCACCCACACCCACACTTGCAATCCAGCAGGGCCAGATCTTGCAAACTCCAACTATTTTGGACTATACTTTATCCTTGTAGCCAAATATTTATTAGTATCTGGACAACATGAAAGAAGAAACAGGGAACTCAGAACCACAGCTGAACCCCAACAGGAATACCACAGTTCTACTAAATAAAAACACAATTTTATAGTTCTATTTATTTGCTGTTCTTAGGTACTTTTGGCAATAATTGAGTCATTGACAGGGGGAATATATTTTCAACAAAACCAAAATTATTTAGTGTTTAGTCTATTTTCAAAATGGCCAACCTCTACATTACATTTTTATGTAGCACAAACTCTACATGATTGTTTACTGATTAACAAATGAAAGATTAAATCATGTTGCTGAATCATGACAATAAAATTCACTTATAAATTTTATTTGAAATGGTAAGTAAATTTAGTATTTATTATTATAATTATTGTCAGTGTTCTTAAGTTTCCATATATGAGCTCATGTGAGCAGAAATAGAAAATACAGTCTCTATAAGAACACATGGACATCATTGCCATGTTAGACCCTAATGTGTGAGAAACAAACTTCAGCACAGCTAAGATGGTCACATATATCATTATTATGATGATTGCATTCCTACTTGTCTTCATCAAAGAGTGAAATAAAGTGTCTTAGTTATGGTTTTACTGCTGTGAACAATCACCATGACCAAGGCAACTCACATAAGGCCAACATTCAATTAGGGCTGGCTTACAGGTTCAGAGGTCCAGTTCATTAGCATCAGGTGGGGAGCATGGCAGCATCCTGGCAGGCTTGGCAGCAAAGGAGCTCAGATTTCTACCTCTTCATGTGAAGGCTGCTAGGAGAAAACTTCATGAGGTTAAGAGGAAGGCCTCATGTGACTGAACATAATTCCTCTAACAAGGCCACACCTACTCCAACAAGGCTACACCTGCTAATAGTGATATTCCCTGCGTAAAGCATATACAAACCACCCCATAAAGTGAAGACAATTCTTTTACCAATTCCTCCCATAAATATCATCTATAAAAATACATGTATTTTTTAAGATGTTTCTCAGCCATCCGAATTTTTTCAGGTGAAAAGTCTCTGTTTAGCTCTGTGCCCCATTTTTGGATAGGGTTATTTGGTTTTCTGGGGTCTAACCTCTTGAGTTCTTTGTATACATTGGAAATTAGCCCTCTGTCTGATGTGGGGTTGGTGAAGATTTTTTCCCAATTTGTTGGTTGCCGATTTATCCTTTTGACAGTGTCTTTTGCCTTACAGAATCTTTGTAGTTTTATGAGATCCCATTTGTCTATTCTTGCTCTTAGAGCATAAGCAATTGGTGTTCTGTTCAGGAAATTTTCCCCTGAGCCGATGTCTTCAAGGGTCTTCCCCAGTTTCTTTTCTATTAGTATTACTGTGTCTGGTTTTATGTGGAGGTCCTTGATCCACTTGGAGTTGAGCTTAGTGCAAGGAGATAAGAGTGGATCAATTCTCATTCTTCTGCAAGTTGACCTCCAGTTGAGCCAGCACCATCTGTTGAAAAGGCTATCTTTTTTCCACTGGATGTTTTCAGCTCCTTTGTCGAAGATCAATTGGCCATAGATGTGTGGGTTCAATTCTGGGTCTTCGATCCTATTCCATTGATCCTTAAAAAATGTTCAACATCACTAGTCATTAGGGAAATGCAAATTAAAACAACCCTGAGATTTCACCTCACACCAGTCAGAATGGCTAAGATTAAAAACTCAGAAGACATCAGGTGTTGGCAAGGATGTGGAGAAAGAGGAACACTCCTCCACTGCTGGTGGGAATGCAAGCTGGTACAACCACTCTGGAAATCAGTATGGCGGTTCCTCAGAAAACTGAATGTGATACTTCCGGAGGACCCAGCCATACCACTCCTGGGAATATACCCAGAAGATTCCCCAGCATGCAATAAGGATACATGCTCCACTATGTTCATAGCAGCCTTATTTATAATAGCCAGAAGTTGGAAAGAACCCAGATGTCCCTCAACAGAGGAATGGATACAAATAGTGTGGTATATATACACAAGGGAGTACTATTCAGCCATTAGAAACAATGAATTCATGAAATTCTTAGAGAAATGGATGGAGCTGGAGAACGTCATACTAAGTGAGGTGACCCAGTCTCAAAAGAATACCCATGGTATACAGTCACTGATAAGTGGATATTAGCCTAGAAGCTTGGAACACCAAAGACATAAATCACATATCAAGTGGTGTCTCACAAGAAGAAAGGAGTGGACACTGGTGCTAGAATGGACCAAAACATTGTGGGGGAGTACAAGAACAGTAACGTGGGAGGGGGTGGATGAGAGAGCAGGGGGAGGGAAAAGGACATATGGGACCTTTGGGGGTGGGGAACCAGAAAAAGGGAAATGAATTGTAAATATAGAATATATCCAATAAAAAAAACATGTATTTTTTTTGCTTCTTTCATTGTTCTTTTTCTGCTTATGTTTAGGCACTCATGTTGGTGATATTTTTGCTTTTCTACATATATCATTCACTTTTCTCTGAAATGAATTATAGCAATTTGTCTTGAAATTATAAAGTTTACCTATAAGATCATGCTAAAGTTTATTTATTGGAGAAAATTTATTTGTCTTATTAATCTGTATTTCCTAGCTCCATTTACTTCCTTAAATGTGCCAGCATTACTGTTGTGCCTGTCACCCTTACTTCAGCCCTATCCGGTGAATAGACAGAATTAAACTGAATTAAAAACCAAAAGTTCTACTTTATAATAGAAAAAAAAAGATGTAAAAAGAACATCAAACAGCAAGATTTGACTTTTTTCTGGTTTCTATACATGCATAGGTTGGTGTGTTTGTGAACAGATACTGACTGACAGAATTTTGTTTTTTGTTAAATCAGAATGATAAAATATTTCTTAGAGCAGCATAGGTCTAAAAAATGAGTATTCATAGCTCACCAATTTAATATATTGTTTGCATATAGTTTTGTGAGTACCTCACTTACAAATGTACACCACTTCTACATAAACTATGCAAGTGCTCTGAAAGCACAGAACAATATGGTGAAATATTTTAAATCCCTTCAAGATTGCTTTTTTTTATTTTTTCTTTCCCTTCTATTAAGAATACTCTAGTACTTTAAGAGGAATTAGGTATTAGTTTGCAGAGTTGTCATGGTACACAGGAATAGACTTAATAATATAAAATTCAGTCATAAAGTTATATAAATGAATACTGCAGCCTTGGTAACTGTCGAAATAAATGACTTTCTTTTTAGTAGAACTTCCCTCTGCAATATTGTTATTTCATTCAACTGAGTTCCAATTAGCACAGCAGCAGGACAAATTAGCTGAAGGGTCTTTTTCCAGCAGAAGCTTCCACTAGATCTAAAATGAGCTAGCTATAGCTGTAGACTCCTTCATTTTGTAGGTGGAAGCTGGGTTAATTGCTTTTAATTAGCTTGCCTAATTACCCTAAGTAGAACCAATATTTGTCTACATCATACTTGTACCAGGGACCTGAAAACCTCAAAGTAAAATTTATTTCACATTTTTTCCTTCTGTTCTCATATCTGGCACCAGTTACTGCTGTCCCATTTGTGACCAAAAGAAGTGAAAAACACCACTTCTTTTTGCCTCTGGACATCCTTGTTGCTCAAATACATTCATAGCCCAGAGTATAGTTATCTCCCATGGAGGCATTTCCTTGTTTTTTCTTCTCAGTGAAGAGGCTTCTGACCACACCATTTAATATCGGCATGCATGAGTTCTCTACTCACCAGGGGTTCGGGTTTTATGGCATTTATCATTTGGTAAGAAGACACTTATAAGCAATAAAGAATTAATAGGTGAAGATAGCTTATAAGGTATTCATGGATTGAAGACAAGAACTTATTTTGCACTGTATTGTTGATTGTTTTATTCATTGAGGTTTTGAAATGATGATATGATTACATTTCCTCCTACTCTTTCCTTCCTCCAAACACCCCTCTCCTCTCTTCACAGTCATGGTAGCTTCTTCTTCTTCTTTTTCTTTTTCTTCTTCTTCTTCTTCTTCTTCTTCTTCTTCTTCTTCTTCTTCTTCTTCTTCTTCTTCTTCTTCTTCTTCTTCTCCTTCTCATCCTCCTCCTCCTCCTGCTCCTCCTTCTCTTTCTCCTTCTTTTCCTTCTTTCTCTTTCTCCTTCTCCTTCTTCTACAGATCCTTAAATATAACCCATTCAGTCCATATAATGTTACTTTTATGGATGTTTTCAGGGCTAGCTATTTGACATCAGATAATCAGTTAGTATGCTTTTACCTGGGGAAAACTACCTTTCCTGTAGTAAGCATTTCTCAGTTTCCTTTAGTTTATTTGTGTGTGTGTGTGTGTGTGTGTGTGTGTGTGTGTGTGTGTAGGGTTGAGGACTCCTGGCCTTTTCTCTATCCTCTTTGTATGCCCATTGTCATGATGTTGGAATTCTATGGGGGTAGCTTCTCTTATTATGTAGTAGATGAATCTCACAGAAAACACTCTTCTTCTTATTTTTTTAATGATATATATATTTTTAATCTTTTGGATTCTAGATTTTGTATAGTCAAATAAATCATTGGTAGACATGACATTGAAGCAGAGCAAGACTGTTGGGGAGGATGGAGGGCAGACTGTGGATGAATGTGTTCAAACTGAATGAGACACTTGAATAAAAAAAAGTTTGTCTTTATGAAACCTATCACCAAGTACAAGTATATACACCAGAAGAAGGCTGTAATTTAAAATTTAAGGAAATATTAGATAAGGATAAAATAGAATTTTATATCATAAATAAACAGATTATAAAAGTAACTTCAGTATGAATCAGAAAGTCCTACTGAAAAACACAATCAATAAAAATGCAGAGCTGTTGGGCCCAGTCCTTATGGATATGTCATAAACCACCTTCCACACCAATTGCTCATATTATGAATATATGTGTATATGTCCACAATTGCAGAAAACCTTGGCTTAAATCACTGAGAATTTTATCAGATGGAGGTATACATTTATATCACATGTAGCATGTTTAACATTTGCCAATTCATTCAGAAACAAATGTCTAATTTTTAAAATATGGACTAATGTTTTGTTGTTAACAACATCACTTTTCTCATTACATTTGTGCCTCTTCTTTAACACTGTTTTCTGAGCAATTGGTGTGGAAGGTGGTTTATGACATATCCATAAGGACTGGGCCCAACAGCTCTGCATTTTTATTGATTGTGTTTTTCAGTAGGACTTTCTGATTCATACTGAAGTTACTTTTATAATCTGTTGAGATTTATAGAGAATCCTCTGACATATATAAAATTTGAATTAAAAATTTAAGTGAATTATTGAATGAATAATGTTTTGTTACCAGTATCATTATTTACACCAAAAATTTATGGGTGTGTTCAAAGATTTCTCTTGGCAGAGGCATTAGGCAGCTTGATAAGAGCTCCAAGTTCCATCTGCCAGGTTACAAACTGTACTGAGGGATATTTTGCCAACTGAGAAAAGTTCAAATGAAAAAAATTTATAAATCAGTGAATCACTAAATTCATTACTGAAGTATAAAAACATTCAAATTATTTATAGTACTAGTATTGTTTTTGCAGAAATTTAAAATCAACAGTAAGCATGATTACATTGTAAAATAATAATGAAGAGAAAAATCAAATAGAACATAAGGTAAAATATTTCTCCCCACGGCATATAGACTTTGTCCTTCTTGACCTACTACAGGTGTTTTAGTATATAAGCAATCACTTGTACCAAGTAAGAGTTTGGAAAGTCAACCTAATTGCAATTAAAAGAAAATAGCAAGGACAAGCTTTTTAAATTATGGTTTGAGATACGTAAGGTAATAATTTGTGCTCTAACTTGATAGAGGAAGACTTTTGAGTCCCAAAATTAAAGGGCTGGAAAAAATTAAGCTAGGACTTATGAATCATTCAATATATTTAAAATATGTATAAATATATTTTATAATTATATTATTCCAAAAGTGGTAATTTTATTATCTAACTTGATTTTAAAAGGGCATTAGATGTTTTAAAATGAACTGCAATAATAAAATCAATTATTATATTTAGTTTATCCTTGTAAATTGAATGCAAAATATGGGTATTTTTTTTGTTTAGTTTCAGTTAAAAACAGACATACTAAGTAGTGAAGCATAAATATGCTATGAATTAGTTTTAAAATACACATCTCTATAAATCATGGGTATAATCCATATTGCAGTTTATTTTTATTTGGGTGTGTGCAATCATGTGCATATGTGTACACATGACTAACAACTATATTCAAGAACATATTTAGAATCACACAAAATTGGGTAGAAAGTACATAGATTACTTGTCCCTCTACCCCACACATACACAGACTCTGTATTAACAAACTATCCTTTAGTTATAATCAATGAATTTGTATTGACACAGTAGTATCACCTAAGGTCCATACTTATATGAAGATGTGATTCAGATATTTTGCTGTGTCCACAGTGACTGCCCTTGGGGGTAAGGGGCAACAAGACACACAGTCAACTACTCACACCCTGAGAGTCATGTGAGAAGCAGAAACAGATCTGTTTATTATAGTAATTGGGAGAGTCTTCATACTCTCATCCCATATCCACTAGGTCTATCTAGTCCCAAGCAGTGGGTATCAGGCATTGGCTGCTCTGGTCACCTGTTTTGTATTTGCAGGTGTCAGGCAGGTTTTGGGGTTAGAAATGCAGAAATAGCTGCTGAATATTCATGGGCCATTGCAGACTGCTAGGCAGAATATACTGACTCACTCCTGCTATAAATTGCCTTTTATAGGTATATAAAATGTATAATGACATGTCCGCATAGCAATATAAAGTGAAGTAGGTTATATTCTAGAAACAGATAAGGAGCCATAATCTTAGGGGGTATATTAGTAAGGTTTCTCTAGGGTCACAGAAATTATGAAATGTGCCCTTCTAGAGATAGAGACAGAGATAGAGATAGAGATGGAGATGGAGATGGAGATGGAGATGGAGATGGAGATGGAGATGGAGATGGAGATGGAGATGGAGATGGAGATGATATAGATATAGATGATATAGATATATAGATAAATAGAGATAGATTTGTGGAGATATGCAGATACAGTTATAGATAATATAGATATAGATTGATAGAGATAGATTAAATACTACTATAGACAAAGATTTAAATTACATATAGAGATAGAGCTACAGATTAGATATGATTAGGTATAAGAATACAGATGGTATATTTATATAAAGACAGAGAGATAGAAGTATAGATAGAGATAGGTATATATAGACAGATAGGAAGGAAGGCACAAGGAAGAAAGGAAGAGAATTTATTGGAATGACTTACAGGCTATCATATAATTAATGCAGTAATTGCCAGCTGTAAATGGAAAGTTCCATAAGCCTGGGTGTCTAAGATGGTGTTCTGTATATGAAGAAATCCTGAAGATACAGGATCCAATGCCAATGAAGGATGTGCTTCCAATGCAAGAAAAAAAAGGCAAGGAAAAATAAACATTCCTTCATACATTATTCCCATTTAGGCTTTCAGCAATTATGGTAAAGTCTTATTTCTTTCTGCTTCACCATCAATATCACAACATCCTCAATCTCTGCATTGTAGTTTATTCCAGGTATAATCAAATTGATGATCAAGGATAGCCACCACAGGGGGAAAACGGGAAAGGACAACCTACAAAGGTTTTCCTTGGAGTCATACACTAACCAGCAATTCCTCCCATCCTAAACATTTTACATTGTCTCCAAATGAAACCAACAGCTAAGGATAGAGTATTCAAACACTTGAATTATGGGAGTAATTTTACATTCAATCTACAGTAGTCAATTTTTCATATTGTTTTTTTTTAATTAGTAAGATCCATTTCAGCTATTTCTATTTCTTTTCCTTGTCAGAGAGCTTATGCATGAATGTTTCTGCAGACTATTCTAGTGTCAAGTATGACTGTATTGATCTATTTATGAACTAAAGAATACCATTTTTAAACTTTGTTGTAAGACCCATAGGCAGATCATTTTCACAGACCTAGGCGTTTAATTCATTCGGTAATTCCAAATGAGAATATTCATTAAATTATAAGAGAATTTTGCTTTATAAGACACTGTCTAATAATCTTCCAAACTGGTTCTACATTTTGAAATTCACATGAGCAATACATTTTAAAAACTATTTTTCTACAGATTTTTTTCTAATTTAAAATTATCAGTTCTTAGAATATAGGATATATTTTCTAGTGCACTGGTACTCAATGTTATTGTAATTTGTATTTCACTAAGGATACATGGTGTAGAGCATATTTTCACATGCCTACTTGAAACTGTAAACATTGTTTCATGAAGAATATGGCAGGCTCTGTATGACATTTTACAATCAGACTGCTTATTTGGCATAACATCTGATATAATTGCATACAATACAATTAAATATACCTTTGTTTCCCCATTCAGAATCATTCCTTCTCATTCTCTGGAGGTTTTTCTTCTCTTTGAAATGAATTAATGTGTTGCCATCCTAAACTCTGTATTTTTGGATGTTGTTATTGATCTGACTTTTCTGAGATGTCTATCCTCTTCTATTGGCTTACTTTTTTTTTTTTTTGCCAATAGCCCACTGTCTATATATATATATATATATATATATATATATATATATATATATAACATGTGACTGTGTTTTGTTTTTCTCCTTCAATATTTCATTGACTATTCTGGGTCTATTTCCCCTCTATTAACTTTATATCCAATTTCCTTACATCTGGCAAGTAATGGATCGGAATTTTTATTGGCATTGTATTGACTCACTGTAGTAAGTTGGTAATCTGCGTTGGCAGTATTGAGTCTTCCTCTCCTTTAACGTGAACAATTTCTCTAATCATTAGTTTATCGATTTGTTTCATCCATGTTTCATAGCTTTCCTTACATAAACATATGTAATTTACTACATATATAAAAATACTTCATTTGTTTTTAATAATTTTATGTTTGTTTTATTTGCTACCAACATTTTTAACCATGAACCCTATTGTAACACCTGTGAAGCATTCAAAAGATGATCAAATATTAAGACCATGGAGAAAATTTTAACAAATTGAAAAAGTAGCCACTTTATCACCATTTTCTCTGGTCAGAATGAAAACGTCTGTTTTTCAAGTAGTGACAGAAAGGTGCACATGAGAACAATTCAATAGTTTGTCCATGGCAACCATATGGCAAGGACTAAAACAAATTGGAAACAGTCATTATATCAATATGGTTTGCTGAAGGACCAAGCATTAGTTATTAGGCACTTATTTTACAAAGAAAAAATGAATATCTTCATACAAAACATAAATGCTATCATATCAAAAATAGACTTAACAAGTTAAAACTGTACTTTCATAAAATATAATTAAAAGAGAAACTAACTTCTGACACACACAGAAAAACACAAGGATGAAAACATGCAAATTAGGAATCAGGTATGAAGGTAGGAGTAATAAAGAAAAATTTCAAGTGTTAAAAATTATTTTTAAGAAATTTGAAATCCTTCATGAGGTTAGAGATTTGTTAAAAATTAAAGGCTGTCAGAACTCTTAAAGTTATTCATGAAATCTCTAAAGACCAATTATTATAAAATAATTATACACAGTGCCAAAAACTAAGTACCTAATAAAGATAATGTCCATAAAATTAGTTTATCTAATTTTAAATAAATAAAACATTCAAAGCCTATTCAAACTTTTCAGATTTTTTTTAAAGTTCAAATATATTTTTAGAGACCAGAAGTACATTGGTCTTATTTCACAGAAAATTAGGTATTTTGATAACAAAGAAGAATTATTTTAGATTGCAGAATATTTGATATTTGATGTGACACTGCAGAGCTTATATAAATCTAGTTAAATATGATTTATATATTCAGTAGATAGAAAATGCAAATACAATTGATCCATGTAAAATACAAGGGAATACTTCAAAGTCATACCCTAGAAGAGTGCTTGCATGGTAAATGTGCAGGAAGCATATTGAAATACATTTATGAAGATATGACACGAGAATATACATAAGAAAGTTTTAATTATGAGAATATTCATAGCACCATTGAGGAAAAGGGCTAAAAACTATGAAAATTAACATGGCACCAATAACAGCGCTAAATGTGTAAGCTTCTGTGACATAAAATAATAAAAATTAAAGAAGACTGCTGCCGCTCATATGAGGAAATGTTGTACAAACATAGGTGTGAGCAAAACTATATCCAAATGAAGATTTAATTCTGTAATAAAAATGTGTTCTGAATCCGAAATTACTGAAGAAGGGGTGATTGAATTGAAGAGAGATTAGATCTCATTATATTCTACATTGTGATTGTTTTTCCACACATTGTTACCCTCACAATCACTCGTGGATCTAACCACTTCGCTTTACTCTTAAAAAGATGTTGTGCAGGAGAAAGTCAGTCTGAATATGCACATTCCACAAATCACAAACTTATGTTCAAGGAGTTACTAGATTTTGAGTAAGGCCACAGTATTCTTTCTAACTTAACTCATCTAGCATCCTGTTCCAATAATGCATGTATATCCCTTAACCAGTATAGTTGGGGTTAGGCATGTGACAGATATTTTTCGTGTATTGACTAGTTCCATACACATAATGAAATGACCTGGGTAAAGATATATTTCTGAATATGCAAATATTTCATGAAAAAATCTCTGAAAATAATCTTAT
Source organism: Apodemus agrarius (assembly GCA_964023405.1). NCBI lineage: Eukaryota > Metazoa > Chordata > Mammalia > Rodentia > Muridae > Apodemus > Apodemus agrarius. The sequence goes on from OZ030023.1 coordinate 45,516,161, forward strand.
AAATATATTATTTTAATTATATTATTATAAAACATATAGCTATAAGTTTATAAATTATAAAATATGTTATAATTTTCAAGGCATTGGCATGTGCATTTCAGTATGACATTTTTCAGTGTGTAGTCAAATTAGGACTAAAAATCCTCAGATTGTAGCATTTTGGACATTGGGTTGGGACATTAAGGCTAACAAAAAATATCAACAGAACAATTGATCCATTGATTTATACTCCTTGTTTTTTAGTTTTCTGATTTACACTCATCTCTCTGCTTCATGCTTGAGAATTTTTTAAAAGTGAGCTCTAGGATTTGAACCAGGGAATTTCAGTCTTAGACACACCCTTTACTATTTCTGAGTCATATTTCCGAACCCTTCTGTTCCTCTGTTTCTTCATCTATAAAGGTGAGGAAAATGTAGCATCTGTCTTTTAAGGCCATGGAGAATGTTAAAATGAGTGAATATTTATAAAGAGTTTTGAATGCTACAAGGCACACTATAAGTAAATGCTCAGTGAAACCACCCCACTAGACTGACTCTGCTCCATGGGTGGGAATACTGTAGATTTGAAATTGCCATGTGGCTATCTCTCTGTGCCATGGAAAAGAGTTAATAGCCAGAAGCATTTGGGCGAGTCCAAAGCTGCCATGCCTTCTCTCTGAGGATGCAGATAAGAGTCAAACAAGGCAGCCTGTGCTGACTTTAAAGAGAATGGGGTGGCATTGGATAGAAGTGAGTGAAATATGAAAGTTTAGGGTAAAGGGGAGGATTGTGAGACAGAAGAGGATAGTGTCTTTAATATGCATTACAGGTACCTCTAATAGGAACCAGATTTCAATCCCAGCTTTGAAATGTATTATGAGTATAAGATAAAAAAAATACCCATATGCCTCAATTGCCATATCTGCTTCAGGCAAAGATTTTAAGAGATGTCTCTTCCTGGCAGACAGAGACTTGTTTCTCAGATACTTGAAGAATACAAAATGTAAACGTTTCTCACTCCACCATCACTCCTCCATGTATGCTGTCAGAATTCAGCCTGTGCTGAGTCCAGACTGGCAGTTTGTGATACAGTCAATAGCATTGCTTTTGGGAGTGTTTGACAGTGGTTTTAATTAGGGTTTTTATTGCTATGAGGAGATATCATGCTACAAAGGGGGAAAAAAGCAAGTTTAGGAAAAAAAAGGGATAGAATTCAGATTATAATTCCATATCATATTTTATCATCAAAGGGACAGAAACACCAGCAGCTTAGGAACCTGGAGGCAAGAACTGATGCAGAGGCCATGAAGGAGTGGCTGCTTACTCGCTTCCTCTTCATGCCTTGCTTTGTTCCCATGCCCATCACTCCAGGGATGGCAGGAACCTACAATGGGATAGACCTCCCCATCCATCATTAATTAAGAAAATGCCATATAGACACACCTGTATAGACTAATATTATATAGACATGTTTTCAATCGAAGTTCCCTCCTCTCTGATGACTCTAGCTGGTGTCAAATTGACTTAAAACTGCCTGGCAAGACAACTAACAATTATAAATTTCATAAATTAATGATAAATAAATAAAATTCTATTTCATAGTTATTTCCAGTCAAATTCCCTTAACACATAGCCCTTTTTATTTTATTACTTGAGATATACAAGCTAATGTCTGTGGATAAATCTAACTTTTAGTTTCCTAAATATACATATCAATAAAGTTGAAGGTGTCTGAAATACACAACACCCCCCACATATTCACATATACACAAACGTGGGCATATATATATATATATATATATATATATACAAACATTAGCACATGCTTATATACTGAATAGCTTACTTGCACTGATTATTGCTAAAGTTACAAGTCATACTGTTGTATGTGCTCACCACAGATGAGCACACAGACACAGTTTATAGATAACTGATCATCCAGCTGGATGAGACTACACTGATGTATTCATAGCCTAAATGGAGCTACACTCATTAAGACCTAAGACCTTTGAAAGGTGAAATCTATATGCTGGTATCTCTTACTTCTGCAAAGTAAGGGGAGGTTCTAAAAAAACAAGCATTTCAATAGAAGCTAAAATAAGTACATACTAATGCAGGGGTGGGTTTCTTTGCAAGCAGATAGTTTGACAGAAGCAAAGTTAGCTGAGACATCTTGGACTGGGGGTCTAGAATAAAGTTGAGTAATTTTCTTTTGTTTGTTTGTTTTTTTTTCTTTAATTTTAATTTTAATTTTCTATATTCTTTGTTTACATTCCAAAGGCTTTCTCCTTTCCCAGTTTCCCCCTTATCATATGTCCCATAAGTCCTCTTCCCCCCACCCATTACCCAATCCCCCCCACACACACACACCATTTTTCTGTTCTGGTACTCTCCTATAAAACTGGATCCAGTTTTTTCCGGACCAGAGTCCTCTCCTTCCTTTTTCTTGGGAATCTTTTGATTTGCTAATTGTGCCTTGAGTATTCAGAGCTTCTGGGCTCATTAATATCCACTTATCAGTGATTGCAATTCATGTGTATTCTTTTGTGATTGGGTTAACTCACTTAGGATGATTATTTCCAGATCCAACCATTTGCCTACAAATTGCATGAATTCATTATTTTTAATTGCTGAGTTGTATTCCATTGTATAAATATACCACATTCTCTTTATCCATTCCTTCTTTGAGGGACATCTGGGCTCCTTCCAGCTTCTGGCTATTATAAATAAGGCTGATATGAACATAGTGGAGCGTGTGTCTTTATTGCATGCAGGGGAATCCTCTGGGTATATATGCCCAGGAGTGGTATGACAGGGTCCTCTGGAAGTGTCATGCCCAATTTTCTGAGGAACCACCAGACTGATTTCCTAAAGGATTCTATATCAAGAAGATACAATTCTATTTAAGGGGTTTGCAACCCCATAGGACAAACAACAATATCAACCAAACAGACCCTCCAGAGTTGCCAGGGACTAAACCACTGACCAAAGAGTACACATGGAGGGACCCATGGCTCCAGCTGCATGTTTAACATAGGATGCCTTGTTGGTCATCAACTGGAGGAGAGGCCCTCAGTCTTATGAAAGTTTAATGCCCCATTATAGGGGAATGTCAGGTTGGGAGATAAGAGTGGGTGTGTGGTTGGGGAAGCACACTCATAAAATCAGAGGAAGGGGGTTTCCAGAGGGGAAACCAGAAGTAGACATAACTTGAAGTGTAAATAAGTAAAATATTCAATAAAAATCCTATTTAAACCTGAAATAGCCTCAGCAACAGTCCAATATGGGGGAACCTCTTCACTGTCTTGATCTGTCAGGAAAGTACTCAATGAAGATAGAACTGTTATTTCTCTGTGGGTTCACAATTCTACTTTTCTACACTTCAAGAATTTCCAGAATCCTTCTTATTAATAATTGAAATAGTTACAAGATCTGAAATTCAGGCCACAAACATCATAGCATTAATTTATTATTTATTAGGGTTTTACTGGTTAGTTACTTCATTGGTTTTATAGGTTTGTGTCAGACAGTGACTCAATAGACACCAGGTTAGCCTCTGTGTCCAACTGTTAAGATTACAGGCATATATAACTTTGCCTGGTACTTATAACTTCTATTAGAATGAGCCTTTATTGCATCATTCTGCATAACATCTTGGTGCACACCAACTGCACTATTCTATATATCTATTCACTACTTTGAATACCTGGATTAAAGATTATTTCACCCAAGTTATGTGTCAAATTCCTTGACAAGATGGCAATTCATAGTGAACAAATTACTTATATAATTCATATTCTATAAGTTTCTCTTATAGTTTCTGTTTATAGTTCTCTAGTCCATAATGAATTCCTTGATTTTTTGCTTTAATATGTTTTACAGATTAACAAATGTAATAGTTAATCATAACTGTTAACTTGACTAGATTTGTTATTTCCATGCAGATATACTTATGAGCATATCTATTATGGTACTAAAATGAAAAGAAAAAAGAAAGAAGAAAGAAAGAGAGGATGGCCTAACTACTTTTAACATATGGAGAAGAATTTTACTGTAGAGGGAAGACTCTAGACTAAAGATGGCTGGTACAATAAACCAGACCATGGCAAGAGCAGGAGAGGGAGAGTAAGAGAGAAGTTGCTGAAAAGGAGAGGATGCCTGGGCCAAGAGATCTAGAAATAGACATAGACAATATAGCTGTTATATAGGTATCAGGCTAGGGAGAGGGAAGCAGAATTTCAGCCCCTGGGATATAGAAGGTCATGGTAGGGTGTGAGATGAGGAGAACTGACACAGCACCACAGGTACTGAATGAGACTTGTCCCAGGTTCTTTGAGACCTAACGTTCCAGAATCTTTATTGATACTTCATGATATGAGGGAATGTAAAGTTTTCTAAGACTTCTTCCTGCTGATATTGGGCATTGTTGTTGGGGACCCAAGAAACCTGAAATGCAGGTCAAGGCCAGGGAGAGAGAAAGGAGGTGGGGGAGTGCAGGTGGTATCACTAGCTGTCCAAGCTCTGTAGGGGTATGTAGGGCTAGGGAAGTGGAGGCCTTAATGGAGCAGTCTGTGAGCCTGGATTACCTGGAGAGAGCTGCTTTGGAGCCATCCAGGATGCAAAGGCTCAGGAAGGCTGGAAATTCTATCAGAAGGATCTAGGCCTGGCATGCTTGAATTAAAAAAAAAAAAAAAAAACAAAGACAAAGAGGATAGGGAAATGTTTCTATGAATTTGAGCAGAACTTAGAAATGTTTAAAGCTCATATATTATTTAGTATAAATTTGTATATATTTATATATTATAATATATAGTAAACATATGCATGTTTGTTCTTTATTTAAATTTCTTTATTAGTATATGTTGTAGCAAATTAAGACTACCCATGAATAGAAATTTTAGTTCTAAACCTTTTGTTATAAGTTTTAAGCTAATGTTTTTTCTCATAGATTTTTATAGATTATTTATTCATACCTAATACATTTGCAAATCCATAGTTAGAGAACATTGACCCAATAATATTGAAAATATTTCTTGTAAACAGTGTATAGAGAAATTAAAGAGATAAAATATTTTCAAGAGTGATAAATTAAAAACACTTAGGGAAATAGAGCGTTAACTCCAAGGTTGGGGGGGGGGTGACAATAAGGAAAGGGCCATAGGCTCAGGAGTGCATAGAGTGGCTGGGGTCTCAGCAGCTGCATCTAGAGGGAGATGAGGAAGTTCCTGGAAAGAGCTGAGAGAGGCAAGGAGGGATCGGAGGAGATAAGTGTAATGGGGACACAAGTTTCAATCTGGGGGAGACACAGTTCAAATCACAAAGGAAAAGCATTCCTTTTCCATAGGACAGGGGCCTGGTAGGTTGAGAGAAGTGTGCTAGCACATCGCTGTGATTTTTGTAGTAAAACCAGAGAAAGTTGGCAGTGTCATGGTGACATTTACCTACTAGAGAAAGAGAAATAAGTGTAAAGCAGCTAGAAGAGAAGAAGCAGAAGTGATGGCTTGGGGAAGGCATTGAATAGATATGGGAAAAGGAAAGATTCCAAAGAGAGAGAGGAGTAAGTGTCTTAGTAAGTGGAGGGTTGCTCACATCATTGGACCACAGGATATGGAAGGAAGACACGCTCATAGTGGTTATTCTAGAAATACCCAGATGGTGGGCATCCTGAAGGTTGTATGTAGTCGGGACATGACCATGTGTTTAGTGCCCTGAAATGTATAGCAGGCTTAAGGAGATTGGGAGAGGACACCAACCAAGAAGTTGAGAAGAGATGAATCCTTAGAGCCCATGGAGGGAAGAAGCAGCTGAAAAGACAAACTCTAAAATTTAGAATCAAATATGGTTGCTGTCAGAAGCTAGCAGAAACAAAAAATGTCTTCATATCTTAGCAAAGTCAAAATAGCAGCTTGGTTACAAACAGCTGAGTCTCTTGTAGCAAGGAACTCCTTTATGCCACTCTCTGAATTTTGACCCCAGATAGATGAAAAATGAAATAAAAGGACTCTTCCAAAAGTATGGAGAAAAGTTTTTTGCAGATACAGACCAAGAGGGGTGGTATGGGCCAAGAAACTGGCCAAGAGTGCAGTGTAGCCAAAATGGCTGTTATGTAGGCATCAAGCTCAGGAAGGAAAGATGAAACACAACCTTGATAGCTTGAAAATGCATTTACCAGGGAAGAGGAGACCTGTTGAGCTATATTACACTTATTACTTACTGTTGAGAATTTTGCAAAAATTATTCTATAATTTGACAGTCTATGTAACTATTTTACTGAGGCAATAATAAAATGAATGTGTGTATAATACATAGTATGCAATAGATTGATTTAGATGACAAAATTCCATTCAGCGGGCTAGATATTTAAGCTAATATTTTAATATCAGAGTAAGTAGAATTATGTTAATTAATTGAAACATCATTTTATGAATATTTAAAAGGTGACTAGTCTGTGTTTTTTCTGCTATTTATGATTTCTATAGTAATTCATGTGCAACTTGACTAAACAATACAACCCTTTTTTCAATGAATTGTGACTTAAAATTATTTTATTAGTTAAAACAACTTTCATTATTTTTCCATGATAAAAGTAAATATAAAAACAATGTAATATAAATGTAGCATAAAAATTGGTTCAATCTTGAAAATATAACTGGTTAGAGGATCAATTTAATTTGAAGCTTAATCCTAACTGAGCTGAATTTGTATCTCTGAAATGATAGAACATTGAGAAACAGTGTTTAATCAATCAATTCAAACCTGGTTTATTCCTTTTTTCTTAACTATTGTTCATCAGATCAAAGAGACTTGGTATGTCTTTGATTAAAGAGAGAATAGCTCTTCACTGATAACTAGTTTACCTTTTGAAGATTTTTTTTAAAACATGTAATTGAATATTTTAAGAAATCTAGATGTCAAGTATTAATTCTTCATAAGAATACCCTTAAAGTATAAGTATCATTAAAACATATAAGAATAGGAATATGATGCTAAACCTTCTTAAATCAAAAAGCTCATATGTATATTTCAAATTATAATAAAATAAATTATTTAATTAGCTTGGCTTAAGAAATACCGATTTTAGTAGTCAAGCAATATTTTCTTTACACAAAAATTTCTTTCCTAATATTTGTAGATACTTTCATTACCTTAAAATGTTGCATCTCCAAATATTTAGAAAATCAATATGTAGAATACAAGCTTCAACTTATGATCATATGTTTCTATAAATAAAATCTGCTAAACTCATGTTTAGCTGTATACAGCATTTTTACTGTATTCAGTACCTACGTTCCATACTTGTCCATATGTTATCTGTGAATAAAATAGTTTTTAAAAGGTAGCACATTTCTTGCCAAAAATAACAAAGCTTCTGCCTATGGTTTACAAAATAACTATTTTGACACACTCCTGCTTTGCTCTAGCTAACACACCAACACCATTATTATAATCATACAATTATTTATGCGCTATATCTCTAGTTCATCAGCTTTTAAAAATATGTGAAATTGGTATTTGTACTTATGGAACTGATTACATTATTCCACAATCTACTGCATCAAGTTCATAATAGAGTCTATTTTTGTAGAGAAAACACACCACTTCATTTTAACCAGAATAATTCTGAGAGATGTTTCCATGGATCTGCAGTTTTTAAAACAAATATAATTCTAATCAAATAGCACTTTGGTATATATCTTGAATGCTTTTTATACTTTTCATTAAAGCAGTTTACATGAGTTTTAATAATAATATGATAGTGTATTTCTGAAATTATTATACTTCCTCCAGTGTTATTTTCATCCTTATTAACACATATCTCTTACTTCAGTTTTATCCCGAGTCTTTGAATTTAAAAGACTCTGGGCAACCTACAGAAAATAAGAAACTGGCAGGTTGTTGTGATAAATATTATTTGGGAGTTTTATACTACTTTATATCATCTAGTTCCTGGGAAAGGGGAAAGCCTTTGGAATGTAAACAAAGAATATAGAAAATAAAATTAAAAAATTATGAAAATTTAAAGAAAGACACAAATCCTTTATGTTTATAATAAGCAGTTAAAGCACTAGAGCTGGGCAGATGTGTAGCCTCCATGCTATTTTGTCTGTTTTGCTTTCAATAATACTGAGAAATCACTTTTAATGTTCTGCCTGGGCTGTGCCTTCCCCAATTGGCTGGCTCTAATTGTTTTGCTCTCAAGATCCACCTACCCCATGGCATCCTCTTCCTACTCCTCTGTCTCCTTCCTTAGACTCCAAGTCCAAGAACTGAAGCCTCTCTTTAGCCAAGCTATAAGCTATAGCCACCTTTATTCAACCAATCATTTTAAATTAAGGAGTAAGATTTGCACAAAAAATGCTGGCAACTAAAACTAATAAAAAACATATAGCAAGAGAGGTCAAAGTTCTTATAGAGAACTTTAAATCTGTTGTGCCAAATGCACATATAATTAAACTGTTTTCTAAACTTCTATGTTATCTGAGAGTCCTCTTTTATCAGTAGGCAAAGGAAAAATTCAGAACACAAAAGCAGACAAATTATGAGAATAAGTGACTTTAAAGTGCTTAGCCTAAGTAGGTCTATTTCACCCTATTAAGATCCTAGAAAACATATCAGAAGAGGGGTAGAAGAACTGAGGGAGGTGTCTTAGTTAGGGTTTTACTGTTGTGAACAGACACCATGACCAGTGCAAGTTTTATAAAAGAAAATATTTAATTTGGATTGACTTACAGACTCAGAGGTTCAGTCTATTATCATCAAGGCAGAAACATGGCAGCATCCAGGTAGATATGGTGCAGGAGGAGATGAGAGTTTGTATCTTCATCTGAATGCTGCTAGTAGAAGACTGACTTTCAGGCAGCCAGAGTGAGGGTCTTAAGCCCACGCCCACAGTGACACACCTACTCCAACAAGGCCACACCTCCTAATAGGGTCACTTCCTGGGCCAATCATATACGAACCATCACATTCCACTCCCTGGCCCCCATAGGCTTGTTCAAACATGAGTCTATGGGGGCCATACTTAAACATAACATAATGAAAAATACATGTAGTCCAACTTCAAAAGTCCCTGCAGTCTATAGCATTCTCAACAGTGTTAAAAGTCCAAAGTTCAAGGTCTCTTTTGAGATTCATCCAATCACTTAACTGCAATCCCCCAAGCAAGACAGGAAACCACCTGGGAAAAGTCCAAACTCTGCATCTCCATATCTGATGGCAAAGCAGTCTTCAGATATCCAACTCCTTTTTCATCTTTGTTGACTTCAAAAAGGTTCTTTCTCCTGGGCTTGTTCCACTCCCTGTTAGCAGCTTTCCTTGTCAGGCATCCAGTGGCTCTGGCATCTTTAACATCTTGGGTAGTCAAAGTCAATTTCAGCTTCACAGCTTCTTGTTCCAATGTCTGAGATCCATACATGATCTTCTGTCAGAAAATTTTGAGAAACAAAAATAAGAACTTATGGCTTCACTGGATAAAATGTGGTCACTTTTGGATTATGGACAATATATTTAATATACTGAACAGTTATCTCAGAAAAGACATAAGGGTAGTTGGGTCCAATTGAACTTCTATAACTTACCAGAGCTGTGATTAAGGGGACACTTGGTGTCTAAGCTGAATGAGGATCTTGACTACTGGTAACTTTTTTGTTGCTTTGTTTATTTTTTTTCAAAAAAAAGTTCTTTTCATACAATATATGCTAATCACAGTTTTCCTTTCCCCCCTCTTCACAGAAACTCATAACCCATCCAACTCCATACCATTTCTTTCTCTTTCTCTTTAGAAAGCAGAATCAAACAAACAAATAATTATAAAACTAGTGGAAAAAACAAGTTAAAAACATATAGAAAATACAACAAAACTGATGATACAAAATTAGAAGCCATAATATACAAGCAAAAGGCCAAGGAGGCAACAAGTACCCGAACAAAGCAACATGATTCAAAACATTTCTACAAGAACATCGCAGTGTTCATCTGTGTTGGCCATCTACCTCAGGGCTTGGGGCCTCCCTTGTATGTCATTAAATTATCCCTAGATACTCCATAAGAGAGAAATAATTCTACCTTTGAAAGCACACGACAGTTAGAGATAGTTTTTGCATTAGATGGCCATCTTGCCAAAAGCAATATAAAGATTCAACGCAATCCCATCAAAATCCCAACTCAGTTCTTCATAGAGTTAGAAAGAGCAATTCTCAAATTTATCTGGAATAACAAAAAACGCAGGAAGACTAAAATTATTCTCAACAGTAAAAGAACTTCTGCAGGAATCAGTATCATGGACCACAAGCAATACTACAGAGCAATGGTGTTCAAAACTGCATGGTAATTGTACAGTGACAGGCAGGTGGATCGGATCAATTGAATAAGATTGAAGACCCAGAAATGAACCCGCACACCTACGGCCACTTGATCTTTGACAAGGGGGCCTGAAAACATCCAGTGGAGAAAAGATAGCCTTTCAACAAATGGTGCTGTTTCAATTGGAGATCAGCATGCAGAAGAATGCGTATTGATCCATTCTTATTTCCTTGTACTAATCTCAACTCCAATTGGAACAAGGACCTCCACATAAAGCCAGATACGCTGAAACTAAAAGAAAAGAAAATGGGGAAGACCGTTGAGGATATGGGCACAGAGGGAAAGTTCCTGAACAGACCACCAATAACTTATGCTCTAAGATCAAGAATTGACAAATGGGACCTCATAAAATTACAAAGTTTCTGTAAGGCAAAGGACACTGTCAAAAGGACAAGTTGGCAACCAACAAATTGGGAAAAGATCTTCACCAACCCTACACCTGACAGAGGGCTAATATCCAATATATACAAAGAACTCAAGAAAGTTTTGCATTAGAAATGGGTGCTTGAGTCTATTTCCCCTTCTTAGTGATGGTACTCTTGTTGGTTGAACCTGTGAAGATCCCATGCATGCTGACACAGTCTCTGTGAGTTCTTAGTTACATCAATCCTGCCGTGTCTGATTGACACTATTTCTCTGGAGTCATTTATTCCTCTGGATCATAAAATCCCTTCTCCTTCTTTATCCCCTTTAGAAGGAGTGTGATGGTTTGTATATGATTGGCCCAGGAAATGACCCTATTTGGAGGTGTGGCCTTGTTGGAGTAGGTGTGTCACTGTGGGTGTGGGCTTAAGACCCTCACCCTGGCTGCCTGGAAGTCAGTCTTCTACTAGCAGCCTTCAGATGAAGATGCAAACTCTCATCTCCTCCTGCATCATATCTGCCTGGATGCTGCCATGTTTCTGCCTTGATGATAATGGACTGACATCTGAGCCTGTAAGTCAACCCCAATTAAATGTTGCCTTTTATAAAACTTGCATTGGTCATGGTGTGTGTTCACAGAGGTAAAACCCTAAGACCGAAGTTGGTACCAGGTGTGGGGTATTGCTGTGATAGGCATGACCATGTTTTTGTTTGGAAGAATGTGGATTTTGGGTCTTTGAATTTGGAAAGCCATGAAATGCTTAATTAAGTGGGGCTTAATGGGTCAGCTTAGTAGGATTATGGAAGACAGTGGTGCTGAGGGTCATTTGAACTGTGTAGGCCTGATGGCCCAAGATGTTTCAGTGGAGAAGGACTTTAATATGTGGCTGAGAGTCTGTTTTTGTGATGTTTTGGTGAAGAACACAGCTACTTTTTGCCATTTTCTGAAGAGACTGCCTAGGGCTAAGGTAAAAAGAGATTTATATTAACTTCATCTGCAAAAGAAGTCTCAAAAAAGCCCAACAAAGACTTTGTTCTCTGGTTAAGTCTGATGAAGAGAATTTTGAACAAACACAGCAAGCTGAGAAAGGAAAAGTACAAAATATATAATTTGAGCATTAAAGGGATTCCAGGAACTGAAATGAAGCTGAAACAAAGGATATTAAATTGAATTAAGGGAGTGGTGATTTGGGGCAAGATTGTACCCAGCTAAATTTAGGTCCAGGCTTAGTAGTACAAATCTTTAATCCCAGGAAGCAAACATAAGCAGATCTCTGAGTTCAAGGCTAGCTTAGAACAGAGCAAATTCTAGGTGAAGAAAAACTTAAATCCAGGCTTGGTGGACCATACATTTAATCTCAGTGCTTAGGAGACAGGCATGCAGATCTCTTGAGTTCAAAGTCAGTCTATGGATTAAGATTCAGGACAGCCAATTTAAGCAGTGAAGGAGCTTGTAAAAATGAAGCTAGTGATAGTGTAATAGAACAAGTGGGCCAAAGTTCCAGCTCCTGCAAGCAGCAGAACTCAGAAGCTTCCCATATGTCTCTGACTTTATATTCAAGATGAGAAGGAGACAACTGGGACAATTGATTCTGATTAGCTGGAGCTAAGAAATTAATGGTGATTAAGAAAAGACAAGCACCACTGAGATATAATCTTCTGAGAAGTGTTTTCTGAGAGCACAAAGAAGCTGTATCCAGAGATATTCAAGGTTGTACCTCATGCTGCAGCTGTATTTGGTAATGTGTAAGAATCATCCAGGTAGTACTAATTTTGAAGGCATGAAGGCATCATGAAGAACAGCTGAGACTTGGTACTGTGAGAGGCCATGGAAGACCACTGGTGAAAGTATACCCTCAGTTGTAATTGACAGCCCAGGACTGAAGGGGTCATGCAAAGGAGTTGAGGCTTGGTACCATGAAGAGGGCCTATGAGAGGTTTTGGCGAAGCATAGTTGCAGTGGAAGACCCTAACATATTGGACATGCCAGTACCATGGGATGACCACCAAGAACAGCAGTGGCAGTTTCATTTCCCACAATAAATGTATTTTACAAGTATGGAATAATTATACAATATAACCTTTAAGGGATCATGTACTTCAGTGAATACAGGTTGTGTATAAAATAAAAGTGAAGTTAAGACTTACCATTCAAACTGTTTCAAATGTGAGTCACATTTATCCTCTGTGGAGTTTATTAGGGATTGAATACAATATAGTTTAAAGTCAATTATAGGCCTTATATTTTAACATTCTTTATAACTTGCTGTCTGCTTTTTACAAAAATCCAAACTTAACAAGGTCCAATCCTTATTAAGCTTCTTGAACTGAGGTGTAGAGTCATTTCAATCCATTAATACAACTGCTCTCACAAGATATCACATACAAAGACCTTCTAGGTCTGTCTGATCCAAAAGGAATAGAGACACAACCTTAGGCTGCAACATAGACATACCCTCAGTACACATGTTTAATCACAAACAATGACGGTAAATTAGTTTGTAAAAGAAAGCAGCCATGTTTGAAAGTGACATCTAATTGAGAGACAGATAACATGGTATGTCAGTGATAGATTTGTTAGAATAATTCACAGGAGAAACACTCAACTCTCAGTAGAAAGGACGGGACAACAATAGAACAGGCAGGGAGAGTCAGTGAGTTCCACTGAGTTCAGTTAAGTGTAGAATAGTCGAGTTGGTGCAGTTAGTAGAGCTCAGAGGTAATGTTGCTAAGCAGATCAACTCAGTGAGAAGATAAGTATAGCAAGTTTGAATCAGTCAGCATAAGAGGAGTTAGACCCAGAAGAGCTGAGTTGAACCATCCAGCCAAATTTCCGAAAGTGCTAGTAAGAGTGAACTTATTTAGCAGTAAGCCTCTGAGCCAACAATTACATCTGATGAATAAAAGCTACTTTTACACTGTGGACTATTTATTCCATACACTGTCTTCCATAAACTTAATAAGATGTTTTGAAAAAAATAGTTATTGTTGACTGTGTGATGACTGACTAAACATTAATTGCAAATAAAACATACAAGATTCTGAGGTATTTCTGGGAGGTCTAGCCTGGTCTCTATTGTGCAACTGCATTGCTGCCTCTGTTGTAGATTCTCTACACATCATCACCAACAAATGCTGCCTGAACCGCCTCACCTCAGAATTAGGACTATTTTGTAAGGAATTGGTATACAAAGCTTTCTACATTTGTAAGAACATAATGATTTGATAACAGAAAGCAAACACTTAACATTTTCACACTCTCAGCCCCAAGCATGTAAGCATCAAATTAGTCTATTATTGGAGTAGACTGTAGTACAATGTTTTATTTTTAAAACTGTTGTTTGAGTTGCTGACTTGAGTTTCATGAATAATTGTTAAATGAATTTTGGCTTGAGGCTAGAATAGAATTTCAAAACTTTCAGAAATCGTCCTAAACAACCTTTTGTACTTTTGTATGATTAATAATGAGCTTGTGCCTTGGTTAATTTCATAATAAATTTTGCATAATTCAATACAAGCAAGTAGAAAAAGGAATATAAATAGGTGACAGATTGAAGTCATTATTAGAATTAATAACTAATATTTTTGTCTTCATAATTATATTGTTGACTTACCTATCTCAGATACTTGCATCCCTTTTTCAATTTTCATTTTTCTTGGATTATTTATTTGGTTATTTATCATGTATTTATTTGCTGATTTAACTTTACATCACAGCAGCTATAGAACATTCTGGTGAAGTCTGTGTCTAAAGACTCCCATTAAATTATGACTTTAATAAAAATTGCTATCTTCACAGTGCATTTAGTGTAAGATATTTTTTCTTTTTGTTCATATATGTCCTTGGTAATAGGAACTTGAAAATAAGACTTGGCTTTAGTGTTTATTCACGTTATTCTAAGGCAAATTTTATTTAACTTAATTTTATATTTCTTCAGTAAAAGATATACATAGGATATTATAATTCACACTTCATCGGCAAAGTAAAACCATTCAGTTAACAGCAATCTATGATACAGTCAGGTTCTAAGCATTAATCATTCACTAGGGTGATTTAGTACATATATGTAGGATTACAAATAGAGTTCGGGTACTGGGTACATCAATCAGTTGCTAAAGAACCCTTTGTTCAGCCAGAAAGACCTTAGTTCAAATCTCCAGAATGCATGAACAAAATTAAATATGGCAGCTTGTAAGTTTGTGCTTGTTGCTGCATTGGGGGTTATGAAAACAGATATTTGAAACTCATTGGCTATACAACACATGTACTCCCCACATACATAGTCAAACACATGCACACATACACTCATGAGTACACACACACATATTCTCACACACATATTTTTAAAACAAAAGGGACGGAAAAAAGACATAGTATAACTTAGGCTTTTATGTCATTGATAGTTGAGGAAATATCTTTCTTTTTAAATCAAAGTGACTCCTTCCAATAGGATAGGCCTCATGAATTGGACTGTGCTTACTTGCTGTGTTAACTTGCAGAAAGACCTGGGTATTTGTCATAATTTTGAGCAAACAATGCTCATGTTTCTAAACTATCTTTTAGAGAAAATCAGTCTTTTGACAAAACTTTTTCCTTACTATTTTAAGCTGATTTTCTTTCTCATAACTTTTAACAGATTGCACATGTAAATTATATCTCTGGTACTTTCAGCTTCAAATTTATTCACATCCTGAAACACTGGCTGGAAGTTAAGCATCACTAATGACAGCAGCAGTGGTAGACCATCAGGTGCTAATGATTACCTCTTCTTTTTTTTTAAACCAAAAATATTAGCAAGATTATGGAATTATCTGCAGACTTTTGTTCTTCCAAATTTTGTTTTTCCTTTCCTCTATCAACCAAGGCCCATCTGTGGATTCCAACTCTGTCTAATGGATATGAGAAAGAAGCAGGTGTGAATGTGTAGACTGGAAACGAAGGGAATGGAAGATTGATGTGCAGGCTTGTTTTTGTATACCTGCCCAAAAGCTGAGGGATGAGTGTAATCTAATGATCATAAATAATAAACACTCTCATCAGCTGGGAAGGGAGAGGGAATGGGGCAGTCTCCATCAGAGGGAGGAAACCCAGCTGTTGCTGCTTCCACTGCACAGAATTACAGCTAAGCCTTTCCAACCCATCTCTGAACTGGGAAGGAGAGGGAGTAGCTGTCCCTTCCAGAAAAGATTCCTCACTAAATCACATTAACTCTAGTGTTTTCTTCTTTCCAGATCTGTGTAGGAACTCAAAGGACCAATACTGTACAAAGAAAAAAACACTGCTGAGAAATTCAACAAAACTTCTTCCACTCTCTTTTAAAATATTCAATAATTTTAACGGATTTTCTCTTTTCAAATTGCAAAGAGATGCAAAACTCAAGCTTTGATTTTCTTTCCAAGTTATTAACAGTCTCAGACAGATTATTATTTAAATATTTATATTGTGTTTATTGCTGCTCATTATGACTATCAAATATAATAATATTCATCTGGTATTATAAAATATTGTGTTTAGTTAGTATCTTACAAAGCCCTTAAAAACAACTCTCAAGTATATTTATTTCTATTTTCTCTATAACAGGTAGTGGAAGGAGGCAAGACATGTATTACTACAACCAGTTAATAACAAGCAAAGAGAAAAATCATGCAGGTAATTAAAGAGTGACTAAACTACATATAAATTAACTTTCCTGATCCATCAGTCTTTCCTGCTATATTTCACTTGATTTGTGATAGATAGGTTTCTCAATAAATACTTAGCCTTCACTGTATTAAGCTCTTATTTTTCCTTTAAAAATAACAGTCTGATTTTTTCACAGATAAAGATCTGAGGAAAGAGCTCTACCCTATAATTCATACTTAACATTTACATATTCATGAGCACTTCATTGAGAAGTGATAACCTGTTTCTGCTTTCAAATGAAATTCAATTTCCAAGCTGACTGTGAACAAACACTTGAAATGCATTATAATTAACAATACGTTAACTTGTTCGAAAGCATTCATTTATATGTCTTTTGGTATGCTACTGAAAACAGTGTTCAATAAGCTACAATAAAAACACATTTGTTATAAAAATCACTTGAACTAAGCACATCATTTCAGGACACCAATAATCTCCTTAAATTGTGGCTTCACCTAATTACTAGGTTACTAGAGCATAAACAATATAGATCTTATCTACATATATATGTATATATGTGTGTGCATATATATGTATATATATATGTATGTATGTATATATATATATATATATATATATATATATATGATACATGATATATATCCAGATCAAAAGGGAACTATAACTTTGAAAAATCATTCAACCTCAAAAGAAAATCTTGGGTACTACTGCGATCTGTCTATGAGGTTTAAGTAAATTTGTGAAAGTCAGATTCCACTTTACACCATAAAGGAAACAGCCTAGAATCTAAGAGGACATATATTTCCTGTCTTCATTTCTAAATAAATGAAGCAAACTGTAGAACACTTTATCAGTTCAAAGAAACATGGCTTTCTACTAATTGAGTGTAGAGTACTTCTTTACATTGTTGTATTTTTGTTTCAGGAAGCTTTATTAGTTTCTTACCTTGGTATTATATATTTTTTTAAGTTGGTGAATTTCATACATGGGATTCTAGTTTTAAAATTAGAGTGAAAAATTTTTGTTTTAGACTTTTTGATTTCAAATAAACTCAACAATATTTACACCTTTAAAATGTACTCACTGATTATTTGCATACAGACAAACTAAAATTCTGAATAAATATATGTTTACATGAAAAGTGATATTTCCATGAATTATCTGTCTCGCACAAGACTTGGATACCCATATTTGTTACAATATAAGTGGAAACAATTGTTTGTGTATTACTACATTACTAATGGAATCCAGGATATAGCTCAGGTGGTAATGATCTTATGACAGTAGTAGGAACACCTGAGTTCTAATTCTGGCATGTACATCACAAGTCAGGCTGGATATCACACAGCTGCTGTCCCCATGCTGGTCAGTCAAAGACCGAAGGATAGTGGTCAATAAGCTTCATCTGGTAGGTAAGACCTAGGATCAGTGAGAGCCACTGACTCAAAACCTAAAGTGGAAAGCAATTGAGAAAGTTACACAGCATCCATCTTCCCAATATAGAAGAAAAGATACAAAGAAATCCTAAGTTTATTTCTTTTCTAATCCCTGTTGTTTGCAGAACTATACACTATAGACTCAGTTCTCTAATAATGTATACTAGGTCTGATTTTTATTTCATTAATAGCTTACCCCTATTTACATATTTTTGTTTACTTTTGTTCCTTCTTGTCTTTTTATTTCAAAGTTTTATATTCCATTTACATATTATTTCATTTTTTCCTCTCAGTGAGCATTATGCGTGTTTAAAATAGTTAATAAGAAGTATGGATACCAACACACAGGTCAGAGCAGAATTATTTAAGGTTAAAGCACTTAGTCATAGATTGCTGCCTGTTAACCTAAGAGAAAGCTCAGAGTCCTGCAATGATTTAGGGGACTACACATGTTGCTCACTTGGAAAAAAGAACATGTACATGAAAATTGCAAGTAGATACTGTGGTAATATAACATTTTCTCTGAATGAGAACTTCATTGAAATTGGTAAATCATATAAATTATTAGAGTGTCTGAGAACTACTCCAAATGAGTATTAGAAGAAATCATCACAATGAAAGCTATAATTATGTTAAAGGTATGGTAAAAATGTTATTTCCCAAAATGTGTGACCAAAAAGATAATGAAATCGGTTTTAATTACAATCTCAGTCTATATGGGCATGTTCTTTGTAAATATAATTCTCAAGATGAATGACATTTTTATAACATGATCCAACTAATACAAGCAGCCCAAATAAAAATGTCGTTATTATGACTTTAAGTGTAAATTTTATTTTTTATTGAATTGGGACCAAATAAAAGGTGTCTACTTAAATGAAGACTGTGTATTGCAGTTACAGTTTTCAAGAGAAATATTGCTTTTGCTTAATCTAAATTTATATATAAAAACCATTTGAAAATTAGATAATTATGATCATAAACTGTATACTTTAGTCCATGTGTAATTTCATAAAATTCATTACTCATTTTATAAAATTATTTTTGTGTGTAATTATGGTTTGGGTAAAAATATTCAAATCAGGTAGTGGATCTTCTGGGATATTAATGTTGAGTCTAGTAATCCAGTGATCTGCCTTTGAGGATGTTTGTTTGTTTATTTGCTTGCTTGTTTTCATAGGGAAGGATCTCAGGTAAATACCTTTCTAAAACTTGGCATTCAGTCATTTCATCAGTATATCTCACCTTGCATACAATATTTTGTCAGGGTTAAATATAGCTAGAGACCAAGCAGGCTAATTATTAAACTTACATACATTTACATAATGAGTTTTTGTTTCACATACATGAATATGTATTTGCTAGATGTTTGCCAGTTATAGGGCACTGTCTTATATAATAAATTTATTTGCAGTGGTGAATACATAGTGCCATAATCTCTCTTCTTATAGATACCTCAGCTGAATCAGATGTGATAAATAAATCAAACCCATGTCCCAGAAGCAAATGGATGCATTTGGGAGTGGCCATGGCTCTTTTTACTCAGTCACTTTCAGTTTTGGTCAAATCTCAAGAGTTTTGGGTTGTGATGAGCTTAAAAGTAAAGACACACAGCTAACATAGCCTTGGCTTGAGTTTAAACCTAGTTTGCAATTTATTAGAATCTAGCAAAAAGACAAACCAAACCTTCATTTCTGTGTCCCTCAATGTGTACATTTGCTGTCCAAATGAACCACTTACCATAATTTACCATTTATGATGATTTATCATCTAATGACTCAAACACTATCTTTTCTGGCACCTTATTTTTCAATTAATTTTGCTCCCTTTGTCCATACGAAATGTTTCAAAGTTAAGGTTGATTTTATAACATAGTAACTGCATATAATTTTGTCTTAAGTGAACAGTGGATTTGTGAATAAGCTGCTTGGGTCACAGAAAGCCTTTTGAATTTACATAAGAGCCAGTTGTAATATTTTATAAATCTATGTTTATGTCTGAACTGCATATCATGCACATATGCCACACTCCATAGACTTGAAGTCAGGATGTTCCTATAAGAATGAGTGTATGGTGCTTTCTTTATTGGTCTGCTGACCACACTTTGTATTATGTTTTCCTGTTCCATTCATTTACCTGTAAATTCTGTGATTTCATTTTCTTTACAGGAAATTCACACCCAGGTATGTATTTGATACAATTTGTTCAGTAGAGGGACACATAGCCACATACCTCTTGTGAATAGAACAGCAATAAACATTTTAACTTAAAAACATTAAATAAAATACTGCATCCAGAAAATCAAATTGGTTAATACTCCTGCATATACTAAAGTTCTGAGATAGTTGCTTCAGAAATTTGATGATTATGATTAAGGTTAACAGATTTGCCATGTTGATTTTTTATGTTGATGTAACGTTGCACTACTTTGTATATGAAGAAATTCAATAATCCGATATCTCTGAGCCTTTTGCATGTTCTTCTAATTTTACAATCAATGTCAAGTCTCCATAAAATAATTTGTTGGGACTTTTATTAGATTTGCTGTCTTTGGATTGATGGTTCTTTTTCTATAAAGCAATATCAACAACCATGAGGAGCAAGCCATAAGGAATACACTTCTATTGCTGATGCATCTGCTCCTTCTCCCAGAAACCAACTTTGCTGAAGTTACTGAAGTGATTTCCCTCACTGATGAACTATGAAATGGAATTGGAAGCTGAAATAAACTCTTTCCTCTCCAACTTGATTTGATCATGATAACTTATAATAACAATAGAAAAGATAAAGACAACTTATTTTAGAAATATTTGTAGAGAGATTTGTATTATTTTATTCTTGACTTTTTATTCCAGGTTCCAATCATTGGAAATTAGTTGCTCTTAGATTTTTTTTAATTTATTTGCACCTAGTACTATCATTCTAGTGCCTCCATGATGATCAATAGTATAATTTTCAGTTCCCACAGTTCTGACTTACAATTATTTCTAATATTTTCCTGAGACTAATTGTAGGAATCTGTCAATTTTATTAATATTAGTTTCATCATTTAGTAGCTTTTTGTCAATTTTTGTTTTTAATTACTATTAATGTCTCTCATTCTACTATCAATGGAATTAAGGCTCTATTAATGACCTCATATCTCCTAATGAATAGAAAATTACATTTTGTAAAGACATTCCAGCAAACATTAAAAACTATGTGGTTAATTCTGTTTGGTGATGACATATTTGTTTATTAAAATGTCTAAAAATGTTGAGATAGTAATGCATGAAAATACACTTTCTATATTATAAAACTGAATAATGAAGATCAACAACACATGTGAAAAGACATACAACAGGTAGTATGGTTTAACATTTATCTATAGTTATCATATAGCTTTATATACATTAGTACATCCTTGTATTCAGAAGAATCTGAGATACCAGATATTAATCAAACTTAATTCATAATCTGATATTTTAATTCCCCATTTGGTTAGGGGAATTTCTTACAAGTGAAGTTCTGAATTAATAAAACAAACTAAATATGTAGGATAAAAAGTATTCATAAATGAAGTTAATTAAAAATAATTTAAAACACTATAGATTATTTTTCTCTTTTCTTTTGTTTTATTTTAACATGGGTACCTCTCAGATGTTGAAGGTATGTTCTTGCTGTTGAAGATGATGAATACTTAGTACATTATTCTGATGATAAGGCCTGGATAAAATCTGAAAGCCTCCTTCAATCAGTCTAGCTCCTAAGGTATCAGAAAATATTAGGCATGCTGACAAAGTAGACATACAGGTATGCCGCATATATGAATCACAACAGGTGTGCCAGGCCCACCAGCATTAAGTTGAACAGTCTCTGAGGGGGTAGCCAGGATAATTATAGGAAAGGTGGAAAAAAGAGGCAAAGATAAGTGATAGATTCAGGAGGACTGCCAGTGAATACTACAGAAGCCCAGTGTTTATATTTTTACAGCCTTTTTATACCCCATAGTATCCCATGGGCATTGAACTATCAACTTTCAAATGCTTATTCATGTCATCCATTTCTAACTCATATTTGGGCAGTCATGTTGATGAGTCTTTACACATAAGGCTTCTGATGCTATTAAAGAACATAATCTCACAGAAAACTTTCTAGATCTTTGGCTCTTATATTCCTTCTATTGCTCCCCCTTCCCACAATGTTCCTTGAGCCTTGACACTGGCAGTTTTAAATAAATGGATCTTCTGTTACTGTTCTTCAATATTATGTACATTGATTGGATGTAGTTTTCTGTAATAGTCTTTGACTGTTGAAAGAAGTTTTCCTGAGGGATGAATATTGCATTTATTTGTTCTTATAAGGTCAAATATTTATATTAGATTGTGCTGGTTTAGTAAATTGATGGTTGTAGATTTTCCTCCAATAACTATGATTTCATGATCATTGAGTATGTAGCTAAGTTTCTATTAAAACACATTGTATTCCTCTTGTTGTGCCAGTAATAAGACAAAATGGAGAGCAAGTAGTTGCTGTAAAGGTGTGTATGTCACTATGTCATCTGTATGGTTATAATGCCAAGCTGATTATAGGACTGGTGTTGGCTCTCCTCCTTTGGTAGCTTGCGTGGAACCATCTGGCACCATGAAAGTTCAGAGCATGGACAGGTCAGTTCTAGGTCACCGGTCGCTGGACCTTGATTCTGAACTGGATGGCCTTCAGAAATAGGTACTCACTTAAAAAAAACAGGTACTTACTTCAACCTCTTTGAGATAACCAAGTGCTATAAAAAACATTAATATGCTGTATGTTTTAGGTGTTTGTCACACATCTATAGAAAATTTAAAAGACAGCTTCTCATATATAGTGTTGGGGGTTTATGGAGGTAGTTCAGATGAGAAAAATTCAATAAACTATAGGTAAATTTGTATGTACTACATTACAGATATTATAGTTTATTATCTAGTTTCCACATGTCATATATACCACCTTGTCTTAACGAAGCTTATAAAATACAAAGTATAAAAGTAATAGTCACAATTATTCTTCATAATTTTTGTTACCTGAGTTAGCTAATTTCAGTCAATGAGTGTCATGATAAAAACTGCTGATACAGATTGTCTTAGTGTCATTGCAAAGTTAACATTATTTCATAGACAAAAAGCCACTAGATACTGTTTTTGCTAAGACAACTAACATTTGTTATTAGTTTTATGGCAAGAAGGAATCAATAACACCTATTTTTGTAATATGTGTTTATTTTTCAAAAATACATCATTTATAGCATCTTTTTGAGCAGAATCAAGAGCTGATACATTCTTATAGAGCTCTCTGCTGATTTTTTATGAAATGTGTCTTCTCAGCTCAGAAGCAATTTCTTTCTTGATGTGTTCACTTTATAGTGTCTTTAAACTATTGGAATCCATTACAATTTTGATCTCACAGTAAAATATGAACCAGAACTACTTCAACACTCCAAGGAGAGTATGAAGAAGATAGTTTATAAATGAGGATAGACTGTCAGAAACTTCAATAGAAGCACTGAAAGTTATATTTTTAAAAGAGAGTATTTCAAATTATTTTGAAGAATGTTTCCCACACAGACAAGAATTTCCTCTCTCTAGACTCAGTCTAAGTTGAAGAATCACCTTACCAATGATAGGAAGCACAGTGACTGGGCTGGAATAGGGTGGGGTAAAGATATCTCTTAACACAGTTAAGGGAGTATTATTGAAGAAAAGCATATCAAGAATGGGAATTTATAAACATTACAAATAGAACCGATTTTTATTTTTATTATAAAATAAAATTATTTAAAATATGATTTTTAATTAAATATATTCTTCATTGAATTTTAAGTAAGTCCATAAACCTAAATTTACAAATAGGAAAAATGGGTGCTTGAAAAGATGATAGTTATTCTAGAAAATAGAAGAGAATGTAAAGTTCTAAGGGCAAGGAAAGTCTGAAAAAGAAATAAGAGTATGAGACAGAAAGAATGAGGTATAATAAATAACTTAGCAGATGGCTAAATATTATATACAGAATAAGAATATTCAGAATGTTTTCAGTGTGAGATTAAAATATATCACTCAAAGGTAGGCAAGAGAGTTCAGAATAAAATGGAATTTCCCACAGAGCTTGATGACTTGAGTTTAAACCCTGAAAACCTATAAAGTAAGAGAAGAAAATCATTTCTATCAAATTATCCTCTGACCTAAAAAGGAACTACATGATATAGATGTTCCCACATATATACACAAAAGCACACTCACATACAGCAACACTGACACAATAAAACCCTACTCTTTTAGTGTTTCTTTTTAAAGTTAGAACTTCAAATTATATATATATATATATATATATATATATATATATATATATATACATATACATGCATACATACATACATATAATTTATATATTTATACTTACATTTATTTATTTAAGTCTCCAGATTTTATTCCCCTCCCAGTCCACCCTCCAACTGTTTAACATCCTATACCTCCTCCCTGTTCTCCTGTCTCCATGAGGATGTCCCTTTTACTCACCCCCACTTCACCAGAACTGTAAAGTCACTTGGGCCTCCAGTCTCTTGAGGGTTAGGTGTATCTTCTCTAACTAAACACAGATCCGGCAGTTCTCTGCTATGCGTGTGTTGGGGGTCTCATTACAGCTGGTGTATGCTGCCTCGGGGTCCAGTGTTTAGTGATCTCAGGGGCACTGGTTAACTGAGACTGCTGGTTCTCCTATAGGGTCACCCTCCTCTTCAGCTTCCTCCAGCTTTTCTCTAATTCAACCACAGGGGTCAGCAACTTCTGTCCACTGATATATTTATAACAGTATTTTTTCTTCTGAAAAATAATTAAATTTGGGATATAACTAAATTTTATTTTCTGAAATTTCCCAATTTGGAATAAATTTAGTACTAATTAAAAATTCTATCAATGTCAAGAAAAAAATCTTATTTTAGGTTTGAAAATTGACCCTTAGAAATTAATGTAAACTGCTGGGTTTACCTGAGTACAGATTAAAACTTGGACTAAGCAGATCAATATTTAACTTGCTTAGACACAAATTCTAAAATTATTTTGAACTTGAAATGAGTTACTTTGCTTCTGATAGTTTGAAAAACTATGGTCATATACCCAGTCAACAATGTAAGATAATAAAACAAAGTAGAAGAAGTTTGAGAGAGGGTATGTGAAATCATGACTATTAGAAAAATGCAAATTATAGGAAGTCTATTAACTGGATATAGAAAATGGCATAAATCCCAAATGATAATCTAGTATAATTAGATCACTTTCCAATTAACAAAGAGAAAATGGAATAGTATTACACACAGCTGGGTCTAAAGTAAGTGATGTGTCTACTCAAGAAGTACTGAGAAAGCATTATAAATGCTAATAAAATAAAATTATTTTAAAATGCAAAAATCAACTGTGAATGAAACAATGTAAGAGTTTATTTATATAATCTTCCTTCTGAGAAGATTTTTATTACTACAATTTTTTTCATGATTTCTAAGATTCTAATATATTTATACCACACAAGAAGCTAATATAATCAAAGTAAATGGACTCTTCCAGTGTTACTGTGTGATTTATTCTAGTCTATTAGTGAAATAAGTGGACAAATGAATTTCCCCACAATGAATGTTATAATTTTTATATGAATGAAAATTGATGATAACATACATAAACAACCCCAAAATTCCACTAGTTAATTTCTACATATTATAAACACTTCCAATGAAATGCCAGGATACAGGATTAATGCAAATAAATCCATAGCTCTCCTATACACAAATAACAAAAGGACTGAGAAAGAAATCAGGAAAACAACACCCTTTGCAACTGTCACAAATAATAAAAAAGTATTTGGGGTAACACTGACCGAGCATCAGAAGGACTTATTAGATCATAAAAGGTTTTTATTTGGCCCTTGTGTCTTCAAATGAATGAATAGCAGATGATTATTATTAATATCACCTTTCTAAAACTTCTTCCCTTCAATAAAACCTATTTAATAAAAGCTAAACTTTCACAAACCTTATATGATATACACAGAGTGAGATCTGTGAGTGAAAACTGTCAATAAATTGATTCACCAGTACAGTGTTGGAAGGAAGAGTCACTGGTTCACTGCAGTACAGAACTGTATACTTAGATTCCTCTGGAAAAAAATCTCATTAGTTGCAGCCCATTAGAGAAGTTTCTTGTCTCAATCTCAGGCTCTAGACATTTACTATGACTTTCTAGATGTTTACTACCCCCATTAGTAAAATCTTTGGTAGATTTCAAGGTATCTATGTGTTACTATTTAAGCAACAGTAATGCATCTGTCCCAACCTCTGTTGTCAAGGATTCTATGCTTTAAGTAGGAAATGTGTGATGGTATTAGTCAACAGAGAACAGAGAAAGAAAAGGGTAAATTACAACAGTATAGGTCTATAAAGGGCTCACTTATATCACTGATGAAAGATTTTAGCAGACTGAAGAAGGTAGTGGGTGGAGGCTAAAGCTGTTTATGTCTTACCTCTAAGCATGGTGACTCTCATCCCTGAACTTTTCAATCTTTGCCCTTCATAACCATATGATGCAATAGAAGCTGAAAGCATAAAAAAATTGATGACATATAACCAAATTATTCTAGATGATAGAGTTGTTAATAATCATTGTAGAAGGATAGGAAGACCAGAACATATTGTCCAGGTGGTTAAGATACTGCATAATACATTCAGAAGCTATGATTAAACAAGTAAAAATGGTCAATTTATATTGATTCCCTATAATCCAATGTCAGAGAGTTTCAATCCTATAAATAACAAATAATTTCTCCTTTTTAATTCCTGCCTCTATTTTATGCAAATTAGCTCAATTCTGGTATTGGGTAATTTCTTTTTGCTGTAACCTAATTTCAAAACATTTTAACTACTTTTTTTTTTTTTGGATTTTTCGAGACAGGGTATCTCTGTGTAGCCCTGGCTATCCTGGAGCTCACTCTGTAGACAAGGCAGGCCTCGAACTCAGAAATCTGCCTGACTCTGCCTCCCAAGTGCTGTGATTAAAGGCATGCACCACCACTGCCCGGCTCATTTTAACTACTTTTAATGCTTATTTACAGAAACAAAATAAACCACAACTATTGATTATTACTTGTCATTTATGTTCCATATTAATACTAAGTAACAGTGTTTTTCTAACTTTAGCCATATATCACCACAAAGTGTCCTTATACACTTTTAGAAAAAAAGACCTTATTGATTTTGGATAGATTCATGTTTGAAGTATCAAAAAAAAAACCCAATACAATAAAGAAATAAACGTAGGAAAATTGTATTACTAAGTGTTTTACAATTTTCCATTTGGGATTGTTTTGAAAAGAATATGTACAGACTTTCCTCATCATCTGATAGTTTGATGCTTACAAATAGACTAATCACTAAAGTTTGTGCCCAATTCTCACATCAATATTCACAGTATTTTCATTGTCTTTTGAATTCATGCTGACCTTAATTGTTATTCCTGATATAATAAATTATTGTAAACTAGATTGCTTAGCAAATTTCTTCTCATTTTCGATGCCAAAGAGCCCAATATAAAGGTTTCCTGATATTGACTGCTAAAGATGCCTCCCTTCTTGGTTCGTGTGCACACAGTGTCAGTTTGTACCAAATGTGTAGAGTCAAGAGGTATTTCTTGTTATATGTTCACAATGGTGCTAATTTCACTAATGAAGTCATGTTTGTCAGATATAGATGTTCACTAAAGCTTTCAGTTCCGAATCAAACGTACTTGAGGATTATGATTTCAACTTGTAGATTTGTAGTAGGCAAACTTTTGGATTAGAGACCTTAAATATCAGTGGAAATCTGACTTATACAATGGACAGATTCCCAAAGGTATTATAAAGGGGGATAGTCCATCTTCTTGTCTTCACACTGCATTATTAAAAGGCATACTGTTTATGTCTTACTTGTAGGTATATAATTTCCTTTGTTTCTCGTTGCTGGTAATTTTCCTGTTTCAGATGGTCCCCAATCTGCTGTTGAACTGCTCTCAAGTAGTCCTCATTTCAGAAAAATCAGATATATCTTATAGGGAAAATACATAATCTATAATTTTTAGTAAGAACTTCAGGCTCTTGGCTGTGGTTGAATGTTAATATAATAACAAATAGGAAGCACACCTTGCATGAATCGTTGATGAAAATGTGATCAGAAATTTATAGCTCTTAGAAACTGCAAGAGAAGTTTAATTCAAGATCATTTCATTGTGATAGGAACAAGTTACCTTATAGACAGTAAGTACACATGCATGTAAATATATAGATATGTATATGTATATATATATATATATATATGTGTGTGTGTGTAGTTTTACAGCACTGTACAAATTTTAAGCTATTTTTAAAAAAGTGATGAAAAATGAAAACGTTAAAAAACAAATCTTAGAAGTGCTAGTACTCTGTGCTAAACTTTGAAAAGCATTTAAAAAATTACAAACTTATTTAGAAGATAGTTACACCAAAGAAAAAAGATGAGAAAGCAGTTTATTTTCAAAAAGCGAGTACATAGGAATCTGCAGTGTTCCAGCAACAGAGATATAGCTGAATAATTTTTGAACTTGTATGATGTTATTCCAGTACATTGTCAAAAATAAAATATAATTTACAGATTTAGACTCATATATTATGCTTAAAGTTAAATTTGAGATAACTTCAAGTTACAAGATTTTTCTCCAACTTTTAATTGACCTTTTCCCTTAGTAATTAAAAAAGAAAACCCTAGTTTGGTTGTATTCAACTATTTCTAGATTGAATTTCTCTTTTAAAACTCTTTCTCATTTTGTATTCTGTTTCCTAACTTTTCAATTCTTAATTCCAATCTTTAAGTTATTTTCTCTATTTTTCTTGTTCAAAAATCAAGTTCTGCAGCTGTTTATAAATCCTCTGCAGGTGCCACTGATAGATAATTATTCCCTGTGGGTTTCTTGTACAATTCCACCAGCCTCATTTATCACATACAATTACATCTATTCTACTTTTAAAATGTTTTTTGTTTTGTTTTGGTTCTGGTAGTTTTAGAAGAAGCACCATTATATCAATTCTCAGCTAACATCTGTGGATAAAAAGCATTATAATACAAAAGAAATGTCTTTAGGGTACAGCTCAACATTATGTTTCTTTTCTTCACAGCCTAAGTAGCACTGCACCCAGTCTATTGTTTTAAAATTTTGGAGGAGAAAACAAAAGCAAGATAGCGTATTTTGCCATGATACAATTTGAAAGAGTCTAGCTTGCTGTTAAGAACATAGGCTGGTAAGATGGGAATTAAAATATAGTGATTTTGAATGTGAAGTTCTCACATTTAAAAAATGTTGTAGACATAGCTCAATCTTTTTTATTTTCTTTCTTTCCATCTTTCTCTTCTACATAAAAAAGAATAAAATTCCTTCTTGTTTTTATGTTTTTTTAGTAATTTTTTGCACAGTGTTAATTCTATTAATTCACTACATTCATAAGATGCTAACACTTTAACTGTCTATCATTCCAAAGTAAACCAGAATAAATACTTTTATTGTAGATGTAGGTAATGATTATTAATAAATTTTAAAGGACCTAAAGTTCTCTCCAATTTTAGTACAGGTTGTTTAACTGCCCCTCATATGATGTGTAAGTGTGTTGCTTGAAACGATGATTAACAACAAACTACCCACTTGGCAAACTGTTCCATTTGTCAGTGAAGTTCTCTTGTTAAACTTTTGAAGGAAAAGAAGCAATTACTTAAGTACTACATGTTTCATGAAATATTTCATTTTCATTTCACAGCTTGTGTGTGTGTGTGTGTGTGTGTGTGTGTGTGTGTGTGTGTGTGTGTAGTGTTTTCTAGCAAAGCTCTGTTTATTTAATTTTCATCTTAGGGAGTATTGAGTTTAAGAGATGCTAAAAATTTTCAAATACTGTATATAAGGCTGAGAAATGTGTAGCAGCATCAAAATACATATTTGTAACAAAATATCTTGAGAAACAACATTACAGAAAGGACTTCCTTGATGATAGGATGGAAGAAAAATATAGTCACTAATATAAAAAGCATCAAATTTGTTTAAGTGGAAGTTAGAATAAATCAATGATAAAGAGAGGTTATTGTGCTGTGATATTGTTAAGAGAAAAATGTTGTTAATAATCTGAAAAAGGTGACAATTGGTATTGAAATATTATGACACATGTTATAGGATATTACTCAAGGAAAAGAAATCACTACTTATAACATTTCTTATAGACTGTAGGAGAAGGACATAAGAAATCAGTTTGCATTGGTTTATAAGAAATTGTTTGCTTGGTGGATAGAAGCACAAAAGCATTTTGTGAAGCCAGGCGTGGTGGTGCACGCCTGTAATCCCAGCACTTGGGAGGCAGAGGCAGGCAGATTTCTGAAATTGAGGCCAGGCTGGTCTACAGAGTGAGTTCCAGGACAGCCAGGACTACACAGAGAAACCCTGTCTCAAAACACACACACACACACACACACACACACACACACACACACAAGCATTTTGTGTTGAAAGTGTTTGCTATACATGGAAGAACTGTTGAGGAGAAACACTGATGAGACATGATGAGAAACAATGAGTGACTTGTGAAAGCCAACTGTGCTGCCTAGTTTTTTTCCAAGGTGACACAAGCTAGAGACATTGGGGCAGTGCGAGCCTCAATTGAGAAAATGCCTCTATAAGATAAGGCAAGCGAGTGAGGCATTTTTCATAATTAGTATTTAAAGTGAGAAGACCCAGCCCATCAAATGTAGTACTGCTCCTGGACAGATGTTCCTGTGTTCTATAGGAAAACAGTCTGACCAAGCCCGGAAGAAGCATAGCAAAGTTACTTTGGAAAAGGAAGCAGCCATATTTGAAAAGGATGTCTAATAAGGGACAGTCAAAGTGATAAATCTGAGAAAGCTTCAATAACATGAGTCAGACACAGGATATGCCCAACTCTCACTAGAAGACAGAAGAAAAATAGTCGTCTTAAGAGTAGTACAGGGAGAGAGACAAAGTCAGTTCAGTGTAATTAAGTCACTTGCGAATCAGTTCAGTGAGTGCAGTGCAGTGGAGTTGAGTTAGTTCTTGAGTTCATAAAGTTCCACACAAGTCAGCAGAGGCAGATGAAGCCAGAGAATAAGAAGGAGCATAAATACTAGAACAAACTGCTTGAGTTAGCTTGAGGCCAAGCTGAGAAATTGAGTGAGAACCTGAGAGAAACCAGCTTGAAACAGTCAGCATGGAGAGAAATTTGAGCCAGAAAAATTGAGTTAAACCATCCAGCCAGAGTTTAGCGAGAACTGGGAAGGTTAAGGGTATTCAGAAGTAAGCCTCCAAGACAAAAAAAAAATACATCTGGTTAATAAAAGTTACTTTTACTCTGACTTCCTTTTTGCTTTGTTTTTATCTTTTTTTTAATTTTCTATATTCTTTGTTTATATTCCATCAAAGGCTTTCCCCTTTCCCAGTTCCCCCCTCACCATGTGTCCCATAAGTCCTCTTCCCCCCCTCGCCCATTCCCCAATCACCCCCCAACCCTTTCTCAGTTCTGGTACTCTCCTGCAAAACTGGAACCAGTCTTTTCAGGACCAGTGTCCTCTCCTTCCTTCTTCTTGGGAATCTTTTGATTTGCTAATTGTGCCTTGAGTATTCAGAGCTTCTGGGCTCTTTAATATCCACTTATCAGTGATTGCATTTCATACGTATTCTTTTGTGATTGGGTTAATTCACTTAGGATGATGTTTTCCAGATCCAACCAAATCCTCTGCCTTATATAATATTGTGCGACAGAACAATTTACAAGTATATGCTTATGAACATTGTTCTTTTAGTATATTCAAATTGTGATCTCCAAATACAGAAAATTTATATAGTTTGCTAAATTAAATATTTTCATGGATTCATAGTGATTTTTTTTTATTTCATTACATTTAGAGACTATAATTAGCTGTTATGGATAATTTCAACTGAGCACTGCAACCTGGTAGAAAATTATGAAAATATTTGCTGATGTCCATGAGGTGATTTAAAGATTCAATGCTAATTAAGTTTGTAAAATTCACACCTACTATTTAGCACTTGATAGCTGTTTTAAGAAATAAATTAGTCCGATAAAGTAAATGGAATAGACATTGATAAAGCTGACATTTAATTAATCCTGTCTGATAAGTAACAAAGTTATTTATTTTTAAAAAAATGCCCCCAATTGCTACATATTCATTTATTGATGGACAGTGAATATAAGAATAATCATGAGAAAATTGGGAAATATTGAAATAATTCTTGTGTGATTTTAATATAATAAAAATATCAAAAGGTCTACAAATTAATTTGATTTAAAGGAAATTTTTTAATGCATTTGCTTCCAGTTTGAATGGAACTATTTCTAAGTCAACATTACTGATAAATATATCAAAAGATTCAAGATCTTCATACAACCATAATTTTAAAATTATTGTTTCCTGATCATTATAGATTATTGGGGGAAAGAAAAAAAACTTTCCATTAGTTGTATAAAGGAGTATCCATAGCTATCTCTCCTGATTAATTATAAAAATTTGGTTTTAAAATGAAAACATTAATCTAAAAGAAATATAGAAAGTCTACTTTTATCTACCCATTCTCAAGAGTCAGAGTATATGGCTGTAGTCCTGTTCACTGCCCCATGCTTAAAGACCATGCCAACAGCCCATGAACCAAAAACAGAGCACCAGAACAGAGCCACATCAGCTGTAGCTCATTGTGAACCCAGTCATTGTAAGGTATCTCTTCTCATAGTTCAAACAAAGGAAATGTAGGAAATTGATGTTAGCTAGGAGACACAATAGAAATATCAAATTCAACAAAACATAGGTGTCTCCATTATAAACTATGGGGAAATCTAGGGTTATATAGGAAAATGATGACTAAACTCTCAAAGACAAATGGATTATCAAGCTCTGGCTGATATTCGGAATTGGCTTGTTTTCTCCTTATTTTAAATTATTACACTGCCAACAACTTAACTTGAGGCCTTAAACACTGCACTCAGCAATATTACCATGGTCTATCCATCTACTATACAGATATTGAGATTGGTTTCCTTCTCTTTTTCAGTTTTAAAAACAAAATTGAAAAATAAAATCTGTGCATTTCAGGCATATATATATATATATGTATATATATATATATATGTGTGTGTGTGTGTGTGTGTGTGTGTGTATGTGTGTAAATACAAATGTGTATATATAATATAATTATATTTTAATATTTGCAATACATAGTATACATATATAATTTATGTGTATAATAGATGTGTGTGTAAAATAATAATCACAAATCAAGTTAATTTAGACCTCTGTCACCTTTCATAGTTACCATTTTGCATGTGGATGTACTGATACCAATTTAGATTTCCTGTTCAACTGCAGGTCAACATCCAGAAGAATGCGAATTGACCCACTCTTATCTCCTTGCACTAAGATCAACTCCAAGTGGATCAAAGACCTCCACATAAAACCAGACACACTGAAACTAATAGAAAAGAAACTGGGAAAGACCCTGGAGGACATGGGCACAGGGGGAAAGTTCCTGATCAGAACACCAATAGCTTATGCTCTAAGATCAAGAATTGACAAATGGGACCTCTTAAAATTACAAAGTTTCTGTAAGGCAAAAGACACTGTCAGAAGAACAAAACAGCAACCAACAAATTGGGAAAAGTTCTTTGCCAACCCCACATCTGACCGAGGGCTAATATCCAATTTATACAAAGAACTTAAGAAGTTAGACCCCAAAGAACCAAATAAACCTATTAAAAAATGGGGTACAGAGCTAAACAAGGAATTTTCACCAGAGGATTCCCCTGCATGCAATAAAGACATATGCTCCACTATGTTCATAGCAGCCTTATTTATAATAGCCAGAAGCTGGAAAGAACCCAGATGTCCCTCAACAGAGGAATGGATACAGAAAATGTGGTATATTTACAATGGAATACTACTCAGTAATTAAAAAATAATGAATTCATGCAATTTGTAGGCAAATGGTTGGATCTGGAAAATACCATCCTAAGTGAGTCAACCCAATCACAAAGGAATTCACATGAATTGCAATCACTGATAAGTGGATATTAATGAGCCCAGAAGCTCTGAATACTCAAGACACAATTAGCTAAGCAAAAAATTCCCAAGAAAAGGGATGGAGAGGACCCTGGTCCGGAAAAGACTAAATCCGGTTTTGTAGGAGAGTACCAGAACAGAGAAATGGTGGGGAGGGGGGTGATTGGGGAATGGGGGGCGAAGAGGACTTATGGGACATATGGTGAGGGGGGAACTAGAAAGGGGAAAGCCTTTGGAATGTAAACAAAGAATATAGAAAATAATATATATATATATTAAAAAAGGAAAAAAAATCTCAAGAATATTCTATGCTACTATTAGCCACACTCATCATGTGACAGTGATGATAATCTGTACTATTAATCTTGTAAGTGAATATTTGAAAATACAATTTCACTTTTGTTCCTGGGTATCAGCATTTTATGTCTGTGGGATACATTTGGTTATTACATGTTAGCAAAGAGCAATGATCTCAGCATGGATGAACTAAAATGTAAGAAGAGCAAGAACAGTAGGAGAGAATTCAAAGTCGACTATGTGCCCTCACTGCTGTAGAATTGTTTGCATTTTTGTCGTTCTAGCAGTAACTGTTATCTTCCATTCAGAATCAGACTTTTGCTCATGAAAGCATCTTGATTACTTATGATTATCCCAGGCTGGGCTCATATAAGAATGTATGGGTCTAATAATAGCTGGATCATTTGGAATTGCTACACTCCTCTAATAAATTAGAGCTGAATAGAGCAAAGGCCTCACCTCTATTTGTAACTAAGTATCTTTATGTGCTATGGATACTAGAGTTATATCAACAGAT
Organism: Apodemus agrarius; assembly: GCA_964023405.1. Classification (NCBI taxonomy): domain Eukaryota; kingdom Metazoa; phylum Chordata; class Mammalia; order Rodentia; family Muridae; genus Apodemus; species Apodemus agrarius. The sequence goes on from OZ030023.1 coordinate 45,550,885, forward strand.
AAGGTGAAAATATGTTCTAGAATAGATTAATCTTTAATATACATTAAACATACACACTGTTACACCTGGAAATGGAACTCAGATCTATATTAGCTCATTTTATCATACTGATAGTGAAATGATATTGTACATTAATTTTAAAAATTACAAGTTAGCTATAATACAGTGCATGGAGGAAACTGCTGGGTACAGGTGAATAACTATTTTTCAGACTTGTTGCCCAGAATAGTGATAAATATTTAGAAGTGTGGTCAAAATTTATGTGAAAATAAAGGAACACTAAATGTGAAGGCTTTCACTCTTGATGAGTCTGGATTGAAATATGTATTATAAAGGGTCACTGTCACAGTGGGTATAATATCATTGCAAATTACCTGAAATAGATGAATTATATACCCAGTATTTAAACATTATTTAATATTTTAATACTTTTATATAAGGAATCCAAGACCTATAATCTTACCTCATCTCCATCCTTTTGCTGAAACATTCCCCCTTCTTTGTTTCATGAATTATTTGTGTATGTTTGCATTTGCATGTATTTGTATTTGTGTGCATGTGATATACTAAAATTCAATAGGGTATGTTCATGATCCTAATAGGAAGGTATTTCTCCTGGAAATGGGCAAATTTTAGTGATTACACCACTGAAGAATGTGATAACATTTCCTCAATCAGTAACTGTCAATAGTGTGTCAAGGAAGAATTGAGCCTCATGAGCCTTCCTTCTAGCAATGGTAAAGTGTTGGTCAGAAATTTGGCCAAATCCAGTGTAGACAAACTGGGACATAATGAGTTCATTAGTTTACTGGCCATTTTACATTCAGAAAACAACATTTAATATCATGCCAATCTGTTCTTTTAATTTTTATAATTTCCCTGTCCCTTTTTTATGATAGTCACTCTTCCTTGCAGGGCATAAAATATAATACAGATGTTCTGTACTTTAACAAGTTTTACCTATTATCTTAGAAAGGGGAGAAATTGATACATCCATTCACTATTTTTTAACTTGTTGATTATTGGGATTTGTGCTATTGAAGGTAATATTGTAAATTGTTTCAATTGTGGATATGGATAATATCTACAGACATTCCAAAAATTTAACTATTTGGATAACAGTTTTTTTTTATTTTTTAATTTTTATTTTCTATATTCTATGTTTACATTCCAAAGGCTTTCCCCTTTCCCAGTTCCCCCCTACCATACATCCCATAATTCCCCTCCCCCCCAACTATTCCCCAATCATTCCCCCTCCCACCAGGATTTCTCTGTTGTGGGTCTACAAAACTGGATCCAATCTTTACAGGCCCAGGGTCCTCTCCTTTCTTCTTCTTGGGAATCATTTGACTTGCTAATTGTGCCTTGAATATTTAGTGCTTCTGGGCTCATTAATATCCACTTATCAGTGATTGCATTTCATGTGTATTCTTATATGATTGGGTTAGCTCACTTAGGATGATATTTTCCAGATCTAACCATTTACCTACAAATTGCATGAATTCATTATTTTTAATTGCTGAGTAGTATTCCATTGTATAAATATACCACATTTTCTGTATCCATTCCTCCTTTGAGGGATATATGGGCTCCTTCCAATTTCTGGCTATTATAAACAAGGCTGCTATAAACATAGTGGAGCATGTGTCTTTATTGTATGCAGGGGAATCCTCTGGGTATATTCCCAGGAGTGGTATGCCAGGGTCCTCTGTAAGTGACATGCCCAATTTTCTGAGGAACCGCCAAACTGATTTCCAGAGCAGTTTTACCATTTTGCAATCCCACCAACAGTAGAGAAGTGTTCCTCTTTCTCCACATCCTCACCAGCACTTGTTGTCTCTTGAGTTTTTAATCTTAGCCATTCTGACTGGTGTGAGGTGGAATCTCAGGGTTGTTTTGATTTGCATTTCCCTGATGACTAATGATGTTGAACATCTCTTAAGGTGTTTCTCGGCCATCCGAATTTCTTCTGGTGATCTAAATAGACTAATTGTTTCTAATAATTTAACTTCTCCATTAAGAATAACATAGCCATATATTGTATTTCTTTAAATTACAAAATCTGTATGAGGAGGTCATTCATCTTGACTGTTTCAAATCACTAAAAATTTTAAGTCTGTTAAGGTTAAAAATCACTTACTTGCCCTGCTGTAAATTAAGAACTACTAATTTCTAAAACAAGACAAAAAATTAAAAAGTATTTTATTACCATAGCAAGCTAAAATTTAAACTCTTGAGAAAAATTATACTAAGCATAAATAACAAAATTAAAAACAAAATATTAGAGATGAACAAATTAAATATAATTTTTTTTTACCAATAATGTTCGTCAAATAAGTTACTTTGAAAAGGTCATTAGACAAGCAGTTCCAAACATTTAAATAGCTCTGGTACAAGTATTGCTTAAGGTGATGATGGCTCAAAGAAGTTTGCTCAGATGCATACATCTTAAAATAACACAGCATATTATTTTGGTATAGGTTTTATTTAGTGCTTAGTTATTACACAAAAATATTTGATATCAAAATAAAAATGTAAGTGAAAATAATATATTAATTCACAGGACTTAACCCCAAGAAAAGTTATAGATCATGAGCTGCTTTGGTGAAATCACCTTTACCCCTTAATGACAGCCTGGGCCATTCAGAATCAGACAACAAAAATATGGGTGGGAAACATAGGAAAACATGATTAAGGTGCATCTCAGCCTGACCATTTGTCAAGAACTAGAATAATAAAGTCCCTGTAATTCATATGATGAGGAAATTTGCTCAATGTCTGACAATGTGTTCAGAAATTGGCCTCTTACAGAGATAAGGACAAATGGTGTCATGAGTGTTTAACAGGACCACTGACTTTATAAATGTTGGGAACAAAGTATATTCTTTTGCCCTCCTTCTCAATATCTCCTCTGAGTTTCTCTAACTCTTCTTTCTTTGCTCTTTTCTTCAGGGGAATTCATTGTTTAGTTTTGTTTTGTATTTTTATCATTGACACACACACACACACACACACACACACACACACACAAAAGAAAACTGGCAAGTGTCACTTAAAGAACTGGTTTATTTTGGCTCATTGCCTAGAAAAAGTCATGGTGGCAAGAAGATGTGAAACTGATCACATTGCCTAGAAGTCACAAAACAGAGAGAGTTAAACACTGGTGTCCAATATGCTTTCCTACTTTCCCTCAGTTTGGTGATTCTGAAGGCTTCTCATCTCAAACACATCCACACAATTTCCTACAAATTTATCTTCAAGGCAATTCTAGAACCTATTACATTGGCAATTAATATAACATATCACAGGAAGATTTAACCATGTAGTCTTAACTACAACCAAAGAAGGGGGGTTTACTAGAAACAAATCTTTTTTTCCTCCTCCCCTCTCCCTGTCTCTTTTTTAATTATTTATTCTATATTCTTTATTTACATTCCAAAGGCTTTCCCCTTTCCCAGTTCGCCCCTTAACATATGTCCCATAAGTCCTCTCCCCCCCAACCTATTCCCCAATCACCCCACCACCACCATTTCTCTGTTCTGGTACTCTCCTACAAAACTGAATCCAATATTTTCAGACCCAGGGTCGTCTCCTTCATTCTTCTTGGGAATCTTTAGACTTGCTAATTTTGCCTTGAGTATTCAGAGCTTCTGGGATCATTAATATCCACGTATCAGTGATTGAATTTCATGTGTATTCTTTTGTGATTGGGTTAACTCACTTAGAATTATATTTTCTAGATCCAACCATTTGCCTACAAATTTCATTAATTCATTATTTTTAATTGCTGAGCAGTGTTCCATTGTATAAATATACCATATTTTCTGTATCCATTCCTCCTTTGAGGGACATCTGGGCTCCTTCCAACTTCTGGCTATTATAAATAAGGCTGCTATGAACATAGTGGAGCATGTGTCTTTATTGTATGCAGGGGAATCCTCTGGGTATATATGCAGGAGTGGTATGACAGGGTCCTCTGGAAGTGTCATGCCCAATTTTCTGAGGAACCGCCAGACTGATTTCCAGAGCAGTTGTACCATCTTGCAATCCCACCAACAGTGGAGGAGTGTTCCTCTTTCTCCACATCCTTGCCAGCACCTGTTGTCTCCTGAGTTTTTAATCTTAGCCATTCTGACTAGTGTGAGGTGGAATCTCAGGGTTGTTTTGATTTGCATTTCCCTGATGACTAATGATGTTGAACATCTCTTAAGGTGTTTCTCAGCCATCCAAATTTCTTCTGATTACAATTCTTTGTTTAGCACTGTACCCCATTTTTAATAGGGTTATTTGGTTCTTTGGGGTCTAACTTCTTGAGTTCTTTGTATATATTGAATATTAGCCCTCTGTCAGATGTGGGGTTGGTGAAGATTTTTTTCCCAATTTGTTGGTTGCCGTTTTGTCAACTCAAGCAAATCAGTTGACTTCTTGTACTCAAAGGACAAGCAGGCTGAGAAAGAAGTTAGGGAAATCACACCCTTCACAATAGTCACAAACAACATAAAGTACCTTGGAGTGACTCTAAACAAACAAGTGAAAAATCTGTATGACAGGAACTTCAAGTCCTTGAAGAAGAAATCGAAGAAGACCTCAGAAAATGGAAAAATATTTCATGTTCTTGGATTGGCAGGATCAATATAGTAAAAATGACCTTCTTGCCAAAAGCAATCTACAGATTCAATGCAATCCTCATCAAAATCCCAATTCAATTCTTCATAGATCTAGAAAGAGCAACTCTCAAATTCATGTGGAGTAACAAAAAACCCAGGATAGCTAAAACTATTCTCAACAATAAAAGGACTTCTGGGGAAATCAATATTCCTGAGTTCAAGCAGTACTACAGAGCAATTGTGTTAAAAACTGCATGGTATTGGTACAGCAACACGCAAGTAGATAAGTGGAATAGGATTGGAGACCCAGAAATGAACCCACAGAATTATGGTCACCTGATCTTTGATAAAGGAGCTACAACCATCCAGTGGTAAAAAGATAGCCTTTTCAACAAATGGTGCTGGTACTAGAAACAAATCTTGCTGTCATTGTCTTGGATTTGTAAACTGCAAGACAGTAAGAAAATAAATTTCTATTTATTAAAGTGGATTGTTTGGAGTAGTTTGTAATGGTATGTCAAACAAACTCTAACATTATTGATAAAGTAGATTTATGAATGTAGAATGAAACATTTTCTTATATAATTGATTAATATTTCTGGAGGCAAAGAGTATTTCATCTTACCAAAATCTCTCTCTGTCTCTGTCTCTGTCTATCTATCTATCTATCTATCTATCTATCTATCTATCTATCTATCATCTATCTATCTATCTATCTATCTGCAGCGTGACGCCAGTCAATTCTGACACAGAAGGCAAGTTTAATTTACTCCAATCCACTTTTATACCATTTTAATCACATGCAAGTACTAAGGGTAGTAGTAGTAGTACAATGAGGGACAAGCAAGACATTAAACACAAATTTGAGCAATAAGCAAATCCTCTGATTACTCCACAGTGACAGTTGTTTCCTCCTTGTTCAAGCCAGAAATCTTGCTTGAAGCCCACTTCTTTCCTTCCAGCCTGGTTAAAATGCCTGCCTTAACCTACTTCCCTAATATAGCCTAACATCTGATTTGAACTAAACTTCTCTATCATGCCCTAATAGCAGATTTCTGCTTGAGCTTATTTCCTTGTCATTGCTTAATGCCAGATTCCTGCCTGGAGCCCATTTCCTTTTCCTTGGCCAATGTCAGGCTCCAGCCAAGAGGCATGGTACCCCAATAAGTCTCTCTACATCTCCCCCCTTCTTTATTTAAAAAACAAGGTCATTCTCACAAGAATGGCTTCCTTACCCATTAAGGTCACATGCAGCTTGCTTGTGTTATTTGAACAATCATGGCCTAATTAGTGTTTATTAATCAACACACATGACCTTATTAGTGTTTATTAACAAACACTGTCTTTTGGTACATGCCTCTGTCTTAGGTTGGTAAGGATATGTACAGAATCTTACCTGTCATTGGATTTCCAGCCTGTTAATGACTCCTGTTAAGGATTTTTAGTTTCAAGACATGTACTTTGGCCACCAATAGGTGGATGTTGTTAAATACCAACATCCTTATTTACTACTTTTCTATAACTTAAGAACCATGAGTACACTTTCCAGAGTCACTAGCTGAAATACATGTATTGAGAGGATATAAATTCACATATCCTAAAAGTTTATAGAAAAAAATGTAAAAATAGTATGCCAAGGAAAAGACAATTAATTCTTCATTTTTAAGGGACACAGATGTAATAATACTGCATCAGTGCAGGTGTGATCTAGAATCACATTAGTAAAACAAACCTATATATTTTATTAAAACAGTATGAAGCCTATGACATCATCCATTGGGACTTTAAAATCTCCTGTATTGTATATAAAACAATGATGACACAAGGAGTTCACTCACAGTTAAGGTATTTTCTATTAAGGCTGACTATGTGAATTTCATCCCTAATCTTCATAGAAGCAAAGAAATGATTTTTGATAATTGTGCTCTAACTTTTGTGTGCATGTTATGGTAATACACATACACCTTTGCAAACATACACACATACACACACATTAAAATGAAGTGAAAACAGTTAAATTCTAAGGGATAAATCAATCATAAAATATAAAAATGAAAATTAAGCTTTCAGCATCAGAATTCTGAAGAAATACTTGTCAATATACATATTACAACTTGTCTTTAAAATGTAGAACCTAGGCATCCCTGGTTCAGGGACTACTTTGCTGGCAAGGCACAATGCAGAGAGAGCAGGACACCTGAATGTTGCTTATCAGGCACTCAAGTTAAACATAGTTCTAAATGTAACCCACACAACACACACAAGAGTACACAAATAAATATGTACAACTAAATACAAATAATATCTTAAATATCTTATAATATTTTGTAAGTTTGATACTTCTCAACTAACAAAAGAGTACTGAACTTTTAGTAATTTAGACTAAATTACTAACTACTACCTATGTTGCAATTCAAGACAAATTAAGCATCTTACAAAATCAATATTTAAAATGATGTTTTAAGTAAAAATATATTGAGGATTATTATGAAATAAGTATATATTTCTGGGTATGTTAAAATAATTAGTTTTAAGTGTGTTTATTGCACTCATAGAGAATTCTGAGATTTTTTTACAAAATCAACTTGACAAAAACCCATTCAGTATCTGACCAAATTATCAAGTGAACCAAAGATTTCTAACAGTAAAATCTGTAAGTTATATGCTCCTTGAACACTCAAAAAAGTACATAGTACAGGATAATAGACATACTTCAAGAGTAGCATATCAGCAGTTCTGAAAGCACTCTCCATATATGCACTTACTGATGCTATATTTAATAAAGAAACATAGCATTAAAAGCAATGGAATGAGGACATTTATGAAGATGTTTTACAAAAATTGGAGTTAGTTGTACAGATATTTTGATAATCCAACTTGATAAAATGGTAGAATTTGTACTAATCTGTGTAGGATGGATAGTGTACAAACTGCTTATATAGTCCTTCATAAATACCTATATTCTCTCATTCTCTCTCTCACTCTCTCTCTCTCTCTCTCTCTCTTTCTCTCTCTTTCTCTCTCTCTCTCTCCCGATGAAGAACAATGACTTGAAAATGTTTAACATGTTGTAAAATGACATAAGCCAAGAGCACATGGACTTCTGAAATAGTGACCTAGGACCTTTACATAAGTGAATGAGAACAAGCATTCTTCTCCACACACAGAGCTCTATAGTGAGAAAGGCACAGTTTTTCAAATCTGCATTTTATCTCTTTGAAAACTAACAAACTGAGCTAACGTTTTATAGCTATTGCAAACAAAAAACTCAGTCATTCATAAGCCCCACAGTGAGATACATAAGGTATTCTTCTACCTACAGAAACAGTTCACCACCCACGAATTCTATATACATTCTTTGCTGGAACACCTCCCTACGGCATCTTCCAAGTGAAATTTGGTTATTATAATTTGGTTTTTGGTTTTTGTGATCCTCTAATTACTAACATTTAATTAACATATAACTCCATCAAATGTTCAAAAAAATAGGGTAAAAATGGGACTCTGATATTTTTGTAAACTCCTGAGTCCCATAGGCCTTCTTCTCGTCTGACCTCAATATTTCCTTTCACATTATGCTTCATCTTCTTGTGTATGCTATTTTAATACCAATAATTTGTTGAGATTTACTGATTCTTTTTTTTGCCCCCTCCCTATGTCCCATAGTTCCTCTCCCCCCCCAACTATTCCCCAATCATTCCCCCTCCCCCCACAGTTTCTCTACAAAACTGGATCCAATCTTTACAGGCCCAGGGTCCTCTCCTTTCTTCTTGGGAATCATTTGACTTGCTAATTGTGCCTTGAGTATTTAGGGCTTCTGGGCTCATTAATATCCACTTATCAGTGATTGCATTTCATGTGTATTCTTTTGTGATTGGGTTAGCTCACTCAGGATTATATTTTCCAGGTCTAACCATTTACCTACAAATTGCATGAATTCATTAATTTTAATTGTTGAGTAGTATTCCATTGTATAAATATACCACATTTTCTGTATCCATTCCTCCTTTGAGGGATATTTGGGCTCCTTCTAATTTCTGGCTATTATAAACAAGGCTGCTATAAACATAGTGGAGCATGTGTCTTTATGATTCTTTGTATAGTTCTTTTGGTTTCTACTTGGTTGATTTCAAGCCTGGGTCTGACTATTTCCTGATGTCTACTCCTCTTGGGTGTATTTGATTCTTTTTGTTCTAGAGTTTTCAAGCGTGCTGTCAAGCTGCTAGTATATGATCTCTCCAGATTCTTTTTGGAGGCACACAGAGCAATGAGTTTTCCTCTTAACATTGCTTTCATGTTGTTCCCTAAGGTGGGGTATGTTGTGCTTTCATTTTCATAAAATTCTAAAAAGTCTTTCATTTCTTTCTTTATTTCTTCTTTGAACAAGTTATCATTGAGTATAGAATTGTTCAGCTTCCACGATTATGCGGGCTTTCTGTTGTTTTTTTTGTTATTGAACACCAGCTATAGTCTGTCATGATCTGATAAGATACATGGGATTATTTAATTTTTCCTGTATCTGTTGAGGACTGTCGTGTGAGCAATTATATGGTCAAATTTGGAGAGGGTACCATGAGGTGCTGAAAAGAAGGTATATATCTATATATCTATATATCTATATATCTATATATCTATATATCTATATATCTATATATCTATATATCTATATATCTATATCTATATCTATATCTATATATATTATTTTTGTTGTTTTAGAATGAAATGTCTTATAGATATCTGTAAAATCCATTTGGATCATAATTTTTGTAGTTTCACTCTGCTTCTGTTTACTTTCTGTTTCCATGATCTGCCCATTGCTGAGAGGGTGGTATTGAAGTCTCCCACTATTATTGTGTGAGGTGCAAAGTGTACTTTGAGCTTTAGTAAAATTTCTTTTATGAATGTGGGTGCCCTTGCATTTGAAGCATAGATGTTCAGGATTGAGAGTTCATCTTGGTAGATTTTTTTCCGTTGATGAGTATGAAGTGTCCATCTATATCTTTTTTGATAATTTTGCTTCAAATTTGATTTTATTTGCTATTAGAGTGGCTATTCCAGTTTGTTTCTTAGGACTATTTACTTGAAAATTTTTTACATTTTACTCTGAGGTAGTGTCTGTCTTTCTCACTGAGGTGTGTTTCCTGTATGCATCAAAATGCTGGGTTCTGTTTATGTATCCAGGCTGTTAGTCTATGTCTTTTTTGGGGGGAATTGAGTCCACTGATGTGAAGAGATATTAAGGAAAAGTGATTGTTACTTCCTGTCATTTTTATTGTTTGAGGTAGAATTATGTTTGTGTGGCTATCCTCTTTTGGGTTTGTTGAAAGAAGATTACTTCCTTGCTTGTTCTAAGGTGTAGTTTCCCTCCTTCTGTGGAGTTTTCCATATATTATATTTTGTATGGCTGGATTTGTGGAAAGATATTGTGTATATTTCTTTTTTCATGGAATATCTTGCTTTCTTTGTCTATGTTAATTGAGAGTTTTGCTGGGTATAGCACCCTGGGCTAACATTTGTGTTCTCTTAATGTCTGCATGACATCTTCCCAGGATCTCTTGGCTTTTATTGTCTCTGATGAGAAGTCTGCTGTAACTCTGATAGGTCTGCCTTTACATGTTGCTTGACATATTTCCCTTACTGCTTTGTTTTGTGCATTTGGTGTTTTGATTATTATGTGACAGGAGGAATTTCTTGTCTAGTTTTGTCTATTTAGAGTTCTGTTGGCTTCTTGTATGTTCATGGGCATCTCTTTCTTTTGGTCAGGGAAGTTTTCTTCTACAATTTTGTAGAAGAGATTTAGTAAACTAAGGAAAGAGATCAGGAATCATAGATGCAAGCATCATCAACAGAATACAAGACATAGGAGAGAGAATCTCAGGTGCAGAGGACACCATAAAAAAAATTGAAACAACAGTTAAAGAAAATGCAAAATGCAAAAAGCTCCTAACCCAAAACATCCAGGAAATCCAGGACACAATGAAAAGACCAAACCTAAAGATAATAGGTATAGAAGAGAGTGAAGATTCCCAAATTAAAGGACCAGTAAATGTCTTTGACAAATATCTTGTAGCCATTGTGGAAAATGTCTCAGATATTTACACTGTTTAGCAAGGTGACTAACACATGACATCAAATCTAGATTCAAACACTTAACTATATGCAATAATAATGTAACTTTAAACAAGGGAAGAAATTATAGAATTTTTTTAATGTGGCAATTTTTACATCCATTTCTCTTTCTATACATGATGTAATTGTCATTGTAGAAAGCTACAAATTGCTTTAAAAAGTGCCTAAGTATTTTTAACTATGTGAGATATATTTTCTGAACATTTCAAAGTCAACTGATGAGTGGCTATATTCCTAGTAAATATCTAACTAAATAAAATAAAGCTATGTTGATAATTAATTAGAAAATATTAGAGACAATCCATGCAAAATCTTTTACTCCAGGAGAGTGTGAGGTTCAATGAAAGAAATGTAGAATTACCATATGCTGACCTGGGATATGGACAGATTCTGAATTTAGGTAAGAAGAGTTTAGTAGCAAAGTCTGTGTGAAAGCTAGGTAAATGCCATGATTTATTACACATTTAATTATACATATTTGTGTGAATGTGTATGTGTAAGTGAAGGTATCTGTAAATTACAGTGAGGATGTCAGATTCACTAGAACTGGTATTACAGAAAGTTGTGAGTTGTTAGACCCAGGTATTATGAAACAAGTTACAGTCCCCTGCAAGACAAGTTTCTCTAATCTCTGAGGTAGATTTTAAACAATGTTAAAAATGGATTAAAATGGTCAGCAAGTGCATCTAAACTCTCAACTTTTGTTTGTAATCTTGTGTTTCTTTATTTATGTATAGCCATGAAAATGTATAATGATAAACCCAAGTAAACCATTCTCAACCAAAATAGAATAATGTGAAATGGCAGAATATAGATTTATATATAGATTTATAAATATTATAGTATATTTATATTATATTTATATATAATATAGTATATTATAATATATAAGTTTATATATTCTGCCATTTCACTTTATTTTCATTTCTATATTTATCCCATTCACAATATTCACTATATTCTCATTTCTATATTTATCCTATTCACATAAGGATTTGCAATTTAGCTGTAATCCCCTACCAGAGGTTGTATTACAGAATAGAAGAGGGATAGATTTGATATCTTTACAACAGTGAATACTATGTGGTTCATTATATGAGAAACGCTGTTTCTATGTAAATCACTTGGGGGTGATTAGTGAGTACCTCACCAATTTGTGAGAAAGTTTAGAGTGATGTCAAGAAAAGGAGAAAATTCTAAAGGCTGATATCACTTTCTTTTTGATGCCTCCCCTTGGTTACCTACCTTCATAACCACCCTATTGGGAACCCTTAATTGTTCTCATACTATTGTTGAGCTTTGGACCCTGTATATTGAACAATCTTATAGCCTTCATAGAAGAGAGTATAGGAGCAATACAACTTATGGTCCAACAACAGCAATATGAATTAGTTACCCAACAACCCTGAGCATAGCTCTAGAATTGGATCTTGTACAAGACAAAGGGGGAAATAAGGGACCTGACTAGAAGGGGTTGTCCAGTCTGGAGCCCTCCTTACAGGCTCCCCCGCACACCTGGTGTCAAGGCTAGGCCAAGTTCTATTCTCCACTCACAGGAACATTGTTGAGCAAAAAAAAATTCTCAGAATGTACTGAATGATAGTCACATGAACCTCTTGAAAGTCCCAGGTAGTCATGTTTCCTAGCCAATAGACTTAAAGGTCAATATGCTTAGCCAATAGGTTTGAACTATAACCTTGTTGATGTAACCTGTGCCCCTAAAATGTATAAATACTGCTTGTAATAGCCATTTGGCTTCTCCTTCTCATCACTCATCTTGAGGGACTGATTGAGGGTTGAGCCTGAAATGCTGGAAAATAAACCTCTTGCTTTCCCATCGGAAAAAAAAGATATATAGATATAGATATAGATATAGAGATAGAGATAGAGATAGAGATAGAGATAGAGATAGAGATAGAGATAGAGATAGAGATATCTTTTTATATAGCTGATTTATGTTTTTTCAGGGTGAGTTTTAACTAACAATTTGACTATATTTTTAATTACTAAGAAGTTTTTAAGTCAATATCCTTCTGTTTAGGTATTTTTAGAAATATTTAACTGAGAAATAGTACCATTCTTCCTTGTGGATGATACCATGTCCGAGGCTGGAAAACTGAACAGTATAAAAGTATCAACCAAGCAAAAGGCAATGTATCTATTCTGCTCCTTCACTGTTAATTGTGATAATTTTAATGAGAATTGCTCTCATAGTCTCATACATTTGATGTATTTTCCTCAATTTATAGATTACGGAAGGATTAGGAGTTGTGGCCTTGGTAGAGGAAGTTTATTACTTGGTATCAGGCTTTGTGGTTTAAAACCTCCAGGAGATTCAGTCCATTGAACTAGGGCAAGAAAAATACAATTGAAAGACATTTGTATTATTATTATTAATGTCTCTCTTTTTTTACACTCCAGATTTTATTCCCCTCCCAGTCCACTTTCTGACTGTTCTACATTCCATAACTTCTCCCCAACCCTGCATCTCCACGAGGAAGTACCCACCCCACCACCACCATTTATATTGATAAAATATAGTTCCATGTTCTCCTTATGATAAATTTAATCTAGAAAATTTATAAAGCCCTTACAGGCCAGAGGAATGGCTTGGCAGGTAAAGCCATTTGCCAGCAAGCTTGGCTATCTAGTTTGATCTCAATTAATTACAAGTGAAATGTATCAGATGTATTCTGCATGCTGTCTTCTGTCTTGCATGCATGGGAGGTGGGTCATGCTTGACCCTCTCATATGAATAAATTTAAAACATAAAACAACATATTTTAAAAGTCCTTACACTTAAACTAGAAAATGCTATGAACTGATTTCAACAACATATTCATTCTATCCAGGTTCTTCTTCCTGAAATAAGTATATATTTTCTTAAATTTAAAATGTTTCTAATGCACTTATCTTACATGAAGTTAAAATTTGACAAGTCTGTGGTTTCTATGTCAATGGTTGATTTTGTATCAACACTCTTCCATTTGATATATTTGAAACTTTAAAAATAAAATTCTTGAGCAAGCAGTTTTATGCATTTATGTAGTAATTTATTGATTAATAGAAATCAACGTTATTCTGTCCACATATAATAAGGTTTTCTCCATTTATAGATAAATGTTCTTATTTGATAGTTCAGATCTCAGTATCCAAAAGTAACAGGTATATAGAACAAATATATTTTTATTTGGAGAGCTGACAATCTCTTCTCAATATATTCAAATCCTGTGGGGACATGCACAGAACAAGGGAAACCTAGAGTAGGAGCTGAGTACAGAAAAGGGTGAGTGCTTCTCTAGGGTGCATTTCCAGAGGGGTTTGATTAATGTTGCTTTATCAGATAAGAAAGGGAAAACACACTTTCATTTTATGACACTTTTTTCTTCCAACTGGTTTTCATAAGTTAGACTTCCTTCTAGGCTAATTAAGTACTAACCATTTACAGGTAATCTATGCACAGAAGCAGTAAAAGTTGAATTACACTTATGAAGTAATTGACAAAGGGTATGGAGGGCACTTTAAATAATGTTGTTGTGCATTCTATACTGGAAGAAGTATGTACTGCTATTGACAGGCCATTAGTAAAGCTCATACTCCAGCATCAGATAATAGAAACTCAAATCTAAAATGAACCTACTCACAGGAGGGTGGAAATAATCCAGTTCAAGCAGCCTCTGAGAAAACACTTAAGTTTTCTGGAGTGGCTTTATCAAAATACGTCGAGCTTTATCTCAGAAAAGTTCCCATGTTATTTTGTTTTCTTTGACAGTCAAGTAAAAACTGACAAACCAAAGCAGCTTTCCAAGAAATTCAATTACTGAAAGTCCTGACAGTTACTTTGTTCGGTCTAAAGTTTTGAAAATTGTGAATGGAATATATAATATTATTTGTTTGAAAGATATATACTGAATTGATTAAAAGACATTAAAAAGTACTATCAGAATACACAATAAACATACAGACATTACCATATTTCATTGAAAAAGAAACAGCACAATAATAAGGAATATTTTAATGAGAACCTATCTTGTCAAGCAACTTTTTGTAGTTCTTACCAATCTAGATGTCATGAGCCTGGGAGAGCATAGCCTGAAATATGGCACCTAAAGTCTCATGCAATAGCCAACTTAATCAGAAAATCAGCGAATTTACACCTTCAGTGTTAACAAGAGTCATCTGGGTAAAGTAAAGGACCATAGGAACAAGCCACATGTGGTAACGCCGTGGTTTTCTATAGCTGCATATGAGTAACAAGAGCTGAAGTAAACTCATTCTTATCCACTACACCTGGGAGAAGGGTAAAAGCACATTCCAAGAGAAATTCTTTGTTTTGAGGAAACTGAGGCCAAAAGACTCTTGTCCTATCTTCCTAGAGTTACCTCCCAACCCCTCAGACCTCTTTGATCTCAGATTGTTTCAACACCTTTTTGGGAGATAATACTAAATAATTTTTATCTTTAACAATATTTAAATCTAGCAATTATTTATTATTCATTATTTAAAGATAAAAACTAATTTGAATTCCTGTGACTCATTTATAGATTTTTTCCATGACCTGGGTAATATTCAGTAAAAGAGATTGTTCTACATTCCAGTATTTGCCCAAATTGGGATATGTTGGATGACATAAAGAATACTATAAGTATTTATATGTAATTACGTAGTATTTTTCATTGTTATATGCAATGGTTATATGTAGCAAAATAATAAAGATTATTATATAAGTTAAATATTGAAATGTAATAAACAAAATTTCAAGGTCTTTACTTATCCATATTTAATATTACTTATATTTCTATTTTGTTCAACTAATTGTATCTCTTTGAAATATATTTTTCAAAGAGATAACACAAAAGAATTGCACTGGACCTTTATGTCATTATAACCTTCTACCTAGATCTCTCTTAAGAACATGAATAAAGAATAGATATTTAAAGAATTGGATATCCAATGATGTGTGTGTGTGTGTGTGTGTGTGTGTGTGTGTGTGTATTTTGTGGTTAATATGGAGTCCAGAAGTTACCATGAGGTATTTTTCTCAGTGTATTCCCTACTTGTTTTTCAAATCTCTTGCTGAGCGTGGAACTCAACAATTCAGCCAGGCTCTAGACATTCTCTAGTCTCATCTGCATTACCCACATAGTGATGAGAATACAAGTGTTATCTGTGTTTCTCTCAGATGCTGAACTCATGTCCTGATAATTGTGTTGCCAGCATGTTAACTAAGCCACCTTTCTAATCTACTGTTGCAGTGTACACAAAAGAGAGTATCTCATTCACCTGACAAGTTAATTATCTTTCATCTTTCTCTCACCGGGGATGCTACAGTTGTTTCTGTTGGCTTAGAAGCTAAGTATCTTCCAAGTTATTCTAAGAGTTTCTATCATTTCTAAGATCAGCTTCCCAAATATTTATGTCAGGTCAGAAACTTGATGATTTAGCATAAAATGATTCTATGACTACAAAGTACTTTGCTTGCAATGTGATACAGACCATGTGAATAAACAGATAAGGTTATGCATATTTTGGAGTGACAGAGTAGTAATAGTAATATTTCAAAACCAAAATGCATTTTAGTATTGTCATTAATTGATGTTTGCCTACTCAAAGTTTTTCTTTTTTACAGAAAAATAATTTACAACAAAATATATGTTTTAGTGGTTTTGATGTGTATTGTCTAGAGAATATATATATACATATATATATATATATATTCTATAGCCTACATTCATCAAATTTTATAATGAAAACTACAATTTATCTTTGTAGCAAAACTCATTATCTCATCATCTTTCAGTACTTGGCTTCAAGCAGAACTGTCAATAATAAATATAGTTATTTAATATGTTGCTATGCCTCTTTGACAAACTGAATAACTAACCATTAGTCATAGCATATACTCTAAAATGCATAGTTCCTTGAAGACTCCATCATACTTTAACTTCTCTATCCTTCTATCACAGTTCTCTTAACAGATCCACATTATTTGAAAATTCAGATTTTCCTTTTATGATGATATAAGATTGGAAGAAACACAGCTTTAATTAACAACATATCACAAGTAAGAACACATGTTTTCAATAGTCTAGATGTTTATGAAAATTGTTATTTCACATATGTATTATAGAAGCACCTTCTCTCCTCCTGCCATGGTAGCATTGTGGTTCAGGTGACTTTTGTTGCTAGCTTGGGGTGTTATGTACATAGTGTAAAGAATCTGAGTCAATGATTTCACCCTTCTATAACTTATTCTAAGGAATTCAGTGTAAAACTACAGTCTTGGGCATCTAGGCAGCTTAGCAGCTAAAAACACTCACAACAGACCCAAATTTAAGCCCCCCGCCCCAGACATCACAATGGAGAAAAGAAGAAACAAACTCCAGGAAGTTGCCTTCTGATCCAGACAGGCTCTGACACACACATCATGTACACACACACACACACACACACACACACACACGTAAATAAATACAAAAATAAAGTGCAAATATTTGAAATAGAATCAATCAATTATGCTGTGCTGTTCATCCTCCCTGCAGATTTCACATGACTTTACACTGCAGTCAATTAAGTAATATGTTTAATCAGAACGGATTATCCTTGAAGGATCTGCGTCTCCAAAACTCTCTGCTTTCAGCTTCCTCCAATCTTTCTTTACTAGCTGGACATCCCACCAAAAGGGACTTCAGAGGTGTTTACCACTCTATCACTGAATGTTTACTTTTTTTGTTTAATAATATAAGCTACTTTCACCATGTCTTTCTCATTAGAGAAATGAATACAATAGACACATGGGTTTCACTATTTTGTAAATAGACCACTTTTGATAGGACTGTGCCCCACCATGTCTTATATTACTTATAAAAATTTATGATAGTCGATTTGTTATATCAGTTTATTTATTTAATATCAGTTTTATTTCCTCAATTAGAATAGAAGATTTTTAGAAGACACTTCCTTTTACATGTCGCCATTCACTATTGCTCTTATAACTAAAAGATTGCTACCTCATTATAGATAATTACTTAACATAGAAGAGATAATAAATAGCCCATTCCATTTGAAGACTTCATAATCAAAAATTTTGAGCAAAAATAAAGTCAACTTTATTTTTTAACTTTATATCAAAACGCTTTCTAACAGAATTTATATCTAATTCACTGAATATTACCACTTGCCATCTGCCAGAAACAAAGTTTAGGTCATTAAGTACAAATCACACAATGAATAATCTTTAGCACGACAAAAGTCATATACATGATGTGAGTATACAGATAGATGAAAATATAATAAAATCTCATCCTGTAGATTTACAAAATGAAACAGGGAATAAAGTCAATGTGAAATCCTGAGTCTTGATATCTACAACAAAGGAAACACTTTTCTTTAATATTCTATGACTTAAAATTTTAAATCTTAACAATAAATTAGTAAAGGGACATTGGGAATACTTTCTCATACGGGAATCTTACATTTGGCAGGTGGTCATTCAATTTCTGCTGGAATATTTTAGTAATGGAGAAACCAATGTGTCAAAGAGAAGCCAATCCTATTATCTGGCAGTTATAATTATCAGAATTCTATTTCTTCTGCCAAGCTGACTTTTTCTTTTGATCATGTCTTTCTCATGTCAAGCTTACATTTAAACGGGAAATGTTTCAGATATATTACTATTTAACATTTAATTTGCAACATTTCAAGGGAAGCTATATTTCTTTAATTTTCAGTAGATGCAACATCTTGTAGACTTGGAAACTCTCTAGACCCTTCTTCCCCTTTTACGATATTAGGCTATGTTAGCACCTATATAACATTGGGATTTGCAGCATTCATTGAAAAATGCTTTAGGAATACATGTACTGTTGCAAAGTAGCAGTTGAAATGACCAACAATCTTCTGGAATAGTAAAAATCTATACTAGCAATGAAAATTAAAGTGAGATGTTAAGTATCCTTTCAAAGGTTATAGCAATTTCCTCTAAATTAAGAGTATATTATAGCACATTTACTTCTGACATGTAAAATTTACTTGCCAAAAAGAAGATGGCACAGAGTCAGAAAAGTAGTGTGTTTTTAGATCATATAATAGAACAAAGGCAAGTCTGAGATAAAGGTAAGATGCAGAAATGGCTCTGAAAGCCATGCATGACTTTGTTGTTAAAATGAATCAATGCTTCTTGAGTGGATGTATTACAATTCCTGTGGCACACATACAGAGTAGCTCTTGAAATAATGCACAAGCAAATAACTGCTTTCTTTAATTATTTAATTTGATTACATTTCAAATGTTGTCCTCATTCGCAAAATCCCAACCGCATCCCTCTGTTTCTGTGTCAAAGAGGTGCTTCCCCAACCACCCATCCACTCATACCTCACACCTCTAATATCCACCTTCTCTGGGGCATCAAGTCTTCATAGGACCAATCACCTCCCCTCCTACTGATGCCAGATAAGGCAGTCCTCTGCTAAATGTGTAGTGGGAGCCATGGACTGGCCGGTGTATGCTCTGGTGAGTGGTTTGAGCTCTGAGTGGTCCGGCTAGTTGATACTCCTGTTCTTCCTATTGGGCTGCAGTCCTCTTCAGCTGTTTCAGTCCTTCCCCTAACTCTTCTATTGTTATCCCTGGGCTCAGTCCAATGTTTGGCTGTATCTGCATCTGTCTTAATCAGGTGCTGGCAAAGCCTCTCAGAGGACAGCCATACCAGGCTCTTATCTGCAAGCACATCTTGGCATAAGCTAAGGTGTTGGGGTTTAGTGTCTGGATGGAACAGATCCCATGGAATGAGAGAGACTTGCTAAATTGAAAATATAGTTATCAAATTGTATACAGTATTTAATACCTTTCTTAATATTCAGAAAAATAATATTAAGAATATCGTCTTTTCCATAGATCCGATATATCAATTTGTGTCCCTTGCTATAATCAAGCTTATTGCTAAAATACTTACTAGATAAATATGCATCATATATTTTATTCTAGCAAATTATTGAATTCTTGAACAGATATTCAGATGAAACATTGATGCATTTAAGAAAACTTTTATCTTTGTTATTGGAATAATTACTGAACATGAACATAAAAACAAACAGTAAAAATCTAAAGGATCTTAAAATACTTAGAGAGGAAAGTCCAAAATCTATAATTAATTACTCTAGTGTGCCCAGGTGGCACAATAAATGAAAATATAACAAATGTTCAAAAGGCCTGTAATTGTCCAGCCATGTAAATGATTTCAACATAATTATTGAAGAAAAATATTCAAAATAATTTACTCACTTTAAACAACCAAAAATTCCCAAAGATGACATTCTAAGACCAAATTACAAATAAATCTATAGTAACTATATTAACATTTTGAAATGGATAGTTAGCAAGTCAAAGTTGTTAAACTATTAAAAACATGATGACTATTTTCTAAATTTTACAGAAATTTATAGGGTTTTGAACATGAATTTATATATAAATTTTTTCTGATGGAGAGGATGTTAATTGTTTTTTATATCCATTAGTATACTGAATAAAAACAATCTTAAATAAAAAAGATGTTAATGTCTAAATTCATATGACTGTTTTCATGAAAAAAACCTTAATCAAGAATTTAACAATAAGTATATTCTTATTAAAATGAAGGATAAATCACCTAGTCACAACCGATGATTTCACACTATAGTATTTTGTGTGCTTTACCTAAGTTATTAAAATGATGTATAACTGAGAGGAGTGATTCAAATACTAACTATATTAAGATAAAAATTTTTACCTGGAACAACACACATACAAATCCTCTACCAATAAATTAAGATCACACACATACACATACACACACACACACACACACACACACACATTAAGATTTGTAGATGACAAATCAAAAAGCAGAAATTAATAATTTAGATTTGTAAAGCATATTTTTAAAGATTCCATTAACATTAGTAAATATCAACATAAAATAAAAACTTCCCTTGAAATACTGAGAAAATTATTTTTCTCAGATCTTCTATTTGAAGGATAATAAAAATTTTGTGATTACATTCAGTACTATGTAAATATTAGTTTACTCTAAATTAATTTATCTGATTCAGGTTTAGTAAACATAGTAATGACTTTTGGATGAGATTTAACAAACATGTTAACCTGTAGATAATATGAGAAGCTAATTAAATATTGAAAATCTTAAGCTTGTCCAGGTAGCACAGGCCTCTAATCTCAGCTGGTAGAAAGGTGAAGGAAGATCACTGGGCTGAATGAACTACAAAGTCCATCCAAGAACAACCTATTTACTTAATAAAAACCTGTTGATGTGAGGTATAAAAGCAGAGGCATGGATACAGTTGAATAGTAGAATACATCGATTAAGGTGTTTGATCTAATTCCAGGGAATTTAGAAAGAATTAGACCCATATCTACTTTATGTATGTGATGCAGTCTTTGATTAATCTTTTAATGTCTCTTTTCATCAGCATTAGCTTTCCTTTTGCTTCATCATTTTGGAAGAAATTTTCTCTGCAGAGTTTCTCTCTTTCTCATCCTGCTGTACACTCCTCTTCATTACCTTCAATCCTTGAGCAAAAGTGAATTAAAGCCACCTGAGTCTGTGCATTTAATTGATAGTTCTTCATAGAATTGGAGAAATTATTGATTTCTCAGAATTCCTAGATTTAATTTTTTCAAATTTCTATTTTGTATTATCCATGGGGAATAGTTGGAGGGGGAGAGGACTTATGGGACATATGGGAGCGGGGGACTGGGAAAGGGGAAAGCCTTTGGAATATAAACAAAGAATATAGAATAAAAAAAAGAAAAAATAAGAATGTGTAACATTAAAGAGTTATATTCTTAAGTGTTATGAGTGAGTCTTTCTATCCACACATTTATTTTATACTACTGTGAGTTTAATTAATATTGAGTTAAATTATCTCCTTTTTACCATGATAAAAATTTTTATCTGACACCCTAGAAAACTAAAATATTTTAGCAAATATTTTACCTGTTTTGTAATTGTTGTCTATGACTCAATTATTTCACTAGTAATGTATATGACTATAGAGTATTTTAAAACAGTCACATTGTGATTTGTGATATAATATTTTAATATAATTATTTTAGAATTCATAATTATTTAAGACAAAAATGTTATAAATTTCTCAGAGTTGAATATTTCAGTATGTTTTTATATTGTATGTACTATAAAGCAATTCATAAGCTTTCAGATAAGCTTTTTTATCCAGTGGTATTTAAATAAGCATTTACTTTATAAGTTAAAATACAAATTTTTAAGAAAAAGAATATTATATTTGCTTGAATACTCATAATTATTTTGAAAGAAGAAAAAGTTGATGAGGTTTTAAAAAAGATTAAAAATGTTCCACAGCAAAAAGATGAGTTATACATGTGTATAATAGTATATTTTTATGCACTGACATACAGACCTGATAGATTATCACATCCAAAACAATGAAAAATATACTGGTATATCTTGAATGTAAATATCCTTCTAAAATGTCTCAAACTGGGTTTGTCCTCAGGTCATCATGATTTATGAAAAATAGTATATCTTTGAATCATGGGGCTTGGATCAAGGAAGCAGGTCCCTGGAGCTTTAGCTTTGGGAGCTGTATCTTCTTCCTTGGATTACAGAAATGTAAAAGAATAAAATTACACCAACATATGTATTGTATACATACCCACATAAAGCAATGTATAATTAAAATTAAGTAAAATTAAATTGCTAAATTCTACTGAGGAAGTACAACAGATTTGAATTTGGTACAAGCTGTGTGCCATTATCTGCTAAATTTAACTCTATATACACCTTACTTTGTTTTGGGTTTGGTTTGGTTTGCTTTTTTTTTTTTTTTTTTTTTTTTTTTTTTTTTTTAGTAGTTTTACTATTAGGTATAAACAATATAAATACATGCATTCACATGCACATCAAAATGAAGCTGGATTATGGTGTATAGCTATTTGGTGGACCATAGCCATCCAAAGAGTAATCATATCCCTAATGAAAACTGACTCTCCCTCATCTAGCATCTTTGAACTGTCGAGAAATTCTTCAGCTATAAGTGGGACATTCTGAAACTCTCCACACTTGCGCAGATCTTTGCTTGTCTTGGTCTTGTATACTTACAGCAGATTTCCTGGTTAGGATTTATTTTTCTAAAATGAAATAATATGATCAAAAGCAAGTTGGGCATGAAGGTGACTATCTAAATTATACTTCCATGTCTTAATCCAGCACTTAATGATGTCAGGCCAGTAACTCAAATAGGACAGGGACCTGTTGGCAAGAGCTGGTGCATAGGTCATAGAGGTGTGCTATTTATAGGTTTGTTCATCGTGACTTGCCTGATTCCTACTATAACCAAGGAGTACCTGCCTGTAGTGGCTATTTCTGGTTGTCAACTTGACTATATGTGGAATGAACTACAATCTAGAATTGGAAGGCTCACCTATATGATCCTAATCTGGAGGCTCAGAGATATAAGTTTCTGACCTGAACTTAGCATGGAAATCTTGAAGCATGGATTCCAGTTCAAGGTCATCTGGGATTAAAGGTGTGGAGACCTTTAATCCCAGATTTCAAGTTCATCTGGGATTGAAGGCATGGATACACACACCTTTAATCTGGGCTACACCTTCTAACGGAGACATATATA
The DNA here is from genome assembly GCA_964023405.1 of Apodemus agrarius. Lineage (NCBI taxonomy): Eukaryota > Metazoa > Chordata > Mammalia > Rodentia > Muridae > Apodemus > Apodemus agrarius. The sequence goes on from OZ030023.1 coordinate 45,574,283, forward strand.
AGGACATTGAAAGAAGGAAGACTCACTCTTCCTTGCAGGCTTGCTTCCTGGGACTGAGCAACTGCAAGATCCTTGGACTTCCATCCACAGCTGCTGCTGACTACTGTTGGGGAGTTGGACTACAGACTGTAAGTCATCGACAAATTCCCTAACTACATAGAGACTGCCCATACGATCTGTGACTATAGAGAACCCAGACTAATACACTGCTCAAGGATTGCACTACCCAACATGACTAGGCCCTTCTATAGTAATCAATAATTGGGAAAATACCCTACAGCTATACCTTATGAAGACTTTTTCCACTTTCAGATACATCTAGTCTTGTGTCAAGTTGACTTAAATTGATTAAGCACTGCAGCTAACCAGACTTTGGTAAGTTTGTGACTTGACTGGTCCTTTGTTATTTCAGAAGAGAGTGTCCTGGTATTTGTTCCCAGCTCCTGACAAGTCCTTCTCCCTCTTCTCCAATAGTCTTTAACCCATTGTGGATGAAAGTTGGTATCTACTTTGGAACTAATCATGCCATAATGGATTGTTTTTTAAATTCTGACCTGCAGTGGGTCTTCATAGCAATCTCTGCCTGTTTTAAAACAAAGCTTGTGTGATGAGGGTTGAAATCTCTAGCTATGAGAGAAGTACTATGAAGATAAGTAGTATAAGGGCCTGGAACACACAAATAACATCATACTAACCAAACAGGTTATATTTAGGGACATATGTCCATTTATATATACATATACACATGAAAAAACTATTAGTAAAAATTGACTATGAATTTGAAGAAGAGCCAGGAAGGGAAAGCATCAATGTTGGAAAAGCAAGAGAGAAATATTATCACAATATAATCTTAAAGCTAAAAATGAAACAGTTCCATTTAGTAAAATAATAGCAATAGTTTCTTTCCTAGGGTCTATGGTCTATATAGCCCTAGGTATTTGGACAAGTTTGCACAGCAAATATGAGTGATGTCTTCAGATTATGTAAAATGGAAGACTAACTTGTCTATACGTATTGAAGTAAGCAAACAATACAACACTTTCATAGTGTATCACTAAGAGTAAAATGTAAACATGAAAACAAAACAGGGTACAACACAGAACACACTGCTGGAGGAACTTTAACATTGCCATTGAATGAAGAAGCCAGATAAGAAACTCACTATTTAAGCAGTGAACTGCATAGGCTTGTTTAAATATGAACAGCCTCCACAAGCTCTTATATTTGAATGGTTGGACTCCAGTTGTTGAATTGTTTAGGAAGGACTAGGAGGTATGGCTTTGTTGGAAGAGTGGCAGAAGTGTTTCAATGCACATAAGCTTTGGGTTAGGTAACAGCATGGTTAACCCCCCACCACTTACTCTCTCTTTCAATCTTTCTCTCTGTCTCTCTGTGTCTGTCTGTCTCTTTCTCTGTCTTTTTGTTTCTATTTGTGTGTGTGTGTGTGTGTGTGTGTGTGTGTGTGTGTGTGTGCTACCTATGGATCAAAATGTAATGCTCCAGCATGTTTCCTCTCTGAATAACTGTAATAATGATTTGGACTAAAACCGTCCGAAAATGTAATTCCCCAATTAAACCCTTTCTTTTATAAGATGTGTTGGTCATGGTGTTTCTTTAAAGTAATTGAGAGTAACTAAGATGCTATATAATTATATATGTTTATTTTCTTTTGGGATATGTCCATTTGCTTCATCATTTGGGTATGATGCTGGGAACTAAAATAAGATCTAAACAAGCTACACTTGTTTTTTTTTTAATTTTTATTTTCTATATTCTATGTTTACATTCTAAAGGCTTTCCCCTTTCCCAGTTCCCCCCCCCTATGTCCCATAATTCCTCTCCCCCCCAACTATTCCCCAATCATTCCCCCTCCCCCCATGGTTTCTCTACAAAACTGGATCCAATCTTTACAGGCCCAGGGTCCTCTCCTTTCTTCTTGGGAATCATTTGACTTGCTAATTGTGCCTTGAGTATTTAGGGTTTCTGGGCTCATTAATATCCACTTATCAGTGATTGCATTTCATGTGTATTCTTTTGTGACTGGGTTAGCTCACTCAGGATGATATTTTCCAGGTCTAACCATTTACCTACAAATTGCATGAATTCATTATTTTTAATTGCTGAGTAGTATTCCATTGTATAAATATAGCACATTTTCTGTATCCATTCCTCCTTTGAGGGATATTTGGGCTCCTTCCAATTTCTGGCTATTATAAACAAGGCTGCTATAAACATAGTGGAGCATGTGTCTTTATTGTATGCAGGGGAATCCTCTGGGTATATGCCCAGGAGTGGTATGCCAGGGTCCTCTGGAAGGGACATGCCCAATTTTCTGAGGAACCGCCACACTGATTTCCAGAGCGGTTTTACCATTTTGCAATTCCACCAAAAGTGGAGGAGTGTTCCTCTTTCTCCACATCCTCGCCAGCACTTGTCTCTTGTTTTAACTACTAAGATCTCTCTCCATAAATATGTTGATTTTTAGAACGAAATGTGTGGTATTAGTCATCATGACTGTGATAAACTTGGAGCAGGTTGAAATATGATATATAGTCCATTGTTTATGTGAATGGAAGCCACATACATTTATTTATTCTAATTTATTTGATAGAATTTTATGACTTTTATACTTTTCAAACTAAAAAGTTACTTTTTGGAGATTAGGTAAGATAAACATGTATACAGAGTACATATGATCAAAGAATCAGTTTCTTTATATTATTATACCTAAAAGCATGGAAAGGCAAAGGAAAATACCACATTCCATATGTCTTATAAACAATGAAATTTAATATGTTGAAAATAAAATCTTTGCTGTTAAAATGTAGGACATGTGAGAACATATATGCAAATCCACATAAAAGTATATATTACCTGCTTATAGTACATAATAAGTGAACAGAAAATATTAAAATATAATTAACTTTTTTTGATGAAATCATTTCTGTTTTAAAGGAAAGTACTGTTAAAACACGGTAAGATTGAAATGATTCCTGGGTGTAGGCAACACAGGAGAGGTTAAGGGATAGCATGGCCAAACATCAAGAAAGACCTATTTGAGCAAATATAATCCCCTTTCCTGGTTTCCTTAGTTCCTCTGTAATCAGGAAGTAACCATGTTATTTACATGTCAGTCTGTGGCCCCAAAGCTTTTTTTTTTTAATTTTGATTTTCTATATTCTATGTTTACATTCCAAAGGTTTTCCCCTTTCCCAGTTCCCCTCCACCATATGTACCATAATTCCTCTCCTCCCCAAGTATTCCCCAATCATTCCTCCCCCCCCCCACGATTTCTCTGTTCAGGGTCTATGAGGGAGATGATTCTTGAGTAGAGAAAGCCAAGGCCAGGAAGTGATAGCTATGAATTCAGTTATTAGAATATCTGTAATATGAAAATTCAAAATTTGCATTCTTTTAGAGAAATAGTTTCCTAACAGCAAAATGGCACCCTACAAAGTATTGCTTCCTGTATATACATGTTTAAAATACTTTAGGAGTAAAAACCTCTAGCTTATGTGTGAAAGGCATATGGAAAAGAGAATTTTAGTTTCAGATACAAAAGTATATGTGACACTGTAGATAAACAAAAAATAAAAAAATTACACTTCTGATAAGGAATTCACAACCTGTAGTAACTAAAGAGAAAACTTTAAAGATTTATTTTTTTTATGTATATGAGTACACTGTGTCTGATGTCAAACACCCCAGAAGAGGGCATCAGATCCCAATTACAGATGGTTGTTGAGCTGCCATGTGGTTGCTGGGACTTGAACTCAGGACCTCTGGAAGAGCATTCAGTGCTCTTAACCTCTGAGTCATCTCTCCAGCCCCCTTAAAAAAACTTTAAAGAGTACTCAATGAAGAAAGCAATCAATGTATTTTCTGTGCCTTTGGTCAGAGCTGTTCACCCTTCTGAGTAGCAGGAATGCAAAAATGTGTCTTAGGTTTGCAGCCCCATAGGAGGAACAACAAAATGAACCAACCAGTATGCCCAGAGTTCCCAGGGACTAAACCACCAACCAAAGAGTACACATGGAGTGACCCATGGCTCCAGCTACATGTGTGGCAGAGGATGGCCTTGATGGAAATCAATGGGAAGAGAGTCCCTTGGTCCTGAGAAGGCTAATTCCCCCAGTATAGGGAAATACCAGAGCAGGGAAGGAGAAGTGGGTGTGTTGGTGAACAGGGGGATCAGAGAGGAGAAAGGAGTTTTCAGAGGGGAAACCAGGAAAGGGGATAACATTTGAAATGTTAATAAAGAAAATCCCTAATTAAAGAACTAGTTACAAGTAAAGAAAAAGGAAAAAAAAATATGTGTGCTAGGATCATGTGGTTTGCCACCCACAGAACTAGGAATCTATGCCTTTAGGATGTTTTCTTCTTTCTGTGATCTTTTATTCACCTTTAATTCAATCACCTTCAATTATCAAACCAAGCTATCTTCTTAAAAAATCACAGCAAGTGCTTCTGACTTACTGTGTCACTGCTCAGCTAAGAGTTTGACTTCTTAAATGTGACAGTAATTAAAGCTGGCTTGGGAGTTGTTAAAATAAATAAGTCATGCTCACTATCCTTGAAAGCATGACCTCCTGAAGGTAGAAATCGAGAGATTACTCAAAAATGTGTTTACCAAGAGGAAAATGAGTCATACGGAGGAATAAACACTGGAACCTAAAAAGCAAAACTTTTTTGAAAATAAGATAAGCTCAAATTAAATCTTTCTTTCTTGCTTCCTTTTTTCTTTTGTTGTTGATTGTTATTGTTGTTGTTGTTGTTTGTTGTTGTTCTCTGGATAGATATTAGCTTGGATTTGGGAGATCAATGGTTATTTTATGCAGCTCTCAGATCTCCAAGACATGTTCACAGTGAAGTCTTAGAGAGTGGTGGATCTTCATTTTTGAGGAAGAGAATATTGATGGTGGATATTATACAAAATCCTTTGTCAAATCTCGATTATTTTAAACTGCTCCTTCTTGGAATGTCTTTGTGTGGCCATTGAATTAGAAAAATGTGCTTGTAGCTACTTGATACTTGGAAACAGGTTCAAAAACAGGTTTTTCAAAAGTGTTCCTAAGCAGGCCAGTTACACTTTATCAGGAATATCCTTGAACTCATTTGTCTAAGCATCTTCAGTTAGAATTAATGTCAGTTACAACAGAGAATATTTTCCCAAATCGCCTTTCCTAATGGACTTGTGGAGAGTTTGCATAAGCACTCCAGAGTGGTGGCCAGTAGGGCCTCTGTTGTGTGAAAATAGGAAGAGCTATCTGTAATTAACTTAATTTTTTCAGATAGATTTGTAAATTTGCTCAATAATTTGAATATTAAATATTCACACAAAGATCTTGAAACAAAAATCAATCAGTAGCTGATTCTACCATGAGTGAAGGTATAGAAAAAGAGTGAAGATGATCAAATTTAGGCAGTTAATTGTAAAATATCAGTTGTAGTAAAAAAAAACCACCCAAGTATTAGTCTACGTAGCTAACAGAAATATTAGTAAATTCAACATAAGTGTATTCCCTTCATATGTGATTTCATTAAATGTAAAATTAGTAATCTCTACTCCCAAAATAGAATATAACAAAATCAAATATGTCTTAAAAGGAATAGCCTTCATGGACTAAACATAAGAGTGGTCACATACTAAGTAGATATTCTTTTTCATAATTTTACCATAGTGATTTGTGAAGAGATCAGTGAAAATCAAATCCATACTGTTTAATTTGCAGTAAATTGTTTTCTCTTACTATCAAAATCAGCAAAATATAGTATAATATTGTCTTGTTATGAAAACCAAATAAAAGATGCACAAGAATATTTCTAAACATTTGACTCCTATTCAAGATATTAACATAGAATTTTACATTTACATATCAGTAAGAAGTCCTGTTCATTGACCTCCAACCACATATGAGGACATAAAGGGCTTCCCTTGTTAACAGCTGAATTATCACAAATTTCAACTTGCATAAGCACTCGTTAATATGAAACAAATGGAAGCTTTCTTCCCTAGACATTAACATTGTTTCACCAACAAGGAAATTAAATACTGGCATCTTTTTTGTCTCATCAATTTTTACCAGTTTTTGTGCAGTTAATGGGTGGCCCAGATAATCCTTTACACAATGTGTTCCAAATAAATCAAATTGTTGTTTTATTCAAACTATAGATAGAATATTTTTGCAGAATAAAAAAAATCCTCATTAGTCAAATATGACAGTCTTTTGTATATGAAAGACATAATTCCAGTAGATAATATTACTGAAATGTATCAGCCTCTGGGAAGTTCAGACACTGAGAGGAATTAGTCACCCTGGCAACATCCAATAAGAGTTTTGTATTTAGCTGTGTTTGTCAATGGCATAGGCAGATTTTATACATATGTACCTGGTGTTGTCGATCCAGAAGCTTGGCAAAACAGGTAAATAAATGAAGGCATCTAAAGATTTGCATACTTGAAGAATAGCACAGGATGTAGGACTGTGTTGGAATCTTGGCTATAGTTCTGATTTTTGGCTCTTTGAACCCAAACAATTTTTTAAAAGGAGTAGAACTACCGGTTTTTGAAGGCATAGGGAGGCATGAACCTATTACCTTATGCTGTTGTGCAACCTCTGTACCTTTGAGCTAGATCATTAGCCCTCCTTTTATTTTTTATCTTAAGACAAGGTTTTACTAATTTGCCCAGCATGGACTTTATATTACACTCTAGGCCAGGCATGCTGTGAACTTGTGATTCTCCTGAATATATCTCTTACACAGCTAGATTTACAGGCATATCGAAAGCTATTTAAGGGCAGGAAGCCATGAAACCTCCTACAGAATAGATTTATGCCTTATTTTAAATTACCAATGGATATCCTAACAAGAGCTCATTTGTCAATCTGCAGGAGCTGTAGGCAGTAACCACTAGGATATTTCACTACTTCCTAGGAAGAACCGTTAGCTTGTAATGTCTGTAGACACTTTATCTTCATTTGTTTTTAATATCAATGGCAAAGTCATTTATGCCATTTATTTCTTTAATTTCTAAATCTATCAATATTCTGAAAATATTTTAACATACAGAAGTACCTTAAAACAATGGTCTCTTTAATGGACAAAACCTAAAAATTAGAAGTTTCATTTGTTAATTCAACCTAATACACTAAATTTAATGTTCTAGTAAACTTGGGCTTTTATTAATAATAATTCTGACTCCCATTTTGTAAAAATTATCAATCATGTTTTGAAAAAAACCTTGGGCTTTTTGAAAGCTAAGAAATTAAAACTAATATATACAAACTGATCAAAATTAAAGGTACAAATAAATTTTACCTAAAGTTCTTTTAAAAACAAAATGTGAATTGCATTTTTTTCTCAACTGTAAGAGAATGATGCCATTCCCTTCCTTACCTCCAGCAGAGAGTAATAATTACCTGCAGCCCCTATAGTCATTTATTTTATCATCTCTGTGCATCGTCACATGAATATTCACTCTTGTAAGAGAAACTGTAACCAGATCACTCATTCTCTGCAGAGAATCGGGATTTCAAATGAGCACCGGAAAACCATATTGCCATTTCGCTATAAGCAATTTTGAAAGTAGAAAACAGCCTATTTACCACACCTGGTGAGTGTCTAATTACAATGGTCTGCGCTCATCATTCACACACATTTGTCATTTTAATTAATTACTCAGGGCTCAATTCAATCCCTTTGCTACATCATAAAATTCCCTTTGATTTAAATAGGTGTAATTGTTACTATAAAGTAGCAGCCTTTGTGGAATCAGTGGTCTTCATGCAATCATGGAATATCATATAAAAGCCATCCCTAAAGTGAAATTTAGGTTGTCTCCATTTAGAATCATTATGCTTTTCTTTTTTTCCTGTGGCTATGAACTTAGAAAATCTATTATATGTTAAAAACTAATTTTTAAAATCTGCCTTCAGTCACAACTTTCATCTTTAATATCATTATAAGCTCTGAAAAGGGATTTTTATTGTGCTACATTAATACCCATGTCAAGCATATATTAGAGTCTGATTTAGACTGTAATTTTATTTGCCTAATGACAAATCAAACATGAAGATATCAAGATAGTTTTCAAACATTAAGGAAACATCCCCAATTATATTTTCGATTCCTTAAATCTTTTGATTGTTAGAGATTTTTCATACATGCATATACTGATTAAATGATTAAATCAATTTCCTTGTCCCTCCTTTCCAATTCTGACCCACTGCAACAAGTACTACATTTCCTTTCCAAACTCATAAGCTTTTTATTTAAACCCACCTTGTCCAATCTGTTCTCTCTCTAAGTATGTGAGTATAGGACTGACTAGGGCAATAAGTCCTAAACTTCCTAATGCTGCAACCATTTAATGCAGTTCCTATTGTCATGGTGACCCCCAACTATAAGGTTATTTCGCTGATAGTTTATACCTGTAGCTTTACTTTGCTTTGAATAGAAATATCTAATTTGCAGCAGATCTGATATGTTACCCTGAGAAGGGTCTTGACCCACAGGTTGAGAATCTCCGCCGTAGGGGAACAAGGGTAGCCTATCAGACTTGCATCTCTAAAGGAAGCCACATTCTATTTCCTCCAGCAGTAATCAATTTTCAAAGGCTACTCAGCTAAGCATGGCATGTCTCCTTCCCTCTCACAATTTATGTGTGAATATTGACTACTTTGAATTTGTGTAGGTTTAATGTATAGAGTAGCAGTCATTGAGATCCTGGGAGCAACAGCCCCACCACATTAGGCAAATCCTGTATCCCTGCTAAATTCACTTCCTCTTGTTCTCACAAGGTTTTCTCCTCTTCCTCCACAATGGACTTTGAACAAGGGCAAGAGATGTGATATAATTGTGTCATTTAGAATGGAGCTTTCCCTCCAGTCTCTTATTCCCCAATCTAACAAATTGTGAGTATCTAATTTAATTATCATTCACTTCACAAAAAAGCTGACTTAAGGCTATTTATGGTTAAATGGGCTCCAGTTATTATTCTGATTTTTGGAAGGGTACGAATAGCCAATGCAAATGTCATGGGCTCAACCTGCTCTCTCATACAAACTCAGGACCACCAGTCAAGGGATCATACCACCTATTTTGGAATGGGACCTACTTAAACAATCACCAATTAAGAACCTGCCCTATGTGCTTGCTTATAGCCTGATCTTCTGGAGACCTTTACTTCTTTTTTTTAATATTTATTTGCCATTATTTTAATTACACGTGTGTGTGCCTGTCTGTGTACATAAATGGAGGTACCCACTGAGAGGATTAAGATCCAACCAGAGCTGAAATTACAGGTGATCTTGAGTCAACCACCATGGTTGCTAGGAAGTGAGCGAGAGTCCACTGGAAAAGCAACCAGGGCTCATAACTATAGAGTCATCTTTCCAGCCCTACTACCATATTAGAACAAACAAACAAGGTTTCACACCCAGGCTGGCTTTGAACTCACAGCAATTCTCTTGTCTCACCACAACCTCGCAAGTGCTAGCCTTACAGGCATGCAACACCATGCTCAAGATGTTATTTTTATATGTTCATCTCCCAGAGGATGACACAGGCTAGATTTCACTCTTCAGATTCCACTGGATGGTACTCCTGTAGGGTCACAGACACATTAAAGCAAGGACATGGAACTAGCAGTGCAGGTGTGTAAAACTGAACCGTGAGGCAGGTGTGGTGTCTCACACCTGTAACCTCAGCACGCACAAGCTGAAGGGGGTTCGCGGTAGGGGATTACCTTGAGATCGTGCCTCAAATAAAGGAAAACAAGACAACAAAAACCATCCAAACAACCCTCCCCACACAAACACAAATGAGAGGACCTGGAGAGACCACTCAGCAGTTAAGAGTGTGGGCTACTTACTCTTCCAGAGGACCTCTCTACAGGAGAGGGAATCCTCATCCATTCCAGATATGACAACCTTGGATGCATGTACAAACATGCTAGAAAAACACTCATACATAGAGGAAATAAATAAATGACAAGAGCTGCTAAGTTGGCTAAGTGAGCAAATGTGCTTATTGATAAGCCCGGTGACCAGAGTTCCCACTTTGGGAAACAGAAGGTGGACAATGAGAACTGACGCCCACAAGTTGTCCTCTGACCAACCCATGCCCTCTGAGTCATGTGTATGCAGGCACACATGCACATAAAATAGACAAATAAATGTAATAATGAAAAAAAACCAAACAGAATGAAAACGAATGTGAAGAAGAGGCTTGCTAGAGAGCTTGGTGTTTGCCAGTACAGAATACACAAAACACAGCAAACTGCTCAGGACTTGGAGCTGGAGGTTTTGGATTGGTGTGCTTTGAGATGGAGCCCTGCTGAATAGCTCAGGCTGGCCCATAACTTACAATATAGTCTAGGTTAGTCTAGAACTCATGATCCTTCTTCCCCAGTCTCCGAAAGACTGGGAGTGTCCTGCTCTGTTAGTCCCGTCAAAAATTCCTGAACAAAGTTTTGTGGGTAGATCAGGGAAGAATTTTACTATTAGCACAAAAGTTGTTACGGTGGAAGGATCCAGAGCCCTCTGGATTACACGAGGACCTTTATGTCACTCACTGGGGATGAAGGAGATACTGGTTACCTCCGGTTGTTCACTGTTCCATCCAGCGGTCTAATCCACTGTTTTTCCAAAGCAGGACCATGTCATCATTTGCCAAAGCAGGGGAGGCTTTGACTGATGAAAGCATTGGATAGCTAAGTGACAGCCAAGAAGAGCTTAGAAACTGGGGACTTGGTTCCACAGAGAGCTGGTGCCAAGCAAGCACAAGGCCCAGGGCTCTGTCTCCAGCCCAGTCCACAAACAAATCAACCCCTAACTCAGAAAACAGCTTGACATGCTGCTGAAGTAACTCGTGAATGCCATCCATTATTGTTGCAAAATGGCTCTCACAGTTGGATGACACATAAACCCGGAAGATGTCCTTGTTTCTTCTGCCAAATTTCCAGCCTAGGTTCCTGCCACCTACAGCCTTGAACTTCATTTTGCACACCAGTTTCAAGAACGTCCCTCCTGCCAACATACTCCTGAAATCCTCTACCTCAATGCCGGCAATAGACAATGAATCTTTAATATTGGAGTTCAGGGGCTGTTTACCTATAGAAGACCCCCACTCTCCCATCCAGGTTTTGTCCCAGCCCAGATCTAACACAAACCCCCAGAACTGCATCTGGTCAATGCAGAAGCCCCTAGGTCTTTTCAAATGCACTAGTACTCTTCCCTTGTGGAAGTTTAAGGAAACTGTACCGATGCCTGCACTTGCTCTTTAACAGGCAGGATTCTTTTTCACCAGATGATCTCACCCATACAAACTCCATTTTTCTATTTTGCTAGATGGATACCCCACCCTTAAAATGTTATTATAGCCGGGCAGTAGTGGTTCATGCCTTCAATCCCAGCACTCAGGAGGCTGAGACAGGTGGGTCTCTGAGTTCCAGGTCAGGCAGCTCTGTATAGTGAGTTCTGGGACAGCCACAGCTACATAGTCTGTCTTCTTTTTTGGGTTTGTTGGAAGATAACAAACTTTCTTTCTTTTTCTAGGGTGTAGTTTCCCTCCTTTGGTTGGCGTTTTCCATCCATTATCCTTTGTAGGGCTGGATTTGTGGGAAGATATTGTGTACATTTGGTTTTATCATGTAATATCTTGGTTTCTCCATCTATGCTGATTGAGAGTTTTGATGGGTATAGAAGCCTGGGGTGACATTTGTGTTCTCTAAGGGTCTGTATGAGATCTCCGCAGGATCTTCTAGGTTTCATCGTCTCTGGTGAGAAGTCTGATGTAATTCTGATAGGTCTGCCTTTATAAGTTACTTGACCATTTTCCCCTACTGCTTTTAATATTCTTTCTTTGTTTAATGCAATTGGTGTTTTGAACATTATGTGCCAGGAGGATTCTGTTCTAGTCCAGTCTGCTTGGAGTCCTGTAGCTTCTTGTATGTTCATGGGCATCTTTTTCTCTTGGTTATGGAAGTTTTTTTCTATAATTTTGTTGAAGATATTTACTGCCCCTTTAAGTTGTAGATCTTTGCTCTCTTCTATACTTATAGTCCTTAGGTTTGGTCTTCTCATTGGGTCCTGGCTTTCTGAGATGTTTGGGTTAGGAGCGTTTTGCATTTTGCATTTTCTTTGTTGAGTCAATGTTTTCTACTTCAGCACCTGGGATTCCTTCTTCTATTTCTTGTATTCTGTTGTTGATGCTTGTATCTATGACTTCTTTCTTTCCCAATACTTTCTATCTCCAGAGATGTCTCACTTTGTGATTCCTTTATTGTTTCTACTTCTACTTTTAGATCCTGGATGGTTTTGTTCAGTTCCTTGACTTGATGGTTTGTGTTTTCCTGTAGTTCTTTGAGGGATTTTTGTATGTTCCCTTTAAGGGCCTCTACCTGTTTGACCCATGTTCTCCTGCATTTATTTAACATAGTTTATGTCTTTCTTGAAGTCATCTATCAGCATCATGAGATGTGATTTTAAATCCAACTCTTGCTTTTCTGGTATGTTGGAGTATCCAGGACTTGCTGTGGTGGAAGAACTGGGTTCTGATGTTAACAAGTAGCCTTGGTTTCTGTTGGTAGGGTTCTTGTGCTTGCGTTTTGCCATTTGGTTATCTCTGGTGTTAGTTTTACTTGCTATCTCTGGCTGGAGCTTGTCCCTCCTGTGGACCTATATGATTGTGTCTGTACTTCTGGGAGATCAAACCTCTTCTGGCAGGGTCTGGCAGGGTTGACAGAAGGCTGTGGAGTTGCCTGGCTTCCTGGTATAAATGGTGCCTTGAAGGTTCCTGTCCTAGCTGCTCCACTGATTTTATGCCCTGTGCACTCCTAGCTGTTCCTCTAAAGAGAGAAGGTGGAGATTTCACCTCCATGGTCAGAAGTTAAAGCTCTGCTAGGAGATCACTCTCTCCTGGCAGGCTGTGCACAGAAGGCTGTGGAGACACCTGCCTTCCTGGTGGCAAATGGCAACTAGAAGACTCTTGTCCCACCCAGCTGCTTCACTGATGTATGCTGTTTGCTCCTAGCTGTTCTCCTGCAGAGAGCTGGAGACCTTTACTTAATTGAGGTTCCCTCCTCTAATATGACTTTTGCTTGTTTCAAGTTGACACAAAACTATACAGCAGAATTGACAATTTGTCAACTTGACCCATAAATTATCACTGTAAACTAACAACTTTTCCTTTCTGGTTTATTTCTAAGTTTATACATTAATATATACATCACAATATAAAACATTTTAGAAAACTCCCACAGTCTGACCAATTTAAATTCTTAATTATTTCTTAAAAATATCAAAGACTCTTAAAATTGAAAGTCTATCAATTGGGGGCTCCTATTAAATCAAAAATAAGTAAAACACTTTTTTACTTCAAAAAGGAAGAACCAGGGCACAGTCACTATCATTTAAAGCAAAATCAAATTTAGAGTATAAATCACTGAATGTCCAATATCTGGAATCCACTCAGGATTTTCAGTCTATATCGAGAGCCTGGATCACTTCTTCTGCTCTGCCCTCTGCAACACACATACAGCTCACCTTCTAGGCTCAGACCAGCTCCACTCCAGTGCTGCTGCTGTTCTTGGTGGTCTTAGCATGGTACCTGGTATCTCCAAAATGCTAGGGCCTACTGAGGAACTGTCACCCAGAGCCTCTGCTGGGATTTCTTCATGGTGCAAAGCCTCACATCTCTACATTGTCTCTTCAATCCTTGGCCTTCCTCTCCCATTCTGGAAGGACTTTCTCAGGGGTCTCTTGCAGTGCCAAGCCTGAGAACTGCTTTGTATTACTCCTCCATGCCTTTAAAACCAAAATCACCTGGGAGACTCTTACACATAAACACCTTTGGCTGTCAGAAAAAGATGCAACCTTGGCTACCTTTTAACACAGCTCGCATATGTTGACTCTGAGGAACACTTCCCAAAAATTTTTATGTAACTGATACTGGTCCTTGATGTCTTTGTTCTGTTATTGTTTTCCTTTGAATCGAAGTAGAATATTTTCTCATATAATATATCATGATTATGGTGTTTCATTGCGGAACTGCACCCAATTTCTCCTCATCTCCCCTCCTATCGAGATCTACTCCATTTTTCTAGGAAAGAACAGTTTTCAAAGAGATAACAATAAAATACAACAAATATCCCTCTAGAACATTAGAAGTCAGGTCTCCATTGCCTACATTGAGGTCTGTCCCTTTTAACACAACTGTAGCCATTTTATGTTTAGTCTGCATTATACTCATAAGGTGAATTAAGTTCAGATTCTCAGAGTCAGCTTCACAGAAGTAATTATCCATAGGGGGCACTGAAAAATTCTTCTAAAAGGTCATAACACTGTGGTTGTAATACTCATGCTCTGTTATCTCATTGCTCTGGAGAACCTCTGTACAACACTCTTCTTAACTTACTCAAGACCAATGAGCTTAAAAGTCAGCTGAAAATAGTTTGTCTACCTTGTCAAAATGTAGAACTGACTTCACCCTTACCTTCTGAACTTCAGGACCTGGTTTTTCCTATAAATAGCCCTCCCTGAGAATAGACACACATCACAGTTTGGCTCTTGCATCCTCTGTGAACCTGATCCATCAGTCTTGGGGTGAATGGTCAGTAAACTGTTCTTTATTAACTGAGGTCAGAGTTCATATGGTTTGTGTGGCAATTCCTGAATCCCAACTGTCATAAATACTCTGAACATTCTTATCTTCCAAGATATCATAGAAAAGCATGCCAACATTTCTTGTCCAAGTTTTCACAGTCCTCCACAAAACAACATGTTCATGTCTATCACAGCAATATCTACTATCCTGGCACCAATTGTTTTTCTAGTTAGGGTTACTATTGCCATTGCAAAATGTTTTGAACAAAAGAAAATCAGGGAGGAACAGTTTACACTACTATATCAGTAGTCCATCACTAAAGGATGTCAGGACAAGAACTCATACAGGATGGATATCTGGATGCAGAGCTGATGCAGAGGACATATAGACTTGCTGCTTACAGGCATGCCGTATCTAGCTTGCTCATCCTGCTTTCCTGTACAACCTAGTATAACCAACTAAAGAATAAAACCACATAGTGCCCCGTACCCATCCCTGTCAATCACTAATTATAAAAATGATCTACAGATAAATATTATGAAAGAATTTTTCTGAATTGAATTCCCTCCTTCCTGAAGAACTCTAGCAAGGGTCAGGTTTACATAAAACTGGATACCATGGAGGTGTAGCATTATGTTAATTTAACAGAAAAAGAAGCAAAAGAACAAAATTATAATGGGTTCTCTCTTAGAGCTACAATCTAGCCATCAACAAAGTTTTGTCCCTGGCTAATGGAATCAGTACTAGATTTCATCTTATGGAGTGAGCCTCAAATCCAATCAGAAAATGGATGGCTACCCCTGAAATATCCATGTTTAAGTTGCATAAAAATGATTATCCTTCCAAAACAGTAGTTATTTTTGCATGCTGGGCTCACATCTTATGGAGAATGTTCATTACTTTTCTGCCCCCCAAATATTCATAGAATCTTCCAGTTATATGAAAGCTAGCCACAATGAATAAAACTTTCAGGTTAATCCCAGTTAGATTTATCAAAATTCTATGATTTAACTATATGATATCTCCAGTAACAATGTATTACCCTCAGGTTAATGAATGGTTATAGATTATATTGTTTGGTGATAGGTTATGCGGCCCCTATGTCTAACAAGTCAATAACAGGTAAATTCATGTATCCCTGACATCCTGTATTTGACTTCCCAAGGTGTCTAGGTGAAGCATTGTCAGTACAATAAGCTCCATTAGATATGTAAATTTATGTATATTAGGAACATGTACAATAGTATGTATCCATGTGTATTACTTATAGACCTTTAGTGTTAGGGAACACTTCCTGAATACACCCTCTTCATTATTCCATCACCTCCCACATCATTTGTACTTTTGAATTTAATACCATTATTATATTTTCTCCATACCACCTGAATTCTTTTTCCCTCCCTAGAAATCTAGCACAATGGCCACATATAATTTTCCTCCCTTTTATAGGTATTCCAACTAAAAAAAGATACATTCAAAGATCCAAGGCCAATATCAACACATGAATGACAATATTTATCTTTTTGGATCAGTTACCTACTTATAATGAATGTTTCCATCTCTATCCAGTTCATTGTGATTTTTATAATTTTCTATTTCATACATTTTAATTAAACTCTAATTATATAATTTTCCCCTTCTCTTAACCTCTTTTATTTCCTCCTACCCCAACTCCTTTTTAAGTTCTTTCATGTTCCCATTCAGGCTCAAATTAATCCTCCCATCTGATTATTATTGTTGAATGCATGCATAGACAAAGACACAAGCATGAACACATACATAAAAGTCTAGTATGAAAGAGCTAACCACTTTGCATTGGACAAACCATTAAGGGCTTCTCCTTAAAACAAGCCAATTCTCTCTATCTCAGCATGTACCAGTTGCCTGTGGTTTCTTGATCAGAGGTTTGATGCTTTCATATTTCCCCTTTCCACATTACCATGTCCATTGTTATTACAATTTCACATTTTATTTTTGCAGACACTAAAATGAGATTGCTTCGTTGTAAACATTCTTATTTATATTATCAATTTGGCTTTCCTTAATCCACTTTTTCCTGAACAACGACAGATTCAGAAGATATAGTGTAAATGTATCCATTGATGCTAGGAGCAGCATCATGATCCACAGATATCTGTGTTTTGTTCAGGATACGTATGCTGCTCTTCATCTTCAATAAACTGAAAGTTCTTTGATTAAGGGTGGTACTAAACTAATTTATGGGTAAGAGAAAATATTTAGAATTTAGAAATTATACTGGCCTAATAAAGTAGTGATAATAGACCCTTTTCTAAGATCCATAACCTCACTAATCCCTGAAAGTCAGCTATGTTTCTCTAGCACCATATATGTTTTGAGCCTCAGGTCAAATCTGACAACTTTTTGAGTAGTACCAACATGTGAGTACCATGGACTGCACCTTTGTGTATATCTTGTCACACTGAACATTGTGGTTCATGAGTATAACATCTTGGAAAAATGATTCATTATTTGTATCTTTCCCTTAGTAGAGTATCATGTGATACCATGGAAGTTAAACCAAAAGAAGCCTTTTTGGATCAGATCCAGTTTAAATAATCTGAATCTTCTGCCTTAAATGTGTGGTTTCTTCAGCAATTGAGGCTTATCTTCCACCTATGAGAAGCAATCAAGAGCAATATCCATAGTCAACTTATTAGGCTTAATTTCCTTTGAGATATTATTATAGTGAAGTATATTCCCCATCCTAGTCTAAGACATTTATCATAAAAATACATTGGCCTTTGTCAAGGGATTTTTCTACATTGTGTGATTTGTGTCTTAAATTGATTTCTATGATTTATTATCTTTATCAACTTAAGTGTGTTGAACCAAACCTGACTTTCTGGGATAAATCCAACTTGATCATGTTGCTGATTTTGATGTGCTGTATTAAATAGATGCAGATACTTGGTCCCAACCAATGAATTGAAGTTGGAGACCTCTATGGTTGAATTAGGGAAAGGCTGGAAAAGTTGTAGAGGAGGGCAAACCCATAGGAAGACCAGCAGTCTCAAATAACCTGACCCCTGAGATCTTCCAGACAGTGAGCCACCAACCCGGCAGCACACACTAGCTGGAATGAGGCCTCCACACATATAAGACTGCCTGCGCTGGTCTCTGTGAGAGGTGATGCATCTAAAGCCCAAGAGACTTGAAGCCCCAGGGAGTGGGGAGACCTGGCAGGGCAGGATGGGGAGTGTGGGGTAGGAACATGCACTTGGAAACTGGGGAGGGTGAATGGGATGAGGAACTGAAAGAAGAGAGATCAGAAATGGTATACAACTGGATTGTTAAAAACAAAGAGGAGGAGGAGAAAACAAAGAAGTTTTTTTTTTTTTCAGGAAAAAGGAAAGAAAAAAGAAAGTATTATAGTATTATATGAGGTATTTTTAAATCTACATTTAACAGGGAAATCTGTCACTCCAGTTCACTGTATCTTCACCTAATTTTGGTAGTATAGAAGTACCAGTCCGAGAAGAACTTTCAGGGTGGGTTTTGTTTTCATTTTTTGGAATAAAATTTCGCGAATATAGGAATCTGCTGTGAATTCATCTTGTTCTGGACCTATCTTACCTGGAAGAATTTTTTATTTCTGTTTCAATATCCTCATTTATTACGGGTCTATTTAAGTTGTCAATTTCTTTTCATTTTAATTTTGGTGGTTTGGCAAAAGCTAAAAAAAAAATAAATCATTCATTTCTTTTCAGTTTCACAAATTAATGGATTCTAACAGATTGCTTTATAATACTCTGAATTTCTTGTTTGTCAGGGGAGATTTTTTTCTATGTAAATATTATTCTGTTAATTTGGTATGTCTTTTACTTTTTGGGGGGATAGCTGGATCTTTAGGTCTTGTTTATCAATTCAGAGAAACATTAATTATATTTGTTGATACTTTATTGTCTGTTTGCTTCTTTGTTTCTGCTTAATCACTCTGTTGTTGATTTTCATTGTTTCTTGACAAAAACTTGGCTTATGTTTGATTTGTTCTTATACAACCAAATTCTTGAATTTTGTCACTCTGTTGTTTATTTGTGTTCTTTCTGATGTTTTTTAAAGATTTATTTATTTTATGTATGTGAGTACACTGCTGATATCTTCAGATACACCAGAAGAGGAAATTGGATCCCATTACAGTTGGTTATGAGCCAACATGTGATTGCTGGGAATTGAACTCAGGACCTCTGGATGAGCAGTCAGTGTTCTTAGCCACTGAGCCATCTCTCCTGCCTGCTCTTTCTTATTTTTAATGTAAGCTGTTAGGGATGTGAACTTTCCTCTTACAATTGGTTGAAGTGCCCAGAGGCTTTTATTGTGTTTTTGTTTCATTTTCATTTATTTCTAGGAAGTTTATGTTCTTTCTTTCTTACTTACTATAACAATAATAATAATAATAATAATAATAATAATAATAATAATAATAAGACCTACTCATTATTCACTAATGGAATGTTTAATCTCCATGAGTTTATATACTTACTAAATTTTGTTTGCTGTTATTTTAGGTTTTATTGCACAATGATCTGATGGAATGCTTAGAATTGCTTTAATTTAATTTCATTTCATTTTAATAAAGTTTGATTTGTGTCCTACCATGTGGTCTCTTTTTCAAGAGAGCACTTCCAGGTGCTGCTGAGGAGACTGTACATTCTTTGGCATTTATGAAGACTATTTTCTGTAGATAACTATTAGGTCCATTTAAGGTCTCATTTAAATTCAAAGTTTCTGTTTATTTTTTGTTCAGATGAGCTATATATTAAAGGAAATGGACTGCTGAAATCACCTACTCTTTCTCAATTTGTGTAAATCACCATCTTTAATTCCATTAATAAATACACCTGTTTTGAAGTTAAATACACCAGAGTTTAGTGCATATATCTTGAGGATTATTTTCTTTGTTGTTCAATATCTTGTTATGAATGATGAGCCCTGCTGAAGGCATAAGCATCCCTTGTTTCACATTATACTACAGAGATACAGTGATGAAAGTAGCACAATACTGCCATATAAACAGACATATTGATCTATGGAGTAGATTTGAGGATACCTGTTAATGTTATGCTCCTACTGTCTGGACAATGAGAAGATCCCCAATACAGCTTCATCAATGAATGATGATAGTCCACTGAATGGTTACATGTTTAAGGATAAAATGAGATTCCGATCTTGCAAACTGCCTAACATTTAAATACAAATTAAATAAAAATCGCTAACTTAAAATTACAATTACCAAATCTATTTGAGGATGCTAAAGTTAGAGTTCTGTAAATGAACAAACAGAATTAGTAAGCATGCTAAATGAGATCTTATTACATTGTTCACATAGCTTGATTTAGATAGCTCAACTATGTCATGTTAGCAATTGTGATGGTGCTCACATGAACTGCACAAGCTCAAACTAGGCAAAATCTCATCATGAAAGGAACATATGTGGTAGTCACTGCCTTCCCCCTAGATGAGAAACTATTTGAAATTGATTGCTTCTGAAAGAAGAAGATTCTCTGACTGCAATTGCAGAGGTATATGTTTTTCGCAGATTCAACTTAGAGATCTACTTGACATCAATCTTATTGGATATTCAAGAAACCACATTTAATACAAGTGCAGATATTCCACAGCAATAGTTACAGATGGACTTACCAGAAAAAGTGAAGTCAAGAAGGCAGAAAGCAAAGTTTCATTCTTCCACATTAGTATATAAATTCTACCACCAAATATAGCCACCACATTTAGTGTAAGCCAACCACTTAAAAAGATATAACTAAAATATTTCTTAAAAGTTTCATTCTGATTTTGTTTTAATTGATCGTAGATCCCATCTAGTTGCCAAAGAAGATTATATGTCACACAGAAAGAAAGCAATGCATTTCCAATTATATGAATAGAAATAATATTCTGAAGAGGAGCCCAGAAACACAGTAATTAAGAAAAAGTATTTGATGAATGATACGATGTAGAACAATAACAACTAAAAAGTAGACTTCTATACAGCAGAGAAAACTATCAATAAAATGAAGACAGAGCCCATAAATGGAGAAATAGCCATTCAATTACTGCTATTCCTAAACATTTTAAAAGTTTTATCTGAACTGTGCTCTTACTTTTGAATACTTTTAATAACATTAAACAATTAGTCAAACAATTTAGTAAAGCAATCATTCATAGGTCCATGGTTATACTTTGTATGTTTTGAGTAAAATAAAATTTTGGAGAATTTTTTTCAGGTAACATATTAGTCAACACTATAATAGAATTACTTACTTGGCAACATTTATGTGCCATTGATGCATGTGGCACTATGCATAGTTTGTTCTTTAAGCAATGCATGTGTATTGCCGTAAATACTCATAATTACCTTTTAAATGAATCATTCCATTCAATTACATCTCAAGTGATAGCCCACTTTCCAGTTACTCCTCCAAAAGACACCATTTCACAAGCCCCCTCTCCTTCCTCCCCTTTTCCTCTCTGAGGGTGCTTACCCACGTACCATCTCCTGCTTCACCACTCCAGCATCCTCCTATACTGGGGCATCAACTACCACAGGAACAAGGGGTTCTCATCCCATTGATGGAGTATTTCTCTTTTTCTACATCCTCCCCAGCCAACATCTGCTGACTCCTGAGTTTTTTATCTTAGCCGTTCTGACTAGTGTGAGGTGGTATCTCTGTGTCATTTTGATTTGCATTTCCCTGATGACTACAGATGTTGAACATTTCCTTAAGTGCTTCTCAGTCATGTGAGATTCCTCAGGTGAGAGTTCTCTTTTTAGCTCTGCACCCCATTTTTAATAGGGTTATTTGGTTCTCTGTAATCTAACTTCTTGCATTATATATATATATATATATTAATATATATATATAATATATATATATATATAATATATATATATATATATATATATATATATATATATATATATATATATTGGATATTAGCCTTCTATTGGATATAGGGTTGGTAAATATCTTTTCCCAATCTGTGAGTTGCCATTTTGTCCTATTGGCATTGTCCTTTGCCTTACAGAACTTTGCAATTTTATGAGTTCCTATTTGTCTATTCTTGATCTTAGCCATTGGTATTCTGTTCAGGAAACTTTCCCCTGTGATTATGTGTTTGAGGCTCTTCCTCACTTTCTCTTCTGTTAGATTCACTGTATCTGGATTTATGTGGAGATACTTGATCCACCTGGACTTGAGCTTTGTACAGGGAGACAAGAATGGATCAATTTTCATTGTTCTATGTACAGACTGCCAGTTGAATGAGCACCATTTGCTGAAAATGCTGTCTTTTTTTCACTGGACAATTTTTGCTTCTTTGTCAAAAATCAAGTGACGATAGGTGTGTAGGTTCATTTCTGGTCTTCAGTTCTATTCAACTGTTCTACCTGCCTGTATCTGTACAAATACCATGTAGTTTTTTAAATCACTATTGCTCTATTATACAGCTTGAGTTCAGGGATGCTGATTACCCCAGAAAGTCGGTCATTGTTGAGATTAGATTTTGCTATCCTTTTTAAATTTTATTTTATTTTATTGTTATTCGAAATGAATTTGAGAATTGCTCTTTCTAACTCTATGAAGAATTGAGTTGCAGTTTTGATGGGTATTACATTGAATCTGTAAATTGTTTTTGGTAAGGTGGCCATTTTTACTATATTAAGCCTGCCTATCCTTGAGCATGGGAGATCTTTCCATCTTCTGAGGTCTTCTTAAATTTCTTTCTTCAGGCCCTTGAAGTTCTTGTCCTACACATCTTTCACTTGCTTGGTTAGTGTCATGCCAAGGTATTATATATTATTTGTAACTATTGTAAAGGGTGTCATTTCCCTAATTTCTTTCTCAGCCAATTTATCCTTTGAAGAAAGGAAGATTGGTCATTTGTTATAGTCAACATTTTATTAGATATATTCTTTAATTACATTTCAAATTATTTCCCCTTTCCAGTTTTCCCCCTCCCTGAAAGTCTCATAAGCCCTCTTCCCTCCCCCTGAAACCCAATCACCACCCTACTGCTTCCCTGTCTTGGTATTCCTATACACTGCTGCATAGAGTTAATTTTATAGCCATCCATTTTGCTGATGTTGTTTATCAGCTGTAGGAGTTCTCTGGTAGAACTTTTGGGATTGCTCATGTGTACTCTCATATCGTCTGCAAATGATGATATATATCTGTTCTTAAACTACAGCACATGCACATCTAATTGCTCTATGAAGATAAACTTACTTAATTATTACAACCAATTTTAATAGATTTTACTTTTATGTATTGTTAAATAATATTTTATTACTACTTTGGTAATTTCATTGAGTTTATTTGGATCTTATTCACCCCCTCTGCCAATTCTTTTTATTCACTTCCCCATCTGCTCAACTCTGTATCCTTCCTTTGTTTCTTTGTTTCTTTCTTTTCTTTACTTTTCTCTTCTTTATTTTTTTCATTTCATTTCTTTTCTTTTCTTTTCTTTTCTCTTCTTTTCTTTTCTCTTCTTTGCAGTTCATCAAATCCAATACATGTGACCAAATACTATTGGGTGTGGGAACTATCACAATGACTCTTTGACCTTCCAGATATTATATCATTATAGAAATCTGACTTTCACTCTTTCAGAAGCTATCAGTTGCACATATGTTCTAAGTTAGGGGTGAGACTCTGCAGGTTCATACACACACATTATGTTGGGATTTTGACTGGCTTGAGCTTTTTCAGGTTTGGGGCATACTGTCACTACTGATGTTTATTCATATGTCCTACCTGGAAAACCTTGTTTCCTTTAAGTTAGTAACCACCTATGAAATCTTACTTCCTAAACCCATGTGATGACTTTTAAGGCTTGTGGGAGGCAGTGTGATATAGTTTTATATAGATGTCCTATTTGTAACTGGCCACTGACCACTCTACAATATCCTATACTCTGTTGTTAACTAGTTGTGAATCAATACGGTAATTGTCATCTCTTGAAGAAGCTACTCTTTTACATATATTGGATAAGCAATAAGTCAGTATGGAAGGATCTAATACTATATCCATTTGGCATAATAATAGTAGTGGTTTCTTACATAGGGCCTATAATCTATGTAGTTTCTATTTCTTCTTCTTCTTCTTCTTCTTCTTCTTCTTCTTCTTCTTCTTCTTCTTCTTCTTCTTCTTCTTTTTTCTTCTTCTTTTTTTCTCTCTCTCTCTTTTTTTTTTTTTTTTGAGACAGGATTTTTCTGTGTATCCCTGTCTTTCCTGGAACTCACTCAGTAGACCAGGCTAGCCTCACACTCAGAAATTTGTCTGCCTCTGCCTACCAAGTGCTGGTATTAAAGGCATATGCCACCACTGCCTGGCTTGTGGTCTCTATTTCTTACTTCCCATACCAGATATGAGTACTATCCTGAATTGGGCCTTAAATCCTGTCAAAAAGTGGTTGGATATTTACCTAATTTCCATGACACTGTTACATGAATAGTCATAGCTTGTCAGGATAGTCATTACTTTAGTAGATGAATAAGATTTATGACCCTATATTATAAAGTCAAAAAGTACCTCTCATCACTCTTTCCTCTTGGCACTTTCACCTCTCTGCTCCTCTTGGGCTCCCCTCCCCTCCCCTTTCTCTACAGGTGGTCATGACCAGCCTCCACTTCTCTACTCTCTCTCTCTGCCTCCACTACCCCATTAACCCCCATTCTCTGCCCTGAATAAACTTTATTCTATAAAAATAAAGTCTAAAAAGTAAGGAAGAGGCTTCCATGTCAATCCTAGCTGGATTTCTTTGTTGTCATTTTTATTAGATATAATCTTTATTTACATTTAATTTCCCTTTTCCTCGTTCTCCACCCTCCTAAGATCCCATATGCCCTTTTCCCTCCCCCTTGTTCCCTATCATCCCCCTTCCCAGTTCTCTGTTCTGGTATTCTCCTACACTGATGCATTGGCCTTTCCAGATCCAGGGTCCACTCCTTCCTTCTTCTTGGACATCATTTGGTATATGGATTGTATCTTTGGTGTTCCAAGATTCTACGCTAATATCCACTTATCAGTGAGTGCATACCATAGGTATTCTTTTGAGACTGCGTTACCTCACTTAGTATGATGTTCTCCAGCTCAATCTATTTGTCTAAGAATTTCATGACTTCATTGCTTCTAATGGCTGAATAGTACTTCGTTGTGCATATATACCACATTTTTTTGTATCCATTCTTATTAATTGGGAAAAGATCTTTATCAACCCTACATCTGACAGAGGGCTAATATCCAATATATACAAAGAACTCAAGAAGTTAGACTTCAGAGGACCAAATAACCAGATTTAAAAAATGGGGTACAGAGCTAAACAAAGAATTTTCACCTGTAGAACTTCGAATGGCTGAGAAGCACCTTAAGAAATGTTCAGCATCATTAGTCAGTAGGGAAATGAAAATCAAAACAACCCTGAGATTTCACTCCATATCAGTCAGAATGGCTAAGATTAAAAACTCAAGAGACAGCAGATGTTGGCAAGGGTGTGGAAAAAGAGGAACACTCCTCCACTGCTGGTGGGAATGCAAGTTGGTACAACCACTCTGGAAATCAGTCTGGTGGTTACTCAGAGAACTGGGCATGACACTTCCGGAGGACCTGGCTATACCACTCCTGGGCATATACCCAGAGATTTCCCTGGCATGCAATAAGGACACATGTTCCATGATGTTAATAGCAGCCTTATTTATAATAGCCAGAAGCTGGAAAGAACCCAAATGTCCCTCAGTGGAAGAATGGATACAGAAAGTTTTGTTTATTTACACAATGGAATACTTACTACTCACCAATTAAAAACAATGAATTCATGAAACGTTTAGGCAAATGGTTGGAACTGGAAAATATCAGCCTACATGAGGTAACCCAATCACAAAAGAACACACACATGCTAGTGCAATCACTGATGAGTGGATATTATCCCAGAAGCTCTGAATACCCAAGACAGAATTCACATATCAAATGGTTCCAAAGAAGAAGGAAGGAGAGGGCCCTGGTCCTGGAAATGCTTGATGTAGCATAGTAGGGGATTACCAAGACAGAGGAGTAGGAGGGGGTTGATTGAAGAAAGGGGCAGAGGGAAGAGGGCTTGTGGAACTTATGGTGATGGGGGAACTGGGAACGGAAAAATCATTTGGAATGTAAAGAAAGAATATAGGGGAAAAAAAGAAACTGCCAGCACAATCAATAGACTATCCAGCTGTGATGCTAAGAAAGAAGTGCACACAGGGTCCCAGTCATAAAAATGTATTACTAGCAACTAATGACTGATAATAGAAGTAGAATTAGTTCCTCTTATGAGTGAGCCCCTAATTGTCTGTTCAATACATGCTTTAACCCTTTAACACATGAGTGATAATTTAAAACACTAAGTAGGTGATATAAATATATTAATATCTATAATTAAGGAAAAAGGAGGACACCAATTTGAGAGGGAGGAGGAGATATGGGAATATGGGAGAGGTGGAGGTAGTGCCAGAAAAGGGAAACTAATAATATTATATTTTATTTAAAAATTGAAATAATTAAATACGTTTCTATCATTGTCAATAACTTCTTCCTTGAATCATTCTTGTTAGTTTCAGAGAATAACCATTTTCCCAGTGAATACCAAAATTAATCATTCTTTTAGCTTCATCCATATTTTATACATCCATATTTTATATGTTTTATGTCATATTTTATATGTATATATATATAACACATTGGTTTTATGTTAAATAAATTTTCCTTGTATTTTTAAATAAGATCCAAAGTAAAAGTTTTTGTTAATGTTTTACATTTTGCTTTTGATTGGATGTTCAGAGCCATGCTAGGTGGAAAGTTTGATAGTAAAATTATTTATCTTTTCTTAAGATTATAATAAACTGTGTTTTAAAGATTTATTTATTTATTATATGTAAGTACATACTGTAGCTGTCTTTATATACCCCAGAAGAGTACATCAGATCTCACTATGTATGAGATCTGATCCACCATGCTGTTGCTGGGATTTCTACTTGGGATCTTTGGAAGAGTAGTCAGTGATCTTATCGGCTAAGCCACCTCTCTAGTTCCTATAATAAACTGTTAAATATACACCTTTAATTCTATTAGAAAGTCAATTTATGAGGTCATATTTGTCAATTCTTGATCTTAGAGCATAAGCTATTGGTGTTTTGTTCAGGAACTTTTCCCCTGTGCCCATGTCCTCAAAGGTCTTCCCCAGTTTCATTTCTATTAGTTTCAGTGTGTCTTGTTTTATTGGAGGTCCTTGATCCACTTGGAGTTGACTTAGTACAAGGAGATAAGAGTGGATCAATTATCATTCTTCTGCAGGATGATCTCCAGTTGAACCAGTACCATTTGTTGAAAAGGCTATCTTTTGTCCCATTGGATGGTTTCAGCTTCTTTGTCAAAGATCAAGTGACCAAAGGTGTATGGGTTCATTTCTGGGTCTTCAATCCTATTCCATTGATCCACCTCCCTGTCACTGTACCAATACCATGCAGTTTTTTTAATACTACTTCTCTGTAGTAGTGCTTGAGGTCCAGTATACTGATTCCCCAGGAAGTTCTTTTACTGTTGAGAATAGTTTTAGCTATCCTGGGTTTTTTATTATTCCAGATCAATTTGAAAATTGCTCTTTCTAAATCTATGAAGAACTGAGTTGGAATTTTGATGAGGATTGCCTTGAATCTGTATATTGCTTTTGGGAAGATGGTCATTTTTACTATATTAATCCTGCCAATCCAAGAGCATGGGAGATTTTTCCATTTTCTGAGGTCTTCTTCGATTTCTTTCTTCAGAGACCTAAAGTTCTTGTCATACAAATCTTTCACTTGTTTGGTTAGAGTCACCCCAAGATACTTTATATTGTTTGTGGCTATTGTAAAGGGTGTCATTTCCCTAATTTCTTTCTCAGCCTCTTTATCCTTTAAATATAGGAAGGCTAGTAATCTGCTTGGTTTGATTTTATAACTAGCCACTTTGCTAAAGTTGTTTATCAGCTGTAGGAGATCTCTGGTGGAGTTTTTTGGGTCACTTATGTATACTATCATATCATCTGCGAATAGTGATAGTTTGACTTCTTCCTTTCCAATTTGTATCCCTTTGACCTCCTTATGTTTTCAAATTGCTCTTGCTGGAATTTCAAGTACTATATTGAAAAGATACAGAGAGAGGGGGCAGCCTTGTGTAGTCCCTGATTTTAGTGGGATTGCTTCAAGTTTCTCTCCATTTAGTTTGATGTTGGCTACCAGTTTTCTGTATATTGCTTTTACTATGTTTAGGTATGGGCCTTGAATTCCTGTTCTTTCCAAGACTTTTAGCATGAAAGGATGCTGAAATTTGTTAAATGCTTTTTCAACATCTAGTGAAATGAGCCTGTGTGTTTTTTCTTTGAGTTTGTTTATGTAGTTGATTGCATTGTTGGATTTCTGTATATTGAACCATCCCTACATCCATGGGATGAAGCCTACTTGATAGATTGTAGAACTATGAAAGCTAGCCAGGATGAAAAGTGGCCTTTAGATGAGAATCAGCTCAAATGTTTTATGTCTTCCAAGGTATCTATCTAAAGTGTGAGATCTCTTCATCAATGGTAACATACCTCAAAGAAATAACTAAAATAAATAGCAATAGCTTATGTAGTCACTCATACCTTGTACATATAGTTGGAGGTTTAATATAGCTCCCATCTCAAAGCAGCTACATACATTTACAAAAAAACTAAGCTATTTTTGCTGTTTTAAGAACATAGGCCAGTGAATTAACTTTCTTGAATAAATCTAAACTGTTAAATATTCAAACAAAAAATACATTCATACTGGCAACTTTATATCCATTAAGATTTTACTTTATTCATGTATAAACATTGTAATTTTATAGATTATTGCTTTTCCCAATGACATGATCAATAGACTACACATTATCTTCACGTTTTCTTTTACAAAACCTACTTTAATTTTTTTCAGATCCAGGCTTCTTCATCTTATAATTATACAGTAGATAATTAAAATACTAAAACTTGGATTAAATTTTAATTACATCGTATTTTTAGAAGATTAGGGCATATTCTAAAACCCAGTTTTTAATTGGATCTTAATGTGATTTTTCTTGAAATGAAAGATGTACTGATTTCTTTTTCATTGAAAAAAGGCCGTTTATTACAATAGATGTCTTGAATTATACATACTGAATAAAATGATTCTCAACTTTTATCATAAAAGCTAATAAACAATATTAAAAATTGTAATAAATTACTCAAAATTAATACTTGTGTCAACTAGCTTTTCTTAAATATGTTATAGATTTTGTTTTCTTCTTGCAATGAATTTATTGATGAAAGACTTAAAAGTTCACACATACTAACATTTAAACCTATACTTTATTATATTTACTGTCTGAAAGAGGATTACTTTTTAACAATTATGATCAAAAGAATATGTGATTTTATGTAAGGAAACAAATTCTTTTCAGGATCTAAATTTTCTATGAGCTCCAAATTTGTTCTCAAAATTTTAATAAGTTGTTCATACAGGTAAATTAGGATGGCTCTTAAATATCTTTTAATGCTTTCAGAATTATTATTATTACTAGATAAGTCTTTATTTTTAATGTATCTTCCAAGCAACTGAGACTTTTTATTGACCTTATTAAGATTTTTTAAATTTTAAATTGTACCCAAGCATTATGAAATCTCATAATATATTGTATTTTTTGACTAATTATTAGTATTATTCAAATCGTGAATAGTTATATAGTTCTTAGTTTTAATTCATTTCACCACACAATTAAAATAAATCAGAGCTCTATTTCCCTTCCCCCCAAACTATTTTTAGGTTAAACATTTTGATCAACAGCATGTAAGTGTATATTTTCTTTCCAGTTGCATCAAAACAGAAATAATTAACAAGTGTTAATTCTCCTTATTCATTATGTTGAAGTTAAAATGAATGAGTTGTCATTGTCAGCAATCTTCTGAGGTTGTATGAAACCTTTCAGCATCATTATGTTTTCTCGCAGGGAATCTACTTCACTCACACATGACAAGATTGATTTTCTAATTATATTCACTTTCCTCTATTGATTTGAAGACATGATTAAAGAAAGAAAAAATCTGTGACTTAGAAATTCTTCCTTTTTCCCCAGGATTTCCTTTACACACTAGGAGCTCTTTCTCTAATTCAATTCATACTGCCATCTTTTCATAGTCAAGGCATCTGTACTATGGCTAATAAGAAACTCTTACAGTTGCATCTGAATTTTGACATGACCTATTGCTGACTCTGCCTTCATGGACCCTTACCCTAAGAAACCATAAGCCCAGAGAGACTCTACTTTGCTACATACGTTTACTTTTCTTACATATACCTTTAATTTCATACATTGTTAATAGGTATTTACAAAAATATAATTAAAGATTATAATAAAATTAAAATTAATAATACTAATTTTAATTAATAAATGATAAATTTTAAAATTATATTAATAAATGGGTGGTGATTATTTGAGATTGGAGAATGAGAAACACTTTCCATTTAAGATACAAATCCTATATAATTTTTGAAGAACTCCTGGAGGGGGCCCCAGAAGGAGGCCAGCATATAGAATGTAAATAAATAAATTAAATAATGCTAAGCTGAGCAATTTAAAAAAGACAAACTTTGATTTTTATACTTTTCATTTTATTTGTTGAATAGTTAGAAAATTGGAAACTTAGCTATACATATTGCCCATATACAGTGTGCTATATTCTAGAATTCATAAGACAAAATTGAAAAGTAACTAACGAAGCAATACTGAACTATAGGAAAGTTTACATAAAATCGAACATATTTTTCTTGAAACTTATCTAGAGAATATGATCAATAAATATCTAGTTTCTTATATCTAAATGTAAAAATTTACAAACTTTTATAATTAAGTCAAATATCATGATACAATTGAGCTATAGAATAGGTGCTGGTATTGTACCTTTAAAATCTTTTTTAAAATTCTGCTTTAATAGATTTCCTTGAATTAAAAATATTTTAAAATGTTATAATTACTGACATTCACTAAGGGAGGTGAGGGGCAGGGAGAAAAACTCTAGAAAGCCCCAAAGACCCAGAATGTGAGTAAACTCCCAAGACTCAAAGGGATGACCTTAGCCAAAATGACCAACAGTGGAGAGATGGAACCTGAAGAGACCAATTCCAGTAGATTGACAGGGTCCCCAATTGAGAAATCTGGCCACCCACCCATATTCAATATTTTTGATCCAGAATTGATCATGTCTTAAAGAAATGCAGGGACTTAAATGGAGTAGAGATTGAAGGAAAGTCCATCCAGCTACCAAGCCAACTTGGATATCATCCCATGCATATAGAAAGAGGAAGGACTAAAGGAACTGAAGGGAATCTCAACCCACAGAAAGAACAACAGTATCTACTAACATTCACACTTTAGAGCTCTCCAACCAAAGTGCATGCATAGGCTGGTCTTTAGCCCCAACATGTGGCCTCAGTGGGAGAGGATGTTCCTAATCCTGTAGAAACATGAGCACCAGGGAAGGGGGATGTTGGTGCAGGTGAGGTGGGGATAGGGTAAGGAGGAGCACCCTCTCAGAAGAAAGAGTTGATGGAATGGGGTGAAGAACTAGAGGAGGGGAGACTAGGAAGTGGGGAAACATTTGAAATGTAATAAAATAATTTAATAATGTTTTTTTAAAAATGTATTATATCAGGTTCCCTTGAATTAAAAATATTATAAGATGCTATTATTACTGATGATAGTCTTTTTGCCTGATTTTAATGTTTTAATTAGTACTCCCACAGTGAATATACATCTCACAACTTCTTTTAACACAAATCTGTTTTTGTTTAATGTATTATGGATTATGTCAAATGTGGCCGTATAATACTGAAACACAATTTCTTGGTAGTTATTAATCTGCCATTTTATAAATATTCTAATACATTTTTTTTATTTATTTATTTATTTATTTATTTATTTACTTACTTACTTATTTAAAAGGTTACGTGTGTACATGCGGGTGTTCATGCAAGTGGAGTCCTCTGCAAGGGCAGTACATGTTCTTTTTTTTTTTTTTTTTTTTTTTAATTTTTATTTTCTATGTTCTATGTTTACATTCAAAAGGCTTTCCCCTTTCCCAGTTACCACCCACCATAGTTCCCATAGTTCCTCTCCCCCCCAACTGTTCCCCAATCCTTCCCCCTCTAATACATTTTATGTGAAGAAAAAATTATTCATCATGCTAAGATCTATTGCTGCAAGGATTCTCTTTGGTTTTCAATGGGCATTCCTACTTTTCCTAGAGCTGTGTAGAATTATTTTTATCCAAAATGAACATTGCTTTCTGCACTAAATATTGTAGGTGATCTGTAAAATAACTCTTTTTTAACATTACATGTTTAAACTTTTTCTGAAGCTTACTTGCTTTGTAAGTTGCGGGCAACCATATAAAATGAATTATATTTAGTATAATAAATGTAATATAAAGTCTTCCTACTAAAATACCTCATATAATACTGCTAGGGGATATATATTATTTAACTTGATAGTAAAATATGCTTATTTGATTTCAAACATAAATATGTGTGAGATTCTTGAATGCTTGTCAGCTAGCATATTAATATGGCCTGCTGCTTTTCTTGGAATGCAAGTAAATTTAGCAACAACCTAATCTCAGATGAAAATAGTAGAGCCTGTTTACCTTTGAAAAGATCTGAGCACAATAACAATATTTTGATCATAAATATTTTTCCCTTAATTTACTCAAACTCGACTCAATTACAATTGTAGGAATAATTATGTCAAACAGTCAATAAGATGATAGTAAACATATGCAAATTAAAAAGTATGAGTGGCTATGAAGAAGATAAAGGGTATTGCAACCTCATAGAAGGAGAAATATCAACTACCCAGAGCACCCACTGCTCCCAGAGACTAAACCATGAACAGAAAAGTGCACATGTAGGGATCCATGGCCCCAGCTACGTATGTAGCAAAGTCTGGCCTAACTTTGCATCAGTGAGTGGGGAGACCCTTGGTCTTGTGGAGGTTGGAAGCCCCAGCTTAGGGGGATGCTAGAGAAGAAAGGCAGGAGTGTGTGAGTTGGTGGAAGAGCATCCTCATAGAAGCAAAGGGAAGTGGGAGACAAGAGATGGGCTGGGTGTTTGTGGAGAGGGGTTCGGAAGGGGGATATAATTTGAAATGTAAAATAAAACAATGATTAATAAAAACTATAAAGCGACATTATAATTTTACATGTAATATAAATGACATATTATATAACATGGTTTATGCCAGTCTATGTTTTATATTATAAAAATTTAAATGTATCACATAATGTATACTTTATCTCACACTCGATATAGTATATATTAATTATGGTATATATACATATATATAAACTTTATTAAACAAATATTTTCATACTTCTGATTAAACTATGAAAAATTAGATATAAATATATATCTATATATATGCATATATAAATATACATACAAATATAAATTATTGACTTTTTCATTATTTTACATTTCAGAAATAGAACTTGGAAGAAAAAAGTTAGCATGAAATCACAAAAGCAAAAATTTATGATTTCTAAAACCAAAATGTTCACAAATGTAAGAATGAATAAAATCAAATATTCTAATAACTTTTCAAAACATTTGCTCCACTTTTGTTTCTTGATGTCTGCCCAAAATGGTAAATATTTTCTTATTGATTCACAATTCAGATGCATTGGTGTATTTTCATGTTTCCATACACATCAGTAACACTTCAGTAGGGCAGATACAGTTGCAAAGCACAGGATGTTTGAGTGGTTATTTAATTACATATTTTATGTCTTGGAAAGATAAAGTTAAACTTCAGTCACTGGAGTTTTTAATTAACTGATACCACCTTGAAAACAGCACCATGTAGAAGACATCGCTGTTTTAGACACATAAAATAAATAGGTTTATACTTTTCTACTTATTTATATTCATCAACTGCATTTTGCCGAGCATAAGGAACTGAAGTTAATCTTTATTTTCTGATAAAGCATGGTTTATTTTGTTCCTTTAAAAATAAAATATGGTGTGAAAACCTATGTTATTGCAAATGTGTGTGATGAAAGTTAGTTAAAAACTAAGAGATTTTAATTTTTTCTTGTAACTTGGAAAATAAATGTGACATAAACGTTATTCTATAGACATAAAAAAATGTGGATGAAGCTCTGTGTGTAAATTTTATACCCAGGCTCAAGTTCAATCTCAAGTGCTTCATCAACCAGTCAAAGTAGCTCATGTTTGTAGAATTAGCACCCCAGAAGTGGATTCAGGAGGTTCAAATTTTTTCTGTTATAATAGGTTATAGAACTACTAGAACTCTATAATTGGTTTTATATATATATATGATATATAATATTAATATTATTAATTATATTATTAATAATATACAATAAATATATATATGCATATATATGTATATATATATATATATATGTTTCAAAAACAGCCTTGATTGAATTCATGGGACCCTGGCTGTAAAAAATATGTTTTCCCTTAAAGCATACAATTTTATCCCCTATATTGAATCCAGAAGATGTGTGTATATAGTTTTGGATCACAACACATGCAAACAAACACATACACACCCACAGATAAATAGAAGTAATCATATATGCATGTATGTACATATACATATACTTATATGTATATGTACATACACTTATATGTATATATGCAGATACATATGTGGTGTTTATGTGCAGTTATGTGTTAATTGTTTAATTAGAATATATATTTTACTAAGTTGTTTTTAAAATATAGAATATAATATTAATTTTATATTGAATTATGCAGAATACTACCACAACCCTGTATAGATCTAATTTTAATATAAATATATCTCTATATATGCATGTGTCTGTATGTAGAAGAGAGAGTATAAGAGAGAGGGTGCAAGAGAGAACGAAAAAGACAGGGAAAGGGAGAGACAGAGACAAAAGCAGAGACAGGGACAGACAGTGACAGGGAGTTGAGAAAGTGGAGACATACACAGCTAGATTAAGACATAGACATACAAGGCTAGATTAATCCCAGTAAGCCTGTGAAATAATCATTATCTTATTCTACTTGACAGAGCATAGGCTGCACATGATTAAATCCAAACTGGGAATAATTGTATTCTACATAAAAAAGACACTGAACTGACTTTTTTTTTTATTTAGTAAGTTTAAATCATTGTAGTAGATGACAAACCACACAATATAACCAGCTACTAGTAAGTCTTCCTAGAGGAGAGTAATTCTAATTTAAATGTTCCAAGGTTTTAAATAATTAAATAATTTTAATTCTCAATATGAAGAACTATTTCTACTAGTCTTTACAAATTGCCAAAATGTCACACTAGAAGTAAATTAGAAGCCTTCAATCTTACTTTTACTCTTCTCAACTCACATTACTAATGCACTTGGCCTGGTAATTATAAAGTATAATGTAAGCAAGTCATAATTAACTTTTAGATCATTGAAAGTTCTGACCACTTGATAATGGTGTTTTGTTTTTATGACTTCAATATTAATAGTATTGAATATTACTTGATTCATTTGTAACTCTCAGTAGACTACATGTTTATCTCATATGATCCAAAATGTCAACCAAAAAATGATGGATTTGAAATTGAACATGGTCAAGCCAATATGTATTTCTGAAGCCTAAATCACCTAGAAACTGTTATGAAATATGTCCAAGCATGTGAAACTTCATTCTAAATACTTCATCTGATTATTTTGGGGGAGTAAACTCTGTGTATTTTCTCCTCACTATTTTTATCCTAATATCTATTCCCCTAGTATCTCAAACTTTTCACTATTGTCCCAACATAATACCCATATTCATAGTTCATATTTATCTCAGGGTAATTTTTTATGTTTCATGCCATTTATACTTTCCAATATTCACACATAAAATCTCAGTGAAATTTTTAATCTTACTACATTTTATTTTTCTCCTTTTTCATTTTCATTTTCTCCATCACTATATATCAGTCCTGTCATTATACTGATAATAGTGAAGTACTTACCTTTTCACCCATTGCTATAACTTACTACTATGTGGGGATTATAT
Organism: Apodemus agrarius; assembly: GCA_964023405.1. Classification (NCBI taxonomy): domain Eukaryota; kingdom Metazoa; phylum Chordata; class Mammalia; order Rodentia; family Muridae; genus Apodemus; species Apodemus agrarius. Next base: position 45,610,017 of record OZ030023.1, read on the forward strand.
CATTACTAGATTAGGCACAAATGAAAACCTAATAAATTTTTATGTAATGGAGTGAAATTGCCAAGAATGCATAGGATCATAAACTATGAAATCTTGAAATCACATTTTGAGTGATAAATTTGTCAAACACTACACCAAGCTTTTTTCTTTTTTTAATCCATCTTGCTTTGCAACCACATCTTATAAAACCATCTCAATACCCACTATGTCTCAGGGCTGAGCCACTAAGTCAAGTAAGTTTTTGTTTAACCATCTGTCTCTCCTTTGAAAACACTGCAGTTCATACCAGCATAGACATTGAAAACATGGATCCTACATGTGTGAATAAATGAAAACTACTGAACTAAGGACCAGCTGATGAATATAAATAGCCCATAGACCAAGCAATTGTGCTGTGTAATGATTCAAAACTAATATCACCCGGTATTTAGAAAAGATGTCATTCAGGTTGAAATAGAGCTTTCCAGGGAATTATAATGTCCTTCAACTTTAGTAACCCACTTATAAATAAACATTACTTTATAACCATTTTCTACTCATAGAACATTGGAAACAATAGCCGAATTCTCACACACCCACCATCTAATTTCTCCTAATAAGTATATCTTTCATTAGCATTGGTGAACCAGCGTAGCTAATTATTATTCTTGTCTACAATTTATTCATATTCATGTATTTTCTGAAGATGTTTAATGGAAAAGTTCTATAGTCAACTGAATTATCATTTTTCACTAGGCCCCAATTGTTATGATAGATTTCCAGACTAATTTTCATAATCTTTGACAACTTTAAGAGGTTTTTTTTTCTTTGTTTGTTTTGGTTTTTTTGCATATTTTATGTCTTTACATTTCAAATGTTATGCCCTTTTCTGGTTTCCCCTCCAGAACCTCCGTCGCCCATTCCCCCCTGCTTCTATGAGGATGCTCCCCCTCCTACCTACCAACTCTCACCTCACCACCCTGGCATTCCCCTACACTGTGAATTGAACCTTCAGAAGACCAAGGGCTTCTCCTCCTATTGATGCCAGACAGTGCCATAGTCTGCTACTTATAAGGCTGAAGCTAATGATCTCTCCCTGAGTACTCTTTGGTTGGTGATTTAATCCCTTTTGAGAGTTAATGACCAAGTATTCTTAGGTTTCTCCTTAGTTTTGGAATTTCCCTTAGGCTTAGAAGGAGCTGATAGTTAGCAATGGAAGGTCACTGAATTAAGGTACCTTTCTCATTGCTTCATGTCAAGGGTCTACAGCAGACACAATAGATGACAGTTAATGTTGTGTTTATCATCTCACTGGGAAGCATTTGACTAATGTCTCAACTGCAAAGTTATTTTCCTGTTTTTTTAAGGTTAATTTATTTATTATATGTAAGAACACTATAGCTGTCTTCAGACACTCCAAAAGAGGGTGTTAGATTTCATTCGGAATGGTTGTGAACCACGATGTGGTTGCTGGGGCCTGAACTCAGGACCTTCGGAAGAGCAGTCAGTGCTCTTAACTGCTGATCCATCTCTCCAGCCTCAAAGTTACTTTCCTCAATATCATATCTGTTCTAACTTCTTTGCAAGAATGTTATTATGTGCAGCTGAAGCAAAGGAGTAGACTGGTATACCTCTCTCTGAAGCTAGTGTTTAAAAAGAATATTTAGAATTATGTCTTTCTCTCATTAATTAATATATTCAATAATTTATTTATAATTTATACACTTATACTATATTCCTATAATCTCCTATTTTTCCTGGTTGTCATGGGTGATATTTCTAGAGAAGGATATTACAAGCTATGGTGTTACTTTCAGGTTTGCCAATTGCTACTGGCATATCATTTATCTCAAGCTTTCTCAACTAACAAGGTAAAAGATTCCACTTATATATATGTGATCACATATGCAGGTGAAATGATTTAAATATATAACCAGTACTGCAATGAAAGGAAAGCCATTATACATTTAGAATAGTATTCAAGGTAGATGATACTACCTGTTCAGGTTCCTGAAATAAGCTCATAACTCTTCCCCTTTGCTACCTGTGTTATGAACTCTTTAGTGTTTCTGTAAAATGTGATTTTTTATCATAGGTTACTTTTCATCATTTCTACAATGATATTTATGCAGAAATAACAGCGGGCTGGAAAGACAACACTTCTTCTGCGTATTTCATTTGAAGGAACAAAATTTCTGCATTTTCTGCTAAGTTTTACTTAGGTATTGTGCAGCCCATGTCCTCACTGCTTCTCACCAGCATGGAAAACAGATTTAAATAGTGTTCAAATGATGTTTTATATCTTTCTGAGCCATCCTTAAATTCTAGTTCGTCAAGTTATAAAAACACAAATGTGGTGCATCCATTTTATGTGTAATCAGATAAATGTTAAATGATGGAAAGCAACTATACTGCTTTAATTAATTTACTCTTGCTGTGATAAAATATCCTGATGGTTACAACATTAGGAGAGAAAGGCATACTGATCGTTATCCTGGATTTGGTCAGTTGCTGTGGGAAAGCCAAGGCAGGAACTTGAAACTTCTAATCACAGTCAGGAACAGAAAGTGATGGTTGGATACATGTTTAGTGCTCAGCTAGCTTTCTCTACTTTTTTTTTTAAAGTCTATCAACCATAAGCAGGAAATGGCCATTAACTTCGGGTTGAATCGATTTCTCCACAAGATTATCATGTATTGGTACATGCGAATATAATTACTCTTGTTAATGGAGTCTTTTCAAAGATTAAAATTTCATTGAAGTGTTTTAATATAAAATGTATCATGTAATCTGATAAAATAGTTTTACATTTTATAGTCTTGGAAACAGGATGGCATATCACAGATAAAATGTGTTTATTCCTGATATAACTGATTTAGAACCTATTTTCTAAGGCTGCACTGTAGCTCCACTGGTCACATCAAGATCACTAGAAGGCTTTATAGGAGACTGTGTTCTCACATATACTTATTGCTAAATCCTATATTCATGTAGTCAAGGTCCTTTACAAGGTCTGCAAAGTGCACTGCTTTAACTGCCTGATGCAGAAGCCAAACAAATGCCCCTAGGAGTCCAGCAAACATGCAAAGAAAATGCTTGTCGGGAAAAAATATACCTTTTAGAATTTTTAAGCAATACGTGCATATATAAGCCAACAGACATATATATGTATATGTATATACATATACATATATACATAAAACCTCCAAATTACAAAGGTGTGGATTATTATTTTAATCTACTTTTATAGTAGAAATTATATAACAAGTTTTGCTTCCTTTATTATTCAAAATTAGGCTGTATAATTTTCAATACATTATAACATATGCACATGTAAAAACATTTCTATTAGTGCTCTTTGGAGAAGGATGTGGGAGTGCTCTTTGGAGAAGGATGTGGGAGTGAGAAGGCAAATTCGCCTTTAATTATTATTAAAATTACGGCATATTTTATTTAAAATTAAAAAATGCATTGTTTCAAATACTTAACAAATACAACTTTTTCTCGTTTAAGCCTTGTCAGCTTCATTACTACAAGACCATGTTGTGAGAGCAATGGTGGTGCCTAGAAATTTTCTGCTCCAAGCATTGGTCAGACAGTATACTAATACAAGCATCATTCTATTTTATGTACATATAAGAACTGGACAAAGAGCACTAAAGTCATGATTTGTCTTTATTTTCGACACTTACAGGGTGTTCAGAATAAAATTCTTATCCTAAAATCACTTTTTGTTTACAGGTTACAACATATGATAACATAAATGATAATATCTTGCCATTGGAGACAGTTATAACTGTACCTGTCATGTGTTAGCTATTATTAGAAAAATTTTCAATTGTTTTAACCTCAGCTAGATAAATTTCAAACATGATTAGATTCCAAAACTTTTCACCATTAAGTGTTGTGGTTCAAATTACACACACACACACACACACACACACACACACACACACATGCATACACACATGTGCATGCCCCCCCGACAGACTCCAGAACAATTAGTGCCTTTCTACAGCATACATTCAAAAAATTAAGTTAAATGCCATAATTTATTTTAAAATTTTAAATTCAGAACATCGGTGTATATTAATGTTTTGGATTCAACAAAGCATGAATCACATGAATATGGATCTTTGCATGATTACAGCTGTGTGGAATTATTGAGGTATAAAAACTACATGCCCCTGTGCAGAGCAAAACCATGACCAGCATACTCTGGTCTCCTATCACTTTTCCAGATACATTCCTTTTATACATTTATTTTATTTTATTATATTTTATATTAAAATGCAAATGCACCACTTCTCTCCCTTCGATTCCCTCCAACCTCTCTCATGTTCCCTCCTTCCTTCCAATCTTTCCTATAACACAACCTCATTCCATCAAGTTGACAGTGTCTATTCTTTTGGTCATCACTGCATTTCATTTTAATGCTGTTCCCACTAAGCTTTAGCACAATCATTTGGCAGAGAACAAAAACATGGAGCAGCTCCTGGATGCTGCTGGGTTATGTGTACTTCAGTAAGTGACAGATATGAGACAGCCTATGTCTTTGCTATGTGTTCTGAACTACAAACATATGAATGATTACAAGTCTATCATTCCCTGAATATAATGATCTTGAGACGACCATCATCCTGGTGCAAGGGGACCTGGACAGGGACTTAGCCTGAAATTGCCACCACTCCAGCATCAGGCACGTCCATAAGGTGCTCCAAGATGGGAACCAAGTAGGAAACTAGAAGAACCACACCTGGGATCACAGGCCTGTGATAGAGAAAGAAAGCAGGAAGGGAGGGAGAAAGAAAGACAGAGGGGAGGGGCAAACAGAAAGGGAGGGAGCCAGAGTCATAGACACTACTGGGCCTAATGTTTCAATTTCACATAATTTGACACATGTAGCATAGGTGGGAAGAACAGATAAAAAAACGAGAAAATTCTTTCATATTAGAACTTTGGCCTCAAATTCTCTTGAGAGCATCATTCTTACACCTACCAAATCACTGTGAAAAGTAAACTATTTTTAAGGAAGAAGGCAGTGGCAGCTGAGAGAACCAAGACATGGTCCCAATTGGTGGGTTAAATTCCTCAACAGTCTGCAAATGCACATGAGTAGACAGTGATAGTTTGATATAAAGCAAATATCCAAATAAATATTACCCGGTCTTCTTACAGTTTCTAAGAAAATCCAAGACTTCATGAAAATTTAAAGAATTATGATGAAAGACTGACTTTTTTCTATACATGAAGATAGATAGATAGACAAGACATATAGACATTTAGATAGATAGATAATCAGGCGGTGGTGGTGCATGCCTTTAATCCCAGCACTTGGGTGGCAGAGGCAGGCAGATTTCTGAGTTCGAGGCCAGCCTGGTCTAGAGTGAGTTCTAGGATAGCCAGGGCTACACAGAGAAACCCTGTCTCTGAAAGAAAAAAACCTACAAAAAAAACCAAAACCCCCAAAAGATAGATAATTAGGTAGATTATTAGAAGAAAGGTGGTGATAGATTATGATAAAATAGAAGACAGATTATAGATGATAGGATGATAGAAACTTGAATTCTTTATTCCTTAATGGCCCTCTATCTCCTGTTCACTTGGTGAATCTTCTGCAGGGGCATCACATACAGCTACTATTATCTAAAAAAAAAAGGCTTTGAGAAAAGTGCATTATTTTTTCTCCCAATTTCCTCATTCTTGTCCCTATAAAATTTACACTGTTGATAATAAGAGTTCCAAAACACACTGACTTTTATTTAATGAGAGGCACATTTGCTTTTTCACTCTAATGTGAAGAAAAGATTTATCCCAGCACTCTTTAATTGTGAGCAAAACTTATCCAGAATCATTTTAGAGATCAAAAATTATTTTTATAAGAAAGCAGCTATCAAATCAGAGGTCACAGTGGCTTTCTTCCTTGGGGAGTCAAGGTATATTGTGCACACAAATTTTGTGACATGGGAGTAAAGGCTGGACACTCTCACAGATATATAAAAAATACTTTCTGGAAAGTATTTGTACATTACCTATGTCACAGATGCACACTGATTTCAAATATAAAGACAAAATTAATGTCCATAATGTAATGTGACTCTAAGAAATGAATGCTATATATTGTAAATAATTTTTTTTTGTCTTAGGGAAGATGGATTGAATCCATGTCATTGTGAATCTGTGCTTCCATAACAAAATCCTATGGAGTGAGTAAACTGACAGAAAATAAAAAAAGTATTTCTCAGAAATCTTAGAGCCTGAGAAAGGAAAGATCAAAATGTTGGCAGTTTCCCTGCCTGGGAGAATTCAGTATTTTTTTGCTATGATGGAGCCTTAGAATCTGCACCCTCAGAAAGAAGGAAATCATGTATCCTCAGGAAAGAGTGGACTAGGGAAATGGAAAGCCATCAGGCATTTTCATTAGAGTTCCTAATAAAAAAATAAAATAAGAATAATAGTATCCATGTGAGTTGTATGATAATTCTACCACCCGCCAGCATTGCGTTGGCAGCTCCTAAAGATGTCTCCTGGACTGTTTACTTGTTCACTTAACACAGTCCAGCATCCTGTGAAATGAGAATTGTGATAGACAGACTGACTAGAGCACATTATCCTATTCACATATCTACTCATGGTCTTGATTATTAATTTATGCAGGAAGTGTAGTCCACAATGATAGGTGCTGTTTTCTATGAAACTGACTCTGGGCTGTACTAAAAAGCTCAGTGAGCATGAGTCTGTGTACCACTCAAAGACCAAGCCAATGTTCTGTGCCTTCATGGTTCCTACGATGATGACTTTCACTAGGGATGGAGTGTGATGTGAAAATATAAACCACATTAACTCTTTAATGCCCAAATTCCTTCTGGTCAAATTGTTTAATCACAGAAGAAAAGGAAACTAGACCCGAATTCCTAATATCATTATAGATCTCACTGTATTTCTTTACCTCTATTTTGGAAGAGAATCATTGAAGTTATAAAACCGCATGTTTTAATAATCTAGCATAAGGCTTTATCTATTTAGTGACTTACTTAGAGCAAAGGCGTGAAACTCTACAAGAAATGATTTTTTTCCTATGAAAATTATAGTAGCTATATATTTTTATGGGTATACATAACACTATTTTGCTTGTTTTTGTTAACAGAAAGATAAATAATATTACATGTTTGTGAAGATTTAGAAGGCACATAACCAGAAAAGTGTAATTGTAGGAGTCTTGGGTTCTGAGAGCAGTACGAAGTTAAAACACTGCATCTCATTTGTTTAAATGACATGGAGATGTAGGGATGAGGACTCCTGCAGATTTGCTGTTTCTAAGATGCTCAGTTTCAGCAAACAGTAATCAGATTTTATGCAAAGTCACATTTCCAGTTCACGTTTTACAGTCTCTAGTGTTGTTCTTGTTTTCAATAGCAGGTAATTGGAAGCAGCAGAATGCATTTTACAAATGTTTTCCCTTGGATTTCTGATAAAGTGAATTTTTCAAAATAAAAAAAAAGTATGCTAAAGCAGTTCTGAGTCACAGAAATCTCATGTAATTAAAGCCTCCAGCTGCATGCATTTTTAATACAGTGTAATTGACACATGCAATTCTGGATCACACTTCAGATTTGAAATTATTTTAGTCTGCTGAAATGTGTCTAAGTGCACTAACCAGATATGCTTTCAGTAATTCAGCTTTTAATGACTATCCTTCACTTCAGAGCTACCTTTGATGTTAAAATAGTTCCAGAAATAATGTAATTTCCCCACATGCTGGTTGGGTTACAGTCAGATGTTTCTTAAATATTTCATGTTAGAACTCTCCCTGACCCCTACCACTGTGAGAATGTGAGGAGATTTTACTAACAATAATTTTATATCTTGTAGTTCACTGAATTAACTGGAATGATCAGGACCTCAACTGAAATTGATTGCTGAACCTAAAATAAGATCAAAGCCATGAATCAAAAGGATATAGCAGATTTAAAAATACAAATTATAAGTATAAGTTCAGAATAATTAATATTTGTAAAATTGCAGTGCAGAAGACCTTAGAAAGTATAAAACTCACCACGTTAAAATGTAAAATTTTAAATAGGTCTCTGAACCCAGAAAAGACTCCTAATTCCTACTTATTAGCTGTGAAACGAAAAGGCACAGTACCACGGAGCTTTATTAACTATTATAGCGTCTGATTTCTCTGCAGACTTCCCAATTGCATTAAACTTCTCACCACTGACTGTTAAATGCCCCACAACATACGGAAGCACTCAAACAATTCCATTCTCCACTGTCAGTTACGAGAACTCAGTCAAGGTCAGTTTATTTGCTTTTTCCCTATTCATTTTAAGTTTAAAAAATATGTCAAACCATATCACACAGGAATTTACTTAATACTCAAAAATTTGTTAAGATCCACTTGCTTTTCAAGGAGTTCCCGCATTGAAACTTGTCATTCCCACACTGGTCTTATATCCCAAGGCCTGATCAGCCTGCTCTTTATAGAACCCTGAACCACCAACCTAAGAGATGACAACACCCATAATGATCTGAGTCCACTTCGGTTGATCACTAATTAAGAGAATGCCCTGCAGATGGTCACATAGCCTGATATTATAGAGACATCTTCTTAATTGAGGTCCCTTTCTTTCAGTTGACTTTAGCTTGTGTCAGGTTGACATAAAACCTTCCATCACAGCCTTGTAAAGTAACGTTGTTGATTCTCATGTGAACTCACAAAGACAGACGGAGCATGCGTAGAGCCTGTATAGGTCCGTGCCTTTTTGGGTCCCAGAGCTGAAAGGAGAAGTGCACGATTGCCCCTTCGCCTAACCCCAGAGGAATCTCCAGTGGATAACCACCCACAAATAAAAACTTAGTTTGATCTAAGGGAGTCTCACTAGGGAAGCAAGCTATTCTTAAGAATAGGCTGCATGCCCAGCAGCCTAGGAACTCAAGGGCATCTATGGAGGTTCCTTGTCTCATAATTTGGTATTATGTCTCTTCCTTTTGTTGTAACTTAATTTTATTATTTTAATTTTAATATACATACATACATACATACATACATACATACATACATATAATATTTCTCTTCTCTTTTTACCCTAGAGGTCCTTTGTGTTTTCCAGGTGATTGTGTTATAGGATGCTTAAGTGTGTTAAAGAATGGTTTTATATTTCTTGTTCCCTCTTTTAGGCTCTTTTCCTTAGAATAGTTTTTCCTCCACTTACTCTGTCTTTGTTTTATTTTTAACCTTATTATATTTTATTTTGATATTATCACATAGCTGTTTGTTTGTTTTCCAATGACAAACAAACAAAAAGGGTGGATCCAAATGTAAGGGAGAGACTGGAAGGAGCTGAAAGGAGTAGAAGGAAGGTAATTTGTAATCATGTATTTTATGAGAAAATGTCGATTTCAATAAACAAAAAATAAACAAATAGTAAGTGATGTAGTGAATGAATGATATAGTTTTTCCTTAAAGTGTTTTGACATAGAACAGAGTCATAATACAGTGGCCAAGTTGGCAAACTCTGGGCTTTGTGTAAGTTGAAATTTTTCTTCTATTTAGCATGATTTAAAGCATTCAAATTATGCATATTATTTACAAATTTATACAACACTTGGATATCTGTAGTCATTTTGAATCCTATGGGAAAAAAATTATAATTTATGGGTTATAACAAGTTCCTCACGTTTTTTCAAAAAGTCCCTAAAGCTATAAAAATAGCTTTTCCTACTATTTTAATAAGGTTTGAATGATTTAAATTGGTGAGTTTAAAATTACTTTATTATGGCAAGGCCTAAAACAACACTTAATTATCTGTGTATAAAATCATGTGGATTGAAGGATTATGTTCTGTTTTCCCAAGGCCAAGAGAAGAATTTACACAGATCAGTAGGTTTCACACTTGCTAGAAACAGAGTGTGGAATGTCAAGGCATCCTGTATTTATGTTTACATATGCTATCTCATTTTTGTTTAAATTTATAATGGGAAAGCTTTTGCCTAAGCAGTCAAAAAAACTGAACTGAAATCTAAGAAGAAGAAAAAAAGCAGATACAAGAGAATTTCTGTGTCCAACTCCATTTAAATGAGTACAGAAAATTAGACTATTTATTCAGCTTTGTGCATTATTAACTACTCTTTAACTATTCCTTGAATATATATTTTGTTCATAATTACCCTGAATACCCTTTTTAATCCCACTCACCCTGAATCCCTCTTATTAAAAAGTAAATGATTTGAGGATATCAACATTTTGTATTAAACATGTTTTCAATTCATTAAATTGTAACTTTTTTAAAAAATATGAAAAAATACCCTTCGTTTCTTCATCTGTGTATGTGAGAGCCAATAAGTTTTAGTAGATTCACTTGGACAAGAATTGTAAGGTGGTTTATTTATCAAGGAAATGATAACTTGCCAGTATCTAACCTACTACAGAAGGGTCGTTCCATTCCCCTCTCCTTCTGCAATAAATTACCAAGAGATCCTTGAACAGAATAGATATTCTAAGCCTATTCCCTGCTCAAGAGGGATGTTGATCACTTTGGTTTTTCTCCTGTCTTGTAAAAGTAACCTCATCCACAATGAGTTCCTGGGTACAACATTCCCATCATGTACAGAAGACAATGTGTTACCAAATCTTTCCTGTGTTCCAGCTCTAATGGTCTTTCTTCTCCATATTCCTTCATCTTTCTTGAGCATTGGGAATGGGAGTACCGATGTCACATTTAGAGATGAGCATCACTTACTTTTGGTCTTTGGCCAATTATGAGTTTCTATATAGACCAACTCATACAGTGATAAGAAGCTTCTCTGACCAAGACTGAAGATGGTTAAGAACTATAGGTATAAACTTGGGTATTTCAAAAGCTGCTTGACAAGGTGACAACTTACTCTGCATTTTTCAAGTGATAGGGGGAAAAAACTCTGAGTGCTATCACAGATAAGTGATTGCTCTTTGAGGAAAGATGTATTTGCTCTGATAGAAAAATAATAAGTTTACAAGGTTTCTGAGCATGTGGTAGTACATACACATGTATATTTATATGTATAAATTAAGATGTCTAAAAAGAAAAAATGAATAGCAGATATGCAAGTACAATACTTCATATAATAACTTTTTATGAAAGAATTGGTTGTGAACCTTAGCCTATATGCTGAGGATAATTTTGTGATTCTAGCATAAGTGATTTACAAAGCATTTAAGGGCTGAATTGACAGTCTATCATACTTCACTAAAACTCAGGAGACAGCAGGTATTGGAGAATATGTGGAGAACGAGGAACATTCCTCCACTGCTGGTGGGATTGCAAGCTGGTACAACCACTCTGGAAATAAGTCTGGTGATTCCTCAGAAAATTTGGCATGACAATTCCAGAGGACCCTATTATACCACTTCTGGGCATATACCCAGAGGATTCCCTAGCATGTAATAAGGACACATGTTCCACTATGTTCATAGCAGCTCTATTTATAATAGCCAGAAGCTGGAAAGATCCCAGATGTCCCTCAACAGAGGAATGGATACAAAAAATGTGGTATATATACACAATGGAGTACTATTCAGCCATTAGAAACAATGAATTCATGAAATTGTTGAACAAATGGATGGAACTGGAGAACATCATCCTAAGTGAGGTAACCCAGTCTCAAAAGAACACTCATACTATGCACTCACTGATAAATGGATATTAGCCTAGAATCTTGGAGTACCCAAGACACAATCCACATATCAAATGATATCCAAGAAGAAGGAAGGAGTGGCCCCTGGTTCTAGAAAGACTCAGTGCATCAGTGTAGGGGAATACCAGAACATGGAAATAGGAATGGGTGGATGGGGGAACAGGGGGAGGGAAAAGGGCTTATGGGACTTTTGGGGAGCGGGAAACCAGGAAAGGGGAAATCATTTGAACTGTAAATAAAGAATATATAGAATAAAAAAAGACAATGAAAACTAAGTAGAATTCAGATTTAAGGGGTTTGTTTAAAAATATTTTAATTAGCAAATATACTTTTCTTCTATCCACAGCTTTAACTTTTGTAAAAAGTTTAAAGCAGAAATACAGGATCCAGTTTCTTCTGCTTTCTTGTTTCTAAAGAGAAACAAGTCACCTAGTAAATCCCACTTTATTATTATGTAGTAATGGAAGCAGAATATGAATAAAGGCCTTTCTAAGTGTAAAGAAGAAGAAGAAGAAGGAGGAGGAGGAGGAGGAGGAGGAGGAGGAGGAGGAGGAGGAGGAGGAGGAGAAGAAGAAGAAGAAGAAGAAGAAGAAGAAGAAGAAGAAGAAGAAGAAGAAGAAGAAGAAAAAGAAGAAGAAGAAAGAAAGAAAGAAATACATGGAACATACATTTTGTTTCATGTCACGTAGCTTAAACTTCAAAATTGGGTAAGTTTATAAACCCTCTATCATTGTTTGCTTCCTGCAAATTTTAATTTGATATAGTAAGTGGTAATAATCATATATCAAATGTATTCATGTTCAACATTCTACATAACAGCGTAGAAAAGCTATAAGGAAAGCACAGAGAACAATGCAATCTTTGATGTTTTACAAGAGTTCTGGATACTACATCACAAATTTCAAAGTTGTTTTGTAGTATCTGGTTTCTACTGGAGGAAATTACACTCCAGTTTTTGATATGACAGATAAATAAGTTGATTCCTAGTGTAGTTCCAGAGAGGAAATTAGCTCAATAGAATGCATTTATGTCTGTCCTATGAAGAATCATCTCCTTTGGAAAAAAGGCCATGTTGTCTCACTACTATAACTATCTGGATGTAAACTGAAAAAGGATAACATAAACATACATGAAAAAATGGACAGAGGATAGTTCACATGACTTTAACCACTCACCAAAACTATAGATGGTTGAGGAAAACTGGAAAGGAGAGAGGTAAGACTTCCATGAATGAAAGCACACCAACTTATTGTCCAGTGCCAAATGGACATTCCTGAAACATATATATGTATATGTATATGTATATATGTATATATATATATATATATATATGACAAGTTATATTAATGGATATATATTATAGAATATCCACATATGCATGTAAAAACAAATAGTTTTTAAAAGATCCATGATTCAAGAGAGAGCAAGAAAGGAAGATTTAGAGAAACGAAAGGGGAGAGATATTGTAGTTACTGTAATCTCAATTTTTTTAAAAAAGTACTTTTTAATCAAGAGAAAATATTGTCAGTACCTCTCTGTAATTATGATACAGGTCTGTGCTTTTCCAAATTGGTGCCTTTTTTTTCTACAACAAAAGATCAATTTCATATTAGCAAAATGACTAATGCTCATTTCATGTTAAAGCACAAAGGTTCTCAGTTTCTAATTATATTAATAATGGAAATTGAAAGTGAATTTTGTAACAGCAGAAAATTAATCTAAACTAAGGATTTTGTTTCCAATGGAAAACCCTGCAACTATAGCTAGTGCTTCTGATCAGAAAGTAACAACAGTGTAAAGAACCTTGAGCTAAGCATAGGTCATGCAACAATTTGAACATGCTGAATCTGTACAGCTACTCCAAGCTATGGACAAGCTATTACAATGTTATTGTTTCAGGATATAAGCCTATTATGTTCTGTAAAGGAAGATACTGACATTTTGCTGCATTGGTTAAAAAGATTAACAGTTCATAAAGAACAGTACCAACAGTGCCAAATTAAATAGATTAAAATATGAAGGCTTAATGTTCTTTGTGCCCTCGACTGCAAATGCACCTACAGTATAGTTTAAATGGCCGCAGTAGCTCTGCTGATAATGTAATAGCACACTACTTTTTGGAGAAGCAATTCTCATCCCTGCCACCTAGTAATAAACAACAGGTATTTTTACCTAAACCATTTATAAGTTTGCATGGAGGAGGTGAAACTATGAAGGGTACTTTATTAGGAAAAGTAATTATTTTCATTTTAGATACTCATGCCCTCGTACATTTTACTAGATAAAGGAAATTTTTAATATATTTAATTAATATACTTGAAAAATTTTAGCTATCCTGGGTTTTTTGTTATTCCAGATAAATTTGAGAATTGCTCTTTCTAACTCTATGAAGAACTGAGTTGGGATTTTGATGGGGATTGTGTTGAATCTGTATATTGCTTTTGGCAAGATTGCCATTTTAACTAGTGTACATGTATATGTGTATACATATATAGATAGACGGGGAGAGAGAGAGAGAGAGAGAGAGAGAGAGAGAGAGAGAGAGAGAGAGAGAGAGAGACAGGTATGGGTACTGGTAAGGATAAAGATGCTGATGAGGATGAGGATGCGGATATAGAGATGGATACAGATACAGATGTATGTATGTGTGTGGACCAACATGTGCAAAGCAGGGGCCAAGCTTGCTGAATCTTTCTTTCCATGATATGGGAGGTCTAAGGCTCTAAGTTTGTCAGTCCTAGAGGCTACCACCTTTGTAACTAAGTCATTTTAATGGACATTAGTCAACATAATTTGAATCTTTGCACAAGTATGTGTTTTTAAATTTTATCTTGAATCCTAATAGCATTTCTCCTGTCTTCTCATTTTCATTTAAAATATTTTTTTAATTTGGTCACATATTTTCACTCAAAATAATATATCTCTCTTTACATGAACACAGATTCTGATAGTTATAAGTAGTTTGTCTATGATAGCATCATTTTATCATGTGACTAAATACATCATTAAGATTACAGCCATAATTTTTCATGAATATTAAGCAATATAACATTTTAAAGATTATGTGTCAAAATTCTCTACTATATAAAACAATGGATTTTAAAAATAATATTGCTTAAGGCAAGAGTAATCTGAACCCAACTTTTCCACACATACTCACATGATATTGAGCAAACAATACTTCAGAGTTTGACATATTTTCTGGGCTCTGGAAAATATACTTCACCTTGCCTTCAGTAGTTTTTCTGTGCCAAAGTGATGACAATCTATCATTTTAACTGACCTTTATTTTTCTCTGCTGAAATGACTAAACTTGTCAGTATGTTTTATTTTCTCTATAAGGAAAAGCACAATATCTCAAATGGCTTCCCCACCTGCCTTGGTGAACAACAGAAACCATGTCAGACTCAGACATTGTACCTCACCATAAAGGGTTCCAAGCACTGATACAGACGTATCTGGTCTCTCTAGGCTTCTAGGTATGTACTTCTAGCTGCAGGATTTCTTCAAATATGTGTAGAAAAATGTTTAATCCAAGTGCTTATATTCTACAAACTACCAAAGGTCATATTCCTATCAGGTTGAGCAACATAATTATATATGTTAAGAAAATTTAATATTTGATATCAAATATCCAGGACATGAACTACTCCAAATGGTGAGAGTTGTTATGTAGTAACATATTAGTCATGAAAACACACTGACCCCAAGTTTTAGACAACAATATTAAAGTCAAAACTAAGCAGTAGAAGAAATAATGGAAGACTGTTTATCAATTTCATTGTCAAATTAACAATCTGGAACCAACCTACCAAAAATTAGAGTATTGAAAGTTCCCCACCAGAAAAATATTGAGTGGCAGTTCAAGTCATACCTTTCAGAACTTAACTTTTCTTTTTTATCTGTTAAAAATGTCCCTAAGATGATATTATGCTTGAGTGAGGTAACCCAAACACAAAAGAACACTCATGGTATGCTTCACTGACAAGTGGATATTAGCCTAGAAGCTTGGGATACCCAAGACACAATTCACATATCAAATGATGCCCAAGAGGGAGGAAGAACAAAGTATGGATCCTTGGGTCCTTTGTAGAAAGAGGAAAATATTCCCACTAAAGGAGATACAGAGACAAAAGTTTGAGCAGAGTCTGAGGGAAAGACCATCCAGAGACTACCCCACACAGGGCTGCATCTATATACAGCTACAAAACCCAGGCACTATTGAGGATGCCCACTAGTGCTGGTTGACTGGAGTTAGATATAGCTATCACCTGGGAAACTCTCCTAGTGTGTGACAAATACGGAGGGAAGCACTCTCAGCCAGCCAATGAACTGAGCACAGGGTCCCCAATGGAAGAGATAGAGAAAGGACCAAAGGAGCTGAAAGGGTTTGCAGCACCACAGGAGGAACAACAATATGAGTAACCCCGTACCCCCAGAGCTCCCAGGAACAAAACCATCAACCAAAAAGTACACATGGAGTTACCCATGGCTCCAGACGTATCAGTAGCAAAGGATGGTCTTGTTAGACACCAAAGGGTGGAAAGGCCCATCATCCTGGAAAGACTTGGTGCTGTAGTGTAGAGGAATACCAGGACAGGGAAGCAGAGGTAGGTTAACTGGGTAAGGGGAGATGGCTTATGGGATTTTCAGTAGAGGGAGGGAATCAGGAAAGGGGACATTTGAAATGTAAATAAAGAATATACCTAATTTAAAAAAGTCCCTAAGAAAAAAGCAAGAAATACAAGGTGTAATTAACATACTGATGTTTTACTATTTAATTTCAAGGGCAGACAATAGTAAGAATATAAAAGTACAATTAGCTAAATATTTTATTCAGATTGGGCAGACATGGAATTTTTCTTTAGTGATCTCAAAGGCAGGCTGCCACTGAAATAATCAATAAATCCAAAGATATATCTAAAATGTTTGATTCTTTAGAGCCAATTGTGTAATGACTTTTATTATTCTAAAGTGAAGCCCTAAGACTAAATAAACAATATGCCAGATGAAATGTAATTTATAAAGTGCACAGTTAGCTCCAAAACAAGACTGAGGAGAGTTAACTGAGATTCGAAAAAAGAATTTGCTACGTTATTGTCCTAAATTATGATGAATGATGTCTAACTTTGACACTGTTTGCACACATCGTGCTGAGTACTGTGTGTTAGCCACATTCACAAAGGCAGCCACTTGTAAATGGAGCTCAAGAGGATAGGTTGCCTCTGGCCACTATGGACACCTACAATTAGGGACATACACGAAACAAAGGTAAATACAAACATACATATTTTAAAATAAAATATTTTTTTCATAAAGACATACTGAAAACAATTCACAGTATAATTGAATATATAGAAAGCCTGAAACATTTTTTTTATTTCTGTTCAATTTGCAGAACTTCAAATTATTTTAATGATCAAGGAAATATTTAAATATATTTGGAGATGTTATTTATCATGAGGGATATTCCAGACAAATTCAAAGTGTAATATTGCCTGTACTTCAAAAGGTAGGCATAAGATCAAAACTGATAAATATTGACCAAGGCACTGGTAGATAGGGACAATTCTCAGAAGGGATATATTAGCTAAGACATTGCAGAAAATACCATGCTAATTCCAAAAAAGAAAAATTCCTATTATTCAATAATTTATTCAATAAAATCCTATTATTCTGAGTAGTTAAGATGTAAAGATGGCAATGGCAAGTTGAAGTCTCACCTATTTATTAGAGCACTCTTCCTCATAGCTAAGTTATGGAATCAGAATAGTGTTTATTGACAGATATACACATAAGTCAAGTACAGGAAATAAACACTAAGGGATACTGTCCAGATATGGAAAAGAACAGGAAATTTTGTTTGTGGCAATAAGATGGATCTAGAGATTATGTCAAGTGGATACTTCAGGAACAGAAAAACAAAGAACACAGAGCTCTTTTTGTCTGTTACAAGTAAAACAATGAAAGTCTTAAAAGACTTTGTGAAATAATGGCTACCAGAGACTAGGAAAGTGATGGCAGATCCTGGGGAGAGGAAGGGCGTCATGGGCAAGGGTTAAAAGAGTGACATTCAGCATTCCCCAGCATCATACAGCCAACAGTTGCCACATTCCTATGAAAGTAGCTAGCAAAGGGAATTTTGAATGTTTCCAATACAAAGGAAAAATAAATGTCGAAGGTGACAGGTACACTAATTATGTTGATCTGATAATTAGATGTTAAATGTGTCTGAGATATCACATTGTGCTCTATATATGTACAATTTTATATGATTATACATATTCTAAATATGTAAAAAAAAACAACTGATCTTTATCACAACTTAGAGATAAAACTGAGAAAATTAATAACACATAACACATTACAGAAGGTGAGTGCTTTGCAAATGACTTTGAGGATTATTACAAGCTGTTTAAGAAGTTCTCTGCTTCATACTTATACTATATTAAGAATGACTCAGAACAAGAATTTCTCTGAACAAGTGAACTTGCAATTTTATAGATATCAAATTAAAATCAACCTGGAGGATACTCAGAAAATCGGAAATAGCTCTACCTGAAGACCCAGCTATACCACTCCTAGGAATACAGCCAAAAGATGCCCCAGGGTGTTTAGAGGTCAGGGGGAATGGGGGTGGGGACATCCACGGGAGACAGGCGTGTGGGTAGGAGGTCCAGGATGTGGAATAATCAGAGACTGGATGGGGGGTGGGGGTAATAAAATATGGAGTGTAAAAAAATAAATCAATTATTAATAATAAAATATTAACAGAAAAAGAAAGGTCAATTATTTAAAAAATGCTAAGGTAAGTTGATTTTAATTTGATATTTATAAAATTGCAAGTGGCACATGTTCCACTATGTTAATAGTGGCCTTATTTGTAATAAATAATTGGCTTTTCATATATACCTGTCATCTTTTTAAGCCAATAATGTCATTAACATTTAACTTTTAGAAATGTTTCATTTTGGCCGGGCATGGCGGTGCATGCCTGTAATCCCAGCACTGGGGAAGCAGAGGCACGTGGATTTCTGAGTTTGAGGCCAAGTTGGTCTACAGAGTAAGTTCCAGGACAACCAGGGCTACACAGAGAAACTCTGTCTCAAAAAAACAAAAAAGAAAAAAAAAAGAAATGTTTCATATTCATTTCATATACATTTTACCTTTATTTTTTAAAACACTAAAAATGTTAATATGTTGATAGATGTTACTCTAAATCTATAGGAAATTGTTTTCATTATGAAACATGCAATGATGCTAAGTTTTTGGAACATTTATTTTTTATAATTACGATGAGTGGTCTTATGCATTGTATAAAAAATAAGTGTGTACATGTGAGACACGATTATGCATTTGTAAACTTTGATTTTTAATTACATTTTAAAGTAATATCCACATAAAATACAACTATAAATATTAATACTTAGATTAAATATTGGAGTTGACATTATGGAGATCATTTTGCTTTTGTCTCCCAAATACTGAAAATACACATGTGAACCGCAACACCCAGCTTTGCCTTGGGTTCTAGAACACCACTAGTTTTAGCAATTACACCAGTTAAGACTCAGCTTAGCAATGGTATATATGCTGTGAAGTCATATGGAGCACTATGAACAACAATGGGTGGTATACTATAGAAACATCTGTAAGACAGATGTAGAGAAGGAGACTGGAGGATGTATTTAAATTTTGAATACAAGAGAATTACTAAATTTGTGACATAATATTAAATTTTGAGAGGTACTGAGAGAACTTTTTACTACTCAACCTGTAGGATTCTGGGCAGATACTTGATCAGTTCCGCTGCCACACACTGCCAATTATATAGCGACTTGTTATTGTAACAACTGACTAGTTCTCCATATTATCCAAAACCATACTGGATAGTATTATTTGTTATAAGTTTTCTCTATTAATTCAGGTTCCTTTAAATAGAACATGAGTTCATAGCATTCGGCCATTTTTAAAGTTCTCTGTATTTTGCCAGTTTTAACGTTCTCTGTATTTCTATAAATAAGTCAGGAAAAAGTTTTTCTAATACTAAAACATGTTTTATGATACTTGCACCTTATGATTGCTACACTAATCAATCCATACTTTAATGAAGTACATTTTGATTCTATTTTAATGTATGTGGCAAATAATTTCATGTATGTGATAAATAAGTGAGAAATGTATATGTATATTCAAATTCAAAATCAAGATCAATAAACCTGAAAGGACTGTTCTGTGAATTAATCCCTGTGAGAACAATTGCAACACTCTTTCTGAGGCAAGATCCACACTAATGCCAACTTCACATACTTGGAGAGAATATTTTCTATATTATACAAATAGCATATAATAATGAATGATCTCAAAAGAAAACAACGTGCTTTCAGGTCAATAGGACTCTCTGCTTCTCATGGGAAGCCATTAACAAATGTTATATAAGAGAAAGCATTTCCAATTTAATCTCCAGAATCCTGCATATTAAGACCAAGTAGGTTTGCTTTAATTTGGCTAAAAAAATAAAATGTAAGACTGAAGGTGAAAAAGAATGTGCCTTTATATAGAAAAACTAATTTCTAACCAGAGTAAATGCAATTTTGCAGAAATAACCAATAAGGAATTACATGAAAGACAGAAAATTGATCAGATAAAGAAGCTAAATACACATAGGCTAAGAAGAAAAAGTTACAGAACATACAGGAAATTGAACATTTTTCACACATAAATAATTATGCATATTGGTCCTAGTAATTAGGAAACGAAAATTAACACAGAAAATTGGAGTAGTATTTGTGTAAACTGGGAATTAGGGAGACCAAATTGAAATTGAGGGTAGAGCTCAAGTAAGTTTTAGAATGGCACAGATATCAACGTACAAACACATTGCAGCAAAAAAGGGGAAAAAATGTTCATATAAAACTGTTCCAGGCATGTCTTGTCCAAACAGACTCAGTACCTTTGAAAAAGTTCATGAACTAATTATTCTCCTCCTCAGTCTCTCATGAACAGATTAGAAAGAATAGTTTTTGCCATTTTAGTATTGATTGTTGCTGATGCTTGCTTTTGCTGGAGAGTCTTCACATTTATTTCTACAAGGTCTGAGAAGAGTTGTTTTCATGGTACCTTTGCTACCTTTATGAATTGTTTTCCTTGGTAGAGGAGATCACAGGTCCTACAAACACAATCACTCCAGCTGCTACATCCCCTACAGTGAAGAACCATTTTATCTTCCAGACCAGCAGGATAAATATGAATAGAACAAAACACAGTGTATGAGCAGTAGTGCCAGATATGCTTGCTTTGGCAAAATGCTACCTCTGAAAGATGTTATCTTGAATCTCTTTGTCTTAACATTCGTGCGTCAATGTTCTGTACCAAAATTGAAAGTGCAACTGGTAAAAGTATGTCATACAAAGCATTGTAGATATGAATTTCAATAAAAAATAGTCACTGAAAAGTAGACAAAGGAGACTTCTTTTCTAGTTCATCAGCATAGCATGATATTAAGACAATAGACTTTTTTCTACAACTTTGTCCCATGTGAACACATTGTCATTGCCTGAGCAAAGTGGAATTAACTTCCTATCTCTCTCTGATTGACTAGCATATTGCATATATTTTTATCTAACAGATACATGCATGGATATAACCAAAGCAAAGATAAACATTTAGATCTGAAATAAATTCTGATTTTGTTTCCTGAGATACTCAGAATTCTTTTTCAATTAATTTTTCAACTTAATATAAGTAATGAATTGACTTTAGGTCATTTTTATTCATATATCTCATTGGATGTTTTTCTTGCTCATTATCCTCTCCTGTGTCGTCTACTCCTCACAACCTTGTCTTGTCAAAGTTGAGTAAATTTTTCTAGGGAAGATGGAGAGGTTTGTGAGACTTAGGAAATTAAACATAGGAAATAAAACTTCCTATGAAATAAAGACTGAGCTAGTCCTTTGGAGGGACATTGCTATGCTGAATGCAAACATCTGAAATTTTGGAAAACAAAATTATAGACAGAAGTAAGGCATCAGGGTAACCGCAAAGCATTCTTCATTTATCCAATGGGAATGTTAGACAATCTCCAATTTTGATTCTCACAGAAGTCATAAAGTCAAGAGGAGTGTACTGTTTAACAACTTAGTAGTGAATTTAACTTTTATATCCAGAACCAGTCAAGGCAAGTAGTTTATGTTTCCTAAATATTAATCACCTCTTGTGTGGTGAGGAATAAGCCATAAATGAAGATAACTCACCCAATGAGATTAAGAGTATTGCCAAACTGGTACCTCTGAAAAGTTGAGTGTCTTGCTTTCAACTATTGGTACTGTTATAAAATATATTAACCAACACCCCTTAAGAGAAAAAGATTTATTTGGCTCATAATTCCAGGTTACAAGTCCATCATTATGAGAAAATTAAAATCATGGGGACTTGGATACAGATCACATGTAAGGCAAAGAGCAGAATGAATGAATGCATGCATACTTTCATTTAGTCTACTTTGTCTTATGCAGTTCAAAATCCCCTGGCCAGAGAATGGGACAATCAATATTATTTGTACCATAATAAATGATGATTCTTCTTACCATAATCAAGAGGAATCACACTGTCATGCCCACAGGACAATCTTATCCAGATCAGTTGATAATTAAAACTAATCTGCACATACCCTTTGATGAAACATAGCACATTTTACCAATAATCTATGTCATAGCCGAAATCTTAGGCAGAGGAGTCCAGAGGCAGTTAACATATGGGATAAGTAGCTAACAAATGTCAGAAATAACAATTTGCTATCTGTGGAGCATACAAAGGCATTTGAGATTATCACCAATCTGGTAAAAATTTTTTAAAGTCTACTACTTCATCAGTTTGAGTTGTCATTCCAACAAGAGAAGTTTGAGGGAAATCAGAAAAATAGAAACATAGCTTGCCATGTCTGTTTCCACGCAACAGAATGCCTACATGAAGCCAGGCTTACATTTGCATAGACATTTAAATTCAGTCCATAGTTATGAGTACTAAGTACTCTAAGTATGATCTCTGTTGACATTGTACTCTCTGCAATGTAGAGTATGGAATAAGCAAAGAACTTCTCAAGACTCACCAAATAATGATGTGGCTGAATCCAGTTTTCTTTTAGAGAATTAAGTTTTTTTCCCTCACTGGAAAATGCTGGAGAGAGAGACAGAGGGAGAGGGAGAGAGAGAGAGAGAGAGAGAGAGAGAGAGAGAGAGAGAGAGAGAGAGAGAGAGAGAATAGGCAGACATATTAAAGAATATCAGCTAATGTCAATTCCTAGGTGTTCTTTCCATGATGGAACCTTTGTTTCATCATTTAGATAGAGTTGAATAAAATGTAGTTCAAACTTTGGATCAATAGATGTATTCTATAACGGCAACAAAATAGAGAGGCAAACACTTATAGAAGTTTGTTTTTGTTTTGTTTTGTGTTTTATTTTTTTCTAGTCTCAGTATCACCATCTGGCAGCTATCCTGTGACAATTACTGTAGAAACAAGTGGCTCTTATCCCAACAGTCATTGACACACACAATAGATATTTAGAAGAAAGAGAATTTCCAATCATAGGCAACACAGATGTCAGAAATGTAAAATGGGTGGACGGAGCATTACTTCATTATTCATCTAAATTTCACAAGGCAAACAACAGATTTAGATCATGTAGTTTCTGCGTGCAGCATTTAGTCTGAAGTGTAGGGTCTTCACCTTCAGAACACTACTGTTTGGGGCTGAATAACATTTTACCACAGTATGCATATTGTAAAAGGAGATAAGTACTGGCCTCAACAATTTATTTCTCATATCATATACTCAATGTAATAACTGAAAGTATCAGCAGATGCTGCCAGGTCTTCCCCCAATCAACAGCATTAACTATTTCACACTTCCCATTAGAATCACCAATCTAGAGCAGTCTCAGACTACTTTAAATTTTTGGTTCTCCACCAAAGTGCAGAATAATTAATTTTCATTTTAACATTTCATTTAAAAACCTTGACAATTAAGCACAAAAATCACAACTCTTAGTAAATGATATCTGAATGAGTTGATATATTAGTAAAAGAACATTGGAAATCAGACACTGCTCCCAGAAAACTTACAAGTTCTTAAGAATGAGTGTGAACAGATATACATAGTCAAAGAGTTTAGACCATTAATTTTTACAGCTCTTTGCATTCCAGTTGCATGTGTATAAAGTCTTACAAAATTTAAGCATGTACTTATACAAAGTGCTACGATGTTTATAAGACACAAATCACTTCTATGAAGTCAAATGTCACTAAAAATATAATGAAACTAATTCTCTACTCTATGGCTATAATATATTGTAAAGAGAAGGAAAATATTTCTAAGCACAGTACAGAATTAGTGTGGTAAAGTGAATATCACCTGTTTTGGGTTGAGTAAGGGTTATTGCGAGGGACACAGTTTCTCCAGCTAAGATGTGTTTTGTTCACATTTTAAGCAGCTATAAAAAATTATCAGTGTGTCATTTTCTAAAAATATTTTTAGCAAAGCTATAATGCAGATTAAGATTGTGTCATTAAAAGTGAACATATTTAAATTGATGGATAATGACAAGATTAATGAACACAATCTTCTAATATTATTAAGGGCCCAAACCTTTGTGATATTATCAAAATTGTAAACATAAGTTACTATATGAATTTTGTTGATTCCTTAAATCAACATTAAAAATCATCAGGAAAATTCATTTAATTAAGATCTTCTTTTTGCTAGGGCTGAGGAGAAAATGACTGATTTGCTTATAGTTTCTTCCTCACAGTGTGCTATTAAAAGAAGTCATGTGGGAATCTCAAGGCAGATAAGTCAGTAATTTAAGCCAAGTTTATGAAGGAATGGTGCTTACTAGCTTGCTGTTCCTGGGTTGCCTAGGTGACTTTCTTATGCCATCTAGGACTTAGGTGGCACTACCCAAACTGTACTGGACACTTTCACATCAATCATTAATAAAGATAATGCCACATAGATTTGCTTTCAGGCAAATCTTAGAGAGCCATTTTCTCAATTAATACACCCTCCTTTCAATTAATTTTTTCTTAAGAATTCTTTATCTTTGTTAAAAATAGGAATGAAACTTCTATAAATTATTATTAAAAGTACTTATGCATATAAATTGTACAGGTCTATCATACACTTCTATAACATGTTCTGATACATGTTATACACTTCTGATACATGTTCATTCTAAAGGTAGATACTATCAGATTTTAATAGATTATTTTTCACAAAGCAAAAATAAAAGCTCAAATTAGTTCATTAGTTTTTTTAAAGGATCCTTTTATAGTAGATTCAATATTCCAATGAGAATGAAATGACATGGTAACAGACAGTTTGTAGTAGCAATACTTTGGGGTGCTAAAAGAAGAGGGACCCTTGAAATCAGGAGATGGAGACCAGCTTTGGCAACATAAGAGCACTCCATCCAAAATGAGTTAATATAAATTAACCTGAGGCTCCATCTTTAAATAAATTAACAAATATAGTCTATATCTAAACCTGAATGTAACTTAAAAGGGTATCTTATTCTGCAATCTGTATTATTTCAAGTGAGACTGAGTGTACACTTTCTGTGATTATGACAAGTTGGCTTAATGCAATGCCATATAGTCCTTTTTTCTGATTGCTGTTAAGATTGTGAATGAAAGTTTGAATGTATTATGTGTGTAGGTTAATATACTTCTCTCGAAATATATTGTGTATGAACAGAAGGCAATGTTTGAGTTGTACCTCAACATCCTTGAAAAAACTGTTTCTGTGAGGAATGCACCACCAAAATGTCCGATAAAATAACATTACATTCATTCATACGACTTAGTATCCCCACCATCAACTTCTCTGTGTAAGAAAATGACACAAGTAGATTGTCTCTGGTAAGGTTCTATGAATATTCACTTAAAACCCTGACTAAAATTACTCAAGGATAGCTTTTGACTATTTCTATAAATGAATTTGCATTGTCATTGTGTTAATTACTATATTTGAAGGAGAAGGAAAAATCTTTAAGATAAAAATGAAATATAATGATGAAGTAGTAGAGGAGTTAGTGTGGGATACTTTCCTGGTTTATATCTCTGTACTATTGATAAAACTCTAACATAAAGTGATGCGGGAAGGTTTAATTCATCTTGTACCTTATATTCCGTCATCCAGAGAAACCATGGAAAGATCATAGCAGAGGAACTGAGGCAGAGATCACAGAGGAATGTTTGTTAGTGCTTGCTTTATGGATTCTCAGTCTGCAATATTGTATAAATGAAAACTTCCTTCCGAGGTATGAAATTGCCTACAGTGGGCTAGGGTCCTCCTACACCAATAATTAATCAAGAAAATGTCCCACAGAAATGGCCACTGATCAGTTATCAAAGTGACTCCAATTTGCATCACGTTTATCAAAATTAAGTAGCACAATTTAACACTTGTCAACTTAGCATACAAATACATCAATATCATGGGAAGAAAAAGTGGTTCAGTGGTTGAGAGTAGTAACATGCCAGATTGTAACCATCTGTACTCTAGTTCTAGTGAATCCATCACCATTTTCTGACCTCCAAAAGTAGCAGGAATGCACTTGGTGCACAGATATATAACCAGGCAAAACATCCATTCTCATACTATTAAATAAAAAAATACTAAATCATAAACTTCTCTTTCTTATTAATATACAATAATGTTATGCTAATATCCTCACATAAAACAGAGTCCATGAACATTTTTTAAAATAAAACTTTTTTTTCATTTATGATTTTCTTTTTTATGGGTTATTTTACTTAAATTTCAAATGTTGCCCCTCCATCCCTCCTCCCCCTTCTTCTATGAAAGTGCTCTCCCACCCACACAATCCTGTCTCAGCACTCTAGTATCACCCTATGCAGGGGCATCATCAAACCTTCCAAGAACCTAGGGCCTCCCCTGCCATTGATGCCAGATAAGGCCATCTTCTGCTGCATAAGCAGCTGGAGCCATGATTTCCTCCTTGTGTTCATGTTGGTTGGTGGTTTAGTGCCAGGGAGCTCTGGGAGGGGGGTTCTGCTTGGTTGATATTATTCTTCTTCCTATGGGGTTGCAAAGCCATTCAACTCCTTAATCCTTCCCCCACCTCCTCCATTGGGGTCCCAGTGCTCAGTCTGATTGCTGGCTGCCAGCATCTGTATTGATCAGGTTCTGGCAGAGACTCCCAGGGGACAGCTATATCAGGTTTCTGTCATCAAACACTTCTTGGCATCACCAACAGTGTAGGAGTATAGGGGTTCAGTGTCTGCAGATGGGATGGATCCCTATGTGGAGCAGTCTTTACATGACTTTTCCTTAAGTTTCTACTCTACTTTTTGTCCCTGCATTTCCTTTAGATAGGAGCAATTCTGGGTTAATATTTTTGAGATGGGTGAATGGCCTCATCCCTCAATTGGGGACTGAGCTTAACCGCTGGATATACAGTTGCTAGCTCTCCTTTGTTGGGTATTTTGGCTAATGTCATCCCCATTGGATATGGTAACATCTTGCTGCCCTGGCATCTGGAACTTTCTTGTGGATACCCCCAGTTACCTATTCTGCACTGCTACATACATCTCTTCAGTTTAATTTTCTGGCCCTCTGTACTTCTCCCATATCTCCTCCTACACTTAATCCTGCCCCCTTTTTCCCTCTCCATCTTCTCTCCCTCCCAGGCTGCTCCTTCCCTCTACATCCTGTGATTAATTTGCTCCCCCATCTAATTAGGACTGAAGCATCTACACTTTGGAACTACCTTCTTCTTGAGTTTCATATGGTCTGTGAGTGGTGTCATGGGTATTCTATGCTTTTTGGCTAATGGTCATTTATCAGTGAGTACATATTATGTATGTACTTTTGTGGCTGGGCACTTCATTCAAGATGATAATTTCTAATTCCATTCATATGCCTGCAAATTTCATGAAGACATTGTTTTTAATAGCTGAGTAGTACTGCAATGTATAAATGTATACTTAAGCAACCCCAAAATTTCCACCAGAGAACTCTGAGAACTGATAAATAACTTCAGGAAAGTGGCTGGATATAAAATTAACTCAAACAAATCAGTAGCCTTCCTCTACTCAAAGGATAAATGGGCTGAGAATGAAATTAGAGAAACAACACTCTTCACAATAATCACAATAATATATCTTGGTGTCACTTTATCCAAGCAAGTGAGAGATATGTACAACAAGAACTTCAAGTATTTGAAGAAAGAATCTAAAGAAGATCTTCAAAAGATACTAAAATTTCCCATGCATGTGGATCGGCAGGATTACCATTGTAAAAATGGTTATCTTATGAAAAGCAATCTATAGATTCAATGCAATCCTCATCAAAACTCCAACTTATTTATTCACAAAAATAAAAAGAGCAATTCTCAAAGTTCTCTGGAATAATAAACAAACCAGGAGAGCAAAAACCATTCTCAACAAAAAGAGAACTTTTAGAGGAATTGCCATCCCTGACCTCAAGCTGTACTACAGAGAAATAGTGATTAAAACCACAAGGTATTGGTACAGAGAAATACAGGTAGATCAATGGAATAGAACTGAAGACCCAGAAATAAATCTACACCTACTCTTTGACAAAATTCAAATATCTTAAAAGACCATGTCTCTGTAAAATACTTTAGGTCTCTTAAATGTTGATTCTTGTAAATTACTAGTGTTCCTTGACTGAGCCACAGCTCAGAAGAGATGGAGTCAACCAAAAAAAAAATGGCTCAATTAATCAACTAAGCAAGGCTCACAAGCGCTCATTGAAACTGAACCAGCAGAGACCGGCCACCATCTTGGAGCTGGTAACCTAGCAAGGTACAGTGGGCACCAGAGTGAAGGATTTCCCAGGGTATAGGCTGCCTGGGTGCCTTCTGCACCAGGGAGCTAGGCAGCATTACAACCCGGGAGAAGACTTGAATCCAGCCAGCAGAGCTGAGGAGGTAATTCTGAGCCCAGTGGTAGAAACCTTCCAGTCTCCACCTCGGGAACACAGATGACCTCTGAGACAGCAACACCAAACACCAGGCTCTCAGGAGCTTTAAACACAAACCAGTAATAACAAGACCAACTAAGTCCAGAAATAAACAAATGGCAAAAGGTAAACTTAGGAACATTAGTAGCAGAAATCAAGGCAATATGGCAGTATCTGAACCAAGTTCACCAACAGCAGTAAGTCCTGGATACGCCAACACACCAGAAAATCAAGATATAGATCTAAAATCACTGGTTAGGATGCTGATAGTGGAATACAAGGATAAATCTCTTGAAGTAATACAGGAGAAAATGGATCAAAAGTTTGAATCCCTTATAAGGCAAACACAAAAATCACTTAAAGAAATTCAGGAGAATATGGATCAAAAAGTAGAAGCCAATGAGAGGAAATACAAAAATCACTTAAAAAATACAGGAGAACATGGATCAACAAGTAGTAGTCATGAAAGAGGAAACACAAAAATCTCTTAAAGAATTACATGAAAACACAAACGAGCAAGTGAAAGATCTGAGCAAAACCATCCAGGATCTAAAAACAGAAGTAGAAACAACTAAGAAATCTCAAAGGGAGACAACTTTGGAGTTAGAAAACCTTGGGAAGAAATCAGGGGCCATACATTCAAATATCAACAATAGAATACAAGAGATAGAAGAAAGAATCTCAGATGCCGAAGATACCATAGGAACCATGGACTCAACAATCAAAGAAAATGCAAAATGCATAAAAGCTTATAACCCAAAACATCTAAGAAAGAAAGAATATTAAAGGCAGTAAGAGAAAAAGGCCAAGTAACATATAAAGGAAGATCTATCAGAATTACACCAGACTTCTCACCTGAGACCATGAAAGCTAGAAGATCCTGGGCAGATATCATGTAGACTCTAAGAGAGCACAAATTTCAGCCAAAACTACAATACCAAGCAAAACTCTCAATCACCATAGATGGGGAAACCAAGGTATTCCATGACAAAACCAAATTCGCACAATATCTTTCCACAAACCCAGCCCTACAAAGGATAATAAGGGGAAAACACCAACACAAGGAGGGAAACTATACCCCAGAAGAAACAAGATAGAAACCTCCTCTCATCAAACCCAAAGGAAGATAACCACTCAAATATAAAAATAATTTCAAAAATGTCAGGAAGTAATAGTTACTACTCCTTAATATCTCTTACCATCAATGGACTCAATTCCCCAATAAAAAGACATAGACTAACAGACTGGATACAGAAACAGGACCCTACAATTTGCTGCATACAGGAAACACATCTCATGTCAAAGACAAACACTACCTTTGAGTAAAAGGCTGGAAGACAATTTTACAAGCAAATGGTCTCAGGAAACAAGCCAGAGTAGCCACTCTAATATCAGATAAAATTGACTTGCAACCTAAAGTCATTAAAAGAGACACTGAAGGTCACTTCTTGCTGGTCAAAGAGAAAATCCACCAAGAAGAATTCTCAATTCTGAACAT
Organism: Apodemus agrarius; assembly: GCA_964023405.1. Taxonomy (NCBI): domain Eukaryota; kingdom Metazoa; phylum Chordata; class Mammalia; order Rodentia; family Muridae; genus Apodemus; species Apodemus agrarius. Next base: position 45,640,180 of record OZ030023.1, read on the forward strand.
CTATGCTCCAAATGTAAGGGCACCCTCATTCATAAAAGAAACTTTACTAAAGCTTAAAGCACAAATTGCACCTAACACAATAATTGTAGGTGACTTCAACACTCCTCAATGGACTGATCAGGAAACCAGAAACTAAACAGGGACACAGTGAAACTAATTGAAGCTTTGGAACAATTGGATTTAACATATATTTATAAAACATTACATCCTAAAGCAAAAGAATATACCTTTTTCTCAGCACCACATGGTACCTTCTCCAAAATTGTTCATATAATTTGTCACAAGACAGATGCCAACAAATACATTAAGATTGAACTAATCCTTTGCCTCATATCAGATTACTATGGGCTAAAAGTGGTCTTCAATAGCAAGAAAAACAACAGAAAGCCCACATACATATGGAAACTGAACAATACTCTACTCAATGACACCTTGGTCAAGAAAGAAAGAAAGAAAGAAAGAAAGAAAGAAAGAAAGAAAGAAAGAAAGAAAGAAAGAAAGAAAGACTTTTAGAAAAGACTTTTTAGAATTCAATGAAAATGAAGGTACAACCTACCCCAAATTTTGGGACACAATGAAAGCAGTGCTAAGAAGAAAACTCATAGCCCTGAGTGCCTTCAAAAAGAAACAGGAGAGAGCATACACTAGCAGCTTAATGGCACACCTGAAACAAAAAGAAGCTAATTCACCCAGGAGGAGTAGAAGACAGAAAATCATCAAATTAAGGGCTGAAATCAATCAAGTAGAAAAAAAGAGAACCATACAAAGAATCAACAAAAGCAGGAGTTGGTTCTTTGAGAAAATCAGCAAGATAGATAAACCCTTAGCCAGACTAAACAAAGGGCACAGAGACAGTATTCAAATTAACAAAATTAGAAATGAAAAGAGGGGTATAATAACAGCGACTGAGGAAATTCACAAGATCATCATATCCTACTACAAAAGTCTATACTCAACACAACTGGAGAATCTGAAGGAAATGGACAATTTCCTAGACAGATACCAAATACCAAAATTAAACCAGGATCAATTAGATCAGCTAAACAGTCCCATAACCCATAGAGAAATAGAAGGGGTTATAGAAAGCCTCCCAACCAAAAAAAAGTATGGGACCAGACGGTTTTAGTGCAGAATTTTATCAGGCCTTCAAAGAAAACCTAACACCAATGCTCTTCAAAATATTCCAAAAAAAAAAAAAAAAACCAAAACAAACAAACAAACAAAAAACAAAAAACAAAAACAAAAACAGAAGGAACACTGCCCAACTCATTCACTCTTTTTTTTATTGATGCTCTCTTGTTTTTTTTGTATTGTTTTGTTTTGTTTTTTGTTTTTTTTTAATTTTTTATTGGATATATTCTATATTTACATATCATTTCCCTTTTTCTGATTTCCCATCCTCCAAAGATCCCACATGACCTTTTCCCTCCCCCGTTCCTCCATCTACCCCTTCACAACTCCATGTTCTGGTTCCCCTACACTGATGTTTTGATCCTTTCCAACACCAGTGTCCACTCTTTCCTTATTGTCGGATATCATTTGATATGTGGATTATGTCTTTGGTGACCCAAGAGTCTAGGATAATATCCACTTATCAGTGAGTGCATACCATGGGTATTCTTTTGAGACTGGGTTACCCCACTTCATATGATGTTATCCAGCTCTATCCATGTCTCTAAGAATTTCATGAATTCATTGTTTCGCTTAATAGTACTCCATTGTGTATATATACCACATTTTTGTATCCATTCTTCCATTGAGGGATATCTGGGTTCTTTCCAGCTTCTGGCTATTATAAATAAGGCTGCTATGAACATAGTGGAGCATATATCCTTATTGCATGCTGGGGAATCTTCTGGGTATATGCCCAGGAGTGGTATGGCTGGGTCCTCCAGAAGTATCATGTCCATTTTTCTGAGGAACCGCCAGACTGATTTCCAGAGTAGTTGTACCAGCTTACAGTCCCACCAGCAGTGGAGGAGTGTTCCTCTTTCTCCACATCCTCACCAACACCTGAAATCTCCTGAGTTTTTAATCTTAGCCATTCTGACTGGTGTGAGGTGAAATCTCAGGGTTGTTTTGATTTGCATTTCTCTAATGACTAATGATGTTGAACAATTTTTAATTGTTTAATTTTTCAACCATCCGAATTTCTTCAGGTGAAAAGTCTTTGTTTAGCTCTGTACCCCATTTTTGGATAGAGTTATTTGGTTTTCTGGGGTCTAACTTCTTGAGTTCTTTGTATACATTGGATATTAGCCCTCTGATATCAGGTTGGTGAAGATATTTTACCAATTTGTTTCGTTTACTGATTACAGAAACTTTGTAATTTTATGAGGTCCCATTTGTCTATTCTTGATCTTAGAGCATAAGCAATTGGTGTTCTGTTCAGGAACTTTCCCACTGAGGCATTGCCTGTATAGCTCATTCAGTAGAGCATCAGACTTTTAATCTGAGGGTTGAGGGTTCAAGTCCCTATTCGGCACTGCATTTTGACTGTGGACTGCTGGCGGCTGGGGTCAGGTGCATGGACTGAGAACTAGCTCAGCATCGACTACTCTGTCAGGCTCTTGCTTGTGCCCAGAGCCAGATCAGGTCTGCGGGAAGTCTGTGCAACTACAGCTCGGCGGCTCTTGCCAACTGCTGTGGACCTGCATGCCAGGCTTGCAGCAGGGCCGCCATCTTGTCTCAGGTCACTGCGGACTGCTGGCTGCTGGGGTCAGGTGCGTGCCCAACTCATTCTAAAAAGCCACAATTACACTGATACTAAAACCACACAAAGATCTAACAAAGAAAGAGAACTACAGGTCAATTTCCCTTATGAATATCGATGCAAAAATGCTAAATAAAATTCTTGCCAACAGAATCCAAGAGCACATCAAAACAATCATTCATCATGATTAAGTAGGCTTCATCCCAGGGATGCAGGTATGGTTCAATATATGGAAATCCATCAATGAAATCCACTACATAAACAAACTCAAAGAAAAAAACCACCTGGTCATCTCATTAGATGTGGAAAAGCATTTGATAATATTCAGCATCATTTCATGCTAAAAGTCCTGGAAAAAACAGGAATTTAAGGCCCATACTTAAGCAATATAGAGCAAACCAGTAGCCAACATCAAAATAAATGGAGAGAAACTTGAAGCAATCCCACTAAAATCGGGGACTAGACAAGGCTGCCCTCTCTCTCCATAGCTTTTCAATTTAGTACTTGAAGTTCTAGTGAGAGCAATTAGAAAACATAAGGAAGTCAAAGGTATACAAATTGGAAAGGAAGAAGTCAAACTATCACTATTTGCAGATGATATGAGAGTATAAGTAAGTGACCCAAAAAACTCCATCAGAGATGAACTTCTACAGCTGATAAAGAACTTCAGCAAAGTGGCTGGTTATAAAATCAACTCAAGCAAATCAGTAGCCTTCCTGTACTCAAAAGACAAGCAGGCTGAGAAAGAAGTTAGGGAAATAACACCCTTCACAATAGCCAGAAACAATATAAAGTATCTTGGTGTGACTCTAAACAAACAAGTGAAAGATCTGTACGACAGGAATTTCAAGTTCTTGAAGAAAGAAATCAAAGAAGACCACAGAAGATGGAAAAATATTTCATGCTCTTGGATTGGCAGGATCAATATAGTAAAAATGACCATCTTGCCAAGACCAATCTAGATTCAATGCAATCTCCATCAAAATCCCAAATCAATTCTTCATAGGTCTAGAAAGAGCAATTCTCAAATTCATTTGGAGTAACAAACAACCCAGGATAGTTAAAATTATTCTCAACAATAAAAGGACTTCTGGGGGAATCAATATTCCTGACCTCAAGCAGTACTACAGAGCAATTGTGTTAAAAACTGCATGGTATTGGTACAGCGACAGTCAAGTAGATAAATGGAATAAAATTAAAGATCCAGAAATGAACCCACAGAGATATGGTCACTTGATCTTTGATAATGGAGCTACAAACATCCAGTGGAAAAAAGATATCCTTTTCAACAAATGGTACCGGTTCAACTGGAAGTCAACATGCAGAAGAATGCGAATTGACCCACTCTTATCTCCTTGTACTAAGATCAATTCCAAGTGGTTCAAGGACCTCCACATAAAACCAGACACACTGAAACTAATAGAAAAGAAACTCTGGAAGACCCTGGAAGACATGGGCACAGGGGGAAATTTCCTGAACAGAACACCAATAGCTTATGCTCTAAGATCAAGAATTGACAAATGGGACCTCATAAAATTACAAAGTTTCTGTAAGGCAAAAGACACTGGCAGAAGGACAAAACAGCAACCAACAAATTGGGAAAAGATCTTCACCAACCCCACATCTGACAGAGGGCTAATATCCAATATATACAAAGAACTCAAGACGTTAGACCCCAAAGAACCAAATAACCCTATCAAAAATGGGGTACAGAGCTAAATAAAGAATTTTCACCAGAAGAAATTCAGATAGCTGAGAAGCACCTTAAGAGATGTTCAACATCATTAGTCATCAGGGAAATGCAAATCAAAACAACCCTGAGATTCCACCTCACACCAGTCGGAATGGCTATGATTAAAAACTCAAGAGACAACAGGTGCTGGCAAGGATGTGGAGAAAGAGGAACACTCCTCCACTGTTGGTGGGATTTCAAGATGGTACAACCACTCTGGAAATCAGTATGGCGGTTCCTCAGAAAATTGGGCATGACACTTCCAAAGGACCCTGTCTTACCACTCCTGGGCATATACCCAGAAGGTTCCCCTGCATGTAGTAAAGACACATGCTCCACTATGTTCATAGCAGCCTTATTTATAATAGTTAGAAGCTGGAAAGAACCCAGATGTCCCTCAATGGAGGAATGGATACAGGAAATGTGGTATATTTATACAATGGAGTACTACTCAGCAATTAAAAATAATGAATTCATGCAATTTGTAGGCAAATAGTTGGATCTGGAAAATATCATCCTAAGTGAGTTAACCCAATCATAAAAGAATACACATGAATTGCAATCACTGATAAGTGGATATTAATGAGCCCAGAAGCTCTGAATACTCAAGGCACAATTAGCTAAGCAATAATTTCCAAAGAAAAAGGAAGGAGAGAAACCTGTTCTGGAAAAGACTAAACCTAGTTTTGTAGGAGAGTACCAGAACAGAGAAATGGTGATTGGGGAATGGGTGAGGGAGGGGGGAAGAGGACTTATAGGACATATGGTGAGGGGGGGAACTGGGAAAGGGGGAAGCCTTTGGGATGTAAACAAAGAATATAGAGAAAAAAGAAAGAAACAACCAGCAATTATAGGTCCTATATAGGTCTGGGCCTATATAAATAAATAAATGAATAAATAATAAAAAGTTAAAGACTTTCTTACTACCAATGGCAAGATATACCATAGAAACAGTAATACTTAGGCAAAACCAAAATCTAGCAGTATATACAAAGTTGTATAGTTCAATGTCTCACATCTACCTGGCACTCTTGCCCCCTTTGATTTCCAAATGACTGAGGCTAAACTACTTCTCTTGCTCTACCATCTGCAACACATGATCCTTGTTCCCTAAAGCTCAACTCCACCCCACACAGCACTGAACAGATCTCCAGTATACAAGAATTTCCTATACAACTGAGGCTGCACATTCACCAGTGGTCCCTACCCTCATGGAGTCTGACCCTCCCACACAGTTGTAAAGAAAGCTTCAACTTCCCTTCCTGACTCCTTCAATCCTGGGGTGTTTGGGGAAACTGAGGTTGTACCTTCATCAGTGACGTACTAGTCTCATAGCTCCAAGTTTCAGCTGCTTCTATGATCCTTTCAACCCTGCCGCTTTTGTGCCTCCAAACCAGTACCACTTTCACATCATCAGGCGTGTCTGCCAGATTGAGAAGAATCCTGTGGACCTGTCTGTATTAAAGCTTCAGTTTGCTGACCCTGTGGAAGAGTTCCCAGAAGATGCCAGCTGACAAGCACCTGTTACCAGGTAAGCAAAGATTTTACATTCACAAATTTCTAATGCAAAAGTCATTATGAACAACCCCAGTAGTTTTTGCTTCCCTCTGAAACTTGACAAGCCCATCATCCATTATCTTCATTTTTTTTCAAAATCCTTATTTTCCATGTTGCCACAGAACACCCCATTATGTTATGACTACTCAACAGTGTTTCCAGCCAAATGCTCCAATTGCTCCAACAATCCATCTCACATACAACATGGTCTGGTCCGTCACAGCAGCACCTCCCTGCTACCAACTCCTGTCTTAGTGCGCTTCCCTGTGGCTATGATAACACTGACCAAAAGCTGCTTGAGTGGATTTGATTCACATTGCACTTTAGAGTCCAGAATATGAGGAAGCCAAGACTGTAACTGAAAGCAGGAACCTAGAAATAAGAACTAAAGCAGAGTCCCTGCCTAACTGCTCTCTGGATTCCTGCTTCGTGGCTTACTCTACATTGACCTTACTTTCCCATATGACACAAATCCACATTCCCAGGCATAACACCCCTCATGGTGGGCCAGGCCTTCCCACAGAAAGTTATGTGGTCCACAGGGCAATCTCATGGGGGTGATTGTTCACCTGAGCTTCATTCTTTGCATTTATGCCTAGGTTCCTGCCAAACTGATATAAATGAGTTCAGAAATCAAATCTTCCAGGGTTTATTATTGTACAATAAACTTCTTCTATACAACTATCCTTTTCTTTACTTTTTAGCTGCTGGTAGCACCTACAGTTCCTAAAATCCTCACCTAGACATCTTACATTGAAAGCCAAAAAATGACAATGAAACACAAATGAGTTAAAATGGACTAAAATTTAGATATATTTCAAGTGTTTTTTTCAGCATAGTTCAGTGTGCCATAGACCACTATGTATCTCAATGGAGACATTATTTACCACATAAAAAAATAGAAAGAAAAAATAGTTCCATGGAACATTCTCCCGACATTGCAATAAAGGGATATTACAGTAAGCTGAACTCACTCTCATTAAGCTGATACAAAATCATGTCACTAGACAAAGGCTTTGTTACAATAAAAAACTTGGACTTAAATTAGACAATCACCATTCACTCCTGTGACAAGGCTTAAAGCTTATTTAATAAATCACCAATGAAATTTTTATAAATGGATACAAATTCTAATTAACCAGGAGACATTTTACAAAAGAAAACTAATAACAAATCTTCTCACTCACACATTTTCCTTTCACTGCTTCAAAAGCAATCATATGGAGCACATTTCTATTTGGGAAAAATATAATAGATGTTTGGTAATATGATAACTGACATAATCTAATGAGGAAAATGAGCCATGGCTTTCTCCTTTTACTAGAATAATTTGTAAGATTACTTTAAGCTTCCTCATGTCATTTTTAAAAAACACTTAACACCAGTCTTTAAGACACACTGAATCAGAAATAAAATAAGGAGGGTTATAAACATAGTTGGGAAGATACTACATAGCTTTTCATTATAAAACCACCAATTAACTATGATCAATACATATCATTAATTGTATAATAATATAATTACTATAGTATAATAATTTTATAATAGTATAACAAAATATACAAATATAAAATAAGTATTATTTTAATAACATTAATATTACAATTCTTATAAATGTGGAATAAACTAAATTTAAATAAGAAAACATTTAACTATGGAGGGAAAATACTATGGTACCTAGAGTTGTTCTCATATTGCTAAACTCAGATGGAATCAGAGAAGATCAGACTCTATGCTTCTATTAGTTGGAAGTCCGCATTAGTTTTCCTGGTATGTTGACTTCTACTGGGAATCTGGTCATGTTTCTGTATTTTGGCTGTTAGTGGCTCAGCCTTGCTGTAAGTGAACAGTTTTGGCCAAACTATATGTTAATGTGCTGCTTTACAAGTAACACACTTACGGTCTTGACTATAATAAGTCATGTAGCTCTTGCCATGAAATCTCTGAGCGCTTGAATTTACATCATGTTCCTCTTCCTGTCCTGTCAGTGAGACTGACAAAACATGTTGATTTAAAGATTTTTTTGCTCTCTGATATAATTCTTCTAAAGAGTGACATGTGATACTGCATTTGGGTTGCCTGAGATAACTTTTTTTCGGAGGGGTCTTGATAAGCCATATGAAAGAAGAGAAGATAGTTGTTACAGTTTTCCTTATACCTCTATGATAAACACCATGATCAAGAATAACATGCATGATGAAGGGAGGAAGTAAAGAAAATGCCACCCTGACTTGAAGTCCATATTATGGGTGAATTTTCTTAATTATTCTTTCTTCCCAGGTGACCCCAACTTGTGTCAAATTGATAAAAGCAAAAACAATTTTAAAAGGCCACAAAATTGTAAGCCTTTTCTGGGCTTAGATTTCTTCTAGCTCAAGAGTGGAAGAAATGTAAGCCTAGAAAAACCAGAAGAGTCTCTGAAGACCTAACAGCCTGGAATTCTATTCATGATTTATTGAATGCCAAGAAGACAGCATGACTTCAGCAGAGTAAAAAGTTAAAGAAGATACCAAGGTCTTACAGAGAAAGAACTGAAAAACATCAAAGTAGCAAATCTGACAATGATAAAGGGTATTGTGAATAGTCTAAGTACTCTTCTGCTTGTCAGAAGACCCCTCAGTGTAAACAAATGATGTTTATATAAAACTGTAAGTCCCAACATACTAGTTTATACCCCCGAGACAGATGACAATACAATATGCCATGATAATTAATTTAGATATACCAAAGTGAACTACGTGTTCATTGTAATTGGTAGCCATCACTATTAGTATTGTTCTTACTATTATTAATACTAGGAGAGTATGCTCCTAAGGGGAAGAGAGAATTACAGCACTTGTACAGCCCAATGCTATACATACAGGACTAGTATCATGCTTTTTTCTCTAAGGGAATTTCTGGGTTCTGGATAGAGTAAATGCAGTGGAGGAGACAAGCTTAAATCTGAAGGTCAGTGGAAGGTTTTCAGTATGCTATGGAAAGAGGTGGGTTACATGAGCTCCTGAAGAAGTTAATACCATGTGGTAAGAACCTCTATATTCTCAAGCTAGAGAATAGGATTGGTGGGCCACAAGATTTAGGATTAGGGTGTCACATCATTTGATCCAAGAATACTAAAAATAATTTGAAAAGAAAACACATGAGAATGTAAGTATTTTCTTTTATTTGTTCTTCTTTCCATTATTCCATGGCTTTCAGCTCAAGATGATCTTCATAATCCTGTAGCAGTAGTCACAACGCAGATTTCTAACTACTCCAATTCTAAAGAATCATACATCTTGGAAAGGTTGTCAGAAAATCATGGTTTCAGACACTCAGCTGTGTCTGCAAGCTATTTCCCAAAGTATGAAGCACTATGAACAATGAATGTGAATCTAGGTACAGCTGTAAAGCCAAAGAATAATGAGTCACTGTGCATGGGATCCATGCAGAGAAGATGTATGTCAGGGAATATTTCACAAAAGGAAAATGTAAATAGTCCTGAAGCATAAACGGCAATTCTTCAATGAAAAAAAAAATAGATTTGTGGGATCACAGAAGTAGATCTCACACAAATAGTATAAAAAAGAATAACATTAGATTCCCAGAAGGCCCATTCTCTCATTTTGTCATCTCAAAGGAAGGAAAAAAATGCCAATAAAAACACATTTTCTGGTAGGGGCAGATATTTCAAGCTTAAATCTGCTAGCTCCAGTCATCCCTGAAACATGGAGAATGTATGAATTTCCGTGTTATAAAAGAATATTATGATGGGCATTTAGGCATGAGATTTGAGGTCAGCTAAAAGGCTTGTTGTTGCTTTCTTTTTACCAGGAAAGAGAAGACTTTGAAGTGAGAAAGAAGGAAGAGTACAGAAGTAAAATATCTGAGAAAAAAGGACAATGTCCATCATGCATAATAAAGCCTGCTGCACTGTGCTTCTGTTTTACCCTGAAAGCTCTGGGGAGACGCAAGAAAAAGCACTGAGACCTGAGCCATGTTAGAGCATTTGTTAGCTTTGGAAGTGACAGCTAGACAAATTTAAACCAAAAATATCCAATATATTAATTTTATATTAAAATAGGTAATATATGATAAACATATATTCATAAATATGTTTAGAGCTGACCTTTTCTTACATCTTTAAGTAAAATCTTGATATTCGGAGCATGGTTTAGAGAAATGTGTTTGTAAAATCTCGTTAAAGTAACGGGTTTATCTTTTTTCTATAAAACATAGGAAAAGTATCCATATTGTTATAAACTCTATGCTGCTGTTGAAAACTATTTTTAATAGCAAAAATATTTTACCGAGATTTAAAAGTACTTTTAAAAGTAAGATGAAACTTTTGAAACTGGCAATATATTTTCTTGAAAGTGATTATATATTGTAAACTATCACGAAATGACACCTTTAGTTTTTCAGCAGATTTCTGAGTTTTTTGTTTTGTTTTGTTTTGTGACACTGAGTTTTGATGCATCATTTTCATAACTTAAACAAGTATATTAAACAAAAATGTGACTTAAAAACTCAATATTTTCATTTGTGTCCCTCACAGTTTTTCAGGATGCTTAAATGTCAGCCTAGTCAAAGCTAGCTTTTCATAGTAAAAAAAAAGTCATTGACTATTAACATCTTATGTCTGCCAGAGACAGGCTATTCAGTGACAGATGTCACTGCCTAATGCATAGCTGAAATTACGTGTGAATAACTTTTCAAATGTGATTTCTTGATTCTTCCTGAACAAAGAAAATAAGATTGATTGCAACCATTTGCCTGAGCTACACAAAAGAATAATATGAGCAGAAATTCCCTGTGTATCAATTTTGTTTCTAAGTAAAATTCTAGAAGAGGTAGAACTAAAACAGGAAGCTCACACTGCATCCATGTGCCCACACCACCTGTGGATTCAGATCCACGCGTCATCTTTCATTTTGATATGAGTTCCTTTGAAACCCAAAAAGATATATATTCATAGTCTCCAAAACAACTGTTTCATGGGTAAGAAGAATACAAATATTGTTCTGTAGAGATAAAAAATGTACAATGTCCATGGTATTTGTCTGTGAATTGATGATCCATTACACAAACATCAGTCCTATAAAACTTGTAATGTTATTGCTTAGAGACTATTTAACTTAAACACAAATCTCTTTTATTTTTCTCACAGGAATATAAAGCATTTTATTCCATTATATTGTATTTCTTTTTGTTTCCCCATTTTCCTGCATTTTGCCCGCTGAAATAAACTCTTTGGTAAAATGTATAACAAGAAAAAAATAAAGAACATAATTACAAGGCAAAACAAACTGGAGAAAAACGGAGAATCAATTCTTTGAGTAGATTTATTTTAATGTAAATGAAGCTTAAGTCCATACCAACAAAAGATTTTCTAAAAATTAGAAATAGATTGATTTTATTTTCTTGTTGATGAGTTCTGCCAGATAAGCTGGAGAGCAAATAATAACAAATAGACAATAAGAAAAATAAACATGAGCACAGTAAGTTTTATCCTGGCATATTTTCTTTCTTTCTAACATTGTAGAATCAGTCTATTTGAATTACTCTGGGTTACATCACCAGCAGCCTGTAAAGAGAATGAAACTTAAAGTTCTAAGTTATTTTTAAAGCAGACAAAGGGGTGAGTTGGCAACAATTTCATTGCATAAATGATCTGACATCAGTAACAAATTTAAAGACAGTGTTGTATGTTGTTGAAATTGTCAAATAATTCTATGAGTAGATATACATATGGTTCACGGAGACTGTGTCTTTTCTTTTCACTCTGGCTCATAATGTCAGTAAGAAATACAAAGGATGAATTGTTGGAGGTTGTCAGGGAAATGATGTGTCTACAGGCTAACTGCATTTATACCCTCATTTTGTTTCCAAATGCCATGGCATTTTGCATGTCTATGCTATAGAAAGTGTGAACACCATTTGACTCTAAGTGGATCCTTCTAGATATATGACAAATGCCTATTATATTCTAGAATAAGAGAAGCGATCAAGACCATAATTGCTATGTTATTATGTTATGCTTATTATGATTGTATTTATGATTTTTTAACCAAGCTAGTTCTTTCTGCAGAGTAGAGAATATTTTTTCCAATACAAATAAAAAGTAGTTGAAATAATTACATTTTTGTAAACTATCTTTGCAATGTTAGAGGATTTTTTCTAAAGCTTACTAATTAATTAATTACACCTAGAAGGTGGGTTGGTATAGGTGAAAATAATTGCCAATTATCTACTTAAGGACAGTTGTTCAAGAAGTCATTCAAGTAAACTCTAAATACTTTGATTAAATTAATTTCATATTCAGTTGTTCTATATGCATTCAAAAATACAAGTTAATATTAAACAAATTTTGCATGTTAATATATAATATCCCACCATTAAAATAATTGTAACAAACAAATTATCATATCCCCATATTCCTCTCTTTTGGTTATACAATACATATGGGAGTTGTGGAAGAAGGTAATTTCTACTTCATTTAGTAGCCATTAACAACAAGTGACCATGTAGGACCTTGCTGTAAACCACCTTACACATTGGCATGGCTAATATATTTGATAAAATCTTGAATCCCACTTTTAACTGCACTGGCCAGGATTCCACTATATACACACACTCTCCAATATTCTCATATTTCACACTCCCACAGAAAATTGCATTATACTCAGAGCAATCCATGGTTTTTCCAACTCAAGGTTCAAAAGATTTTCACAGTCTTCCTTCAGAACAACATGGTCAAGTCTACACAAAAATAGCATACTGTTGGTGCCAATTCCGGTCTTAGTTTTATTACTATTGTTTTGATGAGCATAATACCCAAAAATCAGCTCAAGGAGGACAAGAAGCAGGACATACAGGGTTTGTATCAGAAGTATTGTTTAGATGTAATGCTTTGTCTGAAAGGCTAGACAATCTAAAACTGTTATATGTAAAGTTCAGAGAAGAACTGTGAGTAAAATCTACCCTCCTACTTGGCATGGTAAGGCATACCTTTAATTTTAGAGGTCAATTCTAAAGTCACCTATTTCATATTTTAGCTCTGGACTCCATATCAGCCACAGCACTTATATAATACTTAGAGACCTAGAAGGGTTTTTCTGATACAGTAAGGAACATAAGCAAATCATGTCTTATAGCAACTACTTTTTTATCTTGTATAAAATATTTACAAGTGAACTATGACAGAGTACCATTGATTTCATCTTTCTTGTTTGTTGTTGTTGTTGTTGTTGTTGTTGTTGTTGTTTTGAACAGGGTTTCTCTATGTAGCCCTGGCTGTCCGGGAACTCACTCTGTAGACCTGGCTGGTCTAAAACTCAGAAATCTACCTGCCCCTGCCTCCCAAGTGCTGGGATTAAAGGCATGTGCCATGACTGCCCTAATTTCATCTTTCTTAAGACATAAGGTGAATATTGACTATAGTTAGTATAAATTCATTTTATTTTACATTTCAAATGATCTGTGAGTGACATTAGGATACATAATACAGCTTGAAAATATTCAATGGATGATACTTGAAGGCAGAAAACAAACTAAAGTGGTTTGTTTCCACTAGGTAGTGGTTCCAGGTTAAATTTGTGAAGGAATTTATAATAAAGGATAGACTGTGTAAGTAAAAATACTGTAGTATTGCAAACACACTCCAAATAGTGCTGAAAAATTACTCTTAACCTAGCATTAACTCATCCATGACACATGATCCATGACACATCACTTTTAACCTTGGGAATGTTAAGCTAAAACTTTCCAAAATGGTCACTAGATACACACATGCAAACCTCATACTCTGTTTTAAACACAACTTCATGACTTATTCTTGTTGATATATATCACATCAAAAGAGGATGTGGAGAAAGAGGAATACTCCTCCACTGTTGGTGGGATTGCAAAATGGTAAAACCACTCTGGAAATCAGTTTGGCGGTTCCTCAGAAAATTGGGCATGTCACTTCCAGAGGACCCTGGCATACCACTCCTGGGCATATACCCAGAGGATTCCCCTGCATACAATAAAGACACATGCTCCACTATGTTCATAGCAGCCTTGTTTATAATAGCCAGAAATTGGAAGGAGCCCAGATATCCCTCAAAAGAGGAATGGATACAGAAAATGTGGTATATTTATACAATGGAATACTACTCAGCAATTAAAAATAATGAATTCATGCAATTTGTAGGTAAATGGTTAGATCTGTAAAAATATCATCCTAAGCGAGTTAACCTAATCACAAAAGAATACACATGAAATGCAATCACTGATAAGTGGATATTAATGAGCCCAGAAGCCCTAAGTACTCAAGCCACAATTAGCAATTCAAATGATTCCCAAGAAGAAGAAAGGAGAGGACCCTGGGCCTGAAAAGTTTGGATCCAGTTTTGTAGATCCAGAACAGAGAAATGGTGGGGGGGGGGGCGATGATTGGGGAATATTTGGGGGGGGGAGGACTTATGGGACGTATGGTGGGGGTGGAACTGGGAAAGAGATAAGCCTTTGGAATGTAAACAAAGAATATAGAAAATAAAATAAAAGCTCCTTGTCATGTTGCTGTTTGACTAATTCATTATGTTTTTCAGGAAAGGCTTATTTTTACTATATAGTTCATCTTTATTACTATGTTACTTAAGTACTTTGATTTGTTTTATATACATGCTTCATTTAATATTAAATGTGTAATCATATTTTCAACTCTACTTAATACTATGACCTTTCAGTATTTCTCAAACATTCTTACCACATCTACCTTGGTTTAACTTTAATACATTTATTTTTTTATAACCATTGGACTGAGCAAGGTATATCCAATGGAGGAGTTAGAGAAAGGACTGAAGAGCTGAAGGAACTGAAGGGATATGCAACCCCAAGGGAAGAACATCAAAATCAACCAACTAGACAACACCCCGTCAAGATCTTTCAGGGACTGAACCACCAACCAAAAAGTACACATAAAGTGACCCATGGCTCTAGCCACGTATGTAGCATATTTAGCAGAGGATGGCCTTGTCAGTCGTTGATGGTAGGAGAGGCCCTTGGTCCTGTGAAGGCTTGATGTCCTAGTGTAAGGAAGTGCTAGGGCAGGGAAGCAAGAGTGGGTGGGTGAGTGGGGGAATGCCCTTATAGAAGCAGGGGTACGGAGATGGGATGAAATTGGAAGCTTTCCATGGGGAAACCTGGAAAGGAGATAACATTTGAAAAGTAAATGAACATATCTAATTTAAAAAATAAAAAAATCATCAGGAAAGTATTAATTATGGCCTCCTGGTCTGACCTCAATAAGAGAAGACTCATCTAATGCCTGAGAGATTGGAGTTCCCAGGGAATGGAGAGGCCTCACTGGGTGTGTGGGGGGTGGGGATACATCCCTTTGGAGATAGGGGAAAACAGCATGGGATGAGGAGCTGTCAGAAGGCAGATTGACTGGGGATAATGACTAGACTGTAAAAAAGACTAAAGATAATAAAAATAAAATTTATAAGCAAAATCACCAATTGCACTCTTCTTTGGTTTCATTGTTGAAGGAAGCAGGCCAGCAAATATCATAATGGCGATGACCTAAAAAGCAACCAGTGATTAGCTCTATACAATTGTTGACATATAAATTATTGGATTCCGATTTGTATCTCTTCCAATTTTTATATTGATAAATATAGTAATTATAATTTGACTTTCATGATTTTTTACTTTGTTTCAAATTCTTTGAATCTCTATATAAAAAACAAATATATGAAACACAACACTCATATGTTTGACCTCCAGTTTTCTGAATTAATGTCCTCCAGTCTATAAACTATAAAACATAGATTATGGAAACTTGATTCTTTGATGATAAATGGAATCTACAGTGCTCTGTGAGAATAAGGTATTCTCTTTAAAGAAAATGCAGATTGTTACAGAGAACCACAAGTAGACACACTATATAGTCAAATGGGCTACGGGAGATGCATCTTAGACACAACTGCTGCACCTTAGGCAGAGAGAGCTGAAATATTTGAAAATAAGAGGATCAGGAAATTTTCTGTTAGACCATGTGTTCTAGAAATGAAAAACTAAACAAGATGTCAAAGGTGACAGTAGCAATAAAGATGCTAAGGATGAAAAGGAAAAAAAGAAATTCAACAAAGAACTTCTGCTAAGAAAGGAAACATTAGCATCTTCAAAGGATGAAAGTCTTATCTGATTATCCATTACAAAATTTCAACCTTGAAGTCATATACTCACAAACAGAAATCAAAGAAAAAGTATATTGCATTTATATGTGGGTATGCATAATAATCAATAAAAAGAAAATAGGCTGTCAATTTTAGAGTGGATTGGAGATCGGCCAAGAAACATGGGAAGGGCTGGGGGTAGGGAAGCAAGCACAGGAGTGATGTAGTTATATTTTCATAAAATCCTTAAAAAAGAAAATTGAAGCAATTTAACAAAACACAAGGTAAGATCACAAATTTAAAATATAAAAATTGGTGCTAGGAGATAATAGAATCAAACCCTCTAGAAATATAACTTGCATTTGTAAATTTATTGGAATTAAATTTTAAGATGGCTGGCCATTTACTTGAAAATTATTGGAAGACAAAAGTATGAACTCTTCTAAAATAACAACACCTAAAATCTGTTTTGGATTATATCATATTTGACATAAACATAAGATTATAATAGATTTCTGCGTTATTATTAATTAGTAGTAAAGGCAAAATCCTCAATTTTATTTGAAAGAACAAAAACATTTTAAGGAACATATATAAACAAATTCAACAAAAAAAACCTCATGATCATCTCATTAGATGCTGAAAAAGCCTTTGACAAAATACAACACCCCTTTATGTAAAAAGCATTGGAGATATCAGGGATTGAAGGCCCATACCTAAACATAAAAAAGAAATATACAGCACACTAATAGCCAACATCAAAATAAATAGAAAAAGAAAACTTGAAGTAATCCCACTAAAATCAGGGACAAGTCAAGGCTGACCATTCTCCCACTATCTCTTCAATATACTACTCAAAGTTCTAGCCAGAGCAATTAGGCAACAAAAAGATATCAAACGGATACAAATTAGACAGAAGAAAATGAAGATATTATTATTTGCATATGTTGTGATACATGAACAAAAAAAAATCCACAAGAGAATTTCTACAGCTGATAAATAACTTCAGCAAAGTGGCAGGATATAAAATTAACTCAGTCAAATCAGTAGCTTTCCTCTACTCAAGGAATGAAAGGGTAGTGAAAAAAAATTAGGGAAACAACACCATTTACAATAGTCACAAATAATATAAAATATCTTGGTGTGACTCTAACCAAGCAAATGAAAGATCTTTATGACAAGAACTTCAAGTCTCTGAAGAAAGAAATCAAAGAAGACCTCAGAAGATATAAAAATATCCTATGCACATGGATCAGCAGGATTACCATATTAAAACTGGCCAATTTACCAAAAGCAATCAATAGATTTAATGTAATTCCTATCAAAATTCTAACTCAATTCTTCATAGAGTTAAAGCAATTCTCAAATTTATCTGGAACAACAAAATCCCAGGAAAGCTAAAATCATTCTCAACAATAAAAGAAATTCTGGGAGAATCACCATCCTTTACCTTAAACTATACAACATACATTGATTAAAACCACATAGTTTTGGTACAGAGACAGGCAGGTAGATCAATGGAATAGTATTGAGGATCCAAAAATGAACCCTCACATCTATGGTTGCTTGATCTTTGACAAAGAAGCTAAATCATACAGTGGAAAAAGAGACAGCATTTTCAACAAATGGTGCTGGTTCAACAGCCTATCAGCATGTAGAAAAATGCAATTTGGTCCATTCTTATCTCCTTGTACAAAGCTCAATTTCAAGTAGACAAGGACTTCCACATAAAACCAAATACACAGAATCTAATAGAAGGGAAAGTGGGAATGGATCTTGAAAACATTGGCATGGGATGGGGATTTCCTGAACAAAACACCAACGACTTATGCTTTATGATCAAGAATTGACAAATGGGATTTCATAAAATTACAAAGATCTATAAGGCAAAGGACACTGTCAATAGGACAAAATAGCAACCAAAGATTGGGAAAAGAGCTTTACCAACCCTACATCGGATAGAGGTCTAATATCCAAAATATAAAGAACTCAATAAGTTAGATTTCAGAGAACAAAATAACCCTGCTAAAAATGGGGTACAGAGCTAAATAGATTTCTCCATTGAGGAATCTTGAATGGCTGAGAAACACTTAATTTTTTTTTTAACATTCTTAGTCATCAGGGAATTGCAAATCAAAATGATGCTGAGATTCTTCCTCACTCCAGTCAGAATGGCTAAGATCAAAAACTCAGGTAACAGCAGATGCTGGTAAGGATTTGGAGAAAGAACACTCCTACATTGTTGGTGGGATTGCAAGCTGGTACAACTCTGGAAATCAGTCTGGTGGTTCCTCAGAAAACTGAACATAGTACTACCTGAGGACCCAGACATAGGATTACTGGGCATATACCCAGAGAATGCTACAACATATAACAAGGACGCATGCTCCACTATATTCATATCAGCCTTAATTATAATAGCCAGAAGCTGAAAAGAATGTAGATGTTTCTTAACAGAGGAATGGTTACAGAAATTGTGGTTCATTTACACAAGGAATTACTACTCAGTTATTAAAAACAATGAATTCATGAAATTTGCAGGCAAATGGATCAAACTTGAGAATATCATTCTGAGTGAGATAACCCGGTAACAAAAGAACACTCCTGATATGTACTCACTGATAAGTGGATATTATCAAAAAAATTATTGAATACCCATGATATAAGTCATAGATCATATGAATCCCAAGAAGAAGGAAGACCGCACCAAAGTCTGGGTGCTACAGTTCTACTCAGAATTGAGAAGAAAATAATTCCAGGAGGTAGAGAGAAAAGAGCTTGATCCAGTATTGTAGGGGAGTACCAGGATAGAGAAATGGGAGGGTGTGATTAGGGAATGGGCAGAGGGAAGAGGACTTATGAACATATGGTGAAGGGGAACCTGGAAAGGGGAAAGCATTTGGAATGTAAGCAAAGAATATAGAAAATAAAAAAAGAAAAGAAAAAGAAGAGATATGTGAGAGAGAGGTAAAAAGGGGGCTTCAGATACAGAAGGAGGGTCAGGAATTTGAAAGGAGGTGTGTAGTAGCATTGAGGGATGGGCAATACAGGGTAGGGGTTAGTCACTAGAAAGTTCCACATGACAGGAACACAAATTTCCTGAGACCCAACAGAGGCGACATGGGCATTAGCTGAAGTACACAACAAAGGAGATATAGAACCTGGAAAGACCATATTCAGTTGATAGGCATGTTCACATGTTATAGGAAATATTTAAAAAGGGAGCATGTACATTCCCGCACTTGTGCCAGCAAGGCAATTGGTGAGCCGCAGAATTCATGCTGGGCCACAGGGCTCCTGCCCAATGCATCCCACTTGGTGGACCCTGTGCTAGACATCTCTGGTGGCTCCTCCACCCACCCGAAGATCTAGCCACCTCACCACCTAATTATTGGATAGAATCAAGATTCTTAAGGCTTAATGGTGAGCCCATTAGATTTATGCATAAATAATATTACAATTTACAACATATCAATGCAAAAATTTTAGAGCCAATTAATAATGATAAGGCCATAACCCAATTATTCCATCCTTTTGATAATACCACATTGGACTTCATTATAATTCTCTCTTGTCCTGTGTCCTCTCTCCCCTTCTCCATAACTCCTAGCTCTGCCTCCCTTCTCCTGTACAATCAGAGACCTCCCACTGCCCTAATGTGACTGGACAGTGAAACTTCTACAGCATCTACTGTTTGAGGGATGGGGTCACCCACCCACCTCAAAAATAATAATCCAGATTGCTTCCTGTCAAGAAGAAATGCAGGGACAAAGAGTGGAGCAAAGTCTGAGGGAAAGGCCATCCAGAGACTGCCCCACCTAGGGATTCTTCTCATCTACAGACAACAAACCCAGACACTATTGCTGATACTAAGAAAAGCTTGCTTTCAGGAGCCTGGTATAGCTGTTCCCTGAGAGGGTCTGCCAGAGCCTGACCAGCACAGATATGGATGCTCACAGCCAACCATTGGACTGAGCATGGGGACCACAATGGAAGAGTTAGAGAAAGGATTAAGGAGCTGAATGGGTTTGCAATTCCATAGGAAGAACAACAATATCAACCAACCAGACCCTTCAAAGCCTCCAGGGACTAAACCACCAACCACATAGTACACATCCAGGAACACATGGCTCCAGGTGGATATGTAGCAGTGGATGGCCTTGTTAGGCATCAATAGAAGGGGAGCCTCTTGGTCCTGTGGGGGCTCGAATACTCAGAGTAGTAGAATGTTTGGGGCCCTGAGGCATGAGGGAGTGGGCAGGTGGGGGAGCACACTCATTGAGGCCAGGGGTGGGAGGAAGGGATAGGGGGGTTGTGGGTTGGAAAATGGGAAAAAGAATAACATTTGAGAAGAAGAATGAAATAAAATACACCATCATCCCCATAATTTCAAATAGGTTTGAACAACTAATTTAGGCCAAAAACTCTGTAAAATTTAGATGTTCTAACTGGCTTCTTAGACAGTGAAGAAGGTGATAAAAAAAAAAAAAACATTCCAAGCCTCATAATATGAACATCAAAAGAATCCGTATGAGAAATGAAATATACATGGTAAACTTTCACTATTGCCAGTGCCCATTTGAAATAAATGTCTTCTGATATTTCCTGATAGAGTTATATGGTTAGCTGAACAATTAGTTTCTGAATATCCAGTTTCTTTCCCCTATAAAAAGCCACTAAGCAGTACTTTGACATAAATATAATTTTCCTATACATTCAAAGAACAATAAATAAGTGTAGCCTTTAGGTTAATTAGTTTTTCTTTTTTTATATACTAAACATTGTAGAACTTTTCAATATTGTCTTTTTCTTGGCTTATAAAATTTGAATAAGATGTTCTAACAAAATAAGGTTAAGTATTGTGAAAAGAACTCGGAAATTTCCTCATATCAGTACCTGAACCTCAAAAACTCTTGCTAATTCATTCTGAAACCATACATCTTTCAATTAGAGTATCACATTTCTGCATTATTCTTTACTCATAAAACACTGCTAAGTCTTTCCCTACAATTAATTTTTTATAATATGAGTCACCATAGCATAAAAATTCAGCTCTATCACTGCCTATTTCTCAACTTTACATACATTTTCAAAAGCATTGGATTCTCTAAGTCAAAGGGCACAGTAAACACACAGGTGAGCATATGAGAAACAGAGACAAGCAAGAGAGGCATTGAAGTTCAACCCGTCAACCACATAAAATCTGCTAGAAAGACTTGACTCACCTAATGGTAGTATATGTTTCCTTTTGGAAAATGTCTGACTAAAAACAGGCTTTGAATGGCCCGTTCACTTTGGATATGCAAGGGAGATGACACACAAGAATCTGTAAAATTGTGTCCCAATTCCCTCTATTCACAATTCATTTCTTCCAGTGCCTTCTGGACGGATTTTATTTTTAACTCACCAAATATGTTCTAGGTGCCTTCAAAGTGCATGTGTTATTTTAATTACTATATAAATATCACTGAATGAAAATGACCCAGTTCCAGCCTTTGTGTGCTAGCATTCTGAAGGAAGAGAAAATAGTCAAATAAACTGGTAAAGTCTACTGAAGACATTCAATAGTGAATATTTTGGAAAATATCATACTGGATAAAATAATTATGTACTCTGACATATCTTTGCAAATACCACATGAAACATGTCTTCAAACATTATAACATGAATTGACAATGAATAGTAAATATATCAATATTTTATATTTGTGTACTCCATTCATCTCAGAAATTTGTCTTAAATTACATGTTATGATGATATAACACTAAGAACCCAGATATACAACAGAGGAATGGATACAGAAACTGATACATTTGGAGTACTACTCAACTACTAAAAATAATGACTTCGTGAAATTCTTAGGCAAATGGATGGAACTAGAAATTATCATCCTGAGTGAGGTAACCCAATCAAAAAAGAACACACGTGGTATGCACTCACTATTAAGTGGATATTAGCCAAAAACTTGTAATACCCAAGACACAATTCATAGACCACATGAAGCTCAAGAAGTAGGAAGACCAAAATGTGGATGCTTCGCTTCTACTTAGAAAGGGGAACCAAATACTCAAGATGGAAATATGGAAACAAAATGTGGAGTAGAGATGGAAAGAAAGGTCATCCAGAGATTGCCCTACCTGGGGATCCATCCCATATCCAGTCATCACACTCAGACACTATTGTATATGCCAAGAAGTGCTTGCTGCCGGGAGCCAGATATAGCTGTCTCTTGAGAGGCCATATTAGAGCCTGACAAGTACAGAGGCCTGCTGGCACCCATTGGACTGAACGTGGGGTCCCCAATGGAGGAGTTAGATAAAGGAGTGAAGGAGCTGAAAGGGTTTGCAACCCCGTAGGAAGAACAAAAATATCAACCAAACATACCTCCCCACAGTGCTCCCAGGCACTAAGCCACCAACCAAAGAGTACACATAGATGGACCCATTGCTCCAGCTGCATGTGTAACAGAGGATGGCCTGGTCGGGCATCAATGGGAGGAGAGGCCTTTGGTCCTGTGAAGGCTTAATGCCCCCAGTGTAGGAGATTGCCAGGATAGTGAGGCTGGAATGGGTGAATGGGTAGGTTAACACCCTCATAGAAGAAGGGGGATGGATAAGATAGGAGGTTCCGGGAAGGGAACTGGGAAAGGGGATAACATTTGAAATGTAAATAAAGAAAATATCCAATAAAAAAAGAAGGAAAAAAGTTTTCAAACAAAATAAAAGAATAAAATTCCAAGCAGCTCTGCTTTTAGAGGCTTTGCATAAAGATGTTCACTTTTACAGGGTATTCATGATAGAAAGTGTCTAGCACAGCCTGATTATAATCTTTCTTTGTTTAGTTTCATCCTAATAAAACATTTATTTTCATGCAGTATACACATTATGATGGGGAAGGTGTTTGCATTTTTATTCTTATGCCGCTAAATAGTAAATTGCTCTATCAGTCATCCTGTTGGTGAAGATGCTCTTTGAAGCTCGGCTTGGGGCTGTGTCTATTAGTCAAGTGGTAAGAATCCTCTGGAGTGAAATTATCCTCATCTCCACTACTAAACAGACTAGACAAAAGTGATTTGTCAGATGCAGGATGCAGCTGGGACCTTAGAGGAATAATAGCACGCAAGACACAATAAGTGTGGAGCTGAGCAATAATCCTTGTGAGATACGCTGTTGAGAAGGTTAATTGAGTGTGCATGCACCACCAATAAAGTCAGCTGCTTTAATAATATATACAGGAATGCGATTACCTAGAACTTCAGAACAAAGCCCGAATTTGCATTACAACAGAGTTATCTCTGAATACAAGCTAAATGGCAAGCTTCCAATCCCTGGTTAGGTTTTAGGGTCATTCTATATTAATGGTCTTATAGTATCTTTAAGTTCATATGGGGCAATATTACAAAAATGTTACTAATTTATGCCTTCATCAGAAAAAGAATCTTCAAAGTTAAATTTTAATTAAAAATAAGGTTAAGATTCTAAACTACAAATTGCATATTTCTCATTAATGAAAGAAAATTTATGGACATCCATGTTCATGTAAAATTATTCTAAATTCTACTTTGAGATAATTTATGCACAGAAGTTTTAAAAATCAAAATGTGCAAACCTGAACAGAGTCCACCTACCTATAACGTAAACGATCATGTGTAGAAGTATGTATGCTTAAGGCATGTTCAGTATGTGAAATGTGTATTACTTACGAGTTTGAGATTTTTGAGTTAGCTATGTATGTATGGAGTATGTATATGGGATGTATTTAAACATGAGTGTGAGGAATGTGTGTAGATGTGTGTATAAAGTGTGTGTGTTATCTGCAAGATGCCTGGTAATGATGTTGAATATATGAGGGTTTTTTTTATTGAGTGGGAAGGGAGAAGTAAAGTATCTTTGTAATATATTTGGGTAAGTGGAATTGATAAATAATACACATGAAAACAATGCAGTGATACTAAAATTTGATTATGAATGAAATAAATATAGACAGTGCAGAAATGTAGAAAACAAAGAATTTTTATTAAAAATTAATTATTGACATTAATTTATGCTGACTTTTAAATTGTCAGAAAAATAGAGGGATAGTATCTATAGGTTTCCATGTTATCCTAATTGAAAGAGCATGCGTATTTACTTGGAAGGTGACAAACAAAAGAGAGAAAGGAAATCAAGAAATACAATAATGTTATAGAAATTTACAACAAATGCATTAACTGTGGAATTGTTTTAACACATTGCCATCCTCATAGTAAGGACTAATCTCTCATATTTTTGTTCAAACTAGGATTCATGGGGTTGTGAAGTTGAATATCAGATACACAGTATGTTTTCATTTATTTTAAAACAGGGTCACATCATTATAAAAGAACAGAGTTAATAACTACATTAGTGAACAAGTGCTTACCAAAATATTAGTATATGCATAATTTAAAATTCTTACTTCTATTTTGTTTTTATTCAGGTTCACTAGTAGAAACTCAGGAAAACACTAGAGCAAATCTAAACTAAGTATACTCATGAAGAAGAGATAAAATTTAGTCAGTTATAATCAGGGGTGATGAAAGCCTGAAGTTGTTAAGGGAAAGGTTTATTTAGTAGCTAGAAGAGTAAGAGATATAATGGAAGCAAAAATAATCACCTGGCATTGCTCAAAATGTACTTGCAATCAATGATTTTTCAAGGGACTCAATAGTCTAGTAATTATATGATAGAACAAAATTGCAAAAAGTAAATCTTTCTGGTAATCACCCAATCCATAAAAAAACCAAAGGATTAATTTCATGCTGACACGGGGAAAACTGATATATTAATTAGGCAAATGGTTTCCCAATGCATACCTTCTCAATACATTAAAAAAAAAATCAGCAAACTGGCTAAGCCTAGCCTTTATACCCTCTAATTGAGAGTCCTGCAAGGACTGCAGGGACTGCTGCATTCTGAGTGGAGTCACTGAATTCTTGTTCCCTTGGAGGCACAAAGGTGAGGCTGTTCAATTAGTGCCCCATTTACACATTCATACTGCTAAAGGGGATTAGCCAAGCAGAGGTCAATCTACTTGGTCCAGCACATACCACACTGTGAAATGAAACTGCTCAACTGAGTGGAAAACACAAATAAACAACAAACAACTTTCCCCCAGGGATCCATATCATTGACGCTCAATGTTCCTGGCAAGTTTTGGAAAAAAAAAAGAATTGGAAAGGGGAGAAAAATTTCGAGAAGGAAAGTAATGAAGGAACCAACAGAATAACTACTGAAAAGAAGGACTGGAGAAGGGCTGGGAAAGGGAGGATTTGGTAGCATTTATGAATAGATCGCCACTCATATCTTCTTCTAGAAATGATTAGCGTAAAAAATTCAAAAATAAACTCACAATTAAAAATGTTCATGTGAAAATAATATTCAGGGGGGAAAAAAGTCAATTCAGGGCGACTTTCAGGTTTTCGACGCAATGAGGTAACCAGTGGGATGTGAAGTATGGGAAAGTGGCAGATCTCTTTACTTAGATAAACCTACATAGGAAAGAGCTTAACCATAATTTGACAAATGAAGAAATGCATGTTTTGTAGGCACTGTCCACAAACCTAGTCATGTGTTCAAAAATCTTTATTTTCAGTGGTATTTCTGTATCAGAATCAGTACTTTACACTAAGATGGTCTTTAGAGATACCTCAAAATATTACCTTATTTCTTATTTAAAATATAAACCAGTGACCCTGTCTTGAAAAACAAAAACAAAAACAAAACAAAAAATTAAAAAAATAAAAAATATGAACCAGATATTAATACTTTTAGTAAGTGCTTGTTTACAAATGTAGTCATTGAGTCAGTTCTTTTATAATAATTTTGAAATAAATGAAAACGTACTGCATATCTGATATTCAGCTTCAGATGCCTATGATTCCATTTTGATCTGGTATAATCCACACATCTGGGATCTTCATTGTAACTTTAAATATAACTGTCAATCCATTTCAAGGTTTCCTTGGGAATCCTAGAGAGCTAATTAATTTTCCTTTGAGAAGGTGACTCAGGAGTATGAGACGATAGAGGTCAGGGGAAGCACCCCTCTGGCACCTACCAAAGACTGGGAACAGCTATAACGCTTAGCATATTGGATATATTACTTCTACACACCACGTCTAAAGTGGTGAATACATTATTGTATTTTAAAAAATTAACTAAGATCAAGAATTGACAAATGGGACCTCATAAAATTACAAAGTTTCTGTAAGGCAAAGGACACTGTCAGAAGGACAAAACGGCAACCAACAAATTGGGAATGATCCTCACCAACCCCACATCCAACAGAGGGCTAACATCCAATATATACAAAGAACTCAAGAAGTTAGACCCCAGAAAACCAAATAGCCCTATCAAAAAATGGGGTACAGAGCTAAACAAAGAATTGTCACCAGAAGAATTAGGATGGCTGAGAAACACCTTAAGAGATGTTCAACATCATTAGTCATCAGGGAAATGCAAATCAAAACAACCCTGAAATTCCACCTCACACCAGTCAGAATGGCTAAGATTAAAAACTCAAGAGACAACAGGTGCTAGAGAGATTGTGGAGAAAGAGGAACACTCCTCCACTGTTGGTGGGATTGCAAGATGGTACAACTGCTCTGGAAATCAGTCTGGCAGTTCCTCAGAAAATTGGGCATGACACTTCCAGATGACCCTTTCATACCATTCCTGGATATATACCCAGAGGATTCCCCTGCATACAATAAAGACACATGCTCCACTATGTTCATAGCAGTCTTATTTATAATAGCCAGAAGTTGGAAGGAGCCCAGATATCCCTCAAAGGAGGAATGGATACAGAAAATGTGGTATATTTATACAATGGAGTACTACTCAGCAATGAAAAATAATGAATTCATGCAATTTGTAGGCAAATGGTTAGATCTGGAAAATATCATCCTAAGTGAGTTAACCCAATCACAAAAGAATACAAATGAAATGCAATCACTGATAAGTGGATATTAATGAGCCCAGAAGCTCTGAATACTCAAGGCACAATTAGCAAGTCAAAAGATTCCCAAGAAGAAGGAAGGAGAGGACCCTGGGCTGGAAAAGATTGGATCCAGTTTTGTAGGAGAGTACCAGAACAGAGAAATGGTGGGGGGTAACTGGGGAATAGGTGGAGATGGAGAGGACTTATGAGACATATGGTGAGGAGGGAACTGGGAAAGGGGAAAGCCTTGGAATGTAAACAAAGAATATAGAATAAATAATAATAAAAAACAAAATTATTAGAACTAGGGAATCTGTACAAGACAGAAATTCAGACCTTTTGTTTTATTTTCCTTCTGAAAAAAATTGAGGACTTGTTAGATATAATTTTATCAAATGCCATAATGGGAAAGTTAATATGTCTATCATCCTGAATCATGAATGTTGATACTTGAACCTTAATTTTCAGGATTGTATTATAATATTTTAAATGAAGCATTAAAAACAGTTCTCAAGTATGGTATTAAATTGCTCTCCTCATTTCAATTTCTGTGAACTTTGAAAAGGAAAATGTATTTCATTTTCAAATGAAATTTCAAATGAGTAGATCTTTTATCCAACAGGCATATTATTTCAAACTGTAGTGTGGTTGATGTGAGTTTTAGCTTTTATTCGCAATACCAATAATGTTAGCAAAGAAATTAAATGTGTGGACATCTATTTCACTACATTACCAAAGAAGTGACTGTTACTTGTTTCACAATGTGTCCTAAGACTGAATTTCACAAAGTGTCTTAAGCCTGAATAATCAATTTTTAAATCCAAAAATGAAAGAAAAATTTTGGGATTTTCTTTTTTCATCCTTTTTTGTGTATCAACACAATTCACACTGAAATTTAAATGTCTAATAAAAACCAGATAGATGTCCAAAGGTATATGGGTATTTAATAGCACTTGATTGATAGTGGTACCTGGACAATCTTAAATTTCCTGATGTGGAAATAGAGTTTTGGAGTACCGTTTAGGGTTTCTTTTTCTGTATGTTTGTGTGTGTCTGTGTCTGTGTGTGTATTTAATTTCTGTGATGGAAAAGTGCTTTAACTAATTTATGAAGAAAAATAACTATTATCATAAGAGTATACATTTTATTGATTATAGAAAAGATGGAGAGCAGCTTCATTTACCTTACACTGCTTAGTCTGGACCCAGATGAAACTTTGCTGACAAAACAAAAATGAGTATTAGGTAATGACATCATCAATAATTGCTTAAATCATCTTAGCCCTATGAAGTTGCAATTCTGTAAAAGCAGAAAGCCCTGTGAATGCAGAAACATGGTGAGACTTGCTCTGAAGGTAATTTCAGGGTTTCTGTTGGACAGTGACTTCAGGCAATGGGTGGCTTTAAACCACATTGTCATCATACCCACTAGTTAATAATTGCAGACAAACGTAGCTTTCACGTCTTCATTAGTTCTGATTATCTTTAGTTACTCTGTCTTGAAGGATGCTAAGCTTTACGTCTCATCTCATTCTGAGCCACAACACAACAGAAAGGGTGTTTATGACAAGCCACACACAAGTTTTTAGAGAACTTGCTATCTGAATCTGGGCTTGAAATCTGCGTTGATCTATGTACATGCAAAAAAAAAAGAACAATTTCAAAATAAATTTTATGGCATACAGTATAAAGTCCAAAATTTATTCTTAACTGTTTTCAAAAGGATTCATAATAAATATAGAGGAGATAAAAAACCCTTTTGCATGATATAATTAACAAATTGTTTCTTGTTTAACATTTACAATACTGACTTCCTTAGTAGGATGTAGGTTTTTTATTTTTCTGTTTCATGATAAATACATCATCCCATAAGTATCTGTACAGAGGAGCTTTTAAGTCATTATTTTACAAATTTGATGATAGTATTCTACAAAGTAGTGATCAAAGACAAATAAGTAAAATAGTACCATATATTTATACATAAATAAAACATCTACAATTTTCCAATAAAGTATATTATATATATGTATATACATATATATAGTTAACATATTATTCAGTAAGCTATTTTATTGTGTTAAACAGAAAATCATTTGAAAGCCTGGCGGTGGTGGCACACGCCTTTAATCCCAGCACTTGGGAGGCAGAGACAGGCTGATATCTGAGTTTGAGGCCAGCCTGATCTACAGAGTGAATTCCAGGACAGCCAGAGCTAAACAGAGAAATCCTGTCTCAAAAAAAAAAAATAAAGAAAGAAAAAGAAAAGAAAAGAATTTGAAAATTGTACAATATATAGTAAAAAAATACATAATAAATTACCTTTGTAACACATAAGGAGACTAAAGAATACATTTATTCATTAAGCCTGTGAATGGGTTTAATTAATAAACTGAGGAATACATTAGAATACTAAATACAAAAAGTATTAAGTATTCCTCTGTAAAGAAATGGTAGTTCAGTGTTGGAAACAGGTGAGCTTTATAATGAAGAAGGCAGACAAAGTTTCTGGGTGCTAAGAGTGTCTAAGTCTTCCAGGAGCCCAGATGTCCCTCAAAGGAGGAATGGATACAGAAAATATGGTATATTTATACAATGGAATACTATTCAGCAATTAAAAATAATGAATTCATGCAATTTGTAGGCAAATGGTTGGATCTGAAAAATATCATCCTAAGTGAGTTAACCCAATCACAAAAGAATACACAAGAAATGCAATAACTGATAAGTGGATATTAATGAGCCCAGAAGCTCTGAATACTCAAGGCACAATTAGCAAATCAAAAGATTCCCAAGAAGAAGAAATGAGAGGATACTGGTCCAGAAAAGACTTGTTCCAGTTTTGCAGCAGAGTACCAGAACAGAGAAAGGGTTGGGGGTGGTGATTGGGGAAAGTGCGGGGGAGGGGGAGGACTTATGGGACACATGGTGAGGGGGGAACTGGGAAAGGGGAAAGCCTTTGGAATGTAAACAAAGAATATAGGAAATTTTAAAAAAAAGATAAAAAAGATTAAAAAAAAAGAGTGTCTAAGTCTGATCCTTGACTTCATAGCATATGTAAAATTACTAAACAATGCAACATACTCATTACAGCTGCTTGTTTGTAATGAAATGATTAAAATATTACACTGCCCAAATATTACATATTGTTCATCAGGAAGGAAATATGTAAAAACTATTAAAGAACAGTAACAAATATGTGCCTGTCATAGACTGTGTGGTAAACGCATTTTTTTTCAATTAAAATCTAAATTTTTCAATTATTTAGAGTAAAACATTCCCTGCATTTAGAGTGTAATACAGACCCAGTGCATCTTCCTTTCCTTATTTAGTAGTTGTTAAAAACCAATGATTGGATCATACCCTTTGATTCTTCTGATAATGGTTCTAAGCAGCCAAATTGGTCAAGAAGGCTATTAAATTAATGCAATAGAATATGATTATAGATTTCCAAATAAAAGACTCAAATAGGATGTGCATAACATGTGACTCCTTGTTTTGGTGGTGTACTCTTCTACAGTCATGAAATACAAGTTAGAATGGATTTTTGTCTCAAAGGATAGTTCCTAGTTTAAAGCATTAAACAGTTAAACAACATAGTAGTTTATGCTATGGAGTATACTGGTCTATCTCCTACCATTCATGAAGTGACTTTGTCATTATAAAACATGAACTTAAGGGTGAGGGGGGAAATGCAGTGACTTTAAAGAAAATGTATGTTATGTGAACAAGCAAATAATAGTACTATTTGTTTTATTTTAATACATAATTTAACTTCAATTATAATAATCAAGAATTTTTCTAAGTGAAATTCTAGCTATTAAATACCAAAGCATGTTAAATAATGTTATACATAATTCAGTAATATGTACTCTGTTTTAAAATTTCATGCTGAAATTACACAGAGTATAATAACTTTAATATATCTTAGAAGTGAATAGCATTAATCTTCCAAGAAAATAACTTCTTTCATCAAAACAAACCAGGTCTAAATGAGAGCTTTGAATAATTTTATATCTCTCAATGGAATATCTCAATGCCAGCAAGGAAAGTTACATTTTGGAATTTTGGTAAATTTTATCCAAGACATTCCAAAATAATACAGGCAATTGACACTGCCCTTGGCTGCCCCCACAGAATTTCAAGGCAAGACTCTATTGGCAAAGAAAATATATCTTTCATACACAAGACCTAAGGAACCCAACTGGTGCAGATCCAGAAGCATCTTCCTGGAGGGCTAGCTCTCATAATGACTGAAGTATCTATGCCAGCTTCCAAGGGAGAAAGTACATGGGAATCTGACCCAGCTGCAAATCTTGTAAATTATAAAAATTAAATTATGATATCCAACACCCATCACTTTCTCTTTCATAATGTCAGCCCACAGAATGTATGCTTCATATGAAGAAAGGCTGGCTAGTGTAGCACACTTCTCATGTTATTGACAGGGTAATATTGGCATAGTAAGTATTCTGGTAGTGCCTAATGCCAATAGCAATTTTAGAAACTTATACTTACCTTTGGGAAACATGGTCTTGGTTAAAAGTGTATGGGATTGGTGAAGATCAATTCCCAGACCTCAGAAGATGGAAAAATATTTCTTGCTCCTGGATTGGCAGGATCAATATAGTAAAAATGGCCATCTTGCCAAAAGCAATCTACAGATTCAATGCAATCCCCATCAAAATCCCAACTCAATTCTTCATAGATCTAGAAAGAGCAATTCTCAAATTCATCTGGAGCAACAAAAAACCCAGGATAGCTAAAACTATTCTCAACAATAAAAGGACTTCTGGGGGAATCAATATCCCTGACCTCAGGCTGTAATACAGAGCAATTGTGTTAAAAACTGCATGGTATTGGTACAGCAACAGGCAGGTAGATCAATGGAATAGGATTAAAGACCCAGAAATGAACCCACAGACTTATGGTCACTTGATCTTTGATAAAGGAGCCACAACCATCCAGTGGAAAAAAGATAGCCTTTTCAACAAATGGTGCTGGTTCAACTGGAGATCAACATGCAGAAGAATGCGAATTGACCCACTCTTATCTCCTTGTACTAAGATCAACTCCAAGTGGATCAAGGACCTCCACATAAAACCAGACACACTGAAACTATTAGAAAAGAAACTTGGGACGACCCTGGAGGACATGGGCACAGGGGGAAAGTTCCTGAACAGAACACACACATCCGACAGAGGGCTAATATCCAATATATACAAAGAACTCAAGAAGTTAGACACCAAAGAACCAAATAACCCTATCAAAAAATGGGGTACAGAGCTAAACAAAGAATTTTCACCAGAAGAAATTCGGATGGCCGAGAAACACCTTAAGAGATGTTGAACATCATTAGGCATCAGGGAAATGCAAATCAAAACAACCCTGAGATTCCACCTCACTCCAGTCAGAATGGCTAAGATTAAAAACTCGAGAGACAACAAGTGCTGGCGAGGATGTGGAGAAAGAGGAACACTCCTCCACTGTTGGTGGGATTGCAAAATGGTAAAACCGCTCTGGAAATCAGTGTGGCGGTTCCTCAGAAAATTGGGCATGCCACTTCCAGAGGACCCTGGCATACCACTCTTGGGCATATACCCAGAGGATTCCTCTGCATACAATAAAGACACATGCTCCACTATGTTTATAACAGCCTTGTTTATAATAGCCAGAAATTGGAAGGAGCCCAGATATCCCTCAAAAGAGGAATGGATACAGAAAATGTGGTATATTTATACAATGGAGTACTACTCAGCAATTAAAAATAATGAACTCATGCAATTTGTAGGTAAATGGTTAGATCTGGAAACTATCATCCTAAGTGAGCTAACCCAATCACAAAAGAATACACATGAAATGCAATCACTGATAAGTGGATATTAATCAGCCCAGAAGCCCTAAATACTCAAGGCACAATTAGCAAGTCAAATGACTCCCAAGAAGAAGAAAGGAGAGGACCCTGGGCCTGTAAAGATTTGGATCCAGTATTGTAGACCCAGAACAGAGAAATTGTGGGCGGGGGGGGGGGGAATGAGTGGGGAATACCAGGTGGGAGAGGAACTATGGGACATATGTGGGGGGTAACTGGGAAAGGGGAAAGCCTTTGGAATGTAAACATAGAATATAGAAAATAAAAATTATAAAAAATAAAAAAATAAAAAAAAAGTGTATGGGATTTTACACAACTAATGCACACTCCTGCCTCTATAGTTCAGCAGACTATCCTGGATGGCAAATCAGTTTAGATTATTCACTGATCTATTTACATCTGTCACAACACTTTGTATGAATGAGTGATATGAGAAAGGCTTCTGGGTGGGACAAGAGTAATTCAAAGGCAAGCAAAATTGACAGACATTGACATTTGGAGTTTTAGTGCCTAAAGGATCTCCATTTTTAGATGGGTTTTATTCATCAGAGATGAGCAATGAGTGTAGTATATTCTTTTGTTCAGCAGTAAAATAAAAACAATTTTAAAATTTTTTCATTTTCCAGTAATGATTTTTCCACCGAGAAATTTTAATGAAATTGCTAATTTGTAAATAATAAAGTATAAAGTCTTCTCCCAATCAATTGCTAAGATTTAATATGCAAATGCTCTAATATTTTAAAACTGTAGCAACAATTCACTTCTAGAGCATCGTCCCACTTACAAAACTCTAAAATGTTCCTCTATGTTCAGTTCTGAATAAACTTAATTTTGTTTAATTCAAATAGACTGAAAAACGGAGACTTGGAGGAGGAACTAGAGGTGATTAACAGTAGTGGTAGCCACCTTGTGTGGCCTGAGCTGCACCTACTCTCTTCTCCCTGTGGTTTTTCATTAATATTGTACTAGATTCAGCAAGACACTGACTTGCAGGTAACAGGTTAACAGTCTCCCACAGAGAGAAAGCATCCATTCAGCTGTCAGGTCTTCAGCAGCAGGTTGCAAGTTAAGTTATTGCAATCTTTCCTAACATACTTTTTCTTCCTATCAAGCCACACACAGGCAGCTTATAACTCTGAAAGAGAATGCTTTCTGTATAGTGAGAAGTATCACCCGAGTTCTTTCTAGAAGTGTCCAATTACGCCAGCAGCATTCAAAATATCCTGACCATACCATATCCCACGTGGGAGAGTGCTGGGATGAATTTCATGTGATACTGCAATATTCTTAGACATAAAAGATGTGCATTTTAATGTGTAACATTGTTATTATACTGGAAACTGTATTTGTGTGTAAATTGAAATATATAATCACCATCTGATGGTTGACTGAAATATGAGAATTTTAAACACCGTGTTGTTTGGTAAAGGCTTCCTTGAGAATACATTGTTTGAGTTGACAAGATCATTTTACTTATACATTTAGAAAGTAATAATATCTTTCAACTCTCTCATTCCATTTACATAGTAACTATCTTATTATTGTTATCTAAATTCAAGCCTCTAGTTTTCATAAGTAGTGAGAAATAGGGAAGTTTTCACATTAGTCATATAATCCCATAGCTAATTGTGATGATTCTTGAGAGGTGAATTCTGATCTGCCGATTTCATTCTTGTGAATTTGTTTTTTCATGGCCTTCATCTGCTTCTACTGCACGAACTAGCTCCTATTTTTTCCCCCAAACATAATTTGTTTTATAAATTTTGAGCTTTCTAAAATCTGATTCTATTTTCTAAACTTTCTGAAAACCGATTCTATTTCTCATTTTCACTTTTGAGATGAAATAATGTGTATCAGAAACCAGGAACTTATCAGAAAATTAGGCATTGAGCCTAACCAAATTAAACTTAGTGTCTGCATACACACTACGAAGATATTTTCTGAACTCTTTTTTTTCCTCCACAACCAGAGACTGTCTTCTTAACTGTGAATAAGTTCTTTGTATCTAAAACAAGGAAAAAGTTTAGCAGTGTGCTGAGTAAACAATCGTTTGATATAATACTAGCATAAATACTTTTAAATTAAATTACCTAAACTGCCTTAATCTTTCCATTCTTAGTCCCCAGACTATCTTTGAGAAAAGCACTTTGAGTATAACAATGCTCATAATATGCTTGTTATTACCAGTGCTAAAAATCCTTACAAGTAATGAAAGCTCACAGTGCTTCTGTTTGCTAAGAAATAATAGCACAAATTGAATATTTTATGTTTACGTAAATATAAACTGCCTATTGTTAGAACCAATTCCAATAAGAAGACAATTATAATAACTTCTTAAAAGGATTGCAAACCCTTATGATGTCTATGAAAGAATTCATTTTAACATAGTATTACTAAGACTCCTGTTATATTTTTCTCTTAAAAATAAATTGCATAGGAAACATTATTTTAAATAATATTGCAACAATTGCAACTACCTTACATAAAAATTTTTAAATGAAAAAGAAATCAGTAATGAAGATCCTAAAATATCAAAAAGGACCATGTAAGTTATTTCTGTTTAAAATATGAATGGTTATTTTTTGCAATGATGTTAGCACAAACATAACTTCAATGTTTCAGGCTTTAAAATTAAGAATTGTTAAATGAGACCTTGTGAAACTGAAAAACTTCTGGAAGTCAAAGGAATAATCAATAGGACATATCAACAACCTATAGATTGGGAAAAAATCTTCACTAATCCTACATCCAATCAAGGGCTAATATCCAAAATACATAAGGAACTCAAGAAGTCAATCAACAAAAACCAAAAACAAGCAACCCAAGCAAAAAATGGAGTGTAGTACTAAACCAAGAATTTACAACAGAGGAATCTCAAATGGATGAGAAACACCTAAACAATGTTCAAAGTCCTTAGTGATCAGAAAAATGCAAATCAAAATGAACCTGAGATCCCACCTTACACCAATCAGAATGGCCAAGATCAAAGTCTTAGGTGACAGCACCTGTTGAGAAGGATGTGGAGAAAGAGGAACACTCTTCCATTGTTGGTGGGATTGCAAACTGGTACAGCCACTCTGGAAATCAATCTGCGGGTTCCTCAGAAAAGTGGAAATAGATCTACTTGAAGACCCAGCAATACCACTCTTGGGAATATACCCAAAAGATGCACCACCATGCCACAGGGGCATGTATTCCATTATGTTCATAACAACCTTGTTTGTGATAGCCAGAAGCTGGAAAAAATCCAGATGTCCCAGAACAGAAGAATGGATACAAAAAATGCGGTTCATTTACACAATGGAATACTAGTCAGCTATTAAGAACGTGGACATCCTGAGTTTTGCAGACAAAGGGATAGAACTAGAAAATATCATCCTGAGTGAAGTAACTCAGACCCAAAAGGACAGGCAAGGTATGTTCTCACTAATAAGTGGATATTAGCCAAAGTAGTACAGAATAACCAGGATACAACTCACAGTACTCAAGAAGATTAACAATCCAAAGAACTCAAGTGAGGATGCCTTAATCCCATTTGGGAGGAAGAAGAAAGCAATCACAAGAAACAGAAGGAGGGAGGGCATAATGAATGGACTCTAAAAAGATGATTAAAAATAAAATAAAATAAAATAAAATAAAATAAAATAAAATAAAATAAAATAAAATAAAATAAAGAAAGAAAAAAAAGAAAGAACTCAACTGCACTGCATTCATTGTGATAACTAAACTGATTATCAACTGACTGATCCTTTCTCCCTGTGTTGCTTTTAAATGCCTTCTCTTTCCTGTACTGTTCTCATGATAGTTTCACTTATACTATCTCTGACTAATTCTGTAGACTTTTTCTCTGATTACTCACTTTGCCCTTGAAGGCCTTTGTATGTGATAACTTCTCAGAGAAATAATGTTCTGAATTAAAATTTTTTTACACATGCACACATACATATGCATGGACACATATGTGCACACATACTATGCAAATACATGGCCACACATATACACAAGTACACTTGCAACTATTTTTTTCTTGACTAAATAACAACTGTAAAATCCAGGCCTTATTTTACTATATTTATGGATATAAACTATGTAAAATGATATTTTATTAATACAAATAATTCAATGAAGGGAGACATTAGAGTTGACTAGAAGAATGAATTCATGGGTTATTAAATTCTTAGCTTTGTATTGGAGATTACTGCTAACCAAGGATTTAATTAGAATCTACAGGCTAGCCACTAACTAAACAACTAAGAAATTAATAAAGGAAATAATAAGGAAATTAAAACTGTATACTAACAAATATTCAATTATCACAAAACAAGAAAGTGAGGTCAAAGAAACAAAGTAACACAACCAACATAAGTCATACTAATGTAAACAACAAAATGGAAGTTATAATTTTTGCTATAAGTATTTAAATTAAAAATGAAAGGATCCAATACTTGAATCAGACAATAGAGCTTTAAAGACAAAAGAGCTTTAAAATTTTAAATAAGCTTTAATATAAAACTGTATGTTATCTATTAAAAACACAAAGAGTAACATTAGGTTTATAAAATATTTATAATGATTAAAATATTTTATACAAATTAATATAAAAGTATAGCTTAGAATAAAATAATTAAAAGAAACAAATGAGAATATTTTATGTTTGTACAAAAATAAAATAACCCAGTAATAATAATTGTAGGACTCAATAAACCATTCACAGTAAAGAATAATTCAACTAAATAGAGAATTTAAAAAGATATAAGAAACTTAAAGAATGACGCCCAATACACAGATGAAAATCCTTCTCCCAAAACAATGAAATATATGTGTTCTAAAACTACAGATAATATACCAATCTACAAAGTTTATAGGATATAAGATCAATAAGGAAAAGGACACTATGTTTTTGTATACAAGAAATGACCAAGTATCAAAGGTGAATTTACTTGAAATATAAAAACAAACTGGTTCATAGAATCACATAAAAAACTTAGAAAACACTAACCAAAAGAAGTATAAATTCTCAGATGACCAAAGAAAGTATTTTAGAAAAGCAACAGGAAGAATAAAGTATGGATACTCTGGTCCTTCTTAGAAAGAGGAATCCACAAAACACCCACAAAAGGAGATACAGAGACAAAGTGTAGAACAGAGACTGAGGGAAAGACCATCCAGAGATAACCCCACCTAGCAATTCATCCCATATACAGTTACAAAACCCAGGCAACTATTATTGATGCCCACAAGTACTTCCTGACCAGAGACGGATATAGCTGTCACCTGGGAAGCTCTGCTAGTGCATGACAAATATAGAGGGGGACACTCTTCAGCCAGCCATTGAACTGAGTACAGGGTCCCCAATGGGGTAGCTAGGGAAATGACCCAAGGAGATGAAGGGGTTGCGTTCACCATAGGAAGAACAATGATATAAGCCACCCAGTACTCCCAGAGCTCCCAGGGACAAAAACATCAACCAGATCATACACATGGTGTTACCCATGGCTCCAGACGCATAGACAACAGAGGATGACCCTGTTGGACATTAAACGGAGGAGAGACCATTGGTTCTAGAAAGGCTCAATTCAACAGTGTAAGGGAATACCAGGTCAGGGAAGCAGGAGGTGGTGGATTGGGGATCATGGGGAGGGGAGATGACTTATGAGACTTTCCGGAGTAGGGGGAATCAAGGAAAGGGGAAGTCATTTGAAATGTAAATAAAGAATATATCTAATAAGAAAAATATATCTTAAACAAATAAGAACAAATCCTACACTGAGGGATTAAAAGCCTTGATATATTAAAAGATTAGATTTAATTGTAAACTCAGCTAGCTTGATAACCCAGAGAAATC
Organism: Apodemus agrarius; assembly: GCA_964023405.1. Taxonomy (NCBI): domain Eukaryota; kingdom Metazoa; phylum Chordata; class Mammalia; order Rodentia; family Muridae; genus Apodemus; species Apodemus agrarius. The sequence goes on from OZ030023.1 coordinate 45,678,999, forward strand.
AACAAGTGGATCCTAAGATTCATATGTAAATGAAAGAGATACAAATAACTAAAAATATCTCAAAGCAGGACACCAAACTGGGAAGTTTGTGAGTGCCCAATTTAAAACACAGCTGGAATCATTGTGCCAGTGTGGTACTGCCATAATAATAGAAAATGCATGAATTAAATAGAATTAAGTCAAGTAAATCCTCCCATTAAATAGTAAACTGAATTTTGAGAAGATTTCCAAGATTTCATAATAAGATGGTGTGACTACAGGGCACACACACCCAAAACGTTAAACCAGACCTCTTCCTAGAACACTTTAGAAATATCCTCAGAAAATTGTCTAAAGTTCTAAATTGGACACTATAAAAAGTAAAAATAGTGTGTTTTAAATAGGCCCATTCAATAAAGTGAAACAACAGTAACACAGAATAGCACCCAATTAAATAGAACTCAATTAGAGAGTAATTAACAAGAATCAATTAAAAATTGGACAAAACAATTTGCATAGATCTTTTCTAAAAATGTTCAGATGGTTGATAAACATTGTCAAACTATTGAAAATTGCTAGTAAATGGAGAAACTCAAATCAAAAAAAAGCACAGAGACATTATTTCATACTAGGATGTAAGTAATCAAAGGGATTTTGCTGATTTGGTTTTGTCAACTTGGAAATTAATTTCGCATGAGCACCATAAATCACATTCTCTGTTAGGAAGTTTCTCTTTCTGGTGAACTTCCAGTTGATGTAAGTTGGGAATCCATTTTCTTTGAGCATCTATCAGTTGCTGACATATACCACTATCCAATTAAACTTTAAGAGTTAGGGGAATGCCAGGAGAGGGAAGCAGGAGTGGGTGGGTTGATGAGTAAGGGGAGGGGAGGATGGGATAGAGTGTTTAAAGAGGGGAAACAGGGAAAGTTGAGAACATTTGACATGTAAATAAAGAAAATACCTAATAAAAAGAAAAGAAAAAAAAAGAGTTAGACTTTTCTTTAAAATACCCCATCTTCCTCTCTAGTTGAGGTTATCAAATAAAATTGAGTTATTTTGTTTCAGCATTTACTCTTTTCTTTAATTGACCTGCCATGGAATCAATAGTAAGAGTAAATATATTTAAAAAAAATCTAATCAGTGAGAGAATAAAATGTGCCACCTATGTATATAAGTAGTATGAAACGTAAAGGAACTCTCCCAATAAAACCAGGATGACCCCTGGCTTTGAACACATGCTAAGGAGGGGAAAAAAACCCTAAATTTGGAAAATACATATTAGATTATCAGATTTAAAAGATCAAAATTATAAAGCCACAAAACAATTGGTTTTTAGGGTCTAGATTTCAAAAGAAATGGATGATTATGCCAGTGAATATGGAAGCAACATCACAGATTTGCTGAGTATGATTTTGCATTTGATAGTAGTAACTTGTATAAATTTATGAACACATCAAAGTGCTTACATTGTATGTGCTATCAACAGAAATTTTATGGTATATAAGTTATATACATATAGAATTATAATATATATCCATCCTTAACATTAATATTAATTTTTAAATTATAAATTTTTGAGAATTTTATTCCTTTTTTTTGTTCTATTTATTTCCCACTAAACCCTATGAGTTCTCCCAGATCCACCATTGTACATTTTGCTTTTATTTCACCAAATGGAGGGATGAAATGAGAACTATACCCGAGCTGTGTACCTAGATGACTTGACTGAACTCAGAGAATTTCTTTCTCTGTTCTAACTATCTGTAGGCCTAGGCTAGGAAGCTTCTAGCCTCATACCATCTAGTCTTCTAAGATAACTAATTCAATCCAGCTTTTCTTGTCATCTCAGTGGATTGTTCTGCTTAGCCTCATACTAACTCTGGCAATTGTTCTAATCTTCTGTCTCTTTGTCACTTTCAGCTTGCACTGCCTTTACCTGTGTCTAGCGTGTTCTCTCAGCCACCTGTCTTTGTCAAACTGTCCCACTCCAAATACCACACACCCTCTCTCTTCCTGTGCTGCTCTAAAGTAACCTCACTTTCCTGTGCTGTTCTCATGAATATTGGACATATCCTACCTCTGTCTCATTCTGTCAAATCTTTCTCTGATTAATCACTTTTTCTGTCCCTCAATTAGGCTACAGTTTTATACATGGTTGCTTCCTTCTACAAACAAACATTACCTTTATTGATAGGGATTAAAGGGGTATCCTAAGGGTGTGTCTAAATTCTAGCCAGATCATTCTGCATTCCAGGAGGATCACATGGCACACCAGCCATGTTGCTGCTTTAAAATTCCTCTACATATCCATCCCCAAATCCCAGAAAAGAAAATATATCCTTTTTTGTTTCCTTAATACCGCATTGAAACATAACATTTAATGAGACATGGTCCATTTACAGGGGACTTCCCTAGGAAAACATATTCTGTTTCTCCTGGAAGCCATTACCTGTTCATAATCCCACAGTTAGTGTGTGTTCTCATGAACTTCTTGGCCATTCATGCTAGAATGATTGTTGGGATCCAGGAAACCCCCCACAAGCCACAGGGACACCAATCTCAATCAAGCATGGATAGTTTATTGAACACACACCTTGGGACTAATCAATTAGGGACACAGGTCAGACTCAGGATCTGAGATTGTGGCAACAAGCCAGGATGCCATAGAGCTTTTAAGCCTGAAATTTATAAACAATCCAGATTTAGGGATAGGGAACTTCCTTAGGAACATGTGTTCTTGGTATGCTTATATTGCTCCCGATGGTTGGGTTATTCAACTGTGGTTGGGGTTTGAGGAAAGCTTCTTGCTTAGCATTCATCTCTCAAACCTCCAACCAGGATGTCAGTTAACAAAGGAGGTCTTGGGAACCTTTTTTGACCTCTATTGAAAAATCGGAAATATTATTCAAAATGTCTATGGTAATATCAGAAAGGCAATGCTTGTTTAGTTCTTAATATATTGATCAAGCTTATCTACTGTGAACAAACACAGCTGCTATAAGTTTATGAGTGCAGTAGTCCTATCATGCCTAGAAGACGTTCTTTCCTTTCTCCCCTCCTAGGCGTCTGCTTCTTTTAATCATTCTTGTCCTCTTTTGTAATGATCCCAGAATCTTAGGTGGAGAATGGTACAAGTATCACAATTGTGGCTTCTGGTAACATCATTGACACTTATTCTCTGCTCTGTGATCAGCTGTGAGTTTTTCCATTTACCACCCTGTGCTGCATACAGAAAGGACTCTGAAGAGGTCTAAGAGCCAAACTACACATGAGGAAATAGGAAGTCAGTGGGCAGTTTGGTGACCCATCCTTTAAGCAGAATGATAGTAATAGCTTCTCTCCTGAGGCTTGTTAGCTTCCCAATAATTGGTTCTCCAGCAGCCTCTATAGTACTAGGTATGTTTTTCTCATCCATAGTGGGCCTTCAGTTCAATACGAACTGGTTGGTAATGACATAAAAATAATACCATGATTGTTCTCAAAGGCATGTCACTTTTAGACAATCAATTAAGACTGTCTTATAAAAGAATTTTTGAGGTCATTAACTAATAATTGAGTATTACTGATTCTCTATTGACCAAAGATACAGAAAGTGAAATGGGATGCATTTGTGCATGGGCCAATTCTTAATATGGTGTATTAAAATATATGATCACCAGACAAGGTAATTTATTCTACATACTAAAGGAATATAATTCTTTATATTCTCTTCTGGTTATAATAGACTTTGCAATAGAAAAAATGGTGAAAAAAACTCCAATCTCCCTGCTTTCCTACAATGAAACTTGCTTTCAATTGAAATGGGTTAAAGTAATCTGAAGTCAGGCATCCTTGTGATCTCATGGTGCTGGAAAAAAAGCACCACTTTATATCAGAATTTCAAATTCATGTAATCAGTGAGATTTAGATAATGTTTAATCTAGCTCAGGGTTTTTGTTGGTTTTTCTTTCTTTTTTATTTAATTTTTATTTTCTATATTCTATGTTTACATTCCAAAGGCTTTCCCCTTTCCCAGTTCCAACCCCACCATATGTCCCATAATTCCTCTCCCCCCCAACTATTCCCCAATCATTCCCCCCACACACACGATTTCTCTGTTCTGGGTCTACAAAACTGGATCCAATCTTTACAGGCCCAGGGTCCTCTCCTTTCTTCTTCTTGGGAGTCATTTGACTTGCTAATTGTGCCTTGAGCATTTAGGGCTTCTGGGCTCATTAATATCCACTTATCAGTGATTGCATTTCATGTGTATTCTTTTGTGATTGGGTTAGCTCACTTAGGATGATATTTTCCAGATCTAACCATTTACCTACAAATTGCATGAGTTCATTATATTTAATTGCTGAGTAGTACTCCATTGTATAAATATACCACATGTTCTGTATCCATTCCTCTTTTGAGGGATATCTGGGCTCCTTCCAATTTCTGGCTATTATAAACAAGGCTGCTATAAACATAGTGGAGCATGTGTCTTTATTGTATGCAAGGGAATCCTCTGGGTATATGCCCAGGAGTGGTATGCCAGGGTCCTCTGGAAGTGACATGCCCAATTTTCTGAGGAACCACCACACTGATTTCCAGAGCGGTTTTACCATTTTGCAATCCCACCATGTGGGATTGTTCCTCTTTCTCCACATCCTCGCCAGCACTTGTTGTCTCTTGTGTTTTTAATCTTAGCCATTCTGACTGGTGTGAGGTGGAATCTCAGGGTTGTTTTGATTTGCATTTCCCTGATGACTAATGATGTTGAACATCTCTTAAGGTGTTTCTCGGCCATCTGAATTTCTTCTGGTAAAAATTCTTTGTTTAGCTCTGTACCCCATTTTTTGATGGGGTTATTTGGTTCTTTGGGGTCTAACTTCTTGAGTTCTTTGTATATATTGGATATTAGCCCTCTGTCGGGTGTGGGGTTGGTGAAGATCATTTCCCACTTTGTTGGTTGCCGTTTTGTCCTTCTGACAGTGTCCTTTGCCTTACAGAAACTTTGTAATTTTATGAGGTCTCATTTGTCAATTCTTGATCTTAGAGCATAAGCTATTGGTGTTCTGTTCAGGAACTTTCCCCCTGTGCCCATGTCCTCCAAGGTCTTCCCAAGTTTCTTTTCTAATAGTTTCAGTGTGTCTGGTTTTATGTGGAGGTCCTTGATCCACTTGGTGTTGGTCTTAGTACAAGGAGATAAGAGTGGGTCAATTCTTTGTTGGTTTTTCATTCATTTTAGTAAATTGTATTGTTTTACTTTTGTGTATGTGTGATAATAAAGGTTACCATATTTCTTTTATTGACCAGAGATTTGCCTTTTTTTAATTTTTCTTTTATTAGATATTTCCTTTATTTACATTTCAAATGTTATCCCCTTTCCTGGTTTCCCCTCCCCAAGTGCCCATCCCCTCTCCCTCCCCCTGCTCACCAACCCACCCACTCCCACTTCCCTGTCCTGGCATTCCCTTACACTGGACATAGAGCCTTCTCAGGACCAAGGGCCTCTCCTCCCTTTGATGTCCAACAAGGACACCCTCTGCTATATATGCAGCTAGAGCCATGGGTTAGATGTTTGCACTATTGTAACCTGTAACTACTTTTTTCTTATAGCTTTAATTAGACCTCTGTGCTACTCTGATTATTGTTCTTTTTCTTCTCTGTCCTGTTTAAGAAGATCTATGGCCTAGAGCAGTTCTGGTTTAATACTTCTTTCATGTATTTATCAAATTGAGTCACATTCATTCTGACTTTTTGAACGTAATGTAAAATACATGTGAAAAATTCTCAAATGATGTAGAAATAGTTTTCAAATAATATACCTATGATATTAAAGAGGAGAGATGTCTGGGTTATATCATTCTAAAGCAACAAAAAACAAAAAAAGGAATAAGGATATAAGTGACAAGATAAAGGTAGATTCAAGACCCTACAGCTATCATTCAGCCAGATGAGACAGGAGGACCAGGAGTTCAACTGGGAGGGGGGAAAGCAGAGAGAGAGAGAGAGAGAGAGAGAGAGAGAGAGAGAGAGAGAGAGAGAGAGAGAGAGAGAGGATGAATTAAAATTTTAGTCTAATGATTTTCATTCTGAGTGCTCAAAACTTATGTAAAACATGAATTCTTTGTCCTTAAATTCTTCACAATTTTAAAAATAGCTTTAGCCTTGAGTTAATTCATCTGGATTTACAGAGAAAATGTAATTTATACTTATATCTAAATTGGTCTTACATATTAAAACACAAAAATGTGATTTTTGATTATGTTTGATTATTTTAATCTCTGAAATAGGTATAGTTATACATAATATTTGAAGTATATATGTACATATAGCATTAATCAAATTATCACAATGTGTAGAGATGTTTGCATTTAAATATTATTTTGAGTCATAAGATCTAACTAAGAAAGCCAATCATAATAGGAAATAATCATTTAAACAATTTACGTCTCCTTTGAGGTAAACAATCTATTCATCAGAAAAAATATTTGTTTTATTATTGGTATGTAGGTTCTCTAAACCTTCATACTCTAGGTGTACAATGTGAGGCTTTAGTGAAACAAAGACTCACTACAATTTGATTGTTATGTCAATCAAAACATCAGAGAAAACAGATAAAGTAAAAGATGGATAGCAGAGGCTTCACCCCTTCCTCCATGAGAAGCTGCCGCCTGACAGTTGTAATCGGGTAACAATGATCTTTTATTTTCATGACTTCCTTCCCATCATCTTTAGAAAAATTCAGCATTGAAAATTAAAGGCCCAACAGTCTGACACATTTCCATAGAAAAATCAGATCACAGACAAAAAATAACACACGTGAAAAGCTGCAGTTATAACAAAGTCAACTGGGAAAGAAATTACCAATCGACTAAGTGTATAGTGTATATATAAAGTGGGAAAAAAGAAACAATTTCCTTATGTCCCCAAAATAAATCTACATTTACATGAAAATATTCCAATCCCCACAAATTCCATGCTATAAGACAATTTCCTTGTTCAAACACTTTTGATAAGCTGTACTGAAAAAAAAAAACCTCAGTTTTTTAAAAAAAAACATAAAAAATATTAAATAATAGTGTAATCACCTATGAGCATTCAGCAATAATTACATCTATACAACCTACTAGGTTCCAAGTTCCAAAGTTTAGTTTTATCTTATGCATTTTGTCTTAGGCAGAACAATTATTCTTTTAAGTTAAACAACATTTAAATTAGTATCTAGCAAATAATGGCTAATAGAATAAATAATTTATCTATTGTTATCCAATTATAGTTTACATTACATAAAAATAATAAAAGTGCTAGATGATATAATAGAAATTTATATAAGATATTTTTTATAAAAAGGTAATATGTTGTTTGTAATTTTAGTTCATAGATAGGCATTCACTGGCTTGACTTTTACTCATGATCTTTTTGTCTCTGTTCTCTTATTGTTTGGAAAAAAATTATGACCCAACCCCCAAACAGTGAAGAATGTTTGAAGTTTATAGTATATTACTTCCTTTAAGGCAAGCAACTGCAATCATCTGAAAACCAGTGTGTCTTTTCTACTTATTGTCAGTAGCTACAATTGTCTGAGAAAATTATTGTAAACAATTCATTACATCTAGAATTTGTTACTTAGAACTTGTTGTCCTTGACTTCCAGTAAGAGCTTGCTCATGTTTTCTTTAGGATGTGACTGTTACATCTTATATTTTACTTGGATGTCTTTCCTTACTTACAAGTCAATCTGTGTGAACAAGATGCATTATCTTTTCCCCAATCAATATCACCTTCAGAGTCCCCTTTTCTTTGTCTCTGTGAACTTTTGTCTCTCTCTGGCCACACAAAGAAAATCAATCTGTGAGGAAGATTCATTCCTCTGTTTGAAAGGCGATCTGTCTGCCCCCATACAGCACATTTTATTTGGCATATAGAGTATTTTTAATTAATACATTGGTTCACTGCTATCATTTTTATAGACTCAACACTAACATGATATTTTTAATATTTTTTGTCTTACTTGACTGGTTTCATTTCTTACAGAAAAATACTTGCCATGAGAGAATTTGGCAGGACTATTTAAATAATTGTGAATTTTCGTAAAAAAAATTAGTAAAAATCTTGCCTAGAATAATCTCTGCTGGTTCTTTAAAACCTTTTATAGTTTGAAAATTTTCTTTTTTCTTTCTTTCTTTTTTTTGGTAATAAAACATTTTTCTTGTTTTATTGAAAAGGGATTCTTTCATATACGATGGATCCGAGTTATGATTTCCTCTCCATGTACTCCACCCAGTTCCTTCCCACCTCTCTTCCCTTGGAGACCCACATCTTTTCTGTCTCCTATTAGAAAACAACTGGCTTCTAAGTGATACCATCCAAACATGATGACAAAATAAAATATAATAAGATAAAGCAAAAACTATCATATCAAATTTTAGCAATCCAATAGGAGAAGAGTCCCAAGTCCATAATAAGAATATTAATGCTTCTTTGATCAAATCTATTACTTTCCTTTACAAAACATTCTATGAGGCCAGACAAAACGACAAACTGACATGATGACTTTAAAAAATATTTAACAATGGAAGGAAAATACTCACTTGGAAATTGTCAACACTATATCATTAGAGTAAGTGAAATAGATTATCAGTGGCCATTTGATGTATAGGAATGGGGGGAAAGAAAGAATAATCATTGACAATATCGAGAAGCATTTTGAGATGGGGAAGGACTCATTCAGTGAGGCTTACGCTTCAATGAAGGCTGAGCATGAAAATATTCCAGGACCACTAGCATTACCTGAAATCTGATTCTAGAAAATGCTGTCTTAGTGCTGTCTTGATACCTCAAGGGCACAAAAATATTTGTATTGAGATTGTAGGCTCATCACAGACTGACATTGATTACTCTGATTGTTGCTATTAATCTTAATGAATTTAAAGCTGTCTTTTCCAAGAATAAGAAGAATGTAGAGCATGCACCTTCTGGTTCCTAAATAAGATGTGAAACAACTTATTGTTAATTTGATAAAAGGGATTTTATTACATGACCTACAGTTAAAAGTGAAATGTGGAAATTGTTAAGGAAGTTAATGTCTAAATTAATAGCTCCCTACAAGTTTCAGGGAACGTTACAGTAGAAGGCACAGAAAACTTACGAGAGGCTATGAAGGCTATGCTGCTATGTGATAGTCTAATGGATATGAAGGAACATTTGTATGAACTTATAATAGCTGTGGTTGCATGCACAAGACCTATATAAGAGTAACTTAACCAACATTATAGCATAGATATGAGAAAGTCTTAAGATGTCCTACCCTTTGAGGCTAGTATAAATTGATATCTTCATGGGGAAAGAGAGTCAATTTTCTTAAACATAGTACCCCATATAGATAGTCCTATGCTATGCACATATAGGCACCACTAATTGGACTGAATGAGTCATAAAGGCGACAGTATACATACACACACACACACACACACACACATATATATATATATATATATATATACATATATATTACATATATAAGGAGATCAGAAAGAATAGATAAATAAGATACAAAAAGGGGTTTAAAAATTTAAAGAGAATTTGAGACAAGGAACAAATGGGTCCCTGCTTCTTGTGCCTTTTCTTGGGCTCTCTTCCTTTGCTTTATTTATTTAGCCCAATTGCAATGTGTTAGCTTTTATTACTGTCTTATTTGTTTAGTCTTATACATTATATTATATTGTTATATGATTATTCTATAAAATCTGTTTTGTTTCTAATGAGCGCAAGAAAAGGGGTGGGTTTGGATGGTATAAAATTTTAGAAGGAGAAAAGTAAAAAGAATCTATAATCAAGATATATTTTGTCAGATAAATATCTATTTTCAATAAAAGACAAGAGAGAATTGCAATAAACCTCTTCATTTGGATGAATTTCTGGTTAATAAACCTGCCTCTCTCACTTTCTCCAATCTATAAATCCTTGGTATTTTTTACTGTATTGTGGACCTGAAATTTGGTTCTTAGACACCCCCCCATATATAAATCCTTAGTATTGCTACTATACTGTGGACCTGAAATTTGGTTCTCAGACCCCCAATCTATAAATCCTTGTTATTTTTGCTGTACTATGGTTCTGAAATTTTGCTCTAAAAACTAGAAATGCTGGTCATCTTTGCTCCAGCCACATGAGTCTTTCAGTTATGTTTTATTTTGGTGACAGTGTAAGATTTGTTCTTCAGAATTTATGCAGTTTTGCTGGTGGGAAAAAAATGACTCATCAATAGAAACATCTGGCTTCAACTATTCAGATGATTAACTTTACCATCCATACCAAATTAGTGCTGGCTATAACTTTGTACCTGATTGTCACAAAACTCATGGTATTTCAAGTTTGCCAAGCTGAAAAAAGAGTGATCATTGTACTGGTAAGACAATGAATTATAAACCCATGTCCTGAAAACTTGGTGATGCTGACATTGGTGACCCAGTTCCAAATAAGACCGCAGATGTGGAAACCCTCTATGTCAGTTCTCTTCTGGAAGGTGTTTGCAGCTTGATCTAAGCAGTAGATATATATCTACTATGTGATCTCTCCTAGGTGCACTCTGAACAGAGGAAAGCTGGGTCTGGAAAGATGCTCAGCACATAAGGTTGCTTGTGCTCTTCCAGAAGACATTAATCCAATCCCCAGTTCTCACACCCTGTTTCACAAGACTACCTATAACTAATTCTAGGAGATCAGATGCCTCTTTTCTGGCCTTAATGAGCATCTGCACATGACATGCAAACACACACACACACACACACACACACACACACACACACACACACAGAGAGAGTATAGATAAATATACATCTTAAAAAGGTGAAATTCAAATGTATAATAGCAGAGTACTAGTCAGTTACAAGAATAGAAAATTTTAGAAAAGGCAAACAATGTAAAAATGAGTATGTAGAGTCTAATAATGATTTTATTATTCTTAAAAGTACAAAAATAGTGGCAGTATTAGTGAAAATGAAGAACAAATGAGGTGTAAGTCACACAGACAGACAGACAGACAGACAGACACACACACACACACACACACACACACACACATACACACACACACAAACTCACAGAACCCCCCAATGGCAATAGTGTTTGTTTTAATATTAGTACTTGTTAAATGTATGTTTTCACCTCTCCAGTCAATAAAACATGTCAGAATAAAATGACCAGATAAAAAAGAACTGACTACATGCTTTCTGTGTTTTTAAGACATGCTTTGGTGTAAAGTGACAAGATAGAACAACATCCTATACTAGTCATACCCAAGAGAGAGCAAAATTGGCTATAACTTCATCAAAGAAAAGAGATTTGATATTAAAAAATAGATATGATAGAGAGGATTTTTATAATTATGAAAGAATTAAGTCTTCAAGAAAAATACTGCAATTAGAAACAAATGTCAACCAGACACCAGGGTTTCTAAAAGAAGTCAAAATTTAAGGGAGAATCAGAGAGCTATGCCACAGTAATAAAATTTAATATTTTAATTTAAGTAACAGTTATGACTACTAAGTAAGTGAATGTCATCCAAGAACAAAAGCAAGCACTAGACAAAGCACTGGAAGATAAGTATAGAACATGGATACCAAGCAATAAGAAAAGATATATATTGCTCAGGTTGAGATAAAATGTCTCCAGTAGGTTTTTGTTGACCATGTAATAAATCTCAATAAATTTAAAGACTAAAATCACGCAAATTCTATTTTCTAGGCAGAATGGAATGTTGTTGTAAATATTAAAAAAAAATCCTGGCACTGGATTCTTCCTACCTTTGACCATTTATGTTCCCAAGACGAAAGACACACACACACACACACACACACACACACACACACACACATGCTTTATATTTAAATATGCCTTAAGCAGAACAATAGCTGGATCACTGCCTACCTTCCATGCTATTAGAATCAACTTTCCTACTGATAAGCACGTTATCACTTTCTATGTTCCATCTTGGCTACTCTGAACACAACTGAGCTGTGACCTCCTGGCCCAGAGGCCATGGAGGCTTTTCTTTCTTCTCTATCACATGGTTGCTCTCTCTCCTCTCTCACATCTTTGTGGTCTCTCTACCTGAAAACTCAAAGCTGCCCTATTTCTCTTCTCCCTAGCTGTGGCTGCTGGGATCTTTATCAATCAGAATTAACTGGGGTCCTGGTCCCAAAGGCTATGTGCTAATTCCAAATCTTGGAGACCAGTACTTAGCATTACTATAAGCAGTAAAAGACAAAACCTCAACAATTTCCTCTTTTAGCCCAATAAAAGGCTCTTTTTTAAGATAAATTTAATGAAATTATAGCAATTATGTAAATTATAAGCTAAGATATATACTTGTAACATTCAGTCTATTATATTTGTCAGTTTAGATAAAGTATTTTATTATCTGTATTAACTTAAAGAGTTTGAAATTCTACACCTTAGTCATGTCTGATTTTAACTTGTATTACCAACTGGTAGGCAGTTATGTAACTATTGTGTCACTTAAGGAATATTTTAAAGGCTGTGTATGTGTTTGTGTGTGTGTGTGTGTGTGTGTGTGTGTGTGTGTGTGTGTTATCTGAGAACAAATATGGTCAAAGACAAGAAGGAATCCCAGGCTTCGATTTAAAACAAATATTTATTAACACAGTGGAATAATACTGTAATAACACAAAAAATTAAGAAACTAAAATATATGTATAGGTATTAAACACCACCTTGAGAAAACAATAGGTCAAGTAAGAAATCACACACAAATTGGAATGGAACTTAAATTCAAGGACAAATACAGAGGGTGTTGCTGTCAGCTAGCCATCGAACTGAGCATAGGTTCCCCAATGGAGGAGCTATAAAAAGGACCCAAGATGCTGAAGGGGTTTGCAGCCCCATAGGAGGAACAACAATATGAACCAACCAGTACCCCCACAGCTCCCAGGGACTTAATCACCAACCAAAGAGTACACATGGAGGGACGCATGGCTCCAGCCATATATGTAGTCGAAGATGGCCTTGTCAGACATCAATGAGAGGAGAGGCACTTGGACCTGTGAAGGCTGTTTGCCCTAGTGTAGGGGAATGCCAGGACAGGGAAGTGGAGTAGGTGTGTTAGTGAGCAGGGGGAGTGGGGGTGGGACAGGGGCGTTTTGGAGGGGAAATGAGGAAAGGGGATAACATTGTAAATGTAAATTAAGAAAACATCTAATAAAAAATAAAATATGATATTCTGAAAACTGAGATTCATCCAAAGTAAAGATTATTAAGTGATAAGTTTAAAGCTGTAAGTCTCTATCTAAGAGGAGGAGGATTAGGATGAGGCAGAAGAAAGACTTCAATTCAAAAACAGCAAAAGATGACCAGAGTTCAGAGGTAGCCTTAGGTAACATTGATTAAAAAATAAGAAGTCTCAAATAACTAAAATCAGAAATTAGAAATGTTAATACCCCTGATTTTATAGATACATGAGCGAATTATAATAATCCAAATATCTAAGTATCTGGTTACATCGTTAGTACCAGAAAAAGGCACACTAAAGCCATACAGAGGAGCTGTTTCACACACATTATTATGAAGTCTTAAAAACAAAGAAAGCTTACTGTTGGGAAGACTGGAGAAACAGAATTCTGGGCACCACTCCTCCTGTATGGCCATTATGGGAGATCACATGATGCATCCTTAAGAAATTGAAAGCATGATTATTATACCATCTATAATTCTACTTTTGCTTACTTAACCATGGATCTGTGCAGACATATATCTACTCATGATAACATCATTGACCATAACCAAAAGATGGAAGGATGCCAACAGATTTGTATGTGAAGTGGAGTGTGTAGGTAAAGAGGAACCTTACTCAACATTGCAAAGGAAGGTGACTATACTAAATTGTTGATTGTAGGTGAATCATTGCATAACCTTAAATGACTGAAAGAAAAGACAAATATTGGAGATCACTCCATATTTTGTACCTAGGGTAGTCAAATCAATGCAAGCATAAAAATATACTACTATTCTCCAGAACCCAGGAAAGAGGAGAATGGAAAACTATTATCTGAAGAAAGACTTAAATTTTCTCTAAATATTAATGATGGTTCCCAACCAAAGGAAATGTATTTGTGCACTGAGGTGTATACTCAAAGAAGTGCAAAATGTTGTGAATTTCTATAATATTTAACCACAGAATAACAAAGTTATATGCCAAAGAACAGAAAATGCAATTTAACTTTTATTTTACTTGTCTTTGCTTTTTTATTAGACACATTCTTGAATAATTAATATTGCATAAAAGTAAAAAGGACATGTTAAAAATGGAGATACCTCTAGCATGAACTTAATCCCAGTGATTACTTGTTCAATAGCTCTGAGGCATTTTCATTATCATAATAAATTATATAATCATTATATAATTATCTATAATTATAATATCATATAACTATAATTATAACTAAATGAACATCTCCTAAGCAACTACAATGTGCTAGGGGCTATGTATAACCAAAAGATACTTTATTTTATTGGCTCTGTCCCATTCCAATTTTGGCAGGGCTTCCTGCTTTCTTATATTTTAATGCCAAAATAAATTTTTTCTATGAGTGTAAGCTTTCTCTAACATTTTTTCTTTCCTTTACCTAATTTATAAACCTTGTAAATTTTCCAAAGCAATTTGAAGCAGCCTTTATTTTTTAATTAAAAAGTCCATCATACTAATTTTTGTTTTATTAAAAATAACTTTGTTTTTGTTTTGGTGATGGAGAAATGATATTCTATTAAACAGCTATGGAATTCCACAAGCAGTGAAAAGACACAGTATCTTGGCTGTGAATAGAGGGAGTTTCAAACCATGTGTAATATGCTTTATGGGGAGAATGGAATGGACAGACGAAGTCACCTCTAACACCTAAAGTCTGATCACAGAGCACAAGTCAAAGGCCGAGAAACCAATTCTTATATCTAAATATAACTGAGCTGAAGCTCAGTTGCTTAAGTCTTAACCAATCTTCATGGAACCACAGTTATTTCAGCACCCTGCCTTGTTTACTTCCTTGAAAACAAGTCATCAGAAATAGAAAACAAACCTAAAAAGTAGCAAAGGGAGGACTTCTGGCCTAATGCAATCCCAAGCAGGCAAAGTGCATATGTATTTAATAAGCTGGCTAGGTAAGGTAAAAGAAGAGCATATCGGTGGTAAACAGGGCCTACAACGACACTTAGGGAATTAAAAGGAGTGTTGTACAAAAAAAAAAAAATGTGTGTTCTTTTTTTCCAACTACAGGCAACTGAGAAAATATCATTAAATATAAAACTATAGGAAAACCCAGAATTAATTCTTGGAATGTGTGAGACAAAAGCAATGACTATGTGGGTGTTTTATTTAATAACAGAGAATAAATTAAATAGTAGAAATATTTCCATTTATGTCAACAATGTCTACAATACTAAATGCTGATCTATTTACCATACATTAAACAGAAGATAAACTAATAGAAATATTGAGAAAATATACTCCCTTGGTACTATGAAGCAACAGTTGCTTAGCCTTTTGACAGAGGTCAAATGGAGAAGTTGCATGGGCCCACGTTTAACTCGTTTTATTTTAATTATGTAGACAAACAAAAGTTCCTAGCTCATTTTTATCTCCTATACTGTGGAGGACATATCAGCTTCCTAGACACACACACACACACACACACACACACACACATACATGATAACTAATGAGCACTTGTTCAGTAAATATGTTTCTCGATACCATAGGACCATTATCAAAATGAAAAAGCATTCATTTGTTAGTAACACCACTTTTGTCAATCCCTGATCTGAAATTACAGTAGTCTGGCAAGAACAGCCTCAAGAAAATTCAGGAGTTAGAAGTACTTCAAAATATCTTTGTAGAAAGAGATGCCAACAATTTCTTGCCATAAAAGGCCTAAGATTCACTTTAAGCCTCAGCTGGAGCTAAGGAGGGAGGTGGGAGGGAGGGGGAAGAGAGGGGGAGGGAGGGGCAGAAGAGGGTAGTGAGAGAGGGCGGAGGGAGGTAAGGGGGAGATGGAGGAAGTGGGAAGGGAGGGAGGGGGGGAGAAAGGGAGAAAGAGAGACAGCAGTGATGTTTCCTACTAGAATTTTGGCATTTGCCAAAGAACCCATGGAAATGCACCTTTGCAAGAAGCAATAGGCTATTTCTAAAAGTCCCCAAGCTTACCTGCAAGTTTTGGGCCCTCAGAACTCAAAAGAATTCATTTCCAAAAAAAGTAAGTTAATGAGGTTTGTTTAAGAAAATCTGACACAATAAAATAAAGCTCAAATACACGTATCATCATAATTTTGCTAACATTTACATAATTATTTCTTCCTCAATAACTGTCCAACTTCTCAGTGTAGAGTCTCTTTGCCGGTGTGTTTTCTTACATTTCCCTGCTTATATATTTTGAAATGATTCTAGGCTTCTTATTTTTTGTGGATTTGTGACAAGCTTGGAAATAACTGTTGGGGATTTGAGTCCACTCTATGAAAGAGGCAGGAAATAATGAGCTAAACTGTTTAAGACAAGATTTGAATTAGTAAACACACATAGATCGCCAGCTGTAAGAAGCAGCATAATGAAACATAAACAGAAATTCACATGAAGATGTCTGGCTTGTGTGTCTGATGCCTTCAGATATGACTTTCATGCTGTTAGTACATTGAGATCACGTCTGCAAACTTCATTGTACGTCATGAGTCTCTGAATTCATTCACATACAATGGAAAATAATCCTTCTAAGAATCTCATTTTGCTTTTTACCCAAATGCATCACTTTTATTCTCTTTTTACCTCCCATTAAACAAAGTTCTAATATTTAATTTGTTCCCTTTTATGGCCTCTCTGTAAGTCAATTTAGTCAACCATACAATATAAGGGGTGTGTTAGAAAATGTTTCACTGGATATATTTCTAATGTGAAGTATGTTTTATTGAATGCTACAGTGCTTGACATATAGTTGTTTCATACATCTTAGGAATTACTGGCTTGGTTTCTTTTTGTACGTGCCTTAGATCTGCTAGCTTAATAACATAGAGAGAAGAAATGAAACAGTTCTCAAAGAGAAAAATAAGCAAACAGCAGGGGATCCCTTGAGAAACAGACACCATTAACGATTGCAAAATCACTTTTATTTTTACCGTGAAGGGTTTCCTGTACATCCTAGCCCAGGGCTGGAGAACTTTAGGACAGTGATACTTGTTTCCATTATGAAGCTGAACTAGGTTCAGTGATATGTATTAGAACTGTGACACAGTTTCACAGACTTCCTGTGAAGATAGCTTCAGGCCTCTGAGTGAATAGTTCCTGTAGTTCTGATAACAGCAGCTCTGATAATTTTGATAATTTAAGGTTAATAAGCTTGTTGTGCGCAATTATCCATGAGGAGAGACAGCAGCAGAACAGGAAAATTTCAAGAAGCTTCACAATGCATGGCATAAATCTGGACACCCCATAATGAAGAACACTGCCCTGAAAAAAAATAATAATAGCCCTGTAATATAGGTATCATTGACTTAAATACTATGACAAGATGAGGTTGGGAAATATGTCTGAGGTTTGTCATGTAAGAACATCAAACTTTGTTCATGATTAGAAATGAATAAAGAAATAATGTCAAGATAATGAGAGCCAACAGAAAAGGAAGAATAGATGTATTGTCTCCCAAACAGAAAATAAGTTAATAGATAAAGTAAGGGGTGAGGGAGGAGGGACATCCTTAGTGAAACACAAAGACCAACAAGACCCTTCACATTTTCATGTTTTTAACTTCAGCTGAGATAAACAGGAGAAGAGCCTTAGACAAAAATGATGGCTAATTCTCTCCAGTGAAGTCTTGAAATAAGGAAAATAGACATATAACTTCATGAGATAATATAGCATAAAGACAAGTCGGTCATTAAGATGCAAGGATCAAACAATGCCCTATACTTTTGTTCTGTGTAAATTAAGTATTGCAGGAAAAGCATTGCTCATCCATTTGCATGCTGTCTAGCTTAATGCACTGATTGCACATGATTGCATATCCACCACAGAAGCAACATGGACCCAAAAGCCTGAAGTATTTATTGTCAGACTTGGTACAAAAGTTTGCTGGACTAAGGGGTGGAATATAAATAAAACAGAAGAAGGGTTTTGGGAAAAGTTGGTATTTAAATATATATTTAAAATAAACAATTTGATAACTCATATTGATGCAGTACTTAGCAAAATATCACTGACTTAGGTACCATGTTGATGTTACTCAATAAAAATCCAATATTCAGACAAGTTTAATCTATAAGGTTGCAGTCCAAATCTGCTGGTTACTGTCATGGGCACCATATCGCCATGGAAGCCTTTTCTCCAGGTAGATGTATTGTTATATTATTCACAATAAATATCTGATAACAATGAAACATGGATAGCTATGACACCAACACCTGGCTAAGATATACTAAGGAAACACACATTTCAATTATGCATCAAGGTGATTTCTGGCTCTTAATGGATTATTAGAGTAGATTGTACTAAATATAAGAAAACAGAAGAGAAAATGTGTATAATGAAGAGACTAAAGGAGTGGGGGATATAAAGGAGAGGAAGGCATGGTATGGAGATAGAGTCAAATATGTAATATATGATATACCAGACATAGCCTTTTTGAAACCCAGCAAAGTGCAATGAATATTTGTCAGCTAAACCTAAATAAAATTTAAGACTTGGAAGATGGCTCAGCAGATGAAGACAATTGTTATGCAGCCTGGAGAAATGAGGTTGATAATCAAAAGGTAGAAGAGAACAAACTTCCTCAAGCTGTCCTCTTGCGTCTGCATGTACAGTGTAGTACATACATGCTCCATGCTCACACACGTACAGAAGAAGGCACACACACAAAACCAAATACAAAATACATTTCTTCATTGTGATCCTTTCTATTGGTCTCAATATTTCTATTATTTTTATATCAAAATATAATTACATCAGTATTCCTTTCCTCTTCTTTCTCTCAAACCTTCAACGTACCTCTTGCTGTTTTTTAAACTTATGACTCTATTTTATTTATTTTTGTTAAATTCATGTATAAATACAGTCATAAATATATAATATGACCTGCACAGTCCACTTAAAATGTCTTTTATTCAGGGCTGGCCACTTCCTATTAAATACCCAATTTGGGGGCTCTTCCCTAGGGTAGCCTATTACTCTGACTCTCATTGACCTTTACTTACCTGTAGTTCTTTGTGTACAATTGATGATCCTAGAGATTTACCTCCTTTATGTTACTATATCTACTTGTATATATAATTCTCATTTAAAATTTTATATGAATATATATGCATATAATTTAAAATTTACACAATAGAAAATTACAAAAAAAAAGAAAAGAAAATTACTCAACTAGTAAGAATGAGGATGTCCTGAGTTTTTCAGGCAAATGGATGGAACTAGAAAATAACATCCTGAGTGAGGTATATCAGACCGAAAAGGACATTCATGGCATGTACTCAATAATAAATGGATATTAGCCAAAAATAGCACAGAATACCCAAGATACAGTCCACAGAACTCACAAAGGTTAATAAGTGAAGTTAATAAGGCATAAGTGAAGAGGTCTCAATCTCACTTGGGTGGAAGTAGAAAGAGATCACAGGAGGGGGAGAGAGGGAGGGACCTGGGAGGGAATGGGGACAGGAACGAAGAAGGGAACATGAACAGGTATTGAATGGGGAAAATGACTAAAGCTCTGAGTCAGAAGAAAGAATGAAAACAGGCAACTTTTGGAGGTAGGGGGTAGGAGGACACTCCAGAATGTATCAGAGACCTGGAAAGTGAGAGACGTTCAGATCTCAACGGGAAGGACCTTAGATTAAATGCTCTACAGTGGGGAAAGGGAACGTGTAGAGCACACCTCTAGCAGACAGACATGGCATCAAGTGAGAGAGGGGATTGTCATCTGACAGTCAAAAACTCTGACCCATAATTGTTGCTGTCTGAAAGGACTGCAGGGACAAAAATGGAGAAGAGCCCGAGAAAAGGAGGTTCAGTGACAGGTCCAAAGTGGGATCCAGCTCAAGGGGAGGCCCCAAGTCCTGACATGATTACTGAAGCTATGGAGTGCTCACATAAGGGGACCTAACATGACTGCCCTCTGGAAGACCCAACAAGCAGCTGAAAGAATCAGATGCAGACATTTGCACCCAATCAATGGACAGAAGCTGCTGCTCCCTGTGGTTGAATTATGGGAAAGCTGGAAGAAGCTGAGGAGGATGGCAATCCTGTCAGAGGACCAGCAGTCTCATCTAACCTGGACCCCAGAGATCTCTTAGATACTGGAGCACCAACCAGGCAGCATATACCAGCTGTTTCTAGGCCCTGATACTTACACAGCAGAGGACTACAGGGTCGGGATTCAGTCAGAGAATATGCACCTAACCTTTAAGAGACTGGAGGCCCCAGAAAGTGGAGGGGTCTGGTGATGTTGGAGGTGGAGGGGTGGGGACATCCTGGTGGAGAAAAGGGAGGGAGGAGGTATGGGGTGTGGAACAGTCAGAGAGTGTGCCAGGAGAGGAATAAAATATGGAGAGTAAAAACAAAACAAAACATTAAATAAATTAAAGATAAATAAATTAAAATTAAAATTTATATAAATTTATACACATAATTTAAAGCTTTAACTATCTATTCATTAGTTTCACAACTATAGAATGCTTTTATTTCTTCTGTAAATTTGAAAATATGCTGTAGTGATATGAATTTCTTTATTAAATGAAAGAATGGTGGTATTTAAGAATAGGTATAAAATATCATGACTTGAGAGATTATTCACAGTGAAAGACTTAACAGTGTGAAGGTTAGCCCTCATGATGTCCAGAGAACAGGTAGGTTGTCAACTGAAATAGTCACAAAACCAAATACAGTGGACACAAAATGCTTGGGAAGCAAACCACAGAGACTTTCTAGCAGACATCAGATTAGAGGACAGGACGCTAGAGAAGCTGACCCAAAGATATACACTTGAGGATCTTTCTCTGCAAAGAAACCATACAAACCTACCTGGAAGAGGAAAGACCATGAAGAACCACTGTGATATAACAAATAAATGTAGAATTATAAGGAATACCTGTGTGGCCAAGCCAGAGGTTGTTAAGAAGACAGCATTGGCAGAATGAAGAGCTGTGAGAATATTCTGAGAGAAGTCAGCAGACTTTCAAAGAAGTGTTGACAGTGACAAATGTTCATGGGAAGAGAAAAAAACAATCTGGAAGGGTGAGTGACTTTATCAACCAGAATATGAAATGGCAAAGAGGCTAATATCCACTTTTTAGTGAGTACATACCCTGCATGACCTTTTGGGTCTGAGTTATATCTATCACTCAGGATTATATTTCTTAGTTCCTTCCATTTGCCTGCAATACTCAGGATGTCCTCATTCTTTTTTTAAATTAAGATTTATTTATTTATTATATGTAAGTACACTGTAGCTCTCTTCAGACACACCAGGAGAGGGTATCAGATCCCACTGCAGATGGTGGTGAGTCACCATGTAGTTACTGGGATTTGAACTCAGAACTTTCAGAAGAGGAGTCAGTGCTCTTAACACCAGAGCCATCTCTCTAGCTTGAGTAATATTCCATTGTGTAAGTAAACCACATTTTCTGTATTCATTCTTCTATTGTGGGACATCTGGGTTGTTTCCAGCTTCTGATTATCAAAAACAAGGCCGCTATGCACATACTGAAATAGTGCTCCTGTGGCATAGTGGGGCATCTTTTGCATGTATTTCCAAGAGCTGTATAGCTGGGTCTTCAGGTAGATCTATTTCCAATTTTCTGAGGAACCTGAGACTGGTTTCCAGAGTGGTTGTACCAGTTTACGATCCAACCACCAATGGAGGATTGTTCCTCTTTCTCCACATCCTCACCAGTATGTGCTGTTGCCTAAGGTTTTGATCTTAGCCACTCTGACTGGTGTGAGATAAAATCTCATGTTCATTTTGATTTGCATTTCACTGATCACTAAGGACTTTGAACATTTCTTTAGGTGTTTCTTAGCCATTCAAGATTCCTCAGTTGTGAAATCTCAGTTTAATTCCTTACTCCGTGTTGTGATTGGGATTTTTTTGTTGTTGTTTTTTGTTTTTTCTTTGTTTGGTTGTTTTTTTTTTTTTTTTTTTTTTTTTTTGTGTGTGTGTGTGTGTGTGTGTGTGTGTGTTTGTTTGTTTTTTTGTTTTTTTTTTTGTTTTGGTGGTAAACTTCTTGAGTTCTTTATTCATTTTGGACATTAACCCTCTATCAGATGTGGGGTTGGTGAAGATTTTTTCCCCAATCTGTAGGTTGCTGATTTATCTTATTGGCTATGTCTTTTGCCTCACAGAAGTTTTCCAGTTTCATGAGGTCCCATTTATCAATTCTTGATCTTAGAACCTGAGCCATTGGAGTTCTCTTAGGAAATTTTCCCCTGTGCCAATAACTACAAGGCTCTTTCCTATTTTCTCTTGTATAAAGGAAGATTATTGATTTATTTGAGTTAATTGTATGTCTATCCGCTTAGTTGAAGTTGCCTATCAACTGGAGAAAGTCTCTGGTAGAATTTTTGGGGTAGATTATACATACTATCATAGCATGTGCAAACAGTGATCTGACATCAATGGAAGGTGAGCCCCTTAGTCCTGTGAAGGCTCAATATCTAAATCACTTTTATGCAGCTACTATTACCTTGACATTAAAATACAATAAATACCCAACAAAAAGCGAAGAATACTACACCCTGATATCCCTAATGGACATGATAAAATAAAAAAATAAAAGTAAACTGAATCAGTGAACACACCAGTGACATCATGCATGAAGTCTTTGGCACTTTTTCATCAGTAGGCATGTCCAGCCAGGACTGTCATTATTGAACCTCACAATGTTAACATCTGAGTTAGACTGATGACTGCCTTACACATCCATGGGAATGCATATTATCTTCCAGCACTGTGAAATATCTTCAATATGTAAATCTTAGGTATGTAAAATTGAAGTTTTCAAGTGACTATTATCCTGGTGTCTATTTGTTCTCTGACTCAAATGTCTGTGGTCTTCAGGAATAGGAATTCACAATCATGTTCTTGAGCATAAAGAGTGCACAATGGCAGTTTCCTGCAAAGTTTTGAATCTGTGAGTGCATTCCATGAACAGCTACCTAATGATAGGCTCCTTTATTGATTAGGGAATTGGTTCACAAGAAGTCACCTGTGTACTGTGACTCACTCATTGTCTGAAGCCCATCCCAGGAGAATGGAATTAGCATCACAATACACACACCTCCAGGCCCATCCACGACATTTCTGTATCTATTCTTCAGTTGAGGGACATCTGGGGTGTTTCTAGCTTCTGAGAACTATGAATAAAGTGCTGTGAACATAGTGGAGCAAGGGTCCTTGTAGTATGGTGGAGCATTTTTGGGTATACGTCAGAAGCTGTATAGCTGGGTCTTTAGGTAGAACTGTTGCCAATTTTCTGGGGAAATGTCAGACTGGTTTCCAGAGTGGTTTGACAAGTTTGCAATTGCACCAGCAATGGAGGAGTGTTTCTCTTTCTCTATGGGCTAGCCAACATGTGCTGTCACTTGAGGTTTTTTTTTTTTTTGTTTGTTTGTTTGTTTGTTTGTTTGTTTTTTTATCTTAGCTACTCTGATTGGTGTAAGTTGGAATTTCAGGGTAGACTTGATTTGTGTTTCCCTGATAAATAAGGATGTTGAACACTAAGTGCTTCTTGGCCTTTCAAGATCCTTCAGTTGAGAATTCTAGGTTTAGTTCTGTATGCCATTTTTAATAGGGTTTTAATAGACTCTCTGGGATCTAACTTTTGGAGTTCTTTGTATACATTGGATATTAGCCTTCTATCAGATGTAGGTTTGGAAAAGATCTTTTTCCCACTCTGTTGGTTGCCATTTTGTCCTATTGACAGTGTCCTTTGCATTACAGAAGCTTTACAATTTTATGAGATCCCATTTGTCAATTCTTGATAATAAGCTATCACCCATGTAGGAAGAAAAGCATACCATTTTAATCATTTTATGTCTGGATTGCCTCACTCAAAATGAGTATTTCCAATTACTTCAAACAACTTTTGAATTTTATAATTTCTGTTTTCTTTGAAAACTGAGAAAATATGTCATTGTATAGACTGTACTTTATTAGCCATTTATCACTTGATAGATATTAAAGATTTTTTTATTTCAATGATAGTTTGCACAGAAAGGCAATAAACACATATAAATGGGTATTTCTATAGTAGAATATAGAGTCCTTAGGGCATATGTCCAAATGTGATATAGCTGGATCATATGAGATATATATATATATATATATATATATATATATATATATGTATGTATACACACACAGAGAGAGACATATATATATATATATTTCTAGTTATTTAGAAAACTCCAAGCTCATTTCCATAGTGGATATACAATCTGAACATTAGTGAATAAATATTACCCTTCATTATATCTACTCCACCATTTGATATCATCTGCTTACTCGCTTTTTTTTTTTTCTTGCTTGCTTGCTTGCTTTTGGCCATTCTGAGTGTGATGAAGTGAAATTAGAATTAGTTTCAAATTATGTTTTTATGATTTAACATTGTTTTAACTATTTCTGTTTGTATTTTTTGTATTTCCTATGCCTAAACCTCTTTAATTTAAGCCCACTTTTAATTGGGATATTTGTTTTCATAATATTAAAAGCTATTTTATTTAGTTCTATGTACATTTTTTAATATCAGTCTCTTCCTCCTCACTATGTAGATTGCCTCAGCATTCAAATGATAGGTCCTTTCCTTTGTTTGTTTGCTTTAGATGTTTTTCAAGTCCCGTGAACAAGTCAGCCTTATTCCGGAATTACAGATGTGGTTCAGCACAAGAGAGATAATAATGAAATAAGCCACACAAGTGGATTTAAAGGCAAAAATATAGTGATCATCTCAATAGATGTATTTGAAAAAAAATCTTTGACAAAATCAGACATATCTTCATGATTAAAAAAAGTCTTGCTGGGTGGTGGTGGTGGCACACACCTTTAATCCCAGCACTTGGGAGTCAGAGGCAGGTGGATCTCTGAGTTCAAGGCAGGCCTGGTCTACAGAGTGAGTTCCAGGACAGCCAGGGCTACACAAAGAAACCCTGTCCCAAAAAACCAAAAAAAAAAAAAAAAGTCTTAAGAATGTAGAATGAGAGGCAACATGTCTCAACATAATAAAATTTATTTATTAGAAACCCAAAGCCTTCAGCATCATTGTAAGTGGAAAAAAAACCTTAAAGCAACCACACAAAATGAAGAAACAAAACAGCCCTAGATGCTAACTCTACTTTTTTAAATTTTTCTTGAAGCATTAACGGAAACAATAAGGCAATATTAAAATAATTGAAGTGATACAAATAAAGAAAGCAGTCAAATGTCCCTCTTTATAGATGACATGTTAGTATTACTAAGAGATATTAAAAATTCTATGAAGAAAACTCTAGAAATAAATTCTGCAGTGTTCTAGGATACACAGCAATGCTGTAGGATACAAATAAATAACTATTCTTTATACCATCAACATACATACAGAGAATGTGACCATGGACACAATCCCATTCATGATAGCTTCAAATTCTGTCTAGCTTTACAAAAAGAAATAATTTGCATTATAAATCCCAGTTTAAAAGAAAAAAACTGGAGCTTTCCCCAATTAAAGACCCCTATAGTATTGTGCACAGTGGAATAGCGCCATTATTTTTTTTCATTTTTATTTTCTATATTCTATGTTTATATTCCAAAGGCTTTCCCCTTTCCCAGTCCCCCCATACATCCCATAATTCCTCTCTCCCCCAACTATGCCCCAATCATTCCCCCCCACCCCATGATTTCTCTGTTCTGGGTCTACAAAAGTGGATCCAAACTTTACAGGCCCAGGGTCCTCTCCTTTCTTCTTCTTGGGAATCATTTGACTTGCTATTTGTGACTTGAGTATTTAGGGCTTCTGGGCTCATTAATATCCACTTATCAGTGATTGCAATTCATGTGTATTCTTTTGTGATTGGGTTAACTCACTTAGGATGATATTTTCCAGATCTAACCATTTACCTACAAATTGCATGAATTCATTATTTTTAATTGCTGAGTAGTATTCCATTTTATAAATATACCACATTTTCTGTATCCATTCCTCCTTTGAGGGATATTTGGGCTCCTTTCAATTTCTAGCTATTATAAACAAGGCTGCTATAAACATAGTGGAGCATGTGTCTTTATTGTATGCAGAGGAATCCTCTGGGTATATGCCCAGGAGTGGTATGCCAGGGTCCTCTGGAAGTGATATGCCCAATTTTCTGAAGAACCACCAAACAGATTTCCAGAGTGGTTTTACCATTTTGCAATCCCGCCAAGAGTGGAGGAGAGTTCCTCTTTCTCCACATCCTCGCCAGCACTTGTTGTCTCTTGAGTTTTTAATCTTAGCCATTCTGACTGGTGTGAGGTGGAATCTCAGGGTTGTTTTGATTTGCATTTCCCTGATGACTAATGATGTTGAACATCTCTTAAGGTGTTTCTCGGCCATCCAAATTTCTTCTGGTGAAAATTCTTTGTTTAGCTCTGTACCCTATTTTTTGATAGGGTTATTTGGTTCTTTGGGGTCTAACTTCTTGAGTTCTTTGTATATATTGGATATTAACCCTCTGTCGGATGTGGGGTTGGTGAAGATCTTTTCCCACTTTGATGGTTTCTGTTTTGTCCTTCTGACAGTGTCCTTTGCCTAACAGAAACTTTGTAATTTTATGAGGTCCCATTTGTTTATTCTTTTTTTTTTTTTTTTGGTTTTTTTGAGACAGGGTTTCTCTGTGTAGTTCAGGCTGTCCTGGAACTCACTCTGTGGACCAGGCAGGCCTCGAACTCAGAAATCTGCCTGCCTCTGCCTCCCAAGTACTGGGATTAAAGGCGTGCGCCACCACCTGCTGGCCCATTTGTTAATTCTTGATCTTAGAGCATAAGCTATTGGTGTTCTGTTGAGGAACTTTCCCCCTGTTCCCATGTCCTCCAGGGTCTTCCCCAGTTTCTTTTCTAATAGTTTCAGTGTGTCTGGTTTTATGTGGAGGTCCTTGATCCACTTGGAGTTGATCTTAGTACAAGGAGATAAGAGTGGGTCAATTTGCATTCTTCTGCATGTTGATCTCCAGTTGAACCAGTGCAATTTGATGAACAGGCTATCTTTTTTTCCACTGGATGGTTGTGGCTCCTTTATCAAAGATGAAGTGAACATAAGTCTGTGGGTTCATTTCTGGGTCTTCAATCCTATTCCATTGATCCATTTGCCTGTTGCTGTACCAATACCAAGCAGTTTTTAACACAATTGCTCTGTAGTACTGCTTGAGGTCAGGGATATTGATTCCCCCAGAAGTCCTTTTATTCTTGAGAATAGTTTTAGCTATCCTGGGTTTTTTGTTGCTTCAGATGAATTTGAGAATTGCTCTTTCTAGATCTATGAAGAATTGAGTTGGGATTTTGATGGGGATCGCATTGAATCTGTAGATTGCTTTTGGCAAGATGGCAATGAAAGCAGTGCTAAGAGGAAAACTCATAGCTCTAAGTGCATCTAAAAAGAAACTGGAGAGAGCATACACTAGCAGCTTAATGGCACACCTTAAAGCCCTGGAAGAAAAAGAAGTTAATTCACCCAGGAGGAGTAGAAGACAGGAAATCATCAAATTCAGGGCTGAAATCAATCAAGTAGAAACAAAGAGAACCATACAAAGAATCAACAAAACCAGGAGCTGGTTCTTTGAGAAAATCAACAAGATAGATAAACCCTTAGCCAGACTAACCAAAGGACACAGAGACAGTATCCAAATTAACAAAATTAGAAGTGAAAAGGGGGACATAACAACAGAAACTAAGGAAATTCCAAAGATCATCAGATCCTACTACAAAGGTCTATACTCAAAACAACTGGAGAATCTGGAGGAAATGGACAATTTCCTAGACAGATACCAAATACCAAAATTAAATCAGCATCAAGTAGATCAGCTAAATAGTCTCAAAACCCCTGAAGAAATAGAAGGGGTTATAGAAAGCCTCCCAACCAAAAAAAGTACGGGACCAGATGATTTAGTGCAGAATTCTACCAGTCCTTCAAAGAAGACTTAACACCAATACTCTTCAAACTATTCCACAAAATAGAGGCAGAAGGGACACTGCCCAACTCATTCTTTGAAGCCACAATTATGCTAATACCTAAACCACAAGAAGATCCAACAAAGAAAGAGAAATACAGGCCAACTTCTCTTATGAATATCGATGCAAAAATACTAAATAAAATTCTTGCCAACCGAATCCAAGAGCACATCAAAACGATCATTCACCATGATCAAGTAGGCTTCATTCCAGAGATGCAGGGATGGTTCAATATACGGAAATCCACCAATGTAATCCACTACATAAACAAACTAAAAGAAAAAAAACACATGATCATCTCATTAGATGCTGAAAAAGCATTTGACAAAATTCAGCATCCTTTCATGCTAAAAGTCTTGGAAAGAACAGGAATTCAAGGCCCATACCTAAATACAGTAAAACCAATCTATAGCAAACCAGTAGTCAACATCAAAATAAATGGAGAGAAACTTGAAGCAATCCCACTAAAATCAGGGACTAGACAAGGCTACCCTCTCTCTCCATATCTTTTCAATATAGTACTTGAAGTTCTAGCGAGAGCAATTAGACAACATAAGAAAGTCAAAGGGATACAAATTGGAAAGGAAGAAGTCAAACTATCATTATTTGCAGATGATATGATAGTATACTTAAGCGATCCAAAAAACTCCACCAGAGAACTTCTACAGCTGATAAACAACTTCAGCAAAGTGGCTGGTTATAAGATTAACTCAAGCAAATCATTAGCCTTCTTGTACTCAAAGGACAAGCAGGCTGAGAAAGAAGTTAGGGAAATAACACCCTTCACAATAGCCACAAACAACATAAAGTACCTTGGCGTAACCCTAACCAAACAAGCGAAAGATCTGTATGACAGGAACTTCAAGTCCTTGAAGAAAGAAATCGAAGACCTCAGAAGATGGAAAAATATTTCTTGCTCCTGGATTGGCAGGATCAATATAGTAAAAATGGCCTTTTTTTTAAATGAAAGCAAACTGATTTTATGACACATTTATCTCTTTCCACAAATATTCTATTTCTAAATGGCCATCGTCATGGTTCTGTGTTCTGAAACTTCACATGTTCATTGGAAGTTCTCCCAGCAAATTATTTTTTCATTTAATAGTTTTTAGTAACTCTTCACTTCAAACCTACTAATTCATGATTAGGGTTCCATCATTTTTTATAAATACCATACAACAGATTCTCTGTTTGTAACTTTCTGCCATGGTATTTGGTAACAATACTTTTATCAGTGTGCCAGATGAAGAAAATAAATAAGAAAATGTATCTATGATTTTCTCATTAATCATTTAATTTTTTACATCTAAAATGATATCCCACTTCCCAATTACCCCCACAAACCCACCATTCCACATCTATCCTCTCCTCCCTCCCCTTTGCCTCTATGAGAGTGCTCCCCTAACCACCAGCAGTCTCCTGCCCCACCAATCCAGCATCCCCCTATGCTGGAGCATCAAACCTCCCCAGGAGGGCCTTTCCTCCTACTGATGTCAGACAAGGCCATTGTCTGCTTTATATGTATCTGGAGTCATGGATCCCTCCTTGGTTGGTGGTTTAGCCTCTGGGAGCACTGGGTGGTCCGGCCAGCTGATAGTTTTCTTCCAAAGGGGTTGCAATGCCTCTCTGCTCTGCCAGTCCTTCTGCCAGATCCCCATCTTAAGCTCAGTATGATGGTTGGCTCCAAGCATCCACATCTGCGTTGGTCGGTTGCTGGCCGAACCTCCCCAGGAACAGCCATACCACATTCCTATCTGCAAGCACCCCTTGACAACAACAGTGTCAGGATTTGTTGTCTACAGACTAGATGGATCCCCAAGTGGAGCGGTCCCCAGATGGTCCTTCCTTCAGTCTGTGCTACATTTTTTGTGCCTACTCTTCTTTTAGACAGGAACATTTCTGGGTTAAAATCTTTGAGATGAGAAGGTGGTCCCATTCCTCAACTGGGGGGCCTGCCTTTCTAATGGATGTGGTCTCTTTATGTTCTATCTCCCCTTCTCTAAACATTTGAGGTAAAGTCATTTCCATTGGGTTCTGTGAGCCTCCAACATATAACAAGGACACAAGCTCCACTATGTTTATAGCAGCCTTATTTATAATAGCCAGAAGCTAGAAAAAAACCAGATGTCCCTCAACAGAAGAATGGGTACAGAAAGTATGGTATATTTACACAGTGGAACACTACTCAGCTATTAAAACTATGACTTCATGAAATTCAAAGGCAAGAGGATGGAACTATATTTTTAATCATTTGAAAAAAATTCATCTTTTCATTGCTGTTACCTTCTAAAAGACCAAAGGGAGAAATACTAAGCAGTCCAATACATATCATGACATCATAAATGGTCTTCCTCTGTTTAAGGGACATCTTTCCAAATAACCAACTCATATTTGTCAAGTTTTGATATAAGGTATGCTTCTGTTTCGTCATTGAATGGCTCCTTATTTGGATAGATATGAAAACAAAATCCAACAATTAATTCAATATGTTCAATGTGTGTAGGAGGCAACATGACCAAATAGGAAGTATGATAAAAAGAAGGTAGTGTGTAAAACTAGTGAGGAAATGTTTAAGTAAATTTTACAAATAAGCCAAACTAGCAATCCAATAGAATTATATTTTCTCACATTCTACTTTCATTTTATGACTCACTGGGGCCCATGAATGATCAGAGTGAGTGGTATATTTATGCCCATTGAATAAAGCACAGAACATAATTTTGGCACTTAGAATTATCGTGAAAATTTATAGCTGTATGTCTTACTGTAGGACATATTTTCAGTCATGTCTACGATTTATTTGAAGGTTGGTCTACCATATAACATCAAATTATATCATTGTTCCTGTGAGGAAATATAAATTTTTGTAACAATCTGCTCTGCGTTAAGGTTTCTGAAATGTAGTGTGGTGACAAGAGGGACCAACTCGTAGTTGTTTTATGAACCCTTCTTGGCTGGGATTTATGACTACAGAATAAAATTCACCTTGTGAATGTATTATAATTTATGTAAACCAGATTTTAAATTAGAAATACATATATACATATATATGTGTGTGTATATATATGTGTGTGTGTGTGTGTGTATAAAATTTTCTTAATACCTATCTTTAAAATCCTGTTTCAGGATGACCTCTGGGAATCAAATTCCACTCTGTGTTGTCTTCTTCTTCTTCTTCTTCTTCTTCTTCTTCTTCTTCTTCTTCTTCTTCTTCTTCTTCTTCTTTTTTAATTTTTAAAAAAAATTTTAAAATTTTTTATTGGATATATTCTATATTTACATTTCATTTCCCTTTTCCTGGTTCTCTGCCCCACAAAGATTCCACATGCCCTTTTCCTTCCCCCTGTTTCCCCATCCACCCCTTCCCACTTCCCTGTTCTGGTATATTCCCCTACACTGATGCTTTCAGCCTTTGCAGCAACAGGGTCCACTCCTTCCTTCTTGTCAGACATAATTTGGTATGTGCATTGTGTCTTTTGTGTCCCAAGTTTCTAGGCTAATATCTACTTATCAGTGTGTGCATACCATGGGTATTCTTTTGAGACTGGGTTACCTCACTTAGTATGATGTTCTCTAGCTCCATCCATTTCTCTAAGAATTTCATGTGTTGTCTTCTTATTGGTGCCTTTTAATGTAAAGATAATATCTGCCTTAATTCCTGGGCTTGGTGTTTTCTTCCTGTCATGCGTTTGTATCATTTGAGTATACTACCCTTCTGTGAGCACCAAGGGAAGAATGTGCATCACATTTTTTTTCTAGCAAGTGAACTGCTTCCACATTGCCATACAGAAAATAAAAATAATGATTTATTATTAAAAATTGTATTTATAGGTGGGATTTCTGGCTTCAGAGCACCAACATTTAATACACACTAAACCAATGAATGAGATATAGGAGGTATTTTTCTTTGCTTTCTATTGCTCTGATAAGTTGATTACAAAAAGCAACAAGGAGAATGATTAGAAACATGCAGCTCCGGGGGTGTGGGGAGCCTCTAAAAAGTACCAGAGACCTGGGATGCAGGAGGCTCCCAAGACTCAATATGACCTTAGCCAAAATGCCCAACAATGAGGATGTGGAAACTGAAGAGACCACCTGTACTAGTAATACAGGGCTCCCAGTTTTGGGATGGGGACACAACACTCCTAAATAACTTTAAGCCCAAAATTGTTCCTGTCTAAAAGATATGCCGGAACAAAAATGGACTAGAGACTGAATGGATGGCTGAGCAGTGACTGGCCCAACTTGAGATATATCCCATGGTCAGGCACAAAAACTCTACACTGTTACTGATGCCATGTTGTACTTGCAGACAGGATCCAAGCATGGCTGTCCTCTGAGAAGCTCTAGCTGCAGCTGAGTCAGCTTCATATACTCTTTGGGTGGAGGTCAGGGATCCCTATGGAAGAATTAGGGGAAAGATTAAAGGAACTTAAGGGGATGGCAGCCCTATAGGAAGACCAATTTGTCAACTAACCTGGACCTCAGGAGCTCCGGATTCTGAACCACTAACTAAAGAGCATATACAGGCTGGTGTGAGGCCCGTGGTACATAAGTAGTAAAGGACTGCCTTGTCTGGCCTCAGCAGGACAGGGCATGCCTTATCCTATAGAGACATGATACCCAGGGTGGTGGGGGGATACCGGGGTGGTCAGCCTTAAGAGGTGAAGGGGTAATGTGAGGATAGTTTTTCAAAGGGGTACTGGGAGGGGTCAACCTCTGATATGAAAATAAGTAAAATAATTAATAAGAAAACCATACACACACACACACACACACACACACACACACACACACACAAAACTAACATGGGATATACACACACACACACACACACACACACACACAAAACTAACATGGGAAATGAAACAATTTGTTGGGTTACACTTCCATGTCACAGTTTATCACTGAAGGAAGCAAGAACAAAAACTCAGGGTAAGAACCAGAAATGAAGAATAAAACATGGGGGGATGCTGCAAACTGATTTCTCCCAATGACTTGCTCACTTTTATTTTTGTTTGTTTGTTTTTGTCTCTGTTGTTGTTTTATGGATTTTTTTGTTTTATTTTATTGAAGTTCTTGAAGAAAAAGAAAGATCTCAGGGTAACTTTCACAATAGTGAGATGAACTCTCCCACTTTATATTATTAATCAAGAAACTATCTCCACACACATGGCTATAGATTATTCTGCAAGAGGTTACATCAGTAAAGATGAACAAAAGTGCCTTTATTAGTGTTAACACTAGGAATGGTACTGATGGTAGATGTATTTTGATCTCTCCTAGGCTGATATGTCTCTAAAATTTAATGATATTCAGTTGATAAACATACAAAGTCACATAAAAATTAAATAGGTTATATTTAGTAATATATATACATATGCATATGTATAAGTATATGTAAATGTGTATGTGTATGTATATGTATATACATACATAATAAAAATGAGTGCAAAACAGAGGGTATAAACTTAAAGCAGAGTTGGGAGGCCCATATTGGTGGGTTTAAAAGGAGCATACAAAAGGGAGAAATGTAATAATTAAATACTAACTTCAAAATTTAATAATAGTGTAACTATTATTGGATTGTCCTTGATCTAAGAATAACAATATAGATACACACAAACTATAAACACTAGACAGACACATGCTGATATTGTTTATTATAGTTCATATATATATATATATATATATGCATGTATATATATATACACACATACACACAATATTCTTGCAAGAGAAAGTTAAAGAGAATCTGAACAGAGTTAGGCAGGTTTAATAAGCCAATGGTATTTTGGGAATCTTAAAGATAGGTTTTTGACTCAATACATCAAAATATATTCTATAATCTCTAGGTTAAAATGCAGAAGAAAATTGGTTTTTTAATTTAATTTATTTCTTTTGCTTACTTTATATCTCACTCACTGCCCCACTCCTGGTTTCCTCCTTCCATTATCCTTCCCCATTTTTCCTTCCTTGTCTCCTCTGAGGAGGTACCTACCCTTCAGTTGCTAGGATTATCTGTCTGTGCCTTTTTATCATTTTCATGCACAGCTTTACTTTTATTCACTCCCTTTGGTTTGATATTTCCCTTCTACTTTTGGTTTGCTCTCTATTTTTCTCTGTTATGTTCAAATAAATTGCTTGTCTAACTCATTTGCTTTCAATTTCAATGTTCACTAATTAATATCTAACTGCTTACCAAACTATAATTGTAGTCTTCTTCCAACCAAACTTGAACTTGAAGAAGCAATGGCTTTTAGTTGATTATTACTGTGTTTGCATAATGGTCATATGTATTGGGTATCAATGTTTCTACAGGTACTATTGTGTTCTTGCAGTATTGCTGGAGGTCAAACTTGGTCCCTCTAACAAATGAGCTGAACCTCAAGTCCAAAGTGGATAAAGAACTTCAGAATCACATTGGAATTTAATTCCACTTGGACACTGGAAATTCTTCAAATATAATAGCAGACTATTTAGAGAAAAGAAAAAGCTGCAGTCCTGAAGACATGAAGTAATGTATTTTAAGCTCTGGATAACAATAACTAGCAACTATAATTAATAGCCAGCAAAGTTATTCTCCATAATTGAGAAATTAGTTATGATAAACACAATCTAAAGGAAATTCATTAGCCAACAGCAGCTGATAACTAAAAAACTTCGACATAGGAAAAGAAAAGGTAAATACATCCACAAAGACACATGAATAAGCTATCTTTAAAATCAAGTCTATCCTAAATTTTGTTAACATCAGTGTACGCAGATAGGATTTGATCAGTTTAGTGTTCCCAAAGTAGAAATTTCCAACCAAAATGAAAGACTGGTGAGTATTTAAGCCACTGTGCGACACTTTGAGATGTGCCTCATGCAGCAGAAATGATAAGACCAGGTTTTACAAAAATCAGAAGTGTTTGAAACCCATGACCTTGCTGTGGAAACAGCAAGCATCTCTTCTGTGAATATCGTTAGGAAGATACAAAGGAAAAGAAAAATTCAATCAGTGAATGTTTAAAGAAGGCCAAAGGTTCTTAGAAGGGAAGGCTAAGAGAATACCTGGTATGTATGAACATGGTCCCTGCCAACAACTGTCATCTGCAAAACTAGAAAATGAAAAAGGTGGTCACTGAACTTGTTGACATTACTGAGAATGTTTTCAAGTAGAATATTCAAAGTGCCATCTGGTATCATCTCATTACCCAAAATAAAATGTTAAAGAAGAGCTGTGGTAAAAACTTGCATTTAAACTATAAAATGCCCCCTGTGTATTGGGTTATAATAGTATATGTTCTTCCTCTCCAGTCTATCCTCAAGGCAACATATAATCCAATTACCAAATAATAAGTTTGGGTATTAAAACAGCACAAGATTATATCATAAAAATTAAGGGACTTAATCATAAAATATTTCATAAAGATTGAACTTCTAAATTTGGCTTCAGGAAGCATCTATCAGTTCATCTTCATAAAATAGTAAGACTATGAACACTTAAGGGTGCTTTTCCTCACTAGTTTATATGTGCATGAAAGGAAATATATATTTATAGCTATGCCTTTGTTAGCCCATATTTTTGAGAATATGTTATATAAGTGTTATCATATACTATATATGAATAAATTTTATGCATTTATAATTTTTTATTTAACTACAAAAATCATATATATGGCAATGGAAATACAAATGAAAATTTCTATAAACATGAATGAAAACATACTTGAATCAAATTCGATAAATCATATCAAAATTCAAAAAGTTTCTCCAACAATTCTTGCTGATGTTTTCAATGGCCAGTGTATGTTCTATAACAACCTTAACTATGGTAGAAGCAAAATACATCAATTTATTAAAATCTAGAAGAAGCCTAGAATTCCTCTTTTATTGGATTCAAACCAATTTCCTTAAAATGTAAACTGGTTTATTTCATCACTTTACACTTCCAGTTTTCTCTTGCATAAAGTAGATAGAATAATAATATCTACATTGTAGGGTTTTAATAAAATTATAAAGAGTTCTTTAAAAACTGTCCACTACCTAGAAATAATAAGCATTACCAAATAAATTATGATGAGTCATTGTTTATAAAGAAATGACCCTAATTCTGATAACTCTGAAAAAACTTATACTCATGATTTTATTAATCTTGCTTCATCTTAAAATGGTAATCATGGAAGTTTTCTTTTTCTGTTTTTTTTTCCTTTGAGTTTTAGCATTCACAACTCTGTCTTGCAGAGTCATATTGGTTCTGAATATATACTGGTTAGATAATGATAATAATATTGTGTTACATTCACTTTTGCTTCAGTATTTTGAAAATTGTGATCCATTGTCTAAGACTTTGACGATTAGTATGAAAAAAATGAAACATAAACCTAAATTTAACTGTTTTTAAAATAAATACATTGGTGTATGTTGTCAAAGATCCACAAAATTTGTCCTTGAAATTCAACAACAACTTATTTTTATATCATGTATAGTAGCAATTTAAAAATAGTTCAGATATACACACCTAACCATTTGCCAGAAGTCAGGTACGGTACCCATGTGGTTGAATTAGGGAAAGGCTGAAAGAAGCTGAGGAGGAAGGAGATCCAATAGGAAGACCAGTAGTTTCAACTAACCTGGACCCTTGAGATCTCTCAAACATGGAGCCACCAACCAGGCAACATACACTAGCTGATATAAGGCTGCCTCCACATATACAGCAGAGATCTGCCTGGTTTGGCATCAGTAAGAGAAGAGACACACGTAACTCTCGAGAGACTTGAGGCCCCAGGGAGTGAAGAAGCCTGGCATGGGTAGGGACTGGGGACATCCTCTTGGAGACAGGAAGAGGAAGAATGGGATGAGGAACTGTGGGAGAGCAGGCCAGGAGGGGAGTAACAAATGGACTGTAAAAAATTTAAGTAAAAAAATAGTGGTCTTATAAAATGTCTATTAACATGTTGCATTTCAATTAAATTAATGGCATATTTACTACTTACCTACAATGATGTTTTTGGTTTTTAAATATCAAATATAAACACAAGATTACAGTCTTTAATTTGACAGAGAAAATCAGCTCTGCTCACTGTACTTTTATTGTTTCTTTCTTTCTAGACAGATGATGAGGTGGCTGTGATGCTGGTTTCTTTCTTATATGTGCATGTGCCTGTATGTGTGCATGTGAGTGTGCGTGTGCGTGTGTGTGTGCGTGTGCGTGTGTGTGTGTGTGTGTGTGTGTGTGTGTGTGTGTTTTGCTCATGTTTATCCAAGTATATGTAGGTCAGTGATGTACCTCGAGTATCACTACTATGATACTATGATAGTGCCATCTACCTTGTTATTGGGACCTGTGATACACAAATTAGGAAAGACTTGATCAAAAATATCTCACACATCACCCTAACTTTGTCTGTTAATTTAACCCATAGGATTTTTCCATGGGTGCCTAAAATTGCACTCAGATATTTATCTTTTGTGGTAAACTAGAACCTAGTGATTTATCACTCAAATCCCAGATAATTTAACTACAATTTTAGTAACTGTATACAGAAGAGAATTTTAATAGAGATTGTATATACACAGTAAATGAGCATAATTGTTTTCAAAACTGAAATAATAAGTACCTTCAATGAAATATATGGGCATCTTGCAGTATTTTCAGAAAGAAGAACTGAAATATTAAACAATTAATATTACAAATAACATTTACACATAAACCAGGGGAAAAAATGTCTAAAGAATAAAAAGAAAGGAATCGTGCTACATATTCAACTTTGTCCACAATTAATTCTTATTGTATGTCTGAATTATAGTTTTAAAAGTGTTAATGTATTCTTCCTATTTCATAGTACTCATATTTTAGTCATCAAATATAAAAAAGCTGAATTTATTCATTATTTAATGTTCTTTCTATCAATATGAAATAGCATCATATCAAATAGACCAATTCATAAAAATAAACATGTATCTTGCAAAGGTTTCTGAATCTTTTCAAAGATCTCCCTGTACATCTGAAAGTTATCATAAAGATTACATACTATAAATTCCCTCATTGTGAAAACAGGAAGACTCTGATAGATATTAAAGACTGATCCATTCCCTTATATGTACAACTGTCATGTAGCAATGTCCTCCAAGACAAACATTCCATCTTAGATGA
Source organism: Apodemus agrarius (assembly GCA_964023405.1). Classification (NCBI taxonomy): domain Eukaryota; kingdom Metazoa; phylum Chordata; class Mammalia; order Rodentia; family Muridae; genus Apodemus; species Apodemus agrarius. The sequence goes on from OZ030023.1 coordinate 45,717,314, forward strand.
ATGCTAGTGAGAAACATTAGGGTTTTTAGGGAGGTAAACCTATCCTAAAATCTTTTATTTTAATTTATAATTGGTGCTGTGTTCTGCGTCCATGTGTCAGATCCACTGGAACGGGAATGACTCACAATTTTGAACTATCATGTGAGTGCTGGAATTTGAGCCCTGGTCCTTTGGAAGAGTTGCCATTGCTCAATCATAATATCTTTATGCTCAGGAAGTAAACAACTCAAAATCTTCAGGAAGTCCCTGAAACTGAATAGACTCATCAGTTTCTTTCCTGCCTAAGCCTATATAAAAGTACAAAAGACTCTTAAGAGATACTCTCACTTTCAAACAAGTTGAGCTACAAGAATGGGCTAAGACCAGCAAAGCTGCTGGAAGAAACAAACACCCAATGAACTGGATAGAAGAGTCACAGACCAGCCTGGTTGTGAAAAGAGGATTTCAGGCAAACTGAACTGCTTGAATAGTACATTCCCCAGCTTCTGAAGTTACCTGCAGGTAGTGAAATAAGTTTCATGGCTCCAGCTGTTGTGAGGTACCCTTGCTGGGGTACACATTGTAGATACAGCTGCCATAGAGTAATCCATATTCTCTAAGTGACATCAGTAAAACTCATTAGCTAACCAGGCTGGTCTTAATGGATTCCTCACTTTTGTCTGTCATTGTTTCACTGCCTGAGATAGATAGATGTTTACTTCTCCCAGGAATGAGATCACGTAACAGCAACCAGTAACAAAACATTTGCCATAAAAAGGGAGCAAGTTTACATGTTCATTTTTTTAAAAAAAAATTACTTCAAAAAGTTTTCCTGGAATAAGATCACAAATTACTGAATAATGTTGATTGTTCTTAAAATTATAGTATAATTTTACATTCTGATACCATTAATTATATAATTCCTGTGAAAATCAATAAGTATTTTCAATATTTACTAAATTATTGTCTAGCTGTGTCCTTTGTTTCCTGTAACCATACAAAGAGCCTTTAGCCTGGCCAAGAATTATAGTATATGTTAACACATGGCTTTCAATGAACCTTTTCCCCATTTCCAGTAGCATGTTCAACAGTTCTCTGCTTAGATGGGAATGAGTGACTTAAACCTGAGAAATAAACTTTTTTCAGAGCACCCTTACTAATATACAACATATTTTAGTAATTAAAGGATGTTATAAGTAAGAATTATATTTGGAGAAATAAATTTTTTTGTGTACATAGGCAGAAGTTTCAAGTTGATAAATATTTGCAAAACAGAAAATTTATTTGATATGAAAACCAAGCATGAACACATATTTCTGAAAAAGCTAACTGAATCTTGGATGTGAACATTTGAGAAACCAATTAGATGTTAATTTTTTAGTGATTTTATAACTGATTTTTAATAACACTTCTATGAATAGGAGTTATTAAAAACAATAAAATATCAAAAAATTCCAAAGAATATAAGACTAATTTTATTACTATCTCTTTTCCCTAGGCTTCAGATTATAGAATATGAGAGATTTCAGGTATATAGGAGCAAAGTATATTACAACATAATAAAATTTAATTACATTACATCAGATTATATATATATATATATATATATATATATATGAAAACTATAAAATTTAATACAAAACTAGAATGTTAAAGAAAATATAAATATAAGGTCTACTTATGAGCTAAATCTTTATTACTTCTGTTTGTTAAGTAGCAGATTTTATCTGGTATAATCTGTTTTTCTTTGCCTCCCTGTATACCATTTCTAAAGACTCTTATACGCTGAAATGAGGAGGCTATAGGGGTGTTATATGAACACAGAAGTTGCTATCTAGCCCTCTTCAGTAAACTCACCCTAATATTTCACCTAATAAAATGAGCTAATATGCTTATGTTTGCAGTATTACAACTAAACTATATACAAATAATACCTATTGTTAATTCTACTTTAGAGAAAGCCTACTTCAATAGAGGAAGTGTTGAATATATCTGGATTTATTAAATTAAACTTTATGACTTAGGAAATTAACAAAGTTGCCAATGGTATTTGTGGAAATATGAATCAAAATAGCTTCTGTTTGCTAGTAGGCTAAATACAAAATGTAAGATGAAAAGTCTTCTACATATTTGTGTAGCTACTAGGAATATGGAGATTTAAGGAAAGCAAAGAAAAAGTAGATGTCTCGAGAAGTCTGTGGAGTTCATGGATATATTATGCTTTGTTTTAGCCACAGGACATTTGATATTAACTAGAACATATAACCTTAACCACAATAATTCAATGACTCCTAAACTCTTTGTCTATTTACATTTCAGATGTTGATCACTGAAGACAGATTTTTAAAAACAAACAACAAAATTCAGTGTTATCTTAAATTTTTACTTTTTAGCATAGATGTAAGCTTATTGTGATGTTTAAACAAGAGATAAATTGTTTTAGACAAGAGATAAATAGAAAAAATTGTTTTAACTATTAAAGAAAAAAATGATTGCCAATATTGATCTAAGAAAAATAAAAAATGTTTGAAAAAAAACTAAAAATGTGAAATTAGAAATACAAACTACATTTATACTAATTCCAAAATGCCAGAGATCATTAATGGATTTTGAGTAATTTAGAAAACTTATAAATAGGGTTCCAAAAGAACAAACATTTGTTTAAATGTCTTTCGGGTGTTCTTTCTTGTGAATGATTGCTGGGTGGTATGAGCCAACTCTTGATCTCTCTCTAAGGTTGGGAAATGTTTAATTTATTTTCAAATGTGCTCCCTTCAGGATAGCTGTTTATCTCCTATTTCCTTTCCCCCAAAGATAACTCAACTTGGGCGGTTATTTTTGGTAAATTACATATCTCCTTAGGCATTGCTTATTTGTTTCTAAATGGTCTTTCTCTGGGGTGATGTATGGAACATTTGCTTCCTCTATAATAAAGAAAAACTATGTTTTATTAATGAACACCGCATGTTAGCATGCAAAAGCTATGCACACAAAGTAATTGATTTCTGAAAATTATAAACATGAAGTTTTTTTTCTGATTTAATGTGAATCTGCATTCCTGAATTTTTAAAGTCGGTTTTACTGTTCTTTACTAAAAGCAACTCAAAACACCAACCCCATGTTTTCATGATTTTCAAATTCGTGTTTGTACAACAGCATACCGCACTCTGCAGATATAATAGCCCATCTACAAAGACAATTTTGAAGATCACACATAAAATTGTTTTATTTTCCAGTTGTTTGTGGTAAGGGTGACAGAAATGATACTTGATGTCTTATTCTATCTCTTTTTCTTCATGAGTGTCTTTCAGTTAACCTATAGCTAGTTGATAGTCCCACATATCTGTTTCACACCACCATAATTCCTAAATGACTAGGGTCATAGGCTTGTACAGCCAGCCATACCTTCAGAGGTCGGTGTTGGGATCAGAGCAAAGTTCCTCATGCTTGTGCAGGAAGCTCTTACCACTGAGCTGTCTTTCCTGCCCCCCTGTAAATGGTCTCATGCTTCTAAGTATACAGGCAAATGGCAATTTAAAATGTTAATTTATTCCAAATATCACCTCTAAACATGATCAAATACTATCTCCAGGCTCTTTCAATTTATACGAAATCATCCTAATTAATCTGTAAAGGAAATCCTCTGAATTATCATAAATTAAGCAACACGTAAGGAACAATATTAAAAGATAAAAACATACTGAATATTTGATTTGTGGGTGAGGTTTTCTAATTTTTTAACTCATTTCCTTTTATAGCACTGATTTTCCTTAAAAATTGAAATAAAACTTGATGATATGAGTACTGTGATTCATATGATTCTATTCTAGTATGGTTGTCACACATTGGGTGTTTGATTTTAAAGTAATCTAAATATATGTCTGCACTTCCTAACCTTTCTGAGCTTAAATTGGGATACCTATGAACATTACCCTGGGATCTTCTATCACACAAATCAATTTGAAGTTAACATTTCTAGTTGATGTAAGCAAGAGATTTCATGTTAAATTATATACAGCCTTTTATTAGCATTTTTATTTTTTAATTAGTGTGTGTGTTTGTGTATGTGGTGTGTGTGTGTGTGTGTGTGTGTGTGTGTGTATCTGTGTGTTTGTATAGCAATATATGCATGTAGGTGCCCATGGAGTCCAGAAGGTAATGTTATATCCGCTAAAGACATAGTGAAGAGTCGCTGTAAGCCAAGTCCTATACATCCAATTCAAGTCCTGTGCAGGAAGACCAAGTATCCTGATTAGTTGAGCATCCTCTCAGGTCCCTAATATTTCCTTCTAATTTTTATTTGAGTCATTTTATCTATTACACATTTCTTGACAGTTCTACTTTGTTTAGCTATTAAAACGTGGCCCTCAGATGTTCTGTTATTCTTTCCTGTAGCTGTATTTCAATTCTAATAGCCTTCTGATAAATATTTCAAAAATATGAGCAAGTCTTATGAGATGAAAAAAGATTCATTATTAGCATTATTAGCGTGATTGAAAGTATTGATAGAAGATACAGATAGGGCTCTGAAATGTAACCCAGAAAAGGCTGAGAACTGCTTCAAAACCATTCTGCATTTTTCTGTGTTCGTGATAGGAAGAGCATCATGAAAAATCTCTGAAGTGTCTTTCTAGTCTTTCTCCCATTGTATAAATTATCCTTCATTAATACAGTTCTTTTGAAAACAAATGCCTTGATGAACCTCAGGTTTCCTCTTCTGATAAAAAAAATCTTTCATTCTGTACAGCACAGACAGGTTGAGAGTTTTCCCATCTTTCTCTGCTGTCTTATTTACCTGCTGAAAGCTTACTTCACCTCACCATGGCTGGAATGATTGGCTATATAAAAGTTTGTTCTACCTGGTATCCAAGTTCACTGGACTATGTTCTGCATCCTGGAAAGCATTAGCCTATGAACACACCTAGAGATACTCTCCACAACTTTGTTTAAAAAAATGTAGTCTAACTACTACTTAACATTTTTAATTCTGACCAATCGCAATACCATTCACTAATCACACCTCTGTCAACATTGTGTTTCCAATATACATTTTTTCTTTCTGACATATGCCAGAGATTCTACTATTTTCTCCACTGAGCCCTCAAAAAAAATCACCCATACCCTATATTATATTGAAGCATGCTTTGCCATTATTCACTTGAGAAGTCCTCTGGCTTCTACATATTAGCAATTCAAAAGCTGCTCTTGTAAAACAAAGTATCTGTAAGCAGTGCTCGCTTGAATGAGAAATGTTACCAATAGTCACCATGTGCAGAGGTTATAGAACCTGCAGGATGGAGGTACTGAACAGGAAGTGTATATCAAGAGTTTATGGCATTGTTTTAGCTGTGGGGAGTCTGATGTCCTACTTCTACTTGGCTACCCCAAGATTTGTGTTTGAGGATGAAGTTTCCTGCTCCAGCTGCCTATATGCATAACTTACCCATTATTATGGAAGCAAATGGAAAATAAAACACATTCTTTCTTTACATAGGTCACTTAGATTTATGGTATTTTATACTATCAACAAAAGGAAATAATACATAAATCAATACTCCCACCTAATAGTACTAATTTTCTATGAATAACATTTTCTGTGACTAAAACTAAATAAGCAATAAAGAACTGATATATATTTTACTAGGGATTCTGGTAATTGAAAGTGTTTAGGCATAGTGCTGGCATCTAGTGAGTACCTGTCTGCTATGTCATGACATCATCATAAATATCAATTGGTAAGACATTGAAATTCTGCCAATATTAGTGTTTTTTTAATTCTTTTTTTATTGGATATATTCTATATTTACATTTCATTTCCCTTTTTTTTGGTTCCCTGCCCCCCAAAGGTCCCACATGTCCTTTACCCTCCCCGTGTTCCCCCATCCACCCCTTCCCAATTCCCTGTTCTGGTATTCCCCTACACTGATGCTTTGAGCCTTTCCTGAACCAGGGTCCACTCCTTCCTTCTTGTTGGATATCATTTGGAATGTGGATTGTATCTTTGGTGTCCCAAGATTCTAGGCTAATATCCACTTATCAGTAAGTGCATACCATGGGTATTCTTGTAAGACTGTGTTACCTCACTTAGTATGATGTTCTCCAGCTCCATCCATTTCTCTAAGAATTTCGTGAATTCATTGTTTCTAACGGCTGAATAGTACTCCATTGTGTATATATACTACATTTTTTGTACCCATTCCTCTACTGAGGGACATCTGGGTTCTTTCCAGCTTCTGGCTATTTACTTCTTATAATCACTAATATCTTCATAGGTGTGACTCTTATGTTCTCATCTAAGATTATTTATCTACATGGTTCTGTGTCAAAATGGAGTAAATACATGAATTGAAGGAGTATGTTTCTACAATTGGACTTTGGGCTTGGGAAAAAATGGCTCCATTGGTAAAGTTTTGTCATATGGACATAAGGACCTGAGATTAGATGAGAAAAGAATGAAAATAGTCACTTTCTATTGATAATAGAAATGTCTATTGACTAAGTGTCAAAGCTCCCAATTTTGAAAACAAATACTATTGGTCATAAAGAAAGAGACAGAATCTATAGTAATAATAGTGGGTAAGATGGCTGTAACTTTATAAAAAATGCATACAATCCAGCAAGAAAACAACAAACATATCAGACATGGAAATGCACATGTCTGGGCATTCAAAAATCTGAGGCAGGGGGAATGATAAGTTTTAAAACTACACTGATGTATAAAACAAGATATTTACCCCTCAAAATAAAGTCTATAGAAATACCAGAGGTATGTTGAACCCTAAAACAAATGGAGTTAACAAACATTAAATTTTTGCCCAATCATTGTGAAATATACCCTTTTTCTAACACAGGACACATGCATACAGTCTGTATAATATTGCTTGTATGTATGTTTTCAGGACTGACCATTTGATAGTTTATAACCAGTGAATGTGTTCTTTCATGGGGAAGAAAACTTCTATTGTTCTTAGCATATCTTTGTAGATGATAGCATTAAAACTAGTTTTCTACATAATCACAGCTGTCAGTTAGAAAGTAACTAATCCAACCTCCCTTTGATCATGCATGGATGAGGAAAAGGATTTATGGACAATATAATTCCATTTTCAAACTATTCATGATAGAATGTTCCACATAGACAGATTTATGTACTTTTAGATAATTGGTTTAATGGAGAACAGTAAAAAACTAGTAGCTCTTTTACTACCCTAGGTGAATGTTAGATCCAAGAAGTCTCCTACTGCATCGTACTATAGGAGTTTACAGTGTATAGGTTCAGGTAGTCTATACTAATTTCTTGTTACAACAGATACTCTTGGAGCGAGAGTTGTATCAGTCCCATAAACATCACTGGGAAATAGAAAAGTTTAAATTCCATCACTTATATATATTAAATCACCTAAGCTTATTATTCTCTTACTGAACCAAACATTATGAACATAAATTGGCAGTGAGATTCAATGATCATGATTAATATAAAATAAAATTTCTCTGGCTGCATAGCTTATGTATTATAATGGCATATTTTCATTTATTTCAATTTTAGGATTATGTACACCTCACATGTCTTTTCAAAACAAGTCTTCCTGATTGCTGTATTATATTATTTCATAGATTAGTAAAAAACAGAACAAAGTCCTTGAATTCATTTCTCCATTAATATTACTTTATGATTATATTCAATTAATATTTTTAATTCTTCATGTACTTCTATATTAAAACTTGCCTTTAAGCCTCTTATTTAGCATTTGATTAATTTTGTGTTAATAATAGTAGAGACTAATCCCCTGTGCCCAATTATTCCTTCATCATTTTTAACTTTCTCATTGGCATTTTTATGTATTTAATGTTTGGAATGCATAAAGAACAATGGTCTTGGAAATGAAAAGATTGGATTTTTTGTACATAAAAGAAACACAGTTCTTTTGAATACAAATAAGATAATATGTAAGAGACACAGGCATTGTGCAGCCAAAGGTTATGATTTATCCCACAAAGTGTAAACTTGAAAGGACTAAGATTGAGAGAACATTTTCCAATACTAAGTTATCACTTTGTTCATGATCTTGAAAGGTAATATCCCAAGACAGTCATTAAAGTATGAGTTTCCATCTGTCTTCTCTTTTTAATGGTGGAGGGTCAGCTCCAGATTTTTAAATTGTTGACCTTTTCTATTCTGGAGCCAGACTTGAGATGGAGCATTCTATAGGATTTACTAGATATGATGTTTAATATTGATTTTTAACTTAACAGGATGTAGGGTCACCTAAGAGACAAGACTCAATAATCACATGTGAAAAATTGTCTTAATTAGACCACTCGAGATAGGAAGACCCTATTTAGGGAACTACCCTAAATCTGGGGTGTATTATACCCCGGGCTTAGGTTTAACATTGCATAAAGAGGAGGAAACTGCTAAGCATGGATAGCCCCACTCCATATTCTGCGCCTTGACATTTTGTATAATGTGGTCAGTTGCCTCAAGGTCCTGTCAACATGATGCCCCCACTGTGATAAACTATAACCTGGAACTGCCATCAAATGTGAATCAATCCTTCCTTAAGTTGGGTCTGTCAGAATTTTATCCTAATGACAAGGAAAAATAACTAAGACTCTAGGTATATTCAACTCTGCCTTCCAGGGTCTAAACACTTCCAGTAGGTCAATTTTATAACAATTTCTTAGTCTGTCAGCATATTTTCCAGGTTAAACCTGATTATCTAAGTGGGAATTGTGCCATATTTTGTTAATCTCCACATTTCAAAAGTACTTCAAATAATTTTCCCTTTAAATCAGTTGTTCAATGCTATTTAGTCTAAGATTGATTGGGGTCAACTACTTGGAAGGATAGGTAATTATCTTTCTTTTCGATTTGTAGAGTATGTTAGAAATTTTGCAAGAGTACAAAATTTGAGGCATACCTGGAGGTTTATAGGTGATTACCCTGCTTTCAGAAACAAGGCTGTTAAGGAAACAATGGAAGCAAGGCTAGAAATCAGGGCGAATAGCAATGGCCTTGAAATAGATACATCTACTAATAAATGGATTGGCAGAGTAGCCTTCTGGATCTGTCTGGACAGGGGCCAGTTATCTGTCCTTGTATCTGCAGAGATGGCAAGCTTAAACTCTTGTCATCTAAGCTATGGTGTCTCTTGGGAATATTCAGAAGTCAACACTGCTCCCTTTTAAAAAAATTTATGCTTTAACCTTGAAAGGAGGTTTGGTATTGGTCTGGAGATTTTCTGTAGGTCTCTACTCTTTTACACTTAGATCATCAATCACTTCTTCCTATGGCCCACCAACCAGAGAACCTGAAATTACATTTTCAATCTAATTTTTATGCTTAAAATTTAGGGTTTTAATGTGTGTCCTAAGGAATCATATTCTGTACAGTTAGGCCATAGGACTCTTTTAGAGTGAAAGAGTGCCTAACAATTACTATCTTCCTTGTTCCCATTCTAGAATGTCCCAACCTCCTTTCTGTTTTCCAGAACATTTAGTTATCTATATAAAATGTCTGCAGTTTTTCAGTTTTCTTTAAGAAAAAAAAGCCTAAACACTTAAGGGATTCTTTAAAAAAGTGGACTGATGTAGGAATTTTTAATTAATCTTAATATTATTTATGAGACAAGAAATCTTTATCTTTAACCTTTTTTTTCACAGTCATATCATTATTTCCCCTCCAAGTCTGCCCTTCCACAGATATTCATCCCATTCCTCCTCGTCCCTGTCTTCTACAGTATGTCTCCATCCCCCCACCACTCCACCACCCCACCCTGACAGGCCTCCTCACTCCCTGGGATCTCAAGTCTTTCAAGGTTTAGGCAAATGATTTCTCACTGAGGCTAGACCAGGCAGTCCTTTTCTGTATATGGAGACAAGAAATTTGGAGGATTGACAATTAAGAAAAATTAACCCAAAAATTGCTTCCAACATGTCATACATACTTCATGTATATAAACAATGAATGAATTCTGCATCTGTACCTTGTTTTATTCATAATTAGTAACTTTAGAACTTTATTTGGTATTTTTTTGTTTTAACTTAAAGGAGATACTAACAGCACTACTGTAGTAGAGTTTAAAACTCTTTTAAATTTGGTGTTAATTTCTTTTTAAAGATTATTTATTTATTTATTTATTTATTTATTTATTTTAGATAATGAGTACACTGTAGCTGTCCTCAGACACACCAGAAGAGGGCATCAGATCTCTTTACAGATGGTTGTGAGCCACCATGTGTTGCTGGGAATTGAACTCATGACCTCTGGACGAGCAGTCAGTGATCTTAAAATCTGAGCCATCTCTCCAGGCCGTTAATTTCTTAATATGATTTATTTTCTGTGTATAATTATACTTTTTCTAAGAAATGATTTTTAAGTTTATCAGTAACCAAATGGGTTTTCCAGAAAAATCATCATGGTGTATGTCAAAGCTTGCAAGGTAAGCCAAAATTCAGCCTTTACTTTTGTTGTACCCATGCTATGGTTTTGAGCTTTTTTTGTTTTTAGTAGAATTTACTGCACCCTTAGAGTGTCAGGTAGTACCCCTTCATTGTCTGAGCTCCCTATGAACTTGTAGATATAGAGCAAGGACTACATCTGAACCAGGCTCAAGTTTTCTTATCTGTTGATAATATATATTAAGAAATCTCTCTCATCAGACAGATAGATACCTTCTTAAACTCCGAGAATAAATCATTTTTATTAATCAGTTTTCTCTTTTAGACAAGGTAATATTCTGATGAGCCTGAGCCCCAGGCTTCTGCTGTAAAGCAGCAAGCTAATGGACCTGGAAAGAACTGGTTTCAACCAAGAAGGATGCCATGTCCACCCTCTGCTCCTTCCTTCCATCATCATTTTGCCTAGCTTTCTCCTGGTCAGCGTAAATTTATCTGTACAGGTATTAAATACAAATGAGCCCTGAACTCCAGATGTAACGAGGGATAACAATCTCACTACCCATTGAATCTAGCCCTGCCCTGTCCACTTTGAATCTTTAACAGACTCCATACGTTGCTTAACCTGCAAGGTTAGATGTGTGGGTAATTTCTCCCACCTTTGTATTCTTTGGTCAAAGTATAAACTTTCCTTCACTGTTCACTCAGCTCTAGGCTTGTTGACTGGTTCCATGATTCTGAGTGACAAAAAAAATACCTTGCTTTGGAGAAGAAAGAGTAGAAGTTTGCTATAAAATGAACCTTGCTTTAAATTTTTTGAGTGAATTAATAGAACTAAAAAGAAAATGCCACAACAGACAATTAACATTTATTTAAACTTGGCATTGGGTTTCTCATCAATTATACAAAATACCAGACAATTCAGCTCATTGCTTTACGTGTGTTCCTGCATGTCTGTTTAACCCTATGAATTTGGACAGAATAGTCTGCTATTGCAAACATATATGAAGGAGATCTTGACCTCAGCAAGAAAGGAAATATCAAGAGAGCAGAAAAGACTGGAAAGTAATTATGGCCTTCAAAGTTTCACAGTCAGTTACCTACTTCCATTAGGCTGACAACCTCCTGAATTTCCCACCACCTGCTACCAGTGAAGGACCACGAACTGAGCACATGAGCTTTAGGAAAAATGATTATAATCAAATATAATGAAGGAGAGTAAATAATACTTTCTAAAAGTCCGCACGTATTTGAAATGAACATAATTGTACTGTTTTATCAAGTGAGAAAAATAAGTAGTCCCTCTAAAGCAAAACATGTTATTATATACTTAAAAGGGAAGTGGAGTACACTGTAGCTGTCTTTAGACACACCAAAAGAGGGCGTTGGATATCATTACAGATGGTTAGAAAGAGCAATTCTCAAATTCATCTGGAATAACAAAAAACCCAGGATAGCTAATAACTATCATCAACAGTAAAAGAACTTCTGGGGTTATCAGTATCCCAGACCTCAAGCAATACTACAGAGCAGTAGTGTTAAAAACTGCATGGTATTGGTACAGTGACAGGTAGGTGGATCAGTGGAATAGAATTGAAGACCCAGTATTGAACCCACACATCTATGGCCAATTGATCTTCAACAAAGGAGCTGAAAACATCCAGTGGAAAAACGATAGCCTTTTCAACAAATGGTGCTGGCTCAACTGGAGGTCAACATGCAGAAGAAAGAATTGGTCCACTTTTATCTCCTTGTACCATGCTCAACTCCAAGTGGACCAAGAACCTCCACATAAAACCAGACATTCTAAAATTAATAAAAAAGAAACTGGGGAAGACCCTTGAGGACATTGGCTCAGGGGGAACGTTCCTGAACAGAACACCAATTGCTTATGCTCTAAGAACAAGAATAGACAAATGGGACCTCATAAAATTACAAAGTTTCTGTAAGGCAAAAGACAATGTCAGAAGGACAAATTGGCAACCAACAAATTGGGAAAAGATCTTCACCAACCCTACATCTGACAGAGGGCTATACAAAGAACTTTGTATAAAATGTATACAAAGAACTCAAGAAGTTAGACCCCAGAAAACCAAATAAACCTATCAAAAATGGGGTACAGAACTAACAAAGACTTTTCACCTGAAGAAATTTGGATGGCTGAGAAACACCTTAAAAATGTTCAACATCATTAGTCATTAGAGAAATGCAAATCAAAACAACACCAGTCAGAATGGCTAAGATTAAAAACTCAGGAAACAGCAGGTGTTGGCGAGCATGTAGAGAAAGAGGAACACTCCTCCATTGCTGATGGGACTGCAAGCTAGTACAACCACTCTGGAAATCAGTCTGGCAGTTCCTCAGAAACTGGACACGATAGTTCCAGAGGACCCAGCCATAACACTCATGGGAATATACCCAGAAGATTTCCCAGCATGCAATAGGGATACATGCTCCACTATGTTTATAGTAGCCTTATTTATAATAGCCAGAAGCTGGAAAGAACTCAGATGTCCCTCAACGAAAGCATGGATATAAAAAATGTGGTATATATACACAATGGAGTACTATTCAGCCATTAGAAACAATGAATTCATGAAATTCTTAGAGAAATGGATGGAGCTGGAGAACATCATACTAAGTGAGGTAACCCAGTCTCAAAAGAATACATATGGTATGCAGTCACTGATAAGTGGATATTAGCCTAGAATCTTGGGACACCAAAGACACAATCCACATACCAAATGATATCCGACAAGAAGGAAGGAGTAGACCCTGGTTCTGGAAATGCTCAAAGCATCAGTGTAGGGGAATAACAGTACAGGGAAGTGGGAAGGGGTGGATGGGGGAGCACGGGGAGGGTAAAGGGGATGTGGGAACTTTGGGGGGGCAGGAAACCAGAAAAAGAGAAACGAAATGTAAATATAGTATATATCCAATAAAAGAAAACAAAAAAAAAGGGAAGTAGAGGGCAGGAGAGATGGCTGAGCAGTGAAGAGCACTTGCTCATCTTATAGGACTGCAATTTGGTTGCTAGTAATTGAGTTCAGTTTCCAGCAACCACACTGGGCATCACAGCTGTCTGTGTCTCCAGTTCTATGACAATCTGACATCTCTACCCTCATTGGCTCCTGCACTAACAAGCTCCTACCCACACTGACTTACCACAAGCTAGAGTTATCTGTGAAGATCTCTCTCTCTCTCTCTCTCTCTCTCTCTCTCTCTCTCTCTCTCTCTCTCACACACACACACACACACACACACACACACACACACACACACAAACACACACACACAAACACACATACACACACACACATACACACACACAATCTAAAAATGCCTCCATAGGCAACCCTATATGGGAGGCCCATCTATTGTAGATGGAGCCACCTCTGAGCAAGTGTTCCTGGGGTATAGAAAACAGATTGAATCTGCTGTGGGGAAAGAGCAAGTAATCAATTTCCTTCACTGGTTTCTGTGTTGGTCTTGCCTTTAGTTCCTGCCCTGGCTTCACTTCAAGAAGGACTGTGTTGGGAGTATATGCGCTTAAATAAACCCTTTCCTCCCTAAGTTATTTTGGTTGTGGTATTTTACCACAGCAATAGAAAAACTATCTAAAATATATAAATACACGCACACATAACTAAAAATAAAAATATGTAGAAACAGAGTAAGCAATAGTACTAGTTACTACACAGGAAATCAAAGTTTATATGAACATATACTGGTTGTAATAATATTTAAGATATTGCTTAAATGATCTTTTATCTCATTTGTATGCAAAATGGCTCTTCTAAAATATAAAAATTTGACATGCATGATACATATAATAATTTAACATACTAGACAACAAATATAAAATAAAACGTCCTGATCAAATACTGATGTAAGCATAGCAATTGTGTGTGAGAAGCAAAATTGACTGTTAAATCACCTTTTGTAAATAATTTGTGATATAAAAATGTATATCTTTAACATATTTTAATTTATGAAAATTATCTCTTCAGTGTCATGGACAATAAAACTAAAACTACATACATAAGTCAGGAAAGTGGCATTGTAAAATCCAGAAGACCAGACCTTCTTAGAGGAAGTTCTTCCATCCAAATGAAACAAAAAAGTAGAAACTAAATTTAAGAATTTTTAAAACTTAGAGATTAAAGGTTGCTAAAACCCCTTTATAAATTTAGTTCTAACTTTCTATGATTCAAGGGTTATAATTTACATTAAAAGATGGAATACTCATAAAATATAGTGAATAAAATATAGTGTAAACATTTTAGAATAGTTTGAACAATTTAGAAGACCCACTACTATGGCGTAGCTATGCATGTACATCATACTGATTGTATTCTTTTCTTAAATGATCAAGTTTTCTTATTTAGACCTCGCTTCTTGGTAGATTAACTAGACATTTGATAGAGAAAAAAGTAAGAATTTATAAAATGATGACAATACAATATCTAAGATAATGCTATTTTAGTACCAAGTAAAGAAATTCAAGCTGGGAAAGAATATGTTTTTTTCCTTATTATTTTGAAAGACAAAGAGGACCTTGTCTAAGTGATTAAATCCTGGGACCAAATTCTGAGGAGACTTTTCTCAACATACAATGTACACATTATATCTGTGATGGCAAATCCCCATTCTCTTCTTCCTGGCACCCATAGCAACATAGCTATGGTTTTAACTATAAGGATGGTTCAAGACAGATTTAAGCAGACAATAAAGAAGTGTCCCAATATAAGGGCTATTATTCCATGGGCCCAGAATAAAATAAAAATTAAAAAATGGCAATTAAAAGTTAGTAATCATCATAAGACGATACCAGCAAACATTAAACTGGGTCAGTGCCTTTCTGGGCGTTTAAGTGACCTTGCAGTTACAGGCCCATAAAGTTCTGCTCCATTATACAGTTTGATGTTCATTGACATCAGCTCCAACCTGCATATTAGGAAATACAAATATTTTATTCCACTGGAGATTTCTAAATTTCTTCCTTCTGTACACCATTTTTCTTTCAAGTTACAAAAAAATGCACCCCATCTTCCTCTTTGGCTTCTCAGTCTGAGGAAAGCCTAGTGACAACTTTAACATAATACAGACTAAATTGAATTTCTGAGATCCTCCCCACTAAAAGCCCCCCCAAAAAAGGAGTGAAAGCTAATCTATTTGTAGTTTTTCATCTCAGTAGACATCAACTCAGATTCCCTAATTACATAAAGCAAAGCTTGCAGTCCATTTCTCTAGAAAGTTATATCCAGACTAACGGAATTTCAAGCACCTTAATCTACCACCAATATCCACTTATGATCACTAGCTCCTGCTTTCCTCTATTATTACCAATTATAAGGATAATTGTAGCATTTTCTAGCATTCTCCCACCTTATTGCATGCCTATAGTCATCAATTGTTGCTAATGCAAAAGTTTTAACAAAACTCAGAGCATGGATTTCTCTACTGGCATGGTTTATTAGTCCCAATTTTAAACAGAAGAAGCGACCAAATCCTTATGATGATACAAAGGTGTAATTTTTTCTTGTTTCTTCCAAGTGAGTTCATTTTGTGTTATCTAAGTACTCTGGGGATTGGGGCTTCTTTAGCACATAGTTGACCTACCCCTACTGACTGACTCTCCAACTCCCAGCAGTTAGCAAAGGAAAATAGCATCCACTTGGTGGAATTCCATGCCACATTCCCCTCTGTGGCAGGACTCTGTCTGATTGTGCCTTCACGAGATTTGTGTCTGCTTTTACAATCACTGTGAGTTCTTACATGTAACCACCTTGTTCTGTCCAGAAAACAATCTTCCGTGAATTCCTCCTCTCTCTTGGGCTCTAAAAATCTTTGAGACTCACTCTTTCTTGAAGTTTGGAAAAGAGTGTTTTATAGGTGTCCATTGAGGGCTAAGATGGCCACATTCTCCTATTTTCATAACATGTAAAAGTAGCAAGTTTTAAAAGGTATATTTTGTCCACTGATGTCCCAAACATTTTAGAATCAACCGCAATAGAACACGAAGTGCATTCAGTGTTGCACATAATGATACAAATTCATAAATATTTTCCATAACAATTATACCAAGGATCATTTTACTATGAGTATATTTTAACTTTGGCATATTTAAAAAATAATCCCTTAACTAATATGAAAATGGCTTATAAATTTAGCTTTCATATTTATCACGTCTGTGGATTTCTAGAGTCCTGAGAGTTTTTCATACTATTCATTTTCTAGAAACATTACAGAATGTTTATCCATAGACTACTTATTATAAGGAAATAATTATTTTCAAAACAATAAAAAGAACTTCTTCTGAAAGAGAACATTGTGAAAGAACAACATTTAATTATACAGTAAGCAGTCTAGCACAGGGCTTCATCCTAGCTATGTCTGCCATAACTGTGATTAATGATTAATAAACAAGAGGATATTGTATGGAGTGTATTGACTTTCATTATGGGATTACATTTGAAAATGTGGGAGGTAAATCAATTCTAATTTTATCAAATAATTTCAACAACAAAGTATATTAATTTTATGTTTGAAGTTTGTATTATTAATTTGCATTCTCAGTAAAACTACTATTCTTTTGACATACAGTATTCTCAGCGTAAATAGTTTTGATATGAATTAATAAATCAATTGAGTGTTAAAAGAAACTTGGCAAAAATAAAACTTTAAAAACTTTTCTATGTTCAAATATACTTGGCAAACGTGGAGAAGTATTTTGAAGATTAATAAAATTCACCAGAGTAATTTTTAAACAATATCCAACTTCAACTGGGTGTTTCTTCTTCTTTTTTTATTAGATATTTTCTTTATTTACATTTCAAATGTTATCCTTTTTCCTCATTTCCCCTCCAAAAACCCCTTATCCCATTTCTCCTCCCCATGATCACTAACCCACCCACTCCCACTTCCCTGTCCTGGCATTCCCCAACACTAAGGCAAGGAGCCTTCACAGGCCCAAGGGCTTCTCCTCTCACTGATGCCTGACAAAGCAGTCCTCTGCTGCACTTTTGCCTGGAGCCATGGGTGTTTCCATGTGTACTCTTTGGTTGGTAATTAAGACCCTGGGTGAGGTAAACCAATCACAAAAGCACACACATTGTATGCAGTCACTGATAAGTGAATATTAGCCCAGAAGCTTGGAATACCCAAGATACAATTCACAAAACAAACAAAGCTCAAGAAGAAGGAAGAACAAAATACAGATACTCTGGTCCTTCTTAGAAGTGAGAACAAAGTACACATGGGAGAAGATACAGAGACAAAGTGTGGAGCAGAAAGTGAAATAAAGGCCATCCAGAGACTGCCCCACCTGAGGATCCATTCCATATACCGTTACTAAATGCAGACACTATTGTAGATGCCAGCAAATGCTTGCTGACAGATGCCTGATATAGCTGTCTCCTGAGAGGCCCTGACAGTGCCTGAAGAATACAGAGGCAGAAGCTCACAGCCAACCATTGGGCTGAGTGTAAGGTTTCCTTCATTATTATTATTATTATTATTATTATTATTATTATTATTAATTTTCTATATTCTTTGTTTACATTCCAAATGCTTTCCCCTTTCCCTGTTCCCCCCTCACTATATGGTTTCTAATGGAGGAGCTAGAGAACGGACTGAAGGAGCTGA
This sequence comes from Apodemus agrarius, assembly GCA_964023405.1. Lineage (NCBI taxonomy): Eukaryota > Metazoa > Chordata > Mammalia > Rodentia > Muridae > Apodemus > Apodemus agrarius. Next base: position 45,735,338 of record OZ030023.1, read on the forward strand.
AGGGGTTTGCAGCCCCATAGGAGGAACAACAATATGAAACCAACTTGATGTTTTAAAAAAGAGCAAATACAAACAGAAAATTATAGTCTGAAAAAATGATATAAAGTTTCTCCAAAGATACTATTAGAGTTAGTAAGCACAAAAATGATTACAGAGATCTATATTGAACATTCATTGGTTTTGATTAAAAGCAATAAGGTTTTGTTGGCATACTGCAAAATACTACGTAGTAAGAGACAAAAGGCACAGGTTAGGGCAGAACACATTGGCCATCACATACTATACTCAAAGGACAAAACCATGGTAAGGATATGGCAAAATGAAGCAAAGGATAGTGCTCTGAATCTTTAAACTGAACTGTTTTACAATTTATCCAAGTAGAGACTTAATAAAAAACTGTGACTCGGATATCTGAGCCAGGGATTTTCACATGGAAGAAGAGTGATCCGATGTGGGGTTATATCTGGATGTAATGTTTTATCCTTTTTAAAGAGCTTTCCATGAATTCTGTAATATTAGAGAATACAAGAAGGAGTCCTAGTGATTATGAGGCCAAAGCCTAATGCTAAGGTTTCGTGTTTTGTGCCACTGACTTAACCCAGCAGGACAATTTTATTGTGAAAAATACATTTCCCTAGGGTAGGCTGATTGCAACCATATAGTCTGAGGTCTCTTGGCAAGAGAATTGAGATCCTTCATTCTGATTTTCAAGGGTTCCTGGGACAAGTGGACATGCATTGAGTGCTCCTTTCTTTCAGAGGTGTGATGGATGGAGGCAAGAATAGAAAATGTATATGATATACATTGTGTTGTCAAGAATTTTACCATCAAAGTGCATTATATAACATCTGCAAAAAAACATGTGGGGATAAATCTCTGTTCTCATCTGCCTTACCCTGTGCCTAGAATCTATGTAACGGTGACTTTTATTAATAGATACTAATAAACATATGTGTATATATCTATACATATGTGTATATATGTATATGTCAGTATAAACATATGCATACAGATATGCATCAAAACACATGCATACATCTACATATGCACACAGGCATGCTTGCATACACACAGATATACTTTATTACATGGGCCATTCCTGTGGTTCTACAAGTGTAGCTAAGGCAAATTTATGGTTCAGAACAAGGTGTACAGTACTTTTATTAATAGATTTTGAGTCTCAAAAGGATTCTTATGTTCATATATTTTGTCCATTTTGTTTTACTTTGTCATTTTCATTTAGAAAAATCTAGAGCCTTCAAGTAAAATAAAGTAGGAAGTTTGTTTCATTTTGTTCTTCCATCCTTGAGCATGGAACAGAATTCTCTGGAGGAATCAGGGTTCAAGGTGCCACCAATATTGGCCAAACAAGGCTATCAAACTTGCTTAGGCACTTATATGATCTAGTCTCCAGAAACATTGGACAAAAATTTAAGTTTTATAAATTATCTAGTTTTATATATTCTTTTATTTCAGCACAAACAAACTATGTCACTAGGTATTCATATTATTCTTCTGGAGAAAAATAAGCCAATAAATGTAGAAATTAACTCTTCTCTTCTCTAAATATTAAATATATTTGACGTGCTGTTGCCCCCACACCAGATATTAGAAGACATACTAAAGTAAAATCCACAATCTACTGGAGAAAAAATTTCAAAATATAGTTTTTAAGTCTTGAAAACTTACTATGAATAATTTTTTCCTCAGAAGCATTCTGTGCAGGTATGCTGGCTCTTTCCTCTATAACTCCTACAGATGTAAAATATACTAACCACCTATTTATTGCAAATTTCATATCACTAAGCTGCTGCAGATTAATTTGAAACAATAAACAGTTTCTATTTTTCACTTGTGAGGATAGGTTATAATGGTGGCATGCATTTTCAAGGTTTATTTGCATTAACAGCACTTATCTATATTGTACAAGATAAAACTGAAGATGGTATGTCTGTAAGTAGTCATAATTTAAATCAATGTAATGTTTTATTATAATCTTGGGATATAATGTTTAGAACTGGAAGTATCATAAAAGGTTCCGGATTAGTCCCAAATCTAGTATTTAAAAATAATCCAACTAAGAACTACTTTGTGTGTGTGTGTGTGTGTGTGTGTGAGTGTGTGTGTGTGCGTGTGTGTGTGTGTTGTGTGTGTGTGAGAGAGAGAGAGAGAGAGAGAGAGAGAGAAAGAGAGAGACAGAGAGAGAGACAGAGAGAGAGAGAGAGAGAGAGAGAGAGAGACACAGAGAGAGAGAGACAGAGAGAGAGAGAGAGAGAGAGAGAGAGAGAGAGAGAGAGAGAGAGAGAGAGGCTTTCAGTATGGGTGTGTATGTCTATATGTATGTATGTATGTATGTATGCATCTATGTATGTATGAATGTATTATATTTCTTTGCATGAATACACATGTGCCTGCAGGTGTCCCTGTTGTTGGAAGAGGGCATTCAAACCTTTGTAACAGGAATTACGATTATTTGTGAGTAACTCAATGTGAATTCTGGGCTCTAAGCTCTCATCATGGGAGAGAAAGAAATACAGTAAATGTTCTTAGTAGCTGAGCTGTCTCTACAGCTTCTGACTTATAGCTTTTTGGCATAAAAGAAAGCATAACCCTTAATACATTCTTAAATGTGCAAGAGTCCTTCATATGTCCTAATGTAAATTGTAGATGCAGTTTAGCTAAAGCCCATATTTTATTGAAAATATAAAATGCATCATAGAATTTTTTAAATGCTATTTCTGTGCACAACAGTTAATGTATTGACTCATATTGTCCATGTGAAGTCCAGGACTAAATTTCTTTATAGTTCTTATAGGTTTCATATAAACCAATGTCACAAGTTCTCAGACATAGTTTATTATTTCAGAAATTTTAGTCTAGCATAGTAAATGTCCAATAAATTTTCTTTTATTCAGATTAAGGAAAAGACCCAAAATATGTTTGACAATGGAGAAAACTTTTATATTAAATGTGCATATGCATCTTACAATGTTCTAAATTCAAGTTGACCTCATGAAACTTGATGTTTTCAGGGATCAAGTATTTTGCAAAATAAAACTTCATGAAATGTTAAGCTTTAAAAATAAACACGGAGGCTGGAGATGGCTTATAAGTTCAGAGGAGTGCCTATTGCTCTTCCAAAGGAAATGTGTGGATCATAGCACACAGGCTGAGCAGTTCATAACATCCTGTAACTTCAGCTTCAGGGGTTCTGACAGTCTCATGTCTGACAGTCTTATTAGATCTCCACAGGCACTGGCATACACTTTGCACATTCACACATTAATAGACATATAAATTTAAATATATTTTAAAGTAAACCAATCATGAAATATTTTAAAGGATAACACATCTCAGAGTCAACCAATAAGCCACAGTGTATTAAAACATAAAAACAATGTATGTAGAGTTTGAATAGAATAACAGCTAGGGCTGTCTAGTTATAACATAACTAGCTAATATCACTGGGACCCATGACTTACAAAATATTCAGAATGTGAACCTAATCCAGGTCTATTGATTCAGAATATTCATTTTAATAAGATCTCTAGATAGGGATAAAACTAATAGAAAGGCTTAAGAAATTGTTCAAAGACTCCAAAATATTTTATTAAAAATATGTTCAGTGAACAATGGCAGACTACTGTACTGGGACCTTATGATAAGTACGAACTTGAAGAATGGCCAAAGTTATGACCTTGAGATAAAATGACAAGGAATCAATTTGCTATGTCTAACAAGAAAGCTCTAACAAAGGAGCAAACTGCTCTAAGATTTCAGAGACATGCCATGGCAAGTTCGAGCTGTTGGAGATACTGTGCACAGAGAAGATACAACCACATTAATAATATTTTCATCCTAAGAGTTGTCAGAATTAATCTACACACCTAAGGCATGATAATTAGTTATGATTCAACACAATCAAAGCTGCAATGTAGAAGAGATCTAGTCAAAACATCAAAGCTTGCTACAGCAGTGCACTAATACACCATGGTATGCACTCACTGATAAGTGGATATTAGCCTAGAATCTTGAAACACCAAAGACACAATCCACATACCAAATGATGTCCGAGAAGAAGGGAGGAGTGGACACTGGTTCTGGAAAGGCTCAATGCATCAGTGTAGGGGAATACCAGAACAGGGAAGTGGGAAGGGGTGGATGGGGGAACAGGGGGGATGGAAAAGGGCATTTGGGACCTTTGGGGGGTGGGGAACCAGAAAAAGGGAAACAAAATGTAAATAAAGAATATATCCAATAAAAAAGGACAGGGTACATATGTACAAATTTCTCTTACGTGTTAGGAAATATACTAGATTTAGTGATTAGACCTCAACTAATTTCACAAATACAACAATCAATTCAGTCATTAAACTACATAATGGTCAGTTCCAGCTGCAATAGAAGACGATTTTGGCTTTTCCAGAGAATCCATAGAAGTGTCCCAGCTCAGTATTCTTTCTATGCTGTGGCCCTGCATTGTCTATGGCCATATTAATGCTTTCAAAGAGTGTAGTATGTTTATACACAATGCAGAATGCGGTTGTTTTGGGAAGCTGAGGCTATCATTGGAAATGGTGAGAACAATTTTGAGTTCTTGAAATGGTAAGGACCAGGAGGAATTTCTCCATGACCATGAGCAATTTATTTATAAGTAATTTTTTTAAAACTTTTATTGCTTATAGTACACTTTTAAAGCAAATTTAGTGTTTGAGTGACTCCTTCCCTCAATTAATATTAGAGTCGCTATCTAACCACTAACTGTTCTTAAATTTATGATCACATGGGTTTGAGGGTATTGCCTAAGGCATGTCCTTCTGAATCCAGAACTCAGTGTCTACACAGATAGTTCAGTGGGTAAGGGCACCATGTCTCTAGTAAAATTGTGTCAATTTTCTAAACTTAAAAGTGCCAACGGTTACTAAAATAATAATAAGAGTGAAATATAATCAGGAAATTTCATATGCAATACTGACTGCTATTCTACAATCACAAAAAGTTTTTAACTAATTACTATCCAAAAATAAAAAACAAAAACAAAACCCAAGAGCTTACAGGGACTCTTGTTTATATGAGTAGAATTTATTCCAAAGAAAGAAACCATATGTATATTTGGGGGTTGGAGTTTGACCTGCTTTTCATTAATTAGAAAAGGTCATTTAGAGAGAGAAAAATGCTGAGGTCATCAAATCCTGCTCTGAACACTGGCTTTTACTTTACTGTGTTTGCAATAGCAAAAATTATCATCTGTGATGCAGTCATCATTGCAGAAGCAAATTGAATTGTTAGGATTTGGGAAAAGAATCCTACCTCAGAAAGCAGCTTTTAAGAGACAGTACATTATTTATTTATTTATTTTTACCCCTGGCTTCTAAAGCAGCAAAGATCCTGCTGAGGAAGAGCTCAGATGAGAGCTATCACATCCGGATGATGCCAGTGCTGAAAGCCAGAGGAGAGCAGCCAAAAATGCTGAATTTTAATAAAATTCCAGATGTATCTGGATTCCTATAATGGAACATTTTTTTTCATAGCACCAGTAAAATATTAGTTTTCACACTGTTGAACCATTTGGAAAATTAAATCTTATTTAAAGAGCAATGAACTTTGGATAAACTATGTCCAATGCAAATTTTAGAAGGGCATTTGTGGTTTTGTTCATTGTAAACCCTTTTCATGATATGATAAGTAAACACTAATATACCTACAGAATATCAATGAGAAATCATACATAAATCTGTCTACATTATTCTTTTAAAGGAAAGAGAAAAATGTTAGGTTCATGGGGATACATAAAGACTTTTCTCTCTATACTTGTCAATGAAGATAAGTTAAAAATCTATTTGGGGATGGATTTCTGCTACAGTTAAAAAAAACTTTCCCCTTGGCTCAAAAGCAACTTTTACTAAATATTTAGATAACTCCATACATTTAAAATATATTAATAATGAACCAAATTATAGTTAAGTAGATTTGGCTAACAAAATTGTGTACAAAAGAACATCAGGAGTAACCTTAGATGGTGTTTTTCGGAGATAGCATAAAGGTTCAGTGGATAAATTGCTAGTTATTCAATAATAAATATCTGAGATTGGATTTTCAGAATAAAAGAAGAATGGTCAGAGAAGCAAGTTTCAGTAACCCTAATGCTGACAAGCACAATCTAGTGCTCACCCAAACTAGCTTAAACAGTAAATGCAATTTCACTTAGATATCATATGCCAAACCAAAAAGGTAAATATATACATACATATATATATATATATATATATACATACATACATATGTATATATATATATATATATATATATATATATATATAGATAGAGAGAGAGAGAGAGAGAGAGAGAGAGCGAGAGGGGGGGGAGAGAGAGAGAGATTCTTGAAGTCACCTTTTACCAGCCCCAGACCAGTATTTACACGTTTGTGAAATAAACACACACGCACGCATGCACATGCACACACACACACACACACACACACACACACACACACACTTCTTCAAACAAGGATGAAGGAATCATGTGCCCCTCAGTGACTGACAAAAGATTACCAGGCTCAGAGAGCTATTGTCTTAAGGATTCATTCCGAAGTAAAACATTCCACCATAGAAAGAAGCTAACTGAGATTCAGAAAATAAACAATTCTCAATTCTCAAGAATTCCCCAAGATTTACCTGATTATAAGGTTTATTTTCCTTCCATTTGGTTGTATAAGTCATAAGGATTGCAGATAAGGATCTTTAACTTGTCATACTGCTTTCAAGACAGGCAGAGAACTCAATGGCACCATTTTTCTGACTCATCACCAAACTGCTGTGAACTTTGTGGTAATGCAACTGCCTTTGAGTCACCCAAGCCCACATAAGTTACCTCTCACTGAGACTCATGTCAATAATACTAATAAGCCCCTTGGTTTGCTGGATTGGATGTTAGTAGAATCATTACCTTGTATGCGTTCAGGTCCTTATCTAGGGATAAATAGATATTTGTGTTACATCTCTTCAGGAAAATCTGCACACCACAGAACCTCAGAAGGTTTCCAAGACCTAGAATATTCATAAAGGTAAAGAATAACAAGGCTACTTATTAAGTTGATTTAAGCAGTAAACAGATGCTGGGACACATGGAGATACTGGTATATGCGTCTGCCTGTAAACAACACAGAGACCTTGAAGGATATTTGTGAATCATTATCCATACAATGTGAGAGTTTCTATAACAGAATTTGCCTTAGAATCTGCTCTTATACATAACTGCTCACATTCCTCAGTCATCCTTCTGTAAGTAGCAATAATAACTCCAATAAATTCATTAGGTCCTGAGGGTAGAAGGGGTGAAACATTTCTTGTGTCACTGGCAAATAGATATTTATTCCTTTGTTCCACATGAAAGTTACTCAATGTACATATTATGAACTATGTTCTTCAGTGAAAGAAACTGAATTTTTAACATTATGTGATTACATAGGCAGAGTTAAATTAGCAGTACATCTACATGCTAAGGAACAGGAAAGATAGCCAGTAGGGTGTTCAAAACCTGAAATGATTCTAAAAATGACCAAAATCACTCAGTTGGCATGCTAATTTTAGACTTCTGGCAATAATGAACACTGAAAGACTACATTTTTTTAAGAATTGTTTGAGCAATTCATTTTGTGCTCATATGTTATTTAAGACATGGAAATTACATATCCTAAATCATAACCACACTAACAATATCTCGAACATAGGGGAGTCTGTAATTCCAGGGACTTACCAGTAGGCAAAACTGTCAACATAGTATAATTTATTCTGACCATGCCTGTGGGTTTCCTTTGCTGTTGTTGTTGTTGTTACTACTACTACTACTACTACTACTACTACTACTATTATTATTATTATTACAGTTTTCAAGTGTGTTATCTGAGCATGTATTCTCTAAATGTAGTGTGTTTATACATTCCTGCCTTATCATGTCAGAGATCTCAGAGAAAAATATATATCCTCAAATTTTAATGGACAAATTGATGCATAGAACCCAAGTTGTACTAATAATAAAGCACAACTTTAAATACCTTTGAAAAGATAATATAACTTAAATTTCCTTTTTCAACCTTACATTTCCACAACTGTCTACATACTCTTTTATTAGTGATTACAATAATGTCCTCACCTGTAAAACAGTAGAGTAAAAGCAGACTGATTATTTATTACTAATTTCTCTTCTGGAGTTTGAAAGCTCTATTTGTAGTCCTAAATTAGAATCACTTTACTAGGTTTTTGTTGTTGCTTTGTTTTTGTTTATTTACTCGAAACTTTTAGAATGATCTTCTGCAGCAGCTGCATCCTACTAATCAAACTTTTACAGGATGTGCCAACATTCAGCCTGTGATCTAGATGTGAGTTGTCGCTGCTACTCTGTTTATTATTTATTTAATCTTTCCTCAAGGACGCTATTTCCCAATTCTCTAAAGCTAGTTATTGGGCATCCCATCCATCTGTCTTTCTCTGGTGGTTTTCTGCATGCAGTGCTTTAGTGCCATTTTGCAGCGTATGACAGCTCCCGGGAGCCTTGTAATCTGCTCAATAAAACTGTCTTCCTTATGTCCCGCCCCGGTGCCTCCCGTATCACTACATGCTCCACTGGCCTGAAGCTCAGTGGTGTATTGCAGCTCTCCCAGCCCATGCTAATGGACAGAAGCCCCCTTGTAATTATAACAGGCACACACAAATATTATCCTGATTAATAAGATATGGTTTGAAAAAGTAATACAATTGGATAGATCAATTTTCAAAAATATTTATTTTTAATGACCTTTTAAGTTACATAAAAATATTAAGAGAATAAAATCAACTTAATTCCAAGAAGAGGGCTTGATAGATGTGCTGGCAATGTTCTAAATCCAAAAATATTTCTTCTCTGACTTAATATCAAATCAAGAAAACAATTTTCAATGACAATAGTTGGTAAGCCAAGAAACTCAATAATCGCATCTCTGGTAAGAGGTACAGTTTACAAAGAATAGAAAGAATTGTTATTTTATGTGTTGCTATAAAGGAAAAATAACAGGAAATCTTTTTCTTGAGAACAATGAAAATAAAGAGGGGTGCATATGTAATGTGAAATGGCAAATATTTAAGATGTTACTTCTAAGTGACAAGGACTGAGATGTGAGACACTTGTGCCAGCTCCCTGTTGGTTGTGGATAAACAGATAACCTACTGTGCTTAAGAGAGTTTGGTCATCTATGTAACATATGGTACAAAATATTTTAAATGCTTTTTCTTGTTCTCGTTATTTATCTTCATGATAGTGTTTAAAGTGAGGTCCTTGAATTTTTTGTTTTCTGGAATGTCACAATAGAAGATAGAATGATATAGTTAAAAAAAATAAAATAAAATGGCATGTAGTACTACTTTGTCCCTTAATATGAGAATCTTTATGGCTTGTTTACATCAAGTGCTGATAACATATTAGGAAGTCTCTTCTTTCAACCAATAAAAGATATTTAACCATTTGAGCTAAGTAAAGTATTACTTATTGTTTCAACACTTCCCCCTTCCTTGTGATAGGATTTTACAGCTGTGTCCTTTAGAAAACACCTTAGAGTATTTTCCAATGGAAATAGATGCTTCATTTTTCTATCATGATTATAAGTTTTTCTTAGCAATTTGTTTTGACCAATGAGGGAAAGCAGATCTAACCTGGGCCAGTGGCCTTCAATGTGCCTACACAGTTTTGTCTGCCCTCTGGAAGGTTTTGTCTGCTCCCAATAGAAAAGTACAGCTTAGGCAGTCATTAGTTCCAAAGTGAGGCAATGAGGAAAGTACCCTGGCCTGACCTGCATTCTAAAGTAAAAGCTACACCATCTGACCTGTGGACCTGTGAAGGAGACATATTTCACAATGTAAGACTCTGATATATTGGAAATGTTTGTTTCACACCATTGCTGAATCAGATATATAACTAGTACATTAATCTCGACACAATTGTTCACCTAGGCAATGGTATTAAGATAAATATATAGACTGAATCTAGACTTGGAAAGATGGGTGCATCTTTTCTGTAAGCCTGAGTTTACACATACCTTATTCTCAATGATAAACACAAAGGTTAAGATTAGTAAATCGTTTCCTGCCATTGTAACTGGATATCTACTTTACTGCCATGCACAGATGTTACTGTAGACATATCTGTAGAACCTTTCCTTGATTTATATAGGATGGTTTAGCACATTGTAAGTGTTGCCACCCCTGGTCATGTAAGCCTGTACAATATTATAAATCAGGCTGGACAAACCAAGGGGAAAAGAGGGTGGACAGCATTCCTTTACAGACTGTGTGTCAATTCTTGTTTTCAGGTTCCTGTCTTCAGTTTCTGCCATAGCTTTCATCAAAGTTGAATTAAGAAGTGTGAGCCTAAGGAAATAAAAAAAAAGAAGTGTAAGCCAAATAACCCATTTACTCTCTGTTATGGTTTGTATATGTTTGGCCCAGGGAGTGGCACTATTAGAAGGTGTGGCTCCACTAGAGTAGGTTTGCCTTGTTGGAGTAGGTATGTCGCTGTGGTTGTGGGCTTTAAGATCTTACTGCTAGTTGCCTAGGAGCTAGTATTCTGCTGGCAGCCTTCAGGTGAAGATATAGATCTCTCACTCCTCCTGTACCATGCCCCCCTGGATGCTGCCATGTTCCTGCCTTGATGATAATAGACTGGACCTCTGAACCTCCAAACCAGTTAAATGTTGTCCTATAAAAGTTGCCTTTATCATGGCATCTGCTCACAGCAGCAAAACTCTAAGACTCTCTCTAAGAGGATTTCAGTATTTTGTCATAGGAATAGATGCAAACTACTATACCCTTCCAGCAGCTACTGACCACATGTAGCTCCTCATCTATGAGTAGGGCCCTGTGCATCCCCAGCCCCAGTCAGCTGTATTACCACTATGCCAACCTTGTTTGGCTCTGTATTGTTAATATTTCATGATGTTCCATGTCACATCTAGGTGATAAGTACACTGGTCCTTTAGATTTTATCATCTTTCTCCACACTCTTCTATGATTGTCTAGGATCTTTAGGTGTAAGGGTTGGATTTCAGGTGGATTCATATGGATTGAACATCCATTGTCAGTCACATCCTCTGCATTTTGATCACTTGTGGATCTCTGTAATGATCTCCAGCTTCTGTTAAAAGAAGCATCTTTGATGAGAACTAGAAACTACACTTTTATTTGGCATATGGCTAAGTCTGGAAAGTTCTCCGACTGAGTTACTTGAGACTGCTGCAAGGTTGAAATGTTATAGACATAGAAACTATAACCAATGCAAGTTCATTTTAAACCTACAAAGCTATATCTTAATAAACATTTTTTGAAATAATACATATTTGATGTTTTATGAACCATGTTTTCTATTCCAACTACATAGATGATCATAATACCTAAAAGACCCAAACCAAATTCTAAAATTATGTTACAAAATCTATTAATGTAAAATAGGCATTTTTAGTATGTAAAATATAACTGGTCCTGAACTAACAGATGAATTAAGATATCTGATAAGCTGGACCAGCGGTGTAGCGGCGGGCCTCCATATTGCAACCAGGACACAGCTGGAAAGGCCCAGGTAAACACCCCTTCCAGGTCTACACTCACGGGGGTATCTGCTAGGGTCTCGGAGCCAAGCAGGCGGAGTCCCACCTAGGCTCTGTGGGACATCCCCGAGCCCTCTGGTGAGCACCAAGGCTGCGTTCTGCAACCAGCTCGCCGGCCCCTGGACCAGCGGTGTAGCGGCGGGCCTCCAAATTGCAACCAGGACACAGCTGGAAAGGCCCAGGCTCTGTGGGACATCCCCGCCCTCGGGTGAGCACCTAAGTTGCGTTCTGCAACCAGCTCGCCGGTCCCCAGACCATCGGTGTAGCCGGCCCCTAGACCAGCGGTGTAGCGGCGGGCCTCCATATCGCAACCAGGACACAGCTGGAAAGGCCCAGGCTCTGTGGGACATCCCCGCCCTCTGGTGAGCACCTAAGCTGCGTTCTGTAACCAGCTCGCCGGCCCCTAGACCAGCGGTGTAGCAGCGGGCCTCCATATTGCAACCAGGGCACAGCTGGAAAGGCCCAGGTAAACACCCCTTCCAGGGCTACACTCACGGGGGTATCTGCTAGGGTCTCTGAGCCAAGCAGGCAGAGTCCCGCCTAGGCTCTGTGGGACATCCCCGAGCCCTCTGGTGAGCACCAAGGCTGCTTCTGCAACCAGCTCGCCAGCCCCTGGACCAGCGGTGTAGCGGCGGGCCTCCATATTGCAACCAGGACACAGCTGGAAAGGCCCAGGCTCTGTGGGACATCCCCGCCCTCGGGTGAGCACCTAAGTTGCGTTCTGCAACCAGCTCGCCGGCCCCTAGACCAGCGGTGTAGCGGCGGGCCTCCATATTGCAACCAGGACACAGCTGGAAAGGCCCAGGTAAACACCCCTTCCAGGGCTACCCTCACGAGATCTGCTAGGCTCTCGGAGTTCCTTGCAACCAGGACACAGCTGGAGAAGCCCAGGTAGACAGACTCCAACAGGGGCTACAATCGCATGGGTGGCAGCCAGCTTATGATCCCTTAAAGCAGCAGTCACACATATTCACCAATAGAGAAACAACAGGTGAGCCCAGCCTCACAGGAGATTCAAACACCAGCCACTGACAACAAGGCCAACTAAAACCAGAAATAACCAGATGGCAAAAGGAAAACGAAGGAACGTTACTAACAAAAATCAAGGCAACATGACAGCATCTGAACCCAGTTCTCCAACAACAGGAATCCCTGGATACCCTAAAACACCAGAAAAACAAGACTTGGATATAAAATCACTGGTCAGGATGCTGGTAGCTGAACACATAGAAAAATCTCGTAAAGAAATAGAGGAGAAAATGGATCAAAAGTTAGAAGCCTTTACGAGGCAAATACAAAAATCACTTCAAGAAATGCAGGAGAAGATGGATCGAAGAGAAGAAGACAATAAGGAAGAAAGACAAAAGTCACTTAAAGAACTACAGAAGAACGTGGGCCAACAAGTAGAAGCTATGAAAGAGGAAGCACAAAAATCTATTAAAGAAATACATGAAAACGCAATCAAGCAAGCGAAAGATCTGAGCACATCCATCCAGATACTAAAAACAGAAGTAGAAACAACTAAGAAATCACAGAGGGAGACAACATTGGAGATAGAAAACCTGGGGAAGAAATCAGGGGCCATAGACGCAAGTATCAACAATAGAATACAAGAGATAGAAGACAGAATCTCAGAAGCCGAAGATAACATAGGAACCATTGATTCAACAGTCAAAGAAAATACTAAATGCAAAAAGGTGGTAACCCAAAACATCCAGGAAATCCAAGACACTATGAGAAGACCAAACCTAAGGATTATAGGTATAGACGAGAGTGAAGATTTACAAGTTAAAGGGCCAGCTAATATCTTCTATAAAATTATGGAAGAAAACTTCCACAACCTAAGGAGAGAGATGCCCATGAATATACAAGAAGCCTATAGAACCCCAAACAGACTGGACCAGAACAGAAATACATCCCGTCACATAATAATCAAAACTCCAAATGTAATAAACAAAGAAAGAATACTAAAGGCAGCAAGAGAAAAAGGCCAAGTAACATATAAAGGAAAACCTATCAGAATAACACCAGACTTCTCACCTGAGACCATGAAAGCTAGAAGATCCTGGGCAGATATCATGCAAACTCTAAGAGAACACAAACTTCAGGCAAAACTACTTTACCCAGCAAAACTCTCAATTGCCATTGATGGAGACATCAAGGTATTCCATGACAAAACCAAATTTGCAAGATATCGCTCCACAAATCCAGCCCTACAAAGGATAATAGGGGGAAAACACCAAGACAAGGACGGAAACTACACCCGGGAAGAAGCAAGATAGAAACCTCCTCTCATCAAACCCAAAAGAAGATAACCTCTCGAATATAAAAAATAAATAAGATAAATAAATATAATTTCAAAAATGTCTGGAGGTAATAATTACTATTCCTTAATATCTCTTAACGTCAATGGACTCAATTCCCCAATAAAAAGACATAGATTAACAGACTGGATACGGAAACAGGACCCTACATTTTGCTGCATACAGGAAACACATCTCAGTGTTAAAGACAAACACTACCTTAGAGTAAAAGGCTGGAGGACAATTTTACAAGCAAATGGTCTCAGGAAACAAGCTGGAGTAGCCATTCTAATATCAGATAAAATTGACTTTCAACCTAAAATCATCCAAAGAGACTCAGAAAGTCACTTCTTGCTGGCCAAAGGGAAAATCCACCAGGAAGAGCTCTCAATACTGAACATCTATGCTCCAAATGCAAGGGCACCCTCCTTCGTAAAAGAAACCTTACTAAAGCTTAAAGCACACATTACACCTAACACAATAATTGTGGGTGACTTCAACACCCCACTCTCCTCAATGGACCGATCAGGAAAGCAGAAACTAAACAGGGACACAGTGAAACTAATTTAAACTCTGGACCAATTGGATTTAACAGATATATATAGAACATTTCATCCTAAAGCTAAAGAATATACCTTTTTCTCAGCACCGCATGGTACCTTCTCCAAAATAGACCATATAATCGGTCACAAGACAGATGTCAACAAATACAAGAAGATCGAGCTAATCCCATGCCTCTTATCAGATCACCATGGAGTAAGAGTGGTCTTCAATAGCAACAAAAACAACAGAAAGCCCACATACACATGGAAACTGAACAATACTCTACTCAATGACACCTTGGTCAAGGAAGAAATAAAAAAAGAAATCAAAGACTTTTTAGAATTCAATGAAAATGAAGGTACAACCTACCCAAATCTATGGGACACAATGAAAGCAGTGCTAAGAGGAAAACTCATAGCTCTAAGTGCATCCAAAAAGAAACTGGAGAGAGCATACACTAGCAGCTTAATGGCACACCTTAAAGCCCTGGAAGAAAAACAAGTTAATTCACCCAGGAGGAGTAGAAGACAAGAAATCATCAAACTCAGGGCTGAAATCAATCAAATAGAAACAAAGAGAACCATACAAAGAATCAACAAGACCAGGAGCTGGTTCTTTGAGAAAATCAACAAGATAGATAAACCCTTAGCCAGACTAACCAAAGGACACAGAGACAGTATACAAATTAACAAAATTAGAAATGAAAAGGGAGACATAACAACAGAAACTGAGGAAATTCAAAAGATCATCAGATCCTACTACAAAGGTCTATACTCAAAACAACTGGAGAATCTGGAGGAAATGGACGATTTCCTAGACAGATATCAAATACCAAAATTAAATCAGCATCAAGTAGACCAGCTAAATAGTCCCATAACCCCTAAAGAAATAGAAGGGGTTATAGAAAGCCTCCCAACCAAAAAAAGTACGGGACCAGATGGTTTTAGTGCAGAATTCTACCAGACCTTCAAAGAAGACTTAACACCAATACTCTCCAAACTATTCCACAAAATAGAGACAGAAGGGACACTGCCCAACTCATTCTTCGAAGCCACAATTACGCTAATACCTAAACCACAAAAAGATCCAACAAAGAAAGAGAACTTCAGGCCAATTTCTCTGATGAATATAGATGCAAAAATACTAAATAAAATTCTTGCTAACCGAATCCAAGAGCACATCAAAACGATCATCCACCATGATCAAGTAGGCTTCATCCCAGGGATGCAGGGATGGTTCAATATACGGAAATCCATCAATGTAATCCACTACATAAACAAACTGAAAGAAAAAAACCACATGGTCATCTCATTAGATGCTGAAAAAGCATTCGACAAAATTCAGCATCCTTTCATGCTAAAAGTCTTGGAAAGAGCAGGAATTCAAGGCCCATACCTAAACATAGTAAAAGCAATCTACAGCAAACCAGTAGCCAACATCAAAATAAATGGAGAGAAACTGGAAGCATTCCCACTAAAATCAGGGACTAGACAAGGCTGCCCTCTCTCTCCATATCTTTTCAATATAGTACTTGAAGTTCTAGCAAGAGCAATTAGACAACATAAGGAAGTCAAAGGGATACAAATTGGAAAGGAAGAAGTGAAACTATCATTATTTGCAGACGATATGATAGTTTACCTAAGCGACCCAAAAAACTCCACCAGAGAACTTCTACAGCTGATAAACAACTTCAGCAAAGTGGCAGGTTATAAAATTAACTCAAGCAAGTCAGTGGCCTTCTTGTACTCAAAGGACAAGCAGGCTGAGAAAGAAATTAGCGAAATAACACCCTTCACAATAGCCACAAACAACATAAAGTATCTTGGCGTAACTCTAACCAAACAAGCGAAAGATCTGTACAACAGGAACTTCAAGTCCTTGAAGAAAGAAATCGAAGAAGACCTCAGAAGATGGAAAAATATTTCTTGCTCCTGGATTGGCAGGATCAATATAGTAAAAATGGCCATCTTGCCAAAAGCAATCTACAGATTCAATGCAATCCCCATCAAAATCCCAACTCAATTCTTCATAGATCTAGAAAGAGCAATTCTCAAATTCATCTGGAGCAACAAAAAACCCAGGATAGCTAAAACTATTCTCAACAATAAAAGGACTTCTGGGGGAATCAATATCCCTGACTTCAAGCAGTACTACAGAGCAATTGTGTTAAAAACTGCATGGTATTGGTATAGCAACAGGCAAACAGATCAATGGAACAGGATTGAAGACCCTGAAATTAACCCACAGACTTATGGTCACTTGATCTTTGATAAAGGAGCCACAACCATCCGATGGAATAAAGATAGCCTTTTCA
This sequence comes from Apodemus agrarius, assembly GCA_964023405.1. Lineage (NCBI taxonomy): Eukaryota > Metazoa > Chordata > Mammalia > Rodentia > Muridae > Apodemus > Apodemus agrarius. Next base: position 45,752,127 of record OZ030023.1, read on the forward strand.
ACAAATGGTGCTGGTTCAACTGGAGGTCAACATGCAGAAGAATGCGAATTGACCCACTCTTATCTCTTTGCTCTAAGATCAACTCCAAGTGGATCAAGGACCTCCACATAAAACCAGACACACTGAAACTATTAGAAAAGAAACTTGGGAAGACCCTGGAGGACTTGGGCACAGGGGAAAAGTTCCTGAACAGAACACCAATAGCGTACGCACTAAGATCAAGAATCGACAAATGGGACCTCATAAAATTACAAAGTTTCTGCAAAGCAAAGGACACTGTCCGAAGGACAAAACGGCAACCAACAAAGTGGGAAAAGATCTTTACCAACCCCACATCCAACAGAGGGCTAATATCCAATATATACAAAGAACTCAAGAAGTTAGACCACAAAGAACCAAATAACCCTATCAAAAAATGGGGCACAGAGCTAAACAAAGAATTTTCACCAGAAGAAATTCGGATGGCCGAGAAACACCTTAAGAGATGTTCAACATCATTAGTCATCAGGGAAATACAAATCAAAACAACCCTGAGATTCCACCTCACACCAGTCAGAATGGCTAAGATTAAAAACTCAAGAGACAACAAGTGCTGGCGAGGATGTGGAGAAAGAGGAACACTCCTCCACTGTTGGTGGGATTGCAAAATGGTAAAACCACTCTGGAAATCAGTGTGGCGGTTCCTCAGAAAATTGGGCATGGCACTTCCAGAGGACCCTGGCATACCACTCCTGGGCATATACCCAGAGGATTCCCCTACATTCAATAAAGACACATGCTCCACTATGTTTATAGCAGCCTTGTTTATAATAGCCAGAAATTGGAAGGAGCCCAAATATCCCTCAAAGGAGGAATGGATACAGAAAATGTGGTATATTTATACAATGGAATACTACTCAGCAATTAAAAATAATGAATTCATGCAATTTGTAGGTAAATGGTTAGACCTGGAAAATATCATCCTGAGTGAGCTAACCCAATCACAAAAGAATGCACATGAAATGCAATCACTGATAAGTGGATATTAATGAGCCCAGAAGCACTAAATACTCAAGACACAAATAGCAAGTCAAATGATTCCCAAGAAGATGAAAGGAGAGGACCCTGGGCATGTAAAGATTGCATCCAGTTTAGTAAAGAAACCGAGGGGGGAGGGGGAATGATTGGGGAATAATTGGGGGGGAGAAGAACTATGGGAACTATGGTGGGTGGGAACTGGGAAAGGGGAAAGCCTTTGAAATGTAAACATAGAATATAGAAAATAAAAATAACTAAAAAAAAAAAGAATATAACCAATAAAAAATACCAAAAGAAAAAAAAAAGATATCTGATAATACTCTTTAGATAGATATCTTTTGAAATTGGGCATTAAATCAGAGGTGCAATAGGGGATCCCATAGAAAGGGAAGAGTAGTCAATGAAAGAAACTGAAGTAATTGGCTGACCACATAAATAAAGAGAAGATGGGTCCCTACCTCATGCTATACAATAGGATTCTAGCTCTATTATTGAAATTTTGTTGAGAACAGATTCCATGGAACCACTCCATCTTTCCTCTTTTCCCACATGTGGTCAAGGTACTAAAAGTACTTCCTGTGCACAGCTTCTCATTTGTATCAGGGCCTTCTATTCTTCTTAGTCCACACACATGATAACCAACATAAAAGTTTCAATTACATATGCAAATGTCTATGATTGCTAGGTTTTAAAAGGTTTGGTCACGTGTGACCAATTTTAGTTATACCTGATAGCCATCTTGCCCAATATTAAATAAACCTTTCTATATAAAAGAAACAACAGATCAAAACATGACAACAGTATAGATAATTTGTAATGGGGATGAAACACACAAAAGAAAAAAATTACAAAAAAAATTACAAAGGCAAATTTTGCCCAGTTATATTAATAGTGGATTAAGATGGCATTATGATATACTTCCATATATGATAAATTATTAGTCCTTATGTATTATATATATTTGAAGTTATAAAAAACAGTCAGTTGGAATGTCTAAACCTTTTAATTAAGGTACAAGTTAACACAAAACCAATACAATAGAATAAAGTGTTATTCTGTATACTTCATGATAACATGCTTTAGAACAATAAATGTCCAAAGCCACATTTATTCCCTTTGAAGTAGAACTTCTATTTTTATATCTGAAATGGAAGACTTATGCAAGAATACCCTCACTGGTATTTTTCCTAACAGAAACCAAAATAAGCAAAGAATCAAGGACAAAATTACCATTCAGGAAATAATGTTATATTACATGAATATAGTAGTAGATATGGTGGTGATAGTAGTGAGATTAATGTTCCAATATACAACAAAAAAAGAGAGAGAATGGCAGAATTCTAAAGAATATAATAGGAAAGGGTTCCCCCAGAAGACCAAATTAAGTGTGGTTCAATTTCCATATTAAGCAAAAATAACTAAAGCTCATAGACGTTTGTACAGTAATAGATATATACATATACAATAAAGTGTGGTTTTCAGAAACAGTACAAGATTACAGCCCAAAATACAAGATAGTAATTATCTTTTCTAGGAGCAAAGGAATGAAAAACATGAACAGCCACAATAATTTTACTTCTTTGAGAATGATGTTTTCATGTTCTTTCAAATATGTCCACAAATTTAAATATAAACTCGCATGTATTTGTGTCCATGTGTATAAAACTTATCCATTAATTTTTGTGAGTTATATATAATATAACTTATTACAAAAATATCAAAGATATGAAACCAAAGTACTTGATTATAGATTTATAGATTATAAAACAATTAACATTTGCAAGTGAATTAGTTAAAATTAATTTTCTCTTGTTCCCTAATCCTAACAGGTTTCTTTAAAAATATTTAATGTATGTGAATACATTTTTGTTCTCTTCAGACATACCAGAAGAGGGCACCAGACCCCATTACAGATGGTTGTGAGCCATCATGTGGTTGCTGGGATTTGAACTCATGACCTCTGGAAGAGCAGTCAATGCTCTTAACCACTGAGCCATCTCTCCAGCCCCTAAAAATATTTTATATGAATAGATTGAGCCTTTAGCATTATCTTCTCTCTTTTTAAAGGCATATAACTTACAATCCAGCACAAAAAAAGTTTAGAAACCCAATATGAAAGACAATGTGCTTGATTTCTACCAAATTCTGTTCAGAATTTGCACATCCCTTCATTCACCTCCCTTAAGTAATATATTGTCTTGTTTGAAAGTTAATCATCTGCACCAGCACAATATTATAAGCTGACTATTTCATTTCCACTTAAAGCCAAAAAAGTATAATAGGAAGCAGACTATGTCCCACAGCAAAATGGATGGAGCTGGAGAATGTCATACTAAGTGAGGTGACCCAGTCTCAAAAGAATACCCATGGTATACAGTCACTGATAAGTGGATATTATCCTAGAAGCTTGGAACACCAAAGACACAAATCACATATCAAGTGATGTCTCACAAGAAGAAAGGAGTGGACACTGGTGCTAGAATGGACCAAAACATCATTGTGGGAGAGTACAAGAACAGTAAAGTGGGAGGGGGTGGATGCAGGAGCAGGGGGAAGGAAAAGGACATGTGGGACCTTTGGGGGTGGGGAACCAGAAAAAGGGAAATGAATTGTAAATATAGAATATATACAATAAAAAAAATAAAAAAAAGCGAAATCAAATGTTGAAAACAATTCTTATTTTATTCACAGTTAATCCCCAGAATCGCAGACCATCGAAGTTTTGTGTGCTGTTATCCTATATACAATTTTCTGACTCTTTTTTTTTTAACCTTGTAAAACTGAGTTCTATGCAGCCATTCATCCTCAAAACATTATTGTTATCAGGGGCATTACCTGTCCTCAATGCCAGGTAGCACTGAGCACACACAACTTATTCCTGTTCTCTTTTGTTTTCACACCACAATAGAAAGAATCATTTAGAAATTTGAAAGAAAGCCTCAACGCTCTGAACCATCAATTAAGCTACAGTCAAAGAGAATCATTGCCTTCCTTTGTCTGGAGAGGAAGCAGTTTATTTGAATTTTTTTTCCTCATTCACTTACCATTCCTGAGTTCCCTTGACTTTGACATAGTGGCTACATTTGTTTTCTGATTTGTTTAGTTTGTTTTGCTGTCAACCAGTCCATTCTCTTCCCACTGGGCTTGTCACTTTTTTTAGTCAACCCATTTGCAAGAAACCGCTGTGTCACAGGGCTCCTAAAATATCCAAGGGTGCCTTTTTCATATGTATTTGCTAGGGTTCTCCCGCTTTAGTGTTCTTTGTTCAGCCTTAATTTAAGAGGTGCCAGGGAAGAATAGACACATCGGTGCATTCTGCTGCTTGAGTATGTAATACTGTTAACCACTGAAGGGAAAAGGAAAACATACTTTAGCCATAAAAGCCTGAAATTTAAAACTCTGGCAGTTATAGAATGACTGAACATCAACTGGAGTTGCATGTCTATTTAAAGTTTACCCACACCCCATACGGTTTTCTGGGAAAGGAATTGCTATGGAACAGCCTTTACCTATTCTTATTTGACCCTTATGCATAGTTTTTGCAAGGACTGGCAGAATTCTGAAATTCCTTTTAGGGTTTGTTTTCCTATCATTTCCCTTTCCAGCAGAGCTCATACAGGGAGTCCTTACAGACTGTAATTGCCATCTTCACGATAATAGTAACAACTCTAGTGAGCGGAATTAGCATCATCTAACCTTAATTGTGTGCATGACTCAGGAAGGTGGGAGGCACTCTGCAACCATCACACTCTGTACCTAAACAGCCCAGCTTCTCTATCCCACGTTTCCTCTCATGCATAGTTATCTTTCTTAATATCTCCCTTTCTTTTCCTCATTCTACTCGGTCATCCTACAGTTAAACCTATGAGGAACTTGATTTCGATTTGCCAAAGGAGACCATGGTCTGTTTTCATCCTTCCTGTTTGTGAAAGCATGATTGCTTGGTTAGGAATCTGACAAGTGAGTTGATGTTTAATTTTACGATGCTGATATGATTGTTACTAAACACTTTAAGTTCCATTCAGACAGAAATAGCCAAGAGAAAAGGAAATATGACTTGAATGAAGAAATATGACAAATATCTTCATTGTTTTATTGTTTCTATTTCTCTAATAAATAATAATAATAATAACCACAACAATAATTTAAAGAAAGGAATTTTTTTGTTTTTTATTACTTTTATTTTTTTTACACTCCAATCATTATTCCCTTCCCAGAATGTAAATAGAGTATTTATAAAAATATACATTTGTTACTCTAGGTATTATAAATAACACATATCTGCATTTGACAAAACAAAAAGAGTGACCTTACATATGTTAACAGGACAATTTGAACACTATGTTATACCCCCTAAAGCCTTACAGTGATCTGATATATTTATAGCACTGGAGTTGGCCAGTCTAGGAAAGGCTCTTTCAGCGTTCATCTATGAAAATACGTAAACGTCATTTTAACCTGTGGGAGTTATGTGAGTGATTTTTATCCTCTCAGAATCCAGTTGCTTAATGAGGAGATTAAAATAACTTCTGAAGGTTGCTTTGAGGATCACATGTTCATATCAATGAAGCATTAGTCACTCCACTCATGAGGTACATGCTTTTCATTAATGTAAGATGGGCAGGACCTAACCAATCCTGGCTCGTTGAGATTTTCTGTAGCTCTCATCTTCTTGCCTATTCTTTTCTTTCATACAATGCCAGAAGATACCTATTTTAAATTCAGGAGGCCATAATTAATTACAGAGAAGATTATAAAGATATCTATTAACTCACACTTTACAAATTTGCATTGTCTCTAACTAAAAAAAAAAAAAAAAACCCACACAACAAAGCTAGTTGAAAATGTTTCTGAATTTCATTATATGCTAATATTTCTACCCAGATGCCTTTTCTTACAAAGAATCTGGTTCTCTCACCCAAAGGCTTTTCAAGGTAAAGTCTATCATACTTGTCAATATACTTGAGGCTTGGCACTTGCCTGTGTGGGATTAGAAAACTTTTATAGCACAAGGCAAGTAAATTAGTCTATGGAGTCATCTTTCATCATTCAAATCTACAAGTTCCAATGTCCAATGGCATATAGAATCATAACAAGGGCTTGAGCTGTTAGATAAGTTAGACCAATACAGGCAAAATGTTTTCATCAGACAAGTGTTGACCTCACAGCAAATTTCAACAACAAAAATCTTTCAGTGATTATTCTCTATAAAGAATATAGCTTTGACAAACAGTATATTTTACTTCTTGATACCTTCAACAATAGCTCCTTTATAAATCTTTATAATTCTCTTGTTTATCTGGTTTATTTTTAGAACACTACTGTCTTTTCCCTGTGAAGATTTATTTCATGTGATAATATTAAATCTATTAAACAGAAGATTTTATTCCTTAATCTATAGTTCATAATCAAGTTCAACGCATAATTATCTACCACTATAACAATGAAAACCTAAACTTAACTGAAATTTTCTACATTTCAAATAACAGTAAATATATCTAGTATTAAAGATTTGTTTGACTACATGCCATCTCTGTACATTGACATATTTGTAAACATTTTCTTTCAGATTCAGTCTCTTCTCTCTAGTCTACTGTTTAGTATCCCTCCATGCAACATGTCACACTATGTTTGGTCATCTGACAAAAGAGTTTTTGTCTGGAGAGGCATTGAGAAGCACGGGAACACAGCTTGGTAAAATATGAAATAGCCTGGTGAAATTATGTATACCAATCCTCTCCAGAGGGATGCTTCCAAGAAGCAGAATCTACTTCTAATAGCAAGGCTTGGTGTGAAACAAAAATGTGGCCGGTGAATAGTCACCTTCGTAATCAACACGGCTTGCTTCTCTTTGCCATCTGCTTCAAAAGCCTATTTACCAGCCAGCCTTCTTGCTGTCTTTACTGTAACAGCAGCTTTGAATTGTGGTAAGCCAGGTGGTTACACTAAGATAATGCCATCGTGTTCACACAACAATAGTAGAATCAGGCATGATAGAAAATTATGGATAGTCCAATTTGTCACAGCTCAGTACAATAGTCCCAAACGGGCACTTAAGCAGCAGGACTGACATAATCATAATGCTACGTCTTGAGGGGCCAAGTAGGCAGAATTTACTGAATAACATCAACAATTTTTTGTTGTACCTAATTTCATCACAATTGACTAGACTTCAAATACAGGCTGTCATTTAGAAACATGGTCTATATAGTCAAATGTGAAGACAAGCTCCAAGAAGCAATAATTTTATATTTAAAATATAGGGAATTTCTAAAGCATTGGCTAACCTAGCCTTGTGAGTAAGATAGCACAGTGTTTTCCAGACTAAAATTCAATGATTTTCCTTTTCAACAAGGTTTCTCATAAGGACTTTACAAACACATGAACACAATAATGTGTATAATATAAACATACTATCATTTTAAATGCAATATAAATATAACATATTTTAAATATTCATAATAGGGCTTCTGCATTCTATATGATATTTGAATGTTCTAATACAAGTAGGATGTTAGCACAACCTACAATTTTATAAGATAACTAAAGTCTCTATACTTTTCTGAGTGTATTTTTATATAATTTTATTTATTTATTTATTTATTTATTTATTTATTTATTTATTCTACATGAGTACAAGGTGTATCTCCAGACACCCTAGAAGAGGGCATTGAATCCCATTACAGATGGTGGAGAGCCACCACGTGGTTGCTGGAAACTGAACTCCAGACCTCTGGAAGAGCAGACAGTGCTCTTATCCACTGAGTCATCTCTCCAGCCGCTCTGAGTGCATTCTTGTTTCTCAAAACTATCCTTAAAATATGTCTGCTAAAGTTAGATATAATACCACAGATATCTTTTTTTCTCACCTTTAACATGAAGGCAATTTTCAGGAGCACATATATCTGTCAATAATGCATGCATTTTGGTATGTTAACAAGCCTGTCTGGTAAGTTTTGAATATGCTATACTTTGAGAGATGCATCTTTATATTGTATTTATATGATTACAAAAACAAATATAGGTGATATATAATGTTCTACTTAAATGACCGGAAACACAATTTCTGAAGGATGGCAGGCAGTATTCATGCTAGCTGTGAGTTTCAGGGTGTCATTAAACCATTCAGCATAGTAATACCTTTAAAAAAATTCAACTGTAATGATAAGACATGTTCTAATAATAGTACATCAATGAAGAACTATCTTATTGAAGAGGATAAGGCCATTAAGAATATCTTAGATGAGGTCTCTATGGCCTTTATGAGATGCTGCTCTTGAATAAATAATCTTAATTTTGAGATTATTATCAGTTTTTTTCATTTACAGTTATCAACCATGGATAAAACAGTAAATATCAACACTAGCCAATTATGATTTATAGTTGCCATCAGTACAGAACTAGTCAAAATATATCCAGGAGCATTAATTGATCTTATAATTTAATAAGACAGTCTCATCAGGACTCATGAAAACCTGCCAAACTGCTGCCTGTGGCAAGAGCAAAAGTCAACCAGAAATTCCTATTATAATTTTTAGGTTACTTGTTTGCTTAAAGTTATTAAACCCCAAAATATCCCCAGGTAGACTAAATGTATTGTAATGGTTAGTTTTAAGGTGGAGCGAATTACCATTCATAACCCAGTATATAAACAGATATTAATATTAATCCCAATTATTTCCAATTATTCTCCCAAACATAGAAGGTAAAGTGGCAGGTATGGTATCATTAATACAAATAACATTTTTTTCCTGAAACAGAGTTCCTGGGGTATTTGCAACCCACCATCAGTTTGGCCCTTTCAACCCATGCCCAAAGCCAAAGACTTAGCTTGCTTATCTACAGAAATGAGAATAGTCAGATTCAGAGGATGTAGGTAAGGTTTCCCCAAAGTTTATAAGGAAATCCATATATAAATACAGAGCTCAAACAATATGAAGAGTTAGAAGTTATTTTAACATAATCCCAATTCTAATTGCTTATGCTACATATTTGTTTCCAATCTCCCATAAATATTGAGAGGGTAGATGGACATCTTTCTTTTATTCTTGCTATATTGCAACTTATTTTCTTTCTTAATGCTCCAGAAAATGAGATGATACTCAAGGGGCCATAAAAAAGAAAAACCCATGTCATATGTTTCTATTAGTTTACAGATAACATAAAAGAAAACATACAACCCAGGCATGTACATAACCAGGCTTTAGTGAGAAAGCATATATTTGCTAGGAATGAATTCAAAGACTGAGAATATTAACAATGTATTTTGTTTATCAAAGTGTGCAAGTGGGCATGAAGTTGCACAAGCCAGAGTGCACTTTATGATGAAGACATTCTTGAGATAGAAAGAAAAGCCAGTATCCTCTTCCTTTGGAAACTGTATTCTCTCTATACATTTACTTTAACATATAATAGAAATAGTGAAAGAAAAAATGTTGCCTATTATTGCCTGTTGGTTCTCTCACTAGGACTTGTTTAGAAGAACCTCTATAAGAGTAACATATAAATAAAAATGAAGGAAACCTCTAATTTTATGGGACTCTTACCTTGATAGTGGATATCTCTGTGTAACACTCTTCTATCCACACTCACTCTAAAATAATAGGTATGCTGAACAAGAAAGAAAATGATCATATATTATTCAAATCAAACAAAGTGGGGCTGCAGGCTTTTGATTCTAAAATCATACAAATCATCTCAATGCATGTGTACATGTATGTGGGTGCATGTGTGTGTGCATGTGTGCATGTTTGTTTGTGTGTGTAAACATTTCTATTTATTATTGATATTCTTATGTAAAATTCTTATGGCGAATATTAGCTATGAGATTGGGAAAAAAAACTTCTAGGAAGAAATAGTGACTCTCCTTAGGGAGCTGACAACATAACCGAATATTGTTTGCATTAAAAGTGCAATTCTAGCTGAGTTTTTACTTTTAAATTCCTAATAATCCAAATTATCCCAAAGCTGAATTTACTCCCTGGTGGTATGTTAGAAAGCTATATTCACCAGGGCTATAAGTAAGCACTAACTCAGCATAGGGGCAATATCTCTTTCTAATTGATTAATTAACATTTTCTGTGGTATAAAGATATATAATTTGGATATTTAGAAATTAAAAGAAAACCATCCTAACTATGCTCTTTCATCTAACTGAAGCTTTCAATATTTGCCTTCTCATTTCAAAGCTGTTTGTGTGATTATCTATACCATATGAAGAAAAATTTGTTTATGATTTTGAATGAGGCAATTTAACAAAGCAGTTTTTATTATCTAGAAGTACCAGTGAAATATCTATTGGGATTTTTGGTATTTTTGTTTGATAAGTAATATATATTTAGTTTATTTCTGAAATGATTACATGTAAAGGCTAGATGGATACTCAGAAAAGAGGCTTCAAATTTTGAAATTGCTATTGTTTTAATGTCATTTTTTATACTGGGCCAAATTGTGAATAAAATGTTTCTTGCAAATTACCAAGTTACCAAGTACTCCTTAGAAACAAATGCTCTATCTTAAAATGATTCTAAATTTCTATTCACTTTAAGCATAGGAAACCCTGAATATAGAGAGTCTCAGGCAACGCAGGAGATTGATGATTGGCCTATAAAACCAGCAAGATTGCCAGACCAGTATTGTCTGCATGTATCTCAGTTGTTTCCTGACTATCAATAACTACTAGTCTATTTCAAGATCTCTCTTTTCACTGGATTATATGTTATTATTGTTGCTTTTGCTTTTATTTAGATTTTTAAAATATTTTTCATTTGCCTTTGAGAATTTTACCTATGAATACATTATATTTTATCAAGTACATTCCCAACCCCTTTGTCTGACTCCCAGATACACACAACTGAGTCCCCATCCCTTATAAACTCTATTTTCTTTTTCATAATCCATTCAGTCCTGTCTGTGCTGCCTGTATATTCATGAGTTTAGGGCCACTGACTGGAACAAGGCCAAACTCCCAGGGGCCACACACTTACGGGAAACAAGGTCTTCTTTTGAGGGAAGCATCAATGTTTACAGAGAGATACAGCAGCAGCAGGTGGCAATGGGGCTGATAAATGACTCCCATCTTTCTGAGTTGGAATGTTGATATGCTTGCTTAATCTTATATAGGCCTTGTAAAGCCAACCACTGGTGCTGTGTGATCATAAGTTCAGTGGTCCGGCCATATCCAGAAGACTCTGTTTACCTTCACTGCAATGTCAGTAGTTTCAAACCATGGGGAAAAAAAAAAACAAGATTCAAAATTTTTATTTTATGCTCTGTGATAGTCTCTTATCATCATAATAGTTTAGAAGTCAAAACAAGTTGAAAAATACTTATATGGTGTCTTTGGGTCCTGATAGAATTTTTTAAAAAGTAGAATATTATATAACATATGACATATCTTATAGATAACTAATTAAAATACAAATTCTAAAATCCAGTGTTGATTCACTGAATCATATTCTCTTATCAGGAAACATGAGACTTTTCCGTCTTAAGTATCTTTACTAATGTGTGAGAAGTAAATTTAAAAAAACAAAACTTCTAGGCCTTCATTAAAGAAAATAATAAAAAAAGAAGGAAAGCTGTAGTAAGAGACTTGAATTCTGACATTTTCCTGACAACTACTGGACAGGTCCCAAGGATAGGACACTTGTACACTACATTATAAAATGTATCTAGACTTAGATTTTCAAGTGGACACATGTGAAAAGCACACTAGTACAGGCATGTCGGCAGTATGGACTTTGATGGTAAGGTACCTATACCATTATTTAGGATCATCTCCACTGGAAACTCTGTAAGCAGAAGAACCAGAGAGAACCTGACCAGTGTGTTAGATGAAACAAACAGCATAGCTTTATTATAGAGTCAAGGCTAAGAGAGATCAAGGGACAACCCAGGAGTCTGACTTGTAAGAGATTTTAGAATTCATAAACCCCCAGGAAGACAGAAATATAAATAAAAGAAGAGCAAAATAAAACCAAGGGAAAATGAATTTTATCTCATTTTCATGGCAGAGTCCTGGAACCTTAGGCAAATTTCAGTTTGTTTAAAAAATATTTAAATATTTTTTATAAACAGTTTTAATAAACATGTCAGAAAACCCAATGTCTTTTTGAACTGGAAAAAATATTCTTCCTTTCTTATAGAATGAGAATATGGATGTCAATGTGGGACATTCATATTTTTATTTTATTGAATATAATCTTCATTACATTTCAAATGGTTAAACCTTTCTCAGTTTCCCCCCTCCCTGAAAACCCCCAAACCCTTCTTCCACCCATTGACTCCAAGTATATGTTCCTCCACCCGACTCACTCCCACCATACCCCCACCTAGATTTCCCTTTGTTGGGGAATCTATTGAGCCTTCAGTAGACAAAGAACCACTCCTCAATGTGAGGCATTTTTTAAGTGATATTTCAATCACGACTCTTAGCAAAGTTAGTTTTGAAAGCAAACTCTTTAAAATTTATAAAATAACTAATTAATTATAAACAATAGGACATGTAATTAAGAACTTGAGAGAGAAATTAGTTAGCACGATGCCCAAGTAAATATCTCTGGACTACAATACAGATACTACAAAGGCATTAACCGCTGTTGAGGAACTGCATAAGGCTCTTGAGACTGAGAAATATTTTTTTTATTTAGGGATTACCACGCAGACTTGTTATTCAATCTCAGCTAGTAAGCCTTAAACAGACATTTAAAAATAATGCTAAGTGGGCCAGCATGATGTGTGTCTGTGTTTGTGTGTGTGTGTGTGTGTGTGCATATGTTTGAGAGAGAGAGAGAGACAGAGAGAGAGAGAGAGAGAGAGAGAGAGAGAGAGAGAAAGAGAGAGAACAATAATTTAAGAGAGATCAGTGAAAGACAGACATATCAGTAATTTGAAAGAGAACAGGAAGAACACAGAGAAGTTTGGACAAGGATGGGCAGAAATGATGTAGATATAATATTCATATATAAATTCTACAGACTAAATAAAGAATTTATCATGATTGCAGACACTACAATAGACATAAAATCTACAGAGAACGTATAGCAAGCTAGGTCTTCAACAGTGTCCAGTCTACTTGTTACATCAAGTATAATGGAGTCAGAATGGAAGCCAGTTAGCAGAGAGGAAAACACTTGCCCTGACCATTTGGTGACCATCAAAAATAACAATTTTTCCCCAATTCTAAAACTCCTCCCTAAACTTCACATTTGCATTCAATATAATTGATAATTTTGCCTTTTTGGAAAACTTGTTTTTGTTTTTTGTTTTGTTTTCTTTTGTTTTTGGAATGATGTTGCTTTTATTTTCTTAGAGGTCTGATTCACTGATTATTTTTATCCTTTGCTTTGACACAACTATGAATGGACAAAGACTTAGGGCAAAGACAATTTGCATTCATAGCCAATAACTCTGCCACAGCATTTAATGTAGTTATGAAAATCTATAAACTAGAACAAGGTATTTATTTTTACCATGTCCTATCTTCCAAATTTGTTCATTTTTAAATACTATACATCCTATAGATGATATCAGCACATATATAGGAGTTGAAAGAAAAAGAATTTTATAAGAATGAATTTCTACATTCTGTTGTTTGCCAGATTCCCACCATAAAATCCACAGGAGGTTTTCATCCCTTTCTCAACTAAGACCACATTACAGGTCTTTGCTGAATTTCTACATCTTCTCTCTCCAAACTGATGTTAATACCCATGACCCTTACTCAACATGACTACAGTAATATTCTTTCCCTTGACTCCTTAGCATTAGATAGCTAACAGGTAGCCTATGCAGCACTTAGTTCTATGTGCTGTGGGTTCCTTAGGATACTTTTATGCATATGGACTCCTTTAAAGAATCCTGAGAAAAGTTCTACTAGGATTCATGAAGAAGCTCACATGTGCATTCATGCAGAAAGTTCTTGTTTCTTTTCTCCTCAAAGCAGGCAGATTGCCTTATTTGAATTGCAAAACAGAGCACTTGCCTGTTTGAAAGTTCCAGAAGAGTGGCACAGCTTACTCTAAAATCCAGCCTGTGCCCTGCTTCACAAAGCTGCACAATGTCTTGCTTTTGCTTAGGAATCATAATACCTTATATTCTTCTTGTACATTTTTTGGACTCATTCATACGCATATTTTAATGGTTTGTATCAATTCAAATTAATTTATTTTTATATTTTTATATATTTTTCTTTTTTATTATTTTCTTTTTTTTAATTTTCTATATTTTTGTTTACATTCCAAATGCTTTCCCCTTTCCCAGATCCCCCCCTCACCATATGTCCCATAAGTCCTCTTCCCTCTGCCCATTCCCCAATCACCCCCCCTGCCCCTTTTCTCTGTTCTGGTACTTTCCTACAATACTGGATCAAGTCTTTTCTGGACCAGGGCCCTCTCCTTCCTTCTTCTTGGGAATCTTTTGATTTCCTAATTGTGCCTTGAGTATTCAGTGCTTCTGGGCTAATTAATATCCACTTATCAGTGATTGCATTTCATGTGTATTCTTTTGTGATTGGGTTAGCTCACTTAGGATATTTTTCAGTTCCAACCATTTGCCTACAAATTTCTGTTTACATTCCAAATGATTTTTCCTTTCCCGGTCCCCCCCCCCAAAGTCACATAAGTCCTAGTCCCTCCACCCTTTCCCCAATCAACCCCCTCCCTCTTCTCTGTCCTGGTAATCCCCTACATTGCTGCATCAAGCCTTTTCAGGACCAGGGCCCTCTCCTTCCTTCTTCTTGTGAATGATTTGATATGTGAGTTGTGCCTTGGGTATTTAGAGCTTATGGGCTAATATCCACTTATCAGGGACTGCATTCCATGTGTGTTCTTTTGTGAATGAGTTACCTCACTTAGGATGATATTTTCCAGTTCCTACCATTTGCTTAAGAATTTCAAGAATTCATTGTTTTTAATTGGTGAATAGTATTCCATTGTATAAATATACCACATTTTCTGTATCCATTCCTCCATTGAGGGACATTTCAGTTCTTTCCAGTTTCTGGCTATTATAAATGAGGCTGCTATGAACATAGTGGAGCATGTGTCCTTATTCCATGGTATATGCTCAGGAGTGGTATATCAGGGTCCTCTGGGGTGTCATGCCTAGTTTTCTGAAGAACTGCCAGATTGATTTCCAGAGTGGTTGTACCATCTTGCAATCCCACCAGCAGTGGAAGAATGTTCCTCATTCTCCACATCCTTGCCTACACCTGCTGTCTCCTGAGTTTTTTATCTTAGCCATTCTGAATGGTATGAGGTGAAATCTCAGGAATGTTTTGATTTGCATTTTCCTAATGACTAATGATGTTGAACATTTCTTAAGGTACTTCTCAGCCATCTGAAGTTCTTCAGGTGAGGGTTATTTGGTTCTCTGGGGTCTAACTTCTTGAGTTCTTTGTATATATTGGATATTAGCCCTCTGTCAGATATACAGTTGGTGAAGATCTTTTCCCAAATTGTTGGTTGCCATCTTGTCCTTTTGACAGTGTCCTTTGCCTTACAGAAGCTTTGTAATTTCATGAGGTCCCATTTGTCCATTCTTGATCTTAGAGCATAAGCTATTGCTGTTCTGTTCAGGAACTTTTCCCCTATGCCCATGTCCTCAAGGGTCTTCCCCAGTTTCTTTTCTATTAGTTGCAGTGTGTCTTGCTTTATATGGAGGTCCTTGATGACTTAGAGTTGAGCTTAGTACAAGGAGAGAAGAATGGATCAATTTGCATTCTTCTGCATGCTGAGCTCCAGTTGAATGAGCACCATTTGTTGAAAAGGCTATCTGTTTTCCACTGGATGTTTTCAGCTCCTTTGTTGAAGATCAAGTGACCATAGGTGTGTGGGTTTATTTCTCGGTCTTCAATCCTCTTCCTAAGGAAAGTTTTCTATTTTGTCTTTTTGCCTTAATGGCCAGAAGTAGAGGAACAGGATTTCATGATGACAGACTTTGATACAGAGTTAAGACTAAAACTACCCATTAAGACTGTGGCACTGTGGGGTTGTCTTGTTCTGCTCCCTACTCTAATCCAGACTATTGCATGGTTCTTCCTTTGATCAAATTTCTCATATGACCCTATGTTCTCTTGTTCTACCTTTAAAAGTAGGTTGCCCTTTCTAAGCTGCAATACAATCTAAGAGCCATAGTGCAGGAATACTCTGCTACTCTGCAGTGTCTTCTCTACCTGCTATTACTTTCAATATATCTCTACAAATTGGACATTTAACAATATCATTTCAATACATATTTAATGAATGAATGAGTGGACAAATTAATATGTGTGAATTAATCAAAGAGACTTTTGTATGCCTTTGCTTTGTGTTAAGATCCCTGAAAGAAAAGACTAGTTCAGTAATTTGTGGGTGGGTGATTCAGAAATAGAAAATTAGAAATCAATAACAATGTACTACTTCCTTGCCCAAAATTTAAATTATAGCTAGTAAAATATGAAATTATCTACCTAACATTCCTATATTAAGATACAACAAATATTGTCCATTTTCTGTTTATTATACATCTCTTTATTCCATGCCTTTCCTTCAACACATTAAATTTAACAATAAAACAAACCAATGTGTCTTGCTTACATTCTTTTCCACTTGAATGAGTGAAACTGATACCACCATTTAAATCAGCTGAGTATCTTGGATCCAGTCTTCACTCTCATTTAAAATAAAGTACTTCTGTTATTCAAACTTCAACACAAAAGCCAAATCAGGTCCTTCACTTTCCATAGCTTCTAAATCACAATTTACCTCTTAGTGTAAGACACTGAGTTCTTTCTGCATTAATTTGGTGATTATCCTTGGATAATTTTTTTCTTTGCTCCTTAATAGATACCAATATGAATGAAAAAAAATATGAAAGTGAAATCTGCACAGATTTTGTGTATAGACTGAGGCCTTTTAGTATATGATGAGAAAAATTTATAATAAGCCGTAGAGAAGCATTCTGTAGGTATAAGGTGAATCACTACAAGCACTGGAATTAGCAGTAACAATATGTTAGAGTATCCTTTTCCAAAGGTCAATGGCTGTTTTTTTCTTCCTTTCTCTTTCTTTCTTTCTTTCTTTCTTTCTTTCTTTCTTTCTTTCTTTCTTCCTTCCTTTTCTATTAAATCATTTTATTTACATTTCAAATATGTCTGCCTTCCTGGTCTCCCCCTCCCTGAGTTTTTCACACTATTTCCTCCGCAGCATCTCAGATGGTGCTCCCCACCATACCCCACCCCCGCCACCTCCCACTCTACCACTCACACCCCAGTCTCACCCCTGCCAGTCTTCCTGTTCCCTGGGGCATCAAGTTTCCACTGGATTAAGGGCATCCTCTCCCACTGAGGCAAGACAAGGTAGTTGTTTGCTACATATATGCACTGAGCCATGGACCAGCTCATGTATGCTTCTTGGTTGGTAGCTTAGTCTCTGGGATCTCTGAGGGATCCGGGATAGTTGACACTGCTGTTTTTACTATGGGGTTGCAATTTCCCTCAGTTCCTTCATTCCTTCCCCTAACTCTTCCTTAAGGAATCCCTATGCTTGCAACTATCCCTGACACTATTACTGATGCCATGTTGTGCTTACAGAGAGGAGCCTAACATAACTGTCCTATGAGGGGATCTACCAGCAGTTGCCGATAGATGGAGATATTTACAGCTAACCATTGGACTGAGGTCAGGAACCACTCTTAAAAAAGGCTGTTTTTTGTACTTAGACCTGAAAACTGTGTTACTACCAAACTAAATAATTTGGTAGGCCAAGTACATGATGGATATATATATATATATATATATATATATCCTGTGTTAACAGGATGCATTGAGATCTGCATAAAATAAACACACACACATATATGTATGTATATATATATATATATATATATATATATATAGAGAGAGAGAGAGAGAGAGGGCTATCTTGGAATTTGTAAGTAAAGTTTCACTAAAAACATACAGGCGTCCATAAAGTTGAGAAAGTAAGGGGATACTAGGTGAATGGATATGATCAAGTTACATTATATATATAATTTTCCAAGAATAAATACAAATAATAGTTTGTATTGTAGTCTGTATGAAAAATGGATAACCTTTAAAAAGTTTAAAATGAAAGAAATATTTTGTCCCACTGAAAAGTGGTTAGTAAAAGTGTATTTCTTTTTACTATATGTACAGCTAGTTGCGGGACAGGGGACAACAGTATTAAACACTGGAAGAGTAAATCAAAGTATGGTTCCAGTGGTTTGACTATCATTGAGAATAAACTCTTAAAGCATCTGCATTTTATTTTCCTGCCTGTAAAAAAGGATAGTAATACTATATCATATGGTTGCATTGAGGAAAATTAAACTGAGTATGAATTTAAAATGTGTCTCTGACAAATAGAACGGAATAATGCTAGCTATTACTATTTTATTTTAGCCAGAGGGAAATTCTGAAGTTATGGTTTAAATGGTTTGTGTCAAGAAAAATGACTTGTAAACTTGTTCAGACCTGCTACTGTGTTTTGTAATGATGCTTTGTAATTTGTCATTTGAGGTCAAGTGGTTAAAATATTGAAAGAAAAACGTTGAATTCAAGCGGATGCTTTAAATTCCTACCTTACAAATTGTGTTGGATTCATTTCCATTGTTGTAAATTTCTCAGTCCTATCCAGGGCCTAAGACTTCACAGATCAAAACTATGTTCTGATTGAAGGAGAGCAATGATCCCATATAAATAGAACGCTCTGTTTCTGTTTAGGCTGAAATGTTTCAAAGAACTTCATTTCAACTATACAAAAGAAGTTTATTGTATTCAGCTAGTACAGGAAAGTTAATATAGATCATTGTCTTTATACTCTAAATTCCAAGTTCCTGGGTTGTGGCGAATCCCTCATATGTAAATTTAGAGGCAGAGAACATTTTCCCATGTTTGAGAATAAGTTTTAAAAAATGGATCACGACACCACCAAAGTCTTAGAATATTGTATGTGATAACAGGATGCATTAAAATCTGGGAAAAATAAAAACACAAAAACAAAATTTTGACCTCTAAAGTTACAAAGACAAAGGAAGTTAAAATTACAGATTCTGGTGGTTAATCTTGCTTGTCAACTTGACTTAATCTCAAGAGAGAAACTCAGCTCAGTATTTGCTTATCAGATTGGCCGCATGGCCACGTCTTTGACAGCTAATTGAAACGAGGGCCTAGTGCACTGTAGGCAGCACCATCCCAGGGAAGACTTGCCTGAGCAGTATAAGATAGGTAGATGAGCAAGCTATTTTACGCAAGCTAAAGTAATATGTTCCCATGCTCTCTGCTTTAGTTCCTGCCCAGACCTCTTTTAGTGATGCATGATGATCTGGATGTGTAATCCAAATGAACCCTTACCTCTCTGTGCATTCTTTGTTGCAGTTTGCCTATTTGTTTGTTTGTTTGTTTTGTTGTTGTTTTTGTCAAATGAACACTAAAGCTCATTTGCTCAGACAGCTCAGAAGCTATCTGAAATGATGAACATCAATCCAAAAAGATACCTCCAGAAAATTGGCCTGTAAGCATCTCTATTTTAATAAGATTGGTATGATAGGTCACAGCTCACTGTGAATGATGTCATTACTGGACATATGGGTATGAGTTATATAGGAAAACAGGCAAAGGCAATCTCATAGAGAGAAACCAAGAAAGCCACATTTTTCTGTATCCTTTTTGAGTTCCTACCCTGACATTCATCAGTGATGGAATATAAATATTGTAAGATTGAATAAATCCTTTCCTCTTGAAATTTCTTTTTGTGCATGATGTTTCAATGTGTTAATAGAAACCCTAAGTAAGATAATCCTGAAGTTAGACTTGGCTAGTATTCTTTTGCATTATCAGAGAAACAAATTAGGACAGGACATATAAACATGGTACTGAAAAATATCATCAGAAACATGTAGAAAATGACTGAATCCAGGTGCCCTATCCTCATAATATCTAAAAGTGATACAAAGATAGCTGAAACAACAGCTAGCAAACACAGACTAAGAATTTGCAAAACTTCTTGTGTGAAAGCTTTACAGAGTGAAAGTAGGTTAGCAATACAAATTATATTACAAACGGCAGTGAAATAGTTCATAACCAAATTTAGAAAGTGAGAAAACGTTCTGAAGAAGAAAAGTTGAGAGAAAGAATAAATGAATGAATATGAATGAATTCAATTGAACAAGTGAAAAAAATTAGTTAAGTAGACAAGAGTTTGCTGGGGTAATCACAAGTATACTGTAGGTAATATAAAACATAGATGAAACACTACAGTAGCCATTGTGAACCCCAGAGTATATGTGTAAAATGTATTATGATCTTTAAAAAACAACAGTAAAATAAAGTATTTATTTACTTTTGATATTGTTTTATATAAAATGTATAGACTATATGATTTCTCACAGCTATGTAGAAAAGCAAGACAGTTCGACTTATAATTAACAATAATAGTCAATAGAAAAAGAACTACAAGCCGGGCGTGGTGGCGCACGCCTTTAATCCCAGCACTTGGGAGGCAGAGGCAGGCGGATTTCTGAGTTCGAGGCCAGCCTGGTCTACAGAGTGAGTTCCAGGACAGCCAGAGCTACACAGAGAAACCCTGTCTTGAAAAACCAAAAAAAAAAAAGAAAAAGAAAAAGAACTACAGATTACAAGAGTACCAAAATTAGCAGAATTTATGCTCATAAAAATCCATTGACTTAATTTCAACAAGTTATACACACATAAAGAAAACCAGCTTAACCTGATTGCAGAGCAGTAGGAATTATCCTAATATCCTAGGAAAACATTTTATTTAAAAGAAATCAGATGTTTGCAAATCATGAGCAATGTCCACCTAAAGTTGCATATTTATACTGCCTGAATAAGTGCAGTGACAATTCTGTTTATAGAAAATAAGTTTAGGAGAAATGTTAAATGGCTATCTATCTGGAGAAAAAGATAACCTCATGTCTGGAGAAAAAGCCCACACAGGAGCAATGCAAATAATATTGCAAAGGGCAGTGAAATAGTTCATAATCAAATTTTAGAAAGTAAGAAAATGTTCTGAAGAAGAAAAACTGAAAGACAGAGAATAAATGAATGAATGAATGAATGAATGAAGACATTTAATTGAGCAAGTGAAAAAAAATTTAGTTAAGTAGCCAAGAGTTTGCTTGGATAGGGGTTGGGGCACAGTAATATAGTTGTTAGAAACACAGCCAAATCAAGAATTCAACACTTTGGAAAACAAAGGGCATTTTCATATCCTTTCAAATCTAGCAAAAAGCTTTAGCAAAATAGAGCTATCCAAAAACCAATTCAACAAACTGATACAAGAAATAGCTCTACATAGAAATGTGTAGCTATCAAAAGAAAACAAGGACATGCCACAAGTGATAAGATATTGGAGTTATAAGAAACTTCTGATTAGGGTGTTTTCAGGGAGGAAACCAGGAATAGGGACATTTAAAGTGTAAACAAATAATATATGTAATAAAAAAAACTCTGTCTCTTTAATTTATTGGTTTATTCAAACTATTGATATTATTTTAAAGTTAAAGTTAAAGCAAATACTGTGGTTTATCTAACATATAATAAAACCATAGTACTAAAGGAGATAAGAGAAATTTATTGCTGAAAGTATAATATTTTATTTGAAATGATAAAGTTAATGATAAATTAAGAGAAAGATATATGTATCTTCAATTTAAATCTTAGATGCAAACCAATATGAGATAAAAGAAAATATCAAACAGAGGGAAAAGAAAGGAGTATATGAAATAGCAAAGTATGAAAATGGAAATAGAAGAAATATATGAACATATAAAGACAGATAATCAAGCCAAACATGGTGCCCCACATCCTTAGTTCCATCACTAAAGAGCCAAGACAGGTGGATCCTAAGTTTCATGCCAGACAGTTCTACCTACTGAGTCTAAATCCTACCAGAGATATATAATAAGACTCTGTGTCAGAAACATGTAAAGGTGCTACATCATTTACTTAATAGGTATTTCTAGGATAAAATTAAAAAGAAAGTCCATTGAGAGACTCCATAAAATTCATTAACGTATATGTGTACATACATTTAACTACATATGCATGAAATAGTTTATCATATATATACATATATAAAATGTTTATTTTATCACTATTATCTATACCTGATTTGAATATGCTTATAAGACCATATTATGTAACATAACATGTATATTGACCCTCTCATATAGCCGCCATTGTTTCTATGTATAAATCTATATCTCTCTATAGAAAGCAATACAGCTATATATAAATGTAGTTTAGACATGTAAATTTTATATATATATATATATATATATATATATATATATTACATGTGCTTGCTCTGCAAGGTGCCTTTATATAGAATGGAAATGGAGATAGAGGAATGATATATGCATATTAGTCAAGGATTCTAAAAAACAGTGAAATTTTATTAGCATGATAAATATTTTAAAAGAACACAATATCAACATTATTTATATATTATAAAAGTTATATAAAACAAAATTTAAAATATTAAAATGAAAAAGGCATATTTTGACTTACATATTTTAAGTCAATTTTATCAGATTTCTAAAGGTGTTATATATATATGAATGATATTCTGAATCGTATGATCAGAGTATAGAATATAATCCTGTAGTACATATGTTACAGTCACAATGGGGACAGAAATTTGAAATTGTGATATACATTACAATAGCAATTAAAAGAACAATATCTACTACTGTCTCTTTTCTCTTGATACACAATGGAAATTAAGAATATTTCTTTCATCTCTGTCTTTTTCAGCAAGCCCTACCAATGTCTACTATTAACATAGTCCACAGAATCAACCAAACAATGCTCATTGGGGCTCACAGAGTCTGCAGCAATACTCACAGATCCTGTGTGGATCTAAACTAGACCCCCTGCACATATGTTATAGTTTGTGAAACTTGGCATTCTTGTGGGACTCGTAACAGTGGGAACAGCAACTGTCTCTCACTCTCTTCCTGCTCTTTAGACCCTTTCTCTTACTAGGTTGGCTTATCCAGCCTTGATATGAGGGGTTGCTTAGTCTTATTGTAACTTGGTATGCTATGTTCAGTTGATATCCCTGGGAGACCTGTTCTTTTATGAAGGAAAACAGAGGATCTGAAGAGGATCTTGGGGTGCAGGAACTGAGTGAAGTGGAGGTAAGGAAAATTCCAGTCAAGATGTGTGTCAAAGATAAATAAATAATTTAATTAATTGATATAGATAGGTTAATAGATAAATATATACAAAGATACATACATATGTACATACATACACATATACATAGATGCATAGATACTGGTATATAAAACCAAAAACAAATAAAAATTTTAAAAATTTGTTTTTCAATCTAATTTTGCTTCATAAAAACAAAAAGTCAACAGTAGAAATAAAAACAGGTCCAAATATTCCCAGATTCAAAAGATGAAATTGCTTGTCTAAATAATCTGCTGTTCTAAGAATAATGCAATATATAATAAGGAAATATTTCTAACCGACTGGAAGTATAATGCAACCAAAGTTAACACAGGTGAGATGGTGGGATACTAACAACTAACACTACTCTTACAGCAAAGATCATTTTTGTGGTTTATGCTGCTATAAGGAAACACAAACCACAGCCCCTTTAGAGAGAAGAAGAGAAAACTAAAGCTTCAGTGTAATCATGAAAAGGATTACATTCCTATGAAATGTAAGAAGCAAAGCTAATGTATGCAAATTTAAGTATGTTCATATTACCAGAAATGATTTCACAAATGGTCAGCATAATATTTCAGATGTAATTTACTTAAATGTACATTTTAAAGTATACAAAAACTGGTGTGTGGTCGCAGAAGAATTGGAGAAAGGCCAGCCTGAGCTAACATGAAGAGATAAAACATCTTTGCTTTAAAAACAATGCAAGGATATTGATTCCCCCACAAGTCCTTTTATTTTTGAGAATAGTTTTAGCTATCCTGGGTTTTTTGTTGCTCCAGATGAATTTGAGAATTGCTCTTTCTAGATCTATGAAGAATTGAGTTGGGATTTTGATGGGGATCGCATTGAATCTGTAGATTGCTTTTGGCAAGATGGCCATTTTTACTATATTGATCCTGCCAATTCAAGACCATGAAATATTTTCCCATTTCCTGTGGTGATCTTCAATTTCTTTATTCAAGGACTTGAAGTTCCTGTCATACAGATCTTTCACTTGTTTGGTTAGAGTTACGCCAAGGTACTTTATGTTGTTTGTGGCTATTGTGAAGGGTGTTATTTCCCTAACTTCTTTCTCAGCCTGCTTGACCTTTGAGTACAAGAAAGCTACTGATTTGCTTGAGTTAATTTTATAACCAGCCACGTTGCTGAAGTTGTTTATCAGCTGTAGAAGTTCTCTGGTGGAGTTCTTTGGGTCTCTTAGGTAAACTATCATATCGTCTACAAATAATGATACTTTGACTTCTTCCTTTCCAATTTGTATCCCGTTGACTTCCTTATGTTGTCTAATTGCTCTCGCTAGAACTTCAAGTACTATATTGAAAAGATATGGAGAGAGAGGGCAGCCTTGTCTAGTCAAGCAGTACTACAGAGCAATTGTGTTAAAAACTTCATGGTATTGGTATAGCAACAGGCAAGCAGATCAATGGAACAGGATTGAAGACCCAGAAATTAACCCACAGACTTATGGTCACTTGATCTTTGATAAAGGAGCCACAAACATCCGGTGGAATAAAGATAGCCTTTTCAACAAATGGTGCTGGTTCAACTGGAGGTCAACATGCTGAAGAATGCAAATTGACCCACTCTTATCTCTTTGCAATAAGATCAACTCCAAGTGGATCAAGGACCTCCACATAAAACCAGATACACTGAAACTATTAGAAAAGAAACTTGGGAAGACCCTGGAGGACTTGGGCACAGGGGAAAAGTTCCTGAACAGAACACCAATAGCTTACACACTAAGATCAAGAATCAACAAATGGGACCTCAAAAAATTACAAAGTTTCTGCAAAGCAAAGGACACTGTCAGAAGGACAAAACGACAACCAACAAAGTGGGAAAAGATCTTCACCAACCCCACATCCGCCAGAGGGCTAATATCCAATATATACAAAGAACTCAAGAAGTTAGACCCCAAAGAACCAAATAACCCTATGAAAAAATGGGGCACAGAGCTAAACAAAGAATTTTCACCAGAAGAAATTTGGATGGCCGAGAAACACCTTAAAAGATGTTCAACATCATTACTCATCAGGGAAATGCAAATCAAAACAACCCTGAGATTCCACCTCACACCAGTCAGAATGGCTAAGATTAAAAACTCAAGAGACAACAAGTGCTGGCGAGGATGTGGAGAAAGAGGAACACTCCTCCACTGTTGGTGGGATTGCAAAATGGTAAAACCACACTGGAAATCAGTTTGGCGGTTCCTCAGAAAATTGGGCATGTCACTTCCAGAGGACCCTGGCATACCACTCCTGGGCATATACCCAGAGGATTCCCCTGCATGCAATAAAGACACATGCTCCACAATGTTTATAGCAGCCTTGTTTATAATAGCCAGAAATTGGAAGGAGCCCAAATATCCCTCCAAGGAAGAATGGATACAGAAAATGTGGTATATTTATACAATGGAATACTACTCAGCAATTAAAAATAATGAATTCATGCAATTTGTAGGTAAATGGTTAGACCTGGAAAATATCATCCTGAGTGAGTTAACCCAATCACAAAAGAATACACATGAAATGCAATCACTGATAAGTGGATATTAATGAGCCCAGAAGCCCTAAATACTCAAGGCACAAATAGCAAGTCAAATGATTCCCAAGAAGAAGAAAGGAGAAGACCCTGGGCCTGTAAAGATTGCATCCAGTTTAGTAAAGAAACCGAGGGGGGAGGGGGAATGATTGGGGAATAGTTGGGGGGGAGAGGAACTATGGGAAGTATGGTGGGTGGGAACTGGGAAAGGGGAAAGCCTTTGGAATGTAAACATAGAATATAGAAAATAAAAATTAGAGGTGCTCAGACCCAGCCGGCAGTGGCGGAACCAGGTACCCGAGACATCCCGAGCTTAAGACCTTCGGGGACTCAGGCCTGGAGTGGGAGTTGTGCACAGAATAGTGGCTGCACTCTGCACTCGCGGGGCAGACCCCGAGCTCCCTGCAGGCAGCTGCCATATTGCCTGCAGCTTCCCGTCCAGCTGGTGGTGGGGAAGCCGGAGTCAGCCAGTGTGCCAGGTGCCCAGACCCAGCCAGAGGCGGAACCAGCCTCCCATCCAGCTGGTGGCAGGGAAGCTGGAAACCGGACCCAGCCAGCTTCCCAGCAGCTTGGAACCAGCAGGCAGAACCAGATTACTGAGATATCCCAACTTTAAGACCCCTGGGGAAACAGGATATCAGACAGCAAACCCTGAGCAGGAGCAGTGCAGAGCAGCCGCCCAACAGGCGGAACCAAGTACCTGGGATATCCTGAGTTTAAGACCTCGGGGTACTCAGGCCACCTGTCAGCAATCTGTGAGCAAGACCCCCACAGGAAAGTGATTCAGGTATCCCAGTCGCTGGGAAATAGCCTTACAACCCCACAGGAGGGTCAAGCACCAGCTAGTATCTACAGGACCAACTAACACCAGAGTTAACCAGATGGCAAAAGGCAAATGTAAGATCGCTACTAACAAAAATCAAGGCAGTATGGCGGCATCCGAACCCAGTTCCCCAACAGCAATAAATCTTGGATACCCCGAAACACCAGAAAAACAAGACTCAGATCTAAAATCACTGGTCAGGATGCTGATAGAGGAACACTTAGATAAATCTCTTAAAGTAATACATGAGAAAATAGATCAAAAGCTAGAAGCCATTGCAAGGCAAACACAATTAAATCCCAGATATCTCAACACACCAGAAAAACAAGACTCAAATCTAAAATCACTGGTAAAGATGCAGATTGAGGATCACTTAGATAAATTTCTTAAAGTAATAGAGGAGAAAATAGATCAAAAACTAGAAGCCCATACAAGGCAGACACAAAAATCACTTAAAGAAATCCAGGAGAATATAGAGCAAAAAAATGAATCCCAATAAGGGGGAGAAACAAAAATCACCTAAAGAAATACAAGAGAACATGGGTCAACGAGTAGAAGTCATAAAAGAGGAAACACAAAAATCCCTTAAAGAATTACAGGAAAACACAAACAAGCAACTGAAAGATCTGAGCAAAACCATACAAAATCTAAAAACAGAAGTAGAAACAACTAAGCAATCGCAAAGAGAGACAATGTTGGAGATAGAAAACCTTGGGAAGAAATCAGGAGTCATAGATGCAAATATCAACAATAGAATACAAGAGATAGAAGACAGAATCTCAGATGATGAAGATACCATAGGAACCATGGATTCAACAATTAAAGAAAATGCAAAATGCAAAAAGCTGGTAACCCAAAACATTCAGGAAATCCAGGACACAATGAGAAGACCAAACCTAAGGATTATAGGGATAGATGAGAATGAAGATCTACAACTTAAAGGGCCAGCAAATATCTTCTACAAAATTATGGAAGAAAACTTCCCCAACCTAAAGAGAGAGATGCCCATGAATATACAAGAAGCCTATAGAACCCCAAATAGACTGGACAAGAACAGAAATACTTCCCGTCACATAATAATCAAAACCCCAAATGTACTAAACAAAGAAAGAATATTAAAGGCAGTAAGAGAAAAAGGACAAGTAACATATAAAGGAAGACCTATCAGAATTACACCAGACTTCTCACCTGAGACCATGAAAGCTAGAAGATCCTGGGCAGACCTCATGCAGACCCTAAGAGAACACAAACTTCAGCCAAGACTACTATACCCAGCAAAACTCTCAATTGCCATAGATGGGGAAACCAAGATATTCCACGACAAAACCAAATTTGCAAGATACTTATCTACAAACCCAGCCCTACAAAGGATAATAGGGGAAAAATATCAACACAAGGGGGGAAACAACACCCCAGAAGAAACAAGATAGAAACCCCATCTCATCCAACCCAAAAGAAGAGAACCACTCAAATACAAATAATAATAACAATGCCCAAAATGTCAGGAAGTAATAATTACTATTCCTTAATATCTCTTAATATCAATGGACTCAATTCCCCAATCAAAAGACACAGACTAACAGACTGGATACGGAAACAGGACCCTACATTTTGCTGCATACAGGAAACACATCTCAGTGTCAAAGACAAACACCACCTTAGAGTAAAAGGCTGGAAGACAGTTTTACAAGCAAATGGTCCCAGGAAACAAGCTGGAGTAGCCATTCTAATATCAGGTAAAATCGACTTTTAACCTAAAGTCATCAAAAGAGACACAGAAGGTCACTTCCTGCTTGTCAAAGGGAAAATCCACCAAGAAGAATTCTCAATACTGAACATCTATGCGCCAAATGTAAGGGCACCCTCATTCGTAAAAGAAACTTTACTAAAGCTTAAAGCACACATCGCACCTAACACAATGATTGTAGGTGACTTCAACACTCCACTCTCCTCAATGGACCGATCAGGAAAGCAGAAACTAAACAGGGACACAGTGAAACTAATTGAAGCTTTGGACCAATTGGATTTAACAGATATATATAGAACATTCCATCCTAAAACAAAAGAGTATACCTTTTTCTCAGCACCGCACGGTACCTTCTCAAAAATTGATCATATAATTGGTCACAAGACAGACCTCAACAAATACAAGAAGACCGAACTAATCCTATGTCTCCTATCAGATCACTATGGAGTAAAAGTGGTCTTCAATAGCAAGAAGAACAACAGAAAGCCCACATACACATGGAAACTGAACAATACTCTACTCAATGACACCCTGGTCAAGGAAGAAATAAAGAAAGAAATCAAAGACTTTTTAGACTTCAATGAAAATGAAGGTACGACCTACCCAAATCTCTGGGAAACAATGAAAGCAGTGCTAAGAGGAAAACTCATAGCCCTGAGTGCCTCCAAAAAGAAACTGGAGAGAGCATACACTAGCAACTTAACAGCACACCTGAAGGCCCTGGAACAAAAAGAAGCTAACTCACCCAGGAGGAGTAGAAGAGAGGAAATCATCAAACTAAGGGCTGAAATCAATCAAGCAGAAACAAAGAGAATCATACAAAGAATCAACAAAACCAAGAGCTGGTTCTTCGAGAAAATCAACAAGATAGATAAACCCTTAGCTAGACTAACCAAAGGGCACAGAGATAGTATCCAAATTAACAAAATTAAAAATGAAAAGGGGGATATAACAACAGAAACAGAGGAAATTCAAAAGATCATCAGATCCTAATACAAAGGCCTATACTCAAAACAACTGGAGAATCTGGAGGAAATGGACAATTTCCTAGACAGATACCAAATACCAAAATTAAATCAGCATCAAGTAGACCAGCTAAACAGTCCCATAACCCTTAAAGAAATAGAAGGGGTTATAGAAAGCCTCCCAACCAAAAAAAGTACGGGACCAGATGGTTTTAGTGCAGAATTCTACCAGACCTTCAAAGAAGACTTAACACCAATACTCTTCAAACTATTCCACAAAATAGAGACAGAAGGTACACTGCCCAACTTGTTCTTCGAAACCACAATTACGCTGATACCTAAACCACAAAAAGATCCAACAAAGAAAGAGAACTACAGGCCAATTTCTCTTATGAATATTGATGCAAAAATACTAAATAAAATTCTTGCCAACCGAATCCAAGAGCATATCAAAACGATCATTCACCATGATCAAGTAGGCTTCATCCCAGGGATGCAGGGATGGTTCAATATACAGAAATCCATCAATGTAATCCACTACATAAACAAACTAAAAGAAAAAACCACATGGTCATCTCATTAGATGCTGAAAAAGCATTTGACAAAATTCAGCATCCTTTCATGCTAAAAGTCTTGGAAAGAGCAGGAATTCAAGGCCCATACCTAAACATAGTAAAAGCAATCTACAGCAATCCAGTGGCCAACATCAAAATAAATGGAGAGAAACTTGAAGCAATCCCACTAAAATCAGGGAATAGACAAGGCTGTCCTCACTCTCCATATCTTTTCAATATAGTACTTGAAGTTCTAGCGAGAGCAATTAGACAACATAAGGAAGTCAAAGGGATACAAATTGGAAAGGAAGAAGTCAAAGTATCATTATTTGCAGATGATATGATAGTCTACTTAAGCGATCCAAAAAACTCCACCAGAGAACTTCTACAGCTGATAAACAACTTCAGCAACGTGGCTGGTTATAAAATTAACTCAAGCAAATCAGTAGCTTTCTTGTACTCAAAGGACAAGCAGGCTGAGAAAGAAGTTAGGGAAATAACACCCTTCACAATAGCCACAAACAACATAAAGTACCTTGGCGTAACTCTAACCAAACAAGCGAAAGATCTGTATGACAGGAACTTCAAGTCCTTGAAGAAAGAAATCGAAGAAGACCTCAGAAGATGGAAAAATATTTCTTGCTCCTGGATTGGCAGGATCAATATAGTAAAAATGGCCATCTTGCCAAAAGCAATCTACAGATTCAATGCAATCGCCATCAAAATCCCAACTCAATTCTTCATAGATCTAGAAAGAGCAATTCTCAAATTCATCTGGAGCAACAAAAAACCCAGGATAGCTAAAACTATTTTCAACAATAAAAGGACTTCTGGGGGAATCAATATCCCTGACCTCAAGCAGTACTACAGACCAATTGTGTTAAAAACTGCATGGTATTGGTACAGCAACAGGCAGGTAGATCAATGGAATAGGATTGAAGACCCAGAAATGAACCCACAGACTTATGGTCACTTGATCTTTGATAAAGGAGCCACAACCATCCGGTGGAAAAAAGATAGCCTTTTCAACAAATGGTGCTGGTTCAACTGGAGGTCAACATGCAGAAGAATGCAAATTGACCCACTCTTATCTCCTTGTATTAAGATCAACTCCAAGTGGATCAAGGACCTCCACATAAAACCAGACATACTGAAACTATTAGAAAAGAAACTTGGGAAGACCCTGGAGGATATGGGCACAGGGGTAAAGTTCCTGAACAGTACACTAATAGCTTATGCTCTAAGATCAAGAATTGACAAATGGGACCTCATAAAATTACAAAGTTTCTGTAAGGCAAAGGACACTGTCAGAAGGACAAAACGGCAACCAACAACGTGGGAAATGATCTTCACCAACCCCACATCCAACAGAGGGCTAATATCCAATATATACAAAGAACTCAAGAAGTTAGACCCCAAAGAACCAAATAACCCTATCAAAAAATGGGGTACAGAGCTAAACAAAGAATTTTCACCAGAAGAAATTCGGATGGCCGAGAAACACCTTAAGAGATGTTCAACATCATTAGTCATCAGGGAAATGTAAATCAAAACAACCCTGAGATTCCACCTCACTCCAGTCAGAATGGCTAAGATTAAAAACTCTAGAGACAACAAGTGCTGGCGAGGATGTGGAGAAAGAGGAACACTCCTCCACTGTTGGTGGGATTGCAAAATGGTAAAACCACTCTGGAAATCAGTGTGGGGGGTCCTCAGAAAATTGGGCATGCCACTCCCAGAGGACCCTGGCATACCACTCCTGGGCATATACCCAGAGGATTCCTCTGCATACAACAAAGACACATGCTCCACTATGTTTATAGCAGCCTTGTTTATAATAGCCAGAAATTGAAAGGAGCCCAGATATCCCTCAAAAGAGGAATGGATACAGAAAATGTGGTATTTTTATACAATGGAGTACTACTCAGCAATTAAAAATAATGAATTCATGCAATTTGTAGGTAAATGGTTAGATCTGGAAACTATCATCCTAAGTGAGCTAACCCAATCACAAAAGAATACACACGAAATGCAATCACTGATAAGTGGATATTAATGAGCCCAGAAGCCCTAAATTCTCAAGGCACAATTAACATTTCAAATGACTCTCAAGAAGTAAAAAAGGAGAGGACCCTGGGCCTGTAAAGATTGGATCCAGTATTGTAGACCCAGAACAGAGAAATCGTGGGGGGGGGAAGAGTGGGGAATAGCATGGGGGGGAGAGGAATTATGGGACATATGGTGGGGGGTAACTGGGAAAGGGGAAAGCCTTTGGAATGTAAACAAAGAATATAGAAAATAAAAAAAAGAAAATAAAAATTAAAAAAAAACAATGCAAGGAATGGAGTGAGTGTGTGTGAGAAAGAATGAGAGAAAAAAAGAAGTGGGTAAAGTTGGGAGGGGACAGAAAGGAGAAAGGAAGGAGGGAAGGTGGAAAAGAAGAGAGGAGGGAAGAAAAGGGGGAAGAGAGGTGGAGGGAATGGAGAGAGGAAGTAAAAGATGGAGGAAAAGAGGAAGGAAGGGAGGGAGGAAGGGACAGAGAGAAAAGAAGAATTTGTAACTTTCATGTTATCATATAAAATAAGTTTAAATTTTTAAATAATTCAGGTTATTATAAAGAAAATGTGCATAACATATTTATGGTTGAGTTATTTAATTTACTAAGTCCCCTGTAAACTCAAAAGCCAACAAAGCTCTTTTTAAAGAATTCATGAAAGGAACTTCATAGAAATTAAGAATGATTGGTCTTTAAAAGACTATCTAGAAAACAAAGGAAAGTTTGCATAATGAATTGGGAAAGGTATTTTTAAAAACCATTCAACTCTAACAAGATATTGTGTTGTATAATAAGAAAATGAAGATATTATTCATTGAAAAATGATACTCCCCACCCAACTATTCCCCAATCTCCCTCCCCCCACACCATTTCCCTGTTCTGGTACTCTCCTACAAAACTGGATCCAATCTTTTTTTTTTTAATTTTTATTTTATATATTCTATGTTTACATTCCAAAGGCTTTCCCCTTTCCCAGTTCCCCCCCCACCCTATGTCCCATAATTCCTCTCCTCCCCAATTATTCCCCAACCATCCCCCCTCCCCCCACGGTTTCTCTACAAAACTGGATCCAATCTTTACAGGCCCAGGGTCCTCTCCTTTCTTCTTCTTGGGAATCATTTGACTTGCTAATTGTGCCTTGAGTATTTAGGGCTTTTGGGCTCATTAATATCCACTTATCAGTGATTGCATTTCATGTGTATTATTTTGTGATTGGGTTAACTCACTCAGGATGATATTTTCCAGGACTAACCATTTACCTACAAATTGCACGAATTCATTATTTTTAATTGCTGAGTAGTATTCCATTGTAAAAATATACCACATTTTCTGTATCCATTCCTCCTTTGAGGGATATTTGGGCTCCTTCCAATTTCTGGCTTATAAACAAGGCTGCTATAAACATAGTGGAGCATGTGTCCTTATTGCATGCAGGGGAATCCTCTGGGTATATGCCCAGGAGTGGTATGCCAGGGTCCTCTGGAAGTGACATGCCCAATTTTCTGAGGAAACGCCAAACTGATTTCCAGAGTGGTTTTACCATTTTGCAATCCCACCAACAGTGGAGGAGTATTCCTCTTTCTCCACATCCTCACCAGCACTTGTTGTCTCTTGAGTTTTTAATCTTAGCCATTCTGACTGGTGTGAGGTGGAATCTCAGGGTTGTTTTGATTTGCATTTCCCTGATGACTAATGATGTTGAACATCTCTTAAGGTGTTTCTTGGCCATCCGAATTTCTTCTGGTGAAAATTCTTTGTTTAGCCCTGTACCCTATTTTTTGATAGGGTTATTTGTTTCTTTGTGGTCTAACTTCTTGAGTTCTTTGTATATATGGGATATTAACTCTCTGTTGGATGTGGGGTTGGTGAAGATCTTTTCCCACTTTGTTGGTTGCTGTTTTGTCCTTCTGACAGTGTCCTTTGCCTTGCAGAAACTTTGTAATTTCATGAGGTCCCATTTGTTGATTCTTGATCTTAGTGCATAAGCTATTGGTGTTCTGTTCAGGAACTTTCCCCCTGTGCCTATGTCCTCCAGGGTCTTCCCAAGTTTCTTTTCTAATAGTTTCAGTGTGTCTGGTTTTATGTGGAGGTCCTTGATCCACTTGGAGTTGATCTTATTGCAAAGAGATAAGAGTGGGTCAATTTGCATTCTTCTGCATGTTGACTTCCAGTTGAACCAGCACCATTTGTTGAAAAGGCTATCTTTATTCCACTGGATGGTTGTTGCACCTTTATCAAAATTCAAGTGACCATAAGTCAGTGGGTTAATTTCTGGGTCTTCAATCCTATTCCATTGATCCACCTGCCTGTTGCTGTACCAATACCATGCAGTTTTTAACACAATTGCTCTGTAGTACTGTTTAAGGTCAGGGATATTGATTCCTCCAGAAGTCCTTTTATTGTTGAGAATAGTTTTAGCTATCCTGGGTTTTTTGTTGCTCCAGATGAATTTGAGAATTGCTCTTTCTAGATCTATGAAGAATTGAGTTGGGATTTTGATGGGTATTGCATTGAATCTGTAGATTGCTTTTGGCAAGATGGCCATTTTTACTACATTGATCCTGCCAATCCAGGAGCAAGAAATATTTTTCCATCTTCTGAGGTCTTCTTCAATTTCTTTCTTCAAGGACTTGAAGTTCCTGTCCTACAGATCTTTCGCTTGTTTGGTTAGAGTTATGCCAAGGTACTTTATGTTGTTTGTGGCTATTGTGAAGGGTGTTATTTCCCTAACTTCTTTCTCAGCCTGCTTGTCCATTGAGTACAAGATCCAATCTTTTCAGGCCCACAGTCCTCTCCTTTCTTCTTTTTGATATTCATTTGACTTGCTAATTGTGTCTTGAGTATTTAGGGCTTCTGGGCTCATTAATATCCACTTATCAGT
Organism: Apodemus agrarius; assembly: GCA_964023405.1. NCBI lineage: Eukaryota > Metazoa > Chordata > Mammalia > Rodentia > Muridae > Apodemus > Apodemus agrarius. The sequence goes on from OZ030023.1 coordinate 45,786,918, forward strand.
GACTGCATTTCATGTGTATTCTTTTGTGATTGGGTTAACTTGCTTAGGATGATATTGTCCAGATCCAACCATTTGCCTACAAATTGCATGAATTCATTATTTTTAATTGCTGAGTAGTATTCCATTGTAGAAATATACCACATTTTCTGTATCCATTCCTCCTTTGAGGGATATCTGGGCTCCTTCCAACTTCTGGCTATTATAAACAAGTCTGCTATGAACATAGTGGAGCATGTGTCTTTATTGTATGCAGGGGAATCCTCTGGGTATATGCCCAGGAGTGGTATGACAGGGTGTTCTGGAAGAGTCATGCCCAATTTTCTGAGGAACTGCCAGACTGATTTCCAGAGCAGTTGTACCATCTTGCAATCCCACCAACAGTGGAGGAGTGTTCCTCTTCGCATCCTCACCAGCACCTGTTGTCTCCTGAATTTTTAATCTTAGCCATTCTGACTGCTGTGAAGTGGAATCTCAGGGTTGTTCTGATTTGCATTTCCCTGATGACTAATGATGTTGAACATCTCTTAAAGTGCTTCTCAGCCATCCCAATTTCTTCTGGTGACAATTCTTTGTTTAGCTCTGTAACCCATTTTTAATAGGGTTATTTGGTTCTTTGGGGTCTAACTTCTTGAGTTCTTTCTATATATTGGATATTAGTCCTCTGTAGGATGTGGGGTTGGTGAGGATTTTTTCCCAATTTGTTGGTTGCCGTTTTGTCCTTCTGACAGTGTCCTTTGCCTTACAGAAACTTTGTAATTTTATGAGGTCCCATTTGTCCATTCCTAATCTTAGAGCATAAGCTATTGGTGTTCTGTTCAGGAAATTTCCCCCTGTTCCCATGTCCTCCATGGTCTTCCCAAGTTTCTTTTCTATTAGTTTCAGTGTGTCTGGTTTTATGTGGTGGTCCTTGATCCACTTGGAGTTGATATTCATACAATGAGATAAGAGTGGGTTGATTTCCACTCTTTTGCATGTTGACCTCCAGTTGAACCAGCACCATTTGTTGAAAAGGCCATCTTTTTTCCACTGGTTGGTTGTAGCTCCTTTATCAAAGATCAAGTGACCATAAGTCTGTGGGTTCATTTCTCGGTCTTCAATTATATTCCATTGATCTAGACACTTTTCATAACATAAACCTGCAGTTCAGGATTTACTGATGACAATTACAGCTGGCTCAAATATAGCATCATGTAGACATCTTTTTCTAGAGGTTAGTTCTCATAGGACTCAATAATCCCTTAGCATGCAATTGTCTACCTATTATCTCTCTAGAAGTCAGATATAAAGTTCTTAAAGATGAAGTTGAAATTTATTAACATGATTAAAGTATTCTGTGACGGAAAATGAACCCTAAAATAAAAAGCCACATGTAATGGAAACAATTCAAAACTATATGACCACTAGATCTTGACAGGATATTGAATGCCTTTACCTGAGATGAGTTGCAGCTAGTACTAGACTTTTTCCCAAACCAACATAACTATGAAATTAGTAAACACTTAAATTAAGATTTTTAAAAAGCAGAATTCTCATCTCACTGATAGTCAACACAATACATGGACTGATTGCATTCTGGATAATATCTCTTCCATCCCTCCCTCTTTCATTAGCTGTGTCTCTGTTGTATTCTTCTAGACAGTGGAACTATGAACATTGAAACCAACCTTATTGACTCAGGGCTTATACTGAGATTTAGTCCATTTCTCTTTTTATTCCATTAACTTTTTGTCATCTTTAAAACTACTTTTGAAGAGAGACTTGGTGTAGTCCAGATATTCTTAATTCTTTTTCCTATGTAGATAGAACACAATCCTAGGATTGGGAGAAAGCTTCTTCTAAGTTACATGTTTGTCACAATGAACCCTCTAATCACCAGGTAGGAACACCAGCTAATTGGTATTTAAATTGTAACTATAAAAGGCTTGAATATTCCATTTTATCTAGTTGTATTAGTCACGGCTTTATTGGACATGTTGATGGGAAAGAGATACAGAACTAAGGCTCAGACTGAGGTGCAGAGTGGCCAGAAAGAGTGTTATAAACCATTTTTAGCATATCTCAGATTGTGTCTCAAAGAGCACAACATACACAGGTGTCAGGGAGATCCAGTCACAGAAATTATGTTTGTTGTGGATGTAGCAGCCTCAGACTGACAGAAGGATAACCTTTAGTTTGACCATTTACCCTCATAGAAAAGACTGGACAGGAGCTGACCATAGATAAAGAATGAAAGAAAAATCATATAAAGGGAAACTAAGACAAACATGGAAGTTCTTTGCAATTGCTCCCTATCTTTCTCATTGTGTATCCAGGAGGTGAAGAGTGACACTTTCCCCTCTGCCGCATTCCGATCTCTAATTTTCTTCACTGCTTCTAAGCACAATATTCTTGCCCTGTGGGCTCCTATATATTCTATACAGAAAGAATCTAAACATTCAAGAAGAAAGAAGAAATTGATGTCCAGTTATTTAGCTTCCTTTCAACCACACAGTGTTGGGATAACCATATTTTTTTCTAAAAGTGTTTGTGTCATTTCTCTACAAAGGATATAGAATATGATATATGCGATAAAATTGAAATTTACTCAAAAGACATATTAGTCAAGACATGCAAAACACTGTACTGGGAAACATGATGAAATTTTCTGGACTTTTATGACTCAGTGAGACATTAGACAAAGGGTGAAAAATAAAATGGAAAATGAATACAAGCTGAGCAACATGAGATACTGTGATGGATTAGGAACAAGTGTGTCATCTTTTTTTCTTAGCTAAGTGTAACCTATTCAAAAAACTATCACCTCAGTTCCATGTTACAATATATTTCACTTACCAGGCCATATGTGTATCTGTTGAATGTGACAGTTTTACATGTCTTAAAAGGATTTCACTATTTTCTAACTTTTTTGTCTTTTTACATAATGTTCAGATGGCAGCCTGATAAAGATGCAAATTTGATTAAGTAAGAATATATTCCATATGGAGTACTTGACAATGTTTGTAATATTGATGAGGAACCTCAATCCAATCAATATTGTGTGTTTACCAATTCCTTACAGGATTCTAACAGCCAAAGGAGAAAGATGATATTTATCAAGCTAGGAACAGTTAATAAGTCATTCCTCTGTGTTTTGATATTTTTCTTAAAGCATATTTATTAACAGAAACTCCCATAATAATTTGAGGTGTTTTGCTTTCTTTGTTCTAAATAAAATTCCAATCAACAAATTGTATATTTTACAAATTTTTCATGCATGCAGAGAATAGTTTTTTCTTATATAACCTGTTTTATGAATGACATGGAAAATTATTTTCAGATTATTTCTTGACCAAATAAAAACCCATGTTTGTTTATATATGTATATATATGAATATATATGAATATATATACATATATATGTATATATATATATGTATATATATATATATGTGTGTGTGTGTGTGTGTGTGTGTGTGTATGTGTGTGTATATATATACACACACACACACTTCCAGAGGTTATTTTATATATTTATATATATAATGTACCTTCTCTGGCATTTTTAGAATTCTAATTCATTATAATATTCCTATTCTTTTATATTCAAAGTTCATGTTGTATGGCTGTAGTCCATTCTGTAGTCTGATTTTGGTCACCATTGTTCTTATGTGCATTCTTTAAAATTTAAGTCAGAATCTCGGGCCAAAGAGAAAAATCTTAGTCTAAGAAACTGTTAATCAAATTCAAGGCAATACAAGTTCTTGGAAGCATTCTTTACTTTCAATTGCTGTGTTTAAAAATTCCACTTTCCCCACAGCTAGTAGTTAGAATTTCATCATAAAATACTCCCGTAAAACTATTTAATTTTTCTACTATGGGGAGGGAGGGTTTGATCTCTTATTAAACATTTTATGGAAAAGTGTAAGAGTGCTTTAAATTATTTATTGAATTGAAATCCAGGCCTTGGAAATTGCTGGCATACACACACACATAATATTATCAGCCTACTGAGGACCATTAGGTCGTAAAGCGGTGCTGTAGCAACAGCTCTACTACAGCTGCTGGAGCTCATGCAACTTTTACTGCAGTTATAAAGTCATTTATTACATTTCCTTTATGATGCTAATGCATTGTGGTCTGTTACTTTATTGATTCCACTGTGATAAGTATAGAAATGTATGATATTCTATGTGTGTATGTTTGTGTGGGGTGTGTGTGTGTGTGTGTGGAGTTTATACAAACAGACAGACTCATAGCAGCCTGTTACATTAAAAGTCACTTAAACTTAAAAGCTCCATAAAAGTATTAATAAAGGCTATCAAAGGAAATGTTTGTGTAGTGCATTTTAGTCATGTTGTTTCATTGTTCCCTGTAGAATTACCTTTAAGTTATCCTTTATTAAAACATACAAAAGATAATAGGAACATCTAGGGTTTTTTCTTAATTACAATCATATCAGGGTGGAACACAATTTGCAATTCACTGAAAGGAACAAAAACTATATTATTTACCAATAATCAAATAAAAAACAAGCAGTCATTACAAGATAATGTCCACAGACCCAAAGAAACCCATAATTGATAATTACCTCTTGTTCAAATTGTCTATACTTAACTCTCTCCATGATAGAATTATACATAAAAAGTTGAATGTTTTCTGTAGAGAGAAAAAAAAATCAATGACATGAATCAACTGTTCTCTTATGGAGTTTTATTAATCGTTGATGCATATATCACTAGAACACTGCAGGGAAATTTACCCCCAACTGGAGTAATTTGGATGTCTTCTTGGAGTCCGGATCAGATCTGAGACTGCTCAGCTCAGTCTCACTACCTTTCCTTTCTTCCATGTTTCCTTTTTAGAAGGGGGGAGAGTGAGCAGCGGCTCAACAAGACACTCCAAGAATACAGAGAACGCAAGAGAATCGCTCTTCTTTGCCATCAGTTCTTGAGTGGGAGATTCAGTTCATGGTGAAAATTATGGCATTAATTTTCCCTAAAAAAAGAGTATAAAAATGAACAAGGGAAAAGCTCATGTAATATGAAGGTTATAATAATTCAGTTTTTATTCCTCCACTAAATTTCTATCACATATATCTATTATGAACATGCTTTGTTACTTTGTCACACTGGTGGATGAGTAACTTTTGATAATGAACTTAACTAGGAGAGCCTAACTGATTCTCCAGTGAAGCTTCTTCTTGCAATGAGCCATAGTAACTGTAAATACTGTTAAATGGTCAGTCGCTAAGGGTAAGTGAGTGGTGAATGTTCAGTATCAATGGACAACTCTATCATAGATGCCAAGGCTTTTAGAATATCATTGATTAAGGAGTAGGAAGAAAGTAAGAGCCAGAGGAGAGGAGAGAATTAATGTGGAAGAGTGACATTCAGGCATATTATAGCTGTTGCACTCTTGAACTTAGACCAGGACTGATTATCCACAAAACAGATACATAAGACTGAGCCATGTCAAGACACTGCTGTTGAATAGGGGATGATTGCATGGAGACACCAAAACGAATACCTGGTGGATGACTCTTACCCATTGCCAAGTCCTTTCTCCAGCTTTTGATGTAAGCTAAAGTAAACTGACTACATCTGTGTGTGGACTTGGAGGAAATAGTTCCTCAAATATTTCAATTTAGTGATGGTGATTACTGAATAATCAGCTGGTTTTCAGCCTTAGCTCTCTAACATCTGCTGCAAAATAAGTGCATAGGCATTTTACTTCCATAGATTCATCTATTAAAATTATGTGTATCTATGAATGGCAAAGTGAAAGGCTGTTTTCGCATGAGTGTTGGTTACCTCAGAAGCCAGAAAAGGACATTGCAGTCTGTGGAATTGGACTCATACATAGGTTGTGAGCCATCATGACACTGACATGAGAAATTGAACTTGTATCCTATGCAAGAGCAGTACAGGATATAAATGACTGAGATATCTCTTCAACTCACACTGGCACAGATCTTAATTCTACCTATCAGAGAAACTGCCTTGATACAGTGTGCTCCCCATCTTACACTTTCCAATATGGACCACAATTTTATGCATTTCTCTTAATATTCTCATCTGACATCGTAAAGTTGATATTGGCCCTCTTCTGTCCGAAATTCCAATCTCTTCTACAATCCTCCCCTGAACAAAATAATCAGGTTTATCATAGTAACAGCTGAGCTTCCCAGTACTGGTTTCTATTTTAGTTTTATTCTATTGCTGTGATGAAACAGTCTGACCAAGAGCACCTTAGAGGAGAAAATAATACATTTCATCTTACACATTTATACTCTAATGACATCTGTCCATGAGGGTACCACCAACAGTGGACTGGAACCTCCTAGGTTAAATTTTGCAAGTACAACAACATCCCACAGACATGCTTACAGGCTACTTGGATTTAAGCAATTATCCAACTAAGTTTTCCATGATTATAAATTGTGGCAAGTAGATGATAAAAACTAAACAAGACCAAGAATGAGAGAAGGAAAAGAAGTAGCTTGGTGAATGTTTATTGAGAGACCTGGTGGAGTTGAAAGAAGGTAATGAGGATGGGATATAATCATTGGCACACCTCTATGAAAGACTTAAAGAATAAATTAAGGTATTTTATATAAAGTAAAAGAAAATACCACTAGATTTTGGACAGAGATTGTATCAACTGAGTGGCATGGGTATTTCAGCAATTTTATTCCTTTAAAATTGCAGCATGGACTACTTGAATTTATTTGTGTCTTCCTGAAGTTCTTTTGTCATTGACAGCATAGTTTTCAGAGGACAGATAATTTGCTTTCCTTGGCTAAGTTTGCCATTGTATTTTATTTTTATTCAGTTGTAAAGAAGATAGTTTTTGACTTAATCTTGGGCTAGGACATTTGCCATGTATTGAAATATAGACTTTTTCATGTTGGTATTTTATTCTGAAACTTTGCTGAATTAATTTAAATACAACTGAAAAAAAAACACTTTGACGGAATCTTTGTATTTGATGATCAGGTCATCTGTCAATAGAAATCATTTTGTTTCTTTCCTTTTTATAAGTACCTTTTATTTGTCTTATCTAATTAATTTTGTGAGTACCTACTGTATGTGTGAAAGACAAATAGTGAGAGTGAGAATCCTTGCAGTAGTAAATCATATCATATAATGATAACCTTCCAATTTTTTAATTGATTTCAAAAGCTTATTGGGACTGTGTCTTTTATGATATTTGTCATTTTGAAGAGTATTTCTCATACACTATATTGACAAAGTACTTTTATCCAGAAAAGCAATGTTGAAATTTGCCAAACTTTTTTCACCACTCATGATTTCCTTGTTTCGGACTGCTATGGTGTATCACAGTGATTAATTTACCTATGTTTATCAACCATTGCATGGTGAGATAATTATCACTTCATGACTTGAATTTCAAATTTTAAATTATTTATGTCTTACAGTTTTGCATCAAAATTCATCAGAGATCATGAGCAACAGAACCTTAGTTTATAAAGTGATGCTGACTTTGTACTAGAAGTGCTGTACTTCTTTCCAGCTCTCATTTTTATTTATTCATAAGAAGACTTCATTAAGTGGTATTTGTGTGTTTCGCCTATTCTATGTTCTATTCAACTCCAGGAGTGTTCTAACTGGAGAGTTGAATAAATAAAGCAATGTCAGGCTTGGGGGCACACAAAAACGCTAAAATCTGGTAGTTTGGGTTCTCCGATGAAAAAAATAAACATGAAATGATTATTAGAAACAGTTGAAAGGAGAACCAGGATTATTATATACAGATAAACAAAGATGTGGGATTATTATATAGCTAAAACAAAGAATTTGTCTTATCTATGTAGGAGCAGTCTCTGTAGGCCTATAGTCTCAGGGCCATAAAACATTCTATGGGAGAAGGTTATTATTAACTCTGCACACACTGGCAACATTCACACTCAGACCCAATAACATCTTTGTCAAGCCTCTGAGCGTCAATTAGAAAAGACTTTGTCACTGGCATGGGATTGAGGTATTGGGCATGTCAAACAATACCCATTCACTCAGGACTTCGTTTGTTCCCTACACCCCTGAATGTTTAGTAAAATTGAGATGCAAAGTCACATGATTCTTCAAGGCTCTCTTTTTGTTTGGGGGTGGAGCATCTTCCATAACGTTGACATATATTGGTTTATACAATTTTCTTCATTTATACTGTATTAATTAATTTCAGGTTAAAACATATTGTAGAATTGGGAACTCTGATGTATCTACTTTTGTTCTTCCTGTTGATCTGGTGTATTTAAAGTTGTGTAATTCCTAGTGAGTTTTTGCACAAGTTTTCTGGTGCTAGTTATAATTTTGTTGTGATTTTAGGCCAAAAGTATATAAGTATAGTCTTATAGTACATAAAACTATCGATTACACTGATTGAGTTGAATGTTTTACAGTGTCTTCTTTTTTTTTTTAATTTTTATTTTCTATATTCTATGTTTACATTCCAAAGGCTTTCCCCTTTTCCCAGTTCCCACCCACCATACTTCCCATAGTTCCTCTCCCCCCCCAACTATTCCCCAATCATTCCCCCTCCCCCCTCGGTTTCTTTACTAAACTGGATGCAATCTTTACAGGCCCAGGGTCCTCTCCTTTCTTCTTCTTGGGAATCATTTGACTTGCTATTTGTGTCTTGAGTATTTAGGGCTTCTGGGCTCATTAATATGCACTTATCAGTTATTGCATTTCATGTGTATTCTTTTGTGATTGGGTTAGCTCACTCAGGATGATATTTTCCAGGTCTAACCATTTACCTACAAATTGCATGAATTCATTATTTTTAATTGCTGAGTAGTATTCCATTGTATAAATATACCACATTTTCTGTATCCATTCCTCCTTTGAGGGATATCTGGGCTCCTTCCAATTTCTGGCTATTATAAACAAGGCTGCTATAAACATAGTAGAGCATGTGTCTTTATTGTATGCAGGGGAATCCTCTGGGTATATGCCCAGGAGTGGTATGCCAGGGTCCTCTGGAAGTGACATGCCCAATTTTACAGTATCTTCTAATCCATGCTTATGGGTCCCAATGTCTCAGGGTCTTTCCTCATTTCTCAACCTTCCTAATGTTGTGACCCATTAACACAGCTCCTTGTGACCCACAACCATAAAATCATTTTTATTGGTACTTGTTAAAACTGAAAGCTTGCCAAAGGAGCCATGACCCATAGGTAGAGAACCACAGATTACTATAACTTTATGTCATAAAGTTTATCTGCTCAATGTCTCTTTTGCTGCGTGTTACTATTGAGTGCACAATAGTAATTAGGAAAGATGTAATGCTCCACTGTAAGTAAAATTTAAATAAAATAACCATAAAATAAAAGTCTGGTTGATATATCATGATATCCCATCTGTTATTTCAATTACTTTCAGGTAATTATCAGTGAACTAGTGAAATGAAGCCCAGAGCCTCTGATACACTAGGCAAGTACTCTGTCACTTAGCTCTTCTCCCAACCTGAGAAGTGTTCTACAGAGGATATAGTAGAATGTATAATGTAATATATACTCATTACTCAGCATTACTCAGGATTCTCTAAAGGAATAGAACTACTGGAATGAATAAATATTTCAAAGCTGATTAATTAGATTGTTATTAGACAATTCAAGCTCAAGATTCCAGTATAGACTATCTGTACACTGGGGAGCTGTGAGCATACTTGTTTCTCTGTTCAAGAGGCTAGATTCCTCTGCAACCTCAATAACTACTATGAGTTTCCTAGAGAGCCATGAGTCTTTATTTACATTGAAATGCCAAATTAAAACAAACAAAAAACAAACAAACAAAAAACCTTTGTTCAGGTTTAGCAAAGGATTTTGTAGCAGTAGCAGCCCGAGGACAGACACTTTCACCATCAGCAAATCAAAACAACATGATAAAAATCAACAGCTTTTCTTTGGACTTCCTTGTATCTGGGTCAGTAATGGAAGGTATCACCCAGTTGGCATGAAAATCTGACCCTTCAGTCAACCTTTCCAAAAATGTCCCTTATAGACAAACCCAGAGGCATCACTGTGTCTCAGATCCAGTGGAGCTAATAACTAACAGCCACCATCACAGCTCCTAATTATACATTATTTAATTCAATAAAATGATAGTAATAAAGGCAATATAAAATGTGTAAACCAGCTATATCTAATTTCTATTCACAAAGTATTTTGAAATTATATATTCAATAGCGAGTGATGCTATTTAATATTTATGTATGTTGTAATTTTTATAAATAAGAAAGATAATAGCAAGTATTTCCATATATTATATGTAATTTATAAAGCTAAGTTTATGCTTTCTATGATAGATGAACTATATATTTCATATAATAATTTCCAACTTTCACTTCGTTTGTAATTTTCAGTAAAATTGGTTTATGTCATGTCTAAAATCATTTGAAGGAATATAGAGAATTAGCACAACAGATATAATTACTATTTTGCAGTACAAAATTGCATCATAATGAATTTTAAATAACATTAATCTATTGTAAGTGAGCAATGATTACCTCATAATGTATAAAATTTTTCCCACTAATCAGAAAGATTTTTTTTTCAAAACTTACATTATAGTATTAGAGTAAAGATCATTGTCTTTATGCTCTATATCACTGTCATATCCCAATAGGATGTGATAGTATTTTTCTTCTGTCAAAAGTAAGAAAACACAAGAGCTTGCTAAACACAAGAATATAGATCTTAGTCCATAATTGTCTATGCTAGTCAGTTTTTATTCATTCTGTAGATTCTATTAAGTTTTATCTGTACAATGTTTAATTTCTTTCTTTGATAGCTCACTGCATCAACTCTACTTGCTTATATATTTGCTCTTTGAAATTTGTTTATTGCCTAGTTTTGCTTATAATGTTTATTTGCATCTATTTGATGAAAAGGGAACATTTGATTATAACATTTGAACTGCCTAATGCATCTCTATGAATCAATATTATCGGATTTAAGTGAAAGAATGAAACAATAGTTGTTCATGAAATTAAATTTTTAAAACATGATCCATAGGAAAAACTGTAAAATATTTACTGCAGTCAGCTGCAATGTTGTTTATATTATCAGACTATACTTAATGTATGCTTACCAACACTTCAAAGGCAAATTCATTACCTTTCAAGGGACTCTGATTTATCTATTACTGACTTATTTGTGGATTATATTAATACCAGTAGAATGCACTGCCTTTGAATTAAATGAATGAATCCTCCCCAAAACATAAATGCACATATTTATAAATTTAAACTCTCCATTTTGGAAACACTCATTTGACAAAAGATGCACATTTGCCAAAGAATTATAAAAGTATCAATAACACTATAAATATTACAAATACTGCTTTTATAACCAGTGTTTCACTTCCATAATGCAATGTTTTAAAATCGCATTTAATCTTTTTTTACAGTCCAGATTTTATACCCATCCTGATCTACCTCTAACTGTTCCACATCCCACACATTGTTCCCCCTCACCTCTGTCTCCACGGGATGTTCCACCTCTCCACCTGCCACTCCCTGGGTCCTCCAGTCTCTTGAGGGTTAGGTTTATTTTCTCTGAGTCCAGACCAGGCAGTCCCCAGCCAGTTTATGCTGCCTGCTTAGTGTTTCAGAGTCTCAGAGATCTCTGGTTGAAGAAGAAGCCATCCAGAGACTGCCCCACCTGGGGATCCATCCCACATGTAGACAACAAACCCAGACACTATTGTGGATTCTAAGAATGCTTGCTGACAGGAGCCTGATACAGATATCTCCTGAGAGGTTCTGCCAGATCCTGACCTACATATTCTAATGCTGGCAGCCAACCATCACACTGACCACAGGGAGCCCAATGGAGGAGTTAGGGGAAGGACTGAAGGAGCTGAAGGGGCCTTATCTGGCATCAGTGGGAGGGGAGGCCCTTGGTACTGTGAAGACTTGGTGCCCCAGTATAGAGGAGTGCTAGGGCAGTGAGGTAGGAGCGAGTGGGGAGCACCCTCATGGAAACAGGGTAAGGGGGGATGGGATAAGGGGTTTGCAGAGGGGAATTCAGGAAAGGGGATAACATTTAAAATGTAAATAAATAAAATATCCAATAAAAAATCAAAACAAAATTGAGCCTCCTACTCCTCCTGCAGGATCACCCTCCTCCTCAGCTTCTTCCAGCTTTACACTAATTCAACCACAGGGGTCAGCAGCTTCTGTCCATTAGTTGAGTGTAAATATCTGCATCTGACTCTTTCAGCTACTTGTTGGGCCTCTCAGAGGGCACTCATTCTAGGTCCCTTTTTGTGAGCACACCATAGCCTCAGTAATAATTTCAGGCCTTGGGGCCTCCTTTTGCACTGGATCCCAATTTGGGTCTGTCCCTAGATCTACTTTTCCTCGGGCTCTTCTTCATTTTTGTCCCTGCACTTCTTTCAGAGATGAACAATTCTATGTCAGAGTTTTTGACTATGGGATGACAACCTATCCCTCCCCATGATGCCCTGTCTTTCTGCTGGAGGTGGACTCTACATGCTCCCTTTGCTCATTGTAGGGCATTTCATCTAAGGTCCCTCCCTCTGAGTCCTGAGTCTCCTACTTCCTAGGTCTCTGGTACATTCTAGAGGGTCCCACCACCTCCAAACTCCTGAGGTTGCCAGTTTCCATTCTTTCTGTTGGCTCTCGGGGTTTCAGTATTACGTCTAACCCAAATTTTCAGTACTAATGATTAAGATTAATATTTCTTAGTGTTCAGTTTAGACTTACTAGTACTCAGTGAAATCTGTTAGTGAGCCAAGAAACATTGGTCTTCATTTGGTGCAAAGCTTTAGAGGTAGCTCAGGAACATAGCACATAGTCCAATCTAAACATATTCATGCATATAATTTAATAATTACTTAAAAGACTGGCTGTAAATTTTATAATAAATGAACTTATGTATACAAGTAAAAACAGACACTGATTAAGAAATGCATGGGTTTTTCTATTTTTGTTTTATTGTTGAGATTATAATAAGAAATGGTTTTCCTCTGGGGAAGAACACACTAATTGGTTATCCAATACCAAATAGAAGTAGTTGAATTTTACAAAAGTTTTCCTGTTAAAATTAATTTAACTTTGCTTAAATATTTTAATACAAGTATTCAACTTTGTATCTGAACTCTTTAGATTGAAAAAATATGAGTTGTAAATTCCTATAGGAATATATAGATTTAAAAAAAATGCTGTTGTTGGGTGTTCCTGTATTCCAAGAGACTGAAGATCATTAAGGAATGGCAACACATAACTCAATGCTAATAGAAATGTGTATGAAAGCTAGTCTATCTAATTATTTATAGAAATCCCACCTTCTCTTAACTACATTAATTTTTAAGCTCTGTTTTTATAAACAGGATCATATGTCACATTTCTCCTTATGCTTCTTAGAAGGCAGATAGAGCTACTAATACTTGCTTAGACAGACACAGTCCTGTGATATGCTCCATTATCCAGTACAAGTTCTGGGTATGTGTCATCCTTCTCCATTTAACACACAGTGCCAATACACTTATTAGGAGATGATAGAGTAGAATGAGAGATTCATAGTTAACTGGAAACATAAAAGTACAATGCATTTTCTGCAATCAGAAGTTGTTGAAAATCACCCAGGATAAAACCTCTGTATGAGAGTAAATTCAGAAACAGATGGCTCCACACAACTTTCATAGCCCTTCAATTTCTTTTTATTGTGAATAAAAGACTTGCTAGAATTGGTAAAACAAAAGCATATCACAGCTGTTCCAACAGTACGTATTCTTTATAAGGATGCTTAAACAGGCTTTAAGTGATATGACATAGTTTTTGTAAAATTCTCACATGTCATTTTATGTCATTATTGAGTATAATATGCCCCAATGATCAGGTACCAAGTACTGTGTCTACAGAGACAGTTCATCAGAGAAGAATGAGGCCAAGCCCTGGGATATTTTCAGGAAATTGGGATTTATTCCGACATGAAAAGAAGCATAAAGCACACTGGTGTAATTGAAATGAAAATTAACTGCTGTTATCTAAGATAAAACAAAAACTACTGTTTTATAAAACTTTTGATTAAATCACTGTTAGATTATTTCTAAAAATTTATAAAGATAGTTAATGCTCTGTCTGACCTACAAAACTAAACCTGTTTTTAATCACAGTCTGCCAGGTAGTTTTTATTCTGTACTCCAGTGATATGTTCAGCCAAACTCTAATGTGGGGTCATGCTCTGGTGAGTATATTGAAATGCTCTTTTTTTTCACTTGGTACAGAGATCCATGAAACTAGAAACTGTATATTTTCTCTCTTGTAACTATAGCACCTGGTCCAATGCTAATTGTAAGTTTATCATTAACTAAAGAATAAATAATTAATGGAATAAATAATACATGGAATACTTTATTAGGCTTCAGGTTTGAATATACAAATAAAGATAACCATGGGAACAATAATAAATATATATATATATATATGTATATATATATATATATATATCAAGTCAAAACTTTAGTTTTAATATCAACTTTGCAAAACATGAATGAAAAGAAAAAACTTATTTTAAAATGTATGATTTTAAAAGTTAAATAAGTTAGATAGCATGGACATGATATTTTCATATAAACATGCTTTCATAATTTTGACACCAAAAGCATGAATACACACACACACACACACACACACACGCGCACACACAGAGACAGAGAGAGACAGAGAAAGAGAGAGAGAGAGAGAGAGAGAGAGAGAGAGAGAGAGAAATAGGTAGGTAGATAGACAGACAGATAGACAGACAGACAGACAGATGATAGATAAATAGGTGATAGATAGATAGAAAGATAGAAAGATAGATGGTAGATAGGTATAGAGATAGATAAAAAGCAATACAATAAACTGAACATCAAAAAACTTACAAACATACATATATCAAAAGAAAATAACAAAATGAAATAGCAATTCATGGCATTTGAGAAAATACTTACAGACCATAATTTTGGACTGATTCATACAAGCATGTCATAGATTTTAGACTTTCTCACACCCTATTATCTGACTCATTCTGTTGCCCCCTTTCTCAGAAACTGTTCTTAGCAAGTCTTATTTCTATGCCCACGTCTTTTTGAGTATGACCTGCTCAAAAAGAGATGTGGAGTGTGTGAGAATTGGCGCGAGATTTCTGAACTCTAGTATCTGAACTATCTAGCAGATAGTTTGTAGATAGTTACTGATAGACTAGAGAAAGTGACAAATTTCCCTCAGTCACTATTAACTGTCAATAGTTCCTAGAGGGGCTGATCCCTTTCCTTTCCATGTGTAAGACAACCTAGTCTTACACAGAAACCATGACTGCAGTAAATTCATGACAACTTCAGCCCTGTGATGCAGGGACAACACTGTTCTCCAGAAGTCCTCCCAGCCTTTGACACAAGCAATCTGCCTGACTCTTCTTCTGTGATGGTCCCCAAGCCTTTGGGGTCCAATTTTCAGTGTAGGGCTGAGCACTCCACGGTTGCTTATCACACTGTGAACAGTTGTCTTTGTTAGCTACTGTCCTGCAAAAAGGAGATTTTCTAAAGAAAGCTGGGAGATTTGCTAATCAATTGCTATTAAGATAATTATATAGAAGGCAATTTGATACTTTCCCCATTTAGTATTTTCTCCTATAATACTTGTGACATCACCAGCCAAAGGTTTGTGTTCAGGTTTACAGTCCTAGACATGTCTTCACACCTATAAATTGGCCTCGAATCCAATCAGAGAGCCACTTTGCAAGAGTGAGATTATTTTTCAAGTAGAACATCACTGGAAATAACAGGGTTCACAGATGGGTGATACTGTTAATATATTCTTTTCCTCACTATCCTGCCAAGCACTGTCCAAAACTATAAAAGTCAGCAGAGAGGAAGCTTCTATGTCTTCATAATCTCAAATCTAGCAGCTTGAGATTTTTGTGTCATGTAATTAAAGTATGTAGTATCTTCAGCAATAGGACCTTACCAAATAGAATTATTTTTCTACTCAAAAGAAATACACAATTATGCAGAAGGTACTATAAGTCCTCCTCTCTTATTATGACATTAATGCCTACTGATCTTTTTTACAAATATGTGTATACTACATTATGGCTCATAGCTAGGAACCTTATTTTGATTCCACTCCAAAGGACAAGTTGCTTGAAAATAAGATATAATTGTTAGAGGAGAGAGTTTTCAAGATAGAGTGTTTATTTAAGAATTCATAAGCAATAAGGTACACTGAAAATTCTTCATATATGTATCATAGGAGAAAGATCCAAGCCAACAAAGCAGGTAACCTGGTCAAAGAATACAGAAATCTGAGCAAAATGCATGTTTTCTTCCATTCATGTAAATGACAAAAATCTACTTTATAAATAAAGACAAAAACCCCTACAACTCTGCAGCTAATATTTGTAAATTGTATAATTGTATGACATCTGACATCTAATATGTAATAAGGAAATCCTTTTTACACATCAAATCACCATAAGATTCCACTTTGTCAAGGCCATACAATATCTAAAATACATACATAAAGCAAAGGCATTGTATTTGTATGTAAAAGACATACAAAATACAAGGCATTGTTTATAGTGTGTAGAGAGGAGACAGCTGATTATTTCAGTTAACTATATCCATGAAATACAGTATGTTGAAGAATGAGGTCAAAAGCTGACAGGACAAACTGTTTAGTTTGGGGACAAATAAATATTAAATGATTCACTCCGCATGCTCCCTACGATGTCAGAAGCAGAAGGCCAAAACTATCATGTCAGTCACACATTTGGAATGTTTTGATATTCTGATTTTAAAATTAGTCGATTTGCAGCCCATAGACTATTAGAAGGGTGCAAGTGGTTCTAGTGCTTTGTCCATTCCTACATTCCTGGATTATGCTTGTCTTCTGATTTGGAATTGCTTCAGGATATGGACTTATTTCAGAATATTTCTTGTCTCCTCCAATGTCCTCTTTCCTCTCTTCCATGGGAGCTTTCTGTAGATATTATGTGCTCCTACCATTCCTGGGCTTCAATTCCAGGTCCATTTGGGCTTTCTCAGAGAAGCCACTGCTACTGCAGGGTTTCCCAATGAAGCCTTTGTGCACATATATTTGCATGCTTTCCTCCCTTGCACATGACTAGGCCTATAGATATATTATAGTTCTATGGTTATCACGCTATTTTTTTTCTCCTAGAAGCAACACTACCTATCAAAAGAATCCTGTGCCTACCTAGTTTGTGGATTTTCTTCATTACTAACCAGAACTTTATAGATTTCATCTTGGGTTTTCCTGTGATATCTACTGGGTAAGTTAAACACTAAATCAGAAATTATAATGTACATCTTCCCTGAAATCTACCAATTATATAAGCTAGCAAATGGATTTTCCTAAGTGGAAAAAAATATTTTTAATGAAAAAAAATTCTGTTGTAAGAACATAATTTTAATAAAAATGTAGAATGAAGAATAGAGAAGATTTTAGACATTGGGAGGCATGAATGCAAATAACTACAACTTCTAAGATTTCAGTCTGAAATGTTTCTAGTTGGATTGACAAATGAAATAACCCATAACATATGTGAAAAGAACATGAATGGCAATTAATGAAAATAATAGCAAACAGAAGGACAAGTTATGAAAGAAGCCAATATGAGGGACAAAAATAGAGCCTGTAAGATTTTTAATTTCTTTCCTGGGTTTCAATTATCTTTTTTAAAACTCTTTAAGACATTATCTCTATTTATTGTGTTGGATCCAACATTTTAGCAATCTAAAAGAAATCCACTGAAGCTAAGAGGTGCATCAAAAGCCTTCCTTTGCAGAGGACATTCAACTCTTAACCTTTCAGTGTTTCATTTTTCTCTTTGCATCTTTGCCCTTTAGACCTAGCCTACTTAGATCTGTTGGCTTAAATTGGCTTTCAGGATAGAGACATCATGTAGTGATTATTACTTTTATTTTGTGGTAGGAAGGCAACTCATTAATTAAATTAACTGCCCTTCTGGCCCCCTTTTCACAGATTTGTTAATGGATAGAAGTGGTTTACAATAGCCGACCTGATACCATAGTGTCTAGTATAATGACTCTCTTTAACAGAAGTTGTAATGTGTGCCGCTGAGACATGAGTCGAGTGGGAGTGCTAAGAACGGGGACAGTTATACCATGGAGGACAGGGGAAGCTATTCTGCAATACACAGTTTGCTTTTCTTTTAAAAAGCAAAACAAAAAAAAAAAGTTTTCTCCCTAGTTGAAGTGTTCTTGACTATTTGACGAAATCTAGTTGACATATGTGGAAGGTTCTACTTTGAGTGAACTTTCAAATGTCAGGCTCTAAAGCATCAGTGATGTCTTTAACTATTTAACTTCCAGGATGATTAGGAAAGGAACAGAATGTCAGGGCTACACTTTATATTTCTTAGGCAAATTCTTGCTAAGAATTTGCTTAGGCAAATTGATTTTTTTTTTAAGTCCCACCACTAAAATATATTCTTCTATTGTCTTGGAAGCTGAGCTGGTCTAGTAGCAATTCTGTTGAGGCAATTCTGTCCATGAAAGTTCTCGGCTTGTTATTATTGTCCAAAAGAATGTGCTCTATCCATATTTGGTTGAATGCTGTAGACTTAATTCCTGGGTTTAAAAGTGAGTTATGATGCCAGGTTTTACTAAGTTATTTATCACTGTCAATTCCTAATACACATTAATTGGTCTGCAGGAGGATCATTCTTGAAAATGACCTACTCTTTTTTTTCCATTGCAGGAAGATATTGCCCTGTGCTTTGGTTGATGGTACTGACTGACTTGCAGATTAGGAGTTCGCCCATAAGATTCTGCTTCCACAATCCATGTGATCTCACTAGAAATATGTGAGTTAATACCAAGTACTTCCCACATGAGCTGATAGAAAATGAGACTTCAATATAAAACTAATCATTATTACTATTCCAAGAATCAGAATATGCATATGAACATTCCAATATGAGCACTGCATTCTTAGGGGGGAGAGAGAGAGCACTTTTTAAATCCCTTTGCAAAGGTTTGCTTATTTTTGACCTAGAAAAAGTAAGACGCTTTGTTACTTGTAGATTATGCATTTACAGATTCAATCACTTGTTAATATTTATTGTGACAGCCAAAGCAGCTGAACTTACACACTTTTACGCAGACATTCTCAGAATGGAAAAACACTTGACTTTCTCGGTACTTACATTTCCAGCTGAGGTTGAAAAGAGGCAAAGCACCACCTATTTTACTCATCCGGTAAATGCACACTCTTTAGCAAGTCACATCTCTTTAGTGCTGTGCTTTCGCAGTCACATGACTCTATGGGTTCCATGTCCTTCATGCACAGGCTGACTTGTGAGCTAATGTTTCTAATAACAGGAAGGTTGTGATGTTCCCTATAGAGCAAATATATTACCAAACATCATTAAAGTTTATATTGCAGTGTTTTTATTTATAAAGCAACTATATATTAAATCTGGTATCCTCAAGTCTAAATGCTCATAAAAGTGGGTACATAATGGGTCAATGAGATGCTGTCACCCTCTAGAGGTTCCTAGTGACACGCCCCTATTTTCTCTAGGAGTGCATGTTCAGTATTCGTTGATGCTCTGCCAACAACAATTTTATTTATTTATTTATTTATTTATTTATTTATTTACATTCCAGTCATTGCCTCCCCCTTCAGTCCCACATTTCCTCAACCCATTCCTCCTCCTCCTCCTCCTCCTTGACTCTGAGAGGGTGCTCTCTCTCCACCAGACCTTCCCCTTTCCCTAGAGCCTCAAGTCTCTTGAGGATTAAGTGCATCGTCTCTCACTGAGGACTGACCAGGCAGATCTCTGCTATATTTGTGTCAGGGGTCACTGACTGGCCTGTGTATGCTCCTGGTTGGTGTCTCAGTTTTTGGGGTCCCTGGGGTCAGGGTTAGACTGCTGCTATTCCTATGAGGTTGTTCTCCCCTTGAGTTTCTTCAGCCCTTCCTCTAATTTAACCATAGGGGTCCCCAGCTTCAGTGCAGTGGTTGAATATATCTGGTTCTGTCTCAGTCAGCTGCTGGTAGGATCTCTCAGAGGACAGCCATGCTAGGCTCCTGTCTGTAATCACATCATAGCACCTGTAATAGGGTCAGGTCTTGGCGTTCCCGGCCCCCATAAGATGGGTTGGGCTGATCATTGGACCCCCTTTGCTTCATTCTCTTCTCCATTTATGTTCCTGCAGTTATTTTAAAGAAGAACAAGTCTGCGTTAATAACTCTGTCCCTCCACTGAGGCCCTGTCTTATCTATCTACTGGAGGTAGACTTTTCGAGTTACCTCTCCCCAGTGTTGGATATTTTTGGCTAAGGTCACCCCCACTGAGTCTTTAGAGTCTCTCACTTCCCAAGTCTCTTGTACTTTCTAGAGCACCCTCCAACTCCTACCCCTGATGAAGCTTATCTTCATTTATCCTATTGGCCCTCTGGGCTTCTCTCCTGTCTTTTCCCCATACCTGTTCTTTTCATTTCCCCCTCCATTGTCCCATCCAGGTTCCTCCCTCCCTCTCTTTCTAGTGATATATCCTTCCTCCTTCTAAGTGGGATTGAAGCATCCACTCTTGTGCTTCTCTTCTTATTATAATTCTTGTGGTCTGTTGGGTTGTATCCTAAGTATTCTGAACTTTTTGGCTAATATCCACCTATCAGCGAGTACATATCATGCATGTCCTTTTGGGTCTGGGTTATGTCACTCAGAATGGTATTTTCTAGTTCCATCCATTTGCCTGCAAATTTCATATTACACAGCTATTAAAAACAAGGGAATCATAAATTTTTCAGGCAAATTGATGGAACTGGAAAATGTCAACAGCAAATTTTATAAGATATAAATATCTGAAATAACTACAGCTGACACTTAAATATGGGAGGTTAAATGATTAAGTTATTTACTGCTTTCTTAGGAAAGTATAAATATATAGAATATAAGTTAGGATAAAAATAAGGAAATATTTATTTGTTGAATATGTCATTATGGGAATGAGAGCAATAAGCCAAAACTGCAGGAATTAAAGTGTTTTCCATACCAAAAGACTCATTAAAGAATATAAAAAAGAAGAAAAGTCAGCGATGTAATATATGAGAGCAGAGAGAGAGAGAGAGAGAGAGAGAGAGAGAGAGAGAGGAAAACTCAAAGCCCAAAACACAAAACACACTTCCTCTCAGTAGGCTTCACATTCTAATCCCATAGAGTAGAATTACACTCCCTGTTGATTAAGCATTCAACTATGTAAGCTTATAGGGATGATTGTTATTCAATCTATAGCAGCCTCTTTAGGCCCATATGTGTAAAGAATTGGTTCCAAGTTTATAGAACTATTTTGGAAAGGATTGGGAAGTATGGTCTTCTTAAAGAAGGTGTGTTATTGAGGATAAACTTTGAAATTCAAAATTCCCAGCTTTTCTAGCTATCTCTCTGTGTCTCTGTGTCTCTGTCTGTATCTCTGTCTCTCCTGCTGTGGACCAGAATGTAAATCACAGCTACTACTCCAGTGCCATGCCTGCCTGCCCTCTGCTTCCCAACATGAGGGTCATGTGATGCCAGATTAAAAGTTCTGTTTTATAAGTTGCCTTTCTCACAGTGCATCTTCACAACAATAAAAAATAAAACAGATAAAGGGTAGACAGAAATCTTCTATAAAAAATATAATGGAAAACCCTGAATATTATCCAGTAAAACCAAGCCAAAGAAATCTGGCTTCATAGAAAAAAAAATATCAAATACAGATAATGCAGCCAAAGATAATAAGACTTCAAAATATATCCTATGATTTTAATATTCAAACATTTAATTCTTCTTCCAGTTGAAAACGACAATTCTTAAAGGCAAAATACATCATTCCAGCTATTCCTTTTCTTCTATAGCCATACAATGAACTTATGCTTTAGAACTAGAACCCCAATATTCATTCACTGGGTTAATCAATGAGATTTACTAACTGAATTTAATCTCTATAGAAATTCTCCCCCTTCAGTTCCTTAGCTTGTTGTAATTCTATTGGACTGACTATATTATATAAGGCTATTCTTGCTCTATGTTTAAAGAAGCTTTACAAAATCCTGTCATAATTTCTATTTATAGTCACTGCTAGTACACCACATAGAAAAGAACAAAGCAATATGTGTCTCTACTGAAACAAATTTTGTACATTGGCGGGAAGAATCTTGCTATGCAAACAATTCAAAACACCTAGCTATTTGTAAAGAAAAAACCTCTATCTTTGAGGTTGTACAAAATAGTCTAACCTTTCTGATGAACCTTAAATAAGTCGAAATCAAATAATAAATCAAATCATCTTTCCCAGGGAAAATAAAACTCCTGACCCAAACTCTCAAAGTATTTAGTTTAAATACATGTACTCAAAGCAGTATTGATAAGAATGCCTCTTTTTTTTTAATCTAAACATTTTAATTCAAGAAAATAAATCTGTGCAAATCACAGGCAAGAAGAATTGAAATTATTTTCTGCATTCTGGCTTTCTGCCCCCCCCCCTTCTTGGTGTTTTTGCTTTCTTCTTTTTATTAACGTTCCATTCATTTACATCTCATATGACATCCCACTTCCTGATTACCCCACCACAAACCACCCATTCCACACCCTCCTTCTCCTCTCTTCCCTTTGCCTCTATTAGGGTGCTTCTTCACTCACCCTCTCCTACCCCAACCCTCCAGCATCTCCCTATGCTGGGGCATCATACTTCCACATGACCGGGTCTCTTCTCCCATTGATCTCAGACAAGGCCATCCTCTGCTTCCTATGTATCTGGAGCCATGGATCCCTTCCTGTACACTCCTTGGTTGGTAGTCTAGTCCCTGAGAAGGCTGGTGATGTGGCCAGCTGATGTTGTTCTCCCAATGGGGTTTCAATCTCTCTCAGCTCCTCCAGTCTTTCTGTCAGCCCCTACCAGTTGCTGGCTGAACCTCCCAAGGACCAACCACACCAGTTTCCTGTCAGCAAGTACCCCTTGGCAATAGCAACAGTGACAGGTTTGGTGTCTGCACCTCAGACGGATCACCAGGTGGGGCAGTCCCTGGATTGCCTTCCTTCAGACTTGTAGATACCACCACCAATAGATAGGCACAGCCCCTGGTCGAGGGATGGGGCCACACCCCCATCTCAAAGTTTTCACCCCAGAAATGTTCCTGTCCAAAGGAAGAACAGAGACAAAATAATGGAGTAGAGACTGAGGGAAGGGACAATCCCTCTCTAAATGGCACTCACATATAAAATGAGAATTCCTGTTTGTGTCATGTGATTCATACTCAGCTGGTATTTTGTTGAGGCAAGATCTGTGGGAAGACAAGTGATGTTCAGAGAGAGTATAAATAGGACTCAACAGACAGTGACTAGACATTTGCATAACCAGCATTTGCATAACCAGCATTTGCATAACCAGCATTGTTGAAAGCATTGCAGAGAACTTCTCCTGGCTTTCCAATTGGTTCTGGCCACTCCTGCTGACTCATGCCGATTCAGCAGAGGCCTGACTATTGCTGCTGATTCATGTTTGGTATCCTGATGAGAGGACTTAGCCAGAGCCAAGTGTACTCAATGACAGGCTTCAAATTGTAAGTTTGGGAGACTAGACCTAAGTTTGTCTTTTACAGAAGTAGAAAAGTCCAAAACAAGTTAATTCCAAGAACAACTAACTACCCCTCATGGGCAGCCAATCAGGAGCTATCATAGCTGCCTAGCCACGTATCCTGAGTCAACTCAGTAAATAGTACCCCAAATCCTCCAAAACCTTAGTGGATCATCAAGGCACCCATACCATTGGAGATAGTGCTAACCAATAAAGGGAAAGGAATGTAAAAGTCCCCCACTCCTATGCTAACAGGCTTTAAATTGACCTTGCAAAATGCATACCTGTCTCCTATCCCTATTTGTGGTAGACCACTGCATGCTAGATCTCCGCAGAATAAACATTCTTACCTGATGCATACTATTTGAGTCTGGGATATCATTCTTCTCTGAATCACCTACCCTTCCATTGTCACTATCATACTGGACTGCTGGTATCCTGACAAATAAAGATTGGAATAGTGCCAAAGGTCTACTTCTAAACAGGTCCACATCCTCTGGTCCTATTTACCATTTATTTTCCCTTACTTTTGGACACTGGGATAGAAAGGGCCTGGGGGGTGGGTCAAAGCATCTGAGAATCCTTATTCAAAGTAGGCTTTAAAAAGTCTAAGCCTACACATTTAAGAAATTTCAAAGGTTCTGGCACACAAATCTCTAAATTACATATTCCACAATAATACTCAAGATCATCAAGCTTCTTAATAACTCGGTCTTCAATAATTTCTTATAAAATATAGTCATTGCTGCATTTTTATGTGCTGCATATTTTATTTAACATTCACAGTGTACAATTGCAATAAAAAATTTAAAACAGATAGAATTTAAAATATCACGCAACAAAATGTGATCTTTATCAGAAAGTCAAAATGAAATGTAGCCATTCTATTGTATAACTATTTTACATTTCCTGATGTCTTCTGGCTATATATACATTTATAAATAGTAATCTACCAGCCCTTCATGATGAAAGTCTTGAAAACAGTAGAAATTCATGGAATATTCCTAAACATAACAAAAGCAATTTACAAAATCAATAGCTAACATTAAACTTAATGGAGAGAAACTTAAAACATTTCCATTAAAATCAGGAACAAGACAGGTCTGTCCACTCTATCCATACCTATTCAATTAAGTCCATATACATGAACAACATTCTTCTAAATACATTAAAAAAGAAAATGAAGGAAAGGTGGAATATTTTTTCACTATACCTGGCATTGCTATAACAAAGGAAAAAGGTTTCTTCAGTTTGCAACATGATTATTTCTCTAGAGTGGTATAAGGATATTATTAATTTACTCGATAGTCACATATAGTAATCTACAGGAGGTGGGCACTTTCTGAAGTGTGTGCAGGGTGGGAAAAGGAAAGACATACGAAAGGAAAACATTCTGGTACACCATCTCACTGGTTATTTATGAGTAGTTTTCTGCATTTCAGTTGGCCAGCTGAGAATGAATGCAGAGTCTGGAATGAGGATGGACTTTATCGTCCAGCAGTCCTACTAGTTTGGCACATGGAATGGATCTCCTACCATTAAATATATTTTAGATTACTTCCATTTCTTTACTATCTTCCAGAGACTGGTGAAACTTTGGAAAATGATGTGTGACTTAGGCATATGGTATGGCCTAAAATGTTACAATTTGCTAACATGTTAACTTGGTTCACTTGGAAACTACATAAATCGACATAGTTACCTATGAACTATTTAGGATACTTATGACAATCAAGTTAAGGCTGATGTTGTCAAAGTCCTGAGCCATGAACGAGGCTTATCTTTCTTTTTAAGAGCTCACACTAATTACATAGCAGCATTAAGTATTCACACAAAAATGAAAGTTATGAATATTGTCCATATATTTTTGTTCCTTACTGGAAGAGTCATGTCTTATATATCAACATTTGTACGCATAGTACTACAAAGGTGATGAAGTTTCACAAAGCTCAGAATTTCCTTGTGATCATGTCCTACTGTGCATGAGGAGTGATTGCACTGCTCTGATATGCCACTCTTCTTCTGTTCATGCTCTAATAATCATTTCTTAAAATATTTAATTAATTGCTTAGTTTATAGTAAATACAGTTGAAACACACTTGTTCTGGCTACAGCATTAACTTTGGTATGTGCAATTGTATTTTTGAAGGCAAAATGCACTCCCTAGAAATAGATTTGACCATGTGCTGCTCTTTTGATGGAATGTTTGGGGAGGTGATAGAATTTTTAGAGGGTGAGGCCTGGCTTAAATTCATCACAGGGACACTGGTTTTCTGATTGTTCAGCCTTTCTACACTTCCAGAACATGCTTTCTGCTTCATATTACAATATGAAGTTATAGTCTCTCAACTTCCTGTTCAAGCAGCCTGTTGTCATGCCTTACCAACACTGTGGATAAGCCCTCTGAAATTAAAAGTCAAAATAAACTCCTTCCTACATAAAATAAAAGAAAATGAATTGTGTTCTGAGTGGTAAGGACTGTCTCACCTGGAGAAGCAGAAGGTTCTTGTAGGAGGTAGTATAGACAGAATGAGAGGAAGACTTTAAACATACTATGTCTGCCCAGAAAGACTTTTTGAGTTATATAGACTGGCTGGCAAGAGTCAGAGTTGGGTTTTATGTTTTTCTGTAGTCAACAAGAAAACTATCAGAAAGTGTTGACTCTGGGACAACTATTTTCAAGCTTGCATATTCAGGTAGATAGAAAATAATCTCATCAATCCACAGTTTTATCCACACATTGTTAATATCATAACTCAACAGGATTTCTATGCTCTAGGTACTTTCTGGACCCTATCATGGAACTCAATAAAAGATAGCAAGCAAAACACACTGTCCAAACTCAGTGTTTTCCTGCTATCCCTGCTTAGTCTTCATTACATAGTCGTTTTTCCTTGCACTAGATTACCAAGTTTCCAACTGACCCAATATTAATTTAAAATAGTTGCAGTGCTTGCCAAACTCCTTTTCCAAGTTTCTCTATATATTTTTCTATCCTTAGTATACCATTTTACTGAAGAGAGCTTATATTATTATAGTTCACCCTCAAATTTAATTAAAATATAGTCATTCTAATCTGTGTCCCTACTGGGGACAGATTGACATGGTTCCTGCCACTGGGACATGGTCCTGATATGAACCTCCTTCTGGAGTACCAAAAGCTGCTATGGGTATAAGACTTATTTGTGTAATAATGTAATAGCTAGCAGTGGATGACTCCTTTTGAGGAAAATTCTCCCTGTTAAGGTTATTGACTCCATGATAGTTAGAAACAGCAGGAGTCCAGGAGTTGAGGGTATGGCTATGTTTCATTAAAATGGTAAATACTGGGACTTTCAACACAGCCCTTAAAGCTATGGGAAAGAGCTTTAAGTACATGAATTTGAAAATATATAATTTCTCTTAGTTTGTTTATGTAGTGGATTACATTGATGGATTTCTGTATATTGAACCATCCCTGCATCCCTAGGATGAAGCCTACTTGATCATGGTGAATGATCATTTTAATGCGCTCTTGGATGCAGTTGGCAAGAATTTTATTTACTATTTTTGCATCGATATTCATAAGGGAAATTGGCCTGTAGTTCTCTTTCTTTGTTGTATCTTTGTGTGGTTTTGGTATCAGTGTAATTGTGGCTTCATAGAATGAGTTGGGCAGAGTCCATTCTGTTTCTATTTTGTGAAATAGTTTGAAGAGTATTGGTGTTAGGTCTTCTTTGAAGGCCTGATAGAATTCTGCACTAAAACTATCTGTTCCTGTACTTTTTTTGTTTGGGAGGCTTTCTATAATGCCTTCTATTTCTCTAGGGGTTATGAGACTGTTTAGCTGATCTAATTGATCCTGATTTAATTTTGGTATTTGGTATCTGTCTAGGAAATTATCCATTTCCTCCAGATTCTCCAGTTGTGTTGAGTATAGACTTTTGTAGTAGGATCTGATGATCTTTTGAATTTCCTCAGTATCTGTTGTTATATCCCCCTTTTCATTTCTAATTTTATTAGTTTGAATACTGTCTCTGTGCTTTTTGGTTAGTTTGGCTAAGGGTTTATCTACATTGTTGATTTTTCTCAAAGAACCAGCTCCTGGTTTTGTTGATTCTTTGTATGATTCTCTTTGTTTCTATTTGATTGATTTCAGTCCATAGTTTGATGATTTCCTGTCTTCTATTCCTCCTGGGTGAATTAGCTTCCTTTTGTTCCAAGTGTGCCATTAATCTCCTAGTGTATGCTCACTCCTGTTTCTTTTTGGAGGCACTCAGGGCTATGAGTTGTCCTCTTAGCACTGTTTCCATTGTGTCCCAAAGATTTGGTAGGTTGTACCTTCATTTTCATTGAATTCTAAAAAGTCTTTGATTTCTTTCTTTATTTCTTCCTTGACCAAGGTGTCATTGAGTAGAGTATTGTTCAGTTTCCATGTGTATGTGGGCTTTCTGTTGTTTTTCTTGCAGTTGAAGACCACTTTTCTCCATAGTGATCTGATATTAGGAAAGGGATTAGTTCGATCATCTTGTATTTGTTGACATCTGTCTTGTGACCAATTATATGATCGATTTTGGAGAAGGTACCTTGTGGTGCTGAGAAAAAAGTATATTCTCTTGCTTTAGGATGAAATGTTCTATATATATCTGTTAAATCCAATTGGTCCAAAGCTTCAATTAGTTTCACTGTGTCCCTGTTTAGTTTCTGCTTTCCTGACCAGTCCATTGAGGATAGTGGAGTGTTGAAGTCACACACAATTATAGTGTTAGGTTCAATATGTGCTTTAAGCTTTAGTAAAGTTTCTTTCACCAATGAGGGTGCCCTTGCATTTGGAGCATAGATGTTCAGTATTGAGAGTTCTTTTGGTGGATTTTCCCTTTGACCAACAAGTAGTGACCTTCAAAGTCTCTTTTAATGACTTTAGGTTGAAAGTCAATTTTATCTGACATTAGAGTGGCTACTCCGGCTTGTTTCCCAAAAACATTTGCTTGTAAAATTGTCTTCCAGACTTTACTCTAAGGTAGTGTTTGTGTTTGACACTGAGATGTGTTTCCTGTATGCTGCAAATTGTAGGGTCCTGTTTCCATATCCAGTCTGTTAGTCTATGGCTTTTTATTGGGGAATTGAGTCCATTGATGCTAAGAGATATTAAGGAATAGTAACTATTACTTCCTGACATTTTTGAAATTATTTTTTATATTTGAGTGGTTATCTTCTTTTGTGTTTGATGAGAGGAGGTTTCTATCTTGCTTCTTCTTGGGTGTAGTTTTCCTCCTTGTGTTGGTGATTTTCCCCTATTATCCTTTGTAGGGCTGGGTTTGTGGAAAGATATGCAAATTTGGTTTTGTCATGGAATACCTTGGTTTCCCCCTCTATGGTGATTGAGAGTTTTGCTGGGTATAGTAGTTTTGGCTGAAATTTGTGTTCTTTTAGAGTCTGCATGATATCTGCCCAGGATCTTCTAGCTTTCATGGTCTCTGGTGAGAAGTCTGGTGTAATTCTGATAGGTCTTCCTTTATATGTTATTTGGCCTTTTTGTCTTACTGCCTTTAATATTCTTTCTTTGTTTAGTACATTTAGAGTTTTGATTATTATGTGACGGGAGGTATTTCTGTTCTGGCCTAGTCTGTTTGGAGTTCTTTAGACTTCATGTATATTCATGGGCATCTATCTGTTTAGGTTGGGGAAATTTTCTTCCATAATTTTGTAGAAGATATTTGTTGGCCCTTTAATTTGTAAATCTTCCCTCTCATCTAGACCTATTATCCTTAGATTTGGTCTTCTCGTTGTGTCCTGGATTTCTGGTCATCTCATTGGATGCAGAAAAAGCATTTGACAAAATTCAGCATCCTTTCATATTAAAAGTCCTTGAAAGAACAGGAATTCAAGGTGCATAACTAAACATGGTAAAAGCAATATACAGCCAACCTGTAGCCAACATCAAAATAAATGGAGAGAAACTTGAAGCAATCTCACTAAAATTAGGGACTAGTCAAGGCTGCCCTCTCTCTCCATATCTTTTAAATATAGTACTTGAAGTTCTACTGAGAGAAATTAGAAGTCAATGGGATACAAATTGGAAAGGAAGAAGTCAAACTATCACTGTTTGCAGATGATATGTAAGTTACCCAAAAAACTCCACCAGAGAACTCCTACAGCTGATAAACAACTTCAGCAAAGTGGCTGGTTATAAAATCAACTCAAGCAAATGAGTAGCTTTCCTGTACTCAAAGGACAAGCAGGCTGAAAAAGAAGTTAGGGAAATAACACCCTTCACAATAGTTATAAACAATATAAAGTATCTTGGCGTGACTCTAACCAAACAAGGGAAAGATCTGTATGACAGAAACTTCAAGTCCTTGAAGAAAGAAATTGAAGAAGACCACAGGAAATGGAAAAATATTTCATGGTCTTGAATTGGCAGGATCAATATAGTAAAAATGGCCATCTTGCCAAAAGCAATCTACAGATTCAATGCAATCACCATCAAAATCCAAAATCAATTCTTCATAGATCTAGAAAAAGCAATTCTCAAATTCATTTGGAGTAACAAAAAACCCAGGATAGCTAAAACTATTCTCAACAATAAAAGGACTTCTGGGGGAATCAATATCCCTTACCTCAAGTAGTTCTACAGAGCAATTGTGTTAAAAACTGCATGGTATTGGTATAGTGACAGGCAAGTAGATCAATGGAATAGAATTGAAGATCCAGAAATGAACCCACAGAGTTATGGTCACTTGATCTTTGATGAAGGAGCTACAGCCATCCAGTGCAAAAAAAAATAGCCTTTTCAACAAATGGTGCTGGTTCAACTTGAGGTCAACATGCAGAAGAATGCCAATTGACCCACTCTTATCTACTTGCACTATGATCAACTCCAAGTGGATCAAGGACCTCCACATAAAACCAGACACACTGAAACTAATAGAAAAGAAACTGGAGAAGACCCTGGAGGACATGGGCACAGGGTGAAAGATCCTGAACAGAACACCAATAGCTTATGCTCTAAGATCAAGAATTGACAAATGGAACCTCTTAAAATTACAAAGTTTCTGTAAGGCAAAAGATCCTGTCAGAAGGACAAAACAGCAACCAACAAATTGGGAAATGATCTTCACCAACTCCACATCCGACAGAGGGCTAACATACAATATATACAAAGAACTCAAGAATTTAGACCCTAAAGAACCAAATAACCCTATTAAAAATGGGGTACAGAGCTAATCAAGGAATTTTCACCAGAAGAAATTTGGATGGCTGAGAAGCACCTTAAGAGATGTTCAACATCATTAGTCCTCAGGGAAATGCAAATCAAAACAACCCTGAGATTCCACCTCACACCAGTCAGAATGGCTAAGATCAAAAACTCAAGAGACAACAGGTGCTAGCGAGGATGTGGAGAAAGAGGATCACTCCTCCATTGTTGGTGGGATTGCAAGATGGTACAACTGCTCTGGAAATCAGTTTGGCGGTTCCTCAGAAAATTGGGCATGACACTTCCAGAGGACCCTGTCATACCACTCCTGGGCAAATACCCAGAGGATTCCCCTGCATGAAATAAAGACACATGCTCCACTATGTTCATAGCAGCCTTATCTATAATAGCCAGAAGCTGGAAGGAGCCCAGATGTCCCTCAAAGGAGGAATGGATACAGAAAATGTGGTATATTTATACAATGGAATACTACTCAGCAATTAAAAATAATGAATTCATGCAATTTTTAGGCAAATGATTGGATATGGAAAATATCATCCTAAGTGAGTTAACCCAATCACAAAAGAATACACATGAATTGCAATCACTGATAAGTGGATATTAATGAGCCCAGAAGCTCTAAATACTCAATACACAATTAGCTAAGCAAAAGATTCCCAAGAAAATAGGATGGAGAGTAGGACCCTGGTCCAGAAAAGACTGGATCCAGTTTTATAGTAGAGTACCAGAACAGAGAAATGGTGGGGAGGGGTGTCATTGGGGAATGGGGGGAAGAGGACTTATGGGACATATGGTAAAGGGGGAATCGAAAAGGGGAAAACCTTTGGAATGTAAACAAAGAATATAGAAAATTAAAAAAATGGGAAAAAAGGAAAATACATAATTTCTCAACTATGCAAAAAATTAGAATGTAATATGAATTTTATGAGCAGCTTCTAGAATCCTAAGCAGCTGCACTGTGAACCAATTTGTTAGAAAATTACTAAGGAGGGAAATGAAGAGGTTTATGGAATGCTGATTGAAGGAGATCCCATGCAGCTAAGCAGAACATAGAAAGGTCAGATAGATTCCTGAGTTCAGGATCAGCCTAGGACAGAAGAAGGTTAGGCTAAGATGTGGTGGAAATGGTAATTTTTAGGGTGGGGTCCCACCCAACTATTTAATGCATTGTGCTTAACAAAGGCAAACAGATCTCTGAATTATTTTTCAGTGTTAAGAAAAAGATAGATGCTTGCTATCTCTTAAGAATCAAATTGCTGGCGTCTTCAGATGCTGATTCATAAGATAATCAAAAGGAAAACCTTGATTAAATGACTGGATTAAGATGAAAAATAAATTAATGGACCTGTGTTCTTCAGGAAGTGAGCTATCCAGAGAAATTTTTTGGGATAAAAGGAGAGATCTGCTTGGAGATCTCTCTCTCTCTCTCTCTCTCTCTCTCTCTCTCTCTCTCTCTCTCTCTCTCACTCATTCACACACACACACACACACACACACACACACACACACACACAAAAGCATGACATGGACAGAGAGATCTCTAAGAATAGCAAGCAAGCAGATTATAGACAGGGAAATTTCCAGAAAGGAAGCAGAACACAGAAAACGCAGACCAGAAAAGCTGTACCAAGTAGAGCACAGGTCATCAGCCTGAACCACAAATTGACTTCCAGCCACTCTTTCAGTTGCTCCCAAATGCCCCTTCTCTCAGAACACCTCTCCAAGCTGAATCTGTTCCTTGGTGTTCTTATATTTTAATATTGGAGTTATAGTGAGAAATAAAAGAATAAAAACATCCTAATTAAGTAATATCACATAAATAGCACTGGAATTGAAGTATTAATGACTCTTGGCTAGAAGCCATCACTGAACAGCTGAGAGCTCATCATATACCAGTGGCCACCAACTCAACAACAGCAATTGTCCTCACCCTGCAAATGCCCTCAAATTTCACAGCAAGTTATCAAGCTCCAAGGACTACCCAGGGCCCATTCTCTTTTAGCATATCTTGGAATTTAAAATTCTATTTATAAAGATTGAACATTCGATGTTTCAGTTCTTTTTTTATTTTCCAAATAAAGAATGTGTTAAATAAATACAAACATTGTGAAGTCTTTGGCACTATAAACTAAATGATTACTTCCTGCATATGCAACTCCATTCCGTAGTAGAGTGTTAAAGAAAAGAGATTTTTTTTTTCCTTGAAAATAATTAGAAGTCCTTCGACGTCAAGTAATTGATTTGGAAAATATGGATTCTCAGGGCAGAGAATACGTCCCAAGGTTATGAAAATATATAAAGAGCATTTCTAAGTTTCCACTTAAGATGATACCTAGTTGAGCTCTAAGGAAGAATTTGACCATTCACAACACAGTTGAACCCTTAAATTTTGTTTGTTGCTTTAAACTGCAATGTTGTTTGTGGTTATGTCTATTTAGATCTTTGTTGGTGAATATCTTTTTGGATTAGATTTCCCCCCTGCATTTTTTAGAGTAAGCTCTGTTAATGTTGCAAGTACTATTTAACAGTAACACCCTGTGCTATATATTTAATGTGTGTATTTATGCACCAAGCTGTGTGAACTCTTTTGCTTTAAACAAATTTTAATGAGTTCTAACTTGCAATGTCTTGCTAATGTGTATATTCTGTGCAGCACAGAGAGCTGTTGATTCTGTAAGTACTTATAAGAACTTTATCCAACGATATTTTTAACACATGTTTATAATTACTCACAAGTTCAAATGTGTCTGGAAAAATATAACTTGAAATCACTTTGTTTACACAAGACACATGGGAGTCCTTATGTGCCTTTCTCAGGATGGAACAGACATGTTTTCTGGAAGGAGATGTGTGAAGTGGATATTTTAAAATTTAAAAAGCAAACATTCACAGAAAATAAAATGGGTGCACTATTTTGCTATAGCTCACATTGTTTAGAACTCAGCTACCTGAGATTACATAAAATGCTTAAATAAATAGCAGGAAGAGCAAAGTAGTAAAAATGTATTATCTCATAGAGGACACAAATTAGAATAAAAGGATTCCTACAAAGTTTTTCTAATTAAAATAACCAGGAAAATGAGGATAGGCACAGAAGATCTAATGGGAATTACAAATAACCTACTAGACTCTAACCACACTATCCTCCTATTTTTTTGAATAATTCTTTTAACGTTCATTCCTTCTACCTCAAGCACTCTCCTCTTATATAGTTCACCTGCCAATTCTCTAGGCACCCTTCAATTTTTCCCTTAATAACCATAAAATCTACACACAAAATAAAAGTTCTGTTTTTATGTTCATTGTAAAAGTTAAACTGTGCAGCAAAACCCCAAATGTAACAAAAGTTAAACAGGACCTGAAGCCTTATCTGAGAAGACTCTGTCTGCAATGGTAATGGTTCATTCAGAAACTCTTCATACTAGATCAGTGTATTGGATATAGTGACTTCTAACTACACAACTTCAAATCAGACAATATAACACTCCCCCCAAAACTCAGGTAGTATTGTGAAAGAAGGGAAGGCCTGGAGAATGAGAGGGAGTCCTGACAAATGTTCCTCCTGAACATGATGTAGCAGCTACATCTTGCTACTCAAAGTTGTCATGGCTCCCTGAAAAAGACCTACACAAGATAAGGCCCATCAACATAAAATCATAGGAGGGACAGAGCTCATCAGTTCAATACTTCTTCCTGTAGAGGAAAAATTAAAATATAACAGAAGGGGTATCATTTTTTTCAGTAGTATAGTCACATTGCCATTATTCAAAAGATATTTCTTCAGCCCATACTTATGTAAGCAAATTTAATTAAATATAATGGGATCCTGAGCACACAGGCAAATATGCACACATTCCTCCCCATACATACACACATACACAAAGGAGAGATGTGAATTCAGGAAGGGTGTTTACTACTCAAGAAATATTATGAATATGTGTTTTAATGAGTCCTGAGAACATTTTGAATGTACATGTTGATATGTGTGTAAATGTGTATGCACATTTATGTATGGGGTTCAGTACATGTGTGTGCACATGACTGTCCTGGCCAAAGGTTGACCTCAGATGTCAAACCACAGAACATGTCCACTTTCTTTCTGGAGATAATGCCTTTCACTTGCTTGAACCTTGCCAATTCAACTAGTTCATAGACCTGAAATATCTTCTGACTTCTCCTTTCCTGTGCTGGAATTTCAAGGATAAGTCACCACATGTGGAATTTTTTTACATGTGTTCTAAAAGTTGAACACAGATCCTTATATCTTTAATGCAAGCATTTTACTGACAGAACTGATTCATCAAGCATAAATCTATACTTTTAGGGGAAAGATATCAAATGATACTTCCTCGATGGAGGAGGTCAACATCAAGGGTCCCTGTAGGTTTTATATGTCCACGAATACTTTATAAATATGTCTTGATGACAGTAGTAGTCTCTTGATTGTCTTATTAAGCTTAGCCCTTACTCCAAAAATAGGAATAATCATAATTTTTTTCTCCAAAAGTCTTGTATAGGAAATATACATTGCTATAATCCAAATATTATTTCTATTAAATTTAATACTGTCCTGAAAATATTGGTGCATATTCACAATCATTTCAAGCCATAATAGTTAGTTATGAAGCATTTCTATAGCAACAAAGAAGACATTTAAGCTTTGCATGAATGTGTCCCCTTACTAATTACTAGCCTAACTAGGAACATACCAGTCTTCCAACAATATGTTCAACTTTATATATCTTCATTTAATATATGCTCATTTTCAAAAGATAATTACATATACTCATCTCACCTGCAAGACGACTCCGGAACTGATCCTTCAAATTCATTCTGCAGGACATTCTCCCATAACCACCGAATACTGAGGCAGATAATGTGCCAATTCTTCTGCCTATGAATTCACAGTGTGCATACGTCTACCTTGACACTGAAGGTCTTGACACTGTGACATACTCTTGCACATCACTAAGGATTCTGCAAGCTAGAAACTGACAGTGGTTTCTATTGCTTGAAGGAAATGTCCTGCCATTTAAATTAGTTTAACAAGCGACACCTTGCTGACATTTCAGCAAACACCAGGGCAGTTACAAATAGAAAAAAATTCCATTTTGTCTTTAATCTATAAACCAAAGTAACAACCATAAAAGACAATGCTTCAAACGACAATATACATCTGCAGGCATTCCTTGCCTAGGTCGTGTGAAGAATGTTATGTAATGTATGGGCATTTATAGCTAATGAATAAACATCTATGCACCTATGTTCATTATCCTGTTTCTATATACACATGAGAAGCTATGTGAGCTGAGGTCATTGGCACCCTTCACTTGTCACTCCACTAACTTCCTTGCAGAAAGAAAGTCTTGCTGTTACTTCTCATTAGCCCCTTCCACACCATACATTTCATTCTAGAAACCTTCAAACCTATAAATAAGAAATACTTTTGAATGCTACCTGATGCTCTGAACCATAATCTCCCATATTTTAACCATTTTTCCTCTTTGCATGCAGAGAGGTGT
Organism: Apodemus agrarius; assembly: GCA_964023405.1. Classification (NCBI taxonomy): domain Eukaryota; kingdom Metazoa; phylum Chordata; class Mammalia; order Rodentia; family Muridae; genus Apodemus; species Apodemus agrarius. The sequence goes on from OZ030023.1 coordinate 45,823,246, forward strand.
TTCATTGTACACAACTTCCAAATCCCTTTTACCTTTTTGAAATTTAAAAGCTCACGTTTAAACCTCAGTGTTTTTCACGATTCGTTTTTGACAGACTCCTTCTTTGACTGAAGAGATGCTTATATGCTGAAGCCTAAATAGGAGAGATGCCTATATATCAGAAAATGCAGGGTGAAATGTGTTACCTAATATAGATAACATTTCAATGCATGTTGTTAGGAAAATTTTACTGTGGTTTTCTTCCTATTTCTACTTAGAATTTTTGAACATTTTATTGTTTTTTTTCTATACATTAAATATTGCATTTTAGAACAAAATTAAAAACTCTTAAGACACTACATATATAAAAACATGAGAATATACATTCCCATACTTGATAAAAGTATCACATTAATGTAGTTTCATACATATTCAAGAAATTCTCCTTAAACAAATTATCTTATAAATCATGATATCTTTATATAATTTCTTATCAGGAAAGGGATTTGTGGATGCAACCTAAAGTTCCAAGAAGTTTGGGCTGTAGGAATCAAGAAACAGAAGAACATTCTGAGATTTCAGTACTGGTAAATAGACATTAAAAGAACATATAGTTATCTCATATCCAATAAAGTATCTGTTTTACCAAAGCTACTCAATTGGGCTATTTTCATGGAACTTTTTCACACTGAAGTAAGGTCTAAGAATCTACATAAAAAAGGAGGAATAAGACATATCATTCTCACTATACCCTTATAGAGGGCTGGGTTGAATTTAGTCAGGAAGAGGTGAAAGCCATTTGCTTTTTGACTTAGGTTGTATTTCTTGCATCTGTCTCTTTTGTTTCTAACAAGAATCTGATGGATTGTTCTTGATCACGCAAATATTCTGTGTATAGGAAAGTGAACATTTGGGCCTCACATGAAACACGATTCTCAGCTCAAGGGCAAATATGTTATAAAACCACATTTTGCTCCCTTGGAGCTCATCTGCATCAGCAAATATAAAAACAATCTTTTATTGAGTCTGAGAATAACATTTATTACAACATTCTTAAATAAAAAGTAACTACAAAGAAGAAAATGCCCCAAATATTACAAATTCAGATTTTAAAACATTTTTATCAGACATATTTAGGTATCTTATAGTATCATTATTTTACAAGTAGGTATATCTCTACAAGTCTGTTATCTAGAAAGAATATTAGGAGATTCTGAAAAATATACAAACAATATGCAAATACAATAATTGTTTATTTTCTCTTATAAAACACAATAATAATTTGTCTTATTTTTTAAAATAATAATTATATATTTATTTAAAATCTATGTAATTAAATTTACTGGTCTAAGTCCTGTGTTTCCCAAACTCCTTGTTGCTACAACTGATACCTTGCAAGATAGTCTTACCCATATGATGACTCAGGATACAAAGTTACTAAAAGTACAGAAGAACTGTGTCCACTGGTGTGACAATGTTGCTATGGAAGTAACCAAGCATATTTTAAAATTATATTTGAAGTCAGCATCATGGGTCATAATTAACCTCTGATCCTGTAAATCTGGTCAAAGGTCTATGAATAGGGATGATATGAGCCATCATGGGATTATTTTGCTTGGTAGACATGATGTGCTGAACAAATTTCCTTCTAAATAACTATGGTTATGCCCATGTAAAATAATGTTCTTTGCTGCAGAGAAATTTTAATCAAGCAAAATGGCTGCTTTTGCAAAGGATCAGTACCATAGTCCTTGTAGGTCTGTGTAATCTGGCTGGAATTCAGACACACATGTAATGCCAAATGATAGAGGCAAACAGATCTCTGAGTTCACATCAATTTTGTTAGTTGCATTCAGTGCAGTGTTGTGTAGTTAGTCTGTGAATTGTGAGTTCAGTCAGTTTAGTTGAGTCAATGAGTTGAGAGGCAATTTAGTGGGGGGGTGGAGTTTGTGGCATTTCTGTTCATGGGTTCAGAGGCAATTTTTTAGGGACAGTCTTATGGAGACTTGTTGCAGAGAGAACAAGCTAGACAAAGGTGAAGACAGATGAATAAGAAAGATCCAGAAGATTAGAATAGGTTGCTAGAGTTAGTTTGAGGCCAAGCAAAGCAATTCAGTGAGAAGCTAAGGGAAGTCAGATTGAACCTGTCAGCTTGGAGAGGAGTTTCATCCAGAATAGCTGGGTAAAACCAGCCAGCCAGAGTTCAGGGGGAAAAAAACTAGAAATGATGAGCTTATTCAATAGTAAGCCTCTGAGATGGCAATTACACCAGGTGAGTAAAAATTACTTTTACAATTTTCATCTTTAGTCAGAGAACTTTTTGGCTAGGGCCAGTGAGGATAGTTAATATCTTCAATAACAGGGCTCTATGATCTTCTTGTGTTCAACCAACATCAGTGCCATTCACATATACTAATTTAGAGACACAGAATTCTGTATTACATGGTTAAAGCATAAATAATCTCATTCTTGTTCTTTATGAAAATAGTAGTCTTTTTCATGAAGGTCTATACTTATGACTTAACTACATCCTAGCCCTAGACTCACGATGCTATCATCTTACTGGATTAACTTAAAATTAAACATTCTTGGAAATATCTTTGTTATTGTGATGAGAATAAGTGAATGCTGAAAGCTCAAATATAACTGGGACCATGTATCATCATTCCCATAGTTCAGAGAAAACTGTGGAAAAAGAGGGAGGGTGAATAAAGTAGAAAGAGAAACAAGAATTATAAATAATGATGCCATTCTGGTATTACATGGCTCTTGCATTCTTCAACTCCCACTATCCACACCTGAACAAAGTCTATTTAAAACTGAGTCTGTCACATTTTCATTACGGAAATGGGAGAGGTTCAAGAGACAGCCACTCCCTGGAAGTCTCTAGGCAGTCAATGATTGCTGAAAGATGGAAAGACATTTATTGGGACACGTAGAAACAATAAAAGACATGAAACCATAAAGAGGGCTTAATGGAAAAATAAAGGGACCTGAAGTGAGAAGAGTGAAGAGGAAGTGAATATGATCTGAAGTCACAGCATACTTAGATGAAAATATCACAATGAGAGGTATTGTTAAATATAAGACAAAAATAAACAATTTAACACACAAATGGAAAGTAAGTTGTCAAATGCAAAAAAAAATTATTACAATTCTAGTGGTTTAAGAATCACAGAAGCCCTGAGTCTTACACAGTACATATTAAAGTCATATTAAATTGCTAAGCCTCCAGAACTGCAATAAATTTCTACTGTCTACAAAACAGCCCATCTTTAGTATCTTATCAAGGCAGCCCAAATCCAGTACATGCACATATACTGACAAATTAAACTCTCATCACCATAATTAACTAATGTTGTTGTTGAATATTATTTGTTCACTTTTTTGTTAAATTACAATATAATATATTTTTAAATATATATTGTGCATTTTATATTAGTCACGTACCTTGTATGTATAAGAGTGGAGCCATTATGGCATAGTTACGAATCACACTTATCACTGTGACTTAGAGGATATAATGAACAGTCATTCTAACAGGTATTATGAGTTCAAACTGTCCTGAGCCTTCAAATATATAGTGGGTTTAACAGATATGTCTTGAGTCTGGAAGCTTGTAGTGTTTAATGCAAGTATAATTCCTTCTTTTGTGCTTCTCAATCATTTATGTATTGTTCTTCAATTTGCATTTTGATCATTAAATAGTTGTATTTTTAAATTTTGGTTAACTCTGTATATTGGTCTCCATTCCTAGGTTATATTTCATTTTTTTCACTCTGTACAAGTTTATGAAGAACAAGGATGTATTTGCCCATCAATATATTTTTTGTATTTTTTCATGCAATTGTCTGAATGAAAATTTACATATTTTGAGATTGAATAAAAGAGTTCATGAATGATATGTGGGTATCTGAAGGGAGGTTTTGATGCTAAGGTCCTGTTCGCCAATAAGTTCTTGATTTGAAAGTAAAGAAAGCCACAGGTCAAATGCTGGGCAAAGATGGAGATGGGACTTCTGGATCCCTGGAGGTAGGCAGAGGGATGTGAGGAAGGAAAACTTTTTCACCATGCTTTAGACTGACTGAGAAGAATGCAGCAGCCATTTGAGGACTTGGGAGGAGCTGAGGCTTCAGGCCACTCCTTCAGGTGTGTAGTCATGGATGTTTAGCAGGGGCTAGATAAGATTAGACACTAAGTTTAGTGCAGGTGGAAGAGACTTAGTTAAGAAATAGCCACAAGAAAGTCCCAAATGGAAGGGACCCAAGAGGTTTCCAGTACCCAATAGGGAGGACATTAGCCAAAATAAACAACAAAAGAAATATAGAACCTGTGGAGACCATATCCAGTAGATAGGCATGACCCCTGGTTGAAGGATTGGGCCACCTACCCACCTCAAAAATGTCAACACAGAATTCCTCCTGTCAAAAGGAAATGCATGGACAAAGAGTAGAACAGAGACCATCTGTTCCTCCTTCTCTAGATGGAAAGGCCATCCAGAGACTGCCCCACCCTGGGATCCATCCCATCTGACACACCAAATCCAGACACTATTGCTAATACCAAGAAACAATTGCTGACAGGAGACTGGTATGGCTGTCCCCTGAGAGGCTCTGCCAGAGCCAATACAGATGTAGATGCACACAGCCAAACATGGGACTGAGCATGGGGACTGAAATGGAGAAGATGGAGAAATGGACTGAAGGATCTGAAAAGGTTTGTAACCTCAATAGAAAGAACAACATCAACCAACCATACTCCCCTAAGGCTCCCAGGGTCTAAATCACCAGCAAAAGAATATATATAGAGAACCCATGGGTCCATCTGGATATGGAGAAGAGGACTACCTTACCTGACATCACTGGGAGAGGAACCCCTCAGACTTGTGGAGGCTTAATGAATTAAGGTAGGGGAATGCTAGGGTACTGAGGCAGGAATGGGTAGGCAAGTGACAGAACACACTCATAGAGGAAGAGGGAAGGGGTTGTGGAAAAGAAACTGGGAAGAAGGATAACATTTGAAAATCAAATAAATAAAATAACCAATTAAAAAGGACAAAAAACTTGGAAAGAAAGAAAGAAAAGAAGTTGATAAGGGCATTCTTTCACAGGAGAGAGATAGTAGTGCCCAACAATTGTGGTAAGAAGGCAAATTTTAAAGGAACAATGTGTGTGTGTGTGTGTGTGTGTGTGTGTGTATGTGTGTGTGTGTGTGTGTGTGTGTGTGTGTGTGTGTTTTATCAGTGGATTAAAGGGAAGCCAGGAAGCGGCAGGTAGCATTGTCCATTTCCCTGAGCAAAGGCAGGTAGATGAAAAGGGAAACTGGGAGGCTTTGTTAGTATGTTCGATCTCAGAGCATAGGTGATAGCTTAACACTACACATATGGGTGAGATTAGTGGAAATAAAGGGGTATAATATTATATTATATATAGTTATATTATATTATGATTATATAATATATTATTATAGTTAATATTATAGATTAATTTTAGAAGATAAAAATAAGCTTATGGTTGAATACATTATTTATATTTGGGTTAGAAATGATGTGTGATTAGGTAAACAAAATGTCAAAAGATGAAGACTGAACAGCCTAAGTTTATTTTTCTTCATTCTTATATAAAACAACTCTGCAAATGACTAAACCATGGTGCAAGTGACATTGCTATGCTGCCAGCAGCCCATATTTCTTCACCATTCTGCCTACTATACCAGTATGTGGGTATTATTAATTCATCTTCAAGAATACATTCCAGCATTGAGGATGACTACTAAATTTCTAGCTACACATATCTGATTTAGAAAACTGAAAGAGGGAATGAAAAAAGAAGAGGGATGCATTTTCCTGGATCAGATATTTGAAGAGTCTTCCTAGAATTCTACCTTTAAGGAGAGAGAAAGAGCAGATTGACTCTTTTCCTTTCACTATTGAAAATTGGCTTGGATCTTTGCACTGCCGGGGATACAGGCTGAGGCATATAATGGTTTAGATCAACTTCTTGAAAGCAAAATACATACATTGCCATGAGTGTTTTAATATGAAAACAAAGTGGAGATAGCACAGTGACAGGGTAATAGCAATCCTATTATTCCTTAATATTGGCTAACTTATAAAAGTGTTTAATTCCAGTGTTCTGCTGCACATTAAATGAATATTATGTTTAACTTTTCTATATTTTAATGAACTCTTTTCAAGTTAAAAAGTCAGAATGTCCCTTCTCCTTATTGTGATTCCCGTTATTATAAGTTTTAAACTTCATAACCGCTTATTTCTTTTCACTAAGAAGTTACTTCAAATACAGTCATATGAGATACTTTTATGCATTTATTCTGTTTCTTTCACAGAAACTCAATTTTGCCTGAATGTACTGTTATCAGCCTAGCTTTATTTTATTACTTAATAAATTATTCTTTAATATCTTTTTTTGACATTTTATAAGTCATTTTACTTGTGTGTTATCTCAACACAGTATGCTTGGTTCACATTTAGCTTTCCATTGATTCTGAGGCATACAACAAAATTTTAATTTTACTAAGAAGATGTTTCAAAAACATATTTAACATCCATTATTAGATTCACATATTATTCAGTACGTTTTAAGTTGAAAAACTGGAAAACTTTTCTCTGTTCAATTCTTTTCAATGTATGTATGTTACTTAGTGAGCATATTTTGTGAGTTTTTTCATGTCTAGCAATTATTCAGAAAAAAAGCTGTGATTTGACAGAAATCAAGAAGAAAGTATATGGGGGAGAGATCGAAGGAATCAAAAGGAAGCAATAAATGGTATAATTACATTTTAACTTATTTTTCTTATAAAGGACAACTTTTTTGGATATTTTCTTTATTTGCCTTTCAATTGTTATTCCATTTCCCAGTTTCCCCCTGGAAACTCCCTATGTCACCCCTTTCCCCTGCTTCTATGAGTCTATTTCCCCACCTTCCCACCCACTCCTGCCTCCCAACTTTCTCATTCACCTACACTGGTGCATTGTGCCTTCACAAGACCAAGGGCCTCTTCTCCCATTAATGCCTAACAATTTCATCCTCTGCAACATATGTGGCTAGAGCCATGGGTCCCTCTATGTGTACTCCTTGGTTCATGGGTTAGTCGCTGGAAGCTCTGGGGAGTCTGGTTGGTTGATGTTCTTCTTATGGGGTTGCAAACCTCTTCATTTCCTTCAGTCCTTTCTCTAGCTCCTCCACTGGGGACCCTGTACTCAGTCTAATGGTTGCCTGTGAGTCTCTGCCTCTGTATTTGTCAGGTGCTGACAGAGTCTTTCAGGAGACAGGTATGTCAGACTCCTGTCAGGATGCACTTCTTGACATCCAACAATAGTGTCTGCATTTGATGACTGTATATTGGATGGATCTCTGGGAGGGGCAGTCTCTAAATGGCCTTTCCTTCAGTCTCTGCTCCACACTTTGTCACCACATTTGATCAATATTTTAATTTCAAAAATTATAAAAACTAATATTTTTCCAATCTTGTTATTAATTCATGCTTGTTTCCTTATCAAAACTCTAGGTGAATGCTTTCCCTTTTATCTGTCAATTTATTTATTCACATTATATCCCAATTGCTGCTCCTTCTCCCAGATGTCTGACCCCTGAACACTGTCTGTCCCACATACCTCACGCTCATTCTCTTCTGTGAGGATGAAGGAACTCCTGAGTATCCCTCTACCCTGGCATATAAAGTCTCTAGAGGGCTAGGTGCATCCTTTGCCACTCAGATCAGAAAAGGCATCCCAGTTAGTGGAATAGATTTAACAGATAGGCAGCAGCTTTAGACGCAGGCCTGCTCTCACTCCCCCACTCCAGTTGTTGAGGGACCCTCATGGAGACAGAGCTGCACATCTGCCACATGTGCGCAGGGGCCCGAGGTCCAGACCTTGTATGCTCTTTGGTTAATGGTTCAGTCTCTGGGATCTAACAAGGGTCCAGGTTAGTTTAACTCTGTTGGTCTTTCAGTGGAGATCCTATCCCATTCAGGGCCTTCAATCCCTCCCACACACTCTTCCATAAGACTCCCCAAGCTCAGTCCAATATTTGGCCATGGGTCTCTAAATCTGTTTTAGTAAGCTGTTGAGTAGAACCTATCAGATGAAAGTAATGTTAGGCTCCTGTCTACCATGATAACATAATTTCATTTATAGTATCAGAGATTTATGCTTGCCCATGGGATGGGTTTCAAGTTGAGCACATTCTTGGTTGAACATTCTCTCAGTCTCTGCTCCATCTTTGTTCCTGTATTTCTTATAAACAGGACACATTTGGGGTTGAAAGTATTTTGGATGGGTTTGTATCCTTATTCCTCCACTGAGGGTCCTGTTTGGATACAGGGGGTGGCCACTTAAGGTTCCCTATCCACATTGCTACAATTGTTATGAGTCTCAGAAAGAGTCATCCCCATAAATTCCTGGAAGTCTCCCTAATCCCATATCCCTGGTAAATCCTTGAGATGCCTCCTACCACGAACATGTCCCACCAGCTGCAGATTTCTATTCATTTTCCTAGTTCTCTGATCTTCTCTCCTGACTTTCCCCACACCAGATCTTAAAGCCTCCTCCCACTCCCCTCTTTATCCCCTTTCCTACCATGTTTCTTCCTCCATCTGCCTCCTATAGTTATTTTATTCCAGATTCTAAGTGATATTAAAGGCATCCTCCCGTTGGTGCTTCCTTCTTGTCTAGCTTCTTTTGGTCTGTGGAGTGTAGCATGTGTATCCTATACTTTGTTGTAGCCATTTATAAATAGGTACATAATATGCATCTCCTTTTGGATCTTGTTCAGGATAAAAGAATAAATGGTATAATTATATTTTAATTTCAAAAATTATAAAAATTAATATTTTTCCAATCCTGCTTTAAATAGATTCTTGCTTGTCAAAGGTCTACCTGAATACTTCCGTGCCTTAAATTTTCTACATATTATTTCATTTTTTTCAAACTTAATGTTACACAAAAAGACTATCTAATATTTGTTTTGAATAATTTTACTTTTAAACTGAATATTGATTGTGATAATTTTACTCCTTTCATAGTCACAAATTATGTCAATATGTCAATCTTAATATTTTTAGCTTTAATTATACAGTCACTTTTAAATTCTGCAGTGGTACTTACAGTTTCCCGTCTCAATCCATACCAATGGGAAGCTGACAAGACAGACATGTTTAAAATAGAATAGAATAGAATAGAATAGAATAGAATAGAATAGAATAGAATAGAATAGAATAGAACAGAACAGAACAGAATGGAGAATAGTATCTGGAATAAACAACAAGGAAAAGGGAGGAGGAAGGGGAAGAAGAAGAAGGAAGAAGAGGAGGAAGGGAAGAGGAGGAGGAGGGGGAGAAGGAGGAAGAGATAGAGGAGGAGAAGGAGGAAGAAGAAGGAGAAAGAGAAGAAGAGGAGGAGGAGGAGGAGGAGGAGGAGGAGGAGGAAGAAGAAGAAGAAGAAGAAGAAGAAGAAGAAGAAGAAGAAGAAGAAGAAGAAGAAGAAGAAAAAGAAGAAGTTGTTTTTAATAATCTCATCAAGTTTAAAGTGGAATGATCTCATCAAGTTTAAAGTGGGATAGTAGGTAGGAAAGGGATGGGAACATGTAGATGAATAAATACTATGTTATACTAAGAACAGAAAGCTCTAATGTGTCACAGAACAACAGATTTAATATAGAAGCTAAAACACTGGAAGTTTAATCATAAATAGTGCTAAAGGAAATAAATATATTTAAAGTCTCTTAAGATTTACACAGTGGATATATGCACAACATACTGAAACACTGTGTGCCATACTACTAATAAGGAGTTTCTTGTTTTGTGTTCCAATTAAAACTTTAAATTCTTATCATTGTTTAGTATCCCACATTTATGTTGTTCCATCTTACTTATTGTGTCTAATTTGTGTTAAGAACTCCATATCTTTGCAGTATTAATACCTTCTTGAGTTCCTCTGACATACAGCTCAATACCCACAACATTCATGGAAAGAATTTGACTTTCATGGTTCTGTAATGTCCTACTGAGCCAGAGGCTGATGCCCCAAATTGTATTAAAATATAGAAAAAGAAACTTTCTTGGAGTATATATTTGTAATTAGTAGATGAAAAATTTGTATTTTCCATGTAAAATTAACATTACATCAATATTAATATAAAAATGCTAAATTTTGTCCTTGTTCAATGTTTGAGAAAAATCTATAGGGTAACAGGAATATTTTCCAGAACACATTCTATAACTTTGTACAATTTCATTTCATTATATTCATCCTTCTGAATGGAAAAACAGTGACTATGTACCCTAGAAATAGGACCTGGTTCAAATTGCCCAAATTATTAACTTATAAAATGTGAGTGGGGGATTTCCATTTCACTGAGTTATGGTAAAAAGTGAAATCTTGATAACAAGAAATCACACAGAACACTTGTTATACATTGTGTGCCACAGATATTATCATTACCCCATATCAATCAATTTACAGCACTAATCTCTGCCAGATCAATTATTATAGTTTTATTTGCATTCACTTGCTCCTCACAATTAGGGGAAACCACCATGGTTATCTAACCCAATAGCTTCTGTTTTAGAACCCTAAACCAGAAAGATATGTGTCCTGAGAATTTCTCCAGTATTGCAGGCTCTCCTATTCCATTTATCAGGAAGGTAGAAGCCTCTCCTCACATATTAGTTCTTTCAGTGTACTTGTCAACTCTTGTTATTTGCTTATTACTGAAACTGGATGGTGAACAGCTTAAGAGAAGAAATCATGACAATTTTGCAGAATGAATGCAGCCCTTAGGATGGCAATTTAAATGTTTCATCAAACATGACTTAATCGAAAAAAAAGAAAAAAAAAGACAGAATCTATGTGATTAACATCAAATTTTATTGTCACTTTAGAATCAAAGCTCATAAAGACTGAGTGAAAAAAGGCGCACTGAACTTGTAAAAATGTGCTCATCTGATATAATCTAAAAGTAAGGAGAGCAAACACAGATTTCATTTTTCTTCAGCCACACACAATATTTAAAAAAGCATAAAGATCTTGGCAAATATGTTTTGATTCAAGAGATGCATAGCTTCTCAAGATCTGTTGATTAAAAAAATAACATAATGAAATATGCATTCTATCTTGATTTTTGCATTTTCTTGCAGTTGATGAGAGAATTTCATGTCCCTTCTAGCCTCTTCAGGTGTTCCCAAAATGAAGACTATTATCTTAATATATTCTTGTTCCTGGAAAGGAACATAGTAGGCTGGGTCAGAGTTTGTTTTATGTTATTAAAGTGGAGATCTAGCTTTCCTTTAAATATGGTAATTGTCATGAAATTCTAGAGTAGACACTTCAAGTTAGAGTTCTTCAGGCCACCAATAAACAGTCCTTCTCAGTGAATACTACTACTACCACCACCACCACCAATATTTTAAAGTCTAAAGGTTACATAATGAAATTGTAGTGATGTGACTTTGGCTGTTGAAGCTATCATATACTAGGATTATTTAAATTTGTTTGACTTTTCATTATATGCTCAAAGTACATAAATTAGTAAGTCATTATATTTGATTTTTTAATAATACTTATACAATTTGGTTATTAAAAGGTCAGACTCAATTTTTTTAATTTAATTTAATTGTTTTTTTAATTTCTTTTTTTAAATTTTTATCTTCTATATTCTATGTTTACATTCCAAAGGCTTTCCAGTTTCCCAGTTCCCCCCCCACCATATGTCCCATAATTCCTCTCCCCGCAACCATTCCCCAATCATCCCACCCCCTCACCCCCCACGATTTCTCTGTTCTGGGTCTATAAAACTGGATCCAATCTTTTCAGGCCCAGGGTCCTCACCTTTCTTCTTCTTGGGAATCATTTGACTTGCTAATTGTGCATTGAGTATTTAGGGCTTCTGGGCTCATTAATATCCACTTATCAGTGATTGCATTTCATGTGTATTCTTTTGTGATTGGGTTAACTCACTCAGGATGATATTTTCCAGGTCTAACCATTTACCTACAAATTGCATGAATTCATTATTTTTAATTGCTGAGTAGTATTCCATTGTAGAAATATACCACATTTTCTGTATCCATTCCTCCTTTGAGGGATATTTGGGCTCCTTCCAATTTCTGGCTATTATAAACAAGGCTGCTATAAACTTAGTGGAGCATGTGTCTTTATTGTATGCAGGGGAATTCTCTGGGTATATGCCCAGGAGTGGTATGCCAGGGTCCTCTGGAAGGGACATGCCCAATTTTCTGAGGAACCACCACACTGATTTCCAGAGCGGTTTTACCATTTTGCAATCCCACCAACAGTGGAGGAGTGTTCCTCTTTCTCCACATCCTCGCCAGCACTTGTTGTCTGAGTTTTTAATCTTAGCCATTCTGACTGGTGTGAGGTGGAATCTCAGGGTTGTTTTGATTTGCATTTCCCTGATGACTAATGATGTTGAACATCTCTTAAGGTGTTTTTCCGCCATCCGAATTTCTTCTGGTGAAAATTCTTTGTTTAGCTCTGTACCCCATTTTTTGATAGGGTTATTTGGTTCTTTGGGGTCTAACTTCTTGAGTTCTTTGTATATATTGGATATTAGCCCTCTGTCAGATGTAGGGTTTGTGAAGATCTTTTCCCACTTTGTTGGTGGCTGTTTTGTTTTTCTGGCAGTGTCCTTTGCCTTACAGAAACTTTGTAATTTTATGAGGTCCCATTTGTCAATTCTTGATCTTAGAGCATAAGCTATTGGTGTTCTTTTGAGGAACTTTCCACCTGTGCCCATGTCCTTCAGGGTCTTCCCCAGTTTCTTTTCTAATAGTTTCAGTGTGTCTGGTTTTATGTGGAGGTCCTTGATCCACTTGGAGTTGATCTTAGTTCAAGGAGATAAGAGTGGGTCGATTCGCATTCTTCTGCATGTTGATCTCCAGTTGAACCAGCACCATTTGTTGAAAAGGCTATCTTTTTTCCAAAGGATGATTGTGGCTCCTTTATCAAAGATTAAGTGACCATAAGTGTGTGGGTTCATTTCTGGGTCTTCAATCCTATTCCACTGATCTACTTGCCTGTGGCTATACCAATACCATGCAGTTTTTAACACAATTGCTCTGTAGAACTGCTTGAGGTCAGGGATTTGATTCCCCCAGAAGTCCTTTTATTGTTGAGAATAGTTTTAGCTATCCTGGGTTTTTTGTTGCTCCAGATGAATTTGAGAATTGCTCTTTCTATACCTATGAAGAATTGGGTTGGGATTTTGATGGTGATTGCATTGAATCTGTAGATTGCTTTTTGCAAGATGGCCATTTTTACTATATTGATCCTGCCAATCCAGGAGCAAGAAATATTTTTCCATCTTCTGACGTCTTCTTCGATTTCTTTCTTCAAGGACTTGAAGTTCCTGTCATACAGATCTTTCACTTGTTTGGTCAGAGTTACACCAAGGTACTTTATCTTGTTTGTGGCTATTGTGAAGGGTGTTATTTCCTTAACTTCTTTCTCAGCCTGCTTGTCTTTGAGTACAAGAAGTCTACTCATTTGCTTGAGTTAATTTTATAACCAGCCACTTTGCTGAAGTTGTTTATCAGCTGTAGAAGTTCTCTGGTGGAGTTTTTTGGGTTGCTTAAGTAAACTATCATATCCTCTGCAAATAATGATACTTTGACTTCTTCCTTTCCAATTTTTATCACTTTGACTTCCTTATGTTGTCTAATTGCTCTTGCTAGAACTTCAAGTACTATATTGAAAAGAAATGGTAAAAATGGCCATCTCACAAAAAGCAATATACAGATTCAGTACAATCCCCATCAAAATTTCAACTCAATTCTTTACAGAGATAGATGAGCAATTCCCAAATTTATCTGAATAACAAGAAACCCAGGATATTGTAAACCATTTGCAACAAAAAAGAACTTCTTGGGGAATCACCATCCCTGACTTCAAGCTCCAGAGCAATAATGCTAAAAACCATATGATATTGGTATAGAGACAGATAGGTAGACCAATGGAAATCAATTGAAGAGCCAAAAATAAGAACACATACCTATGGTTCCTTGATCTTTGACGAAGAAGACAGAACCATAATATGTAAAAAGGAAAGTATTTTCAACAAATGGCTTTGGTCTAACTGGTGGTCTGCATGTAAAACAATGCAAATTGATATATTTTTATCTACTCATACAAATCTCAAGTCCAAAAGTATCAGGAACTTCTGTATAAAACTAGATATGATGAATCTAATAGAAGAAAGGGGGAAATAGCCTCAAATACTTAGGCCTAGGCAAATTTTTTTCAGAAGAGAACACCAATGGCCCAGGTTCTAAGGTCAGCAATTGATAAATGGAACATCATGAAACAAAAGCTTCTATAAGGAAAAGAACATTTACTATAGGACAAAATTTCATCCTACAGATTGGGCAAAGATCTTTCCCAACCCCCTATCTAATAGAGGGCTAATATCCAAAATATACAAATAACTTGAGAAGTTAGACTCCAGAGAATAAAATAACCCTGGTGAAAATGGGATACAGAGCTAAACAAAAAAATTCTCAACTAAAGAATCTTGAACAACTAAAAAGCACATAAGGAAATGTTCAATATCCTTAGTCAGAAAGTAAATGCAAATCAAAACAATGCAGAGATTCCATCTTATACCAACCAATATGGCTAAGTTCAAAAACTCAGGCAACAGCAGATGCTGGCAAGGAAGTGGAGAAAGAGAAGCACTGCTCCATTGCTGATGAGACTGTAAGCTGGTACAACAACTCTGGAAAGCAATCTTGTGGTTCTTCAGAAAACTGGAAATAGTTCTACCTAAAGGCCCACCAATACCACTCCTAGGCATATAGCAAAAGATGCTCTACCATATCACAAGGACACAATATCCACTGTTTATAGCAGTTTTATTTATAATAGCCAGAAGTGGGAAACAATCCTGATGTCCATAAATGGAAAAACGAATAAAAATAAGGTACATTTATACAATGGAATACTACTCTGCCATTCAAAACAGGACTTCAGGAATTTTGCAGACAGATAGATGGAAGACATATCATCCTAAGTGAGGCAACCCAGAACCAAAAGGACATACATGGTATGTACTCACTGATAAGTGGATGTTAGCCCAAAAGTTCAAAATACACACAATACAACTCAGAGACCATGTGAAGCTAAAGAAGAAAGAAGGCTGAAGTGTGGGTTCTTCAGTCCCACTTAAAAGGGGGAACTAAATAATCAGGGGAAGTGGAAGGAAGGAGTGTCCTGGGTGGGAAAAGGGAGAGGGGGGAAAGTAGAGCAGGATCTAGAGTGGGAAGAGACAGGAGAGAAATCCTGAGGGCTAACAGCATGGATAGTAATATGTAGCAGTGGGGAGCTGGGAACAGAGGGAACCACTAGAAAGTCCCAGAAGCAGGGAAGAGAGCCCCCCCCCAGGAACCAATTGCAATGACAATGTTCTAAATTCCCAACATGGGGCAGATAGAACCTGAAGAGGCCACTAGAATTATAATGACATGGCTCCCAATCTTCATTAAAATGTCAAACTATATTAATGTGTTCATCAGTCTAGATCAAGTTAGGGTATAGATTATTCACCTGACTCTCCACATTATTAACAATGATTAACAAAATTTGATTTAAAAATACATTTCTTTTTGATTTGGTGGAGAACATGTCTAAAATCCAGAAGATGGATTTATATTGTTGTAATATAACAATGCCTAAAATGAAAAACTAATAGCATAAACCCAAACTTCACACTTAAGGAATTATAATCACAGCAAAATGTGAATTTTTCTGGCAAAAAATATGATAACTCTGAAAGATGATACAATTAATGTGTTTGTCAAATAACAACTAAAATCAGAGTTATACATTCCAAAATAAATGCAGAACATTAAACTCAACATATCAGTTTAATGAAATGAATGAATTCTAGTAAAAGGGAAAATAAAGGATTTGGATGTGTATTCAGTGCAGAAAAATAGAACCTATCAAAGAAGACAATATTTGAAGCATTAATGCAATTGTTTATATGATTCATCCCCATACCATGAGGTCACTTTCCTTCACGTTTTTTCCTTAGTAGTCTATTTCCAAGGCAAACAAAAATAATTTTACATTTTAATTTACATTACTTACACTGCCCACAGAAGATGGTTGGGTATGCTTCCTGCTTTCTGGCTTCATAAAACTGGAAACAAAAATACAGAAAAAGCTGGAAAGAGACCAAATAATGCAATCTGCTTTGTTATATCTCCTGTATGTAAACCTACAGTCAGGCAGTGTTTTATTTATTTATTTATTTATTTATTTATTTATAGCCATCTTTTTACTGAAAGATGATCAAAAGCTTCTTACTAGTCTTCTAGTCTTTCTCAAGAGAATATTTGCATTAACACTTTTGTCTGAAACCACAAAATGATCTATTGGTGTTGAAGCTTTAAAATATATCTACACTGAATTATAACATCCCTATTACATATTTGAGCTGGTCTGCCTGCATTTCTACATGTTTTATGAAATAATAGACAAAAGCAACTAAACCGCAGGAGTTTCTGCTGGGTAACTGGACTATGAAGCCATGCTGTGTACTGCTTAACTCTGCTAGAAAAAATCCAAACAAACAAAACAACAAAACAAAACAAAAACATTGTAGAAGAGGTGACTGCAGAACAGTCAAGCAATTTAGAGTGATATAAAATGAAGCAGTGCTAGTAAGTGTGAGCCTGTGTTTATCACACATCCGCAAAGCCAAGGAGGAAACAGCAAAAACCATAATGACATGACACGTTTTGATGCCAGCAGTCTTAGTGACACTTAAGTTAATATGCATCTTAAGGGACTAAGTTTCTAGAAGTAATCATACACTACAAAGACATCCTAACGTATATTTTATGTACACTGTGAAACACTTGCTAATTATGTGGGAATATATCTAGCCTGAAGAGAGTAGAGTAGTAGCAATAATCTTTTAAACTAAACTCAATAACAGATTGGGCAACCACATAGAACTGAATATCTCAATGTCTGTTTGTTGACAGAAAGTCTTGAGGTGTTTAGCTGGTAGGAAACCAGAACCATAAATTATAGAAAACATGTGGGAAAACTCTCATTATAAAACAGTAGTCCTTTTGAACTACACCAGACATTGAGTTAATCTAACCTCAGTGTAAGCCTCCTGAAGGACTTCGATATGAGTGATCCAGAGTCAATGCACATTGTTCTGAACTCGTTGTCACACATTGACTCTCATAGAATGAGTCATGATAACTCAAGCCGACCCACCAAAAAACTAAAGCAGACACTCAAAGAACACAACAGACTATGTCATGGTCCGGTTAAAAGCTCGCTACTCTTCTAGAACACGTATTATCAAGTAATAAACTTTCTGCTACACAATGGAATACTACTCAGCAATTAAAAATAATGAATTCATGCAATTTATAGGTAAATGGATAGATCTAGAAAATATCATCCTAAGCAAGTTAACCCAATCACAAAAGAATACACATGAAATGCAATCACTGATAAGTGGATATTAATGAGCCCAGAAGCCCTAAATACTCAAGGCACAATTAGCAATTCAAATGATTCCCAAGAAGAAGAAAGGAGAGGACCCTGGGCCTGAAAAGATTGGATCCAGTTTTGTAGATCCAGAACAGAGAAATGGTGGGGGGGGGGGTGATTGGGGAATAGTTGGGGGGGGAGAGGACTTATGGGACGTAGGGTGGGGGGGATCTGGGAAAGGGGAAAGCCTTTGGAATGTAAACAAAGAATATAGAAAATAAAAAAATAGGTTTCCTATTTAAAAAAAACTTTCTGCTAAGTGGAGAAAGGAAAAAAGTCATGTAATTGCTGTAAAATGCTTTCGCATTGATTTGCTTCCATTTCTATCAAAGCCATTATTACAGAGTGCCACTTTTTTGTGTGATAGGTCAGGAGGCATGAGATTGGTAGGGGTCCTATTTCAGTCCTTGTATTAGCAAAAAAAAGGAATTTTGATTAGCATGCATCCTAATAACTCTTCAAAGTGGAATATATTAAAAATATATAGTATAAGAAAGTCACTATGAACTCAAGTTATTGATCTTTTAGATGGTGAACTATTATAATTAATAGAACATACTCTAAGCCACTTGACCAAAAAAAAGTAACTAACTAGACCAGAAAACTAACTGAGGGGAAAAAACATATAAAAAATAGTAGGAGAAAAATAATGAAAGTCTTCTAGTAACAAGACACTGACTGAAATCCTATACAAATTTAAAAGGATACTGGAGGTATGTGTTTTGAGCTGATATTATGAAGCATTCGACAATGGTACATGAGCACAGGCTTAAGGGAAAAGTTAAAATAACTGTCTCTGAGTACAGAAGATAGATTAATTCATAATAATCACTGGTTAAAATAGAAATATTTCCATTGTAAGCATTTTCCACAGGTGTTCTAAAGTGTATAGTCATAGATGTGGCTTCATACGCACAATAGAAATTCCATGAAAAATATGTCAGTGACAAATGAGAGGGGAGAGCTATTTCGGTGTATAAGGAAGACTACTGCACTGTTTAATTATGGCCAGGATGTGCCTTGTTCAGTGTGTGTCTGACCAGAGAAGAGAGGATTTTCAAAAGTACTAAAGTTAAAAATAATTTTAAGATCAAAGTAACTGATTTCAAAGACTATGGGATAAGCAAAGACAGCCATTTTAATTAACATCAAACAGCAAAGAGTAAGCAACCTTGCCAGCCTTCCAGGGTCTGTTTCTGTCTAGCACTACACAGATCATTCCTCAGCCTGTTTTGATCTGATAAATGAGATGTGGATAAATAAGCATAGAAATCTTCAGCTCTCTTCTATTAAAAAAAATAAGCTTGCACAGTATGAGAATGCCTTAGTTCAAGTGCTCATAACAAGAGGTGATGGGGCTATGTGAGGTTTTAATAACTGTAGCCTAGATCCATCTCACCCTTCAAATATACTACCTACAAGAAGCCGTGAAATGAGTATACATACACAGCTTCCAAGGAATGCCTCTAGCTCTTGCATCCGACCATAATGTTGTTTTTAATCCACTTTTGTACAAAACACTAGGTTTGCCTTACACTATAATATAATTCTAAAAGCATAGCTGCCAAATACATTGAGTACTATCAACTATTATTTGTAAAATGACAATTGTGAAACCTGGGACACCAATCCCTAGACCCATAGGTGGTATCCCTTAGGAGGTAAATGGACAGGCCCTAAAGGTCGAAGCATCCATGAACTTTGCCAGTCAAATACTATTATCCTAAGTAGAGGTGGAAACAGAAAATATACAGGCATTCTGTCTGCTCTACTGCTGTTCACACATTTGACCTTCCGCCATCTAGCCAGCCTCACATGCGAGTTTGTCAAGTCAGTCACATGTAAGAGGGGATTGGGGTGTATATCTAATAAGCTGGAAATTAAATGAGTGAAAAAGCCATATGTATACATAAGACTCAGGCCACAGAGCTAAAAGATGGAGTTAAGGGATGTCAATAATGTGAGCTAAGAAGTCAATTCTTTTGCTCACTATCCATAATGGCACACAAGTACAGTGCAAGCTCATGTTGCTGGACAGAGAAAGAAAACAACCACCCACAGTGTACATTCTATATGGCAGAAAATAAATAAATAATAAAAAAGGAGACAAGGTAAGATATGTCTAATGCTTCCGTTAGTGTTTCAGAGGCTAAATTCATTAACAAGAAAGACTGTATGAATTAAAAATATATACAAATTTTTACACCTATATTTGCATGTATATGTGCATATGATATATATTATATGAAGATCTATAAAGTGTTAGAAAATCAAAATAACTGGTGTAAAGATAAAATATTTATTACAAAATCTCAAAAGAATATTTCAAATTTTGTTTTGTAAAAGTGAAAATACTGTTTACCTTAATGGTTAATGGTAAGGCCAATTCGACTGAATTAAGAGACAGTCAGATGGCTGATAAAGGACTATATCTGTCCATGGAGATTGATTCTAGAAAAGACTGACCTCAGAATCAATCTACAAAGTTAAGAATGACTCATGGTCCGTGTAAGCAGCATGTACTCTACAGAGGGACAGGGCAACAAAGTTAGAGAAAAAGTATGCACGTTCTCCTCTGGAGTAGTGATTTCAGTTTCTAAAGTCTTCGGGTAACAGAAGTCACCTTATTCTCAGTCCTTTGATGGCAGACTAGAGTTGTATCTTCATATGTTCTCTCTGTGAATATAGGACTCATGCTGAGACATGCCCTGATTTCCCTTCCTTGGCTGCTTGCAAACTGCATGGCCATATTAACCGTGAGATAAAGATATTCTTTGTTCTTTGTTTCAGGATGCCTGCTTAGAACTATGGTTAATTTCCCTAAGAAAAATTAGCAATCTTGTGGATGATTCCTACTGCTTCCAACAAGGAAAGACTTGAATCATGAGATACAGAGGTAAATAAAAACATAATTAATTTTGGTTTCATAAGCTCTATTCTGAGAGTCATCGGGGTAAACAGTTTCAGTTACACACATAAGAATCTGAAATTTTATGAAATTGTGGATTAGCTTAACAATAGCTAATTTTCTTTGGCCTAATGTGTGACATGAAGGGTATTTCATAAACTTTATTCTGTTCATTTTCAAAATTAAATGGCAACATATGATAATGTGTTCCTCAATCTGTGGATGAAATTTGTCTTTTAAAAATTTAGTCAAGTCTTCTTTATCCAAAATAGCTGAGCCCAATCCAAATGTATACAATGACCAACTAGCTGACTAAATGACTTGTTCTCCATCATTGGTTAGAGCCATTTTTACCTGTGATTCATTGTGTAGTTACATAAATTGTGGTAAAATGCAACTTTCTGCATTTAAACAGCATTAGAAAAAATGCCATGTAGCAATAGAAATCAGCCCAATGGGCTTGAAATCTTTGGGATTCTGTGATTGTCCATCTGTCCCCGTGGCTTAAATACAAAATATGTCTGTCTGCATGTAAGTGTAGAAATGTTAGCTCAACACATTAGGTCCCTAGAAGATAAGAAATATCCATGTCAGGACTGTTGTCAATTAGAATTTCAAAGGCACATGTCATCAGAGAGAGCACACATTTCAACTTATGAGGGAAAATAATTTACTCACTGTCATACAAGTCTTTAAACATACAGGTAAGTATGTACTCATTTACCTGTTTGTCTTGACTTTCTACTCCCAGTTCACTGTTCATTGAACTATTGCATCCGATGGGAAACACTGTTCATTGCTGTCACTGCTCTACCAATTGTTTCCTTTCTGTTACTGACACAAAGACAAACTAATGAGAAAGGGGATGTCCTGGTGTCCCTTGCCTGTCAGCATCCACCCTTTTCCTTATAGGGTTGCCCCATCCTGCCTTGGTGTGATGGTATGTGCCTGGCCTTATTCTAGCTTGTTGTGCCATGTTTGGTTCATGGACCTCGGAAGCCTACTCTTTCCTGAAGAGAAGCAGAGTGGGGATGAATCTGGGGGGACAGAGAGATCAGGGGAGAGAAGCAGGGAAGATGAGGAGGAGAAAGTGCTGTTGGGATGTAATGTATGAGGTAAGAATAGAAAATGAAATAATTAAAATTAAATATAAAAGAAAAGTGATATCTTCACCAATCTGTTTATGTCTTTTCTTTATATCCTAATAGATGTAATGTATATCCTTCCCCCAAAGGGTGCTGTCACTGTGCCTATGAATCCCTATTTTTTTACAAAGAAAATCTCCAAAGAGTTTTAGAAGGTTGAAAATACAACTATTCGATTGATAACAATACAAAAACAAGCAGACAATTCTAAGGTTTCAATAATGATTGCTAGTTTGGTTCCACCCTGTATAATCCTTTCTTGTAGGTATGACTAGACAGAATACACTCATTTCACTCTACCAATGTAGCTTTGATAAACATAGGATGTTTTGCAGAAATAATCAAGATTCTTAAATTAATCCTATACCAGAAATTATGATTCTTCAGATGGGATCTACCCACTTAAAAAAACAAGGCTTTTCTTGGAAGAAGACATTCTTGAGGCTTGATAGACATTCTGTTGCTGAATTAGAGAAACAAGTGTCATTGTTGTAAAAGCCCATGGGAGAGTCTGATACCAAGGATTTGAGACTGTCTTTTGTGTGTGTGTATGTGTGTGTGTGTGTGTGTGTGTGTGTGTGTGCTGGGCTTTTTACTCTCATTCTGTAATACACTATTTTTTCTCAACCATATTTTAACATGGTACACATAACATAAAATATAGCATCTTCATCATTCTTATATGTGTAGTTCAGTGCTACAAAAGTATGTTGTACAACCATTTCTATTATCTTATAAACTATTACATCCATTTGTATATACACGCAAGTACATCTGTATGCATGTGTGTGCAATCAGGTTGAAATGTGAGAGGCCATTGGACAACTTTCAGGTGTCAGGTCTCTCCTTCCACTAAGAAGGACTGAGGAATCAAACTCAGGTCATCGAGCACAGCAGCCAAAAGACTTTATCCACAGAGCCACATTGTCTACTTCCTTTCTCCATATAAAAATGTAATTTCAGTCATCAATAATAAGCCTCCTCATCCCTCTTGGCCTGAAGTACCTGGCAATAACAACTTCATTTTCTATCTTTATGACTTTCTCTAAATATCTCCAACTAGAATCGTATAGTGATTGTCTTTCTGGGACTCAGTTGTTTCTCTTAACATAATGTCCCTCAGGCTTCATCTGTAAAGTCTGGATCCAGTTTTGTAGGAGAGTACCAGAACAGAGAAATGGTGGGGGGGGTGATTGGGGAATGGGGGGGAGAGGACTTATGGGACATATGGTGAGGGGGGAACTGGGAAAGGGGAAGGCCTTTGGAATGTAAACAAAGAATATAGAAAATAAAATATTAAAAAATTAAAAAATTAAAAAACAAAAACAAAAACAAAAACAAAAAAAGAAAAATTATCAACCAGAAAAATAAAACAATATTGTCCACCAAAACCAAAGTATAAAAGCAACCCTGCTGTACATTATCAGCCAAAAGGAGAGAAAATGTGACACAAACGTGATGAAATATCATCTAGTCTTAAAAAAAGAAGAAAATTATGACACACATTATAACACAGATGAGACTGTCTTCTAGGAGCCAAGAATGCTTTTCCGCTAACAGCTAGCAAGAAGAGATCTCAGTCACACAGCTACTAGAAAATGGGCTCGACTAACAAGTCTGAAAACAAAACAGCAAGCAGCCAGGACATGCAAGGCTCCAATATTATTGGAGATGGTGGCCTGTTCAATGTCTCTGAAACCTGAACAGAGAAAAATAATGCCTGTAAAGACTTCTGACCTAGGAAACAGTAAGACACTAACTGTTTGGTTTTATTCTATTAACATTGTGACAATTTGTTTCCCAGCAATAAAAAAGCCAATATATTACAGATCGCTTTCCTCTGTGTCTCAGAAAATCCATCCAATCCCCTTGAATAGAGGCAGATGTGAAAAAGTCTAGGTGGCATAATAAAGTGTAGTCTATCTCTTCGGTTTTAAAGGAAATGAATGTGCCTTAATGAACTAAATAATTTATATGCCATAACTGTGATAACAATATTTGCAACCATCCATAACTCCAATCAATATTTTGGTACTTAATATGTTGGTGTAAAATTAAGGGTCACTCAAACAGGCCCTACTATAGTCCCCTGATGGCCTGAAAATATTCACAATATTTTCAATGAATATCTCTTGGTGTACAGGTGCACACTGATAGCATTTGACCATATGTCTTCAGTCACTATAGTGTCATAATTACCTACCATATAATAACAACATATTTTTAAGACACAGTAGAAGTTGAATACAACACAAATCTACATTTAGTGAATATGTCACACTTGTTATACATCCAAAATCAACCCACCTTCCCAAAGACATTTTGTAGAAGTATATAGAGGTATGCTATATTACCTCATTGTGGACTATCTTTTGCATCAAAATGTGACATTAAAGATGTTCCCTCTACTCAGTTTATAAAGAAGGAGCTTCCTGTATGGTCCATAAGTGTGAAACAAGGATGTTTAATGTTTTGTTTAGTTTCTGTATTGGTATTTATGCTGAGATGTACTTAACAGTAGCATTAAAACAATGATGAGATATGTTCCAATCTGAATTTTATTCTACAGTATTGTATGTTAACTGACTGCTTTCACTAAAGACAGTGTTAGTATGAGCTACAGATAGACATGCAATCTTAGACAATAATAAATGGCTTAGCATTTTGGTTATGGTCTTCAGTATATTAAAATCAAGGGATCAGCGTGATGGACAGATAGAATTGTCTGGGGCTCTCTGTCAGCATGTCCATAGAAGCCCAGTTCTTGTAGAGCGGTTCCCACATGAAGGAGTCATGGTAACAGGGGGTAAAGACTACGTATATGCAGATCAGCATTTTCTGGTAGCAAGAATAGAATGGCTACCATCACTGCAGAAAATATAATCCAAATACTATAGCCTGCTAATAGTGGTAGACAAAGTATTATGCATCTCTATGGCTGTGGCAAATAACCAGTGGGGTAAGCAGGCACAGGAGCCTCTGTACGTTCCCTGATGCTTCTATGCCTGTTGACACAGGAAGGGAGCAGTCACAGCTTTTGTCGTTTGTGATCTGATAGATTAATGTTCCAAATGTGAAATACATCCCTCTATCTTTCTCGAGCAGCAAAAATATTGCCAACATTAAGGACAAAGAAAATATAATGACAATTATAGTCCAAGAACTATCATAAAGCAGAGACTGTATTTCATTAACTCCCTATGCAAAACCTTGACTGGACGCAAAATAGCAGACATGTTTACTAAGTAGACCATTAAGGGTCTGAGCAGTGACAGAGGCAGGTAGGGTGTGGGCATCCTGCGAGTGCCTTTCCTTCTCCTCTTGTCTTAGCTCTAGCTTCAACCGTACTAGAAGTGCCACACAGTTTCATACAAAACTGACATCCTGACATCATTTCCACAAAATTGCCTTTCCAGGTTCTTTTATATTTCCATCATAGATTCTTCTTTGAGTCTAAAATTCTAGCAGACTGGATCTACCAGGCTGTGGGCCAGAATGAGGGATAACCAATCTGTGGAAACTCTCCTCCTACCCGGGGTGGTGGCTGGTGAAAAGATGCTGCAGGTCCTAGACAATTCTAAGAATTAATTTATCTGATTTTTAATATCTCCATAAGGTTCAGTCCCTTTTAACAACAGCCTTAATAATATATAATGCAGCCTCTGAGTTGTTTCCCCTTATGTGCTTATATAGGAAAACAAAGAACACAACCCATTGTCTCAGAATGCAGTTAGAAATTCAACTAAGATGCTATGCTTAATGGACCTCTCCTAGTTATCAATGATTCCACGCATATTTATCAATCATATCATTTGTATTATTGAGCCAGAATCATGTAAATGTATATCATTTCTCTAAATATCAAGATTGCTAAGGAGCTATGTTTTAAATCACAGATTATATTAAAATTTATGCTAAAATACATCTGTCCATTAGAAGTGTTAAAGTATACAATTATCCATCTGCTGGGCTGACATTTGTCAACCTGACATTTAATACTGTCATGAACAGGCAAACAGGCTGATAGAGTCATATCAGAGAAAGGTGTCTCCAGGTGGAGACTTTTTAATTAAAGTTTGATTTAATGAAAATTATGAATCACAAAACAACTGCTTCATATCTAATATGTAGGTTATAAATAAAACCATAAAGTCCTAAAATGAGAGTTTTCAATCATCTGCATCTTTGTAATAATGTGCAGGCACAGGTTTCAGATTCATTCATTATAAATAATAATCTTTCTAAATGATTCCCTTTTGTAATTTCTAAACAGGCCAATTTTCATATGTGGGATACAGATGTCTTTTGTCACTGATGTTATCTTTGATTTTAGATTCTTCACCTTTATTTTCTATATCGCACTAGTACAAAGAAATTTGGATAAAAGCCGGGTGGTAGTGGCACACACCTGTAATCCCAGCACTCTGTGAGGCAGAGGCAGGCAGATTTCTGAGTTTGAGGCCAGCCTGGTCTACAGGGTGAGTTCCAGGACAGCCAGGGCTGTACAGAGAAACTGTCTCGAAAAAAACCAAATCAAAAAAAAAAATAAAAAATAAAATTAAAAAAAAAGAATTTTGGGTAACATTCTGTGAGCTCATGCCATATAAGTACATTAGATGATGTTTCCATGTTGAATTAACATAGTTACATGATAATTTGTTGTCTTTTTAAGAAAATAATTTTCATAAGCAATCAAATCCCTCATTCTTTGTCATTTATGTAGAATACACAAGTGTTAAGCCCCATCAGTCTGATTCTAAGTAATATATCCCTAACAACTGTGCTAGACTTATGGCTGATTATATGTTAAATTCTTTTTAGATATTTTTGTTCAACATCTGATATGTTTGCTAATATTGTCTCTGTAGTTCAAATAACACATAAATGTCATTATTGAAGATTTGAAGGTTTTATGGTATACTTTAACTGTAGCAGTTTCCATGTATTAAGGTATCACAAAATTACATGTCTTTATAATCCAACTTCTACAAGAATATTCCTTACTTTTAATATGTATTACCTACAAAATTATTGATTAGGTAAAAAAAAAAACTCAAATTTTCACACATAATTCAATCAAATGTCTCAAAATAATACAACAGTTTGACTGCCAAAGAATATTCAACTAAAACCATATTCAAGACCTTACATATCATCTTTTGGATCTTTACAAATACTTTCAATAAAAACAACAGTCTCTTAGCTATAAACAAAAACTTTTGAACACAGATCTCATCTCTGTGTTTGTAGAAGTGTCATATTAGACAATTAGGATCTGTGGTTTGGTCTTTTTCGTTCATTCAAAATTGAAAGAGACAAATTAAAAAATAATCTCTGTAATTAAAAGAAGCATCACCGGAAGTTTGCTGGCAATGATTTATGAGGAGAGTCTCAGAATCTACATAGATTTATTTAAAGAATCAAGATAAAACAACAGAGTAACTGAAACTTGTAAATGCTGTTTGTTGATTAATTATTAATTAAGAAAATTAATTTTTCATCATGTTGCCTATTCTCCTTCTTTGTGGAGGCATCATTATCACACAATACCCAACAAGTTTAGCACACAATACCAAACAACTTCCAAAGTTGTTGAACTTATTGCCAATGTTAATTGTTGATAGAAGACAAATCCCTTCTTTATTTTAATTATTTCATTTATTTACATTCCAGTCTTTGCTTCCCCTCCAGGTCCTCCCTCTCAGTTCCTCATTCCATTTCCCATCCCCCTTCCCTCCAAGAAGGAAACTCTCCCCCACCAGGCCTTTGCCTTCCTTGGGTCTTCAAGTCTCTTGAGGGTTAAGCAAAATTTCTCCCACTAAGGCTGGAACAGTGAGAGAAGCTTTGGTGTTTTGAGACATGGTTTTCCTATGTGGATCTGGCTTTCCTGAAACTGAACATACAGACCATGCTTGACTCCAACTCACAGAGATCTTTTTGCCTCTGCATCCCCAACGCTGGGATTAAAGGTGTGCACCAATAAATGTGGTTCATTTAATTTTATTAATATTTCTAGGACCCCCCATATTGTTCTCTACTTGTACTGATAACTTAAATGTAAGTAGTTTTACTAGACTGCTCATATTGGAGGAAACAACAATTTATACTATTCGTCAAGCTCATATAGGGCAGAGTCTGAGGGACTGCCAAGTACAAACTCAGGATCTCTGAGTGCTCTGAGTGGAGAAAGGGCAGAGAGAGAGAGAGAGAGAGAGAGAGAGAGAGAGAGAGAGAGAGAGAGAGACACAGAGACAGAGACAGAGAGACAGAGAGACAGAGAGACAGAAACAGAGAGACAGAGACAGACAGATAATGTGGGGAAGCTATTTCTTTCTAGCAAATTAAAAACATAAAATGGCAGCTAAAGAAACACTGTATTTTTATTCATCGTTATGGATAGTAGAATGCATAAGACATGTAACAACAAATTTCTTTAATTTGCTCTAGAAAGAGGAATTTGTTTATCCAAAAGGAAAAAAATAAAACCATTATTTCAAGTTCATGAAAAATCAAAAAGATGAAAACTATTTTAAATCCCCAACATTAAAAGGCAACCTTTGGGCTGAGCATAGGATTCCCAGTGGAGGAATTAGAGAAAAGACTGAAGGCACTGAAGGGTTTTGCAACTCCATAGAAAGAACAACAATATCAACCAACCAGACCCCCAGAGCTCCCAGGGATTAAAAAACCACCAAAGGTACACATGGGGGGCCCTATCGCTCCAGCCACATATGAAGAAAAAGATGGCCTTGTCGGACATAATGGGAGGAGAGGCCCTTGGTCCTGGGAAGGCTTGATGCCACAGTGTAGCTGAATATAAGGGTGGGGAGGCAGGAGTGGGTATGGGGGATCATCCTCATAGAAGCAGAGGAATGGAGGATAGGATAGGAGGTTTCAAGGGGGGACTTGAAAAGGGGATAAAATTTGAAATGTAAATAAAGAAAATATCCAATTTACTAAAAAAGGGGGGCTGCAGAGATAGCTCAGTGGTTAAGACTACTGGTTGCACTTCCAGAGGACCCAAGATTTTTAGTTCTGAGCAGCCATAAAGAGGCAGGTCAAGATCATCTGTGACTCCAGCCACAGATATATTATGACTCTGGCCTCTCTGCAGGAACCTGAACTTATGCATGCATCTGGGGATACACATACACACACACACACACACACACACACACACAATCACACACACACACACACACAATCTCACACACACACACACACACACACACACTGAAACAATAGAGAAATAAAGTTTTCAGAATGTTAAAATAAATTTAGTGTAGTCTTATTGAAATTAATTTCTAGAAATATAGACCCAGAAATAGATTTATGATAGAAGATATGAGGTTTTGTGAAGATTAAATTGTTCTGAAAAAAAATATAGGCTTTTAAAAAGCACAGTAGATAAGCATTGACTATGTTTAAATGTGGTTAAGTATCCATTTCTCATACCATAATTCACTAATAATACCCTTATAATTCTTCAAAATAAATGAGTGATTTTTCTACTGAATCGCAATTTAGCCCACATTTTCTAAAATACCTTGGTGCCACACTGTGCTCTCTCATAATACCTTCACAGGCTAAGGAAATTACAGTGCCAGGGGGGAATCAACACATGCTTCCCAAGATCATAACCAAGAATAATTCATTTTTAAAAGCCCGTCTGATACGTAAAAGAATTATTTCAGCGTATCATCCCTAACTTGAATTGTCAGCCTCAATGTACAGACAGTTCACATAAAAAGATATTGTTCTTGACATGATCATTATCCAAAGTTCTAACTGTGCAGTGACGATGAGAGTGCCTATGACTCGCTTCTTTGATTCATAGCGGTTCTACATTTTGGTGTTCCTGTTATATATTTTATTTAACCTTACTAATGTGAATGCCAGTTTTCTGGGAGGAAGCTGGTGGCAAGGTCGTTAGACTGCTCGATGGATTTAATGCGAGCCTCTAGGAAATATGCAAACCTCATATGTGTTTAAGTCAGACTCTTCACCTTGAACAAATTGCTTGCTGCACAGAAAATCCAAGTTCTGTACTGGGCTGTTAAATGTGTATTATCCCACGGAACTGTTTTATAAATTGCAAGTCTTCAAACGTAATTTCCAGATCCTTTTAGAAGAAATACCATTAAATAGTGAATCTTTTATACTAATTTGTTTCTAAACTAGAAGCATTTACATATTTATTCAATATTATTTAGAGAAAAGGAAAAGAGGTCTAATTGTCTGACCTTTATTATATTTATAATATATATCAAGCTGCTTGCAAGTGGCTACTTAAAACAAACGTCTATCCAACACATTGCACTAACATTCTTGTTTAAATTTTTAATATTTCATATGTGGCTACAGTATTTGTATTATCTAAAACAGTTTATATTCTCCTGCCAACTTTTCTCATACTTTCTATCAAATTCATGACATCTTATCTATAATTATACATTAAATATTTATGCAAGCATTTATACATATATGTAGAAGAATGTAAACCATACAAATTGAGACTATTGAGTATTACTCTTGAACACATGTTCTTAGAGTTGATAACTAGGAATTGGATAATCTATCACAGGGGTAATCTCTGATAAAAACTGATTCTCCTTTCTGCAGAAACTACCATCTGTAACTCTTTATATATGGGTACGAATTTGTGAAATTTCTTCAGTTCACATTGGCATGTTGATAGGTGTGCTCATTATGCCTGTCTTGCTTAGTCAACCATATTGTTGAAATTTCATGGGTTTAGTATCCTTTCAAAACAATAAAGGATTTCCCACCTAGAGTTTTTCCCCCTTGGATATGTTTGTAGGGAAATGTTTTAATTGCTGATTGATACAGAAGATTCCAGCCCACTGTGGGCATTTACCCTCCTGGCAGATGTTCCTGGGTTGTATTTAAGAACATGATTCAGGAACACTAGCTATAGCACATCTTTCTTATGTGGCTTCTGCTTTTGTTCCTCCTTCACTTTCTGCCCTGACTTCCTTCATTAATGGACTTTGACTTGGAAAGGTAAGAGAAATAAACCCTTGCTCATCCAAGTTGATTTTAGTTCTGGTGTTTATCACAACAGAAGGAATCCTTGAATACGATGTGTGCAACAAAATAAGATACATTGGAAAAGCTTAAATAACTTTTAAACCCAATTACTTCATGAAGTTATCTTTATGCAGCTTAGATAGCATTGAAATGGGGAGACAAGGAAGAAATGAGTTTCTAACTCACCTGAATGGTTCCAAAGCAAAACGTTGAATATGTTAATGATTTAAAAGCAGTACAGTCCACATTCCATAAGTAGATCATTTAATCATTTTTTTGCAGTATGAATGTACAAAGGCTTTTGGCTTGACCTTGCATTAAATGTATTTCTAGCAAATTATATTTTGTACATTATAGTAATAACACATTGCCAACCTTTGGAAAAAATCAAGGTTGCTAAAAATTTATGCTGAAAACAACTTGTTTTATTCTGTTGTTTTTGTAAATGAAATTCTGCATGAGTGTAAGTAGCTTCCATTTCCAATTATACAAGGGCACAAGGTGAGGAACAGACATAGCCTTGGCTTGACGATGAGTGGATGCCAATGTGAGGCTCTATGTATGCCAGCTGTGTCTCCTCAGGAAAGATGTTGAACATCTTTAAATTTTCCTACTGGCTCAGTCACTTTAGTATTACCTAGTAACATTAGAGGATGATTGTATTCATCAAGGGAGATGAGAGGTAGAAAAGTATATATACACTCGAGAGGCTAAACGTTTTTCACTGCATTGTTTTAGTTAGGCAAATATGTTCCTGCCCTCATTTTGGTTTCATTACCTGTATTAATTCCATGCCATTTTATCTGAAAAGTGAATTCATGATCTATCAGCTCCAGCTCAAACTCCGAGGCTGTTGTTGACATACTAGCATGAAGCAACTTTTGTAGGGAAGAAATGGAGAAAGCATTTTTCTATAGCTTAGCAAAGCAAACAAATTCATTATATACTTAGTTTTTTTGTATTTTACAAACAAAAGCCATTAAGCTATATACATAATGTAAGCTATGTGTGGTATGTACATATATACTGCTATTTATGCAGTATGTACATATATTTTAAATGTATTATAATGTTGAATATAGTAGATTATACTTTTAAGAAAGAGCCAAATTATTTTAACAATTTGTTTCATGATTTATGGCAAATAACTGCAGAAATACATATATATTAAATAAAAATATTAAATAAATCATTTATGTATATACACATATTGTCCATATAAAGTTATTTAATTTCACTGAAGTGGGACACAACTGTGAAGGTCAATTGATTCATTCTGTCCACCTCCCCAGGCTTTCTTCTCATTTTTTTCTACCTATAGGTATTCTTCAGAATAATAACATACAATATTTCTATAACCTGCCATTTTAAAAACCGTAGAATCATATAGACATTATTTCCCCATTTGTGTACACAGTCATACATATAGTTGTGTGACCTCTTTATCTTCCAATGATAAATGTAGGTGACATATTTTTAATTCCATAATTGAAAAAGAAACAAAGTAGCATATGAACTCATAACAAACAACAGTGTTCATGTTGGAAGTCCAAAGAGAATAAAATGGGAATGGGCCCATAGCAGAGACGGATAGTACTGGCAATTGAAGGAACCGTTGCTACATAGCAGAAAGATTATTGCAAAGATGAATGTTTGTCCTAAATTAGGTACTGATGACAGATCCAGAGGAGGAGAGAAGGGAAATGAGTATGATTGGGAAATTCAAATAATTTCAACATCGAGACAAGGGGTTAGGGAATCCTGAAAGCTTATGCTACTTAGGTATCAGACAATAAGTATAGGGTCAGAGGCTCCTTCTTCCATAATGCAAGCAACATGATGTTTGAGGTTCGGGGTGGGGGTAGTTCTCAGTAGATTTCAGTTTTTAAAATATATTGAAGATTAATGTCACAAACTGAAGTGTAAATAATTTAGTGTGAGCAGTTCTCATATTCCATTTATTTCGAAATGACAGTAAGAGGTGTATTTAGTATTTTCACCAAAATTTGCAGGGCTTATGAAACAGCTACAATAATTTCCCACTGATTGATTATTAAGCGACATTGTTCACAACTCTCATTTGTATGATATTGTTCATGATTTAAAGTAAAATACAGAGCAAGGATAGAGTGAATCCACAATGCCCTTAAAAATACTAAAGTTTTTCTAGGGAAGAGTAAGATCTCTGCATTTAGGCTAAAAACTCCTGCCAATTCTGTTCCAATGTATATGTTATGTGATACTCTCATGGAAATAAACTCATAATTAATGTATAATTATGTAAAGTTTGTTTTTCAATTGTTATATTTAATGTGGCATATTTAAACCAAAATGCAATGGAAGCTATTTTTAGTCTTCCATTCAATTGACCCAATGTTTCTCATAATTGCGAAGCACAGTACCAGATTTTTAAATCATGTAAGTGTGCCTTAAGCAGATACCATGCTATGATTTTAATGTCAAGTCGCTTTCTTTGCCTTTAAATATTTCTTTTGTTCAGCTCATTTTCTTATTGTCATCTTTTGTTCCTATGGAGAATATTTTATAATTTGTTTTTTCAATAAAATATATACTCCCTAATATCCATGTTTTGTGTGATCAACTCTATAAAGATCTTTGTGAGCCTCCATAATCTTGGCACAGGCTGTAACTATAAAATAAGCACAGTTAAATATATAGAAAGACATTTGGGCTTTTACATTGAGCATAGCGCCTACTCCTCCCACCTGGTCCTTCTATGATACAGTTTCACATGAAGGTTTTTTTCTTTCCAGCAGCCTTTGTTTTTTATTGTACTGTAGATTCCAGAAAGCAGTGGTATTTTATTCTATAGTCAATTATACATCAGTAGTAAAATCATAAAGTATAGAATCTGTATCTGAGCTTTTACATAAAAACTTCATATTTTATTTCACTGCTTATTTATATTTACATATTCCATAAAATAATGGCATCCAGAGAAGTTGTTTTAGAAAAAAATGGTGTTCCCTGCTTAGGACCTGAAACACCATAAATTACAATGAGATATTGTGTGGAGAGTTTATTACAGCTTCATGAACAATCTATAAGGAAA
Source organism: Apodemus agrarius (assembly GCA_964023405.1). NCBI lineage: Eukaryota > Metazoa > Chordata > Mammalia > Rodentia > Muridae > Apodemus > Apodemus agrarius. The sequence goes on from OZ030023.1 coordinate 45,856,956, forward strand.
CAGAGCTTGTGATATATCAGTCTGTTCAACAAAGGTGGCCATCTAAATTGTTCTGGGCACATTTCAGGCTGAGATTTCAACCTTAGACAGAAACATCAAATCCATCTATAACTCTTTCTGAAACCTATTATCAAATGAAAAGAAAAAAAGTCCTAGCTGACTTCCTTATCTTATGATGGGGTTTTGACACTTGAATCAACTAATAATTGTAGCTGTTTCACAGAAAAGGTCAGATTTGACAAATGGCCTCTTGCACATGGCGAAAACACTCTTTCTCTGTCAGGTGAAGGTTTTACTCAGTAAATGCACTTATATAATAGAAAATACTCTTTGAGAAGTCAACAATATATACATAGAACCTTTTGAACAAAATACATGGCCTCATTTGTGTCTAAAATTATCCTCCTAATGATAAAGATACAAATTGCCATAAAATACCATAAGAAACAGACTGGATGAGTAAGTCACTGAGGTCACAAATAAACTCATATGAGCAAGAGTAGATAAAGGATAAAGGCAGGGAGAATGAAATCAGTGTGTGGAAATGTTCAACCAGCAGACTGAGTCTGGGGACCCCAGTAGAAGACCTAGGGGAAGGACTGAAGGAGCTGAAGAGGATTGCAATCCCATAGGAAGAACAATATCAACTAACAGTACTGCCCAGAGCTTCCAGACTATACATGGAGGGACCCATGGCCCCAGATATGTGTGTAGCAGAGGATGGCCTTACGTGACAAAAATGGGAGGGGAGGTCCTTGGTTCTGTGGAATTTTCATGCCCCAGTGTACGGGGACACCATGGCAGTGAGGTGGAAGTGGGGGAGTGGGTAGAGAAGTACCCTCATAGAGACAAAGGGGAGAGAAGAGAGAGGGGAGATGGAAAGGGGGAATTGTGGAGGGGTAACCAGGAAGGTAGATATTATTTGAAATATAAAGAAATAAAATAGTTCATAAGAAAGAAAAGAAAAAAAAGAAAAGAAAAGAAAAGAAAAGAAAAGAAAAGAAAAGAAAAGAAAAAGAAAAACATTCTGTGTTAGCTATCAGGCAACTCTACTTATAAGCAACTAAAAGTAAAAAGTAGTGATGTCTTATTTGAGGTTTCTATTACTGTTATAACATTCCATGACCATAAGCAAGGTAGAGAGGAAAGAGTTTATTTTCCTTACACTTACAGTCATCATGCCAGCAAAGCAAGTCAGGGCAGGAAGTCAAGGCAAAAATCTAGAGTCAGGAACTGATGCAGACACCATGGATTACTGGCTCATTCCACGTGGCTTTCTCAGCCTGTTTTCTTATACCACGCAGAACCATCAGCACAGTGAAGCTCCGTCCACAATGAGCTAGGCCCTCCAATATCAGTCACTAAGAAAATTTCTCACAGGCTTGTTGATAGCTCAATCTTATGGATGAATTTCCTCTACTGAGGTTCCCTCCACTAATATTACTCATGATTATGACAAATTAGCATAAGACTGGGCAGCACAAGTGAAGTTCCTCAAAAAAATTTGATGAGATATGTGTCATTCAAATGTATATATGTATGTATATATGCATGTATATTCACACACATATATATGAATCATATTTTAACTTAACTCTATATATTTAATTCTCTCATCTATAAATAATTTCAGCAATATAATTTTTTGGTACAGTTACTTCTTTCATGGAATGAAAATAGTTGAAGTATATTTTGAAGTACTTAAAAAAAACAATTTGATGACACCATTTTAAAAGAAAATCCACCAATTTTATGAAACCAAAAACCTGTATTACATAACTTTGAATTAATTAATCCATGGGACACCCTAGTCTAACAACTCAACCTAATACAGGCCAGTTCACACTCTGTATCTTCCATTACTAGGATGCCTCACTAGGGTCATTATTATATATTTTAGGAAGTTTCCACTGGATTAGGTTTCTCACCATCCCCCAAAGCTCCTCAACTCCAAGTATCACTCTTCACACTCTTTCTACCCTTTCCCCTAAACCTGATTCTCTTGCTCCTATTCCTACCTACCCACAGTCCACCTGCAAAATTTATTGTATTTCACCTTCCTATAGCCATGCATCTTATTAGACCTTTCTATCTAATCTCTCTGGGTCTACAGACTGTAGCTTGATTATCATTTACCTAATGACTAATACCCACAGAAAATACGTACCATATTTGTCCTCCTACATCTTGATTACTTAACTCAGAATGGTTTTATCTACTTCTATCCATTTTCCTGTAAATTTAATTATGTCATTTTTGATAACTGAATAATACTCCATTATGTAAATGTACATTTTCTTAATTCACTCTTTGGTTGAAGGACATCTTGGTTGTTTCCACTTTCTGGCTGTTATGAATAAAACCACAATATGAATAGTTGAACCAGTGTCCTTATGGTAGGATGGGTTTCTAAAAAAAAAACCTAGACTGATGCTGGGACACAGAAGGTCACTTCCTGAAAACTGACAGTAGGTCCCAAAGACAACACAGTGAACAGAGACAGCTCACTGCACAGAGTTTGAACTGGTACCTGAATGGAGCGTTCACCCATACACATTAGTCTCTTTAACCTGAGCAGTTATTCTCCGGGTTTTGGAAAGTAAAACCTGAACACTAACTAGCCCTAAAACCCTCAAACTGCAATCTGTCCTGTTTGTAAGATGTACTGGGGCAATGGTAAGGCAGAACATATGGGAGTAGCCAACCAATGTTTGCTTTTACTGAAGGCCTATTGCATTTTCATGGGAGCCCATGACCTATACTGCCTAGACAGCCAGGAACTGGTGACTGGATAGCCCAAAGACATAGATAGCCTTGAACCAAACATGACTCGGAAAAAATGATCAATGGAATGATTCCTAATGATACTCTGCAAAACTCATAGATCCGTGCTTTGTCGAGTTGTCATGATGTCATGAGAGAGGTTTCCTCTGCCAACTGGATGGGAGGTTGTCTTAGTTAGGATTTTACTGCTGTGAACAGACGCCATTATGAATTCAAGTTTTATAAAAGACAACATTTAATTGGAGCTGGCTTACAGGTTCAGAGGTTCAGTCCATTGTCATCAAGGCAGAAACATGGCAGCATCCAGGCAGACATGGTGCAGGAAGAAGTGAGGATTCTAAATCTTTATCCAAAGGAAGCTAGGAACAGACATTATGTGGAACAGTCTAAATTAGAGACCTCACTGAAGGAATGACTGACCAGTGACCAGCCTAATTTGGGATCCATCCCAAGGGTGGAAACCAAACCCTGACACTATTACTAATGCTATATTGTGCTTGCAGACAGGAGCCTAGCATGGCTGTCCTCTCAGTGGCTCTATCAGCAGCTGACTGAGACAGATGCAGATACTTAAAGACAACCATTAGACTAAGTTCAGGGACCCCTATGGAAGAGTTAGAGGAAGGATTTAAGGAACTGACGGAAACACCTCAGGAAAACCAAGTGTCAACTCACCTGGATCCCCAGGGAGCTCCTAGAGATTAAGCCAACAATCAAAGAGAATCCACGGGTTGGTCTGAGATCCCTGGCACATATGTAGCATCTGTACCTGGCCCTGGTGGGAGCAGATGACCTAACTCTTGATGCCCCAGCGAAGAGGGATGCAGGAATGAGGCAGCGGGACACCCTCTCAGAGGTAAAGGAAAGGAAAATGGGTTGAATAACTTGGGGGGGAACAAAGGTGGGGGCAACATTTGAGATATAAATAAATAAAATAATTAATTAAAAAAATAAAAAATATAGATGTCTATCCGCATTATTCCCGAACCCCACAAATGAAGGGGAGGAAAGACTATATGAGTCAGGGAAGATGGAAAACACCAGGAAAACATGGTCCATTGAATCCACTAGGCACAGCTCACAGTGATCACAAAGACCAAAGCTGAATGTAAGGGGTTTTCACCAATCTTCACCAGGTCCCCTAAGGATATGTTACAACTCTTAGTGTAATGATTTTGTGGAATTCCTAATAGTAGGAGCAGGCATATTTCTGACTCTTGCTTGCTCTTGGGAATCGTTTCCTCCTATTAGGTTGTTTTTGCCTTGTGTGATTGTAACTTGTTTTGTTCTGTTTGGTTGTCATCTCTTGGAGGCCTGTTCTTTTCTGAAAAAGAAACAGAGGAGCGGGTATCAGGGTGAGAGGGGAAGTGGGGTCACAGATCTCAGAGGACTGTAAGGAAGAGAAATTATGGTTGGGAAGTATTGTATGAGAGAAGAATCTATTTCAATATAAATAAATAAATAAATAAATAAATAAATAATAAATAACTAAATAAAATAACAGTGTTTTATATTTCTGTAATATAAGTTTAGCACTACTATATACAAGATATCATTTTTCAGACACAGTCACTTGGCTATTCAAAAACTAATAAGTGCAAATACAAATTTGGTATATGGTAAAATACATCATGTTGCTCAGGATTAAAAATCATGCCAGGGGCCAGCTATGACAATAAGTACTTATAACACTATAACTTCAAGATACTGAAGTGAGATTATGAATTGGAAATAATTCTTGATGAAGTAAAGAAATAAATAAACAATTCCAGCACAATTATATAACCCAAGGCACATCAAGATGTAAATGGAAGAGGATAAAGAGATGATAATTTTCAATTTTTGCCATCAAAATGTACTAAAATTTCTTGTTAGATGAGATGAAATAGAGGAAATAAATGTTTCGGTGGTAGCATGGGACTCAAATCTGGGCATGATGACACAAGCCTATAATCCTTGAATTCAGAAAATAGATGCAAGAAACCTGGGTTAAAGGCCAACCTCACAAATGTATAAAATTCAAGATATGGCTGAGCTATGTGAAACCCTTTCTTTGACAATTAATTAATCAATAATCAGTCACCATGATGAACAATATCCTCACTGAAATAATTAAGTTCTGAGACCTTAGAAATTAGAACAAAAATTAAGCAAGTGATAAATCTACTCAGAGGAAGAGTCAAGAGAGATACTCAGACTGAAATAAGAACTTGCCTTCAGTGAGTTCTCAATGAGAGAACTAATACAAGACAAAGAAAATGAGCTTAATACTCATAGATACTAGTTAAGAAAGAGAAGAATCAAAATGTTTGAGTTAATTTTATCTGATATCATAATATGTATGAAGTGAACTTGATCAAGATAAAGCAAATCCTTCATGAGATTTAACATTAATAAATTTTACACAAGAAAAAAAACAAATTTACAAGTGACTTTAGAAATGATGGACAATAAAGAAATAATAAAAGATAAATTGAGGCAGTGATGACTTCAGTATTACATTAGAAGTAAATTCAAGAAAAATTAAAAAAAAAATTAACCCATGGAAACATATTGTATAGCTGCTGCCCTGATAGAAGCACTTCTTAAAGGAGGGAGTCTCTGAGGTACATGAAACTCACAAGTAAGTTAGAAGACCATATTTAGCTCTGGAGCTCAGGAGACTCACATAGCCTATCACAGGTACCATATATGATTGTAAATTACTGCTCGTTCGGTGGACATTCCAGTGACAGCATTGCCTTACAGCTATACGAGAAATTCCTGCTGGGCAACTTGAAGAACAGTCAGCCATGCTAGGGTGAGTTTTGACCATTCAGAATTCTGTTACCAGAGCTCCTGCAGTAAACTCTCAGGCAAGCTCTGATTCACCAAGACAGGCTTGGATGAAGTAATTTCTTTGATACGACTTTGGTAACTTATCTATGCTTATGAATGTAGGAAACCCACTGAACAGAAGAAAGTAAGCAGCAAGCTAGCATCACAATCTACAGAGAACAAAAAAGAAGATTGAAATTAGATTAACTTACTTTAGTTATTAGCACCTTCCTCAGCCACATTTCATTTATGCAATCTGAAAAAAAAATTTTGTCTAGTCTTTTTCTCTCTTCTGAAAAATATAGATTATAATAATGACAAATTTACAAAGTTAATGTGATTTAAGCAAAAGAGGGTATTAAAATCAGGAATAGAAAAAAACTTTTAATGATTTAATCAGTTATAAAGAAAATCTCCAGCATGCAATAAGGATACATGCTCCACTATGTTCATAGCAGCCTTATATATAATAGCCAGAAGCTGGAAAGAACCCAGATGTCCCTCAACAGAGGAATGGATACAAAAAATGTGGTACATATACACAATGGAGTACTATTCACCCATTAGAAACAATGAATTCATGAAATTCTTAGAGAAATGGATGGAGCTGGAGAACGTCATACTAAGTGAGGTGACCCAGTCTCAAAAGAATACCCATGGTATACAGTCACTGATAAGTGGATATTAGCCTAGAAGCTTGGAACACCAAAGACACAAATCACATATCAAGTGATGTCTCACAAGAAGAAACGAATAGACACTGGTGCTAGAATGGACCAAAACATCATTGTGGGAGAGTACAAGAACAGTAAAGTGGGAGGGGGTGGATGAGGGAGCAGGGGGAGGGAAAAGGACATGTGGGACCTTTGGGGATGGGGAACCAGAAAAAGGGAAATGAATTGTAAATATAGAATATATACAATAAAGAAAATGTTCAACCCCTTTAAAAAAAAAAGAAAATCTCAGAATGGCAAAATTCAATAACCAGGAGTTTTTAACTTCTGAATGTTACCATTATTTTTTTCAAAGAACTATCACAAATGCTTCTCATATTATTCCATAGAACAAATATAGGGAAGTTATTCAAACACTTTTTATGAAATTGATATCTATTAACAAATTCTGAAAATACAGAACAGGAAACAATAGATTAATATCAATAATGAACATATATACAAGAATCTTCAACACTGTGTCAGCCATAATATCAGAGGCAATAATCTAGCTGGTTTCAAAACAAGAATGCAAAGATGGTGCAGTATACACAAATCAATAAACATAACGCATCACATCTTATAAAGAACAGCAACCATAAAAAAAAAAACACGGAAATTATATAATGTCAAGAAGTGTAGAAAACACGTGAATATATGAAATCACTTAATAATGCAAGATTGATAATTAGTATAAGAATAATACTCCAACATGGTAAGGACAACATATAAAAATTCTATAGCCAATGTCATGCTATAAGTAGGGAGAAAATGAAACCTTTTCCACTAAGATATTTAAATAAGAATATAGTGTCTACTTGAACTGCTTTTTCATAGTAGTACTAGAAAATTTAGGAAATGTAATAAAGCTGAAAGACACAACAAGCATACGTAAGGAAAAGAGTGAAGCCAATATTCCCAGTGTAGATTTAAACAATTTTAAACAAATCATCTAGAGTCCATACGAAGACCATCATAACTGGGACCAGAGAGATGGCTCAGCAGTTAAAAGCATTCTCTGCTCTGCCAGCTGACCCAAGTTTGGTTTCCAGCTCTCGGACTGCAGCTCAATAACATGTCTAATTCTAGTTTGGGGAGATCTGACACCCATTGCTCTCATCCATGGGCACCAAACACACATAAAATGCCCAGGCACAGATGCAGGCAAAACAGCCTTACATAGTAACATTTTTAAGTTAAAGTTATATTATAAAGCATGTTTGTTGATTAACATTAATGAAACTGGAAAGTATGCTTGCCATATAGACATGCCATGTAGGGATATGTATGAAAAATGTTTTGAGTTAAAATGTAAAAGAGGGATAACACAGAGTAACTTACAAAATATTGCTTGTTCTTCTCATGTGTAAGTATCAGGGCAGAGCGCTGTCTCAGACCAGAGTAGACTATCCAGGCATTTACAGTACACACCAGATGGAAGAGGAGCATGCTGAATAACATATCCTCCTGATTACTGTACTTTAAAGTATGTGAGATTTATGATGAGACTAATTCTAATTCAACGAATATCATCAACAGATTGTACGATGGGTCATTTGCACTGTGGGGTGTAAAAGAATTACCAGGAAAGTTGACAGGCAAAGCATATTAGAAAACAATCTTGTAAATTTGATTAATGGCACTTGCAAATCCACATTTATCCAAAAATAATGTTTTCTGCCCATATGGTGACATTGGGAGTCTTAGGCCACCTCCGAGGAGAACATAAAGATGATAAACAGATTTTTGAAAAAGAGGCAATTTTGATGTTTTACAGTAAAAAAATGTTGTTTAACTGTTTAAGTTAAAAGTTTAAGTTTGATTGAAGAGGGAATTTTTAACCACCAACAATCCAGTGCACTTAGAAGTTATGATGTGCAAACCAAAGCAATCCTAAAGGGAATTGGCCTCACATACCACTGTTCACTAAAGAAGATCCCACATGTCCACTGTAGTGAGTATATCATTTCCTCCCTCTAGGATCTAAAGAAAGGATGCTTGAAGAGTCCTTGGAAATCAATACTGACCCATATTCTGAGTTACTCCATTTCCATTGCTAATCCCTAGCTGTACAGGAAGCAATTGGAGACCTTAGAGACTCATTTGCCAGAAGCTATGAAGATCATTGGCTACAATTAAGCAATTTGTTTCCACAATTAGGCTACTGGGTGTTTGATCAAAGAACCTACCAAAAGAGGCAGCTTTCTCCCTGTGGTTACAATAAGTTTCAAGCTCTTGATCAGAGATGGAGACATAAATGGCACAACAAATATGTAATTTTAAGCTCTAGTAACCACATTAACATGTAAGCTAAATGAAATCCTTTTCAAACCATTTTGATTTTCATCATATTTATATCAAATATGATGTTTGTTAAATCAAATATGAATGTTTCATCATACGTATATCATGTGTTCAATTTATATATAAATGGTAGTATATTTATAAAAATCTTTTTAAAATGTATGCTTGAAAAAATGAATGTTATAAGTTCAAGAGTTGTATAACGGTATAGTCTATACTATTGTTCTGAAGAGCAAAAAAATGTTTATTGCAATTAATTCCTAAGTTCTCTATTAGTATCCCCAATACATTGCATCTACAGCATACTAAGCGGCAGCTGAAACTTTCATATCTCTCTCTCTCTCTCTCTCTCTCTCTCTCTCTCTCTCTCTCTCACATACACACACACACACACATACACACACACACACATATACACACACACACACAAACACACATAACATAGGCTATAGTTTGTAAAGGTAAAACATTCTTATTATATTTATATAGGATATATGAAACATTCTTATTATATTTATATAAGATTATATATTCATAATCCTAATTTAAAATATCATTTGAATTTTACTCATTAAAACTACTGGAATAAAACACAAATTAACGTGCAAGAAGATGAGTGTTTTCTTCTTTCATTAACTTGCAGTTAGTTACTAGAGGTTTGTTCATTTATGAAAGTAAAACTCCAACATTTTTAAGACAGTCGAATTTGGATTTATTATCTTTAGATTATGTTTTAAGATATGTTTTAATTGAAACTGAATAACACTGCATTACCCTTTCATTTCCTCCCTTGAACCCCTCCCACCTACCCTTTCTCAGACCCTACTGCACACCCATTCTCAAGTTGGTAGTCTCTTTTTATTTGGTTGTTATTGTTATGCATATATATATGTATGTGTGAGTGCATATGTATATGAGTATGAACAAATACAGACACACTCACACATACTATATGATGTATACATACATATATTTGTATGTGTATATGAATAAATATTTACAGTCTACTGAGCTTTCTTTAGTTGGTAGTGTGTATGTGACTTCAAGGCTGATCATTGGTATTCAGTATCCAATAATGGGGTATCTTTGTAGATTTTTTTCTAGGTGTGGGATCCATAAAATTTTCCCCTTTCCATGTTAGCATGTCTATTTATATTTTCATTGTTCCAGTTTTCTTTGTGTAGCAATTTCTAGGAATATAACTAGAAATATTCATATTATTTGTGTAACCTGTATACTTGATACAAATAAACAGTCACATTTTCAAACTCAGCCTCAAATTTTGGCTGGTGGTAAAAATGATTATTTTTCTTATTATTATTATTATTGTTGTTGTTGTTGTTGTTGTTGTTGTTATTTAATTTGTTATAGTCCAGTCATTATGCCCCTGGTCTGCCCTTCTACTGTTCCTCATCACATTCCTCCCTCTCCTAATCCAAAAGGATGTCCCCACCCTCCCCATATCCCATCCTCACCCCACCAGACCTCCCTACTGCCTGGAGCCTCAAGTCTCTTAAGGATTAGGTGCTTCTTCTCACTGAGGTCAGAGCAGTCAGTCCTCTGCTGTATACGTGTCAGGGGCATCTTATCAGCTGGTGTATGCTGCCTGATTGAGAGATGTCAGGGGTCCAGGTTAATTGAAACTGCTGGTCTTCCTTTAAGGTTGCCCTCCTCCTCAATTACTTCCAGCCATTCCCTAACTCAACAACAGAGGACAGCAGCTTCTGTCTATGGTTGGGTGTAAGTGTCTGCATCTGATTATGTCAGCTGCTTGTTGGGCCTCTCAGAGGGCAATCATTCTAGGCTCCTTCTGTAAGCACGCCATAGCATCTGTAATAGTGTCAGACCTTGGGGCCTCCCCTTGAGATGGATCCCAAATTGGTCTAGTCACTGGACCTCCTTTACCTTAGTATCTTCTCCATTTTTGTCTCTGCAGTTTTTTTAGAAACGAATAATTCTGGATCAGAATTTTTGACTGCGAAATGGCAACTCTATCCCTCCGTCTTTCTATTGGAGATGGACTTTACAAGTTCCCTCTACCCACTGTGTGTCATTTCATCTAAAGTCCCTCCCTCGGAATCCTGAACATCTCTCATGTCCCAGGTCACTAGTAAATTCTAGAGGGTCCCCCTATTACCTCCAAGGATGCCAATTTCCATTCTTTCTTCTGGTCCTATGGCCTCACTCCTTTTCTCTATTCCCCAAAACTGATCACGTTACCCTTTCCCCCTCCCACTCCTACCTCCTACCCAGGAATGTCCCTCCCTCTGAAACTCTTTGATTACAATCTTCTTTGTTGGGATATTCCTTCACATCTTCATAATGGGATGCTATATTCTATGTATTTATGTAAGTGTTTGCAATTATTTTTACTGTAATTTAAATATCTAAAATAAATCCTACTGTATATAAATATACACATATATACCTGAACTTTTTATATTCAATATTCTGTGCTTTGAGTTCATTTTAGTTCAAAAGCTTATATAGAACATCTAGTCTATGAAACAAACATTTTAAAATTTGAGAACAAAACGGGTGAAAAGAATCTTGTCCCTCTCCTCAGGTCTAGTGCTTTTATGCTCTATAGTTTGGGAAAATAGTAATTACTATAATAAATCATGCTCTAACAGCAACTTGTATTTTAAACTGCCTCTGATTCCTTTCTTTCAAGTTTGAAGAATGTTTTTATAAAGCCAATGGGGGGGATCAAAATGAAAAAAAAAACATATAAAATCAACATCCAAAGCCTATTTTCTTATTCATCACAGCCTGAAGAAAACAGGCATCATTTTCCTGCTAGTGTTAGTTTATTTCATATGGCTAACCACAATCTTCCTTCTCATTATATTTTCAGAAATAAAAAGGTTTACAAACAGTGGTTAGCATGTAATTTCATTTTGTGTCAGAATTTCTTGTTCATTTCTGTCATTTTTGAAGCCAGTTTTAAAGAAATATATACAAAAATATTTTTGCCTTTTTATTGAAATATATCTACTTCATTTAAGAAGGGATAATTTGATATTCACTATTTATAAGCCACACCACCAGTCATTACTCTGAGTAGAACCTGGGGAAATATCTAGTGTGGTTAGAAGAGTCAAGTTCTCAATGAAGAGAACTTTTTGTGCTCTCACAAAAACCTTGTGCCTATAGAGCATTAAAAAATGCCTGAAAACAATCAACTTCTAAAGAAAAAATGCTTATTTTAACTCCTGGTTTCAAACATTCCTTTTCATTATCACATACTCCATTTTTTAGGTCTATGGACTTGGAGAGTAGAATTGCATGACAGAGCAAACCAATGCAACTCATATCTTAACACCCCCCCCTCAATGTTAAGACGTGGTCAGAGTCCTGTAATCCCTAGACATTAAGCCCCAGTGACCTAATTCCTTTAACCCCTTCTCATTTGGTCTTACCTTCTTAAATCCTACCACCCTCCTATAATCCTACAAACTAGGGAACAAGTCTTCTAATGTTACCTGGCAGTTGGATAGATATACCCACGTTGAAAGCAAATGATAAAAGTCTATCCACAATTATGTTGTATTAAGTAGTACATGAAAATCTAGAGAGGACTGCATAAAGATGCTGGAGAAGAGGTATTTCTGCACAATATAAACAGGAAACTTTTCTTAGATGCCTAAGAAGTTGGCTGGATTTGAGTCTCCATTCGGCCCACCTGCCTACCCTTTTGGTTTCTCTTATACCTCCTGTCTCTGGTGAAATGTCTCTATAAAATTATGCCTTGCACTGTTCTTGACTATTTCTTGTTTGACATAAAATACTGATATCATTGTAATCTTTTGAGGGCCTCTTTATTTCATCTAAATTTATTTAACTAGCAATAATTTCCAAGTACTGTGTTAAAGAACATCATCATCACAAAGTTGAGGCCTTTGTCTTTACTAATTTTAAAAAGAATCAGAGGGGGGAATGGGGAAATGGGAAAGCCTTCGGAATGTAAACAAAGAATATAGAAAATAAAAAAAAATTGTAAAAAAAAAGAATCAGAAGCAAATAATTTCAAAGTTGTATTAGGAATGTACATAATACTCAATTACCCATACTGTTGTATGGTTGTTATTAAAAACAAAAACTTTGGTTTTAAATTTTTCTTCTAAATATCAATTTTAAAAGTTATTCTTAAAGTCCATTACTTACCACACATCTATAAGTATACTGAACTAAAAAGTAAGGGAACATAAATCATAGCTACTAATAAGATTTACCCTAGAATCTCAAGCCATTAATGTAAGTATTTTTCTTAAGAATTTGTGAGACAGAGTATAAAGGACTTGACATTTCTCAGGAAAGGAAAATGAATGTACAATACAGCAACAATAATGTTATTAGTCAAATGTGCAAAAAAGTGGAATAGTTGACCTTTTTAATAGAAATTACGTACAAATTTAAAATGTACTGTCATGACTGCCAAATATTTGTTTTCAACTGCAAAATGTTGAATATGGTGAAATAAGAGAAGTGGGATTTAAATATCCCATGTGAATTTTTTAAATTAGTTGTATATGTTTGTTACAATTTCCTAGGCAAGATGAAAAATAATGTCAGCATTTTCCTCAGTGTATTATTAGTACCAACTTATTAAAATAGTTTTTTTTCAAAATCTTAAGATGATAAAAAATAAACCTCAGTGTTCAAAGATTGTCAAGCTTCTTGCAATAGACAGAAATTAAAAGAGGCCCTTAACTTGTCCATATGAATAGATGAGACTGTAGAGAGTTCAGCTTAAAATGACACATGTATATCATACCCCTCTCCCAAAGCTCAGGGATCCTGAAAGAAGAGGAGGCAGAGATACTTGAAAAGAGACACTGTGAATGCCACACTAAGTAAGCAGTAGCTTCTAGACACAACAGAACTGTTGCACATATCAACTCACTGTTACGGTGATGTCATGAAGATGACCATCACAGACAAAATCTCACCATCACAAAGCTGGGAGAGATGAGCATGAATTTTCAGCACTAGATCAGGGCCTTTGACATTTAATACCTTTCAGAAGAGAGAGTCAATTTTCTTCACTGATGTGACCGTTGGTGTGTTAAACATATGCCAAAGCAGGTCCCAACTCTCAAGATGGGCTAGTAACACAAACTGGACATAATATAGAAAGAAAGAAAAAGGAGAAATAACAAAACTGAGGGTAATTATAGGTATTACAAGGGGAAATAAATATGTCCACAATGTATTATATGACATTCCTAATTTATATGTATATTGCTTTTTAAAAGTTGTGGTTCAATGTTTATGGGTGGAGAAATAAATGTGGCGGTGTCTTGAAAAACTGATGTGACCATTGGTATGTTAAACAAATGCCAAAGCAGGTCCCAACTCCCAAGATGGGCTAGAAACACAAACTGGACTTAATATAGAAAGAAATAAAAGGAGAACTTACAAAACTGAGGGTACTATTACAAGTGGAAATAAGTATGTTCACAATATATTTTATGGAATTCCTAATTAATGTATGTATATATATATATGTATGTATATATATTGTTTTTTAAAAGTTTGGGTTCAATGTTTATGGGTAGGGGAATAAATGTGGTAGTGTCTTGAAGAACATTGTCATGACTATAGAATTTATTACCAGAAACACAGAGGTACATCACTTATCTATTCCTAAAAAATCGCCTTACCTAAGAGCTCAAAAATTGATAGCCACAGTGCCACATACCTCCTCTCCCCGAAATCAGACTTCTGAGACAGGAAGATTGCTGTAAGTTCAAATAATAACAGACAAGCAAAATCTAAATAGCAAGATGCTATCTCAATATAATATCCCTGGAAAAAACTAAACTATTTTCAAACAATAAATATTGATTCTTATTTTCAGTAGATTCTGTGTTTTAAAATGACAAATGGCATTGTTTGTCTATGATTCATATACTGGGAGCAGGGCAAAAGGTGAAGCCATCAAGTCCTGGACATACTTGTAAGTTCATTCCCATATCTCAGGAAGGATGCTGATGGTTAGCTGGGTGAAGAAATTGGATTATCAGAGAAGATGTCCATACTGCAATGTCAATGTTTATGATTTGACCTTAGAAGTCACTCGCCAAGACACTCCTACATTCTACTGAACCAAGAATTTATCATGGTACACTCAGGTATAAGGACAGAGAAGACAAACCTCACCTCTCATCGAGAATCTGTCAATATCACATTGGAAGTAAGGAAAGAGGGAAATTGGATGGGTTAGGCAGATGTGATGCCATCTTTGGATAGCCCAGTCTTCCACAGGATGTAAAGGTAGAAGCAGGATATTATACCAGTGACGTGCTGATATGAAATTGAATTACATTCCTAGTAATCTTGCCAATTATACCATCAGTTACATGAAGTATTTGCAACACCATTATCCTTCTGCTCCCAAATTATTATCTGAAACAGGAAGAAGAATGTGGTGGTACTTTTGAATTTCTCTGACATGATTTGAAATCAACTGCCATTTCTGACACCCTTTCTATGAAAAGTGCATGCCTACAGCTTTCCACAGTGCTTAGTAACAAAATGCAAGTGAACAGTGTATACATGCAATGTAATCAAGTCCTAACAAGTACTGCCCCATTTGCTCTATGGTTTCAGTTATCCAGTACTTGTCTTCACCCCCAAACTTCCTGTTTAGTTCAGGGTGCAGGCTTAAAGTTCTTTGTATCTGAGATTTTATCAGGAAATCTTATATTTCCAAGTAAAGAGTTACAACAGAATCTAGGACATTGGACAACGTATAATCAACTAAAAATATAAGAAATTGCTGCTTGAAAGTCTTAAGAGTGTATAGATTAGTTATTACTGAAAAGTGATTTGGTCCCTATGAATCTCATAAATGATCCCTCCTTAAATTAGCCTACTTTAGGTCAGTGGGAAAACAATGAAAAACATTTTATTATTATTATTTCATATTAGATATATTCTTTATTTACATTTCAAATGATTTCCTCTTTCCTAGTCCCCCCCCCGTGAAAATCCCATAAACCATCTCCCCTCACCCTATTCCCCAATCAAACCTCTCCAGCTTCCCTGTCCTGGTATTCCCCTACACAGCTGTATCAAGCCTTTCTAGGACCAAGGGCCTCTCCTCCCTTTGATGTCCAACAGGGCCAACCTCTGCTGCCTATACATCTGGAGCCATGGGTAACACCATGTATACTATCTGGTTGATGGTCTTGTCCCTGGGAGTTCTGGGAGTACTGGGTGACTCTTATTGTTGTTCCTCCTATGGTGCTGCAAACCCCTTCAGCTCCTTGCGTCCTTTCTCTAGCTTCCCCATTGGGGACCCTGTGCTCAGTTCAATGGCTGGCTGAGAGTGACCCCCTCTGTATTTGTCATGCACTAGCAAAGCCTACCAGGTGACAGCTATATCTGGCTTCGGTCAGCAAGTATTTGTGGGCATCAATAATAGTGTCTGGGTTTTGTAACTGTATATGGAATGGATCACTGGGGAGGGGTAGTCTCTGGATGGTCTTTTCCTCAGACTCTGCTCTACACTTTGTCTCTGTATCTCCTTCTGTGGTAATTTTGTTCCTCCTTCTAAGAAGGACCTGAGTACCCATACTTTGTTCTTCTTTCTTCTTGGGCATGATTTGATGTGTGAATTGTGTCTTGAATGAGACCTCATAAAATTACGAAATTTCTATAAGGCAAAGAACACTGTCAATAGGACAAAACGGCAACCAACAAATTGGGAAAAGATCTTTACCAACCCTACATCTAACATAGGGCTATTATCCAATATATAAAAAGAACTCAAGAAGTTAGACTCCAGAGAGCCATATAACCCTATTAAAAATGGGGAACAGAGCTAAACAATGAATTTTCACCTGAGGAATACTGAATGGCTGAGTCACACCTAAAGAAATGTTCAACATCCTTAGTCATCAGGGAAATGGAAATCAAAACAAACCTGATATTTCACCTCACACCAGTCAGAATGGCTAAGATCAAACACTCAGGAGACAGCAGGTGCTGGTGAGCATGTGGAGAAAACAGAACTCTCCTCTACTGCTGGTGGGATTGCAAGCTGGTACGACCACTCTGGAAATCAGTCTGGTAATTCCTCAGAAAATTGGGCATGATACTACTGAAAGACCCTGTTATACCACTCCTGGGCATATACCCAGAGAATTCTCCAGCATGTAATAAGGACATATGCCCCACTATGTTCATAGCAGTCCTATTTACAATAGACAGAAGCTAGAAAGAACCCAGATGTCCCTCAATGGAGGACTAGATACAGAAAATGTGGTATATTTACACAATGGAATACTACTCAGCTATTAAAAACAACGAATTCATGAAATTCATAGGCAAATGGGTGTAACTGGAAAATATCACCCTAATGAGGTAACCCAATTACAAAAGAACACACATGGTATTCATTCACTGATAAGTGGATATTAGCCCAGAAGCTTAGAAAAAACATTTATATCTAGGGTGCTATTATATATCTTATCTCAAATCTGTGTAATTAGGAATTAGAGGAAATTAAACATCAATATATTATTTGTTAAATACTTAGCAGTTCTAAGCACTGGTGCAATTATATTAATGGTATCATAGTTCCTAGTAGATAGATAATGGTATGTCTCCATAATAATTTTTCTAGTATCTGGTCTCTCTCTGTAAAAATGCTCTATGGCTTAATATGTATAACAATGGGCCTCTGGGTAACCATAGTACTCAATATTTTGTCACTAAGGATTAGTATTCATAAAAGAGTATAGTATAAATAAATAGTTTGAATATACATTATCACTACCAATTTAATCTAAAACCAATACACTGTCAGGAACTTATCTTTAATAGATATCTATTAATTTTCCTAAGATTTTAACTGTAATATCTAGCTAGCATCACCACTTAATAATGGAGTTTAAAATATGGTAGATTTTATTCTTGATAAACAAAACAGATAATGTTATGCCTTTGTATATTTGGGAGTGCAATAACTAATAAACCAAATTTGAAATTTGAAAAATAATCCACAGATATCAATTAAATCCCAAGACATGTTTTTAAAGATTAACTTTCTTAAGTATTAACTATATAGTATACTATAATGAAATAAATATGTATGAAGAAAAATTAAGAGCCAAAGTATTGTTTCTAATTATGCATGTTTATGTTTATGTTGCATATAATTCAAACTTCAGGTTTATTATCAAATTTTTACCTTTTGTAATGAATATGAAAATAATAGATATAATAAAGTTTCAATTAGCCATATTGCAAAATGCACGCTATTATACTGGACATCAGGACTATGATCCATGGGGTCTAAATTTACTTTCTGTTATGGCTCCTTTTTTTGATCATTACTTTCTTTTTGGTTTTTTGAGACAGGGTTTCTCTGTGTAGCTCTGGCTGTCCTGGAACTCACTTTGTAGACCAGGCTGGCCTCGAACTCAGAGATCCACCTGCCTCTGCCTCCCAAGTTCTGGGATTAAAGGCATGTGCCACCACTGCCCAGCTGATCAGTTCTTAAGAAAATGTCAGGCTAACAATTTGAAGTAAATGAGATCCTAAAAAATGTCTTAGCAATTTTTGAACTAAATATACAGGAATCAAAATTATAAATATATTTATGAATCTAGCTTTATAATGCAAACAGAGTAATCCTTAAAATTTAAACTAGTATGCAATCTTCTAATGAAGATATTTGGATCAATTATTCCTTTATTAAATATGCATTTGAATATACTGACACACACATACATACATATATATGTACATGTTCGTGTGTGTATGTGTGGGTCTGTATGAGTGTGTGGAGAAGGGGGGGACTCAGGAGGTTCTTCTCCTCATGGCTGAAATATTTGCTTCTTTGATTTGTGGAGAGGAAGAAACATTGCTTTCTATGATGTACCCATTGATGAGAACAACAGGCTACAATTCTCACACAGTCCATTCTGGTTTAGTTATATTGATGTTAAAACTATACTCATACACACTCACATAGATAAATAGATAGCTAGTTAGATAGATAGATAGATAGATAGACAGATAGAGATAGATAGATGGAGAGAGAGAGAGAGAGAGAGAGAGAGAGAGCCAACACAAAGGACTCAGTGGGTTTTATTTGCATATTTGTACATATGTGAGTGTGTATAGCAATAATAATCAAATAAAAAGAGGTCCTTGATTTGAAAGGAATTGGAGCTGGGTACATGGGAAAAGTTGGAATGTGGGATGTAAGTGGGGTCATATGTTATATACATACATATGAGTGTGATTGTGTGTATATGTATGTGTGTATATGTATATGTATGTGTGGTTTTATCAACTGCATTATTCTATTTAAACAGAACAAATTAATCATCTACTTTATATCACATATGATAATTTTCTAACCAAAATCAAATCTGTCAAATTCTGGCAACTCTGTGAATTCAGTGACCTTAAAGAAACAGGACTTGGTTAATTGTTTATAATTTTCATAATTATACTCCTGAAATAGAAGGCATGGAGCAGTGAGTCCTTAAATCACTTTCCTTGTACAGATTCTGCATTTCTCTTTTACTGATTCACCCTTGGTTTTGACAATTTTATACATTTAGTATATAATACATTCTCATTCCTCTGTAATCCACTTTTTTCACTCTCTCTCTTTCCTGTAACTATCTCAGGAACATACTCATCTCTTTCCCAACTATGACCTTTAGTTTTATTTTAATACCCATTTATCTTAACCTGAGTAGACTCTGTTGACACTGGAGCCTGTTGGGTTCATCAATGGGTCCATAACAGAAAGCAATGAGTCCTCCTCCCTACAAATCAAAGAAGCAAATATTTTAGCAGTGGGCAGCAAAATCTCCAGAGTTCAGTCTGCATCCATGCTTTATAGTTGATAGACCCATTTGGTTTTGTTTAATTTATTTTGAATTTTAATTAAAAACTAATTACATCACTTCCCCCTTCCTTTTCTTCTTTCTGATTCCTCTTATGTCCCCTCCCTTCAACTTCTCCCATGTATGCAGCCCCAGTTCCCTTCAAATCAATGGCCTCTTTTTCTTTATTATTGTTTTACACACTCACATAAGCACAAATGTGTAAATAGAACTCACTGAGCCCATTTATGTTGGTTGTATTTATATAGTTTTATGGCTGAATACATTGTGATGAATAAAGAATAGGAGCTCATCTTTGTGAGAGACTAATTCTTCCTCTTCTCAGCTGCAGTGCCTGCCTCTAACCTAGAACAGAGAATTTTGCAGCTCTTCTTCCTATATTCTATCCATTATATATTTCCTTCCCAACTTCTGGGATGTTTCATCAGCCTTGCAAGAGGAGGTATAAATGTCTTATTTAGGTTTGAAAACCTATAAGTCACTTGTTCTTGGCACACTATATAGCCATGAGTTTCTACATTCACCACTGTTCACTAGAGAATTACGTTTCCTTGAACAAAGTTGATGATAGCATATACCTATGGACATAAACAAATATATTTAGAATGTACCTTGACGTTAAATTAACTTAAATAAACAGCTAAATCCCCCCCATAGGCTCTAATCAAGAGTTTTCAAACTTTTTTACAGTACCAGGTATGGGTCTCCCACGTGAAGCAAGATTCAACTCAAACCAGAGAGAAATCTTCTATCACATGACAATAGTGTTACTATTGCACAAGTGGGAATATCTTGTCTCAAAACTTTGTCTCATAGTTCATGTTGCTTACCACTGTATAAGAAGTTCTTTTCTCTCTCCAGTGTTATAAAAATTAAATTAGTATTTTAATAAAATGTATTTTAGTTACACCTTCTATACCTTTCATACTTTGCAGTGTCCTAGTTGTCTCCTTAGAGATTCATGACATCACAACACATGTCACTGTAGAATCCCTACTCCTTTCATTTTAGCCAGCATTGGCCTTTGCAGTCTGCTAACCTTCCTCATTCTCTATTAAATTCCATCTACTGCTTGGGGGAGACTGTTCTCCTTGAGGCTAACCAGTGTTTGAGCTCCTTCTCTGCAGAAAGCAAAGCACATTGAAGCTGTAGACTTTCCACCACCATACAAGTTATGACTCCAAATACAATGATTGGACAGATATATGGTACAGTTTGATATATTTTGACCGGCCTACCCAGAATTTCTGTCTTTAGTCATGCTGCCTTCCTGGGGTAAAGGATATCAATGACCATTTGTTTCCTCTGAAGCAGATGACTCTTTATGAACTGTCTGGTTTGGAACAATACTATGTCATTCATGATAGCAGGATATTCTGTTTATGTCAGACAGGACAGATCATAACATCTCTTTCAAACACTACATTTGTTACTGTTAGGGAGGAAGCTTCCAAATCAGCTGAAGCTAGGCTCCTCCAAGTGCATTCTTTGAACAACAGGTTCTTATCTCTGAGTCTGGGAGAAAACTAAGTACAGTAGATGTAGCTTAGGTTGTGTTAGGAAACTTGCTGATCATGTGAAACACAACTCCAAAGAAGGTTTTGTTTATTAGCACTTGGATTATCTGTGAGAGTCCTTGAGGGGTAGTATCATTAGCTTTTGTGGCAAAGCTTCATTATACACACATGCAAACATACACCACAAATAATTAAAATGTGATTTTAAAATGTTTCAAGAAAATAGTGAAAATAGTATATGTATTTAACTTTTATTTGGTCAATAATAAAGCCACAAAAATACATGATATGAATGGCAAAGGGGAGGATCACTACTCAGGTGGGGGCTTAACAGTTAAGCCTGGTAGACAAAAATGTACCCCAAATCACTAAGTGACAGAGAAAGCACAATACCACTAACAACACGTACAGTCACAGGCTCACATTTGAAACAGTGTTAGGACAAAAGGAAGGCTTTATATCCAGTTTTCTTTTTATATTCAGGATTAAACATAGTACCTTATATATCCTAGGCTGGAACTCTCCATCCTGACCTCCATTTCTATCCAGTTTTTGGGTTAGATATCTCTGGACCCAATCTAGCATCATAAAAAGGAAAGCAAATAAAAGAAGTCTGTTATAGTATGATAATCCATATCTGCTAGGTTGTCTATGTGAAAGAGTATTACATTTTTATTTTTTTTAATTAAAAATAGAGACTAACAGAGGTTACTACTTGAGGAAAAGGGGGTAGCTGAAGTTTGAAAGGTATAATGTGGCAGATAAGTAGGATGAAAAGGAAATCCAGAGATATAAAGTCCAAAATGAAGACTAGGGCTAAGAGAATCATGTTTTATATCAGAGATTCTTGTTAAGATATTGGCTATTCAAGCACGGACACCCTCTGCAACAGCAGCGCCAAATGCCAGGCTCACAGGAGCTTCAAACACCAACCAGTAACAACAAGACCAACTAACTCCAGAGATAAACAGATGACAAAAGGCAAACAGGAACATTACTAACAGAAATCAGGTAATATGGCAGCATCTGAACCCAATTCTCCAACCACAGCAAGACCTGGATACCCCAACACACCAGAAAAACAGGATTTGGATTTAAAACACTGGTCATGATGCTGCTAGAGGAACACAAAAAAAGACATAAACAAATCTCTTAAAGAAATGCAGGGGAACAGGAATAGGTTAGAAGCCCTTATAATGGAAACACAAAAATCACTTAAAGAGTTCCAGGAGAATATGGGTCAACAAACAGAAGGCAATAAAGAAGAAATGAAAAAAATCACTTAAAGAAATGCAGGAAAAATTGAGTCAAAAGGGAGAAGACATGAAAGTGGAAACACAAAAATTTCTTAAAGAATTGCAAGAAAACACACACACACACACACAAAAAAAAAAAAAAAAAACATGAGAAGGAACTGAGCAAAACCATCCAGGATCTAAAAACAGAGGTAGAAACAACTGAGAAATCACAAAGGGAGACAACATTGGAGATAGAAAACCTTGGGAAGAAATCAGTGGTCGTAGATGCAATTATCAACGATAGAATACAAGAGATAGAAGTGAGAATCTCAGATGCCGAAGATACCATAGAAACCATTGAATCCACAGTCAAAGGAAATGCAAAATGCAAAAGGCTTGTAAACCAAAACATCCAAGAAATCCAGGACACAAGGAGAAGACCAAACCTAAGGATTATAGGGATAGATGAGAGTGAAGATCTACAATTTAAAGGATCAGCAAATATCTTTAACAAATTATGGAAGAAAACTTCCCTAACCTAAAGAGAGAGATACCCATGAATATGCAAGCATACAGAACTCCAAACAGACTGGACCAGAAGAGAAATACCTCCCATCACATGATAATCAAAACCCCAAATGTACTAAACAAAAAAAGAATATTAAAGGCAGTAAGGGAAAAAGGCCAAGTAATATATAAAGGAAGACCTATCAGAATCACACCTGACTTCTCACCAGAGACCATGAAAGCTAGAAGATCCTAGGCGGATCTCATGCAGACTCTAAGAGAACACAAATGTCAGCCAAGACTACTATACCCAGCAAAACTCTCAATTAGCATAGATGGAGAAATCAAAATATTGCATGACCAAATTTACACAATATCTTTCAACTAAGCCATCCCAACATGGGATAATAGGAGGAAAATTCCAATACAAGGAGGGAAACTACACCCTGGAAAAAGCAACATAGTAACCTTCTTCCATTAAACTCAAAAGAAGATAACCACTCAAAAACAAAAATCACATCAAAAATGACAGGAAGAAATAATCACTATTCCTTAACAACTCTTAACATCAATGGACTCAATTCCCCAATAAAAAGACATAGACTAACAGAATGGATATGTAAACAGGACCCTAAATTTTGCTGCATACAGGAAACACACCTCAGGGTCAAAGACAAACACTACCTTAGAATAAAAGGCTGGAAGACAATTTTACACGCAAATGGTGTCAGCAAACGAGCTGGAATAGCCATTCTAATATCAGATAAAATTGACTTTTACCCTAAAGTCATCAAAAGAGACACATAAGGTCACTTCTTGCTGGTCAAAGGAAAAATCCACCAAGAAGAACTCACAATTCTAAACATCTATGCTCAAAATGCAAAGGCACCCTCATTCATAAAAGAAACTTTACTAAAGCTCAAAGCACATATTGCACCTAACACAATAATTGTGGGGGACCTCAATACTCCAGTATCCTCAATGGACCGATCAGGAAAACAGAAAAAAAACAGGGAAACAGGGAAACTTATGGAAGATTTGGACCAAGTGGCTTTAACATATATATGTAAATATATACATATATACATATGTATATATACATATATATGTACATATACATATATGTGTGTGTATATACATGTATATATGTATGTGTGTATGTGTATATATATAACATTTCATCCTAAAGCCAAAGACTATACCTTTTTCTCAGCACCTCATGGTACCTTCTCCAAAATCGACCATATAATTGGTCACAAGACAGACCTCAACAAATATAAGAAGATTGAACTAATCCCATGCCTCCTATCAGAACACCATGAAGTAAGAATGGTCTTCAATAGCAACAACAACAACAGAAAGTCTCAAAGAAAGAGAACTTCATACCAAATTCCCTTATGAACATCAATGTAAAAATACTCAATAAAATTCTTGCCAACCAAATCCAAGAACACATCAAAATGATCATTCACCATGATCAAGTTGGCTTCATTACAGGGATGCAGGGATGGTTCAATATATGGAAATCTATCAATGTGACCCACTACATAAACAAACTCAAAGAATAAAACCACATGGTCGTCTCATTGGATGCAGAAAAAGCATTTGACAAAATTCAGCATCCTTTCACGTTAAAAGTCTTGGAAAGAACAGGAATTCAAGGCCCTTACCTAAACATAGCAAAAGCAATCTACAGCAGACTGGTAGCCAACATCAAAGTAAACTGAGAGAAACTTGAAGCAATCCCACTAAAATCAGGGACTAGACAAGGCTGCCCCCTCTCACCATATCTTTTCAATATAGTGCTTGAGGTACTAGCTAAAGTATTAGACAACATAAGGAAGTCAAAGGGATACAAATTGGAAAGGAAGAAGTCAAACTATCAATATTCACTGATGATATGATAGTATAATTAAGTGACCAAAAAAAAAAAAAAAAACTCTACCAGAGAACTCCTACAGCTGATAAACAACGTCAGCAAAGTGGCTGGTTATAAAATCAACTCAAGCAAATCAGTAGCCTTCCTATACTCGAAAGATAAGCAGACTGAGAAAGAAATTAGGGAATGACACCCTTCACAATAGCCACAAACAATATAAAGTATCTTGGTATGACTCTAACCAAACAAGTGAAAGATTTGTATGAGAAGAACTTCAGGTCTCTGAAGAAGGAAATGGAAGAAGACCTCAGAAAATGGAAAAATCTTCCATGCTCATGGATTGGCAGGATTAATATAGTTAAAATGGCAATCTTTCCAAAAGCAAAATACAGATTCAATGCAATCCCCATCAAAATCCCAACTCAGTTCTTCAGAGAGTTAGAAAGAGCAATTCTCAAAATCATCTGGAATAACAAAAAACCAAGGATAGCTTAAACTATTATCAACAGTAAAAGAACTTCTGGGGGAATCAGTATCCTGGACCTCAAGCAATGCTACAGAGTAGTAGTGTTAAAGACAGTATGGTATTGCTACAGTGACAGGGAGGTGGATCAATGGAATAGGATTGAAGCCCCAGAATTGAACCCACATCTATAGCCAACTGATCTTCAACAAAGGAGCTGAATACATCCAGTGGAAAAAAGATAGCCTTTTCAACAAATGGTGCTGGCTCAACTGGAGGTCAACATGCAGAAGAATGAGAATTGATCCACTCTTATCTCCTTGTACTAAGATCAACTCCAAGTGGATCAAGGACCTCCACATTAAACCAGACACACTAAAACTAATAAAAAAGAATCTGTGAAAGACACTTGAGGACATTGGCTCAGAAGGAAAGTTCCTGAACAAAACACCAATAGCGTATGCTCTAAGATCAAGAATAGACAAATGGGACCTCATAAAATTACAAAGTTTCTGTAAGGCAAAAGACACTGTCAAAAGGACAAATTGGCAACCAATACATTGGGAAAAGATATTCACCAACCCTATATCTGACAGAGGGCTAATATCCAATGTATACAAAGAACTCAAGAAGTTAGACCCACAGAAAAACAAATAACCCTATCAAAAACTGGGGTAAAGAGCTAAACAAAGACTTTTCACCTGAAGAAATTCGGATGGCTGAGAAACATCTTAAAAAATGTTCAACATCATTAGTCATTAGAGAAATGCAAATCAAAAGAACCCTGAGATTTCACCTCACACCAGTAAGAATGACTAAGATTAAAAACTCAGGAAACAGCAGGTGTTGGCGAGTATGTGAAGAAAGGGGAACACTCCTCCACTGCTGGTGGGATTGCAAGCTGCCACAACCACTCTGGAAATCAGTCTGGTGGTTCCTCAGAAAACTGGACATGATACTTTGGGAGGACCCTGCCATACCACTCCTGGGAATATACCCAGAAGACTCCCCAGCATGTAATAAAGACACATGCACCACAATGTTCATAGCAGCCTTATTTATAATAGCCAGAAGCTGGAAAGAACCCAGATGTCCCTCAACAATGGAATGGGTACAAAAAATGTGGTATATGTACACAATGGAGTACTATTCATCCATTAGAAACAACGAATTCATGAAATTCTTAGAGAAATGGATGGAGCTGGAGAACATCATCCTAAGTGAGGTAACCCAGTCTCAAAAGAACCCATGATATGCACTCACTGATAAGTGAATATTAGTCTAAAATCTTGGAACACCAAAGACACAATCCACATACAAAATGATGTCCGATAAGAAGGAAGGAGTGGACCCTGGTTCTGGAAAGGCTCAATGCATTAGTGTAGGGGAATACCAGAACAGGGAAGTGGGAAGGGGTGGATGGGGGAACACAGGGAGGGAAAAGGGCATGTGGGACCTTTGGGGGGTGGTAACCAGGAAAAGGGAAATGAAATGTAAATATAGAATATATCCAATAAAAAAGGGAAAAATACATCAGCTATTCTTTCACACACACACACAAATGTAATGCTACAGTATAATAGATATCATAGATATCATAGTAAATTACTCAAGTGATGATTTTACTTTTTATATACCCACAGAATACCATTTAGCAACGTTCAAATACACACACACACACACACACACACACACACACACATTAAAATAAGATTGATGATGTCATAGGGCTAACAAGAATGTGGGAGTACTGGAAGCCTCAAACACTAATAATCAAAATGTAAAATGTTATATCCATTTAATAAAACAATTGAACAGCTGTGATATATTAATACTGCCTACCCCTTGTTCCATGCAATCTGCATTCTGGTATTTAGAAAACCTCAAAGAGAACACATTCATACATAGTGTGAGAAACATTCAAGCCCATGGATATATTTGTTTTCTTGTGGATGTGATGTATTTTTCATGAACATATATACATATATATATATATATAGATATATATATATACAGTTATAGTTATAGTTAGTTAGTTTGTTTCAAAATTGGTGAAAAATACACACACTAAAATGTCATTTGTCAAAGCCTGGAATATACTCAGGATGAATTCTTTTATAATAGTCTCAATTTCAATTGAAAAGTAGTTTCGCAAAAACATATTTCCAAGTCATATGCTTTCTATGTAGTTATGTCTAGTCAAGTTTATGCAACTAAGTAAAGATTAAATTAAAATTTACTTGGCTGTCAGTGACGGAATCAAAGTATAACCCAATAACTTTATTCAAAATGTATTGTCATTGCTTTAGTTGGAAAACAATGCATTTGCTAGGAATTGACTTTGGGGAGTCTCAAAAGGAGACTTGGGGAGAGCCCAGTGATAGAGGATCAAGGCTCATGGTATGACCAAATGTGTAAAATGAAAAATCCACTGATTCCAAATTCTCAGTGAAAGACAAATTGGTATTTACTTTGTTGATCAAACATTAAATAAGATGCTTTAGATATTCATACATGTGTTACTGAGTCAAATATTCCTGTCTATCTTTTGTGACATATCCATCACTTCTTGTTTAGCTACATGTGTGGTTTCTTTGGAACTGACCCAGCTCTCTGGCATCAAGCATGATTGTGTAGTCTAAGTGTGACAGCATAATCATTTTATTTGCTTTGTCCAGGATCTCTGGCTCAAAAGGTGAATTAGGACCGACTGTTAGAATTTGACAGAAAGAAGATGATTTACCCTCCCCACCTGGTGTGGATTAATAAGAAAATGATTCCAAAGTACCGCTCAACAGACAACTTGGGTGTTGAAGGCAGCCTGTGTCTGATGGAGGTACAAAACATATTAAACTGCAAGAAAAATATTCTCAAGACAGAAAGTTTCTGAGGATATATGAGTCACTTAAATTTAGCTATGCCTAAAGTCAAGCCAATTTGATCAGAGATTCTGATATCAATGTGCCTTGCTTAATACAAGTACTTATAGTATTTCTAAATGTACTAATTTTTAAGTATTACTTTTATTTTTTAAGTTTCCTAGTCTAATTCTGAGAATTATATTTATTAAACATTCTACTAATCTAGCATCCACTTGAGTTTCAAGCAAAGACCAAATACTAATTTAAAACATAATTATCAGTTAAGCCCATTTTATTATGACCCACTTTCCTCAGAAATTTTGTGCTCATGGTGAGGTCACAGACTTCAGAGTTGAAGAGCACTAGCTTTGAAAAGGCTATTATACCACAATCAGATGAGGAGTAATGAGAATCCTCTTGGGCCAAACATTGGACATGATTTCAGCTGCTGCCATACTAATTTCTACTGCCTTGAAATGAATCTATTACTTACTTAATATTTTAACAATTATCTTCTCTGTAAATCAACATAGAGGAATTTTTGTTGCTTGACAATGTTAATATTTAGGACAATATCCTTGGGTAGGCTTTTTTTCCTTCAACCATTCCTTACTTCCAAATATGGGCATTTACCTACTGGATTTCTTTCTTAGATTAACTTGGGCTACAGTGCCATTGTACATCCTTATATTTTTTTCTAATGTGTGTGTATTATCGCCCTAAACACAGATCTCAAATAAAATCTGAATTATTTTCCTATTAGTGTCATTTTTCTGATGGATGATACTCCCCTAGTCTACCTTCAGCACAGAGTGCTTTAGGCAGTAGTTTATAAAGAGTGTATTGCCATAGTAAATGTGCTTTTTTGCATTGGTTTTAGTAACCATAATTGTGTGACTCATAGATTTTTTTTTGTATTTTAATCTGCATTTGGAAAAGGTTAGAAATATTTTTATAGTTTTTCTTTTTTTATTTTTTTATTGGATATATTCTATATTTACATTTCATTTCCCTTTTCCTGGTTCCCTGCCCACAAACGTCCCACATGCCCTTTTCCCTTCCCCTGTTCCCCCATCCACCCCTTCCCACTTCCCTGTTCTGTTATTCCCCTACACTGATGCTTTGAGCCTTTCCAGTACCAGGATCTACTCCTTCCTTCATGTCAGACATCATTTGGTATATGGATTGTGTCTTTGGTGTCCCAAGATTCTAGGCTAATATCCACTTATCAGTGACTGCATACCATGGGTATTATTTTGAGATTGGGTTACCTCACTTAGTATGATGTTTTCCATCTCCATCCATTTCTCTAAGAATTTCATGAATTCATTGTTTCTAATGGCTGAATAGTATGCCATTGTGTATATATACCACATCTTTTGTATCCATTCTTCCATTGAGGGACATCTGGGTTCGTTCCAGCTTCTGGCTATTATAAATAAGGCTGCTGTGAACATAGTGGAGCATGTATCCTAATTGCGAGCTAGAGAATCTTTCGGGTATACACCCAGGAGTGGTATGGCTGGGTCCTCCGGAAGTATCATGTCCAGTTTTCTGAGGAACCGCCAGACTGATTTCCAGAGTGGTTGTGCCAGCTTCCAATCCCACCAGCAGTAGAGGAGTGTTCCTCTTTCTCCACATCCTCGCCAACATCTGCTGTTTCCTGAGTTTTTAATCCGAGCCATCCTTACTGGTATGAGGTGTAATCTCTGGGTTGCTTTGATTTGCATTTCTCTAATGACTAATGATGTTGAACATTTTTTAAGTTGTTTCTCAGTCATCCGAATTTCTTCAGGTGAAATGTCTTTGTTTACCTCTGTACCCCATTTTCAATAGGGTTACTTAGTTTTCTAGGGTCTAACTTCTTGAGTTCTTTGTATACATTGGATATTAGCCCTCTGTCAGATGTAGGGTTGGTGAAGATCTTTGCCCAATTTGTTGGTTGTTGATTTGTCCTTTTGACAGTGTCTTTTGCCTTACAGAATCTTTGTAATTTTATGAGGTCCCATTTGTCTATTCTTGATCTTAGAGCATAAGCAATTGGTGTTCTGGTCATGAACTTTCCTTCTGAGCCAATGTCCTCAAGGGTCTTCCCCAGTTTCTTTTCTTTTAATTTTAGTGTGTCTGGTTTTATGTGGAGGTCCTTGATCCACTTGGAGTTGATCTTAGTACAAGGAGATAAGAGTGGATCAATTCTCATTCTTCTGCATGTTGACCTCCAGTTGAGCCAGCACCATTTGTTGAAAAGGCTATCTGTTTTCCACTGGATATTTTCAGCTCCTTTGTCGAAGATCAATTGGCCATAGATGTGTGGGTTCAATTCTGGGTCTTCAATCCTATTCCATTGATCCATCTCCCTGTCACTGTACCAATACCATGCAGTTTTTAAGGTACTCAAGGCCCATACCTAAACATAGTAAAAGCAATTTACAGCAGATCGGTAGCCAACATCAAAGTAAACAGAGAGAAACTTGAAGCAATCCCACTAAAATTAGGGACTAGACAAGGCTGACCCCTCTCACCATATCTTTTCAATATAGTACTTGAGGTACTAGCTAGAGCAATTAGACAATATAAGAAAGTCAAAGGGATAAAAATTGGAAAGGAAGAAATCAAACTATCACTATTCACTGAGGCTATGATAGTATACCTAAGTGACCCAAAAAACTCCACCAGAGAACTCCTACAGCTGATAAACAACGTCAGCAAAGTGGCTGGTTATAAAATCAACTCAAGCAAATCAGTAGCCTTCCTATACTCAAAGGATAAGCAGGCTGAGAAAGAAATTAGGGAAATGACACCCTTCACAATAGCCACAAACAATATAAAGTATCTTGGTATGACTCTAACCAAACAAGTGAAAGATTTGTATGAGAAGAACTTCAGGTCTCTGAAGAAGGAAATGGAAGAAGACCTCAGAAAATGGAAAAACCTTCCATGCTCGTGGTTTGGCAGGATTAATATAGTTAAAATGGCAATCTTGCCAAAAGCAATATACAGATTCAATGCAATCCCTATCAAAATCCCAGTTCTTCATAGAGTTAGAAAGAGCAATTCTCAAATTCATCTGGAATAACAAAAAACCCAGGATAGCTAGAACTATCATCAACAGTAAAAGAACTTCCGGGGGAATCAGTATCCTGAACCTCAAGCAATACTAAGGTTAGAAATTGTTTCTTACTATAGGAAGAAAACTCATTCTTTTCCAAGATTTTAATTTTTCCTTTTATTTTATGTGTGTGTATGTATGTGCTTGTCTATATAAGTGTTATGTTATGTTATATTATGTTATGTTATGTGTGCAGGTACTTACAGAGCCCCAAAAATAACATTAGAATCTCTGAAGTTGGAGATTGAGGTATTTGTGAGCTCCATAATATGAGGAACTTGGAACTTGACTGAGGTCTTCTACAAGAGCAATACATGCTGTTAGCTGTTAAGCCACCACTTTGTCCTGAGAAAACTCCTTACTTATCCACTATTTCACATAGATCTGAAATTTTTTCATTCTTCGTTATCATACAACATTTGCTCATCCAGTTGGACAAAATTATCTCAAACTCTCTATATCTTTGACACTTGATTGATATTTTTCTGCATTGAGTATATATGGCATAACTGAATATTTATGTTAAAATATCAATGCTAATCTTACAGATAATTTATATATTACTATAGAGAGTCTTATTGAGGTATCTCGCCACCTGGCAGGAACTTGACATTGACCAACATGAAGTTCCTCTTCCAGCCATTGAGTGGGAACTTCTGTGTTAGCCATAATCCTTTCCACTTAGGGTGGAGTTCTTGGACCAAGGTGAAGCCCATTATTCTTCAAGGACCTGCAGTTTCCTGAGAAACACTAGCCACTTGCAGAGCAACTGAACCGGTTCTGCAGAGAAGCTTCCAGCCTTTGGGGGAAGGGTTTTCCCCTGCCTATATATTTGGAGTTCTCCTTTAAACTTTGAGACCTTGAATAGCAGGTGTTATCTTGGTCTCCATCTCTTTTTACTGCCTTCCATACATCCCCAGATTCTCTTCCAGGTAACCCATTTGATGTAACTGCGGGCAGTTACATATTACACTGTAAGAAATAAAGCTTTGTTTACCTTTTTTTATATATTCTTTCATAGTTACTCTTAATTATCTTGAACTCTTAAGTCTTGTTTAACATGAATATTATTTATGACATGTGACAATATTACTTAATAAAAGTTACAATGAATAATATAAAAAACAGATTGTTGTTATAGGAATTTTGAAAGTATAAAGACATTTATATTAGTTTATCCAATAAGTTGACTAAAAGTAAGCTTGTTTTATCAATTAGAGAAAAGTAAAGTACAACATGATATCTGGATATATTTAGTTCTCTTTCCAATTGACAAGGAAAAGTCCTAATTAGTTGGTAATTAACTAAGCAGCCCTTTTCTGTTGATGCTGAAATTGTTTTTCCCAGAAAGTGTTATGACCATTCTGAAATATATTCATCACAATTTAAGCATGATATGGACAAACTCACTTTAATGAGGATTAATAATCTGTTCTCACTGTACTACTGTGCTATGAACAACAATATGAAACCTTTGAGTAGCTAGTGTGAGATGTTCCAAACAGAATTTCTAGATAAGGAAAATAATGAGATCCATCCGTGTGCTTATTCCTTCAATAAGAATAATATAGATAACACCTTCATCTTGCCAAAGCAACTATAGTACAGGCATGATGTTAATTGTCTGTATGGAAAAAAAAATAACTGAAGTTGGTGGCAGCTTAGATAAGAACAGGATTGGCAAGCTCAAAAGGCTATAGCCTGAACAGTGTGAGACTTGGTCAAAAGATCCAATGAAAACTTTGAAAGACAGGCGAGCATGTGTTAAGGAAATAATATGAGCAAGCAAAGTATCTCTGTATAAAGGCAGCTGTCTTAGGGTTTCTATTACTGTGCTAAAACAACATGACCAAAGCAATTTATGGAGGGAAATGTTAATTTCACCTACCTCCCCTCCACAAGGTGGTTCCCACAAGTGCTGCTGTTTAAGGCGGTCATTTCATGGTAATGGTATCTCCAAAATGCCCAAGTCTCCACGGCACCAGTCTGTCCTGACATCAATAGTCCTTCCTGGGTTCCTTTCAGGAACTCTGACTTTGTCATATGGTGCCAAAATTCAGCTTTTCTTCACGACTTCTTCCATCCTCGGCCTTCTACTGTAGCTGAGTTGCACCTCTCCTGGTGGCTTTTCATGTCCCCTCTTAAGGAACTCAAAGTGTGGCACATGGTGACTAGCTGATGTCTGTTACCCATCACATCTTCAAATCTAGTAACAGTTGGGTGACTCTTTTACATTACTAAGTTCGGCTATCAGTAGGAGATACAGGCATATCCCCGCTGTCCTAACCAGAGTTTCTGTGTATTAATCCTGAGAAAA
Source organism: Apodemus agrarius (assembly GCA_964023405.1). Taxonomy (NCBI): domain Eukaryota; kingdom Metazoa; phylum Chordata; class Mammalia; order Rodentia; family Muridae; genus Apodemus; species Apodemus agrarius. Next base: position 45,890,342 of record OZ030023.1, read on the forward strand.
TACTTCCAGATGAATTCTACTCAATGATGTTTTCCATTTTTAATCACAAATGACTGATCTCTCTCAGCTGCCCAGCACCCACTGACCCAGGAAAGCAAAAGATTTACTATAGTAAATCTCAATTGAAATAATCACATAAATGTTTCTGATAGAGTCTTTAAGGTTCTCGTAAACTATCCTCAGAAACTTCCTAGGCCATACTGCTATCAACATGATCTTTAAAGTTCTCACAACAGCTCACTAAGCTCTGATTATTCAAGAATATAACTTTATGTTTTAACTTAAAAAAATACCCATTCTACATGTAGATCTTCATTAAGATCAAACACTTGATCTTAATTGTTCAGCTGGAATTTCATAATGAAATCTGAAAACTAAAACCTGGTTTGTATTTATCTAATTTAATTAGAAATATCCTTTTATTTTCTATAATATTTGTCTCAGCAAGACTCCACCATTAGTTGAATTCATCTACTAGTTACATGCAAATCCAGTACTAAAATTAACAGTTGAGATAAGTAAATTCTACAGAGTACTCGAATTTCATTGAGGAATATCTATATATCTTTATCATTCGCTGCCAAATCTGAAGGCTAAGGACCCTCTCTCCTTAGCAACCATTATTACTTACCTACTATCGGGGAGGAGCCTGCTGCGAGGCAAACTTTCATGCAGAGTTACAACACACTTACACATGTTTTATCACCCAAAAAGGAAGCACTTGACCTACCAAAGTACTTAGAGCACCAAAGTCCAATTTGGTGAACCATCAAATTTTATTGGAGTTGCTTACAAGAATATGGGTATCTTAGTTTCTTTTTTATTGATGTGGTAAAAGATCATGACCAAGGCAACTTGAAAATAAAGAGTTTAATTGGTGTTTGGTCCCCAGAGTCTTAAGAGTCTATGACGGGAGTGAGAAGGCTTGATGACAAGCATCTGGCGCAACAGCTGAGAGTTCACATCTTGACCCTGAGACAATAGAAGGAGCTAACTGAGAATGGCATGGGCTTTAGAAACCCCAAAGGCCCCTCTAGTAACACAAGTCCTCCCACAACACTATCCCTCCTAATCCTAACCAAGCTGTGCCACCAGTTAGAACTAAGTTTTCAAGCATATGAGTTTATGGACGCTATTATCACTCAAACCACAATATTAGACCTCCTGACTCCCATAAGCTTGTAGCCATATCATAGTGCATAAGACATTTAGACTAACTTCAACCATTCCACCCCAGTCTTTAGAGTATATACATATAGAGTCTAGGCAAGGCCTGATTTACATTGGGATATTGGGAAATGAGTTCTAGGAAGTTATATGAAGACATATATAGTCTTCACAATCTCAGTACCATTTTACACTCCCATATATATATCATCTCTGTGTGTCAAGGCAATCTCTTAGCTGTAATCTCCAGTTTAAAAAATATTCAAATACAAACTATAGTTCCAATATACAGTGGCACAAAATATACAGTACCTTTTCACAGAGGAAGAAATGATATATTGACAAAATACTGGAAGAAAGCAAAATGGAAACCATCAGGACAAACTCAGAATGCTTTAGCTCTGTCTCTAATTTCAACAGGCTTAGATATATCTGCCCTTCCAGTTTTGCTACTTGCAACACATTTCTCTCTCTTGGGTGTGTTACATTCCCTATGTCTCACTGTTGGCTAATCTATGGCTTTGGTACTCTAACAACTTAGGGTTTCCAAACCAATTCTAGCTTCCCATACACTGGGTTTATGCCATAGCCTGACAGAGCCTTCATGCAATCACTGTCATATTATACATTGACTGGCCTTCATACCTCTCCTTCACCACAGATAATATTCTACAACTTCTTTACTCATTCATCTTTCATGTCTGAAAAATTAGAACCATGTGGACAACACATGCTTCAGATGCCCTCTTGAAATCAAGTCTGGTCCCTTGAGTTACATCTGTAAAAGCCACCGTTGTTCTTACATTTTAGGAGGAGAAAATCCCTTAGACCTTTTTCTTTCAAAATTTGGAAATTTAGCTGGGTGGGGTTTTATCCTAGGACTCACTTCCCATTATCCTGATTTAAAACAGGCCGTGCCTAGATCTCCTTATCTCTTTATCTGTTTCAGCACAAGCATTGGCTATAGTGTTCTTTATCTCTTTAAATTGTGTATTATGTGTGGGGTGAGGTTGTTAGTTATATTTGTTCATTTTTATTGTAGGCCATTATAACAATGGTTGCTTTTATCCTGCCCCTTTCTCTCCTAGGCTGTTGGACTTCAGACAGAGAGGACAAAGTGAGGACATGAGAAGAGCAGGGATAAGATAGCCACAAACAACATAAAGTACCTTGGCGTAACTCTAACCAAACAAGCTAAAGATCTGTATGACAGGAACTTCAAGTCCTTGAAGAAAGAAATCGAAGAAGACCTCAGAAGATGGAAAAATATTTCTTGCTCCTGGATTGGCAGGATCAATATAGTAAAAATGGCCATCTTGCCAAAAGCAATCTTCAGATTCAATGCGATCCCCATCAAAATCCCAACTCAATTCTTCATAGATCTAGAAAGAGCAATTCTCAAATTCATCTGGAGCAACAAAAAACCCAGGATAGCTAAAACTATTCTCAACAATAAAAGGACTTCTGGGGGAATCAATATCCCTGACCTCAAGAAGTACTACAGAGCAATTGTGTTAAAAACTGCATGGTATTGGTACAGCAACAGGCAAGTGGATCAATGGAATAGGATTGAAGACCCAGAAATTAACCCACAGACTTATGGTCACTTGATCTTTGATAAAGGAGCCACAACCATCCAGTGGAATAAAGACAGCCTTTTCAACAAATGGTGCTGGTTCAACTGGAGGTCAACATGCAGAAGAATGCGAATTGACCCACTCTTATCTCTTTGCACTAAGATCAACTCCAAGTGGATCAAGGACCTCCACATAAAACCAGACACACTGAAACTATTAGAAAAGAAACTTGGAAAGACCCTGGAGAACATAGGCACAGGAGGAAAGTTCCTGAACAGAACACCAATAGCTTACGCACTAAGATCAAGAATTGACAAATGGGACCTCATAAAATTACAAAGTTTCTGTAAGGCAAAAGACACTGTCAGAAAGACAAAATGGCAACCAACAAAGTGGGAAAAGATCTTCACCAACCCCACATCCGACAGAGGGCTAATATCCAATATATACAAAGAACTCAAGAAGTTAGACCCCAAAGAACCAAATAACCCTATCAAAAAATGGGGTACAGAGCTAAACAAAGAATTTTCACCAGAAGAAATTCGGATGGCTGAGAAACACCTTAAGAGATGTTCAACATCATTAATCATTAGGGAAATGCAAATCAAAACAACCCTGATATTCCACCTCACACCAGTCAGAATGGCTAAGATTAAAAACTCAAGAGACAACAAGTGCTGGCGAGGATGTGGAGAAAGAGGAACACTCCTCCACTGTTGGTGGGATTGCAAAATGGTAAAACCACTCTGGAAATCAGTTTGGCGTTTCCTCAGAAATTTGGGCATGTCACTTCCAGAGGACCCTGGCATACCACTCCTGGGCATATACCCAGAGGATTCCCCTGCATACAATAAAGACACATGCTCAATTTGTCAATTCTTGATAGCAGCCTTGTTTATAATAGCCAGAAATTGGAAGGAGCCCAAATATCCCTCAAAGGAGGAATGGATACAGAAAATGTGGTATATTTATACAATGGAATACTACTCAGCAATTAAAAATAATGAATTCATGCAATTTGTAGGTAAATGGTTAGACCTGGAAAATATCATCCTGAGTGAGTTAACCCAATCACAAAAGAATACACATGAAATGCAATCACTGATAAGTGGATATTAATGAGCCCAGAAGCCCTAAATACTCAAGGCACAATTAGCAAGGCAAATAATTCCCAAGAAGAAGAAAGGAGAGGACCCTGGGCCTGTAAAGATTGGATCCAGTTTTGTAGAGAAACCGTGGGGGGAGGGGAATGATTGGGGAATAGTTGGGGGGAGAGGAATTATGGGACGTAGGGAGGTGGGGAACTGGGAAAGGGGAAAGCCTTTGGAATGTAAACATAGAATATAGAAAATAAAAATTAAAAAAAAGAAGGCTATTAGTACCACAGAGTGACCTCCAGAGACAGTTGCAGGTAATGTGCCCACTGTAGAATGTTTATCAGTAGTGAAGGAGTGATCATAAGGCCAGTCAATGTATAGTATGACAGCATAATCATGTGACAGAATCAAGATTTGGCTGTCCTGAAATCTCCAAAAAATTACTTAAAAATTTAGCCTTAGGCAAACTCTTAACAAGGGCAGAAGGCAGTCACAACTTTGTCAAAATATCACAATTATCTCTAACTGAGTTGCTGATACTGTTCCCTGCTGAGAGTTTTAAGTCTGATCCTCCATATTCCACAATGCTCCTAGCACTATTGTCTTCCAAGCTCCTATCAGAATGACCTGTTAAGCCCCACTTATAGTGTTCAATCACTTTGCTAGTCCACAGTCTCCGAGTCCTCCAAATTTGTCAAAATAATAGCACGGTCAGACCTGCCATATCTATAACTTATTTCTAGGATCAGTTTCTGTCTTACTTTCTTTTCTATTGCTTTGAGAAGATACCATGACAAAGGCAACTTAGAAAAGGTTTAACTGGGCTTGTGGCTCCAGAGTGTGAGAGTCCATGACGGTGGGTTGAAGGCATGGTGACAGGTGTTTGGAACGGCAGCTGTGAGTTCACAAGCTGGATCTACAAGCAGGAGGTGGAAAGCACACTGGGGATAGCATCATTCTTGAGAAACCAAAGTACCTCCAATGATAAACCTCTTCCAACAAGGCCTCACCTCCTAAACAGTTCCACTAACCAGAAACCAAGTATTCAAACTTAGCTCATAATGGGAGCCATTCTCTAGCATCCCACAAGGACTGAGAGGTTACTCACTGGAGCAGGAACAGCTGTATTGCCAAAGCCCACCACAGTATGGCAAGCAGCTCACAAATGCTAGAACCCTGGAGAACTCTGCATGCAGTATACAGTGTCATCAGACTGGCAACTGTACTTTCTCAGTGACTGGAAAGGCCTGGGCTTCTTCCAGGAAGCTCAGCTGATCTTTGTTTCTTCTAGGCAGTTCAGCTAGGCGCTACTTTTTACAGGCTCCTGAACTAATCTGAGTCTTCTGCTAGCACCCTTTATCATTTATATACTTTGGGGGAAGAAAGAGTCTAATGACTCAGGTCAGTTTCAGGACTTCCTGAAGCTTTTGTGAGTTGTTTGTTTCCTTGCTTAATGAGCTTCCCTATAAAATAGATTGTTTCACCTTTCTGAAAGCATGCTGTCTGAAATTAGCCTGTTATTTCATCTCACATTGTATATCCTATGTATTATGTCAAGTTTCCCTTACAATGTGAAAGGATTTAACCTTGGAGGTAATTGGTATACAAATAGTACCCTGTAAGAAGGTCTCAATCTTCTAAGCTTCCAGAGTCTAGTGTATTACACTAGTCTGTCTCATCGCTCCAGAAGAATGCATTTCAATTTGAAAGAAACAGCTGCACATCAGCAGGCATCATTCTAAAAGCAAAATAGAAGATATAATACCGAGAAGTCTTTAAAAAAAATGATTGGTCGATTTTCGACTAATTCTCTCTGGATTAATCAGTGCAAAGATATGCTTACATTCTATTCATAAAAACTTGAGGGTGCTTATTGTGAGCTGCATAGGGTTTTTTTTTTCCTTCCCAGTTTATAAGGGGAAATGATACTGTTACAAAATGAGAGTTTGGGAGGCCATTTTTAAAACACAGTTGTCATATCTAGGATGAGAAATTACAGCCCCCTAAGTAACAGGAGTTATGATGAAAATAGCTTCATCCATGACTGTGGTTTAGAGAGCAAAGTTTCTTATGGACTTATATTCAGCATCATCATTCATGGATGGCATCTAAATAAATGTAGAGGAGACATATGCCTACCGTGAGCATCTATCTCCCTTCACTTGAACTCAAAATGTCAAATAAATACTTTTCATGGTTATCAAATGAGAAAAAGTAGTGAGTGCCTTTGAGTGATTCAAAATTTGAGCATACAAAAGGAGACAGACAGAAAAAGATTAGTTAAACAACAGAATATGGCATCTTGGAACACAATAAGTGGAAGAATTTTAGGAGGGAAGGCCTGAGTACAGGTCAGCCCTACTCAGTGAAACTGAAAAGTCAAGCTATAGTTGATGAAAGTCAAGTTCAAGGACTGAAGTAGTGTATCTAAAAATGTAAATAGTAGATAATGATGATGTCATGGTATAGTGACATGGTCTACTTAGGGTGAGTCTCATGAATGATTTCAGAGAGTAAACTAGAAGAAGCAAGCTACCCTTCAACCAGTGTTTATGAAGAAAGAGTTTAACACTACTTAAAAAAATATTGGCAACTAGCATGTTTATTGATCAATTTATTCATGTTTGGATATACTAAGGCTGAAGTATTTAATTTTTATTTTCTTTTTCATTCGGTACATTTGGCTTTGCTATACTCACACTATGTGGCAAAAATATTTCTTCTTTGAACTGACAGATGCTAATCTGTGTGTGCATATTTATTGTGTACAAGTTTTCACTTAAATTTCATTATTTGTTATAAATGTTGATAGAATGAACATTTGTCTTATTTTTAGTCACTTTTAAAGATTTGGTATGTTTAATTAAACTGAGCAAAACATAGGTTGTATTTTTTTTTGGAGTAGAAATCATTAACTTTATTGTTTCATTGAAATTAATAATTCAGGAAGTTGATGAAGTTTTAGCCAAGCTTGTGATGGAAACATGACATGATGTTAGTTATTTTTTTATTTAATTTATAGTAGGTATTGCCAGTAGTTTTCATTGTCTACAATTCTCATCCGTTAGTAACCTCTTCTATTACTTCTCCCCTACCTTGCAATATTACTATAATTTGACTTTTTGAGGTTTTTGCCAATTAATTACATGAACGTCTATCTTACTTTACCTGAATTGAAAACAAATATGAATTTTACTTTCTAAATGTTTCATTAATCTGAAGATCATTCCACATAAATAGGACATTATTACTTTCCTCTGTCAATTCCAGGTTTAGATATCTGGCTCATCACTTTGGAAAAGCTATCTCTTGATTAAACATAATTTGTTTCAGAAATTCGGTTTTAATATTTGTTCCTAAAATTTTTAGTACTGAGATGTTTAGTAAGACTTAGCCATCTTTCCTTTTACAATCTACCTAAAAGGAGACAAACATTCTTGATCTCTTTGTCAGGCTATAATAGAACGTACCATCATAGAAATCTCCTCTCAAGGCAACTAGGGTTTGTCAAGCTTGTCAAAACTATACAGCAATACTATGTTTCATCTCTTTTGAGTTTGGGGGGCTGTTTTGTTTGTATTTGTTTCCACAATAATAGTCAAGGCCCACAGGAAAGAATCTGTACAAAGTTTACAAAGCCTAACTGTAAAGTATACATTAATGTCACTCATATGTGCCCTTTAGCTTCTACCGGTGGCTCCTATACCTTGAGAATTAAATGTTCTTTTGCATCCTCATCACTATGATTTAGTGGTTTCCACAAAACCACATGCATACCTTCAATATTCTTAGTGTACTTCCCTTGACTCTTGAATTATCTCTATTGCTTCCTCACAGATTCTTCTCTTTAACTGTGAGTATATTTGTGTAGTTACTGACTACGATATTATGTACATTTACTTACTGTCTTAGCTACATTTTTATTGCTGTGATTATAGGCAAAGGCCAGGGAAGCTTATAAAACAAAGTATTTAATCTGTGGCTTATGATTTTGGAAATTAAAGTCCATGACCATCGAAATCACGGCAGTAAGCATAGCACCTTGCAGGCAGATATGATGCTGCAGACATAGCTAAGAGAGCACATCTTGGTCCAAAAACAGAGGTAGAAGGAGTTAATAGGGAAACGTGGACTTTTGAAACTGCAAATCACTTACCAGTGCTACATACCCTTTAGCCATGGCACACCTCCTAATTCTTCCCAAACACTTCTATGAACTGGTAACAAAATATTAAGCCATATGAGGTCATGGGGATGCATTTTTATTGAAATCACATCTACCAAGTTTACAAAGGAAAAAAAGAGACCATAAAACCTCTAATCTCTCTGCCATTGTTCACATGACCATTCCAACAACCCTGGCATGTGTAAAAAGAACTAACTAGCTTTATCACAACAGGTCTTTCATGTTTCAAACTCTATAATGCATTCCAGATGACCTTTATTTGTCCTCTGAAAATTGAGCCTTTCCCACAGTATAATCACATAAAATCCTACAATTCTATATCACACTCCACTTTCAGATTAGTGAAGAACAAACCCAGCTAGGGAACAGATGAAAGTTGGTATCAATAATGCCTTACATTTAAAAAAAAAAAAAGATACTTATGTTAAATTACTGAATTAGTATTACAATAAACAAGGCTATAAAATCTAAGGCAAAACACACTTTCAATTAAAGCCCTGTAACTTTTAATGTCCACACATCTGCATAATGTATTCCTCTGCTTCCCAGCTAATTGGGTTAGGATACTTGTTAACAGCAGGCCCCTTGACTTAGGTGCAACTTAAAGACCAGATAGAAAGAGACTTGTAAGGGACAACTAAAAAGAGAAGATTTCTGGGGATAAATGGTTGAGTTTGTAACACCAAGATGCTTCCCCCAGGTAAGTGCTGCCACCTATCTGTCTAATATGTGGAAAGTTAATATGGCATTTGTGATAAGAAAATAAAATTGGTAGAACAGGTCTTGAGTTTGATGTTTCATGCATAAAGTTATAAAATTACTGCATCACTGAACTCTATTCTCAATTCTGAATTTATAAAGTCTTTGTTAGACAGGGAGAGACATCTTCAAAAAGACAAATTACAAAACCTGTGCCCTTAATCTAGCATCCATTAAAATCTTGATATGGCAAGTCAGAGGCAGGAGTTTTCCCAGATGTTAAGATTTGAAAACAGGAAGACCAGAAGCTTGCAATTCCTGGGAGACTATTTTAACAACAAAAGACAAACAATATAAAATACAACTATAATAAAAGGACCCCAAGGTAAGTTCTATTTTCACTATTGTCCTTAACCAGCAACTTAGCATTCGTTTTTTGCCTGGTGTCAATTAACCCATAAAGTTGGATGTCGACAGACTAAAACCTTGCATGGTCAAATCAAGCTAAAACTAGAGGGACTTCTCTTTCTCCACATCCTTGCTAGCACTTGTTGTCTTTTGAGTTTTTAATCTTATCCATTCTGACTGGTGTGAGGTGGAATCTAAGGTTTGTTTTGATTTGCATTTCCCTGATGACTAATAATGTTGAACATCTCTTAAGGTGTTTCTCGGCCATCCGAATTTCTTCTGGTGAAAATTCTTTGTTTAGCTCTGTACCCCATTTTTGATAGGGTTATTTGGTTCTCTGCAGTCTAACTTCTTGAGTTCTTTGTATATATTGGACATTAGCCCTCTCTCGGATGTGGGGTTGGTGAAGATCTTTTCCCACTTTGTTGGTTGCTGTTTTGTCCTTCTGACAGTGTCCTCTGCCTTACAGAAACATTGTAATTTTATGAGGTCCCATTTGTCAATTCTTGATCTTAGTGCATAAGCTATTGGTGTTCTGTTCAGGAACTTTCCCCCTGTGCCCATGTCTTCCAGGGTCTTTCCAAGTTTCTTTTCTAATAGTTTCAATGTGTCTGGTTTTATGTGGAGGTCCTTGATCCACTTGGAGTTGATCTTAGTGCAAGGAGATAAGAGTGGGTCAATTCGCATTCTTCTGCATGTTGACCCATTTGTTGAAAAGGCTATCTTTATTCCACTGGATGGTTGTGGCTCCTTTATCAAAGATCAAGTGACCATAAATCTGTGGATTAATTTCTGGGTCTTCAATCCTATTCCATTGATCTACTTGCCTGTTGCTGTACCATACCATGCAGTTTTTAACACAATTGCTCTGTAGTACTGCTTGAGGTCAGGAATATTGGTTGCCCCAGAAGTCCTTTTATTATTGAGAATAGTTTTAGCTATCCTGGGTTTTTTGTTGCTCCAGATGAATTTGAGAATTGCTCTTTCTAGATCTATGAAGAATTGAGTTGGGATTTTGATGGGGATCACATTGAATCTGAAGATTGCTTTTGGCAAGATAGCCATTTTTACTATATTGATCCTGCCAATCCAGGAGCAAAAAATATTTTTCCATCTTCTGAGGTCTTCTTCGATTTCTTTCTTCAAGGACTTGAAGTTCCTGTCATACAGATCTTTTGCTTGTTTGGTTAGAGTTACGCCAAGGTACTTTGTGTTATTTGTAGCTATTGTGAAGGGTGTTATTTCCCCTTTTTCTCAGCCTGCTTGTCCTTTGAGTACAAGAAGGCTACTGATTTGCTTGAGTTAATTTTATAACCAGCCACTTTGGAAATCAGTTTGGCAGTTCCTCAGAAAATTGAGCATGCCACTTCCAGAGGAGCCTGGCATAACACTCCTTGGCATATACCCAGAGGATTCCCCTGCATACAATAAAGACACATGCTCCACTATGTTTATAGCAGCCTTATTTATAATAGCCAGAAATTGGAAGGAGCCCAAATATCCCTCAAAGGAGGAATGGATACAGAAAATGTGGTATATTTATACAGTGGAATACTACTCAGCAATTAAAAATAATGAATTCATGCAATTTGTAGGTAAATGGTTAGATCTGGAAAATATCATCCTGAGTGAGTTAACCCAATCACAAAAGAATACACATGAAATGCAATCACTGATAAGTAGATATTAATGAGCCCAGAAGCCCTAAATACTCAAGGCACAATTAGCAAGTCAAATGATTCCCAAGAAGAAGAAAGGAGATGACCCTGGGCCTGTAAAGATTGGATCCAGTTTTGTAGAGAAACCGTGGGGGGAGGGGGAACGACTGGGGAATAGTTGGGGGGTGGAGAGGAATTATGGGACATATGGTGGGGGGGACTGGGAAAGGGGAAAGCCTTTGGAATGTAAACATAGAATATAGAAAATAAAAATTAAAAAAAAATCTAGAGGGACTTCTCAAATAATGAAAAGATAATTGTGACTTCAGGTGTTCAGAGTTATAACTTGATGCACAGAAAAGCTGAGCATGGGTTGCCTAGCCCCAAATGAACATCTGCAACCCAGTTCTTGAAACTGGGGCTCCAGAAACACCACAGAGTAAAGGCTGAAAAATTGTAAGAGCCAGAAGACTGGGAACACTGCTGTGAGGTATTGTATTCTAGAAATGGAGAATTTCATCATGACTCCTCAACAATAAGGCTGTCTAAACAAGATAAGAACAAGGATAGTACCAGTAGACATGCTGATTGGGTTGGAAATGGGAGAAATCTCATGAGGCAAAACTCTAGATACAAAACTTTAGACAACAGAAGAATCTCAACATCTCTTAATGAAATCACTGCCCACCACACTGTCTATCAGGCACTAGACCAGAAGTTTGTCTACAAATGAAAACCAGCCTTTGAAACCATGCCCACGGACAGTAGACAAACTGTAACCTTCAAACCAATCTAAACACCCTACTGTATCATCATTTCCAAACCTTCCCGAACCCAGATCTTACCCAACATTTTTTTAAAAATTCATTTTTAATTGATCATTTGGTACTCTAATATCATGCTGATCTCACTCACCTCCCAATCTTCCCATGTCTGCCCCCATAGCCTCTCTCCCAACAAAGAAAAAGAAAAGCTAGTCCATTTTGTGTTGTACATATACTTATTGGGGCACTGTCAAATTTGCCTGCACCCTAAGTGCCATGGGCTGGCAAGGTGCAGATCATCTGTCCCACTAGGGGCAGGACCTTTGTCACCCATTGCATTTATTTATTTATTTATTTATTTATTTATGTTTCTTTTATTTTTATTTATTTTTATTGGATATTTTCTTTATTTACATTTCAAATGTTATACTTTTCTCAGTGCCTCCCCCCTTCCCGGAAACATTACATTTCCCCTATTACATCTCCCCTCTACCTGCTTCTATGAGGATTTTCCTCTACCTACAAATTCATTCTTTACACATTCTGGATTCCCCTACCCTGGCGAATCTATCCTGCATTCATAAGACCAACAACCTCTCCTCCCATTGATGCTTGACAAGCCTTCTGCTACATGTGCAGCCAGAGCCATGTGTACTCCTTGGTTGGTAGCTTAGTCCCTGAGAGCTCTGGTGGACTGGCTGGTTAATGTTATTTTTATGGGGTTGCAAACCCATTCAGCTCCTTCAGTCCTTTATCTAATTCCTCCATTGGGGACCCTGTGTTCAGTCCCATGGTTAGCAGCAAGCATCCACCTTTGAATTTGTAAGGCTCTGGCAGGGTCTCACAGGAGACATCTATATCAGCCTCCCTTCAGGAAGTATTTCTTGACATCCACAATAGTGTCAGGATTTGGTGACTGAATATGGGATGAATCTCTAGGTGGGACAGTCTCTGAATGGCCTTTCCTTCAATCTCTGCTATACAGTTTTTTTCCATATTTGCTCCTGGGAGTATTTTGTTCACTTTCTAAGAAGGACCAAAGCACCCACACTTTGATCTTTCATCTTCTTGAGCTTCATGTGATCTTTGAATTGTATCTGGGGTATTTAGAGTTTTGGGGCAAATATCCAATTATCAGTGAGTGCATGCCATGTGTGTGCTTTTGTGATTGGGTTACCTCACTCAGAATGGTATTTTCTAGCTCTATCCATTTGCCTAAAAATTTCATGAATTCATTGTTTTCAATAGCTGACTAGTACCCCATTGTATAAATATATCACATTTTCTGTATCCATTCCTCTGTTGAAACATCTTCATTCTTTCCAGCTTCTGGCTATTATAAATAAAGCTTCTATGAATATAGTGGAGCATGTGTCCTTGTTATATGTTGGAGCATCTTGTGGGTATATGCCCAGGAGTGGCATAGCTGGACAGGTAGTACTATGCCCAGTTTTCTGAAGAACCACCAGACTGATCTCCAGAGTGGTTGTACGAGCTTGCAATCCCACCAACAATGGAGGGCTGCTCTTCCTTCTCCACATCCACATCAGCATCTGCTGTCACCTGAGATTTTGATCTTAGCCATTCTGACTGGTGTGAGGTGGAATCTCAGAGTTGTTTTCATTTGAATTTCCCTGATGTCTAAGAATGTTGAACATTTCTTTAAGTGCTTCTCAGCCATTCAATATTACTCAGTTGAGTATTCTTTGTTTAGTTCTGTACCCCAATTTTAATAGGGTTATTTGATTCTTTGGAGTCTAACTGCTTGAGTTCTTTGTATATATTGGATATTAGCCCTCTCTTGGATATAGGATTGGTAAAGATCTTTTCCCAATTTGTTGGTTGCCATTTTGTCCTAGTGACAGTGTCCTTTGCCTTTCAGAAGCTTTGCAATTTTATGAGGTCTTGTTTGTCAATTCTTGATCTTAGAACATAAGCTATTGGTGTTCTGTTCAGGAAATTTCCCCCTGTGCCCATGTGTTCAAGGTTATTCCCCACATTCTATTATATTCATTTCAGCATATCTGGTTTTATGTGGAGGTCCTTGATCCACTTGGACTTGAGCTTTGTACAAGGAGATAAGAATGGATTGCTGTGCATTCTTCTACATGCTGAACTCCAGTTGAACCAGTACGTACCATTTATTGAAAATGCTGTATCTTTTCCACTGGATGGTTTTAGCTCCTTCGTAAAAGTTCAAGTGATCATAAGTGTGTGGCTTCATTTCTGGGTTTTCAATTCTATTCCACTGATCTACTTGCCTGAAATTATACCAATACCATGCAGTTTTTTTTTTAAATCACAATAGCTCTTTAACACAGCTTTAGATCAGGCCTGGAGATTCTCCCAGGTATTCTTGTATAGTTGAGAATAGTTTTCACTATCCTGGATTTTGCCACACAACATCCTACTCACCCAACTTTATGTTTATTCTTAACAAAACAAAAACAAAAACAATAAAAACCCTGAGGCCTTGGGGATACTTTCCTCTCCAATTTGACATGTAACACCCACAAAGAACACCATAAGCAAAGTAATGTTGAAAGTAGAACAGATAGCCTTCCTCAGAGAACAGTGGAACAATGGGTTATTCAATACCATATGGTCATCTCAATAAACAGACTTACAAACTACTTTATGTAATCCCACAGCGTATACTTTGTTTGTAGGAATATATATGTATTTATGAAATAATTTGTGAAAAATAAAGCCATGAATTTGAAAGAGATAAAAGATAGTTACATAGGAAAGTTTGGAGGGAGGAGGTGGGGATGAAGTGGAAATGATATATTATAATCTCAAATAACTGAAACAATTATTTAAAAATCATTGAATGCAATTCATTGTCTAAATATTCTTGAGTCTAGACTTGCCATTGAGTATGATTGACCTACCAAGTGTTGTATTCTGGAGGAATAGTGAATGTGGCCTAACAGCTTTCAATTTCGAACAGATTCTCAGCAGGTATATGGCTTCATGACCACACCCTGTCTCCATCCTAAGAGTTTTGCTGACTTTTTTCCACTGGATGGTTTTAGCTCCTTTGTCAAAGATGAAGTCACCATAGGTGTGTGGGTTCATTTCTGGGTCTTCAGTTCTATTCCATTGATCTTCCCGCCTGTCTCTGTACCAAAACCATGCAGTTTTTATCACTATTGCATTGTAATACAGCTTTAGATCAGGCATTGTGATTCTCCCAGAAGTTCTTTTATTGTTGAGAATGGTTTTTGCTATCCTGGGTTTTTGTTATTCCAAGTGAATTTTCAAATTGCTCTTTCTAACTCTATTGAGTTGGAATTTTGATGGGGATTGCATTGAATCTGTAGCTTGCTTTTGGCAAGATGGCCATTTTTACTATATTAGTCCTGCCAATCCATGATCATGAGAGGTCTTTCCATCTTTTGAGATTGTCTTCAATTTCTTTCTTCAGAGACTTGAATTTATTTTCATACAGATCTTTTACTTGCTTGGTTAGAGTCACACCAAGGTATGATTTGTGCCTATTGTGAAGGGTGTCGTTTCCCTAATTACTTTCTCAGCCATTTTATCCTTTGAGTAGAGGAAGGCTACTAATTGTTTGTGTTAATTTTATATCCAGTCCATTCATTCATTCATTCATTCATTCATTCTTTTTTTATTTTTGTTAAGTATTAACCTATGTCTGTTTACAATAAAGAAGCTCAGAGTGTCTCACTGGTAAGATGTCTTGATCTCATTTCTCGTGCCTGGTACAATGTGCAAGATAGATTCTCCTGTAAATGAGGCCACCAGGAGGGAAGAGTGTCAGGTTGCCTATTAAGCCCCATCTTGTTCATCAAATCAAGAAAAATTTCCTTTTTGCTGGTATGGAGAAGCAGGAGGAACCTGAAACATGTACATATTGAAAACTACAAGTCAGGTGGTTGTTGTAAGTATCTACGCCAAAAATCTTCAGAAAATATGCAACACCTCAATCAATAAGCTGCTGATAGTAAAAATCTGGTGTAAACCCCCTAGAAGATTCCTCTCAGCCTCCACCCTGGATTTAGAAACTGCACTAAGAGGATTGCTGAATCAGCAGTTAAATCCTCTTCCTCTGAGAGTGTTCATCATTGAAATCATCTTCATCAAGGTTATTCCATAAAGTGATTCTCTCACATCCTAACTCTGCTGAATCTTCCTTGGAAGGAAGCAATTAAGTTCAGAGTGCTTTGAAATTAGTACTTAGAGAAAGAATTGTCATCTATGGTCAATTGAAAACAAACTGATGCTTAAAATGATTGTTTTTCTGTCTTTGCGCTTACATTTAAAATTATACAAAAAAAACACAACTAAAAATAGATTTTTCAAGGACAGCATTTTTCTCCATAAACCATTTTCCTAATTATAGACATTACAATGGAGTTTTTATTTTAATTGCATGTTTTATTATTACTAAAGGGATTCAACCTGTAGTATTCTCATAATCAGCAGTCTAAAAAAGACATTTAGCCTTCTGAGATATTCTGTTAATCTCCAAACAAGTATGAACAACCCACTCAGAGTCTCTCTCTCTACAAGGTACATGTTACTCTAAGGAGATTCACCCTGAGAATTATAGAGATAGTGTTCTTTTTGAACGTTATGTTTCTAAACAAAACATTTTTCCTTCTTAGACACTAAAAAGCGTATGATCTTGAGAAAAAATACTTGGGCCTAGTCTCAGTCTTATGATAACAAAATAAGTATATAGCACAGTTATTAGTAAATCAATGCACCGGGTGATAGGGTTGTTATTATTTCTCATGTAAGATAGGGGTATTTTGGACTTCCCACTTTGAATTCCAGCAACTAAACTTTCCTACAGGTAATTTTGGAGTATGCTATATGCTATAGAATATGGAAAGCTACATAAAGAATGGGTTCTATAATGGAGATATCCTTAGGTCAACCAGGCAGAGTGGGGCTTTTGGTGATATGGCTGGTTTTGTCACCCATCTACCTAAACATAAGCCCTCACACCTTCTTCTGTAAGTAAATACAATGAACTCATTTGGTCACTGAGTTGAGTGTCAGAATAATCATCTTGTGGTTGTTCTGCTACCAGTATTCCATTTGAGGGGGATAACCATTAATTAATATCTCCCCAGGAAAAGAGAAGCAACAAACTTATACTTGGATAAGAATGTGTTTGACTAAATCTCAGTTATTTACACACACATGTTTTCACCAGAATGAGAACACTCTTTTTGTACCTCAGAAATGTCTGTATCCATAAAAGTCAGTACTTTCTATATTTCTAGTCCTAGGCAACAATAAGTTTGTTTTCTGTCACTAATGTGGACTCTTCCTGACTTTAATATGGACAGAATCTTACAGCATATATTCTTTTATGTCTAGTTTCATTCAGTACAATGCTTTTTAAGTTTCTCTCAGTTGCTTGTATTAATAGTTAATTCATTTTTATGGCTCAGTAGTATTTTATCTGTAAGCATAGCTTTGAAGACCTTAGAGTAAATTAGTGAGGAATGTTTTGAATTCATAGAATTGCCTCAGAAGTACTTGCTGTAAAATTAATAATTAATTCATAGAAACTAGTAAATTAATCACTATACCTAAAATAAAACATTTTAAAATCCATATAATTATTTTGTTAAAGTGTAAGCTTCCATTGATTGTAAGTTATAGAATCTATACATACTCATATAAAGCAAAGATTAATTTTTACAATTGCTTAGTATGAGGTTCTATTGGAGTTTTAATTTTCTACTTTTAAAGTGAAATAAAAATGGCATTTCCTTTGACATTTACCATAGTATTACAGCACATTCTAAATTTAAGGATTATAAAACCTGCCACAGCTCATCAGAAGACTGGTGTTCTTTGTACATACAGAGATAGTTAATCAGTTGTCCCCATAGGAAACTACAATGCAGTAGGCTTTGGTTTGCCCATAACCGGGTTGAAACTCAGTGTATTTCATGCCATTGCAAACTCCCTTCTCTACACAGAGGCATAAATGTTGTAACTAGCTTGTCAGGACCGTTATACTTAGATTCTATCAAGATAGAAGCAATTTTCTTCGAATGACAACCATGAGAAGATGAATCGATGCTGGCAATTTGCAGATTTGCTTTGAAGCTTATGGATTTTTTTTTGTGTCCTAGAGAGAACTATTTAAACCAGTTTGAACACAGTAAGACTGTTGGAGATAGCACCTCTGAGTCCCTAAGCATTCATAATCTTTTGATTGCCCACCTATTTTGTTGGCTTCTAGTTTTTAACATCAAGTTTCTTCGTGATAGCAGAAAGCAAACAGTCACTACTATCCTAATAAGATGGACAAGAAGGAATCTACCTCTTCCTTGGTGTTGGGAAAGTACTGAGCACTCTTAAACTCTGTTTTAAAGTTATATATTAGTGTTAATAACAAGTCTATTTTTATGCATCCTTTCTGCATTTTGTTTACTGTAAACAGGAGAAAATGGAGCATAGAAAAATTGAACAGTAGCTGTTATATTATTGGTTCTGGCCTTGGATGCCTTGAGTGCAAGGTAAGTTGGCCTCGGAGATTTATCACCAGGGAGCAAGAGCATTGCACAAGTGTATTGAGAAGACTGCAATTATAGGAAGTGATTAGCCTGACTCCTAAGATGGAGCTACAGCTAGGGTATTTGGAACAGTTGCTAAAAGATCTTTTAGGGAACTACTTGATCTGCTATCATTTCCTCCTAACACCCAGAAGTCTCTTGAAATTTAAATCAAACTCTAGGCTGAGATTCTTCCTTAAAACCTACCTTGACACTGAGAAAGACTTCCCATTCCAGGTAAGGGTCATCTGAGTGCAAGGTCAAAAAACAGAATGTGAAACATAATATTTTGTTCCTCTGAATAAGTCATATAAGTCTGTTTGTCATACAATGTGACTCCAAAATGCTTGAATCCTCCGGCTTCCATAACCTTGTTAGTTGCAACCTGGCTAGCCACATTCTTGTGTTCATTCTGCTTACTGACTGTAGCCTTTCTGGAAAATGGTTCTGTGTTCGGAGCCTCTCTAGGATCTTGAGACCTCTACTATTATGGCTTTACCATCACAGCTTCAGAAACCATCCTTTCCTTTCAGACTCTAACTGCAGACATAATAATAACCCTGTCACACACTGCATACTCTCAGCAGTGTTCTTTTGTAATCTGTGCAGTGGCCTCTATGACCCTGTCACTTTTGTATCTGTATGCTTATAGAACCCATGGAAATTGCTAATGCTTGCTGCCAGGTCAAGATATAACTCCCTGCCCCACTCCCCTTTTAGCACAGTTGCAGCTGCTGATCCCTGAGCTGTGGAAAATAGAAACAAGGAGCAGTAAGTATCACTGCACTCTTCTCATTGTGGTATTTCAGAACATTTCAAAAGTCTTGAGCTCCAGTGGATGAAGCCTTTCTATTCCTGAGATACCCTCAAGCCTGCTTCTTGCTATTGCATCAGTGAAAAGAACTAGAGTTCTTTTTCATGGCTCTAATTTCTTTAATAACCATGCCATTATTGTCTGAAATTTTAAACTTGTTTCTTTCTTTCTATAGAATTTTATGTTTCCTTATATTTCTCCCATGACATTGGCTTCTAGTTCTTTTTATAAAATGTGGGAAGCAGAGAGTGATGACTATGTCACTCTTTCATATTAAATTTCCTTAAATTTTCTATTCCAGATTAAATTAGTTCGTCACATTTAAGATCACCTTTGCAAAAATCTTAGGGAACATTCAAAACAATAGTTACTCACTACAATGCACTCCTTATGTCTTTTAGTGTAAATCCCAGTAGATTTCTCATTTGCACCTGAAACTTCCCAAGCCCCAGTCTTTACAGCTCACTTTTCCAGTTAACCCTAGTCTTCCACAGTTCCATGAGAACTGCAATCTAAACACTCCTTGACAGCCTCTGAGGATTCTCTGGCTTATATATTTTATCAGTTCCTTCTATAAGTCAAGTTCAAAGCTTAGAACACCATGGTCAGTCACAGCAGTGACCAGAGATGCCTAGCAAAATTTCCTATGGTAGTAAGACTTTTCATGAAGGAAAAAAATTAAAAGAGAAAGCTTTCATTTAACTCACGTAAGGCAGCTAATGGCATGGCTAGCTAACTCTGATGCTTAGGGTCATCAGCATTAAGGAAGGCAAAACATTATGGTGATTTTGGCACCGTGGAAAGAGAAAGGACTGTGAAGAACTAGATGTTGAAAGAGAAAAATGAGTTACTTCATGGGCCCTGGAGGGAGAGCGCAATACAGGGGCCAGCAAAAGATTAAACTGGTTTCAAGAACTACAACCTATAGTCTTCTACTTACTCCAAATACAGTCTACCATAGAAAGATACCAGAACCTTCCAAATTAGCATCTTAAACTGGACAGTAGGGATTTTAATTAATTTAATTTTATTCTTTTATTTATTGTTGTAATTATAGTTACAAGAGCTCCCATATTACTTTCCTTTCTCAAAACTCTTCCCATATACCTCTTCTAGTTCTTTTTCAAAGTCATGATCTCTTTTCCCACTCACAGTTATTAAATACATATGCCTATATGTATATAAAGGTGATAAATATAAAATAGATGATTGATAGAGAGATAGACAGAAGATAGATAAATATATATATAGATGATAGATAGATAGATAGATAGATAGATAGATAGATAGATAGATGCATAGATGCATAGATACATAGATAGAATTTATGTTAGACAGTCTTTAGCTGTTGGAAGCAAAATTATCAACCCAGATGAGAAAAATGTTATTTAAACTACATATGCAGATACAGTAAAGGCAATTTTAGATAAACAGTTAATAGTATGATTCCTTCTGACTTTTACAGACAACAAGGTGTTTATTTCCCCTCTTCCCCCTTGTTTTCCAATCTCACTCTCCAGATCACTTGTACCTGCTGTTTTGCCCTCTAATCCCCCCCTGTTATTTTCCTCTCTATTGTTCCCCTAACCTCAGCAATGGTCTAATTTTACTTTCCTGGCCACTTACATATAAATATTTGGTCCTAAGAGCCTCAGATGACAAAGATCATTTAACATTTATCTGCCTGGGTCTATGCTACCTCATTCAAAGTAATCTGTTCCATTTTCAACCATTTACTTACAAATGTCATGATTTCATTTTTCTTTATACCTGGATAGTATTCAGAAGTTTTTGTGTGCCACATTTTTATTATCCATTCATCAATTAGAGGACAGTTGGTTATTTCCATTTTTTAGATATTGTAAATACAGCAGTCATGAACATGGCTGAGCAGGTATCCATAAAGTAGGATGTTGAGTTCTTTGGGCATATTCTATATATCAATATTCATATGATAGATTCATTTTTAGCTTTTTGAGATTTCTCCACATTGATTTACAGAGTGACTAGACTTTTTTCCATTCCCACAAAGCATGACTAAGGGTTTCTTTTCCACACATCCCCTATAACATTTGGTGTTAGTTGTTTTGTTGATCGTTCCAATTCTTATGGTAAAGTAAATTCTCAAAGTTCTTTTGGTTTGGCTTTTCCTAATTATTAGGAACAACAAAAAATTTTTGAGATATCCTGTGCACAATCTTTTTTTCTCTTGACTGCTAATTCTCTGTTCAAATCTGAGGCATCTTTTTAATGGAACATTTGGTTTTGTTTTGTTTTGTCTTGTTTGTTTTATGATTTTTTGTTAGATATTTTCTTTATTGACATTTCAAATGTTACCTGCTTTCCGAGTTTTCCCTCAGAAAAAAACCTAGCCCACCCCCTCCCTCTGCTTCTATGAGGGTGTTTTCCTACTTTCCCACCCGCCCTTTTCCCCATCCTGGCTTTCCCCTACATTAGGGCATTGAGCCTTCACAGGACCAAGGGCCTCTTCTCTCTGATATCCAACAAGTCTATCCTCTGCTACACATGCGGTTGGAGCCATGGGTCGCTCCATATGTACTCTTTAGTTGGTTTTTCACTCCCTGAGAGCTCGGGAGTGGGGGTACTGGTTGGTTCATATTGTTGTTCCTCCTGTGGGGCTGCAAACCCCTTCAGTTTCTTCAGTCCCTTCTCTAACTCCTCTATTTTTGTTTTTGTTTGGACATTTTGGTTTTTAAATTCTTTATGTAGTCTGGGGATCCCTTTCCACGTGAACTTTCTACATAACATGTTGTCCCATGTAAAATGGCACTGGTTGTTCACACAGTTACTCCAAGATATGTCTTAAAATGATAACATATAAAATGTCATATCCACTGTGGAGATGAGTGGTATATTTTAAGTGATAAATCTCTATATCTGTGTTGCCTGTCAGAATAAGTGACACACATTTTGATGTTGCATTGATACATAGATGGTAGCTGATCTCTACACAAATTTTCACCGACTTTAAAAAATTATCAATTCAAGAATGAATAGAAGATAGAGCTCAGTATGAGAACTAATGCAGTAATCTTTAGTGGCCTTTAGATTGCGAATTGAAGTGTATCTATATTTCAAGCTTTCTCTGGTCAAGTACACAAAATTGATCTTTTCCCTGCTAGTTAATCTCCCCCCCTTCCCAGTTGACCTAATTCTCACTAAATTAGCACAAGAAAATTACCAAATGCTGTTGGGATAAAATGATTACACGATCTTGTCTTACCAAGACTTACTTGGTCATTATTACTACTGCACATCCTCTATGTCAACAACAAATATCTGTTGCTTCTTTGATATGGCACCATTCCCTGGAGGGAAAGACAGCCACCTGGTGGCATATTAAGATTGATCACATTGAAATTCATCCAACATTGCAGGCGTGGCAATTTGTCTTCAGAAAATTAGACACTTATACCTAATATGTAGCTGTATTGCCAGCACATCCATCAATAGAGTGACTAAATACCTTATTCATCATTGTGATACCTCACTCAACATTTATTTTGATCAGAGGCTTTATTTTAAAATAAAAAAATTGGGCAATTGGCTGCAGGTTCATCTCTAATTTTTCTTTATTCATAATAAAGTTTAATTTCTAAAGCAACAGCATTGATATATCTGGCCTTTGGGAGGTTATTAGACCTTCAGGGCTTTATATGAAATCTAAAAAGAACATGAATTGCGTGTTTCCCCCTTTCAGATAATCATCTCTGAAGAACTACAAATATGAATATTAAGAAGGCAAGAAGTAGTTGCAAGTGAGGCTTCCTATAAAAGAAGTGCCAAAGAGGCATGTAAACCAGAGGTGAACGAGGCTTCTTTATTTTAATGCAAGCCTCCACTGTCAATGAACACAACTTGACCAGAGAAAAGGAAGGAGGCCTGGCTTGATTAGTTGAACTTCCAGTGTGTTCTCAGGCATCTCTATGTAACAGTGAGTTAATTCCATTCTGAATTTCTCGTGTATGCTTTCGGATAACTATGAATTAAACCGACAGTATTAACTATTTGTTCCAGTCCGGCAACCAGATATCAGCCAAGAAGCAACTAAGGGAAAAGGGAATGTAAATAGTAGCTTGGAACTATAGCCAACCATAGTGGAGAGCAGTGATGGTACCAGGAGCTTTGCTCTTTGAAGCTGCTGTAGGATGAGCCACTTCATTCACAGCTTAGACCCCTAACTTCATCACATTTTCCTCCAAAAGGAAGCAGACAACAGACTGGAAGCCTAGCTATAAGACTTCAAGGCCTGCCCCCAGTGAACCACTTCCTCCAGCTGGCCTTTGTTTCTTAAAGGTTCTACAATGCTGAAAACTAGGTGAGCCCATGTATGTATGTATGTATGTATGTATGTGTATATATATATACATATATATGTTCAAATCTCAATAACAATGCAGCATTTAAAATACTCAGAAAAACTATGCAAAAATAATTGCTCATTACAATAGGCAGGATTATAAAATGTATCATCATATCATGAAAATATATATTTTCTCAATCAAACTTGGGAATTTAACAAATAGCAATAATGGAATTTTTCTGCTTGTTGGAATTAGAATCATGTTTGGGTTGTTTTTTTTTTTCATCCAATAATTTCCAAAAGTTTAAAACACTATGCTGATTAAGTCCGATAGTTTCATATATTTTGATAATATTGACACCCCATTTATTTGCCTAAATTTTTCATGAATTCATTGATTTTTAGTAGCTGAGTGGTACTCCACTATGTAAATGTACCACATTTTCTGTATCCATTACTCTTTTGAAGAACATCTGGGTTCTTTTCAGCTTCTGGCTATTATAAATAAGGTTGCTATGAAGATAGTGGAACATGTGTCCTTGTTATATGTTGGAGAATCTTATGGGTATATGCCCAGGAGTGGGATATCTGGGTTCTCAGGTAGTACCATGTCCAATTTTCTGAGGCACTGCCAGACTGATTTCCAGAATGGTTGTACCAGTTTGCAATCCCGCCAGCAGTGAAGGAGTACTCCTCGTTCTCCACCTTAGTTTTTTATCTTAGCCATTCTGACTGGTATGAGGTAGAACCTCAGGGTTGTTTGATTTGCATTTCCCTGATGACTAAGGATGTTGAACATTTCCTTAAGTGCTTTTCTGTTTTTCTTCAGTTGAGAATTCTTTGTTTATCTCTTACCCCATTTTTAATAGGGTTATTTGATTCTCTGGAGTCTAACTTCTTGAGTTCTTTATATATATTAGATATTAGCCTTATATCTGATGTAGGGTTGGTAAAGATCTTTTCCCAATCTGTTGGTTGCTGTTTTCTCCTATTGACAGTGTTCTTTGCCTTGCAGAAGCTTTTTAATTTTGTTAGATCCTTTTTGTAGATTCTTAATCTTAGAGCATAAGCCATTAGTGCTCTGTTCAGGAAACCTGTGCCCAAGGTTCTTCCCCACTTTCTCTTCTGTTAGTTTCAGTGTATCTGGTTTTATGTGGAGGTCTTTGATCCACTCAGACTTGAGCTTTCTACAGGAAGACAAAAATGGATCAATTGGCATTGTTCCACATGCTGACCATCAGTTGGACCAGCATACATTATTGAAAATGATGTCTTTTTTTTCTTCTGGATGGTTGTAGATCCTTTGTAAAAGATCAAGTAACCATCGGTGTGTGGGTTAATTTCTGGGTCTTCAATTCTATTTCATTGATCTTCCTGCCTGTCACTGTACCAATACCATGCAGTTTTTATCACAATTGTTCTGTAATATAGCTTGAGGTCAGAGATGGTGATTCCCTCAGTTCTTTTTTTCTATGTTCTTTATTTATATTCCAAATGATTTTCCCTTTCCTAGTTCTCTACTCTCCATAAGTCCCATAAGCCCTCTTCCCTCCTCCCATTTCCCAGTCAACCCCCTCCCACTTCTCTGTCCTGGCAATCCCCTACAATGCTGCATCAAGCCTTTGCAGGACCAGAGCCCTCTCCTTCCTTCTTGGGAATTAAGTAATATGTGAGTTGTGTTTTGGGTATTAAGAGTTTATGGGCTAATATTTGCTTATCAGTGACTGAATTCTATGTGTGTTCTTTTGTGAATGAGTTACCTCACTTAGGATAATATTTACCAGTTCCAACCATATGCCTAAGAAATTCATGAATTCATTGTTCTTAATTGCTGAGAAGTATTCCATTGTGTAAATATACTGCATTTTCTGTATCCATTCCTCCATTGAAGGACATCTGGGTTCCTTCCAGCTTCTGGCTATTATAAATAAGGCTGCTATGAACATAGTAGAGCATGTGTCCTTATTGCATGCTGGGAAATCCTCTGGGTATATGCCCAGGAGTGTATAGCAGGGTCCTCTGGCAGTGTCATGCCCAGTTTTCTGAGGAACTGCCAGACTGATTTCCGAAGAAGACCTCAGAAAATGGAAATTTTTTCCATGCTCGTAGATTGGCAGGATTAATATAGTTAAAATGGCCATATTGCCAAAAGCAATATACAGATTCAACACAATCTCAATCTAAATCCCAACTCAGTTCTTCATAAAGTTAGGAAGAGAAATTCTCAAATTCAACTGGAATAACAAAAAAAAAAAAACATCAGGATAGCTAAAAGTATTCTCAACAGTAAAAGAACTTCTGGGGGAATAAATATCCCAGATCTCAAGAAATACTACAGAGCAATAGTGTTAAAAAAAACTGCATGGTATTGATACACTGACAGGCAGGTGGATCAATGGAATAGAACTGAAGACCCAGAAATGAACCCAAACACCTATGGTCACTTGATCTTCCACAAAGGAGCTGAA
Source organism: Apodemus agrarius (assembly GCA_964023405.1). Lineage (NCBI taxonomy): Eukaryota > Metazoa > Chordata > Mammalia > Rodentia > Muridae > Apodemus > Apodemus agrarius. The sequence continues at coordinate 45,916,052 of OZ030023.1, forward strand.
AACATCCAGTGGAACAAAGATAGCTTTTTCAACAAATGGTGCTGGTTCAACTGGAGGTCAGCAAGCAGAAGAATGCAAATTGATCCATTCTTATCTCCTTGTACTAAGCTCAACTCCAAGTGGATCAAGGACCTCCACATAAAATCAGGCACACTAAAACTAATAGAAAAGATGCTGGGGAAGAACCTTGAGGACATGGGCACAGGGGAAAAGTTCCTGAATAGAACACCAATAGTTTATGCTCTGAGATCAAGAATTGATAAATGGGACCTTATAAAATTACTGTAAGGCAAAGGAAAAAATGACAACCAACAAATTGGGAAAAGATCTCTACCAACCCTACATCTGACAGAGGGCTAATATCCAATATATACAAAGAAATCAAGAAGTTAGAACCCAGAGAACCAAATAACCCTATTAAAAATGGGGTACAGAGCTAAACAAATAATTTTCACCTGAAGAACTTCAGATGGTTGAGAAGCATCTTAAGAAATGTTCAACATCATTAGTCATTAGGGAAATGCAAATAAAAACAACCCTGAGATGTCACTTCACACCAGTCAGAATGGCTAAGATTAAAAACTCAGGAGACAGCATGTGTTGGAGAGGATGTGGAAAAAGGAACGCTCCTCCACTGCTGGTGGGAATGCAAGTTGGTACAACCACAGAAATTCTTTTATTGTTGAGAATAATTTTCCCTATCCTGGATTTTGACACCCACCACCCTGCTTACCCAACTTTTCATGTCTTCTAAACAAAACAGAACAACAACCCTGAAGCCCTGAGGACATTTTCCCCTCAAATTTGGCATGTAATACCACACAAAGAAAAACATAAGCAAAGGAATGTTGAAAGCAGAACAGATTGTCTTCCTCAGAGAACAGTAGAACAATGGATTATTCAATACCAAATGGTCATCTCAATAAACGAACTTATAAACTGCATTATGTAGACCCACAGAATGTAATTTGGTGTAGGTGTGTGTGTGTGTGTGTGTGTGTGTGTGTGTGTGTATTTATGAAACAACTTGTGAAAAATAAAGCCATGAATTTTGAAGAGATAAAAGATAGTTAATTAGGAAAGTTTCAAGGGAGGGTATGAGGGTGAGGTGGAAAGATATAATTATATTACAATCTCAAATAATTAAACCAGTTATTTAAAAATCCTTGAGTCCAATTCTTTCTGTCTAAATATTCTTGGGTCTAATCTTGCCACTGAGTATGATGGACCTCCCAAGGGTTGTATTCTGGAGGAATACTGAATGTCTCCTCTCAATTTCCAATAGCTTCTCAGCAGGAGTATGGCTTCATGCCCCCATCCTTTCTCGATCATAAGAGTTTTCAAAAATCTTTCTACAGTTAATAGTTATCACACATTAATAAAAAAAGACTACATTTCAAATAGCTGTGTATTTCAACATGAACAAAACTGGGTATGTAATTCTAATTTGTGAATTCTGATTCAATGATACTCACAAAATGCAAAAAAGTAATTTTAACTATTCTTATTACTACATTTACTAAATAGTAAATTTAACTATTCTTATTACTATAAATACAGTAACTATTTCACTAGCAGCACACCATAAAGGGAGATGTTGAACTACATTAAATATTTTAAACAGATAATGGTAAACATTCACTAGGTTTGTATCAAAACATATAAATGTTACCAAGATGCTGTTTGGAATCCTGAGATAATATGATCATTAATTAATAGTGGGGTTGTATGCCTATCATCCCACCCTTTCAGGAGTAGAAAGCTAGAAGATCAGAAGTTTAAGGCCATCCTTGGTCATCCATAGAACCCACACTTCTATGGCCAACTGATCTTCAACAAAGGTGTTGAAAAAAATCCAGTGGAAAAAGATAGCCTTTTTCAACAAATGGTGCTGGCTCAACTGGAGGTCAACATGCAGAAGAATGAGAATTGATCCACTCTTATCTCCTTGCACTAAGCTCAACTCCAAGTGGATCAAGGACCTCCACATAAAACCAGACACACTAAAACTAATAGAAAAGAAACTGGGCAAGACCCTTGAGGACATTGGCTCAGGGGGAAAATTCCTGAACAGAACACCAATTGCTTATGTTCTAAGAGCAAGAATAGACAAATGGGACCTCATAAAATTACAAGAAGAAAGGAGTGGACACTGGTGCTAGAATGGACCAAAGCATCATTGTGGGGGAGTACAAGAACAGGGAGGTGGAAGGAGGTGGATGAGGGAGCAGCAGGAGGGAAAAGGGCATGAGGGAGCTTTGGGGGTGGGGAACAAGAAAAAGGGAAATGAATTGTAAATATAGAATATATCCAATAAAAAAAAAGAAAAAAAAAGAAAGTTAAAAACTCAAGTTCATGTGATCTCATCTCAAAACAGTAAGGACAACAGCAAAGTACTTTGAAACAAAATGATAACCATTTTCACATTCTCCTTAGGAAACAAAGTTTAAGAGAGTAAGTGTGACACAATGAATTCTTAAATATTATTTTCCCTTTCCTTTATCTAGTAGATTCAACAAAAATTAGTTAAACAGGATTAAAATAATGGAAAAAAACTACATAAACCTAAAATCTAGGGTTTAATTATGGTAAAATCATAAACATCTGTGCTTTATTTAAATATAATGCCTTTATGTGATATAATAGTCATAAGTGAAATAGACTAGTGAGTTCAAAATGGAAACGTTTCTATCACAAATGAAATGTTTCATACCTTTCCACTAGGAAATATTTATTTACAAAAAATAAGATAGTTAGCATGAGTGAATTAATAAATTAATGATTAAACTAATTAAATAAACTTTTATGTAAATAGAGTGAGACTTGTGAGATAAAAATGTTAATGTATGCCTTTTATTGAACATGTTGAGTCAAATAATTTTGTACAAGATATCGCAAATTCCACACAAATATACATTTTTTTATGCATCAGGTTTCAAAATGAATGTTTTGGAAAAGACCTTGGCTCTTAATATCTCTGGTATTTGTTGGTTTTACAAGATGAGATGTAGTTAAAATTTTTAATGATAAAGCTTAATGAAATAAAATAATCATAAATATAATGTGAAATAATAGGACTAAAATTATTCAGTTTTAATTGTTGAGTTCATAATTACCATTTTAGCATTATTTTGTGCATCCATACTTCCCTAGGAGGAGAAACCTAAAATAAATTTGAGTATCTTATATTAACTCATGTCTTAAATTATAAATATTATCAATATAGGATAATTCATATAATTACCCTAATTTTTATTAGCATAAATGTCATGTTTTCTCTGATTTATCTTAGGACATTTATAAGACAATAAAAGATACAAAATATCTGTGGTACTGGTTATCATGATCAGTGCTGGCACGAAGAAATTTTCATATAAATTTATTAAGTTCTTTGGAATAAAAATGTAGTAGGAAAGACTACACTCTCCATCACAGTCTACATTTGTACTTCCCTTTTAATTGTAGAAACTGGGATTGATGCAACATTTTGGCATGGGATTGTTCTGCTTTAGATTACTTGTCATAAAACCAATCTTACTACTGAAGAAAAATGAATTTGCATGAGTTAGTATGGGTGAATTTTCATTAATGCACATGGTTGCTGAAACTTGTAAAACTCAGTGGAAATGAAGATTTTCATCTTTTTCACACTTTCCATTTAATCATTCTTTAGAGTTATCTAATTTACCTGTCACCAGGCTCTAGGTTTAATTAAAAACAACAATGAGAAAAACATTTTGAGTGTTAGTATGTGCTTCTCTAGCCTTTTAGATCAAACTTTGAAAAAGCAATGTTGAAATTCTTCTATGTACATAAAAAAGCAAGTCTAAAATTGTACTAAACTTAATTTTTTGTGGCTAATGATAGACTCTATAGACTGAAGACTAACAAGAATACACTTTTGACTGAAATAATCTTGGTTAATTCAATTTGCTGCTGCAAAAATTATACTAGAACATAATCATGAGAAATTAATAGGAGATATGAGCAAAGGATAATTTTAGAAATTGCTAGGCTGAAGTTAATTATAAGTTTGTCTTAGCAAAGATTAATCAGCACATATAAAATATTTAGCAAAATACTATACTGGTCAGTAGTTCATCAATAAAATATATGCATCCTTGTAGAACTTTAGAAATGTTTTGTGTGTTCTTCTGTTACTGAAATACATAGTCCTGATCAATCTAGTGGTGAACAATGAGGGTGTATATTGTGGTTTTATATATTTACCTGTTTTAGAGTAGCCTTTCAGTTGATTTCCATGGCTTGGTTTCTAAGCTATCATTAAACCCTCCCCCACCCCAGCAGTATCAGAGATGCGTTTAAAATTTTAAGTAATCTTACCATTAGGCAGCACTTCAGTCTAAGCTAAGGGATGTATCATAATCCCCTAGGGATTTGACAAAATTAGTAGCCACACACCACATTCCAGATCATAGTATTTGGACCTCTTCCAACAAACTTCTTTCTTGTTCCTTCCATAATCTTTGCATAAATTCTGGTCTGATGGTACATTTGTTTTATTCAATATATTCTTTATATATATATTTCAAATGATTTCCACTTTTCTGGATCCCCCCTCCCCAAAATCCCATAAACCCTCTCCCCCCTGTTCCCCAATAACCCCTTCCCAATTCCCTGTCTTGATATTCCCCTACACTGCTGCACTGAGCCTTTCCAGGACCAGGGGCCTCTCCTTCCTTCGTCTTGGGCATCATTTGATATGTGAATTGTGCTTTGGATATTCCAAGCATCTAGGCTAATATCTGCTTATCAGTGAGTACATACCATGAGTGTTTTTTGAGACTGGGTTACCTCACTTAGGTTGATATTCTCCAGTTCCATCCATTTGTCTAAGAATTTCATGAATTCGTTGTTTTTAATAGCTAAATTGCACTCAATTATGTATATATATATATATATATATATATATATATATATATATATACTACATTTTCTGTATCCATTCCTCTGTTGAGGGACATTTCAGTTCTTTCCAGCTTCTGGCTATTATAAATAGGGCTGCTATGAACATAGTAGAGCATGTATCCTTACTACATACACATCCTCTGGGTATGTGCCCAGGAGTGGTATAGCAGGGTCCTCCAGAAGTATTATTCCCAGTTTCCTGAGGAGGTGCCATACTGATTTCCAGAGCAGTAGAACCAGTTTGCTACCCCACCAGCAGTGGAAGAGTGTTCCTCTTTCTCCACATCCTCACCAGCACCTGTTTACTCCTGAGTTTTTGATCTTAGCCATTCTGATTGGTGTGAGGTGGAATCTCAAGGTCATTTTGATTTGCATTTCCCTGATGACCAAGGATGTTGAACATTTCTTTAGGTGCTTTTCAGCCATTCAATATTCCTCAGGTGAAAATTCTCTGTTTAGCTCTGTACCCCATATTTTAATAGGGTTACTTCACTCTCTTAAGACCACCTTCTTGAGTTCTTTGTATATCTTAGGTATAAGCCCTCTGTCAGATGGAGTGTTGGTAAAGATCTTTTCTCAATTTATTAGATGTGATTTTGTCCTTTTGACAATGTCCTTTGACTTACAGAAACATAGTAATTTTATGAGGTCCTATTTGTCAATTCTTGATCTTAGAGCATAAGCAATTGGTGTTCTGTTCAGGAAATTTTCCCCTGTGCTCATGTCCTCAAAGGTCTTCCCCATATTCTTTTCTATTAGTTTCAGTGTGTCTGGTTTTATGTGGAGGTCCTTGATCCACTTGGAGTTGAGCTTAGTACAAGGAGATACGAATGGATGAATTTGCATTCTTCTGCATGCTGACCTCCAGTTGAAACAACACCATTTGTTGAAAAGGCTTTATTTTTTTCCACTGGATGGTTCTAGCACCTTTGTCAAAGATCAAGTGACCATAGGTGTGTGGGTTCATTTTGGGGTCTTCAATTCTATTCCATTGATCTACTTGCCTGTCACTGTACCAATACCATGCAGTTTTTAACACAATTGCTCTGTAGCACTGCTTGAGGTCAGGGATAGTGATTCCCCTAGACGTTCTTCTACTATTGAGGATAGTTTTAGCTATCCTGGGTTTTATTCCAGATGAATTTGAGAATTACTGTTTATAACTCTATGAAGAATTGAGTTGGGATTTTGATGGAGGTTGCTTTGAATCTATATATTGCTTTTGGCATGATGGCCATTTTTACTATATTACTCCTGCCAATCCAAGATCATGGAAGATTTTTTCCATCTTCTGAGATCTTCTTAGATTTCTATCTTCAAAGGCTTGAAGTTCCTGTCATATAGATCTCTCACTTGTTTGGCTAGATACTTTATATTGTTTGTGGCTATTCTGAAGGGTGTCATTTCCCTAATTTCTTTCTCATCCTGTTTATCCTTTGAGTATAGGAAGGCCACTGATTTAATTGAGTTGATTTTATATCTAGCCTCTTTGCTGAAGTTGTTTATCAACTGTAGGTGTTCTCTGGTGGAGTTTTTGGGTTGCTTAAGTATACTATCATATCATCGGCAAATAGTGATAATTTGACTTCTTCCTTTCCAATTTGTATCCCTTTGACCTCCTTATGTTGTCTAATTGCTCTAGGTAGAACTTCAAGTACTATATTAAATAAATATGGAGAAAGAGGGCAGCCTTGTCTAGTCCCTGATTTTAGTGGGATTGCTTCAAGTTTCTCTCCATTTAGTTTGATGTTGGCTACTGGTTTGCTGTATATTACTTTTATTATGTTTAGGTATGGGCCTTGAATTCCTGTTCTTTATAAGACCTTTAACATGAAAGGATGCTGAGTTTTTTCAAAGGCTGTTTCAATATCTAATGAAATGACCATGTGTTTTTTTTTCTTTGATTTTGTTTATGTAGTGGATTACATTGATGGATTTCTGTATACTGGACCAAACCTGCATCCCTGGGATGAAGCCTACTTGATCATGGTGAATGATCATTTTAATGTGCTCTTAGATTTGGTTGGCAAATATTCTATTGAGTATTTGTGCATTGATATTCATAAGGAAAATAGGTCTAAAGTTCTCATTTTTGAGGGATCTTTGTGTGGTTTTTATATCAGTGAAATTGTGACTTCATAGAACAAGTGGATAATGTTCCTTCTATTTCTATTTTTGTGGGATAGTTTGAAGAGTATTGGTATTAGGTCTCCTTTGAAGGTCTGATAGAATTCTGCACTCAAACCATCTGGTCCTGTGCTTTTTTTGGTTGGGATACTGTCAATGACCACTTCTATATCTTTAGGGGTTATGGGGCCATTTAGATGTTCTATCTGATCTTGATTAAACTTTGGTTGTTCATATTTGTCTAGGAAATTGTCCTTCTTGAAGCCCTCCATGAAGCCCTCCATCAGCATCATGACCAGTGATTTTAAATCCAAATCTTGCTTTCCTGGTGTGTTGTGGTATCCATGACTTGCTTTTGTGGGAGAATTGGGTTTGGATGGTGCCATGTTGCCTTGATTTCTTTTAGCAATGTTCCTACATTTGCCTTTTGCCATCTGGTTATATCTGGTGTTAGTTGGTCTTGCTGTCACTTGCTGGTGCTTGCCCTTCCTGTGTGCCTGCGGGCCTATCTCAACAACCCTGGGTAACCTGCTTTCCCCTGGCACAAATTGCTGTGGTGCTGCTGAGTTCCTGGGTGTAGGTGGAGTCCTGGTGGGGTATGTCCCAAGTGGTCCTCTACTCTGGTGATCTCTGTCTAGCAATCTGTTACACAGTCACAGGAGCAAAGATGGCTGCCGAGACCCACTCTCCTGTAGTTGTGTTTGGGTATGTAACTCTGTGACCCTGATCAACTCTGGATGCAGGCTGTTCTGGCTGTCTCCATGCTGCTGGGTGTATAGCTGGCTTCCTGAGCCACTTGGAGATGGTACACTGTGGTTGGGGATGTTCCTGATCTGGAGGTGGAAACCAGATGTCTCTTGCCAGAGGTCTCTAGACAGGATCCTCTGACCTGCAGGGCCGTTTTCACCTGTGCAGGCTGCCTCCTCTGTGCTGCCTGCTGTGTGGGTACCTGTCTTCTGGTGCCACTTGGAGTTTGTGCACTATGGCCAGGAATGATCTGGATCTGGAGAACTTTTCTAAATGCTAAGGTTACTAAAAAAAATCTGAAGCATGCCTGGTTTAGGGTCTCTCAGCAACTGGAACAAAATATGGATAGCTGTAGCACTTCAGACACTGGCTGCTGGGAGCATTTCCTATTGGCGCTGTAAGTTAGCACAAACTTACTCACTCAACACAACACAAAAATTCTTATCTTCTAGTTAGTTATAGGTTGTCAGGAAGGGAGGTCAAGGGAGAAACCCAAGTCAGGTACCTAGAGGCAGAAACTGAAGCAGAGACCATGGAAAAATTCTCTCTTGTACCTGATGGTACATTTTTAAGACCTGGTGATTATCAATGGATTGGAGTACTATGATTTTAATAGTGGACTATGTATTATTAATATAGTATGTTTACCAAGAGAGTGAAAAGAGGTAAGTAAAGTAAAAAGGGTTAATGATTTCCAGAAACAGGCCGTTTGTTCTACCACATAAGTACCACATCAAGAACCTTAGATAAATTTCCTATTTCTGAAGGATTTGTATGTCTAAAGGTTCATTAATTGTGTTCAGTTTGTGTAGATTTTTGTTTATTGGCTTGCTTTGTCTTGTTTATGAGCATATTAATAATTAACAGTACCTTTCACCTGTAAAGATTTTCCTAGTAAGAGAGTTTTTTCAATATTCTCAAATACATAATTATTTAAGATCATTTAATAGATAATTAAGAGGTAGCCAGCAAAGGGGGGAATTCCATGCTTGTTATTGATAAGATACATTCATACATTCTAAGTTAGTTATTTCCATGAATTCTAACTGATGATAATGAAATTTCCTATGTAGAAAAAAATTTACAGGTTTTAAACTCACAATTAATGATTTATTAATTTGTAATTATTCAAAGTGTTGGTATAGATCTTTTTCAGGTTTTAAGGACTGTAAAAATAGAATTTTTATTACTAAAACTAGTTTACAATGTATATATTTTATCTTTAAGTAATTCTGGAACTATCCAGTGTAATAGGAAACATTGAAAATTTAGTATAGCTAAAATAGCACCAAATAAAAAATTGTATTTCTCCTATAAAACATATGAAATCAACTCTTTGTGGCTTTATGGCTCTACATAATTTAAGTGTTGGAAGCTGTGTTAGGCTTCCTATATATTTTCAGTTATTATTTGTCACTCTCGGATTTCTGGCGGGGTTGAATTTGTTAGTCTCATAGCCAGCCCAAACTGATTAACTTTGAAAAAGCTGATATAGATTTAAGTAGATAGTTTTAAGATGACATACAATTTATAGCCAAGACATGAGTCAGGTGTTAATTATTATAGTCTTTTAAGATAGTATAGATGAAAGAGGTTCTGTTTGATTGTAAAAATTGATGTGGGTCTTAGGTCGATCTTATACTTTATAGTTTACAAAATAGTAATAGTTGTGCTTAATTTATATTTGGAAAGAAAGGTTTTTAATTAAACAGAAAGGGTGAAGTGATGCAATATATTTCCTATCCAATTCACATTGAGGCAGAGAGAGGCCAGTGACTGGAGGAGAGAGAGCAGGCGGGGCGGAGAGACAGGGAGCCTGGGAGCTGCATGAGGGAGCAGAGGAGATGCTCAAATCCAGATGGCATCAGGTGTGTTCCTAGTGTGCTGAGAGGTTAGGAATATCAGGATAAAGCTTAATCATTGTAATTTGGCACTATGTAGTTGAGAGTTTCATAAATATATTTGGTTAACAAAAAAAGAGTCATTTAAAACCTCATTGGCTAGGATACTGCTCAACTATGTTTATAGCAGTTTTACTAATAATATCCAAAAACTGGAAAAAAAAACCTTAGGTGTCCCTCAACTGATGAATGCATAAAGAAAATGTGGTATATTTACACAATGGAGTATACTTAGCTGTTAAAAAACAGTGATAAAATAAAATTTACTAGTATGGATGAAACTAAAAAAAAAAATTATCCTGAGCAAGGTTACCCATATCCAGAAAATCAAACAGTGCATACTCATTAATTAGTAAATATTAACTGCAACCATTCTATAATCTACAGACCAAGAAAGGCTAAGTAACAAGGAGAGCTTAAGGGGCAGACACAGGAATCTACCTGGGAAAGGGAAATAGAATACATTTTTAAGGTTAAATGTGGGCAAGGAGAGTTGGAAGAGTACAGGGAGAAAGAAACTAATGGAATTAGGGGTATTTCAGGGGAGAGTTGGAAAGCTATTACAATGAAAACTCCGTAGAATCTATAAGAATAACCCTGGAAAAGACACCTAGTAATGAGGGACAGAGAGCCTGAACCAACCATCTTCTGTAACCAGCCAAGGCCTCAACTGGAGACATTAGGACACAAAGTCTTCGACCTACAGATAATCCTGACCGCAAAATGTGCTAGGACCAGAGCCTAGCAGAATCATCATTAGATAGACTAGAGAGACTTCATCTAGCAACTGATGGGAGCAGATGAAGAGTCCTATAGTCAGACAGAGAGCAGGACTCAGAAGTCCTGATGGGAGGATGAGGAAGAATCAGAGGAACCAGAAGAGTCAGAGACTCCATGAGAACAGGAGAAAATGACCCACAGAATCAGCTGACTACTGTCTGGTATTCAAAGAGACCCTCAGAGATCAGAGAATCTGTAGGGGGTCTGGCCTAAGAACTCAGCATATGTTATGACTGAGTAGCTTTGGTGTTCTTGTGAGAATCCTAACAATGGGAGAGGGGGCTCTCCCTGATTCTTTTGCCTACTTGTGTAACGCTTTGTTTCATACTGGGCTGCCTTGACCTGCCTTGATATGGTAGTTTGTGCCTGAACTCATTGTAACTTGCAGTTTTTAGTTGATGTTTCTGGAATGCCTGCTTTTCTCTGAAAGAATGCAGCAGAGGGGGGAGTTTGGGGTTATGGGAGAGAGGAGTCAGGGGGAAATTTTAACCATAAATCCTACAAATTATGTTTCCACCCTTGGAGGCATAAACATATTTGTGAACTATTGGGCACATGGTTAGACTAGCCACAATTATCTTTATTTAGATGACAGTGATCAACCTTAAAGCAAACACTTTCTTGCTATTCACTCATAATCTAATAATGTGGGGTATATATCTTAAAAGATTGCTCTATTCCATATGTTCCCCATAGATGTAACCAGCTGATGTATTTCTGATTCATTTTATTCTTCACTAAATATTATAACAATCCTCCTACAATGAGATCAAAAAGACAACTCAGTTGGGTTTTCATAAATCAAAAGGCAGTAAAGCAATTCAATAATTGTAATTTAATGCCTCAGAACTTCAGTTTGGCTCTTATATCTGTGTGCTTGCATAAATGTGTAAATTTTGATTTGTGCTTTTGGACAGCTTCCTTAAATAGATTTTCTTTTTTAAGTTAGCATGTATGTATTTACTTACTGTTGCTTTGCTTTGACCAAATTTCCAAACATAGGCCATTCAGGAAAGGAAAGTTGACTTAGGCTGTCCTGAAGGAGCTTGTGATGAACGTTGCTTATTTATATCCTGAGGCACCAGGAACCAGACAATGTCATTCAAAGACTGAACACAGTGACCTAGTTCTGCCAGCCAGGCCTCTCCTGCTACGGGTTCCATAACTTTCAAAATAAAGCCACTGTCTGGAGATCCAGTGTTCAAAGCATAAGCCCATTGGAGACATTTCAGATTACCATAACCAGCTCTTAATTAAAAGTATAATCTATATGTGGAAGTACTTGATTAATAAGTCATTATTAATAATCAAGTTTATAATTACCTAATGTAAAGCATTTCTAATTGATCAATTGTTAATTGACTAACTATTTATGCAGGCTAGCTTTATATATGCAGGGAATCACAGTTATAACAGTTATTGCATCTTTAAACTTGATAAAATAATTTCCAGTGAAGTTGCAGCAAAAACAGTATTTTTAAAGTCTGCACTGTGTAACCAAGACTCTAGGCAGGAATCATTGTGGGGAAGAAAGACTTGATTTATGAGTACAGCACTTTATAATATTTTTCACAGATTTCCCAAGGTAATTATTTTTATATAATTTCTAAAATGACATATTTCCCTTTCTTGTATTTATTTCTAGAAATATTAAATATAGAGTAAGACATGATATAAAATGAACCACATATAAATACACATGTAAAATAATATATATTGAAGACTGTTCATTTTATTTCATTTAGTTCTAATTGTTAAAGCCTTCTCAACATTATATATATATATGTATATATATATATATATATATATATATACTTATCTATACACACACACAAACATACATACATATGTAAAGGGAGAGGGAAACACAATCTGCTCCATCATACTTTCGACTCTTCTACCTCTATGTATTTAGGATTAACCACTGTGATGACATAACCAATCAGGAGCTGGAAGAGTGATTTTCTCTCTCTCAGTCTAAAATTTCACCTAGGTGAGGAGCCCTGTGAGATTCCCACATCCATATTGGCATGTCTCTGGTGATACAGCCATAATTAGTGAATAAAACTGCGAGAGCCACAAAGCCAATACAGCTGTTGACAAAGTCCTGCAAAGCCGGAGCTGGGATGGATGTGGTTTTCACCTTTGTGAAAGGTTTTTGAGTACAGCACTTTATAGTCCTTGGTTTTTTGAACTCTATGTGTTGCATCTGTGGGGTACTTTTTACATTATAAACCATTTTTGTCTTTTCCCAGAAAGTTATTTCACCTCATAAAGTGACCTTATCTGGCCCTACTCAGGAGACTTCCTTATCATGGAGAACATGAAAAACACAAATATATATATATATATATATATATATATATATGTGTGTGTGTGTGTGTGTGTGTGTGTTTATATATATATTATATATATATTCACACATATATATACACATATATATATGTATGTGTATTTATGTAATATATGAAGAATTTGCAAACCATATACAGACAGGCTCATGTTAAGTTACAATGAAGTCTTTTTCTAATTTTTATTATATATGTACATATACATATATAAATATATTCTTTATTTACATTTCAAATGTCCCCTTTCCTGGTTTCCCCACCACCAAAAAGACCCCTAGCCATCCCCCCTCCCCCTGCTCACCAATGTACATACTCCCTCTTCCCTGTCCTGACATTCTTCCATAGTGGGGCATCTAGCCTTCTCAGGAGAAAGGAAGATTTTTAACTAAAATACAAATGAATAGAACAAGATAACCTACAGCCTGCGAGAGTTTTCAAACTTTAAGCCAGGCTGACTCACAAGTTGTATTTCAAACGCTATGTATTGTTCAAAGCTTGGGAATGCCTCTATACTGACTCAGCTATTTTTCTGTTTAAAGTTTCACTTTCCTGAAGAATAGAATGCCACTTGTCATAAATGCTTATAGTGTCTAAAATGATTTGAGATTGATAATACCTAATCTCTCTGTACTTATTACACCTTTCTGCCTGACAAAATGATACAATCTGAATTTCTTTTGAAATTATCCATTTGCCTCCTTTATGGAATCTATATAAATAAATAAACATCCTGGTTACTAGTTAGTCAGAAATGCAAGATACTCTTAGTCATGGTATCTGACTCATTCATCCATTACACCTTTCTTCCTGTTTCTTATCTCCTCTGCTAGAAACTGTCTGAATTCTCCAGCTGGCCACTAGCACACCAGTGTTGTCATTATGCAAGACTTGAAGCAACTCTACTGTGATTTCATGGGCGCAGATTCCCTGTCATATATAAAAGACATTATCTTGCACCTGATATCCTGCACCTCTGGCCCTCAGCTCTTACATTCTTTTTACTCCATCTTCTGCAATGTTCTCTGAGCCTGTCCTGTAGCTTCATAACTTGTTCTCTGCATTTTGATCAGTGGTGGATTTCTGCAAGTTTCCATAGAACTTCAGAAAGTTTGAGTTACTTTTTTTTTTCATTGCATGATCAAATACTTGACAAAAGCAATTGAAAGGTGGAAGGATTTATTCTGCCTCGTGATTTCAGAAGCTATTGGACCATCATGGTAAGAACGACATAATAGCAGAAGCTGGTGGTAAAACCAATTCTCTCTCAGCAGCAGGCCTGAAGCTGAGGCACCCAGCGAGAAACTACAGTAAGTTATAGAGCCCTCCGCCTGCCACACGGCCAGGCACTTCCTCCAGCTAGAGCACATATTTTAAAGATTCCAAAACTCTCCTTAACAGTACCAACAGCTGGAGACCAAATGATCAAACACATGCTGGAGGGAATATTTTACATCCAAAGGTAGCCATAGATTTACACTTAACTAATTTTCATCCAGAAAGAATCTACATAATACATTGATTTAGTCTGATATTTCTGCCTGTCATTGAGTTTGTAATATTATCTCTGAATGTTTAATACAGTAGCAGAGATACATCTTTCATTGGCTTTATTGCTGTATAGCATGTTTCTCAGAATCAGCACTATTAGCATTATAGAGTGTCTAATTCTGTTACTTGAAGCCATTCTGAGCATGTTAACAGCATCTCGGGCTTCTTTTTGTTAGGCAAGCCAGTAACAATTGCCTGTGCTGTGACTACCAAGAACATCTCTGGACATTTCCTAGTGTTCAGTGGGGAATAAAATTGCTAAGGCTGTGGACTGCAGACGTACAATTCTTACTGTACTTCATAGTGGTGAACTATCTACTCAACTATAGCTGCAAATTAAGTTGGTTGCTAACAGTCTGGACCTTATCAAGAAACACAAGGCTACTCAGTTATCCTCAAAAAGAAATGCTTTTGCATATGAGCCAGAGTTTACATGAATCTAGTGAAGACTTTTCTGGTGGAGGGGCACCAATATGAGCATGTTATCTTTAGACATAAGCAGAAACAAAGCTGTGAATGTAGATATTGGGGAACCTCTACCCGAATCGCCAAAATGAACAGTTCTCAAAGGCTCCTGGAAAAACTCGTGGTCCTCACTGAGAAAGAACACACAGTCTGTAGCAGCAAGTTAGACTCCCAAATGCTTGCTGTGAAACTGTAATAAATCACACATCAAATCACCACTTGTCAACTGGTTTCAGCAAAAGTTCTGTGCAAATCATTTCCTCCTCCACTTCCTCATGTGAATTATTCTCATTGGTGAAATTCAAGTCTGGGGGTTAGAAGGGACTGGACTCTGGAAAATGCCAATCACAGTTTTTGGGTTTGTTGTTGTTGCTACATTAGTATTAGTATTTAGTATTTATTAGCATTAGTATTAGTATTAGTATTAGTATTAGTATTAGTATTAGTATTAGTATTAGTGTTAATGGTTTTGGTTGGACTTTTGGTTTAGTTTTGGTTTTGTGTTTAATTTTTTGTTTGTTTGTTTGCTTGCTTGCTTGCTTGCTTTGTCTGCATAACAGAAAGATGTTTTCCAGTGCAGGAAGCTTAGACAATCCTTTAATGTGTCTTTCATGCAAATGTGGCCTCTTTTATGGTAATTTATACTAAACAGAATGTGGTAGGGAGGAGAAT
The DNA here is from genome assembly GCA_964023405.1 of Apodemus agrarius. Classification (NCBI taxonomy): domain Eukaryota; kingdom Metazoa; phylum Chordata; class Mammalia; order Rodentia; family Muridae; genus Apodemus; species Apodemus agrarius. Next base: position 45,931,572 of record OZ030023.1, read on the forward strand.
ATGTGGCTGATATTTGCAGATGTTGCTAGAGAATTTTCCAGAGAGGTGCATAAGCAATGTGTTAGAGCTCTAATTACCTGGTAACCTGCTTGTCACTTTGAATATTTACCTTTTGTTTAGTTTCATTTTTAGCCACTTGGAATAAACTTATAATTGTTGAGGTATTTGTTTCCATTTTCTCGATAATTCCAGTTACTTGCCTTGAAAACTAGAATAGGATATTTTCTTACAAATATTAGTTACTGAGATAAGCCCTTGTGTACAGTCATGACAGTTCAAGACCTTGCTGTCATTTTATGAGCTGTCTTTCACTTTTTAATCAATACGCAGGAAGCAACACACATGCACTCAGAGGGAGAAGGGGAGAGGAGAGGGAGAGGAAGGGAAGGAGGGAGACAGAGACAGAAACAGAGAAAAAGAACTATATGTACATCTGGATTTGTGGTTTTATGTATAGTATGATCCAGGCCTAAACAGAACTACAGGCATGTCAGAAGTCTAGCCTGACTGCCCTCTGAGAGGCTGAACAAACAGCTGAAAGAGTCAGAGGCAGACGCTAGCACCCAACCAATAGACAAAAGCTAGGGACCCCTGTGGTTGAATTGAGAAAAGTTGGGAAGAACCTTTTTAGGAGGAGGGGGTCCCATGGGAAGACTAGCAGTCTCAACTGACCTGGACCCCCAAGATCTCGCAGACACTGAGCCACCAGCAGACATCAGATGGTATGAGGCCCCAGACATATACACAGCAGAGTGTTGCTGCCTGCAGCTACTGCGAACTGGGTTCCTAGAAATGGAAGACGAGGGATGGATGGGGAAGGACAAAAAGAAGGAGGGCCAAGACGATAGGTTACTGATCAAGGCCAAAGTTTTATGGAGCTCAGACAATTTAACAGTTTTGGGGGAACCCCTCCTCCCAGAGTCCTGCGTGGCTTCTTTGGGTGTTGGTTCCACTGCTCAGGAAGCAGGGCCAGTCACCTGCTTAATTCAGGAGTTCATAAGTCTACAGGAACTTCACCTTCACGCTAAGCACTCCACCCCAGGTGGGGCAGGATTGTAAATAGCACAGGAATCCCTGCTCAATGGCTGGGAGTTCACCTTGACCAATGTTCCTGCCATATGGCAAGACACCCCAATATGGCTCTGTACAGCAGAGGACCGTCCAGTCTGGCTTCAGTGAGAGAAGATGCACCTAACTCTTGAGAGACTTGAGGCCCCAGAGAGAGAGAAGATTTGGTGAGGTGGGGCTAGGAGGGTGGGGACTTCCTCTTGGACATAGGGTAGGGGGAGAGGAGGCATGTGATGGAGAGGAGTCGGGGGAGCAGACTGGAAGGGAATGAAGATTGGACTGTAATAAAGGATTAAATAATAATTTAAAAAATGACTTATCATTTTCTCAATGGCTCTTTTTCTTTACCACGTCAGTTGAAAATAATAGCAGAACCACATGCACATCTAGACATGTACAGACCTCCTATTATAGCTATAGTCACCGCTACTGCTAAGATCTGGCAATAGTCACTAGGGTTTTTGTTGTTGTTGTTTTATTTTTGTTTTTTTGTTTGTTTGGTTGGTTTTTTTTTGTTCGTGTCTATAGATTCATCACATTAAGAATGTTATTTAAGTGGAATCATACAGAATGTGAACTTGTAAGACAGGCTTCTTCCTAATTCCTTTGATAACTATCTTCATTGTTCATAGTTTTTTTTCTTTCCTTTTCTAATTCTATGGTATAGATATGCTTACAGAACGCTTCCAAAAGAAATCCCCTGTTTTTTGTACATGTTTGGCTCAGGAAGTGTCATTATTGGGAGGTGTGGTGTTGTTGGAGTAGGTGTGTCACTCTGGGTGTGGGCTTAAGACCCTCATCCTAGCTGCCTGGAAGTCAGTCTTCCACTAGCAGCCTGCAGATGACGATGTGGAATTCTCAGGTCTGCCTGCACCATACCTGCCTGGATGCTGCCATGCCTCCTCCTTGAAGATAATGGACTGAACCACTGAAACTGTAAGACAGCTCCAGTTAAATTCTGTTCTCTATTAGACTTGCCTTGGTCATGATGTCTGTTCACAGCAGTAAACCCTAACTAAGAGAAACCAATAGCTGACACTGTGATTCAGTCCCAGAACTGAAAGAGAATGTTTGTTTATATATAATGCCTCAAGTTGTAGTATGAATTGAGTCCATCACCTGATTTGTTAAGAAACTTGTTAGAGTCTATTTTAAATTATCAGGTGAAAGTATTAAAATCTCTTTGTTTGCTATCTTTATTTTTCAACCATCATGTATATGTTACACCCTGTTTTTGTAAATGTCTTCCTCTTATATTCATGTTTTTATTATTGTGAGATTATATCTGGGACAACTATACCACATCAGCTAATATTTGCATGATGAAAATTTCTCAGTTGGCATTTAAGTTTTTAAAAAGGGGTGGCTTCTCACATTTGTTTGTTTAGAAATCCAGCTCCTGGCAAGTTCCCACCTTTCCACTTTTTGTTTAATGACCACTATTTTAAGTTCACTATTTGAGCATAATTAGAATCTCTGGATCACCATTATTTCTAGTTTTTTACAATTTATAATCTTCAATCTTGATGTTTATCCACTTTTTTGGATAACTCTGATATGTTTTATTAAATAAAATGCATTGTGTATATAAACTATAGTGTACTTCACTGATGACTTTCCTTAGAGGTAGGCTAATATTCATGAACACTTAAATAAATGACCCTCATCCAGTCGTGGAATGGTCCAACACTCTCTGGAATGTGAGTATCTTTATTCTGTCTTTTCTTCTAAGTCACAGAAGCAGTCCTTAGTGGTATTTCTTTCTTATAGTCTTCACTGAATACTGAGAGCTTACAGAATTCTGCACCTTGGTAATCTATATACTTGCTTCCATTATCTTTAGAATAAGACCACAGGCAGTATTTGCCCAAACCTATAGGTACTAAACTATGCCTTGCTCTTTGATTCTTGAAGTCTCCTTTGGAACCCCTAAGACTCTGGAAATTGATCAAAAGAAATAATGGAGTCTTTCAGTCATCTCTGTGTCACATCCCCCTGCCTCCTTTGGTTTCAGAATTTGAACCTTTCTAGTCATTCTCCCATGCCTTCAAGGAACTGTTTATATGCCAATATAGCACCTACACTTATTCAGCAGAGGGTTACTCTGAAACAAATCATTTATTATGTCCATGGATACAACTGAACTGAAACTTTTTCCATTCCCTCAGTAACTCGGACATCGCTGAATGCAGACAAGGATATTACTTCAGCCATCTAGTCTCATGTTCCCCTTGTTCTGTCTTTAACTTTTCTTTGCTATAGTGTGACGGTAGACTTCAATTTACAACTTTAACATTAAGCTACTAAAATGCCATTTTATCAAGTCTAACATAAGATTTTCATAATGATGATAATGTTATAGAGATTAATAAAAAGAAAGTAACCTCCCAAGCACAGTTCAAAATTTCATATTTGCTATGACAGTCTTCCATTTATATAAGGTTTTTTCCATTGAAAATAGTCAAATATGATTACATTGAACTTTATTGATACTGCAGATGTCTATTGAAATCTGAATGCCAGTAATCCTCAGTAAGTCAGACCATTTCAAACTGTTGTGCTGAATAAGTGTAGGTGCCATATTGGCATATAAACAGTTCCTTGAAGGCATGGGAGAATGACTAGAAAGGTTCAAATTCTGAAACCAAATGAGGCAAGGGGATGTGACACAGAGATGACTGAAAGACTCCATTGTTTCTTTTGATCAATTTCCAGAGTCCTAGGGGTTCCGAAGGAAACTTCAAGAGTCAAAGAGCAAGGCATAGTTTAGTACCTATAGGTTTGGGCAAATACTGCCCGTAGTCTTATTCTAAAGACTGTGTTGTGTGTTTATTTAAAATCTGCTATCAAAAATTTACTTGAAGCATCAATAACTCAGCTAACTCAATACATAATCACACAGTGGGACTTAATATTCCATATGCTAAAGCAGTTCATTGAACAAAAATGGTGCATTAATGTCTACTATGCAGAGAACATCAATGTTAATTTTTTTGACTCTCAGCCAGTTGGATGTGCTAAGTCTATCGTGGTAAATGAGAGATGTTGAGACAGCTGCCTAGAGAAATTAGTCCACAAGAGATTTTCTCCACTATGTGAATAAAAACAAACTCTTTCTTATTGAAACAAATAATTTTGGTAAAAATGGAGGAAGGTGATAGTGTTAAGTTATTAAAAAACTTAGCTTATTATACACATAATTGTACTGGATTTCATTCTTATATATTCATATTCCTATAAAGTGAGATCCATTCATGGGAATCAGTAAGATTGATCAGCCCTTTAAATTGCATCTGTTCTTGTTTCCTGCAAGTTGATACTGTATTTAAACCAAACAACACACACTTTAGAGTCAAAAATTTTTATCAATACATCACCTCATGAAACATGAAACAAAGGAAGATATAATGAGAGGAGCTAATTATTAAGCATGTAAACAATTAAAAAACAGGATTATCCGAATGCAGTGTAAGAAGGATTTTTTTCCTCACTGTCACTCCTGCCATAAATAGTAAAACACACTTATATTTTCCTAGCAACACATAGATATCTCAACTCAGACCTGCAACTAAGGGTCTTATGAACCAGAGTTGTTTTTTTTTTCAGAAAACTAGGATATAAGTAGAAGTAAAATGATTGATTTATGCAGTAGGAAGTAATCCTATGGGCAATGGGCACAGGTTGTATAGTTGGAGAGTAGTGTGGGGTGTTTATTTTGAGAAACAGATATATTTTTCAAGCATAACAGCAAGATTATAGACAAACTGCAGCATTAGCTCAAAGGAAATTCCAGTAAACTGGAGGATGGAAACTAATTGGCCATTCATCTCATAATGACCAAACCTTTAAAAAAGTTTCTTTATATTTATATACCAATGCAGATATGTTTATGCAGCTATTTTTATGGAGTAGATTCAACATCTATTCTTATCATTCTGATTACTTTTTTTTACAAATTAAATCTTACTTTTATGAAACACCCAATTATTAATCATTGAAATAAGTTGAATTATTATAATTAAATGACCTGAATAATGTATGAATATATGAAAGGTTAATTGCTCAAGCTGCAATGATATCATGAAATATACCTTCAGTCTCTGGTTGAATTCATGGGTATAGATCTAGCTGCTCGATGCATTTTTCTATTATCATGGTCATCTAAAAAATAATTATTGATTCTCTTTGTAACAGATAGACTTTTTTAACTTGTAGGCTTAGTATTCCTGTTGATATCTTTCTTGCTATATGTTAATTTAAAATTAATAGGCAATTTACTACAATACTAAAAGATGTATTCAGAGGAAAACAGAAATATGCAATATTGTGAACTTATATTTGTTGAGGCCAGCTCTACATTCTTAAGTGGTAAAGAATAAAGGGAAGCCAATTGGGTCACAGTTTATAAATGTGAGACAATCTATTTTTATAGTGAAGTTCAATGAATGATAACTGCAAGAATTTATTTGTTAATCAGTACAATATGCTCACTCATTACGACCTGGTCAGTTATATTCATTCTTTATCCACTGAAATATGAACTAAATTTAAACTAAGCTTCTTATTTAATCTATATGCTAAAGATTTAGTTTTAGCTTCCTATATTCAGTTAGATTAAAGCACTCTAACATCAGAAGATCTAGTCAGTGTCTACTCTCATCATGAATACACACTCCAGACTAAATAACATTTCTTTATATAATATTATAATACAATATTATATATGAGATAACATAATAGTATATATCCAAGTAATCTGGACAAAATATAAACTAATTGTTTGTCCTATATGGTTTAGAATTCTACCACAAAATGAGATAAATGTAATTAATTTAATGATAATCATTTATTCATTACAGTGTTGGAGTTGAAGTCCAGAACCAAGGTAGAAAAAAAGCAAAGTCAAGGTGATAGTAGATTCACATGGCATCTAAAGATTTAGTTCAACTATATATGTAAATATACATGTTTAATTTAAATATATAAATGTGTGCATATATGTACATATAATACATATATACATGCAAGACATATATATATATATGTGTGTGTGTGTATATATATATATATATGTATATATATATATATATATATATATTGCAGATGATTCAACAGGTAAAGAATTTCCTAGGAAAGCATGAGGTATGAAATTCTGTTCTCAGATCTCATATGAAAGCCACCTCAGAATATCAGCCCACCTATAATCCCAAAACAGGACAATGAGGTGGAGAATCCCTCAAAAAAGTTGACTGTCCAGACTAGCCGAAGTGATGAGTTCTAAAATCAGGAAGAGGCTCTGTGCACTACATGAAGTGAAGCATGATCCAATACCTTATATGGCATCTACATCTGACCCTGGCACATACATGTTAACCTGTACATGAAAACATGTATGGACACATGACCCCCACATATTCACTGTAAAATAACTATAAATTACTGTAGTTCAGAAATTAACTACATGAAATATAAGTGTATAAAAGATAAATGAGAATATAATGGAGAAACTAATCAATAATGACTAGAAAGAGCAAAGCATGCTTTAGAAAAGACTTAAAGAAAGGAGCTCTATTTTTTTCCCTTTTTAATTAGATATATTCTTTATTTACATTTCCAATGTTGTCCCCTTTCCTGGTCCCCCCCCAAAGACTCCTAATTCATCCCCCCTCAAACTGCTCACCAATCCGCCACTCTCATTTCCCTGTCCTGGCATTCCCCTACATTGGGGCCTTCTCAGGACCAAAGACCAAAGTTAAATCAGTTTTCTTCTATAATTTTGTTGAGGTTGTTTACTGAACCTCTAAGTTGGGAATCTTTACTTTGTTCTATACCTATTATCCTTTGGTTTGCTCTTCTCATTATGTTCTGCATTTACTGGATGTTTTGAGTTATTTTGTATTTTGCATCTTCTTTGACTGTTGTGACAGTGTTTTCTATGGTATCTTCTGCACCTGAGATTCTTTCTTCTATTTCTTGTATTCTGTTGTTGGTGCTTGCATCTATGACTCCTGACTTCTTTCATAGGTTTTCTGTCTTCAGAGTTTTCTCCCTTTATGATTTCCTTATTGTTTCTGCTTCCATTTTTAGAGTCTGCATGGTTTTCTTCAATTCCTTCACCTGTTTGGTTGTGTTTTCCTATAATTGTTTAAGAGTTTTGTGTGTATGTGCATTTCCTCTTTAAGAGCTTCTACCTATTTACCTGTGTTTGCCTGTATTTCTTTAAGAGAGTTATTTATTGTCCTTCTTGAAGTCCTCTATCATCATCGTGAGATGTGATTTTAAATCTGAGTCTTGCTTCTCTGGTATGTTGGAGTAACCAGGGCTCACTATGGTGGGAGAACTGGGTTCTGATGATACCAAATAGCTTTGATTTATATTGCTTGTGTTCTTGTGCTTGCCTTTACCATCTGGTTATCTCTGAAGTTAGGTAGTCATGCTGTCTTTGACTGTGGCTTGTCTGTTCTGCAAACCTGTATTTCAGTACTCCTGGGAGATCAGTTCTCTCCATGAGGAATTTAGGTGTGGAGAGCTGTGGTACAGCATCAGCTCTGTGCTCATAGGTTTGTAGACACTCCTGGGAGAACAGCTCCCTCCTGGCAGTATTTGTGTATGTAGCTCTGTGGCCCAGGATCAGCTCGGGCACTGACAGAAACCAGAAGGCTCCATCCCAGGTTTCCTTGGGTTTCTGTGTCCTGAGGGTTATGGGCAGATTCCTCTGAGCAGCAGGGTGTTCCTCCCTGCACTCACAGGCCTGTCCACACTCCTAGGATGCTAGATATCTCCCTATGCCACCTGGGTATGGAGCCCTGTGGCAGAAGCTCCTCTCCAGCGGCAGACCATGAGCTCTGCTTTAAAGCAAGCACCTTACAAAACAGGATTTGAAAATTTCAGAGAAATCTATTCAAAGAAAAATCATGCTCAAATGGAATACTGCAAAAAACAAAACTACTCAGACCTGATTTTTTTTTTTAAAAAAAAAGTGCTGTGAAAATATATTTAAAAGCATGTAGTATTTCAATACACACATTTTGGGCACTAAGTTTAAAGCAAGGGGCATCAAAAATGTTTGGAACTGACTCTAAAATGCCTGCAAAGAGTTTATCCTTACCTGTATACAGTAATGATGCAATGAAGGTTTTTAGTGGTAATTGAATTAGGTGAGCCATTTTTAAAAATACTTGCAAATGTGCCAGCTGTGCTGTAAAGTAGTTGTTTTGTTTTCTTTGTAAAACTCTAGATCCATTAACAACCTTTTGCAGCATAGTTTGTATTTTCTTCCATTTACAGTAGTGGAAAATATAGTCTATCACTTTTACAAGCTTATATACTAGAAAAGAAACAGTAACCAAGTTTGAAAACCCAGATTTCCGATGTAAAGGGATGATAAGTCACATATCAAAATCTTTATAAAATCTTTATAAAAGCCTCCTTGGCTTATTGCTTATCTCAGACTTGATTTGGGTTTTGATTTATATCAGAAGGTGGAGGCAGGGCTGTGGGTGACCATTCACATCTACTGAACCCTCCTAAACATTTTTCTTATACTTGAGAATATAACTACAGAGCAATAAGTGTATGCTGAATAATATATCCCATAAAAAACTATTACTCCACTCCACTAGATTTTAATGTTTGTTCTAAAAAATACTGATATGCTCAGTATCTTACTTTTAATTTCCAAATAGCTTCCAGGGAATTTAGATACAGTAGCTAATAAAGAGGTAAGATAGCACATGAAAGAGGATGAAGTAGACATGTTAAAGATATTTTTAAAATCCTCCTAATGAGTATTGCCTGTTTCCGGGTTATTATATCTAGTTTCTGATTCAGGAACAGAATGACAGAGATTCAAACTAAATAAAATATTTAAATTATAGTATTTGGCAGGTAGCCATTTAAGAAGAACTTTTGGTTGATTTGCTTTTTTATTCAAGATTGTTTGTGCTTTTTGAGTTTCACATATTTCATTATTCTAGCCACTTTTGCTCTTGACTAATACTGTCCAAATTAAACCTAAATCTTACTTTTAATTAGTCATTATGATTATTCACATATATTCTTTTGAGTTTTCTTTTCATTAATGTGATATTTAGCTTTTTTTATTTGTTCTGTTATTTCAATCTGACTGGATTCAGTATAACTTAGGAAACACTCTCACGTGGTATGTGAGACCATTTCCAAAAATGTTTAATTGAGGAGGTAAAGCCAACCTGATTTATAAGTGACTCCATTCCATGGCCAGGAGTCCCAGAACAAGTAGAAAAGTGTGGTTCCAAATTCCATCTCACCACCAGGGTGTGTGAACTCTACTCAGGCAGACAAAATGTGAAACACTAGACTGCATTTAACCCATATTCTGACAACAGGGGATGGACTTGTGGGAAGCACAGGTTCACTACTCAGGTGGTAGAAGAATGTAGCCTAGATTGGGAGCCTAGCTAAAGTGAGAAACGGCACAGGCTGAGGCTGAAACTTCAGTTTCCTGACTCTCAGATATTCAGATGCATCTGTAAATCCCAAGGAGGAGTTTGGAATGAATGGAGCCCATGAACTTGTGATGAAGAGTCTGGTACCTGGGAAATGATGAACTGGAGCCTTCTGCAGGAGACTTAGGCAGTGTCTCTGTAGACAAGTCTTCCTCTGACTGTAGTTCTTGATGAGAGAGACTGTCCTTGTTTGTCCATAGTGTTTGTTTACTGTTCATCATGGAAAAATGGGTGCATACACCTTCCTCAGGGTGGGCCAAAGATTAAATCCAGGAATTAATTTGCAAGGAGGAATGTTCAGGAAGGAAAACACATTGGCTAAACACTCAGGGCATATCTAGGTGCCTCATTATCATGGAGAACTCTGTCCAGTGCTACGTGATCAGTGGTCATGTCTCACATGTTCCAGACCAGAAAGCTGGTTGGGAGTAAAGAAACTCCAACCTTCCTCTGGGGGGTGGGGGGTGGGGGTGCCAGGGTTTCTGAACTCACTCAGCCTTACCAAGTTCTCTTTTTTTCCCATTTCCACACTATTTAATGCAACACTGAATATCTTTGTCAGAGAAATTAGTAGGACAAGAAATAATAGGTATCAAAGATGAGAAGAAGTAAAATGATCCGTTTACAGGTGAGTTTATCTAATCTGTATAAAGCCCTCAAGATTCCACACAAAAAAAATATTGAAACTAATCATTTCTGCAAAGTTGTTGGATAAGAAATGAACAATTAAAGATCAGTTGCATTTGTATACATAAACAATAAGCAATCCAGAAAAGAAATTAAGAAAAACTTCATTACTATAACATCAAAAAAAAAAAAGCACACAGGAATAAATATAATCAAGGAAGTGAAAAGATTATATGGTGTAAAAGATTATATGGTGTACATTCCAATAGGAAATGAAAGCAGATCTAAATAAAGGAGAGAAACAACCCAAGCCATGGGCTGCAGTCTTAATATAGTCAATATGTTTATATGATTGAAAGTAGTTTAATAAATCAGTATAATCCCCATCGATGGCATTGTTTGTCCCATATTTTTCTTTTTTATTATTTTTTTTATTTTCTATATTCTTTGTTTACATGGTTCACTGCCTCACAACTCCTCCTTTTCTTTTTAATAAGAGAGAGAGGTCATTGGAATGACTGTCTCTTATGTTATTTGTAGTGAAAATTTTGGGTGGAGTGGGGTGGGGTGTAAGCATAAAATTAAAGCAATACATAAGACCCAGCGGTAACAAGATGTTGAGGCTAGAAAGACAAGGAGTTATTGAACTAATTAATTGTTCAGTGGATTGAAATTGAGAATGGGTTTGTACAGTTTGTGAGGGTATTAACATTGGTTTTAAAGAACGTTTAATTTATCTATATAGTCATACATTTTTCTTACTATCATAGAAGTTTCCCTAAGTTCTGTAGCCATTAGGCTCTGGCAAGACAGTTAATCTGTTGCTGGAAGGTCCCAAGGCTGTCATTTTTGTATCTCAGCTATCATCTGTGAGTCTCAGCATCTGAGCTGTTAGTAGGTCTCCCATCCCCACACCCCAACTCACACCTACAACCTGTGTTAAGGTAAATGACAACCAGCATTCAATTCTCTGCACTTCCTGATTGTGTACACAATGTGACCAGTCACGTCACACTCCAAGCACCATGCCTGACCATGATGGACCTCAACCTCAGATGGTAAGCTGAAATAAACACTTATCTAATTTTGTTTTCTTTTGTTGTTGTTAGGTATGCTTTCACAACAGAAAGTAACTAATAGAGTTGGGAAACTTTCCTTTTCCTTCTTAGCAACCTTTATTAAAAGTTAAACATCCTGTCCCCAAAGATTCTGAGGCTCCCTAAAGACATTGTGTACTGCTAATGCTACTGAATCACAAACAATAAACACTCATGTCGAGGGACTCAACCATTAATTTATAGAAGACACAAAATAATGTGATTATTACATTATAATAAACTATTTACTTATATTTATCCAATAAATAGCACCCTATTAAAATTTTGTGAAGAATATTTAAAATATTATGCAATTAATTATATTACTGTTATTGTAATATAGATATGGAATTGAAGTGGAAATCTTATTAAAAATTAGAAATTATAATTTGGTATTAGTGTTGTTTCTAATTTTTTTTCAGGTTTTAGATGTAATTCAACAGACTTGTATGTAAGATTTGTCCAGGAATGAACTTCCCTAAAAAGAATAAATAAACAAAAGAAAGTCATATATTGAACACATTTAAAATGAATTGAAATACTCATGAAAAACTAGCTTTGTTATTATATATAAAATCCCTTCAAACAATTCTAGCTTAAACATCTACTTTCTCTTTAGTCAAGGTCAATAAGAGTTCAATAAATGCTGCAAAGGCAAGTCCCAGGTATTCAATGTTTATAAATATAATCTAAAAGGTGCACAATAGAATATATGGATAATTTCATAATTATAGGATCTTGCAAAGCTAATGTATCCACAGCTTGCCTTAGCTTAAATTTACACACACACACACACACACACACACACACACACACATATCAAATAATTCAATCATCAAACAAAAAGGCATCAGTTTACATTCCATTAACATAAAATCCATATTCTTGAACATTAGTGTTTTATAAATACTATATATTGTAAACAATATGCCACCTTGAACTGCAAAAAAAAACAAAAAATTAACATTGAGTTGATTTGAACATTAATAATATAACATTATTTAATTGCTCCCACTAGATTTGATCAAATAAAACACTGTCATATTTTAAGATACCATACATGGATAATTCTTAAATTTGAATGTTAATGGAAGCCATCTGCCTAATTAGTATAACCATTTGTAATTTAAAAGGTAGAATTTTAGAGTTTGGTTAACGTGTACTTTATATTACAGCAGTGTTAGCACATAATATAATTTAGAACTTCTATTAGCATTTTGTAGTCAGATGGTACTGCTTCATCTTTAAATGTATTCAAAAATCTCATAAAAATGAGAATAAAGTCAAGACTAGTTTAAATCCTAAAAATACAATTTTAAGTAGAATTGTTATATCATAGTATAACAAACATACATCTTAAAATGTATGTTTCAATATACATAAATGTATTTTTCTGAATCCTAAGAAAATCAGTGGGTTATACAGAATGATGTGGTTTCTATAAAAATTTATATATATATATATATATATATATATATATATACACACACATATATATATTTGTGTGTGTGTGTGTATAGAGACAATACTGTATGTATGTGTGCCTGCATATATCCATATGTGTATGAAGCCTTTTACTTATTATTAACTTCATTTTTCTTTTATTATTAAAATATTATATACTGGTGTATTAGCTATATAATTTCTTACCTAGATCTTCAATGTTGGTTAGTTCCATCTGTCAGATTCAAAAAGGCTGTGAAGACCCATGGTCAAATCTTCTAGAAGTTTTAAGTTCATCAAGGAGAGTGTATTTGCTTAATCTAATTGATTCATTCCTTCATTACAATCACATGCAATAGGTTCATAATGATATATGGGCCTGTCGGCAGATCCTCAATAAGACTGGGGTGAGTTCTAAACCTTAGCTCCAGCTCTGTGGACTTTCACTACAAGAAAAAAGTGTGGGATACTACTCAGCAATTAAAAACAATGAATGCATGAAGTTCTTAGGCAAATGGTTAGAACTGGAAAATATCATCCTAAGTGAGGTAACCCAATCACAAAAGAACACACATGGAATTCAGTCACTGATAAGTGACTATTAGCCCAGAAGCTCTGAATACCCAAGACACAATTTACATATCAAATGATTCCCAAGAAGAAGGAAGGAGAGGTCCCTAGTCCTAGAAAGGCTTGATCCTACAATGTAGGGGAGTACCAGGACAGAGAAGATGGAGGGGGTTGATTGGAGAATGGTCGGAGTGACGAGGGCTTATGGGACTTATGGGGAGGGGGGAACCTGGAAAGGGAAAATCATTTGGAATGTAAACAAAGAATATAGAAAAAAAGTGATGCCCAGTGCAAAGCAAGTTAGGAACATAGGCAGAATATTAAGGAGATAAATATTATTTCATTGCATTGAAATCTAGGTCCTAAAGCTTGTTCACATACTTTAAATGGAATTTCATTTTTTTATTTTTAAGGTAAGAAAAATAAAGAACACAAGGCATGGTTTATTTGGAAGAATTAATGAATTAATAGCTGTGGATGTATTTTGGCTTGCCAGGAACAGCACAGGAGAACTTCCAAGGTATAGAAATTTGTGATCTATAACTTGTATCAATATTCAATTTGGGCTATCTCTGTTAGGGGTACACAAGTTATCTAGAACTTTCATTGTTTCAAATAATTGGCAAGTCTTGCCTTGATTTGACTTGTCAAGCTGAAGAAACTGCCTTGACTATCCTAACAAAGTCTTGATGCCTCTTCTGGTCATTTCCACTAGATTTTTGCTGATCCTGCCCTTCGTGCATCATGAATGGAAAAGAACACTAAAGTCCAGGCAGATACCCTATTCCTGTTTTCTCCTTACACATCTTGTAGGCAGGAAAAATTGTGGGTGTTTTGTGGCTGGGTTGTTGTCCTAATCCCTTAATTGGAAGTCTTTTTTGGTTACAGAAAATGGTCTCTTCAGGCTCCATATCTCCTATTGTTAGGAGTGTTAACTAGGATCATTCTCATAGATTCCTGGGAGTTTCCAAAGGTTTCTATCTTGTCCCAGAAATACACACCCTCATCATCCAGTTGTCTTTGCCAATAATCTTTCCCTCCACTCACTATCTCCCACCTCATCCCTCCTCTTTCCATTCTAATCCTTCCCCATCATTCACCCTCAAAATCTCATCTTAAAACCAAGTGGATCAAAGAACTCTACATAAAACAGGACACACTAAATCTGGATGAAGAGAAAGTAGGGAATATCCTTGAATGCATTAGAACAGCAGACAACTTCTTGAACAGAAGACCACAGCTCAGGCACTAAGATCAATAATTGATAAATGGGACCTAATAAAACTGAAAAGCTTCCGTAAGGCAAAGAACACTTTGAAAGGACAAAATGGCAGCCTACAGAATGGGAAATGATGTTTACCAACTCCACATCTGACAGAGGGCTGACATCCAAAGTATATTAAAAAAAAAAATCAAGGACTTGATACCAACAAACCAAATAACTAAATAAGAAAATATGGGGTGCCGATCTAAAGAGAGAAGTACTAACAGATGACTCCTTAATGGCCGACAAACTCTTAAATAAATGTTCAACTTAGTCATCAAGGAAATTTAAATCAAAACAACTCTGAGAGTCCATCCGCACTTCTCAGAATGGCTAAGATACAAAACTCAACTGATAACACATGCTGGTGATGATATGGAACAAGGAGGACACTTCCTCATTGCTGAAGAGAGTGCAAACTTGACAATGACTTTGGCAATCAATTTGGCAGTTTTCCAGAAAATTGCTCATCTACATTCATAGCAGCTTTATTCATAAGAACCAGAAACGGAAAGCACCTTGATGTCCCTTATTTGAAAAATAGATAACGCAAGTGTGAGTCACTTACACAAGGGAATACTATTCAGCCATTGAAAACAATGGCATCATGGAATTAGCCATCAAATGTATGGAACTAGAAAAGGTCATCCTGAGTGAGGCACTCAGACCCAGAAAGACACACATGATATGTACTCAATTATAAGTGGATATTAGTCATAAGATATAAAATAACCATGCTATAATCCACAGACCTAATGAGACTACATAAAAAGGAAGGCCCAAGGGTAGAAGCTTGAGTCTCACTGCAAAAGGAAAATAGACGTTTTGTCTATTTCATCACAGCAGTTATCCTTTAGTACTTTAGTTCCCATCAGTGTTGCTCTAGATTCAAGTCGCAATGTTATTTATAAATAAACATTCTGTCTCCATATATATGCACATGTATATGTGTTTGTAAATTCTCAACTTACAGTAGTTGTCATAATCCAGTGTTTCTCAAATAAATTTCATTGTCTCAGAAAATACCTTCTTTCCCACAGTCCTTTGGTTTACAACCTCATAGGAAGAACAATATCAAACAACCAGACTCCCTATAATTTCCCCCAAGTATATGTGAAGGGACCCACGGCTCCAGACACATATGTAGCAGAGAATGGCCTTGCCAGGCATCAGTGGGAGGAGATGCCCTTGGTCCTATGAATGCTCAGTGCCCCAGTGTAGGGGAATGCCAGAGCGGGAAGATGGGAGTGGGTAGGTTGGTGGGGGAACACCTTCATAGAAGCAGGTCGAGGGGGTGGGATAGGAGGTTTCAGGGGGGTGTCTAGGAAAGGAGGTAATATTTGAAATGTAAATAAATGAAATATCCAATAAAAATAAAAATAAATACTTTTTTTGAGTCAACCAAAGCCATCCATCTCTACTTCTCAAATCTCCCCCATACTCTTACATCCAGTTGGTTTTAAGAACTGTTCCTTTACAAATAAGACTGTAGCAATGCCTTTTTCTAAAACTCTATGTCAACTCTATCTGAAGAACAGGTGATTTTTCAGATGCCTGTAATTTTTAGGCAACCCTACAAATAATGCTCTTTGTATTCTTTAAAAGGAATGTTCTTACATCATTTCTGACCCAATGCTATGTCCAATGCTGTTTAGAGTTTAGCATTATTCCTAATGGTTCCCTTTTATTGAATTTAACTTGTAGATTTAGTAGAATATCCTAAAAACTTGCTCACCCTCAGGGTATGTGCGAATGAGCTCCTGCGTTCCTGGCCACAAATTGCAGATCAGCATTTTTAATGCTGCCTAAAATCCTTTGTGTGTGTGTTTTTTTAAATTACCAACATAGATCAAGTTTATGTTAATTGTATGAAAAAGCAACAGAGATAATCAGTAACATTTACACAACTTAAGTAGTTAACCTAGTTCTGAGGCAGCAGAATTATTTAATTGTCAGCACCTTAAAGTGGGTAAAACATGGAATAAAGCATTTCTTTCCACTCTAGTTTTTTTTTTTTAAGCCAAGTTGGGGACCTATGTATAAATGTTGTCAATATTAGAATGCAATTAAAATCAAACAAATATGAATTGGAAGTAAATATAACTCTTTATACACACTAAGTAGTCTACTATAGTGCCTTCTCTTTCCTTCAAAGATTCCAGACAACTGTTAACAAGAGCAGAAATGCCACTAAAGGGACAGCATAGGACAGGCACAAATTTCTTTGTGTAAAATTCTACGTAAAAGAACATAGAACAAAATATCTGTGCTTTCAAAGCTTCATAAGAAATCAATGTTTATTGAATGTATAGTTCTAAGCTTTATTGATCAAACACTAAGGATAGTCTTTCTTTGTAAAGAAGGCCCTGGAGTAATGTGAAACCTAAAATACATCTGGAACTAAGTTGTTTATTATATCCTTGTTGAGAGGCTAACTTTTCATATGTAAATTGTACCTTTCTTTAGCTTATTAGTATCCTTCCAAATAAATGCATAGCTTAATTAATGAGTAATGAGTAACAATTTATATGGTAAAAACCCTAAGATTTTAGAATGAATGCATGCCTAATTCAATACTATCATCACTGACATAACTCACATGGTCCTAAATTTATTGTTGTCCCTTGAGAGATGTAAACTCTGACTTATGGCTAACTCTGTTTCTTTCTATCTGTCTATCTATCTATCTATCTATCTATCTATCTATCTATCTTTGTTTTTCTTTATCTCCTAGTATACTATTACAAATCCTGATAGACTTAACAGGTTTGTTTCTTTTTTTTTTTTTATTTATTTATTTTTTTTATTTTCTATATTCTATGTTTACATTTCAAAGGCTTTCCCCTTTCCCAGTTCCCACCCACCATAGTTCCCATAGTTCTTCTCCCCCCCAACTATTCCCCAATCATTCCCCCTCCCCCCTCGGTTTCTTTACTAAACTGGATGCAATCTTTACATGCCCAGGGTCCTCTCCTTTCTTCTTCTTGGGAATCATTTGACTTGCTATTTGTGTCTTGAGTATTTAGTGCTTCTGGGCTCATTAATATCCACTTATCAGTGATTGCATTTCATGTGCATTCTTTTGTGATTGGGTTAGCTCACTCAGGATGATATTTTCCAGGTCTAACCATTTACCTA
This sequence comes from Apodemus agrarius, assembly GCA_964023405.1. Taxonomy (NCBI): domain Eukaryota; kingdom Metazoa; phylum Chordata; class Mammalia; order Rodentia; family Muridae; genus Apodemus; species Apodemus agrarius. The sequence continues at coordinate 45,949,265 of OZ030023.1, forward strand.
CAAATTGCATGAATTCATTATTTTTAATTGCTGAGTAGTATTCCATTGTATAAATATACCACATTTTCTGTATCCATTCCTCCTTTGAGGGATATTTGGGCTCCTTCCAATTTCTGGCTATTATAAACAAGGCTGCTATAAACATAGTGGAGCATGTGTCTTTATTGCATGTAGGGGAATCCTCTGGGTATATGCCCAGGAGTGGTATGGCAGGGTCCTCTGGAAGTGACATGCCCAATTTTCTGAGAAACCGCCAAACTGATTTCCAGAGTGGTTTTACCATTTTGCAATCCCACCAACAGTGGAGGAGTGTTCCTCTTTCTCCACATCCTCGCCAGCACTTGTTGTCTCTTGAGTTTTTAATCTTAGCCATTCTGACTGGTGTGAGGTGGAATCTCAGGGTTGTTTTGATTTGCATTTCCCTGATGACTAATGATGTTGAACATCTCTTAAGGTGTTTCTCGGCCATCCGAATTTCTTCTGGTGAAAATTCTTTGTTTAGCTCTGTGCCCCATTTTTTGATAGGGTTATTTGTTTCTTTGCGGTCTAACTTCTTGAGTTCTTTGTATATATTGGATATTAGCCCTCTGTCGGATGTGGGGTTGGTAAAGATCTTTTCCCACTTTGTTGGTTGCCGTTTTGTCCTTTGGACAGTGTCCTTTGCTTTGCAGAAACTTTGTAATTTTATGAGGTCCCATTTGTCGATTCTTGATCTTAGTGCGTACGCTATTGGTGTTCTGTTCAGGAACTTTTCCCCTGTGCCCAAGTCCTCCAGGGTCTTCCCAAGTTTCTTTTCTAATAGTTTCAGTGTGTCTGGTTTTATGTGGAGGTCCTTGATCCACTTGGAGTTGATCTTAGAGCAAAGAGATAAGAGTGGGTCAATTCGCATTCTTCTGCATGTTGACCTCCAGTTGAACCAGCACCATTTGTTGAAAAGGCTATCTTTATTCCATCGGATGGTTGTGGCTCCTTTATCAAAGATCAAGTGACCATAAGTCTGTGGGTTAATTTCAGGGTCTTCAATCCTGTTCCATTGATCTGTTTGCCTGTTGCTATACCAATACCATGCAGTTTTTAACACAATTGCTCTGTAGTACTGCTTGAAGTCAGGGATATTGATTCCCCCAGAAGTCCTTTTATTGTTGAGAATAGTTTTAGCTATCCTGGGTTTTTTGTTGCTCCAGATGAATTTGAGAATTGCTCTTTCTAGATCTATGAAGAATTGAGTTGGGATTTTGATGGGGATTGCATTGAATCTGTATATTGCTTTTGGCAAGATGGCCATTTTTACTATATTGATCCTGCCAATCCAGGAGCAAGAAATATTTTTCCATCTTCTGAGGTCTTCTTCGATTTCTTTCTTCAGGGACTTGAAGTTCCTGTTGTACAGATCTTTCGCTTGTTTGGTTAGAGTTACGCCAAGATACTTTATGTTGTTTGTGGCTATTGTGAAGGGTGTTATTTCCCTAATTTCTTTCTCTGCCTGCTTGTCCTTTGAGTACAAGAAGGCCACTGACTTGCTTGAGTTAATTTTATAACCTGCCACTTTGCTGAAGTTGTTTATCAGCTGTAGAAGTTCTCTGGTGGAGTTTTTTGGGTCGCTTAGGTAAACTATCATATCGTCTGCAAATAATGATAGTTTCACTTCTTCCTTTCCAATTTGTATCCCTTTGACTTCCTTATGTTGTCTAATTGCTCTTGCTAGAACTTCAAGTACTATATTGAAAAGATATGGAGAGAGAGGGCAGCCTTGTCTAGTCCCTGATTTTAGTGGGAATGCTTCAAGTTTCTCTCCATTTATTTTGATGTTGGCTACTGGTTTGCTGTAGATTGCTTTTACTATGTTTAGGTATGGGCCTTGAATTCCTGCTCTTTCCAAGACTTTTAGCATGAAAGGATGCTGAATTTTGTCGAATGCTTTTTCAGCATCTAATGAGATGACCATGTGGTTTTTTTCTTTCAGTTTGTTTATGTAGTGGATTACATTGATGGATTTCCGTATATTGAACCATCCCTGCATCCCTGGGATGAAGCCTACTTGATCATGGTGGATGATCGTTTTGATGTGCTCTTGGATTCGGTTAGCAAGAATTTTATTTAGTATTTTTGCATCTATATTCATCAGAGAAATTGGCCTGAAGTTCTCTTTCTTTGTTGGATCTTTTTGTGGTTTAGGTATTAGCGTAATTGTGGCTTCGAAGAATGAGTTGGGCAGTGTCCCTTCTGTCTCTATTTTGTGGAATAGTTTGGAGAGTATTGGTGTTAAGTCTTCTTTGAAGGTCTGGTAGAATTCTGCACTAAAACCATCTGGTCCAGTACTTTTTTTGGTTGGGAGGCTTTCTATAACCCCTTCTATTTCTTTAGGGGTTATGGGACTATTTAGCTGGTCTACTTGATGCTGATTTAATTTTGGTATTTGATATCTGTCTAGGAAATCGTCCATTTCCTCCAGATTCTCCAGTTGTTTTGAGTATAGACCTTTGTAGTAGGATCTGATGATCTTTTGAATTTCCTCAGTTTCTGTTGTTATGTCTCCCTTTTCATTTCTAATTTTGTTAATTTGTATACTGTCTCTGTGTCCTTTGGTTAGTCTGGCTAAGGGTTTATCTATCTTGTTGATTTTCTCAAAGAACCAGCTCCTGGTCTTGTTGATTCTTTGTATGGTTCTCTTTGTTTCTATTTGATTGATTTCAGCCCTGAGTTTGATGATTTCTTGTCTTCTACTCCTCCTGGGTGAATTAACTTGTTTTTCTTCCAGGGCTTTAAGGTGTGCCATTAAGCTGCTAGTGTATGCTCTCTCCAGTTTCTTTTTGGATGCACTTAGAGCTATGAGTTTTCCTCTTAGCACTGCTTTCATTGTGTCCCATAGATTTGGGTAGGTTGTACCTTCATTTTCATTGAATTCTAAAAAGTCTTTGATTTCTTTTTTTATTTCTTCCTTGACCAAGGTGTCATTGAGTAGAGTATTGTTCAGTTTCCATGTATATGTGGGCTTTCTGTTGTTTTTGTTGCTATTGAAGACCACTCTTACTCCATGGTGATCTGATAAGAGGCATGGGATTAGCTCGATCTTCTTGTATTTGTTGACATCTGTCTTGTGACCGATTATATGGTCTATTTTGGAGACGGTACCATGAGGTGCTGAGAAAAAGGTATATTCTTTAGCTTTAGGATGAAATGTTCTATATATATCTGTTAAATCCAATTGGTCCAGAGTTTCAATTAGTTTCACTGTGTCCCTGTTTAGTTTCTGCTTTCCTGATCGGTCCATTGAGGAGAGTGGGGTGTTGAAGTCACCCACAATTATTGTGTTAGGTGTAATGTGTGCTTTAAGCTTTAGTAAGGTTTCTTTTACGAAGGAGGGTGCCCTTGCATTTGGAGCATAGATGTTCAGTATTGAGAGCTCTTCCTGGTGGATTTTCCCTTTGGCCAGCAAGAAGTGACCTTCTGAGTCTCTTTGGATGATTTTAGGTTGAAAGTCAATTTTATCTGATATTAGAATGGCTACTCCAGCTTGTTTCCTGAGACCATTTGCTTGTAAAATTGTCCTCCAGCCTTTTACTCTAAGGTAGTGTTTGTCTTTAACACTGAGATGTGTTTCCTGTATGCAGCAAAATGTAGGGTCCTGTTTCCGTATCCAGTCTGTTAATCTATGTCTTTTTATTGGGGAATTGAGTCCATTGACGTTAAGAGATATTAAGGAATAGTAATTATTACCTCCAGACATTTTTGAAATTATATTTATTTATCTTATTTATTTTTTATATTCGAGAGGTTATCTTCTTTTGGGTTTGATGAGAGGAGGTTTCTATCTTGCTTCTTCCCGGGTGTAGTTTCCGTCCTTGTCTTGGTGTTTTCCCCCTATTATCCTTTGTAGGGCTGGATTTGTGGAGAGATATCTTGCAAATTTGGTTTTGTCATGGAATACCTTGATGTCTCCATCAATGGCAATTGAGAGTTTTGCTGGGTAAAGTAGTTTTGGCTGAAGTTTGTGTTCTCTTAGAGTTTGCATGATATCTGCCCAGGATCTTCTAGCTTTCATGGTCTCAGTTGAGAAGTCTGGTGTTATTCTGATAGGTTTTCCTTTATATGTTACTTGGCCTTTTTCTCTTGCTGCCTTTAGTATTCTTTCTTTGTTTATTACATTTGGAGTTTTGATTATTATGTGACGGGATGTATTTCTGTTCTGGTCCAGTCTGTTTGGGGTTCTATAGGCTTCTTGTATATTCATGGGCATCTCTCTCCTTAGGTTGGGGAAGTTTTCTTCCATAATTTTATAGAAGATATTAGCTGGCCCTTTAACTTGTAAATCTTCACTCTCGTCTATACCTATAATCCTTAGGTTTGGTCTTCTCATAGTGTCTTGGATTTCCTGGATGTTTTGGGTTACCACCTTTTTGCATTTAGTATTTTCTTTGACTGTTGAATCAATGGTTCCTATGTTATCTTCGGCTTCTGAGATTCTGTCTTCTATCTCTTGTATTCTATTGTTGATACTTGCGTCTATGGCCCCTGATTTCTTCCCCAGGTTTTCTATCTCCAATGTTGTCTCCCTCTGTGATTTCTTAGTTGTTTCTACTTCTGTTTTTAGTATCTGGATGGATGTGCTCAGATCTTTCGCTTGCTTGATTGTGTTTTCATGTATTTCTTTAATAGATTTTTGTGCTTCCTCTTTCATAGCTTCTACTTGTTGGCCCACGTTCTTCTGTAGTTCTTTAAGTGACTTTTGTCTTTCTTCCTTATTGTCTTCTTCTCTTTGATCCATCTTCTCCTGCATTTCTTGAAGTGATTTTTGTATTTGCCTCGTAAAGGCTTCTAACTTTTGATCCATTTTCTCCTCTATTTCTTTACGAGATTTTTCTATGTGTTCAGCTACCAGCATCCTGACCAGTGATTTTATATCCAAGTCTTGTTTTTCTGGTGTTTTAGGGTATCCAGGGATTCCTGTTGTTGGAGAACTGGGTTCAGATGCTGTCATGTTGCCTTGATTTTTGTTAGTAACGTTCCTTCGTTTTCCTTTTGCCATCTGGTTATTTCTGGTTTTAGTTGGCCTTGTTGTCAGTGGCTGGTGTTTGAATCTCCTGTGAGGCTGGGCTCACCTGTTGTTTCTCTGGGCCTTTCCAGCTGTGTCCTGGTTGCAATATGGAGGCCCGCCGCTACACCGCTGGTCTAGGGGCCGGCGAGCTGGTTGCAGAACGCAGCTTATGTGCTCACCCGAGGGCGGGGATGTCCCACAGAGCCTGGGCCTTTCCAGCTGTGTCCTGGTTGTGATATGGAGGCCCGCCGCTACACCGCTGGTCTAGGGGCCGGCGAGCTGGTTGCAGAACGCAGCCTATGTGCTCACCAGAGGGCGGGGATGTCCCACCGAGCCTGGGCCTTTCCAGCTGTGTCCTGGTTGCAATATGGAGGCCCGCCACTACACCGCTGGTCCAGGGGCCGGCGAGCTGGTTGCAGAAGCAGCCTTGGTGCTCACCAGAGGGCTCGGGGATGTCCCACAGAGCCTAGGCGGGACTCCGCCTGCTTGGCTCGGAGACCCTAGCAGATACCCCCGTGAGTGTAGCCCTGGTAGGGGTGTTTACCTGGGCCTTTCCAGCTGTGTCCTGGTTGCAATATGGAGGCCCGCCGCTACACCGCTGGTCTAGGGGCCGGCGAGCTGGTTGCAGAACGCAGCTTAGGTGCTCACCCGAGGGCGGGGATGTCCCACAGATCCTGGGCCTTTCCAGCTGTGTCCTGGTTGCAATATGGAGGCCCGCCGCTACACCGCTGGTCCAGGGGCCTGCGAGCTGGTTGCAGAAGCAGCCTTGGTGCTCACCAGAGGGCTCGGGGATGTCCCACAGAGCCTAGGCGGGACTCCGCCTGCTTGGCTCCGAGACCCTGGGCCTTTCCAGCTGTGTCCTGGTTGCAATATGGAGGCCCGCCGCTACACCGCTGGTCTAGGGGCCGGCGAGCTGGTTGCAGAACGCAGCTTATGTGCTCACCCGAGGGCGGGGATGTCCCACAGAGCCTGGGCCTTTCCAGCTGTGTCCTGGTTGTGATATGGAGGCCCGCCGCTACACCGCTGGTCTAGGGGCCGGCGAGCTGGTTGCAGAACGCAGCCTATGTGCTCACCAGAGGGCGGGGATGTCCCACCGAGCCTGGGCCTTTCCAGCTGTGTCCTGGTTGCAATATGGAGGCCCGCCACTACACCGCTGGTCCAGGGGCCGGCGAGCTGGTTGCAGAAGCAGCCTTGGTGCTCACCAGAGGGCTCGGGGATGTCCCACAGAGCCTAGGCGGGACTCCGCCTGCTTGGCTCGGAGACCCTAGCAGATACCCCCGTGAGTGTAGCCCTGGTAGGGGTGTTTACCTGGGCCTTTCCAGCTGTGTCCTGGTTGCAATATGGAGGCCCGCCGCTACACCGCTGGTCTAGGGGCCGGCGAGCTGGTTGCAGAACGCAGCTTAGGTGCTCACCCGAGGGCGGGGATGTCCCACAGATCCTGGGCCTTTCCAGCTGTGTCCTGGTTGCAATATGGAGGCCCGCCGCTACACCGCTGGTCCAGGGGCCTGCGAGCTGGTTGCAGAAGCAGCCTTGGTGCTCACCAGAGGGCTCGGGGATGTCCCACAGAGCCTAGGCGGGACTCCGCCTGCTTGGCTCCGAGACCCTGGGCCTTTCCAGCTGTGTCCTGGTTGCAATATGGAGGCCCGCCGCTACACCGCTGGTCTAGGGGCCAGCGAGCTGGTGGCAGAACGCTGCTTAGGTGCACACCCGAGGGCGGGGATGTCCCACAGATCCTGGGCCTTTCCAGCTGTGTCCGGGTTGCAATATGGAGGCCCGCCGCTACACCGCTGGTCCAGGGGCCGGCGAGCTGGTTGCAGAAGCAGCCTTGGTGCTCACCAGAGGGCTCGGGGATGTCCCACAGAGCCTAGGCGGGACTCCGCCTGCTTGGCTCGGAGACCCTAGCAGATACCCCCGTGAGTGTAGCCCTGGAAGGGGTGTTTACCTGGGCCTTTCCAGCTGTGTCCTGGTTGCAATATGGAGGCCCGCCGCTACACGGCTGGTCTAGGGGCCGGCGAGCTGGTTGCAGAACGCAGCTTAGGTGCTCACCCGAGGGCGGGGATGTCCCACAGATCCTGGGCCTTTCCAGCTGTGTCCTGGTTGCAATATGGAGGCCCACCGCTACACCGCTGGTCCAGGGGCCGGCGAGCTGGTTGCAGAAGCAGCCTTGGTGCTCACCAGAGGGCTCGGGGATGTCCCACAGAGCCTAGGCGGGACTCCGCCTGCTTGGCTCCGAGACCCTGGGCCTTTCCAGCTGTGTCCTGGTTGCAATATGGAGGCCCGCCGCTACACCGCTGGTCTAGGGGCTGGCGAGCTGGTTGCAGAAAGCCGCTTAGGTGCTCACCCGAGGGCGGGGATGTCCCACAGATCCTAGGCCTTTCCAGCTGTGTCCGGGTTGCAATATGGAGGCCCGCCACTACACCGCTGGTCCAGGGGCCGGCGAGCTGGTTGCAGAAGCAGCCTTGGTGCTCACCAGAGGGCTCGGGGATGTCCCACCGGTTTGTTTCTTTTTATATTTTAATTCCATTCCAGTGGTTTCCTTCTTAGAAAAATCTGTGCATGTTTTAAGAGGATGATAAGCCATGTTAAAAATCTTTAAAAAATCATTGTGGTTAAAAACAAAAAGACAAAACACAATTTACTATCAGTTACAGACAAACTAGTACATACCATTCACTGGCATTTACATGGATGCTTTGATCCAAATTCTGGTCCTTTTGCTTATGGGACCAGGGATTTAATGTTGAGGTGAGCCATATATATTATATATATGGCCATATGTATTATATATATATATATATATATATATATATATATATATAATATTTCAATGTAAAAATTACCATGCCTTTTAAAAGAAAGAACCACAAGTATTGTCTTTATTGTGACCCATCAGTCTGTTTGCCAAAATATAAACCCGGTATTGAAAAAGCACATAGACACTTACAAAAGAAGCTATTTTTCTCAATTATTTTTATTGGACATGGTACTTCTAAACAATTAAATATTTTCCCAATAGTTAACTTTGTCTTTACTGAAAGTAATTTTCAATGCCTCTGTTTTCAGAATGTTTTCTGAGAACTTGTATGTATTTCATTTGTATGCATCTTAAGGACTAATATAACCCCAATTCAATAATGTGAGAAAACATGCATTCTTCTCTCATTTTAGAAGGAAAATTGTGTAGATTTTTCCTGCAGAGTATCCTGAGCATTAGCTGTTTAACAACTTAGATAGGCTTTTGAATAATAAATTAACAATATTATGATAATAAGAAACTAAAATATTTGCTTAACAGAATAAATTTACTTACTTTGGAAGCAGAATATGTGCTTTAAAATTTAGGTAAATGAGTATAGTAGAAAGACATCAAAGTTCTATTATTCTAGCTTATGTTTTAGTCCAGTTAATAATGTAGGACTGGTTAATACCCACTATAAACACCCTCATCTAATATTTTTTTATAAATAATTGTTACAGACTTACATTTTTATTACTTTATAGAATTTAAAATATGCTCAATATATTATTTCTCAATGGAAATGGACATAGCACCATTACTGCACGAATTAAAAAACATTGTTTTATTTCTTTTTTTTTTTTTTTTTTTTTTTTTTGGTTTTTCGAGACAGGGTTTCTCTGTGTAGTCCTGGGGTGTCCTGGAACTCACTCTGTAGACCAGGCTGGCCTTGAACTCAGAAATCCGCCTGCCTCTGCCTCCCAAGGGCTGGGATTAAAGGCGTGCGCCACCACCGCCCGGCCTCATTTTTTCTTTTTTTAAAAAATGTTTGCTTATATTTGTTTATTCATTTTCATCAACCCTTCTCTTCCCAGTGCTTCTTCATGCAAGCGCTTCCCCCTATTCTACCTTCCTCTTCTCTTTTGAGACGTGAGGCTCCCCTCTGGATGTCACCTCTGCTCTCCTTCCATCAAGTCACTGTGGGTCTAGCTATATCCTTTCCCTCTGAGGCTAGAGAAGGTAGTCCATTTAGGGGCACTGGTTTCACAGGCAGGTAGCAAGAGGCTCAGGGACAACCCCTGTTTCAGTTCTTGGGGAACCAGCCTAAAGAACAAGCTGTTCATCTGCTAGGCATGTGCAGGTTCTTGATCCAGCCTAAGCTTTGGTTTGTAACTCAGTCCCTGCGAGTCCCCAAGAGTCCGGGTTAGTTGACTCTGTTGGTCTTTCTGTGTAGTCCCTGTACTTTTGGGACTCTCAATCCTTCTCTCAACTCTTCAATAAGACTCCCTGAATTCCATCTAATCTTTGACTATGAGTCACTTTCCCCTTGTCTTCTACGTGGAGACTCTCACAATTAAGCTAGGTTCCTGTCTGCAAGCATAACCAAGCATTATTAACACTGTCAGGTGTTGGTTCTTGACCATGGAGTGTGTCTTAATTTGGAATAGTCATTAGTTGACCGTTCTCTCAGTCTCTATCTTTGTCCTTGTACATCTTGTACGCTGGACATATTTTAGGTAGAAGGTTTTGTGGGTTGGTTTCTGTCCTTATCCTTCCCCAGGGAGTCCTGCCTTACTACAGGAAGTAGCCATTTCAGCATCCATCTGTACTAAGAGTCTCTGCTAGAGTTGTCTCCATAGATCATCTGCACCACTCCTTCCTGGCTGATACAGTGATATCAAGGATGAGAGAAGGGAAATTGGTAGTGTTTCATTTCTTCTAATCCAAACATTTCTATCTGGAATGGAGAGAAAAGCCTTTACCACTCAGAAACCAATAAATCTTTTAAGATTCACATAGTCACAAGGCTCACAAATCTCTTCCACTTTACGCCTCCACCCCAAGTTCATGCTAATAGTGAATAAATACCAGGGGAGTAAAGGTTTTTCAGTGAAGCTGTCTGCTTATTGAGCAGGAAACTCAAAAGATGCACCTTGTTATCTTGTCCATTGGATAGGTTTATCTCCTACATGAAGCTATAGGTTGTTACGAAGCCTGGAACCCTTTAGTGCATCATGCAGTGTTTTAAAGTTAGCAGCCTCCGTGGTTAGCCTAGAACTTATCGGACCCAGGAAGCTTTATAGAATCATAGATAACAGCAGGTGAGAGCCATGCTCTCACTTTAGCCCAGCAGCAGAAACCAGCTTTATTATCTTATTTGTGGATTATAAAATACACAGTAGAATTAACAGTAGTTCTTGCATAATGAAGAAATAGGTTGGCTACTAGAAAACAACTGCAGATTATAATAGAAATTATTATATTTCTATAAATATTATTACTGTCTAAAAGACAGTAGAGTATCAGAGCCACTGTGACCAACATTCCTCTTTAAACAAAGCAATTGAATAATGTAATGAGATTCTTTTGGACACTACTGGGGCTTCTTTTTGTACCTTCCACTATTTGTTGAATCCAAAACTCTATTGGCATTTTTTTGAACTATATAGCAATTAGAGATGCTTCCTTGCCATATAACGGATTCATTATGAGGATGATAAAATGATAATCTCTATGAGAATTACAGATGAAGAAAATGTTCTGCATAAACAGTAAAAAAAAGTTAGAATTTCAGTGAATTCATGGAATCTGGATAGAACAAGGCACTCCCCCAATCTGTAACATGGTTGTATAGATTTTAGGGGTTGCTTACCTTCTGGCTACATGCTGACCAGGGAGACAGAATGCACGAACTAAAAAGACTAGATCTACTGGGACTATGTCCTGTGTAGTTTGGTCCTGGAAAACTGACTAGGGTGGAGAAGAAATGAAGAAAAGATGGATATGTAGATACATATTCAGAGAGGCTGTGATGGAATGAACAATGCTTGCTTAGATAGAGCAGTACCAACTACTAAATGACTATGAACTTAAGGCCATTCATTATGTGCAAGAGGAGGAATTAGCAAGTCTCAATATTAGTTTCCATTGGGGAGGAATCTCAGGTGGCAGTTATCCAGGGAAAGGAATCTACAGTTACTAGTTTTTGCGTTTACTAGACTGGTTGGCCAATCATTTCTAAATACTTGAACTTGACCATAAGAGGTTGGCAATTCCCCTGAGTCTGGGATATTGGTCTTAATAATACACATTCATTCAGACTTCACCTACTCCTTATAAAATTCACTTAAGATTTCTTTGGCTACCTGCCCTACTTGTGTTGGTTCCATTCTACTAGTAGATAATAAGTTCTTATTACTGAAGACACCAAACACTTTGACTTCAGAGCTAGTTGGAACTGAATCAGAAACTCCCTCTTTGCTTACATCACCAAATAACCTGCCGAAAGAAAATTGTCATCAACAGTATTGCTTGGTTTTGGAGCATGCACATACTAAACTATTGACATGTCAGGTAAGATGTTTCTGTTAGCACAATAGTAACATGGTTGTCATGCACAAAATCCATTGCTTCTGGGTTGGATAAAAGGTCTGCTGTACATGAAATTCTACTTGGTTCTGTAATCTAAAGCAAAGACCTGGGTCTGGGAAGTCATGTGAGGGAAGGAACTGTTACTACTTTGTAAATGGATGTGATGTGCAATTTAAACTTTATTTGAGACATTAATGTTTATGCCTAAATAATATTAATGCTGCCTGTCTCTGTCTTTAAGGAAAACTTTTTTTAAAAAATAATGGACAATGGCTATTGTGGAAATTGATAGCCAGTCAAGCTTCTGAGTATAAGTTTGCATTGCTGTGACATAGTGGCTAAATATTGAGCCATAGATAGAGGAAAATAATGATGGGCCTGTGTTGTTACCTCCAATGCTAAGGAAATTTAACGGGAGAAGAGGCAGACAGAATGTCAGAGTCAGAGGAGAAGGATGGATATGGGACTCTAAAGCATGTATAAAACCTCTGTCTCTGACATGTTAAAGAACACTTTTGACTCTTGAGAAAACAAGTGAATCTTACAGGATTCATCAAATTGATGATATTTATAGAACTCAGGACATGCATAATGTTACAAGAATCTCAAAAGCTCCACTTTCAAGTTCATGTTAGAAGTGAACACTTTCTAGAGAAGAGGAGACGCTACTGAAAGCTGGGAGGGGACTTCTCTGGATGCATCATTTTGAGTCATTACCTATGGTATGGTGAGCTTTGAGGTGATGCAGCTCTCTGCCATCCTATAAGTACCCCCTTCTGCAGTTAAGGCCTACAATCTCATCAGTTTTCAATGCTCAAACTCGATGGAGGCAGTGGTCAGTATCCTACCTAGAATGAAAAATTCTTATGTACTTCTCCCTGGAAGATGCACACAGTTAAAGGGAAGGCACAGTAGGTTTTTCTGTGTATCTACTTCAAAATGTTACAAACAGGAAACATTCATCATTCAAAATGTTTCATCTTAAAGATTCTTTATTTGAAAAGCAAAAATATGTGGGTACCCTACATACAAAATGCTTCTTAGGAGAGAAAAGGCTAGAGCTGAAATGTGCTCTGGAAGCTGAGATCTGTAGAAGAGGTCGAATGTGCCCTCAGGCATAAGGATGCTAATTTTGTGTTATTGGATTTTACTGTAGCTATTAATATATTTTGCTAGAGATTTATGTGATCAATTTATCCTATGGCCTGAACTAATTCCCACAGTATATTTTATCAGAATATGTGACTTTTTATAAATCTAGCTTTCTTCTATTTCCACAAATGGGAAATATCCTCTTTCTAGAGATGTTAGGTACTATAATTTTTTGAACTAATAATAAATAATGCCAAATAGGATCATTGTTTTTCTCACTATTTACCCTTCTCTCCTACAAGTAATCAGAGTCATTTTGTTACACTACTCCATGTCTCTAGCTTTATTGGTTCTTCAATGAAATGACAAATGGATTACATTTTAGGTTGTATGACTCTCATTGCCCTATTGCACTTCTGATAATATTTGCCTGTGACAAGCAGTTATTTTTCATTACCACATTCAATAATGAGTAATAAACTATTTTAATAATGGTGAATGTGAAATTAATTAATAATCTGCAGGTATGCAAGGACATGATTGCTTTCTCTCTCTAACACAAAGAAAACAATTCTATCTGCAGTTATAAATTTGCATATGAATGACCCACGTATAAGGAGTTCTGAATGAAAATCATTTATAAGTACATTGCCAAACTATTCTTAACTTCCCGGTTTGTATATAAACTATTTCAGAATATGTTAGTTGCTATGACAATCATAAGAAGTAAAAATTTTTTAACGGAACTTGGAGTATTCTAGTAGACATTGAAATTTTCCATGATATTTAACATGGTTGGCAATATCGTTGAGCAGATATGTGGTTTTGTACATACTTGGGAGATCTAAGTGACTCTCATGCATCCTTCACCGCTTCTTCATGGATTTGAAATATTCAAATCTGCAAAAAAAATTTGTATTTATTAGCATATTATTAGCTTAACAGACATATTAACTTTCCTCTTCTCTCATCTTCCTTCTTAATTCTTTCGTCTTTACTTTCTCTCCATTGTTCCTTCTTCCTCTTTCTTCATCCAGCCTTTCTTCTATTCCTGTCTTTTTCCCAAGTACTAAGAATATTTTCTGCATTGTCTTGATCAGAAGGGAAAATAGTAAAATCTCCAATTACTGTGTTAAAAGCATTCTTATGGTTCACTCCTTTGCAATCTTTTTAAAAATTATGTTATCTTTATGTGTGTGTTTTGCCTGCATGTGGAGGACAAAGGAGAGAGCCAGATGCCCTGGAACTGCCGCTACTCATGTTATAGAACCATAAATGGGCATGCTGGGAAACAAACTCAAATCCTCTAGAAGAACAAAACGTGTTCTTGGCCACAGAGCTATCTCTCCAGTCCCCTCACTTCACAATTCTCTTTTGGGAAACAGAAATACCACATGAATAGGTAAATAAAATTTGTACATGTATCTCAAATGTTCATTTAAGAATAGCCTCAGAATTTTACCTGTATAAAAGAGAAAACTCGGTTTTCTCCTTCTATATTCTAGACATTTGCTTACAGTGGTCAATTAATTAATTTTACAGATATATGGAACTATAATCATTACTTATTGTTAGTACTATTGAAAGAAGAGTAGAAAAACCAAGAGAAACTCACAAGGAAAAGTAATTCATGAAAAACAGTGAAAAGACTTTAATTAATACTCTGAATGATAAGCAGGTCTTGGGATGTAGAGAAGCAAAGAGAATCCCTGAGCAGGAGCCATGCAGAGCAGCGGTTCAGCAGGTGGAACCAGCAGGCAGAACCAGTCAGAACCAGGCAGAACCAGGTACCTGAGATATCCCAAGTTTAAGACCTCTGGGGACTCAGGCCATGAGCAGGAGCCACGCACAGAGCAGCAGTTTGGGGCCCCAGCCAGGCGTGGGCTCGGTGCCCTGAACAGGGACCCTGCACACCCTGCAGCCTCCGCCATCTTCCCAGCTGTTCCGACCTAGCAGGCAGAAACAGGTACCTGAGATATCTTGAGTCTAAGACCTCTGGGGACTCAGGACACCAGACAGCAATCCCTGAGCAGGAGCCGCACAGAGCAGTGGTTCAGGTGTCTCAGTTCTGGGGAAATAGCCTTATGAACTTACAGGAGGTTCAAACACGAGCTAGTAACTACAGGACCAACTAACACCAGAGATAACCAGATGGCAAAAGGCAAATGTAAGATCGTTACTAACAGAAATCAAGGCAATATGGCAGCATCCAAACCCAGTGCGCCAACAGCAATAAGTCTCGGATACCCCAAGAAACCAGAAAAAAACAAGACTCAGATCGAAAATCACTGGTCAGGATGCTACTAGAGGACCACATAGATAAATATCTTAAAGTAATACAGGAGAAAATGGATCAAAAGCTAGAAGCCCTTACAAGGCAAACACAAAAATCACTTAAAGAAGTTCAGGAGAATATGGATCAAAAAATGGAAGACAATAAGGAGGAAATACAAAAATTACTTAAAGCAATACAAGAGAACATAGGTCAACAAGTAGAAGTCATAAAAGAGGAAACACAAAAATCCCTTAAAGAATTTCATGAAAACACAAACAAGCAAGTGAAAGATCTGAGCAAAACCATCCAGAATCTAAAAACATAAGTAGAAACAACTGAGAAATCGCAAAGGGAGACAACGTTGGAGATAGAATACCTTGGGAAGAAATCAGGAGTCATAGATGCAAATATCAACAATAGAATACAAGAGATAGAAGACAGAATCTCAGATGCTGAAGATACCATAGGAACCATGGATTCAACAATTAAAGAAAATGCAAAATGCAAAAAGCTGGTAACCCAAAATATTCAGGAAATACAGGACACAATGTGAAGAACAAACCTAAGGATTATAGGTATAGATGAGAGTGAAGATCTACAACTTAAAGGAACAGCAAGTATCTTCTAAAATATTATGGAAGAAAACTTCCCCAACCTAAAGAGAGAGATGCCAATGAATATACAAAAAGCCTAAAGAACTCCAAACAGAATGGACCAGATCAGAAATACCTCCCAACACATAATAATCAAAACCCCAAATGTACTAAACAAAAAAAGAATATTAAAGGCAATAAGAGAAAAAGGCCAAGTAATATATAAAGGAAGTCCTATCAGAATTAAACCACACTTCTCACCTGAGACCATGAAAGCTAGAAGATCCTGGACAGATCTCATGCAGACTCTAAGAGAACACAAACTTCAGCCAAAACTACTACACCCAGCAAAACTCTAATCACCATGGGGATTGTATTCCATGACAAAACCAAATGTGCATGATATCTATCCACAAACCCAGGCCTACAAAGGATAATAGGGGGAAAATACCAACACAAGGGGGAAAACCACACCCCAGAAGAAACAAGATAGAAACCCCCTCTCATCAAAACCAAAAGAAGAGAACGACTCAAATATAAAAAATAACGCCCAAAATGTCAGGAAGTAATAATTACTATTCTTTAATATCTCTCAACATCAATGGACTCGATTCCCCAATAAAAAAGACACAGACTAACAGAGTGGATACAGAAACAAGACCCTACATTTTGCTGCATACAGGAAACACATCTCAGTGTCAAAGACAAACACTACCTTAGAGTGAAAGGCTGGAAGATAATTTTACAAGCAAATCGTCTCAGGAAACAAGCCATTCTAATATCAGATAAAGTTGACTTTCAACCTAAAGTCATCAAAAGGGACAGGGAAGGTCATTTCTTGCTGATCAAAGGGAAAATCTACCAAGAAGAATTCTCAATACTGAACATAGATGCTCCAAATGCAAGGGCACCCTCATTCGTGAAAGAGACTTTACTAATGCTTAAAGCACACATTGCACCTAACACAATAACTGTAGGCGACTTCAACACTCCACTCTCCACAATGGACCAATCAGGAAACCAGAAAATAAACAGGGACACAGTGAAACTAATTGAAGCTTTGGACCAATTGGATTTAACTGATGTATATAGAACATTCCATCCTAAAGCAAAAGACTATACCCTTTTCTCAGCACTGCATGGTACCTTCTCCAAAATCAATCATATAATGGGTCACAAGACAGACCTCAACAAATACAAGATGACCTAACTAATCCCATGCCTCCTATCAGACCACTATGGAGTAAAAGTGGTCTTCTATAGCACAAAGAACAGCAGAAAGCCCACATACGCATGGACACTGAACAATACTCAATGACACCTTGGTCAAAGAAGAAATAAAGAAAGAAATCAAAGACTTTTTAGAATTCAATGAAAATGAAGATACAACCTAACCAAATCTATGGGACACAATGAAAGCAGTGCTAAGAGGAAAACTCATAGCCCTGAGTGCCTACAAAAAGAAACTGGAGAGAGCGTACACTAGCAACTTAAAAGCACACGTGAAGGCCCTGGAACAAAAAGAAGCTAATTAACCAAGGAGGAGTAGAAGACAGGAAATCATCAAACTCAGGGCTGAAATGAATCAAGTAGAAACAAAGAGAACCATACAAAGAATCAACAAAACCAGGAGCTGATTCTTTGAGAAAACCAACAAGATAGATAAACCCTTAGCCACACTAACCAAAGGGCACAGAGGCAGTATCCAATTTAACAAAATCAGAAATGAAAAGAAACAAAAACTGAGGAAATTCAAAAAATCCTCAGATCCTACTACAAAAGGCTATATTCAAAACAACTGGAGAACCTGGAGGAAATGGACAATTCCCTAGACAGATACCAAATACCAAAATTAAATCAGTATTAATTAGATCAGCTAAACAGTCCCATAGCCCCTAGAGAAATAGAAGGGGTGCTACAGAGCAATTGTGTTAAAAACTGCATGGTATTGGTACAGCAACAGGCAAGTAGATCAATGGAATAGGATTGAAGACCCAGAAATGAATCCACAGACTTATGGCCACTTGATCTTTGATGAAGGAGCCACAACCATCCAGTGGAAAAAAGATAGCCTTTTCAACAAATGGTGCTGGTTCAACTGGAGGTCAACATGCAGAAGAATGCGAATTGACTCACTCTTATCTCCTTGTACTAAGATCAACTCCAAGTGGATCAGGGACCTCCACATAAAGCCAGACACTCTGAAACTATTAGAAAAGAAACGTGGGAATACCCTGAAGGACATGGGCACAGGAGGAAAGTTCCTGAACAGAACACCAATAGCTTATGCTCTAAGATCAAGAATTGACAAATGGGACCTCATAAAATTACAAAGTTTCCTTAAGGCAAAGGACACCGTCAGAAGGACAAAACGGCAACCAACAAAGTGGGAAAAGATCTTCACCAACCCCACATCCATTTATATATATATATATATATATATATATATATATATATATATATATATATATGTATATATATATAAAGAACTCAAGAGGTTAGACCCCAAAGAACCAAAGAACCCTATCAAAAAATGGGGTACAGAGCTAAACAAAGAATTTTCACCAGAAGAAATTCGGATGGCTGAGAAGCACCTTAAGAGATGTTCAACATCATTAGTCATCAGGGAAATGCAAATTAAAACAACCCTGAGATTCCACCTCACACCAGTCAGAATGGCTAAGATTAAAAACTCAAGAGCCAACAGGTGCTGGCAAGGATGTGGAGAAAAAGGAACACTCCTCCACTGTTGGTGGGATTGCAAGATGGTACAACTGCTCTGGAAATCAATCTGGCGGTTCCTCAGAAAATTGGGCATGACACTTCCAGAGGACCCTGGCATACCACTCCTGGGCCTATATGCAGAGGATTCCCCTGCATACTATAAAGTCACATGCTCCACTATGTTCATACCAGCCTTATTTATAATAGCCAGAAGTTGGAAGGAGCCCAGATGTCCCTCAAAGGAGGAATGGATACAGAAAATGTGGTATATTTATACAATGGAAAACTATTCAGCAATTAAAAATAATGAACTCATGCAATTTGTAGGCAAAGAGTTGGATCTGGAAAATATCATCCTAAGTGAGTTAACCCAATCACAAAGGAATACACATGTAAGGCAATCACTGACAAGTGGATGTTAATGAGCCCAAAAGCTCTGAATACTCAAGGCACAATTAGCAAATCAAAAGATTCCCAAGAAGGAAGGAGAGGACCCTGGCCCTGAAAAGACTGGATCCAGTTTTGTAGGAGAGTACCAGAACAAAGAAATGTTGGGGGGGGGTGATAGGGGAATGGGTGGAGGGAAGAGAACTTATGGGACATATGGTAAGGGGGCAAACTGGGAAAGGGGAAAGCCTTTGGAATGTAAACAAAGAATATAGAAAATAAAAAAACTTTCACAGTCACACATACACACACACACACTCACAGAGAGAGAGAGAGAGAGAGAGAGAGAGAGAGGCAGAGTAGAGGCAGAGGGGGAAGAGGAGAGGGAGGGGGAATAGAGAGAAGGAAGAGGAGTGCTAAGTGGGGAGAAGGAAGGCAGCAAGAGCAGGCAACAGGTAAGAGAAGGAATAGGAGCTAGGATACGTGGGATCACAGTGCGATGCGTGTGCATATTAGATTGTCAAAAAGAATAAAGTTTGACTGTTGCCTGTTTTCTTATTTTCTTTGATTCATGTGTAGATGAAAAACAACCTGCTTACTATCCCACACATTTACATTTGTTATTAGTTAATCTTCCTATAGGTTGATATCTAACCCTGTTTGTTTCTCAGCATCCACAAGCTGGCTCAGCCACCTCTAACTTCAGTTCCTGGAGTGCCTACAGTGGGGAGAAGAGGGTGGGGGCATTGGATACCCTGGAACATCAATTACTGATGGCTGTGAGCCACCATGGGTATGCTGGCACTGGAATCAAGTCCTTTGCAAGAGTAGCCAGTGAGCTTAACCATTAATCCTAACCGTTGAACTATCTCTCCAGCCTCTATAGCTAATTTTCTGACCACCTGTTTAATTGGGGGTAGGGGTTGAATGATTGTTTATCATTTCTATGGTATATACATAAATAATTTCAGTCCAGAGCTTATGTATCTCAGATGTAAATTAAGAAATCTGAAAGAGTCAGTCTTATTCTTACCAATATACCTGTTTTAGATAATAGCATTCCACGTTATTGACACTTTGACCGAAAGAAATGCACAATACTAAGCTTTTCTGACTATCACCATTTTAAGAGAGTTTCTTACCAATAATAGTAGCTAGTTTGCTATTGAAAGGGGTTCTAAGCCAATTATGTTGAATAAATTCTAACTGGAGGAGAAAAGTAATAAACTTGTAATAGAAGTTTTACATTTTCTTCAAGGAATTCAGTTTGACATGGAAACATTATGATATAGTTCATACTGAAAGTTGACATTTTTCCAATATTTGAAATTATGTTGCACTGTGAAGTTGGGGCAATATGGAGGACAGAAGGAAAATCAAAGGAATTATAATTAAGAGCTGTATGCAGTTCCTCATGTCACCATCTTATTTAATACATCTGAGAAAACATGGACTCACTATATTATTATAAGATATACATAAACATTTGTGTATCATAAAAATATACATATAATATAGTAATATTTACATTCAACTACATTTATAAAAGCAATGTCTATTACCAGAAAAAGTTACTTTACTTAAACAATGGGTCTGTCTTATCAGATGTAGTGTATGTTTGCTTCAACTTTCCTGACCTTAGGGCTGGGGAGATAGCTGAATATGTAATATGCCTGTTGTGCAAGTGTGAGGATCTGCATTAAGATCTCAAGCACCTTTGTAAAAAATCCAGGCATGGGGTCTGTAGAGAAAGTTCAGAAGTTCAGAGCATTTGTTCTTGCAGAAGACTTAGGTTCAATTCCCAGCACCACATGGTGGTGCACAGTTACATTTCTAGTCTAAGGCTTATGTTCCTTTGAAGAGGAGTCACATACATTTCAAAGAGGCAGAGAAAGAAGGAAGACTGTGCACAGCCAGCCTAGATGAAACATAGAGCCCCAAGTCCACTGAGAGATACTGACACAAACTAGGGTGGAAAAATTGTTGGAGAAAACATTGTAATGCTAAACTCTGATCTACACACACACAAGCATGCCTGCATACACATGTTCATACACACACACACACACACACACACACACACACACACACATCCATACACTCACGTACAATGTACAAAAACTTGTTTTTGGAAATAGTTCATTTACTCTGTTGTTGTAATAGCCTTCCTAATTAGCATTTCTTTCTGGCATTTCCTCAAAGATCACAACGCACAAGCATGATATCCAATATGTATCTTAGCTTATGCAAATTTTAAAAATTAAACATGTATATTCAGAAGGAAGGAGGGAGAGGAGTACTTTTAGAAACTAAGGGCCAAGAATGAACAGCAAAATTTGAATGTCATCTTGTGGGTATGTAACATATGTAGATTTTAAAATCACCTCTGGATTTTTCTTAATTATACTGCGTATAAAATATTTTAAACTCAGTTATCAAAGGCAAAAGCATTAATTCATGGCTATATTTAATGTTCTTAAATACATTAATATAGTATTTGCATATTTATTTTCTGAATATTTCCCACAATAACTCGATGTCATAGTATTTATATTATAAAACAGTAGCTGTGGATGTATTTCAGAGGAGTACTTTATAGCACAGCCCTAGAAACTATGTTTGAATCCTCTGCATCCACATAAGGTGGCTGTGTACACATGTAACACAAGTGTTATTGAGGACAGAGACCAATGGTTTCTAGACGCTCCCTGGACAGCCAGCCTAAAACAGTGAGGTCTAGATTCAGTTAGAGAGCCGGGGTTTAGGGCAATTAGACAGAAGAGAAACAGAGTGGGTCACCCAATGACTTCTTCTGGCCTGTCCTATGCACACTGGTCATCCTGTGATATGCCTACCCACAGTTACAGGAACACACACACACACACACACACACACACACACACACACACACACACACGAGAGAGAGAGAGAGAGAGAGAGAGAGAGAGAGACAGAGACAGAGACAGAGACAGAGACAGAGACAGAGAGACAGACAGAGACAGAGAGAGAGAGACAGACAGACAGACAGAGACAGAGACAGAGAGACAGAGAGACAGACAGAGAGACAGACAGAGAAAGAGACAGAGAGACAGAGAGAGAATTGACAAGATTTATTTTAAGGCTTTTTTTTTTACATGTATGGGTGTTTGCCTACAAGGAAATCTAGCCTGCAGAGTCCAGAGAAGAGATTCAGATTCCCTGGAACTGACATTACAGATAATTGTTGACCACCATGTGGGTCCAGGGAACTGATCCCTGGTCCTATACAAGAGCAGCAAGTGCTCTTAACTACTGAGTGATCTCTCTAACCCTGCTAAAAATTTTGTAAAGATAATTTCATCTATTATCATATTATAATGAAAACCCAGGACATTTTATTACTTCTAAAAGACCTACAAATATTTGGAATAAACAATTTTGTTTTATGAAAAAAAGAAAATGAAGACTGCCTGAATTGTACCTTAACCCATTACAGCTCCTAAATTTAATTCTGGCTTGCCTCATTCCCACTGATCTGAAAGATATTTCGTTCCCATAAGCTATTCCTATAACTAGAAGAGCATCCTACCCCTCTCTGCTAGGTATAGTAGTTTTTGATCATGATAGTATTTTTGTCTATTTTTAAAAGAATGGGTAGGTCTTTGGAGGATTCTTCAAATCGTATTAACCTTGAGTATTATTTAAATGTTTAGATCATTGTTTTCCTATTTTGTAATTAGAGATATTTTTCTTGATGAAAAACCCACCAACACTCTTCAGGGACAATTTTTTAGCAATTATTTCCATTTGTGTGTGTGTTTGTGTGTGTGTGTGTGTGTGTGTGTGTGTGTGTGTCTATGTGTGTGTGTGTGTGTCTATGTGTGAAGCAAACAAACTGATTTCTCTTATTTTCTCTATTATACTCTAAAAACTTATGAAAGTGCTTTGTTACAAGAAGAGCCTGCAATGGCTATGAGCACAGCAGTCTAAAGCAAGCCTCCAAGAAGCCTGGAACACAGTGTGAAACAATATGGAGTAGCTGTGGACTTTGGGGAAATAACAACATACATACCAGCCTGGCACACAGCAATCAGAAAGGAGGTCATTCACATTTAGCAAAAGCCTTGGGCATTTTCAAGAGGAGAGAATAAGCCAAAAACAAGTATCTCCTCTAGCTGAAAAAGTCTTCAAATGTACAATGAAAAAGGTCCCTAACTCCCCATGGGGCCTTCCAGGTGCCTTCAGGCCTATGGCTAAGAACAGCAGCATCGGGCATTTGTAGAATCTTCAATAGAGAGTACACAAATATATTAGTGAGGTCTCAGTAAGTTTAAGTTATTTGGGTAGGCTACACATTGCTGACTTTAGCAATATTGTTTGCTATAGATATTTCTTCCAGTAATTTTCTACATATTCAGAGAACTGGAAAAAAGTTTGAGAATTATGAATCATGTTCAGCTAACTGGTAATTGAAATGCTACCATAGTGTATACTTTGCAGTGAGGTGCTGCTATTAGGAAAAATTTACCTCCCGTGGATTGTCTTAGAAGCTATAAAAAAACCTCTTTGATTGTGTTTTCTTTTGCTTGAGGTTGGAGTGGGGGGTTGATGTTACATCCTCGTTCTGATAAAAATGATTTGGTTCCATATGTTCTGTTTGAAGGCCTGTAATTTCACCGCTGTTGATGGTAGAAATGAGGTTTGGTGGAGGAAATGAAGCGAAAAGTTGCATTTGATATTTCTCGGATGTCCTAGCACAGTATCTATAGTGAGCAAGCCAAGATTTTACACACAGTGCTTCCCGCAACATTACAAAAGCTGCAAATACCCCTTCCTTCTCAGAGAAAATAATTATTTTGGTTTGATTTATCAATAATATTTTCACTGTAATTATAGTGAAATAATGAATGGATCTTCTGTCTCCAAAGAATTATGTTTTCTAATATGAAGCTTGTCTGGGGTTGCTCTGCCAATAAGTCAGACAAATTTAACATATTAAGACTGTTCTGCGCAGTCATTTTCAGCACACCAACAAAAGAGGGTTTTGTTTGCTTTTGTTTGGCTTTGCTTTGTTTTATTTTGTTTTGGCTAGGCAATGGTTTCTGTAATAAATTGGCATCAAAACAAATGAAAAAAGTTGGAAAGTTATTTCTGCTCATGTAAAATTATCTATTGATGCAATGAATGTTTTTTTCCAGGGAGCTTGAAAGTAGGAACTGCACAGTTATAAGAGAGAAACTCACCAGACACAAGGAGAAGTCTCCAGGTCAAGGTCTAGAACCACTCCTGAGTTTCTTTTCCTCCCCATCCTCTTCTCTCCCTCATTGTTTTCCTCTCTTCTGTCCTTCTTTCATTATATAGAAAAAAGTTCTTAAAAATAACAAATAATTAGCTTAGATGCAGCAATGACCAATGATTACTGAATCGCTAGTTTTTTGCTAGGACTTTGGAAGGTCAAACCTGTCACCTCATTCCTTCGTGCAATAATGAAAATGGGACTTTTAAATGGTAGCACATTTTATATAATGAGCTCTTGACTAATTTTTATACCCTTATTTTTTAATAATTTTATTCTTTAATTTTATTTTTGAGGGATATTAATTTCTATTTAACCTCCAAAGTATGACTACTGAGACAGAAGCCTGGATTTACTTTTGCTATTATAAAATCGTATTTTGATGACAATTAATCAAGCAAGGCAAAAGAGTCCGTGGTGATAGATGAGAAGTGCACTCTTATTATTGTATCTTGTGGATAAATTTAATTTATATGCACAAACATAGTTTTAAACATGAACACTATTTTGTAGTAGATAAACATGTGGCACTTGGCACTTGGGAAATAATTTATACAAAGTAAAATTAAGATGAGTTCAAGTGATTTTTATAATCAACATGCTTCTGCCTCATATATTTTTAAAAATAAAAAGTAGAAATTCAAAGCATGACTAGAGGCAACATCTAGTGTTTTTTAGACACACAGCTCAGCTATTTAAGCTGGACCAATAGGACTGCCAGGTGACTCCTGCATCGTGTTCTTTTTAACTGCAAATGAGGTTCTTCCTTTCAACTAGAATCACCCTGGAGCAAAAATAAACATAAAACACTCACCAAAGCACAAAGTTAATTTTGTCAAAATTAACAGTGTCTTCTAGTCTACCATTTTACCATTAGAAACAATACCTTGGGCAATATTATGAAGCAATCTATATTCAAATTCATGGGTGGGTTAGGCCTGATGATTATTTTAACAAAGTGTGGCTGTTCGATTTCAAGAGTGAAAGTAGTTTTAGAACACATACACAGAGACAGAGACAGAGACAGAGTCGGAGAAACAGAGAAGAGAGACAGAGAGAGAGAGAGAGAGAGAGAGAGAGAGAGAGAGAGAGAGAGAGGAGAATCACTTGAAAGTTAGGTAAAGCCATATAAAAATCCTTGTAAAGACAAGCCACATTTAAAATTTTAGACCCACATGGGAGGGAAAATAAAGCAATCACAAGTGAGGAGAGAGAGAGGGATTTGGGAGGGAAAGTGGAGGTGGGGGAACCTGATCTGTTATTGGGTGAGGGAAAGGGACTGAAGGCCCCCGAGGGCCAGCTAAAAGAATGGAAAAAGGCAACCTCAGGAAGTAGGTGGCTGTGGAGGGACACTCCAGAATGCACCAGAGACCTGGAAGGTGAGAGACTCTAAGGACTCAAACGAATGGACAGTAGATGAAGCACCCTATAGTGGGGAGAAGGAACTTATAGAGCCCACCTACAGCAGAAAGGGCATCAAATGAGGGAGGGGGGACATCCCACAGTCAAAACACTGACCCATAATTGTTCTTGTCTGAAAGAACTGCAGGGATGAAAATGGAGAGGAGCCTGGGAGAAAAGAGGTCCAGTGACAGGCCCAAAGTGGGATCCAGCTCAAGGGGAGGTCCCAAGGCCTGACACCATTACTGAGGCTATGGAGCACTCACAAAAAGGGACTTAGCATGCCTGAACTACAGAATACCCAACAAGCAACTGAATCAGATGCAGATATTTGCGCCCAACCAATGGAAAGAAGCTGATGACCCCTGTGATGAATTAAGGAAAGGCTGGAAGAAGCTGAGGAGAAGGGCAACCCTGTAGGAGGACCATCAGTCTCAAATAACCTGGACCCCCAAGATGAGATCTCTCAAACCCTGGACGACCAACCAGGCAGCATACACCAGCTGATATGAGGCTCCCAACACATGTAAGCAGAGGACTGCAGGGTCTGTGTTCAGTTATGGATGGTATATCTAACCCTCAAGAGACTGGAGACCTCAGGGAATTTAGAGGTCAGGTAGGGTAGGAGGTGTGGGGTGGGGTGGGGACATCCACATGGAGACAGGGGTTGGGGAAGAGTTATAGAATGTGGAACTGTAGGAGGGTAAATGGGGTTGGTGGTGGGGGAATACATTTAAAGCATAAATAAATAAATAAATAAATAAATAAATAAATAAATTTTAACATTAAAATCTAATAATAGTTTGTGGATCTGCAAGTTGAAGTTTTGAGTCAATTTAATAGCTTAATATGTAAAGCTCAATAAGAAATGGAGTTTTTTCAGGTTAGTGGAAAATGAGTTCCATTTTTTTCTATATTCTTTGTTTACATTCCAAAGGCTTTCCCCTTTCCCAGTCCCCCCCCCACCATACGTCCCATAAGTCCTCTCCCCCCCAGCTATTCCTCAATCATTGATATACAGTAAATAAGAGCTTCTAGGTGTGGCCAGTCATGTATGAGTATGTACATATGCATCAGACACATATTACTATCAAAAGACCCACATCAATTACTATACAGGGTAACTGCATCTATGAAGAGCCTAGCACCACTGAAACTCTCCATTAATTTATATCTGCATATTTGTTCACTGCATTTGAAAGTGTCTTAAAATGAGCGAAATAAATCAATAGTTTTTTTTTTAAATCAGTTTGAGAGGTTCCAGATTCCATTGATAATGTTTGTACTGTCTCTCTACACCAAAACGTATGTAAACATGCAGGTACAAAGTCCTGAAAACTGTTTTAGTGGACTCCCAAACATTTGGTTTGATGAGATAAATCTATGAATAACAATCTGCAGAATAAAACATTAGTCTACTGATGTTTTATTACAAAGGTTTCTGTAAATGTAAAATATCCCAAAATGCTACTGTTATTTACTTTCTTCTTTGTCAGAAATTATGTGCAACAGCTAAATATTATATTATAGGAAGCACCCAGTAAGCATGTTGTAATAACTCTAAGAACTTACATAATCAACCAAGTCAACTTGGAGATTTTATCAGAATACTAGCACATAATCTCACCTAGATAATTAAATTGAAAGCTCAAAACCTGTCATAGTAAGACATAAAACAAGGCATGCAGGAAAATGAAGTCTACTCCATGTAGACCCTAATATATTGCTAAAGGAACCAGGTACAGTAAAAAAGACCCTGGGGACTCAAGTGGATGCCTCTAATGCAGGAGGAAAGGAATAGAGGGGTCTGAAGACCAACATTTCTTTTTTCAAAACTTTTTGTACTGAATTTAGCTTCTCTGTGTAGAGCAATCAAACATACAGATGGTGACTTGAAAACTATAAATGCAAGATATTGAATATATGCCAGTTTTTAAAAAACACATATTTTATTCATTTTTCCTAAAAAAAAAAAAACCCTCATATTAAAAATTCCCAAGGGAATTTGGTATTTCTGATAAGAAAATATTTGGGGTGTGGTGTTTAATCAGAGGGTGGCTTACCAATCCAATAAGGAGAGAACAGACTAAGATAGCTTGCATCCGACATGGCTCATTAATCTTCATTTTTGCCAGTTCAACTTCCTGCTAAAAAATATGACTAACTCCAAAAAAAAACAGTGGTTCCTTCACACATCCTTCTCATTTACTCTAGCAGAAGCACTGATTTTATAAGATAGGTGAGGAACAGCAAAATCCCTGCTCTAAAGGAGGCAGGCACCCATTTAAGGGGATAGAACAATCTGTACCAAGATCTTGAATTTGATAATTCATCCTCAGCATTCATGACAAAATCAACTGGAGTCATGACGTTCACGTAATAAAAGACTCTCTGAACTATTATTGTAATAAATATTATCCTAGAATTATAAATGAATGCTTGTTATCTGAAGCCACTATCTGAAGAAAAGGCCAGAAAAGATGGAATTATTTAAATGCACAAGAGAAGTGTTTAACCCCAGGTAGTCAATGATTTTATTAAGCTGAAGGAAAAGTTGTGCTGTGAGAATGAAATCAAGTCTTGATGGGAGTAAAACAGTTTAGAACAGATACTGTTCAGAACTCAAAAGCTAAGAATAAGTGGAGCGATGAGAGCTCAGTCTGGAATAATATGAACTCAAACTCAATCTGTACAATTATAACTCTCCATGCAACATTAGTTAGAATAAAAAGGAAGGTGTAAGTAAGATCAGGCAATAGAGAGCTTATTCATTATATAGTTTTCAGATAATTTCTTAAAAGG
Organism: Apodemus agrarius; assembly: GCA_964023405.1. Classification (NCBI taxonomy): domain Eukaryota; kingdom Metazoa; phylum Chordata; class Mammalia; order Rodentia; family Muridae; genus Apodemus; species Apodemus agrarius. Next base: position 45,977,177 of record OZ030023.1, read on the forward strand.
AATATTTATTTCCTATAAATTGAAACACTTTACTAGATCTGAAGGAGGGAGACTCATAGGACTCCAGACCTATAAGACTCAGGAACCAGAAATCTAGGAGACACACAAGCCCCAGCCAGCTTTACACATCAGCAGACAATTGGTGGGTAGACAGACCTCATGAATGGTTCATATTGTTGTCCCTCCTATGGGGCTGCAAACCCCTTTAGCTCCTTGGGTCCTTTTTCTAGCTCCTCCACTGGAGACCCTGTGCTCAGTCCAACAGTTGCCTGTGAGTCTCTGCCTCTATTTGTAAGGCACTGGTAGAGCCTCTCAGGAGACAGCTATATCAGGCTCCGATCAGCAAGCACTTGTTGGCATCCCTAATAGTGTCTGGGTTTTGTAACTGTATATGGGATGGATCCCCAGGTGGGGTAGTCTCTGAATGGCCTTTCCTTCAGTCTCTGCTCCAGACTTTGTCTCTGTATCTCCTCCCATGGGTATTTTGATCCCCCTTCTAAGAAGGACTGAAGTATCCACACTTTGGTCTTCTTTCTTCTTGACCTTCATGTGGTCTGTGAATTGTATGTTGGGTATTCCAAGCTTCTGAGCTAATATCCACTTATCAGTGAGTACATACCATGTGTGTGAGCAGAGGAAGGGGCATAGGGTAGAGGGTTTTCAGAGAGGAAATACGGAAAGTGGATAACACTTGATATGTAAATAAAGAAAATGTTTGATAAAACAAAAAGATCCACTTGACGGAAGTGCTGCATGATGAGCAGGGAACACTAGTGATGACATTTTTATGAATGCTCATTCATGGTGCACTGGGCATTTCAGCAAGAGAGTTGCCCAAAAGTCCCCCACACTTCTCTATGTAACCTTCTTTTTTATTCAAACTCCTGTAACTCCAATATCATTGGTGCACCAAACTAGTCTTTAGTGAAATCAATTAATTATCTTTCCTTTCATCAGTGTTCTATTTACAGTGAGCAGGCACTTGTTTGTTCATGCCTTTGCAGAAAAACACCACAAGAAATACATTGATGAGGTTCTGCAAGGAGTTGTATACCTAACTCATGCCATCAACTAGGACAAATCTTATTCAGAGAAGCTTCCTAATGTATTAAAAGAGGAAAGTGTTGACTGACCGAAATGCACTGTGATAAGTAAGGCCCAGATGAGTTTTGATCAGCAAGTGTAAAGATAGGAGGTGGGGAGGACAGAATGGTTCTCCTAATCTAGAAGAAAAAACTAATGAACAAATGGTGACAAATGCCTCACTACCAGAATGAAGTGGAACATGTATTTAGCATCTCGAAATCTATTCTATTTCTGAACTTGTTGGAAAAGTTCCAGGTTTTAGAAGGTTGTTGAGTAATTGGAAACAGTCTGATGAGCCCTAGAAAGATTTATGACCCTTCCCTGAAAGCACTGAGAAGACACTGAAGGGTGTAATGGTGGTTTCTAAAGCTGTGGTCTTCCCGTGTAGCACTGTAGATTGAACTAAGGATGAATAAAGCAGTTTTATTTGACTCTCTACCAGATTTGAGATTTATCCAGAGAGATGAGTTGGAACAGTGATGTTTTAACATGAAGAGGTAATGGATGGGGTGATGGACCTTAGCATCTTAAGTAGGTATGGAAGAATACAATATGACTAAGAGGGGCCATTAAATTTTAAACCATAGAGAAAATAATAGATGGAAATTCTAAGTAGAATTAGGAAGTATACTGAGGATAATAAAGTAACTAGGGAGGAAGGGTGCTCTTGGTTTGTTTTTTTCAATTGCAAATTCTTGGCACCCTTTCCTTTCCTATCTCTCTCTCCCCAGCCTTCTAAAAATGAATGCACCTGTAGAAAGGTTTTTAAACAAGTGTCTTTTCATTTGCTATGAATAAAAATGTCCTTGTAGCTTATGCTGTTTAGGGTCAAGAATTTGTGTTCCCAGTGAAACATGAAAGACTGAACAATTAACGCTATACTCCTCAAAATTTTGGCAAAATAATTCTCCAAGATTTTTATTCTCTCTATTTTTGAATGACCTATTGTTTTGTAAAAGATGAATGAATTATTAAAAGAAAAATGGCACTAAAACTAGGTAATGGAGCTTGTTCTGTGTACAACAGGCATTGTTCCTAAGATGCCTGTGGGAGCATGCATTAAGGAAAGTATTAGAGGCTTATTCAATGAACCCAAGAGTGTCTCTTGCAAAATGTCATTTCAATTATTTATTCAGGGAAAAGAAATTCCATCATATACTTACACCTTTTAAAACTTTTAATTCACTTCTAGAAATAATGAAACTTTGAGGCTCCATACTGCATTTTGCCTTAAGAATGCAAAGTACCTTGAAAATATTATAGTAGCTTTTGCAAAAGAATAAAATGAGACGACTATTTTTAGACTTACAGACTGGTTCAAAGTGGCTTGGACAATGCTAGCCAAGTGAGTGACAAAAGTCAGAATTAAACTGTTGATTCTAAGCTCTAACATTTAGAATATAAGTAAGCCTAAAACATAAATACCCCCATTTGAAAACAATGCTTCAATACAGAGAGACCTACTCACAATAGCACTAAGGCATTTTGGAGCATAGGAATATATATTTTCAGATATATTTTAATAGACTTACAAAATGAAAGTATTAACCATAGCACAAAGGAATCATGCGAATCACAAAAGTTTGGATGCTATCTGATGGTAAACCTACTGACATTCAGTAAACATATAATTCAGTGTAAATACTTAAGAGACTCAGCTATCATTTATTTTGTGAAATTAAGTTTAAAGCATAGATTAATGTTTCCATCCTCTGATGGGAATGAGCACAGTTATTACTGTTAGGTTGTTCGATACAGTTGCAGCAGCTAGTGCTCTGTAAGTAATAAGTTGGAAAGTCCCATAGTCAAAGCTATAAACCACATATATTTGAAGAACAATGACAACGTTGTTTGATTACTAGCCAGCATGACACTGGGTAGTCCAGGCAGAAGACCATTACACCTCTAAGTTTGTCAATAGTTATACCAGCTATGACTAAGAACTAGCAGAAAGTCAGCAGAAAGGTCGGTAGCTATCACAACAGAAGATAGAGATGGACACGAGCTTTTAACTCTCCCTAACTGTGTAAACAATATGAATTTTGAATGATTATCCCCTAAGCTGGACAAGGAACATGCACAGAATATGTGGTCCTTCCCTTGGAGTGGTTTGTGAGAAGTCCAGGGAATTAACCCATCTCAATAGAAATTACCCTAGTTTTTCTCCAGTTTCTATCTTAAATTCTATAAGGAAGGCCAGGTGGTGGTGGTGCACGCCCTTAATCCCAGCACTTGGGAGGCAGAGGCAGGCAGATTTCTGAGTTCGTGGCCAGCCTGGTCTACAGAGTGAGTTCCAGGACAGCCAGGGCTACACAGAGAAACCCTGTCTCAAAAAACCAAAAAAAAAAAAAAAGTTCTATAAGGAGCTTCTACAGACACAGTTTAAGTTTTTCTCTCTTAGAACCATTTCAATTCCAGATAATTTCCTGCAATTATTATTTGATCACTTCTTACTTTCTCTTAAGTTCCCTTAGCAAAGCTTGTTTGCATTTTGCTTTCTCCAGTGTATGTCCTGTGAATAGTCACTTTACTCATGATACTAAAGGTACAACAATGAACTCAAGAACTACTATCTCAAGTTGACTTTAGTTATCCATTATACATCCAGGACTCTATATCCCTAGTCTACACACTTGTAGGTCAAGGATGTTCCTGGCATGCTTAAAAAACTACATAAGTACTTTTCACTATTCTAAGACAGACTGAGATCATTTTACAAAATGAGCAACTGCTATTAACATTAATGTAAGAAAAACATGCATCTCTTAGGCACTGTCCTTCAAAATAGAAACAAACAAAAATAATCAATTGTTTCTAACTGTAGTCTATAACACGTCAGGGACTAGGGATATGAGATTAAAACAGAAGAGTCATATCCATGGTCATAGCCTAGAGAAAAGAGCTGTTATACAAACAATTATAATAGAATGTACAAAATTTATTACAATCCTTTATGGCACTAAGTACTAAGGCAAGGATAGATGATTTATTTAGGGAGGACTGTATTGGAAAAAACAGGAACACTCTACAAAGACCTTTAGACAGGTAGTTGACAGCCAGTTCATATAACTGTCAAGAAAGTGAAAACAAAACAAAGAGAGAGAGAGAGAAAGAGAGAGAGAAAGAGAGAGAGAGAATTACAAAGACAGAGATAGAGAGAGACAGAGAGACAGAGAGAGACTGAGAGACAGAGACAGAGAGTAAATATTATACCATATTGTGCTATATATTTTCTAAGATAAAAAGGGACTAAACATAAAAGGAGTGACTGGTTTCTCATATTAGAGAGAAAGCTATTTGACAAAATCCTATATGATCCAGCGATGGTCAGCAACAGTTACTGCTTGCATTTCCATAGTCCGTTCCTCCTTAATTATTACCCTAGAACTATTATGGGCTAGATGGCTAAAGTAACTTCACTCTGATCTTGATCGATTCATAAATATAAATTCTCACTTTAGTGACATATAAGTATTGATTGGTACTCAGCACCAAACAGAGAGTGGCTAATAGGAAAAGAAGTCTTTCTTTCTCCAGGTCATGAAAGGATATGTTCCTTTTATAATCCTGCCACATTTCCAGTTATCTTATGTCTACCTGGTCCAATATAATAATTCCCCATCTCCTTGATGAGTCCTGGATGGTGTAAGCACTAGCTAACTTATTTCCTTATTTTTTTGTATCCATTACATCACTAACACAAAGCTGGCAATTTTTTTTATTGGTAATGGCATTATGTATAAGATTACTATTAATAGGGGCCTAAAATTTTAGAAACATTATACTTTGATGCATCCATTTTTAATATTTAATCAGCTTTAACATATTCACTCAAACTTTGAGATTCATTAATGTTAAAAAGAAATGGTGACTTCTTTGTTCTGGTACTTAGAATGACACTGTACATTTTTATTACTATAGATACTGTACACTAGCATAGCAGAACTTTCTGCTCCAGTCTCACAGTCATTTAGTAGTCATTAATCAATCATGCCTCCATGCAGGCATCTTCCTCAGACTCTGGTATCCACAGTTCTAAGTTCAACCTCCATATTTGAACAATATTATACAGTACCTGTTTTCTGTGCTTAGCATATTTCACTTAAGATTTTAAGTTCTTTCAAATAACAGGATTTCATTCTTTCAGGTAAGTAAATAGAATTTTATTATGCATACATATATCTTCATTGGTTGATAGTTAGCTAGGTTGTTTCTATTTCATTACTTTGAAAGTAGAGGATTCAGTATAAGCTTGGGATTTAGAGAGAGACAGCTATGATAATAAAAACATCAGCGTTTTAGTCTGTGTCTGTTCACATGCCAACTTCCTCCTCCAGTTCTCTATCCTCACTTTAGACTAACTACTTTCTTCATACTTTACAGCAAAAATGAAGTACACAGTAAGGAATGTTTAACAGAGTCCCATACTATATCTCCAACTCCCAAATCTGTGCTTAGGAAATCCAATATCTTATATTTTAACTTAGAAAATATACCATGATCTTATCCAAAACCAATTTCTCTACCCCAATACTCAAAGATATTACTGATAACTATTATTTTCTTATTTATGTCAGTAGTGGGTTTCCAGAAAAAAGAACATACACACATACACCCACCGCCACTCCCAAACACACACACACACACACACACACACACACACACACACACACAGAGAGAGAGAGAGAGAGAGAGAGAGAGAGAGAGAGAGAGAGAGAGAGAATAATGGTGGAAATAGGTTTGTGTAATTACAAAGACCAAAAAATGACATTTTGCAACATTGTTTGAAAGCTGAAGATTTTAAGTTGGAGACTAAGGTAAATTTGTGTTTCAGTTCAGTTATAAAGGAGTAAAAAGAGGATGGATCATTGTGGAGAATGAGTGCTCTTCTCAGCTTTAAAGTCTAAATATCCAAGAACCTGGAGATCAGATATCTACATATTGAGGGACAACAGATGATAAATACTCCAGTTAATGAAAAGAGGAAAAAGTCCGAGTCTATATTTCTCTTCTCTGTCCATGGGAGAATCAATCCAATGTTAGTCGAAGGACAGAGCACCTACATGAAAAAGGATCATAAGATTCTAACAGAGCTGGAAACTTTCTATTGTATAGTATTTTCAGTGGATTTTCTTAATGTTTCATATACACAACTACTTGCCAGTGTATTGGTTTCCTATAGTTTAGTATAGTATAGTATGGGATGGGATGGGATGGGATGGGATGGGATGGGATGGGATGGGATGGGATAGGATAGGATAGGATAGGATAGGATAGGATAGGATAGGATAGGATAGGATAGGATAGGATAGGATAGGATAGGATAGGATAGGATAGGATGGTATAGTAGCAGTGTGGAGCCTAGAAGAAGAAGTTCTACCATAGACCCTAAGCATGCCTGTGTACACACCATGATAGACACACAAGAATTAAGTCATCTAATGATGCTTTCCTCAGAACACCTCTATAATTAAGGGCCCATGACTCTATATGACTCCTCAGTGGTTGAAGTATGTCTGTGTACAATAGTGAGGGCTGAAAGTCTTTAATCAGTCAACTTACAGATTCACAGCATATGTAAGATGTTTTCATGTTGTAGCCCTTTCGTCTGTCCTACTTTAAATCCCAGCACCCCCTCTTTCACAACAAGTGCTAATCCCTTCCAATAACACATTCATGGTATATCTAGAAATTATTTTATATCATATATTTTGAAATCTCATACACAATCTAATCAAAACAGTTCAAAATCTAACAACCACTACACCTTACTACACCAGTGTATACAATTCCTACTGGTTCATTTCCCTGAAACACAAATTCTCAATTATTCCTGTCACTATGCCCTAGAACACGTGTGCTCAGTTACTCCATTCAAAAACAAAGGTTTTATTTTCTATTTTATGTGAAAGGGAGTTGAGAAGGAATGTCCAGTTAAATGAGCAGTGATTAAAAGGCAGGAGATTGTTATGGTCATGTAGAAATGATAGGATATGAACAAGAAAGCAGCAGCCATCTTGGCAATGCTGCTGCTGCTGAAACAAGCCATCACATCCTGTACAACCATGGTACCCTCATGGAAACCATTGATGATTCCTAACAGCAATTTTGGTGGAGAAGAACGATTTTGGTGGGAGAAGAGTGTTTTCCAGCAACACTCAGGAAAAGAGGAGTTGCACATATTTAGCTACTTAAGAAAATGGGAAAGTGAAGTAGAGCAGAAAAGGGACATGCACATGTTGGTTTTGACAACATCACCAATTCCATTAACAGCACCTGCTGCAGAAAACAGCACGTTGGATGCAAGCACAGAAAACAAAATGAAGGCCAGTTTGGAGATGAGCAGATTACTCAGTTTGGAAAGTAGTTGATTTAAAAGCACAATGGTCCAGGTTTGATCTTGGAACTCACAAGGAAAAGCTGGCATGGCCACAGATGCTTATAATTCAGAGCTAAGATGCAGGTAAGAGTGTGGGTAGATCTCTGAGACTCACTGGTGAGCTCAACATACTTGGTGAGTCCTAGTTGTAAGAGGCCCTAAAAAACAAATACCTATAACACAGAGGTTGTCCTCTGAGCTCCACACACATTCACACTCATGTGTAGGTCTGTGGGTAGGCACACACACACACATGCGTGGGCACACACACATACACACAGAGACGTACACACACAGATATATACAGATGTACACCTATACACACACAAACTCACAGACACACATATGAACACACACATATATACACAGAGACACATACAGATACATATTCATGCACACACCCAGAGGCAATAGATGCAATGTTGTTCTATCTTTGGAAAGTCTCTTCTGATCTTTTGAAATAGAAATTTATTGAAAGTGAAGGTAAGAAAGAAATATTGAGGAATGAAAATAGATGATATGAAGTAGTCACCCTAGAACAGCCAGGGTACACAGTATAATTGTCTGCAAAATATTTGAGTTTTATGATCCCATAATATTAATGTGCAGGTATAATGTATAGTGATTGAATTTAACCAATGGCCAAGACTCCTTAAACTAGAGAAAGAAAGATAAGGAGATAAAACTAAACACAATGGGGTGATAATAACAATTGACTGTTATGTGGATTTCAACTGTAAACTAGCAACAAAGACATCAGTAGTTAAGGGGACAATTAACTGATTATGACAACTGTGCATTAAATGAAAATATACGTATTTAAAAATTATAGGAAATAAAAATGTACTGTCATTTTAGGATGTGGGAAGGATAGGATGCTTTCAAACTGCATTTAAAAGTTGTCTCAATCATTGGCAACCCCCAGTACTGTTCTTGGTAGTAAGTGCCTGAGAAAATAAAAGGCACATAGAATTCAAGTAAGATTATTCTCCTTAATATTTTCTAATAATGCTAAAATCTGCAAGATTAAAGTTATATATTATAGCACATATAAGATATTTTTATGGTATAATTCTTTTTGTCTCTTCTTTTTTGAAGTTCCAAAACTCTGACTTCCAAATAGTACAAAATTTCTGAACTCCCTTATTCAATCTATTACTTTTATTTCCACTCTAGTAAGTACATCAATGTATGTATATACATTTACTTCTACTTGAAATAGTTATTTATTTTTTTTCCTGTCCAATAAATGCCATTCACAGGCATCTGTGAATCCTTCTTTATTTTGGATGTATGTGTATGGGTCGATGATATGATAGGTAATACATGAATACAAAATAATACATGTATGCATACATACATGTATGAACACATAGTTATGTATATGAATGGATGATATAGAAGAATAGATAGATCGATAAATAGATAGATAGATAGATAGATAGATAGATAGATAGATAATAGCATTTGTGTACTCTCTATGAAATTATGTGTTCCTTGAGTTAAAAATCTCTGATTACTTCTGCATATATATGTTGTGTCTGATAGAATGTCTGACATATAAATATGTCTAAAATGAAAAACTAGGGCCTGGAAGATGTTTGGGTGGGTAACTGAAAGCAGAAGGAGTAGAGTGTGAATCCCCACTGAGATCTTTACGGAGGCTGTGCTGAATAATTTCATGTTAACTTGACACAAGCTAAAGTCATATGAGAATAGGGCATCTCAATTAAGAAAATGTCTCCATAAGATCAGGCTGTAGGAAAGCATTGAGAGCATTTTCTGAAATAGTGATTGATGGGAGAGGACCCAGCACATTGTATGCAATGCTGTCCTTGGGCTAATAGTCCTGGATTCTATAACAAATCAGACCGAGCAAGTCAATGAGGTGCAAGCCAGTAAGCAGCACCCCTCCCCCCATGGCCTCTACTTAGCTTTTACCTACAGGTTCTTTCTCTGTTTAAGTTCTGACTTTCTTCAGTGACAAACAGCAATTATTCATGTATTAGGAAATAAAACTTTCCCTCTTTTGTTTCTTATTCATGGTGTTTCCTCACAACAATAAAAAACCCTAAGACAAAGGCATTCTCTCGATTGAGGATCCCTCCTCTCTGATGACTCTGGCTTGTGTCAAGTTGACATAAAAGTATCCAGTACTCAAAGTTTCAGATATACCTAAAGATTCTGGCTTAAGAAAATAAAGCTGAGAGTAACATGGGAAAACACCCAGCTTCCATTTACACCACACACTCATGCACACACACACACATCAATGAATATTAAGATACTTTCTCTTACTCTTGTTCATAAGATATAAAAAATATAGTCCCTAATTTATTTATTTCTGGATTTCTGGCTATTCAAATATACAATCAAAAGTTAATGGGTTGATTGAAAAAGCAAATTAATATTGCTATTAAATAGATAAGTCAAACTTCTCTTTGTTCCATATTTATCTTTAACCCAGATATCTTCAGTTTACCATAACCCATGAAATCATATAAATGTATACATCTTTCCACCTCCATAAACAACACCATATATTAACAAATTGTTCGTACCTCCCATAAGAGCTCAGGGAACCCTGGAGAAGAGGAGACAGAAAGAACGTAATAGCCAGAGGTCATGGAGGTGGTTTCTTCTGAATCAACGGAGCAAAGCTCATGTAAACATACAGAGACTGGAGCAGCATAGACAGAGCCTACAGTGGACTGCACCATGTCCTCTGCATGTACGTTATAGCTTTCAGCTTAACATTGCCATGGAATGCTAAGTGTGTGAATGAGTGATTCTCTGATTCTTCTTCGTTCTCTTGGGACTATTTTCCTTCTTTTGGTTGCCTTGTCTAACCTCAATGTGATGGTTTTTATTTTATCTTATATTTTATTTTGTATTGTTTAGTTGTTATCTCCTAAAAATGAAGTATTTCTAATGAGAGACAGAAAGGAAGTGGATCTGGAGAGAAGGGGAAGAGGGGAGGAAATGGGAGTAATAGAGGGAAGGGAAACTGTAATCAAAACCTGTAGAAAGAGAAAAAGATCTCTTTTTTATAAATGTAAAATTTTTTTAGAAATTGAAATGGTTTGTATCTGGTATCATATAACCAATTTGTGCATTCTTCCCTGAAGAAATTTTCTTGCTATAATTTCAAGAGTTAAAAGAGTATTAGAAATGCAATTAAAATAAATCAAATTGTTGTTACAATACATATATGGATAGATAGATAGATAGATTGATAGATAGATAGATAGATAGATAGATAGATAGATAGATAGATATTTGAAGATATTTGAAATGTTCCCACTGAAATATGTTTGGAGTTTTCAAGTGAAAAAGTAAGTGATAACTAAATATTTCAACTCAATTTTTCAAAAAAACATGTGGATGTAGGAAAGGAACTCAACAGGTAACTTCTAAACTCAGAAAATAATAAGCATTTAATTAAATGCAGAATGTGGATTGTAAAACTCCTTCTCTGTCCAACAAATGTAGCAGGAGAAATAACTGAAAGAACTGGATGCAGCACTTGCTGGTGATGGAGTCCTGGTTTGGTTTCTGTTGCTATGATAAAGCACTGATCAAAAACAATGCAAGGAAAAAATGGTTTATTTAGCTAACTGCTCATTGTCTGTCATCAAGCAAAGACAAAACAAAGATTCAAGGCAGGAACTGAAGATGAGACTCCCTGGCTTGCTCAGCTATATTTTCTGCACAGCCTCAGATCACCTGCTCAGGGATAATACCTTCCATAGTATATGAGACCCACCTTTTTAAATAAGCAATTAATAATATGGTCCACAGGCATGCCCATAGGCCAATCTGAAGAAGACAGTTGATGTTCTCTCTTTCAAGATGATGTTTGTGTTGAGTTAATAAAAGCTAACAAGCATAGACAGTTAATCATGCTTGTCAACTGGAAGGGATCTATAATCACCTAAGAGACATACTTTAGAGTGTGTTTGAAGGAATTTCCAGGATTAACTGAAGGTAGACAATCTTCAACAGCAGCAGCTGTTGTTGTTACTATCTGCTGTGATATCTTTCTAACTCCTTCAGGATTTCCAGTTTATACTGAAGATTGGTAACTCTCCAGTAAGTTTTCCCAACTTTGAAGAGACTGTGAAGGCATCTATTCCAGGGACTGTGCATTTGCTATTTTGTTTTTGTTGTGGTTGTGGTTGTGGTTGTTGTTGCTATTGTTGTTATTGTTATTTTTGGTGGTGGTAGTGGTAGTGGTAGTGGTGGGTTTTTGTTTTTATTTTGCTTTGTTTATGCATTTGGTTTTCTTTTTGTTTTTCTTTGCCTCTCCAGAATAACAATACTGACTGTTGGGTCACTCTCCTGAACTAATTATCTTCTTTTATACTATGTGACACATACAAGAACACACAATAGGCACACACACACACACACACACACACACACACACATACACACATCCTTTCTCCTCTCATAGAAACCTTTTATGTTAAATTTGTGAGGATCAGAACCCAGGAACTCAAGACCAACCAGAATCAATAAATACAACTGGACTCACAAAGCAAAACTTAAAATGTGATCTGTAGAGTAAGATACAGAGGATCAAGTCACCTAATGTAGGAGAATGGTCCCGCATCTACCAGAGGAATATCTACAGAGGGAATTTAAGAAAAGTTGTTTACTTCTGAAGTCTTACTCAAATATCAGGTGTTGAGATGTTGGGAAGTTTTGAATAAAAACAATGAATATGATCACATTATTTTATGTATACATGTGAAAATCTCAAATAATTAATACAAATATCACATTTATTTAAAAACACGTACTACTGAGACTGGGTGACTCTATGGAATCTTGAAACTCTTATAAAAGGCTGGTGGGTTAATACATTGACAACAGTACTTCATAATTATCTACTTAATCCTTAACCCAGCAATTATACCCTTTTACATATTGAAATGATTGAATGAACACATTCAGGTGTGTCTAAAAAAATTTCTCTTTGCAGCTTTATATATTATATCTAAAATCTGAAGACAAAATCTGTCTGCCTAAAGTGAACAAATAGCACTGGTGCATTCCACATAAATGAGATCCTATTTATAAAGTACACCCATGTTGTTGAGACTTCATGGATAAAGTTTCCCTGGCATACATTTGTGAATACAAGGATATATATTTAGAAGAGTTCGTGTGATCGGCCTGAAATCACATACAAGGATGAGCAGAATGTGTTTATATATGTAGTTATATATTATAAATATATGAACAAAATAGCATAGGCTACGAATTTGAGAGGAAATAAGGGAGGAAAGTAGAAAGAGCAGAATTATATAATTGTATTTTAAATAAAATTATAAATAGAAAAATTATAATAAAATATCAACACATAAAACCAGGATGTAATATTCTACTGAGAGTGCCAACTCTGAGTGAAAGGTAATTCATCCATCCATATCACCAAGATGATAGTAATAAGCTCTCATGTTAAGAGACTTTCTCCCATCACTTGTAAGACATAGTTCCCCTGCTAGTTGAAGCGATCATTTGTATTTTCTAAATGGCTTTGTTGGATGCTAATACATCCTTGTCATGTCTGTGCTGAAGGTGACATATACATCTAGTAACATGTTGTCTGCTCAGGATAGACCCTGGGTTCCCACAGACATTTGGAGACAAAGATACATTATTATTTAGTAATCACATCTCAAATAATACCTCAGTCACTGAGGAAACTATTCTCCTGTTAGAAAGCTAGTCCAGGGCTTATTTAGTTTTGAAGAAGATTCACATGTATTTCAAAGAAACAGAAAAGAAGGATCGAACTTATAAAGTAAATACTCTGAGAAAAGGGTAGTGGGAATGTTTCTTATTTGACAGTGAGAATTGAACCTTATGTTTCAATTTATATTTACCCTTAAAATTGCAACCTAATAACTTGTGTGAATGAAGCAAATGTTTTACTAGAAAATATAACCATGTATATATTATGTTTAACAGTTCTATATACCATTTGTCATATAAATATGTACATACATACATACATAAAAATATGTGCATTTTAAAGAAGATTAAAACTGTAGTGTTAATTTAGTCCTGACATATGGAAGGTTAAAAGAAACTTGGCTTAATTGCTTCCAGCACAATATGTAATAGTATAAAACTATCCCATTAAAATGGCAATATTAAGTCTGGCTAAACTCATAGTAGCAATTCAGAGATAAATTAGTACTTGTTAATTCAACAGAGCACTCTAATGAGCTACAAGAATGAAGGTGGGCAGGATTTGGGCTTGTTGCTTCAATAGCAGTTCTACATTTGCCATCACTAGTATTTGGAAACTCAGCATCTCTTTAAAAAAATACAGTAAGTCTAATTGCTAGGCTCATTGGGGTCTTACCTGCTTGATTAAACCTTATTGAAAGGTCTAGTGGGGGATTTCCAAGCTGCTCAGTTGTTAATAAGCTTGTATTAAGCTATTCCCCTTGCAGTACAAGCAATTCAAAGACATAAGGGACCTAGTCAGAGGATAGTATTAAAAAGTGTCTAGTGAGTTGCTTAATTAAAAGAAAGAGTCTACAATGCAGTCAAGATAGTAAGAATTTTTTAGAAGAATGCCACCCTTATGTTATTTCAAACTCCAGTCTTCTGTAGTGGAAACGTGAACATTTATTGCTTCATTTTATTAATAAGTATTTTCACACAAATATGAAATAACCCTGTGAAAGAAAGTTCTTTGTCAGAGTAACCAAAATCCTAAGAAAATGAGTGTGAACCAAATGAGGGGGAAAAAACCCCTTTATCATAGCCTTCCCCTTGATGGCAATTAAAAACTAGCAATAAAACACTGAATGGCAAACACCCAGCAGGATATATTAGGCCAAATTAAACATACTTAAGCATATTCTTGCTGCTTCCTGGGTGGAATATTGCAATATACCTGAGCCCTCTTGGTCATCTTTGAAAAGGTCAGGCTTAATCTAACTTCCTCTACAAAAAATTGCTATACTGAATGCACCCATCAAATTTGTTCTCTGAAACAATCCCCAGTGATGAGTCAGAATCTCCCAGTTTAGGAATTGTTGCCTGCAATCGCATATTGTTCTGTCACTGTCTTCACTTCCAAAGTAGGATTCAATTCCCCAAGGCTTTCTCTTAATCTTCCATTCACAGGTAAATTATTTCAAATTGATCCAATCCTTTGAACATCATTAAGATATTCTTATTAAACCACACAAATCCCACTTCTCTTTCTTGTCAGACTTTAATCTTCATCTCAGGCACAAAGCTCTTTTGTAGACTGATTGTAATTTCACACTTGATTCTAAAATAAGAGCAGACACAAGAGTCAAGTTTAACTACTGAATTCTCTGTTTTCACTTGCATTGAAATGCACTTAGTCATTTATATACATTAGCTTTATTTTATAGTTTGATATTGGTTTGGTTTGGCTCCTGCCTTTCTTATTTCTGGAAATATTAGCATCTAGTGAGCACCTCTTATGGATAAAAATACTTCTAATATCTCACAATCATGCAACATCACTTCTTCAAGAATGTCACAAGTTGGGGATGGAAATCTTCCTGCCGCCATTTGCACCAGGGAACCAGGAGACTCCACAGCCTTCTATGCATAGCCCACAGGAGAGAGTGATTTCCCAGCACTGCTTTCACTTCTGAGTGCAGAAATGAGCTGTCTACTTTCTCTCCGGAGGAGACCATCTAGGAGCCACAGGGCCTAAGATCAGTGGAGCAGCTGGGATGGAAGTCTTCCCACCTTCATTTGCACCAGGGAGCCAGGAAACCCCACAACCTTCTGTGCATAGCCTGCCAGGAGAGTGAGATCTCCCAGCAGTGCTTTCACTTTTGAGCTCAGAGGAGTAAGGATACAGGCTTACAGGCCCACAGGAGGAATAAACTCCAGCCAGAGACAAGAATACCAACTAGCACCAGATGGTCAAAGGCAAGCACAAGATCCCTACCAACAGAAACCAAGGCCACATGGCAACAGAACCCAGTTCTCTTACCACAGCAAGTCCCGGATACCCCAACACACCAGAAAATCAAGAGTTGGATTTAAAATCGTATCTCATGTTGCCGATAGAGGGCTTCAAGAAAGAAATAAATAATTCCCTTAAAGAAATACAGGAGATCATCAGTCAACAAGTAAAAGCCCTTAAAGAGGAAACAAAAAAGTCCCTTAAAGAAATAAAGGAGATCATGGGTCAACAGGCAGAAGCACACAAAAAAAAAAGAAAGAAAGAAAGAAACAAACAAACAAACAAAGAAACAAAGAAACAAAGAAAGAAACAAAAAAGAAAAAGAAAAGAAAAGAAACACAAAAATTCCTTAAAGATTTACAGGAAAATACAATCAAGTAAGAAAGAAACAAAGAAAGAAACAAAAAAGAAAAAAAAGAAAAAGAAAAGAAAAGAAACACAAAAATTCCTTAAAGATTTACAGGAAAATACAATCAAGTGAAGGAACTGAACAAAACCATCCAGGATCTAAAAGTGGAAGTAGAAACAATAAAGAAATCACAAAGTGATACATCAACAACAGAATACAAGCAATAGAAGAAAGAATCTCAGGTGCTGAAGATACCAAAGAAAATGCAAAATGCATAAAGCTGGTAATCCAAAACATCCAGGAACTCCACTATACAATGAGAAGACCAAACCTAAGGATTATAGGTATAGATGAGAATGAGGATTTACATCTTAAAGGCCCAGTAAATGTCTTCAATAAAATTGTAGAAGAAAACTTCCCTAACCTAGAGAAAGAGATGCCCATGAACATACAAGAAGCCTTCAGAACTTCAAACAGACTGGACCAGAACAAAAAGTCCTCCTGGCACATAATAATTAAAACGCCAAATTCACTAAACAAAGAAAGAATATTAAAAGCAGTAAGGGAAAAAGGGCAAGTAACTTATAAAGGCAGACCTATCAGAATCACACAAGACTTCTCACCAGAAACGATGAAAGCTAGAAGATCCTGGGCAGACCTTATACAGACCCTAAGAGAACACAAATGCCAGCCTGAGCTACTATACCCAGCAAAACTCTCAATCATCATAGATGGAGAAACCAAGATATTCCATGATACAACCAAATATACACAATATCTGTCCTCAAGTCCAGCCCTACAAAGGATAATTGATGGAAAATGCCAATACAAGGAGGGAAACTACACCCTAGAAAAGACATGAAAGTAATCTTCTTCCAACAAACCCAAAAGAAGATAACCACACAAACATAAAAATAACAGGAAGTAAAAATCACTATTCCCTAATATCTCTTAACAACAATGGACTCAACTGCCCAATAAAAAGACATAGACTAATGAAATATTTCTCATGTAAATTTTCAATTTTATCAGAAAATGTTTGTAATTCTTTTAATTAATTTCGTAATGTTTTTTATGTCTACCATTTTATCTACATTATTTTTCATGATAATCTTCAATTTTAATATGTCTTTCTATATACTTTCTCTATTTTATCAGAAATGTTTTCAAAGTAAATCTTTGATTTTATCACAAATGTTTCTAATTCCACCTTCAATTAATTTAGAGTTTTTATATCTACCATTTTTGAAGTAAAATTTTCCATGAAATAGTTAATTTTAACGTGTTTGTCTATTTATTTCTTGAATTTTACCAGAAATATTTTCCATGTAAATCTTCACTGTTATCTGAAAATGTTTATAATTCCACCTTCAATCTACTTAGGATTGCCTATCATTTTACCTATATAATTTCCATGATAACCTTTAATTTTAACATGTTTTTCTATATATTTCTTCAATTTTATCAGAAATATTTTCCATGTAAATCTTCAAGTTTATCAGAAAATGTTTATAATTCCACTTTCAATCAACTTAGGAATACTTTTATACCTACCATTATTTTATCTATATAAAATTTTCCATGATAATCTTCAATTCTAACATGTTTTTCTACATTTTCTACAATTTTATCAGAAATATTTTCCACGTAAATCTTCAATTCTATCATAAATGTTTCTATTCCATATTTCAATTAATTTCACAATATTTTACATGTCTACCACTTTACTCTTTAATTTTCCATGAAAATTGTCAGTTTTAACGCATTTATCTGAAATATTTTCCATGTAAACCTTTAATTTTATCATAAAGTGTTTCTTCTTCCCTCTAGCTCCCTTTTCAATAAATGAATAAATAATAAATAAATAAATAAATAAATAAATAAAAATAATGTCACAAGTTGGAAGTTCACATTGATCACAGGGAAAAGGAAGATGCCAGGATTTGATAAGATGCACTGAAATGTGAATTTATTGAAGGAAGTTCAAGAGACCCATTAGCACTGAGATTTAGAACTGCCCATGATGAAGAATGACTGCTATCAAAGTCCGAAAGTCTAAGAAAAAAACTACCAGCCAATTACAGACTTTCCTCAACTAGCTGTCAAAATAATAGTATGAAGAGACAAACTGAGCACTGCGTCCAGGTATTATAGGTTCTGTCAAAGAGGTATGCCTGTACTCTGCTCCCAGTTAAGATTCTGAATGCCATCTGCTTACAAACTCTACTCCTCAAGCTAGCCTTTTGATTCGCTCCAACCTCCAGGCTATACCACATGTCTGTTGCCCTCCCTGAGGAGGGCCAAAGTGAAGAGGGGGAAAAGATTCCTCAGCAGTTGAGTATGTATTTCTCTTACAGAGGACACAGGTTTGGTTCGCCGCAGCCACACAAGATCCTCACAGCTTCCTATATCCCTAACTCCAGGGAATATAATGCCATGTTGACCATTGACACTCAGATACACATGCCTATACATTGACACAGACACACAGAAAATAAGAAATAAATAAATATCTTTTTAAAAAACAGAATAAGGGGGGCTGGATAGATGGCTCAGCGGGTAAGAATACTGACTGCTCTTCCGAAGGTCCTGAGTTCAAATCCCAGCAACCACATGGTCGCTCACAACCATCCGTAATGAGATCTGATGCCCTCTCTGGGGTGTCTTGAGATAACTACAGTGTACTTACATATAATACATGAATACATCTTAAAAAAAAAAACTGCTGGGCGGTGGTGGTGCACGCCTGTAATCCCAGCACTTTGGGAGGCAGAGGCAAAAAAAAAAAAAAAAAAAAAAAAAAAAAAAAAAACAGAATAAGGTTATTTTGACTAATTATTAGGGGATCAAGAATCAGCAACCCAGAAGGGAGCAGCAGAGCCGGGTACGAGCAGCTCAGCCAAGGACACGCGGTGCTTTCAGCAGGGGCAGCCATCTTGCCCCAGACCCCCCCGCGCGCAAACAGCGGGCACACTGGACGCAGTGAGCAGCTGGAATCAGGTGCGTGGCCAGAGTTATAGCTTAGCTTAGCTCTGCAGGAGATCTGGGCACAGAAAGCTCAGCTGCGGGTGCAGACTAGCAGCCAGGACCAGCTCTCTGAGCAGACTAGAAGTGAGGGGCCACCGGGCCGCCTCGGGGCACAGCTCGGCACTCTAGCAGCTGGAGTCAGGGACCTGGACTCAGAGCGAGCATAGTCCAGCACAGACAAGCTGCCAGAAGGGATCTGTCTCCTGGGGACAGGCGTGCTGTGCTTTCAGCAGGGCGCCATCTACAATAAGACCAACTAACGCCAGAGATAAAGAGATGGCAAAAGGCAAACATAGGAACGTTATTAACAGAAATCAAGGCAATATGGCACCATCTGAACCCAATTCGCCAACCACAGCAAGTCCAGGATACCCCAGCACACCAGAAAAACAAGAGTTAGATATAAAAGCACAGGTCATGATGCTCCTAGAGGAACACAAAAAAGACATAAACAAATCTCTTAAAGAAATGCAGGGGAACATCAATAGAGTAGAAGCTCTTACAATCCAAACACAAAAAACACTTAAAGAACTCCAGGAGAATATGGGCCATCAGACAGAAACCAATAAAGAGGAAGTGAGAAAATCAGTTAAAGAAATGCAGGAGAACTTGAAACAACAGGCAGAAGTCATGAAAGAGGGAGCACAAAAATATATTAAAGAATTACATGAAAACACAAACAAACAAATGATGGAACTGAGCAAAACCATCCAAGATCTGAACACAGAGGTAGAAACAACTAAGAAATCACAAAAGGAGGCAACCTTGGAGATAGAAAACCTTGGGAAGAAAACAGGGGTCGTAGATGCAAACATAAACAACAGAATACAAGAGATAGAAATAAGAATCTCCGATGCTGAAGATAACATAGTAACCATTGACTCCACAGTCAAAGAAAATGCAAAATCCAAAAGGCTTGTAACCCAAAACATCCAGGAAATCCAGGACACAATGAGAAGACCAAACCTAAGGATTATAGGGATAGATGAGAGTGAAGATCTACAACTTAAAGGGCCAGCAAATATCTTTAACAAAATTATGGAAGAAAACTTTCCTAACTTAAAGAGAGAGATGCCCATGAATGTACAAGAAGCCTACAGAACTCCAAACAGACTGGACCAGAACAGAAACACCTCCCGTCACATAATAATCAAAACCCCAAATGTACTAAACAAAGAAAGAATATTAAAGGCAGTAAGAGAAAAGGGCCAAGTAACATATAAAGGAAGACCTATCAGAATCACACCAGACTTCTCTCCAGAAACCATGAAAGCTAGAAGATCCTGGGCAGACATCATGCAGACCCTAAGAGAAAACAAATGTCAGCCAAGACTACTATACCCAGCAAAACTCTCAATCAACATAGATGGAGAAATCAAAATATTCCATGACAGGACCAAATTTACACAATATCTTTCCACTAACCCAGCTCTACAAAGGATAATAGGAGGAAAACTCCAACACAAGTAAGGAAATGGCACCCAAGAAAAAGCAAGACAGTAAACTTCTTCCATCAAACTCAAAGGAAGATAACTACTCAAAAACAAAAATAACATAAAAAATGTCAGGAAGTAATAATCTCTATTCCTTAATATCTCTTAACATCAATGGACTCAACTCCCCAATAAAAAGACATAGACTAACAGACTGGATACGGAAACAGGACCCTACATTTTGCTGCTTACAGGAAACACACCTCAGAGTCAAAGACAAACACTACCTTAGAGTAAAAGGATGGAAGACAATTTTGCAAGCAAATGGTCACAGGAAGCAAGCTGGAGTAGCCATTTTAATATCAGATAAAATTGACTTTCAACCCAAAGTCATCAAAAGAGACACAGAAGTTCACTTCCTGCTAGTCAAAGGAAGAATCCACCAAGAGGAACTCACAATTCTAAACATCTACGCTCCAAATGTAAGGGCACCCTCATTTGTAAAAGAAACCTTACTAAAGCTCAAAGCACACATTGCACCTAACACAATGATTGTGGGGGACCTCAATACTCCACTATCTACAGTGGACCGACCAGGAAAACAGAAACTAAACAGAGACACGGAGAAACTCATCGAAACTTTGGAGCAATTGGATTTAACAGATATATATAGAACATTTCACCCTAAAGCAAAAGACTATACCTTCTTCTCAGCCCCTCATGGTACCTTCTCCAAAATCGACCATATAATTGGACACAAGACAGATCTCAACAAATATAAAAAGATTGAACTAATCCCATGCCTCTTATCAGATCACCATGGAGTAAGAGTGTTCTTCAATAGCAACAAAAACAACAGAAAATCCCCATAAGCTTGGAGGCTGAACAATATTCTACTCAATGATACCTTAGTCCAGGAAGAAATAAAGAAAGAAATCAAAGAATTCTTAGAACTTAATGAAAATGAAGGCACAACATACCCAAATCTATGGGACACAATGAAAGCAGTGCTTAGAGGAAAACTCATAGCCCTGAGTGTCTCCAAAAAGAAACAGGAGAGAGCATATACCAGCAACTTAATGGCGCACTTGAAAGCTCTGGAACAAAAAGAAGCAATTTCACCCAGGAGGAGTAGAAGACAGGAAATCATCAAACTCAGGGCTGAAATCAATCAAGTTGAAACAAAGAGAACCATACAAAGAATCAACAAAACCAGGAGCTGGTTCTTTGAGAAGATCAACAAGATAGATAAACCCCTAGCCAGACTTACTAAAGGGCACAGAGACAGTATTCAAATTAACAAAATTAGAAATGAAAAGGGAGATATAACAACAGAAACTGAGGAAATTCAAAAAATCATCAGATCCTACTACAAAAACCTATACTCAACACAACTGGAGAATCTGGAGGAAATGGACAATTTCCTAGACAGTTACCAAATACCAAAATTAAACCAGGATCAAATAGATCGTCTAAACAGACCCATAACCCCCAAAGAAATAGAAGGGGTCATAGACAGTCTTCCAACCAAAAAGAGCACAGGACCAGACGGTTTTAGTGCAGAATTCTATCAGACCTTCAAAGAAGTCCTGATACCGATACTCTTCAAATTATTCCACAAAATAGAAACAGAAGGAACACTACCCAACTCATTCTATGAAGCCACAATTACCCTGATACCAAAACCACACAAAGATCCAACTAAGAAAGAGAACTACAGGCCAATTTCTCTTATGAATATCGATGCAAAAATACTAAACAAAATACTTGCCAACCGAATCCAAGAACACATCAAAACGATCATTCACCATGATCAAGTTGGCTTCATCCCAGGGATGCAGGGATGGTTCAATATACGGAAATCCATCAACGTAATCCACTACATAAACAAACTCAAAGAAAAAAACCACATGGTCATCTCATTGGATGCTAGAAAAGCATTTGACAAAATCAGCATCCTTTCATGCTAAAGGTCCTAGAAAGAACAGGAATTCAAGGCCCATATCTAAACATAGTAAAAGCAATATACAGCAGACCAGTAGCCAACATCAAGGTAAACAGAGAAAAACTCGAAGCAATCCCTCTAAAATCAGGGACTAGACAAGGCTGTCCCCTCTTGCCATATCTCTTCAATATAGTACTTGAGGTACTAGCTAGAGCAATTCGACAACAGAGGGAAGTCAAAGGGATACAAATTGGAAAGGAAGAAGTCAAACTATCACTATTTGCAGATGATATGATAGTTTACTTAAGTGACCCAAAAACCTCCACCAGAGAACTCCTGCAACTGATAAACAACTTCAGCAAAGTGGCTGGCTATAAAATCAACTCAAGTAAATCAGTAGCCTTCCTATACGCGAAGGATAAGCAGGCCGAGAAAGAAATTAGGGAAATGACACCCTTCACAATAGCCACAAATGATATAAAGTATCTTGGAGTGACGCTAACCAAACATGTGAAAGATTTATACGACAAAAACTTCAGGTCTCTGAAGAGGGAAATTGAAGAAGACATCAGAAAATGGGAAAATCTTCCATGCTCGTGGGTTGGCAGGACTAATATAGTCAAAATGGCAATCTTGCCCAAAGCAATATACAGATTCAATGCAATTCCCATCAAAATCCCAACTCAGTTCTTCATAGAGCTAGAAAGAGCAATTCTCAAATTCATCTGGAATAACAAAAAACCCAGGATAGCTAAAACTATCATCAACAGCAAAAGAACTTCTGGGGGAATCAATATCCCGGACCTCAAGCAATATTACAGAGCAGTGGTATTAAAAACTGCATGGTATTGGTTCAGTGACAGGGAAGCGGATCAATGGAATAAGATCACAGACCCAGAATTGAACCCACACATCTATGGCCAATTGATCTTCGACAAAGGAGCTGAAAACATCCAGTGGAAAAAAGATAGCCTTTTCAACAGATGGTGCTGGCTCAACTGGAGGTCAACATGCAGAAGAATGAGAATTGATCCACTCTTATCTCCTTGCACTAAGCTCAACTCCAAGTGGATCAAAGACCTCCACATAAAACCAGACACACTAAAACTAATAGAAAAGAAACTGGGGAAGACCCTTGAGGACATTGGCTCAGGGGAAAAATTCCTGAACAGAATACCAATTGCTTATGCTCTAAGAGCAAGAATAGACAAATGGGACCTCATAAAACTACAAAGTTTCTGTAAGGCAAAAGACACTGTCAAAAGGATAAATCGGCAACCAACAAATTGGGAAAAAATCTTCACCAACCCCACATCCGACAGAGGGCTAATCTCCAATGTATACAAAGAACTCAAGAGGTTAGACCCCAGAAAACCAAATAACCCTATCCAAAAATGGGGTACAGAGCTAAACAGAGTCTTTTCACCTGAAGAAATTCAGATGGCTGAGAAACACCTTAAAAAATGTTCAACATCACTAGTCATTAGGGAAATGCAAATTAAAACAACCCTGAGATTTCACCTCACACCAGTCAGAATGGCTAAGATTAAAAACTCAGAAGACATCAGGTGTTGGCGAGGATGTGGAGAAAGAGGAACACTCCTCCACTGCTGGTGGGAATGCAAGCTGGTACAACCACTCTGGAAATCAGTATGGCGGTTCCTCAGAAAACTGGGCGTGATACTTCCGGAGGACCCAGCCATACCACTCCTGGGAATATACCCAGAAGATTCACCAGCATGCAATAAGGATACATGCTCCACTATGTTCATAGCAGCTTTATATATAATAGCCAGAAGCTGGAAAGAACCCAGATGTCCCTCAACAGAGGAATGGATACAAAAAATGTGGTATATATACACAATGGAGTACTATACAGCCATTAGAAACAATGAATTCATGAAATTCTTAGAGAAATGGATGGAGCTGGAGAATGTCATACTAAGTGAGGTGACCCAGTCTCAAAAGAATACCCATGGTATACAGTCACTGATAAGTGGATATTAGCCTAGAAGCTTGGAACACCAAAGACACAAATCACATATCAAGTGATGTCTCACAAGAAGAAAGGAGTGGACACTGGTGCTAGAATGGACCAAAACATCATTGTGGGAGAGTACAAGAACAGTAAAGTGGGAGGGGGTGGATGCGGGAGCAGGGGGAGGGAAAAGGACATGTGTGACCTTTGGGGGTGGGGAACCAGAAAAAGGGAAATGAATTGTAAATATAGAATATATACAATAAAAAAAATCAAAAAAAAAAAAAAAGAATCAGCAACCCAGTAGTTCCCATACTCAGATATCTTGGGTACTTTTTGTTGATTTTTCTTGTTCAATTTTGATGAGATAGTTGTATTTCATCCTTTTTTTTAATGAATGAATGAAATAATTAAAACTTAGCCATAGGGTAAAGATTAATACCTGAACAGTCACTTATACATGCTGGGAGGGGAAAAATCATACAAAATATTAAGCTGGAAGTGATAATATATATGCAAAGGACCTAATGTAAAGAAAAAAATCCTTTTTTCATACAATATGAGTACAGTCTCCTTGACCCTCAACTCCTTCCAACTCCTCCTTAACTCTTTATCCTAATTCCATGCCTTCTTCCTCTCATTCTTTAGAAAACAAATAGGCAATTTAAAAGACACACACACACACACACACACACACACACAAATCCCATAAAAACACAAAATTAGAAAACATAATATACAAGCAAAGATTAGTAATAAAAATGCCTAAAGTATTATAAGTCAAAATTATTGTGGTTTGAATACTAATGGCCTCCACAGGTTCACCTATTTGAATGCTTAGTGGAACTCTTCAAATGATTGAAGGATTAGACATGGCCATCTTGCAGCAAGTGTGTCACTGGTGATGGGCTTTGAGGTTTCAAAAGCCCATGCTACCTCTCTCTCTCTCTCTCTCTCTCTCTCTCTCTCTCTGGTTTGTAGATAAAGATATTGTTCTCTATTACTTCTCTAGCTCCATGCCTGTCTACAGACATGCTTCCTACCGTGATATAAGCAAGCCCCCAATTGAATGTTTTGTTTGTTTGTTTGCTTGTTTGTTTGTTTTTAAATAAGAGTTGCTATGGTCATGGTGGTCATGGTGTGCCTTCAAAGTGATAGAACACTGACTAAGGCAAATACAATTCAGTTCACTTTGTCTTGGCCATATGCTGCTGGACATGGGGAATGCCTTTAAGTATTTTTGTTTTGTATACCCAGTGAAAATCCATTAAAGAAAACTAATTTGTAAACAGTTGTGAGCTGGAGAAAGCTTCTTGGTTAGGGTTGGGAGCTTGTGTCCACTTAGGACCCAGTGTGGCTTGAACCTGGGTAGGCCCTGTGCATACTGCCTCAGTCTCTGTGAGCTTGTCTCTGTGAGCACATCACCTATGTTGTACTTTTTAAATTATATTGTTATTCTAAACAATTCTATATTGTTATTGTTACTATATTTTAAATTTCTAGTGTTATTCGCCATAAAATTGTTTATATGTATATATAGTTTACTTTTTAAAATTAAAATATTTTCATACATGAATGTGATTCATTTAGATCATACCCACTCCCTGTTCCTCCCTCTAACTCCTCCATAACCTCTTCAGAAGCTAATGATAATTGGACAAAGATTTAAAACTACTAGAGAAACAAAAGCTTATCAAAGATTTATCCAGTTTTGTAATTTTGCAAACTCATATTGTAATGTCTCTCTCTTCCTATTTATTGTTTCATCCTTCTATTTCTGTGGTTCCTGTCCATCAGTCTCTATTTTATACAGCATGTAACTTTTGAATTTTTTATAATGTACTATTACATAAGCAATGCTGACTTATTAAATAGGATGCTTATTTTTAAAAAAAAGAGCCTGGTATGATACAATAGAATTTTGTATAATAGGAATGTCATATCCTTCCCACAAACAACTGCACTGCCTTGCACAGCAACTTGACCTACAGACAAGTTATTCCAACTGAACCGTGGAAAGATAAGCCCACAGACTGGGAGTGATGGTGCAAAGGATCCCAAGCAAATTGAGAGAATAAGGTAAAATGTCCTGGAGAAGCCCCAGAACACTGGCAGATAAATAGGCAAAGTTAAGATATTTCCAAAGGAAACAGTCACTGTTCAGAGGCAAGAAGCCACCATAGGAAACTTTAAATCTCGACTACTATGCTACAAGGTCTGGCTGCTTGACTCTGAATTGTTTTCAGCCTATCTTTCCATTTCAATATGAACCTGTTGAAATCACCTAAGACCTGGGCATACTAAGGCATAATTCCTTAACCAACAATGATGTGCTGGAGAATCTCCTGAATTAAAGCTTTGAAATACACTTTTACCTCCATAGAAGTCAGCTTATCCTACCAACGAGCATTTGACTTCAAAAGCTCTGAATCCCCTGTGCTGAACATAATGCCTCTCCGCCCCCAAATTATTATATATCATATGAACAAGACTATACTTGTTCAATAGAATCCTCAAATTTTCCCTGTTCCACTCAGTCACCAAATAGCCTCTCCTCTCTCCTGTGGTCAATTCTCTTATAACAGTAAATCTGAAGGCTGCCTGG
The DNA here is from genome assembly GCA_964023405.1 of Apodemus agrarius. Taxonomy (NCBI): domain Eukaryota; kingdom Metazoa; phylum Chordata; class Mammalia; order Rodentia; family Muridae; genus Apodemus; species Apodemus agrarius. The sequence goes on from OZ030023.1 coordinate 46,003,957, forward strand.
AGCCTTCTATTCTAGGCTTCCTTTGTCTACAGTCTCAATATTTTTTATTTGTGCAAAAAGTAGTGTCACAGTATTTGTTGTCCTAGAACAAGGAAAACTTACTCAGTATCATTATTTCAAAAATAGAAAAAGATTAAATAGAAATGACTCACCTACTAATAGAGTATGTCATAGGTTAAATAAAGTTATGATCTTTATAAAAAAGATAAATAGTAGAAAACTTACAAATTTCAACTCAAATAGCATTTTTCCTCGCCTATGATATTATTATGAATCAAACAGAATCATTTAAAAACTGTAAGGTGTTTTTTTTTTCCCAAAAACCTCTTACCTCATGGAGTCTTTTGTCCTACAAAGACACCAAAAAGATATGTTTTGTTTTTCTCCTTGAAAAAGACATCTTGCTTGAATTTGATTTGTATATGAACGAAACATTCAACATGCTAATTTTCTGGTTAATATTCCCCTTTGGCAGGAACCAGCAAAGGATAATTGGCAGTAATGCAATTCAAACTTACTTGAATGCGTAGCTGTTAATTGAACCTTCACTTTTAGTAACTCCGCATTGAAGCCTAGAAATAAATTTATTCGCATAAGATGTTCTCAAATCTCCTTCGGAAAAGATAACTGGCAATCTGGGGAACATCCCATACCCTCCCTCCCATCTGGAATCAAGGGGATCAACTCTAAATAACCTCTGGTATTGTCATCTAATCTCGGGGTCTGATGATTGTAAGATGGGCTACTCACCTATTTATCTCCTAAGGAAAGGAGAGCACAGTCGGTCACAAAGCAAGTAAAAAGCCATTAATCCAAGAAGGGGACTTTGAACTAATTTCAATGAATGATGAACATAGTCAAGAGGTGATTTTAAATTGTAATGATGAAGAAAGCAATTGGACCTATGCAGATCTGAGAAGTTGTACTAGGAAAAATAATGAGAAAAGAGGATACTTAATCACATTCACAAAAGAATTATAGGAATACATAATTAAAGCAATGATCATGAGTAATAAACTCTGGGCAAGATATCTTTCAAGTATCACCAGAAATAGAAAAAGTAGCAAAAAAAATTACTGTCTTCTCTGTGCTATGTACAACTTATGAGAGACTGGTTTGGATTTGGCCACTTTACTAGGGCTGGCAAACCAAACCAGTTGTCCTCTCTTGGAGGCCTGCTTCTTTCTAAAGATGAGATGGACAGGGTTGGGGGGTGACAAGGGAGTGGATCTGGGAGGAGAGGAGGTTGAGAGGAACTGAAAGAGGTGGAAGGAGGTGAAACCAGTCCGGATGTATTATATGAGAGCACAAGTCTATTGTCATAATTAGATAGATAGATAGATAGATAGATAGATAGATAGATAGATAGATAGATAGATAGAATGTCAATCACTCTGAAGTTTCATGTCATCAAGCAAAAAAAGAATGACTTCTATATCTGATCTTGAAAAACTTAAGAGAGACCCAATAGGCAAATCCCTAAACAGAATACTATTAGCGTGTGTGATGAGGACATCCCTCTGATTTTATCATTTAAGACAAAACCTGCTCTGAAATGGCCACTTTTCTTTCCTTATAATATTCCTGAAAATTTTGGTCTATAAAGTCAATCTTCTCTGCTATTTTTTGGACAGCATATTATAAATGAAAATCAACAAAACACCTAAAGATAAATTTATTGTAATTCTGTCTCATGCCATTTCTTATTAGTGACAGAAATTTCACATAAAAATCTAAGAAGACAATTAGCAATGGAGTAAATATCCAGACTAAATAGACACATGTGGGCACTGTGTAGGTAAGACAGGACTGAAGAAATTTTAATGGGGTAAATTATACAGAAACAAAAGACTAATATATTTTAATATGTTCTGAAGAAATATAATTAGGTATGATTTTATACATGACTTCATTTTTTACAGACAATTTGAAGAAAAACAACTGTTCTTGGAAAATGCAAATGTTGAGCAAGGAAAAGTCAGTTTTCTCCAATGGAGTCTCATGAGGTATATAAAGCACACTTCATGGCAGGCCACATGCCCAGAAGTAGCTGGACAACACAAAACAAACTCAGTGGTATTTTGTAGACTTTTTCTTCCATTTTCCTGTGTGTGTGTGTGTGTGTGTGGGTGTGTGTGTGTGTGTGTGTAATCATCTGAATGACAAATAATACTCATAATGCACACTGGATGCCCTGTACACTGTAGATACCTCCAACATAAAGTATGTATTCCTATGGCTCCAGTTTGCAAATGATCCAAGAGAAATACAACAAGCAAACATTATCACACAAATGGTGACAAAGCTGTGGTTCTGGAATCCCAGGCTCCGGAGACCTTGTCTTCATCATTTCCACTATCAAGGGCTGCAACTTAACAAAGATGGCTGTATGCAGGGCAACACAGTGTCCTGCAGAGAAAATTAACAAATAACTTTAAACAGATAAGAAAAACGGGTAACCCAGCATGCCAGATTTTAAATTGTATTTTTTCCTCTTCCCAAGAGGAATCCAGTGTGATCACAGGCCTCACATAAATCTCAACACTGATAGGGAAGCAATTTAAAGCATTCTAGTAACAGGTGAGGGACCACTTAGTCAAGCAACATGCTCACAAGTAATCTAGACTTGATGAAATCTACCCCAGAGCACGAGAAACTACTGATTAACTCTCAGTGCCATTATCTATTATATTTAAAGACTCACTGAGGAGTGGTGAGACTCCAGATGTCTAGGCAAATACAAACATATTAGCCACAGTACGCTCAGAAACAAATAAATAACATTATCCTTAGGAATTGTCATCTCCGAGAAGGAACTTCATAGTCTCTGAAGCAATAAATGGAGGAATCTCTACCCAAAACTGACACAAAGGTGAAGTAATCAGTAAAAAAATAGATTGATCAAAAAGGGATGATGGGTCTCAAAGGTGTTAACTAACTCCCTTCTTAAAGGACAAACTAAATATACTGGGGAGAGAGGCAAAGGATAAATGGAGCATGTGCCAGTGAAATGGTTTATTCTAACATAACTTCAATAAAACCTCACAAGTCATTTTCCCTGAAAAGCATTATTATTTTTCACTGACTCATTTGTGCTTGCACAATAAAGCATCAAGCCTAAATCCAAACCACCCTGAATTGCCCGTACAGCAGTAGTGGTCAGCACCAGGTGGTAGACAGCAACAGTAGTACTGTCCTGTGCAGTAATCCACATGTGTGTAGTTCTGCTACCCAGTGCAACAATGCTCAGAACCTAGGACCTGGGAACATGAATGGACTGTGAGAGCATGACCTCATTCATAATCATTCATAATCTAAGGCATCAAGGAGTTAGGAGCAGAATGAAGAGACAGGTAGTGTAAGCCACTTCTCAGGTGGTGGAAGTAGCTTTTTAAGAGTTCACCCTTGAAACTAAAAAAGTTTACTTGTCCCTGTTCATCTATACAACCCCACCACATCTGTTTGTGTGTGTGTGCATGCACATGTGTGTGATGTATGAGATTGTGTGTGTAAATACATATCTGTATGTGTGCTTGTACATGTGTATGTGCTTGTGCACGTGTGTGCATGTGCTTGTGTGTGCATGTGCATGTGTGTGTGCATGCACATGTGTGTGATGTATGAGAGTGTGTATGTAAATACATGAGAGGGAGTATCTGTATGTGTGCTTGTACATGTGCGTGTACTTTTGTGTGTGTGTGTGTGTGTGTGTGTGTGTGTGTGTGTGTGTTCCCAACAGGGAAATGGGCAGCCTCCACTGCCACAAACTCTCACTACCTTGATATTCTCCTTCCCTTTCAGCTTAATACAAATAAAACCTAGAGAACACAGATAGCACCTTGGAAATTGGGAGCCAGAATCAGCCTAACCTTGACCTTAACTTTCTGTAATATCTTGTCATGGGGTATGCACATATAAAAGTAATGTTAGCTTAAATTGTAGGTCTTTTGTAGTGATAACCTAGCTCATCCCAGGAAGGTCTGTATTTTTCTAAGTGTTAAGTATCATTGTTCATTGTTTTATGTAGAACTTGTCTATTGTTCAAACCATTCACTTTTTCTCAGAGTCTTCTCCTGAGTTTCTTTTGCTTCAAACAAACATTGATTTTTAACCCTAATTTTTTGAAACATTTTTGGAATGCTTTTGGATGGGTGTCTTCATGCTTCAGTATCAGTGAAATGCACATTTTTTTTTACTGTGTACATACTTGTGTATGTATGAGTGGGGGCACAATGCAAACCATGGATGTGGGAGCCAAAGGGCAGTCTCTGGTATTAGGCATCGCCATCTCCTTTAGTCTCTTTTTAGATTTTAATTTTTTAATTTCATTTAATATGTATGAGTGATTTGTCTGTATATACTTCTGTGTATCATGTTTGTGTCTTATATCTGCAGAGGCCAGCAGAAGGTGTCAAATTCACTGAAAATGACAGATAGCTGTCAGTCACCACATGGATGCTGGGAATGAACCCAGGACCTCTTGAAAAAAACCAGTGCTGTAAACCACTGAGCTATCCCTACCCTAGACAGGGTCACTCATTTTGTTGTTCATGCAAAGCACACCTTCAACTGTCTAAGAATATTCCCATATCTATCTCTTTTCCCACCATGGAAGCACTGAAATTTCTGGAGGTACAGACATGCACTGCCATGTTCACGTAACTGCTAGGGCCTCAAATTTCAGAACTTGTGTTCTTTTCATCACCATGACAAAAGACCAGACTGAGACAATCTACAAAAGAAAGCATCTAAATGAGGGTTCCTGGTACCAGAGTGCTAGAGTCTTCATGACCATCACACTAGGGAGCATGGCAGAAGGCAAGCAGACATGTCACTGGAGCAATAGCTATGACCTTACAACTTATTCATAGCATGAAGTAGATATGTGGGGAGGGGGAGAGAGGGAGAAGAAGGAGGAGGGTGATGGAAGGGGGAGGAAGAGGGGGAGGGGAAGGATGAAGGGGAGAGGGAGGAGAAGGGGGAGAGGGAGAGGCAAGGGAGAGGAAGAGGGGAGAGCGAAGGAGGGAGAGAGGAAGAGGGGGAGGGAGAGGGAGAGGGAGGGGAAAGGGAGAGGGGGAGGGAGAGACTGACTAACTGGGAATGTCATGGGTTTTTGAAGCCTTAAGCCCACTTTCAGTAATTTTCCTCCTTCTACAAGGCCACGCCTCCTAATCCTTCCCAGTTTCATCAACTAAGGACTAAGTATTCAAAATATGAGCCTGCTGAGGCCTTTCTAATTTAAAACACAACAAGACTTAGCCCCAGTGAGTTATCTCCCCAAACCTGGAATATAATATTTCTATTAACTCTCTTTTATGTCTTACTAATGATATTACACTTTGAAATTTTCTGTTCATGACAGTTTACCACTTCAAATATTGAGATTCCTACACTTTAAGTAAAACTAGTAATGAGTGGAATGTGGAAGTACAGAGAGGTCATATATGTGCAATGTATGACATTTGGAAGTAAGAGGTCTACATGAAGACATGTTTTCTCTTCTGTCATGTAAATCCTGGAAATCAGACAGAGATCTTAAATCCTGGCAATAAGCTTCTCATGTGGGTTCATGAACATGGAATGGTGAACATGATGGAGAGGTCATTTAATTTTGGAATATGTTCATAGATTTTAACCAATTTCTCATATCCACAAATAATACTGTTTGTTAGATAGTGTTTTATTTTTACATTAATATTTTGTTACATTTGTTACTATAATGTTAAGATATGCACGTAATTCAACAGCTGTTAGAAATTAAACAAGTCTAAATTGTGTCACTAATAACATTCTACTCTTCCTAATTATTAAGCAATGTAGTCATTTGAGTCTTAAGTTGTAGTCTCTTGAAAGGAAAATCTTGTCAATTAATGCCTTGATATCTTCATGAGTACAGGAATATTGACATTTGATTTATGTATTAGGGAAAAGTCCTCTTCTATGGTCAGGTGCAATATTTGCATCAGATCATTTAGATAACAGAAAATGAAATAGGGAAAGAGGACTTATGGAACATATGGTGAGGGAGAACTGGGAAAGGGGAAAGTCTTTGAAATGTAAACAAAGAATACAAAAAATTTAAAAAAAATGAAAAATGATAATTTGCAATTTTTTCCATTTGGGTTTGACATTATGATTCAGGCTTCAAATAGAAGAGAGTAATAGTCAAATATTCTTACTACCTTTGGTGATAATTTTACTTGGGTAAAAGTTAAGCTACATGTATCCCCCTACCTGAAAATGCCATGTAGGGATATCTAGAGTAGATAATATATAAGTCAGACCATCAATAGTTCACTAATGTTCTTAGCTTTGTAGAATCCTTCACACATTCTGTATGTTATATCAACAGAGACACTGGCTGTTGGAGCTGTTGAACTGGCCAGGAGAAGCCAATAACCAATTTTTAGAAGTTTATAAGCTGCTTGTGAACCCAGTGTGCACTTGAAATTGGTTGTAGTGGTAACATTCATATTACAGACATTAGTCACTGTGATGAATTTTTATGGATTGTAATTGTCTCCCAGAGGACCATGCATTGAACCCTTGCTCCCCAGTACAACACTGCTCAGCGATGGGGCCTTTGGGATGCTATGGGATTCTGTAGATTCTGAAAGCAGGTTTTCAAAACCTGCTTTAATTAGGGTTCTTAAATTTGTCAACCTCCTTTGTATCCCACTTACCAGAGATAGCAGAGAAAGAAGGTTAATAGGAAAAGGGGGTGGTTGACCTGTTTAAAGTTGTTTTGGGGGTGATTCCCGCCTTTGTTGCCAGGATATCAGCAGTCCGGTCTAATAGCAAACGCAAACGTGAATCAATCACAGCAGGTGTGATCCAGCATGCACTACAAGGCTCTACCAAATTGGCATAACTCTGCAGAGACAGCAAGGAGAACCTGCAATAACAGCAGAAGTTCTCTGGCGCATTTCTTTCTCCAAAGCCACAACAAGCAAAGATCAAGGAAGAAAGGAAGGAGAGCCAATGCAAGAGGGACATCCATTATCTATTGAGTTATACTAACACTCTTTCCAAATAAAACTATCCAGCACATGGGTTCATATTTGATGGTGGTATTAAGAAGTAATACAATCCTTATAAAGTAAGGAGGGATGAGATCATCGGGAGGCATGACCTTGAGAGAAACCTTGACCCTCACTTCTGCCATCTGGAAGGTGACTAATATAAGCAGGTTTGCTCTGCCATTTACCCTCTACAGTGATTTCCTGTTTCAAAACAGGCTCAGAATCATCACAACTGAATCATCCATCAACTGAAACTTCTTAAACAATGGGCCAAAATAAATCCTTCCTCTTTTAATTTGAAGACGTCAGGCATTGTGGCACACTACCAAAAAGTAGATAATACATAAACCATAGCTTTTGTCTTCCCAAAAGGTGGTTTACCAGCATGTCATTTCTCTAGAATTTTTACAAAGTAGCTCCATGAATGTAAGTTCAATTCTGGTTCTATAACCACAAGAATGAATTTAGACAGTCACTCTGATGTGAGTTTATAGCTAGGAGTAAGGTCGTTTATTTTGGTAGAGAATACCATGATAAGAACTAAATTTGGGAGAGAGAAACAGTGAATCATTTTTAAATGACACTTCATTCTCATATTGACCTCATGAATTGCACCCCTTGTTTTAATATAATAAATACCTTGCTGAAATAGAAATTCCCATGGCTTTTGTTACTCAGATTTGAGATGAGAGAATGCTAATTCCTTCAAAGGATTGCTTAGAATGTCAGACTCCTCATGTAATTATAAAGTAATACAGTCTAAAGACAAGTTATTTAACAATAGTAACAAAGAAAGCATATTGCTTTAGGAACTAATTTAAACCTCCAAACAGAGATAAATATTTTGGGTTTTGTTCCTAGTGGTGATAGTGGTGGTTGTGGTGGTGGTTATTTTGCTTTTTGTCCCAAAGGAATCAAATATAAACACTAATTCGTCTCCTTTTATTTAGTAGAATGAATCATTTTAAGTCTATGATGTGATTATGGGTTGTGATGTCCTGTTACTTCCTGGGTACATTTTTAAGAACTTACAGTTGGTAGCACCCAACCCAATTTAAAAGTAGAAGTTTGTGAAAAGTGGATAGTTTCACACTACGGCTCAATTCTATCAGAAAATATGAGCAAATATTGTAATATTTAATACAGTACCATGGAGGCAACAAAGTTGTTCAGAAATACTGCAGCCCACACTAAAACATCAATCCATAGTACATACCAAGGGGACTATCTGTAATGAAAGAATTGTCTTACAAACCAGGAGCCATGTGTGACTTTAAACAAGAGAAAGGAGCAAATGCCCTTTTAATGATACTAAACTTGAATTAATTTACATTTAATCTTACATACCTCTATATGGCTAATGTCTACCATATTCACTGCTGCACTTAGACCATGTAAATGTGTTCATGATTAAATGGATATGTGCATATATTCATGCAGATACTATAGAGAAACAGGATGGTATAGGTTTCACCTGTTGCCTTCATGTAAGAACTATGGAGAGTTATGAATCACTAGTCTCGCCATACACTTGACTTATGCTCTCTATAGTGTAAAATCAATAAGAAGTTAGCCTTTCAGACTTGTGAAGGATTATAAAGTTTAATGTTTCTTGTATAATTAGTGACAAACAGTAAAGATAAAATGCACGCTTGATGACTAAATAATAACGAATCTATGCCGTAATACATCCTTCTCCCCTCTCTTTGTTTTGTTTTAGTGTTTTTTATTGATACTAAATATGAAAACCAGAGCCTTACAAACATATAGCCAGTATTCTCAGTAAAGGCCTTGCAACCACAAATAAATAATATTTAAATACTCCTGTATACAATGTTTTCCTTCAATCAAATAATTAGAAATTAGTCTTACAATTGCACTAGTCTTTTTGTTCCATGTTTTCCTAATATATATTAAATTTAAGTTAACATGCATAAAATCTACTGCAGGATTTTAGACAAATAATGGTTTTGATTTTTAAACTAGCAGTTATTGACTAGCAAAATGCCTTTAACATTGATGCTTTATTTCTTATTTACACACATATTATCTTTATGTTCAATGATTTGCACTAAGATACAAGATGCCTAAATACTATTTTTTTCAATATCTATACAGCTACTTAAAAAGTAAGGCCATTTTTTAAAAAATCAAATGTCAATATGTCATTAATATTAAGAGAAATGAGGCTAGTAAGGTTCAATATACGATGGGTTTTTTTCTTTGACATTTAACCCGTCATATTAAAAATTTCTTCAAAGGAAAGAAATATCAGCTTGTCACCCGGAGATCGAAATTGAGCAGCTCTGAGACAAACTGCTGTTTCTTCCCCATGATGAAATTCATAGAATGGACAAAAATGTCAGGGCAAAAATAGACCATCTGGGAAAAAAGCCATCAGTGTCAGAGGGATAGCTATTGTTATAATTACAACTAAAAATCATTTAAAAGCCAGTTACTTCTCCCGGTAGCACATGAAAGCACACCCACCACACGGATTTATATTGTGAAATACTCAGGTGAGAACAAAATGTGATAAGACTCTGTTTATAGCAGACTGTGGATTTAATTCTAATAAAAGATGAATCATGGATAACATGATATTTTAAAGAATGGCAACTATATTAATTCATACTGCACAAAGAACATAGCACAAGCTGGCATTTTGAAACTCCAAAATGACAAAAAAAAGTCCATATCACTATTAAATACCATGCAGGACATTGGCAGGTCAGATGGCAAACACACATATTTTATCAGGAAAATTGCCAACACTGCAAAAAGAAACAGAGCACTAAATGCATCCTCTAATGAGAATCAACAACTTTCATCTCTGTAAAATTTAAAAATTATTTTTGATTAAGCAGTAACAGAAGCAATAAGTCTCAGATATATGAATTGCTACTTAAAAACATCCTCCAGATTGCAACCAGGACACAGCTGGAAAGGCCCAGGTAAACACCCCTTCCAGGGCTACACTCACGGGGGTATCTGCTAGGGTCTCGGAGCCAAGCAGGCGGAGTCCCGCCTAGGCTCTGTGGGACATCCCCGAGCCCTCTGGTGAGCACCAAGGCTGCTTCTGCAACCAGCTCGCCGGCCCCTGGACCAGCGGTGTAGTGGCGGGCCTCCATATTGCAACCAGGACACAGCTGGAAAGGCCCAGGCTCTGTGGGACATCCCCGCCCTCTGGTGAGCACATAGGCTGCGTTCTGCAACCAGCTCGCCAGCCCCTAGACCAGCGGTGTAGCGGCGGGCCTCCATATCACAACCAGGACACAGCTGGAAAGGCCCAGGCTCTGTGGGACATCCCCGCCCTCGGGTGAGCACCTAAGCTGCGTTCTGCAACCAGCTCGCCGGCCCCTAGACCAGCGGTGTAGCGGCGGGCCTCTATATTGCAACCAGGACACAGCTGGAAAGGCCCAGGTAAACACCCCTTCCAGGGCTACCCTCACGGGGGATCTGCTAGGCTCTCGGAGTTCCTTGCAACCAGGACACAGCTGGAGAAGCCCAGGTAGACAGACTCCAACAGGGGCTACAATCGCATGGGTGGCAGCCAGCTTATGATCCCTTAAAGCAGCCGTCACACATATTCACCAATAGAGAAACAACAGGTGAGCCCAGCCTCACAGGAGATTCAAACACCAGCCACTGACAACAAGGCCAACTAAAACCAGAAATAACCAGATGGCAAAAGGAAAACGAAGGAACGTTACTAACAAAAATCAAGGCAACATGACAGCATCTGAACCCAGTTCTCCAACAACAGGAATCCCTGGATACCCTAAAACACCAGAAAAACAAGACTTGGATATAAAATCACTGGTCAGGATGCTGGTAGCTGAACACATAGAAAAATCTCGTAAAGAAATAGAGGAGAAAATGGATCAAAAGTTAGAAGCCTTTACGAGGCAAATACAAAAATCACTTCAAGAAATGCAGGAGAAGATGGATCAAAGAGAAGAAGACAATAAGGAAGAAAGACAAAAGTCACTTAAAGAACTACAGAAGAACGTGGGCCAACAAGTAGAAGCTATGAAAGAGGAAGCACAAAAATCTATTAAAGAAATACATGAAAACACAATCAAGCAAGCGAAAGATCTGAGCACATCCATCCAGATACTAAAAACAGAAGTAGAAACAACTAAGAAATCACAGAGGGAGACAACATTGGAGATAGAAAACCTGGGGAAGAAATCAGGGGCCATAGACGCAAGTATCAACAATAGAATACAAGAGATAGAAGACAGAATCTCAGAAGCCGAAGATAACATAGGAACCATTGATTCAACAGTCAAAGAAAATACTAAATGCAAAAAGGTGGTAATCCAAAACATCCAGGAAATCCAAGACACTATGAGAAGACCAAACCTAAGGATTATAGGTATAGACGAGAGTGAAGATTTACAAGTTAAAGGGCCAGCTAATATCTTCTATAAAATTATGGAAGAAAACTTCCCCAACCTAAGGAGAGAGATACCCATGAATATACAAGAAGCCTATAGAACCCCAAACAGACTGGACCAGAACAGAAATACATCCCGTCACATAATAATCAAAACTCCAAATGTAATAAACAAAGAAAGAATACTAAAGGCAGCAAGAGAAAAAGGCCAAGTAACATATAAAGGAAGACCTATCAGAATAACACCAGACTTCTCACCTGAGACCATGAAAGCTAGAAGATCCTGGGCAGATATCATGCAAACTCTAAGAGAACACAAACTTCAGCCAAAACTACTTTACCCAGCAAAACTCTCAATTGCCATTGATGGAGACATCAAGGTATTCCATGACAAAACCAAATTTGCAAGATATCTCTCCACAAATCCAGCCCTACAAAGGATAATAGGGGGAAAACACCAAGACAAGGACGGAAACTACACCCGGGAAGAAGCAAGATAGAAACCTCCTCTCATCAAACCCAAAAGAAGATAACCTCTCGAATATAAAAAATAAATAAGATAAATAAATATAATTTCAAAAATGTCTGGAGGTAATAATTACTATTCCTTAATATCTCTTAACGTCAATGGACTCAATTCCCCAATAAAAAGACATAGATTAACAGACTGGATACGGAAACAGGACCCTACATTTTGCTGCATACAGGAAACACATCTCAGTGTTAAAGACAAACACTACCTTAGAGTAAAAGGCTGGAGGACAATTTTACAAGCAAATGGTCTCAGGAAACAAGCTGGAGTAGCCATTCTAATATCAGATAAAATTGACTTTCAACCTAAAATCATCCAAAGAGACTCAGAAGGTCACTTCTTGCTGGCCAAAGGGAAAATCCACCAGGAAGAGCTCTCAATACTGAACATCTATGCTCCAAATGCAAGGGCACCCTCCTTCGTAAAAGAAACCTTACTAAAGCTTAAAGCACACATTACACCTAACACAATAATTGTGGGTGACTTCAACACCCCACTCTCCTCAATGGACCGATCAGGAAAGCAGAAACTAAACAGGGACACAGTGAAACTAATTGAAACTCTGGACCAATTGGATTTAACAGATATATATAGAACATTTCATCCTAAAGCTAAAGAATATACCTTTTTCTCAGCACCGCATGGTACCTTCTCCAAAATAGACCATATAATCGGTCACAAGACAGATGTCAACAAATACAAGAAGATCGAGCTAATCCCATGCCTCTTATCAGATCACCATGGAGTAAGAGTGGTCTTCAATAGCAACAAAAACAACAGAAAGCCCACATACACATGGAAACTGAACAATACTCAATGACACCTTGGTCAAGGAAGAAATAAAAAAAGAAATCAAAGACTTTTTAGAATTCAATGAAAATGAAGGTACAACCTACCCAAATCTATGGGACACAATGAAAGCAGTGCTAAGAGGAAAACTCATAGCTCTAAGTGCATCCAAAAAGAAACTGGAGAGAGCATACACTAGCAGCTTAATGGCACACCTTAAAGCCCTGGAAGAAAAACAAGTTAATTCACCCAGGAGGAGTAGAAGACAAGAAATCATCAAACTCAGGGCTGAAATCAATCAAATAGAAACAAAGAGAACCATACAAAGAATCAACAAGACCAGGAGCTGGTTCTTTGAGAAAATCAACAAGATAGATAAACCCTTAGCCAGACTAACCAAAGGACACAGAGACAGTATACAAATTAACAAAATTAGAAATGAAAAGGGAGACATAACAACAGAAACTGAGGAAATTCAAAAGATCATCAGATCCTACTACAAAGGTCTATACTCAAAACAACTGGAAAATCTGGAGGAAATGGACGATTTCCTAGACAGATATCAAATACCAAAATTAAATCAGCATCAAGTAGACCAGCTAAATAGTCCCATAACCCCTAAAGAAATAGAAGGGGTTATAGAAAGCCTCCCAACCAAAAAAAGTACGGGACCAGATGGTTTTAGTGCAGAATTCTACCAGACCTTCAAAGAAGACTTAACACCAATACTCTCCAAACTATTCCACAAAATAGAGACAGAAGGGACACTGCCCAACTCATTCTTCGAAGCCACAATTACGCTAATACCTAAACCACAAAAAGATCCAACAAAGAAAGAGAACTTCAGGCCAATTTCTCTGATGAATATAGATGCAAAAATACTAAATAAAATTCTTGCTAACCGAATCCAAGAGCACATCAAAACGATCATCCACCATGATCAAGTAGGCTTCATCCCAGGGATGCAGGGATGGTTCAATATACGGAAATCCATCAATGTAATCCACTACATAAACAAACTGAAAGAAAAAAACCACATGGTCATCTCATTAGATGCTGAAAAAGCATTCGACAAAATTCAGCATCCTTTCATGCTAAAAGTCTTGGAAAGAGCAGGAATTCAAGGCCCATACCTAAACATAGTAAAAGCAATCTACAGCAAACCAGTAGCCAACATCAGTATAAATGGAGAGAAACTTGAAGCATTCCCACTAAAATCAGGGACTAGACAAGGCTGCCCTCTCTCTCCATATCTTTTCAATATAGTACTTGAAGTTCTAGCAAGAGCAATTAGACAACATAAGGAAGTCAAAGGGATACAAATTGGAAAGGAAGAAGTGAAACTATCATTATTTGCAGACGATATGATAGTTTACCTAAGCGACCCAAAAAACTCCACCAGAGAACTTCTACAGCTGATAAACAACTTCAGCAAAGTGGCAGGTTATAAAATTAACTCAAGCAAGTCAGTGGCCTTCTTGTACTCAAAGGACAAGCAGGCTGAGAAAGAAATTAGGGAAATAACACCCTTCACAATAGCCACAAACAACATAAAGTATCTTGGCGTAACTCTAACCAAACAAGCGAAAGATCTGTACAACAGGAACTTCAAGTCCCTGAAGAAAGAAATCGAAGAAGACCTCAGAAGATGGAAAAATATTTCTTGCTCCTGGATTGGCAGGATCAATATAGTAAAAATGGCCATCTTGCCAAAAGCAATATACAGATTCAATGCGATCCCCATCAAAATCCCAACTCAATTCTTCATAGATCTAGAAAGGGCAATTCTCAAATTCATCTGGAGCAACAAAAAACCCAGGATAGCTAAAACTATTCTCAACAATAAAAGGACTTCTGGGGGAATCAATATCCCTGACTTCAAGCAGTACTACAGAGCAATTGTGTTAAAAACTGCATGGTATTGGTATAGCAACAGGCAAACAGATCAATGGAACAGGATTGAAGACCCTGAAATTAACCCACAGACTTATGGTCACTTGATCTTTGATAAAGGAGCCACAACCATCCGATGGAATAAAGATAGCCTTTTCAACAAATGGTGCTGGTTCAACTGGAGGTCAACATGCAGAAGAATGCGAATTGACCCACTCTTATCTCTTTGCTCTAAGATCAACTCCAAGTGGATCAAGGACCTCCACATAAAACCAGACACACTGAAACTATTAGAAAAGAAACTTGGGAAGACCCTGGAGGACTTGGGCACAGGGGAAAAGTTCCTGAACAGAACACCAATAGCGTACGCACTAAGATCAAGGATCGACAAATGGGACCTCATAAAATTACAAAGTTTCTGCAAAGCAAAGGACACTGTCCGAAGGACAAAACGGCAACCAACAAAGTGGGAAAAGATCTTTACCAACCCCACATCCGACAGAGGGCTAATATCCAATAT
The DNA here is from genome assembly GCA_964023405.1 of Apodemus agrarius. Lineage (NCBI taxonomy): Eukaryota > Metazoa > Chordata > Mammalia > Rodentia > Muridae > Apodemus > Apodemus agrarius. Next base: position 46,019,115 of record OZ030023.1, read on the forward strand.
ATACAAAGAACTCAAGAAGTTAGACCGCAAAGAACCAAATAACCCTATCAAAAAATGGGGCACAGAGCTAAACAAAGAATTTTCACCAGAAGAAATTCGGATGGCCGAGAAACACCTTAAGAGATGTTCAACATCATTAGTCATCAGGGAAATGCAAATCAAAACAACCCTGAGATTCCACCTCACACCAGTCAGAATGGCTAAGATTAAAAACTCAAGAGACAACAAGTGCTGGCGAGGATGTGGAGAAAGAGGAACACTCCTCCACTGTTGGTGGGATTGCAAAATGGTAAAACCACTCTGGAAATCAGTTTGGCGGTTCCTCAGAAAATTGGGCATGTCACTTCCAGAGGACCCTGCCATACCACTCCTGGGCATATACCCAGAGGATTCCCCTACATGCAATAAAGACACATGCTCCACTATGTTTATAGCAGCCTTGTTTATAATAGCCAGAAATTGGAAGGAGCCCAAATATCCCTCAAAGGAGGAATGGATACAGAAAATGTGGTATATTTATACAATGGAATACTACTCAGCAATTAAAAATAATGAATTCATGCAATTTGTAGGTAAATGGTTAGACCTGGAAAATATCATCCTGAGTGAGCTAACCCAATCACAAAAGAATGCACATGAAATGCAATCACTGATAAGTGGATATTAATGAGCCCAGAAGCACTAAATACTCAAGACACAAATAGCAAGTCAAATGATTCCCAAGAAGAAGAAAGGAGAGGACCCTGGGCATTTAAAGATTGCATCCAGTTTAGTAAAGAAACCGAGGGGGGAGGGGGAATGATTGGGGAATAGTTGGGGGGGGAGAAGAACTATGGGAACTATGGTGGATGGGAACTGGGAAAGGGGAAAGCCTTTGAAATGTAAACATAGAATATAGAAAATAAAAATAACTAAAAAAAAAAATCTCAGAAGACATCAGGTGTTGGAGAGGATGTGGAGAAAGAGGAACACTCCTCCACTGCTGGTGGGAATGCATGCTGGTACAACCACTCTGGAAATCAGTCTGGCGGTTCCTCAGAAAACTGGACGTGATACTTTCAGTGGACCCAGGCATACCACTCCTAGGAATATACCCAGAAGATTCCCCAGCATGCAATAAGGATACATGCTCCACTATGTTCATAGCAGCCTTATATATAATAGCCAGAAGCTGGAAAGAACCCAGATGTCCCTCAATGGAGGAATGGATACAAAAAATGTATTATATATATATATATATATATATATATATATATATATATATATACAATGAAGTACTATTTAGCCATTAGAAACAATGAATTCATGAAATTCTTAGAGAAATGGATGGAGCTGGAGAACATCATACTAAGTGAGGTGACCCAGTCTCAAAAGAATACCCATGGTATGCAGTCACTGATAAGTGGATATTAGCCTAGAATCTTGGAACACCAAAGACATAAATCACATACCAAATGATGTCTGACAAGAAGAAAGGAGTGGACACTGGTGCTAGAATGGACCAAAGCATCAGTGTAGGGGAATACAAGAACAGGGAAGTGGGAAGGGGTGGATGAGGGAGCAGGGAGAGGGAAAAGGGCATGTGGGACCTTTGGGGGGTGGGGAACCAGAAAAAGGGAAATGAATTGTAAATATAGAATAAATCCAAGAAAAAAAAGAAAAAAAAACATCCTCCAAAGAAAAAAAATAAACATAGTAAAATATTGGACTTTTCATTATGTACAAAATGAAAGTATGAATTTAAGCACGGTTTACTAAATGCAAGTATTGCTAGCCACTGGCTACTCATAATTTTAACTGCATTCAGTGTTATATGTTGTGAAAATCATTAACTACTACTCTGGATACAATTGCATAGAAGTTACATGGCATTACTACAAAATAAGGTTTTAATCTTTGAGATATTTGAACAAAAACTAGTTATATTTGAATTTTACTTAACAATCATGACAATACTTTTTAAAAACATTCTAATCATGTTAAGGCAAAATCTAGTAAGACCTCAAAAATTAGAATATCATATTATGTGATATATCTGTATACCAATTTGTCAAACTAATTATTTTTATAGATTAATTAGATTTGGATTTCAATAGCAAAATAGTGGAAAGAGGAAATACAGATTATTCATAAACTAGAATACAAAAAAGTCACAATTCTACAACATTAAAATGGGCAAAGTATAATTTTACTCAATATGTTACAGTTTATGGCATATATTTCACATATTCTTTATGTACCAGAGGGCATTGTGAATATATACAGACAAAATGCTTTCATCAGCTGGTGGTGTCCATGCTATAGTCAAATGTATTTAATACTTTAAAATTTACAGGAAAAGAACATTAAGCCACAGTGCTCAGTGGTCTGTTAAGTTTGAAAAGGAATCTCGGGAAGAGAAATTTAGAATTGAATGGGATCTGTATATATGACCAATTGTCCTCAAGCATGAAATTAATCATAACTTAGCATGATCCAATCATCCCTCGGGGATCAAAGAAACTCATTCCAGGAACTCCTACTGATAACTATACCTGGGCCTTCATCATTCCTTAATATAAACTGGCATTCTACTTGTATAGAGCAAAGACACATCTTTCAATATTCTTGAACTTATTTACGGACTACTCTTAATATCTAATATTGTAAGTATTATATGAATGCTGTGGGATTAGTTGTTATACTGTATTTTATTTAAGAAATAATGCCATTTAAAGGCCTTACATGGTCAGTGAAGGTCCAGTATAGTTAAATGTTTCCTAACTACAGTTCACTGAATCCTGTGTGCAGACCTTAAGAATACTGAGGGATCAAATATGTCCAGTAGCTTCTGAAACCACGACATCAAATAACTTAAGTTATCGCATGAATTGAGATATGTTTTCATTATTATTCTGAGAAGTTTTGATGTTGTTTTAGGTTATTTTATGGTCTGCTGTGTATTTCTCCTTGAGTCCTTCTTTGCATGTCTAGTTAACAACAGGTGCTTGATTTTTATGTTAACATATTATGTCTCCAACATTACACTTTTACTAAACCAATAATAGTTTATTCAATTATTATAATGACTATTATGTGATAACTATTTCTTTGTTCATTTGACATTGGCTTTCTAAGGTTGAAAGCGTTGTTTCCATGTACCAAAAGATGCATACAACACACTTTGCATTTTTTATTTCTCTACTAAATATTTAGGTGGGCATTAACTCGCCTCTGCTTAGAACATATTTTTCTGAAATAAGATAACAAATATGGTATCAATGGTAAGAACATTTAAGAAGCAGTTGGTAAAAGCTGCAGGGCTTGTGTTTCTTTTTTTCAGTTTTCAGCTGTAGTTATGTTTTCCCTTCTCTGATGGTCCCTATAGTTGCTATGTAAAGTGATTTTAAAAGCTGTTTTAGTATTTAGAAGACTATTTCCAGTCTTCTAGTAGTGAAATGCATATAGACAGACAAATACATAGCTATACACACACACACACACACACACACACACACACACACACACACACACACACTCATATTTCCTAAAAGTTTGAATAGTTTGGAGTCAGTCAGTTGATGGGGATTTTCAAAAGTAAAGCACATTTTTTGTTGTTGTTGTATTTTTGAGACAGGGTTTCGCTGTGTAGCCACGGCTGTCCAGGAACTCACTCTGTAGTCCAGGCTGGCATTGAACTCAGAAATCCACCTGCCTCTGCCTCCCAAGTGCTGGCATTAAGAGCGTGCACCACTACTGATGGGAGTAAAGCACATTTTTTTCTCTTTTTGTTTTATTGGATATATTCTTTATTTACATTTCATTTTCCTTTTCCCAATTCCCCACCCACAAAGGTTCCACATGCCCGTTTCCCTCACCTGTTCCCCCATCCAACCCTTCCTACTTCCCTGTTCTGGTATTCCCCTACACTGATGCATTGGGCCTTTCCAGAACCAGTGTCCACTCCTTCCTTCTTCTCGGACATCATGTGGTATGTGGATTGTGTCTTTGGTGTCCCAAGATTCTAGGCTAATATCCACTTATCAGTGAGTACATACCATGGGAATTCTTTTGAGACTGGGTTACCTCACTTAGTATAATGTTCTCTAGCTCCAACCATTTCTCTAAGAATTTCATGAATTCATTGTTTCTAATGGCTGGATAGTACTCCATTGTGTATATATGCCACATTTTTGTATCCATTCCTCTGTTGAGGGACATCTGGGTTCTTTCCAGCTTCTGCCTATTGTAAATAAGGCTGTTATGAACATAGTGGAGCATGTATCCTTATTGCATGCTGGGGAATCTTCTGGATATATGCCCAGGAGTGGTATGGCAGGGTCCTCTGGAAATATCATATCCAGTTTTCTGAGGAACCACCAGACTGATTTCCAGAGTGGTTGTACCAGCTTGCAATCCCACCAGCAGTGGAGGAGTGTTCCTCTTTCTCCACATCCTCGCCAACACCTGCTGCTTCCTGAGTTTTTAATCTTAGCCATTCTGACTGGTGTAAAGTGAAATCTTAGGGTTGTTTTGATTTGCATTTCCCTAATGACTAATGATGTTGAACATTTCTTTTCTTGTTCTTTAAATTTGTATTTTCGATATTCTATTTCGACATTCCAAAGGCTTTCCCCTTTCCCAGTTCCCCCCCAACATACGTCCCATAATTCCCTTCCCCCCAACTATTCCCCAATCATCACCCCCCCCCACGATTTCTCTGTTCTGGGTCTACAAAGTTCTTCAGGTGAAAATTCTTTGTTTAGCTCTGTGCCCCAATTTTTGATAGGGTTATTTGGTTTTCTTTGGCCTAACTTCTTGAGTTCTTTGTATACATTGGATATTAGCCCTCTGTCAGATGTAGGGTTGGTGAAGATCTTTTCCCAATTTGTTGGTTGCCAATTTGTCCTTTTGACAGTGTCTTTTGCCTTACAGAAACTTTGTAGTTTTATGAGGTCCCATTTGTCTATTCTTGATCTTAGAGCATAAGCAATTGGTGTTCTGTTCAGGAACTTTCCCCCTGAGCCAATGTCCTCAAGGATCTTCCCCAGTTTCTTTTCTATTAGTTTTAGTGTGTCTGGTTTTATTGGAGGTCCTTGATCCACTTGGAGTTGAGCTTAGTACAAGGAGGTGAGAGTGGATCAATTCTCATCCTTCTGCATGTTGACCTCCAATTGAGCCAGCACCATTTGTTGAAAAGGCTATCTTTTTTCCACTGGATGTTTTCAGCTCCTTTATTGAAGATCAATTAGCCATAGATGTGTGGGTTCAATTCTGGGTCTTCAATCCTATTCCGCTGATTCACCTCCCTGTCACTGTACCAATACCATGCAGTTTTTAACACTACTGCTCTGTAGAATTGCTTGAGGTCCGGGATACTGATTCTCCCAGAAGTTCTTTTACTGTTGAGAATAGTTTTAGCTATCCTGGGTTTTTTGTTATTCCAGATGAATTTGAGAATTGCTCTTTCTAACTCTATGAAGAACTGAGTTGGGATTTTGATGGGGATTGCATTGAATCTGTATATTGCTTTTGGCAAGATTGCCATTTTAACTATATTAATCCTACCAACCCAGAAGCATGGAAGATTTTTTCCATTTTCTGAGGTCTTCTTCTACTTCCTTCTTCAGAAACCTGATGTTCTTGTCATACAAATCTTTCCATTGTTTGGTTAGAGTCACACCAAGATACTTTATATTGTTTGTTGCTATTGTGAAGAGTGTCATTTCCCTAATTTCTTTCTCAGCCTGATTATCCTTTGCATATAGGAAGGCTACTGATTTGCTTGATTTGATTTTATAACCAGCCACTTTGCTAAAGTTGTTTATCAGCTGTAGGAGTTCTCTGGTGGAGTTTTCAAAAGATCTGGCTAGTCACAGCCTACTTTACATTCAGACCCACTTATACTCCCTACCTCATTTGAGGAGTGTTCCCCTCCCTGACTTCAGCTCTTTCCTCCCCATATATCCATTGCCTAAAGATCTCTTATAATTTCTCCCTGTGTGACTTTCCTCAGGGTCACTCAACTCCTGCATGCCCTGTGTTTGATGTGAGGAATTAGCACAGAACGCCCTGTCTAGAAAGCTTTTCATACACCAGGTCTGCATTGCCAAGTTCATAAGCATAATGTGACAAGGGAATGAATCATTCTTCGATGTTCTTATCAACAACTAGGTGCATCTTTCTTTTCCATTTTCTGAATGCAGTGAATGATTAACGTGATTTTATTTCCATGTGACTTTGGTTTTTGCTTTTATCTGATATTAAAGAGGTTTCAAATCATTGCACATAATTTTCAGTTATATAACTCCATTTTTGACATTCATCAATTTTCTGATTAATTTCCCCATCTATTTGAGTTGCTTGAAAGATATTCTCTGTATAGTTTTGAAATTAAAGTCTTAGTAAGTGATGTTTTCCAACCTATCAGTATCTGTGAATATTATCTGTGATAGTATGACTAGAAAGCCATCTTGAATTTTGTATAGATAAGTCTATCTCAGCTAATGCCACACAAATGATAATGAATCCTCTTTCCCCATCTTTTTGTTTCTGTCACTGACATTTAAATCACTAATCAATATAAAATTTTCCTTTGTTTGTGCTATGGAATAAGAAGCCAAGTTTGTTTTTCTACAGGGTATTCCCCTCAATGATTTATAAACTGTCCAAACATTCGCCATTGCAAACCATAAAAGTGGCAACATTATTTAGTGCCAAGTGGGAAAATAGCATTTTTTAATTCTATTTGGTTGCATTCATCATTTGAATGCTTCTTTCTTTTCTCTTTTTACTTATTCTCTCATACAATATATGCCTATGACCATTTCCCTTATAGTTTAATTAACCTGATTCCTTTGGCTTGTGATACCTGTGTAAATTTTTGCAGAGATATCCTGTTTCAAGCTGTCCACTGAGTTTTTGATAAGTATTTATGTGTGTACACTCTGGATGGCAAACTCTATTACTGAGTATTATGATAAGTACTTTGATCTTAAAATTAATTTATACAAGATAGACTTGTTATTAAAGATAAACATAATAGATCTATACATTTATCAAGTTCTTCTTTCCCCCTATTTTACAATTACATAATTTAAATTGTGTAGATTTGAATGTTCTTTCCAAGATTAACGTCTACATGTCTTTTTATTGTTATTGTTTATGTGACATATGTGTCTCACACACTAATAAACTTTTATTTTTTTATAAAACTATTTTGAGAATTTAACACATTTGTACTATATTAACTTCATTTTTACCTCTCCGTTTACCCCTTTCAACACTTCCCATGTCCATCATTCCCACTCAAATTCCTGACTTCTTCTTTTATTCATCATTGTTTGCATGTATGTATGTATACACACACACTTTTGTATTTATATATAAAACCAGTTGCGTCCATTGGGCATTGCTCATGTGTGAGTGCGTGTGTGTGTGTGTCTGTGTGTGTGTGTGTGTGTGTGTGTGTGTGTGTGTGTGTGTGTGTTTAGGGATAGCTGGTTGGATGACATATCAGGAAGCAAACCCCTACAGAAGTCTGGCTCCATCATTTCCATTTCCTGTAATTCTTCATTTAGAGAACAAGCCTTAATCGATTCCCAATTCATGTTGACATGTCAGTTAGTATTGTCATTGCGGAGGTGATGTTAAGTGATCATATTTTTGAGATTTTGGGGGGTTACAGGTTTTCTGTTATATATAGAAGACATTTTCTCACAAGTGTCCTTGTCCTCTTGACATTTTTCTACCTGTTCTTCTTCAATGTTTCCTCATCACTAGATAGAGATGGTGTTGTAGACAATATCAGTTGGGATTAGCTACTTAACAGTCAGTAGTTCTTTGCAGTCTGACCAGTTGTGACTTTTGGTAACACTCTCCATCTACTTTATATGTATATGTATATATGTATGTGTGTGTGTGCTACATATATATAAAACATTCTATCATATATATATAATGTTTGTCTAATGAACAGTGTGAGCTAGACTTGCCTGTAGTTATAGAGATAGTTATTTGTAACACAGAATGCATAGTGATTTATGAAAGTAGCAGCAGGAGGTTCTCCTTTCAGGTTCATGATCAAAGGCTGGGTGTATAATACCAGGCATGAATTCCTCCCTCTTAACCAGACCTTCAGTCCAACTAAAGAGTTATTGATCATATCTTAAATATAAGTTCCCTGTTGGCTACTGGTGATATCTTGATATGTTGGACAATGTGGTGCCTTATATACTTTATTTGCCTTGTAGGCTTTTTCTTCCTTAGCAGCATGCATAACACTTTAGGATACTGATATAGAGCTTGTCCTCAGGGAGGAGGCTTCAAGGTCAGCTCCAGCTCCTTTGCTTCCAGTCCTGAATCTAAAGTATGTGGTTTATTCAGTGATAGGGTATTACTTTCAAGTTCTGGGAGGCAATAATAATAGCTTATATGCTTTTGAAAAACTCTTCAACCTAAGATGTTGTACCTGCATTCATACTGTTTTTTAAAAATTTTTTGATAATTCACATTTATATGGCTTCAAAAAATTCGCTATAATTTTTAGATGTAGTTAAATATAATAATGAAAATAGAACTCCATTATTTTAATAATCAAAGATAATGTGTCTGAAATTAATCTTTAAATATGGTGCTCATTATAATTTGATATAAGTTTTAAATGCATTAAGAACCATTCTTCTCAATTTCTGGATGGTTTTAAAATTCACATTTTAAGTTGAATTCAACTTCATAAATTGTTTCAATATTTAAAAGAGATTATGAACTTTAAGAAATTCTGGCAAAAATCTGTTGAAATATTTATGTGATTCTTCTGTTACTAATGAATGAATTACATTGGCAAATTTTATGAAGTGAAAATATCTTATCCTGAAACACATTTTATCATAACTTGTGTGTTATTATTTGAAATCTAATAACCCTAGAAAACTGAATGCTCATATCGTACTGATTCTATCCTATCATACATAAGAAAATGATATGAGACTAGCAGTGTGGATTGTGCTTATTAGTCACAGAAAGCTGACCAATTCAACACCCATGTGAGTCTGGTGTACGAGCTTACCACACATGCCATTAAACTGAGTGAGGATGAAAGCTGTGAAGTTTTCAAGAAAGCTGTATGTCTCTTCTATGTGCCACAGAAGCCTCTGAGATGCTATAGCGAATGAAAACAAGTCTCTGGACAAAGAGGACAAAAATGTACTGGGTACTATATACACATACATACATATGGAGGATATATATATATATATATGTATATACATATATATATATGTATGTATATACTCCATTAGTCATGGCAGGGACATGGTTGTTACTCATGAACTCAATATGCACCACATGAAAATTAAATTTAGTTAGTTAGAATTTAAATTGGTGCCAGGAGCCAAGTAACACCAAGGGATTTAGCTAGCCAATTCCAAGAACTTAAGAGAATAGAAGGGCTGTTCTGTAAGTCCTTGGAAATGCTGACAACTCTCTCACTAATGGTTTTCAATGGACTTGGAATTACTTACATAAGAGACTGAATAGAGTGGATATTCTCTAGTGCCAGAGATGTAAAAATGAAATGTAAATTTACCCTGGCCATGAGGGGGATATGCTCATATTTAGGTAGGAGTATTCGCATCTAATTTCCCACCTGTGTGTTTATGTGGATCTCTTTATAACATACTCACTGTGTGTGTGTGTGTGTGTGTGTGTGTGTGTGTGTGTATACTTATGCACAGACATACACAAACAAATATATATATATATATGTGTGTGTCTATGTATACATGTGTGAGTCTGTGTGTATGTGTGAGTCTGTGTGTATGTGTCTGTTTGAGTTTGTATTTTTTGTAAAGTACAGCATACTGTTTTCTTTTGCTCAGAACTCTCCTATAGATGTCTCACTAGCATTAGTATTTTCTAAATGTATAACAGTTAAATTAGCTGAACATATGCTGTTAGCTTAAAAATAGAAAGCAACTATTTTCTTTTTCCCATCTGTATCCAATGTTCAATTTTTCTCATTCATTCCTGTATAAAATCACTCCATAGCAGGGTGCATGTAGCACACGCCTTTAATCCCAGCACTTGAGAGGCAGAGGCAGGCAGATTTCTGAGTTTGGATATTTATTTATAGCAGAGGCCAGCCTGGTCTACAAAGTGAGTTCCAGGACAGCCAGGACTACACAGAGAAACCCTGTCTCAAAAAAAACAAAACAAACCAAAAAAAAAATCACTGCATATCTATAGCCTTCAAACTTAGCCATCTTATGGCTCAGAGACCAATTATAAGATGCCATGCTTTTTTTTTCTACTTATATATTTTAGGCTATTTCACAGCTGAATCATATACTAACCCTTGGTCCTACAGAAGCACAGAATATGTGCGTCAAAATTATTGATGCCCTTCCCAAATTGTTACTCACTTAGCACAAGAAGAAAGGCACCCTACTTTACAAACAACATGAAAGCAAGGAAACTCTGAGCTCACAGCATCTTAGAATGCAACCTGAGAGACACTGTGCATACCTGGAACATGTGTTATCTGGTGGTAAAGAATTTCAGAACATTGCTTTCATGAGTAGTTTGTGGACCGACTGAAATTTGGGAGGGAGTATCGTACTCCTTGACTGCTACAAAATTTAAAGTTCTTTTTAGTGCTGTAGATAAATCTACGCAAATATCCATTAAGCACTTAAGATGTTTTGCTAAGATTGAACAACATGGTATTCTTAAACGTATCAATATGTAACATAATTATCTTCCACACTCTTGAACATTAAAAGTTATCTTTATTTTTGCATCCATTTCTGCTCTACAAAGATACCCATTGACCTGAGATATAACCAATCTGTGAACTAAAATTGTAGTACAAAATGAAAGTAAAAAGCTCTATATTCATGTAATACTTGTCATGTCGAGGTAAAACTGCTATAAATAATAGGTAACTTAAGAAACATGCAAGCTTCCATGGGCCCAATATATTATACCTCACAATCTATTTTCTTGATAATAAATGTAACCTGCATCCATGGGGTAAGATGAAAAAATATCCTTTGCCTATAAGGCATTTATTTGATGAGCTTCCATAGAAACATGTAGAAATGATTTCATATAGGTTGCCCATCTCTAGAATACTCAGAAATAGTAGAATGAATGGCTGCTTGAAAGATGCAATCTAATGAGATTAACACCTGTCTAGTTGTCCAAAAGCAGCTGACAACAATTAAATGAGAGGTGATGGACTGAGTTTAGATTGCTCCTCTTACTTGACCCTTCATTCTGGAGACAGTTTAGTATTCACAATGATGTCCACACTGACCTGAAATATTTTGGCCTCAGCTTCTGAAATACTAGAATGAATGGGAACTTACCATAACTAGCATTGGGTTATTTCAATTGGTCACACTTCTCTACGTGGATTATAAACCTGAGACATTTTTATCATGCATTTTTTTTATTTTTTTTATTTTCTATATTCTTTGTTTACATTCCAAAGGCTTTCCCCTTTCCCAGTTACCCCCCACCATATGTCCCATAATTCCTATCCCCCCATATGCATTTTAAATTAAAAAATAGTTTCTTGCCCTAAATCAGTTGTTTGAGTAGAAAAAAAAATAAGGGCCGGGATACTGATTCCCCCAGAAGTTCTTTTACTGTTGATGATAGTTTTAGCTATCCTGGGTTTTTTGTTATTCCAGATGAATTTGAGAATTGCTCTTTCTAACTCTATGAAGAACTGAGTTGTGATTTTGATGGGGATTGCGTTAAATCTGTATATTGCTTTTGGCAAGATTGCCATTTTAACTATATTAATCCTGCCAACCCACGAGCATGGAAGATTTTTCCATTTTCTGAGGTCTTCTTCCATTTCTTTCTTCAGAGACCTGAAGTTTTTGTCATATACATCTTTCACTTGTTTGGTTAGAGTCACACCAAGATACATTATATAGTTTGTGGCTATTGTGAAGGGTGTCATTTCCCTAATTTCTTTCTCAGCCTGCTTATCCTTTGAGTATAGGAAGGCTATTGATTTGCTTGAGGGTGATTTATAATCAGCCACCTTGCTGAAGTTATTTATCAGTTGTAAGAGTTCTCTGGTGGAGTTTGTTGGGTCACTTAATTATACTATCATATCATCTGCGAATACTGATAGTTTGACTTCTTCCTTTCCAATTTGTATCCTTTTTACTTCCTTATGTTGTCGAATTGCACTAGCTAGTACCTCAAGTACTATATTGAAGAGATATGGTGAGAGGGGGCAGCCTTGTCTAGTCCCTGATTTTAGTGGGATTGCTTCAAGTTTCTCTCCATTCACTTTGATGTTGGCTACTGGTCTGCTGTAGATTGCTTTTACTATGTTTAGATAAGGACCTTGAATTCCTGTTTGTTCCAAGACTTTTAACATGAAAGGATGCTGAATTTTGTCAAATGCTTTTTCAGCATCCAATGAGATGACCATGTGGTTTTTTTTCTTTGAGTTTGTTTATGTAGTGGATTATGTTGATGGATTTCCATATATTGAACCACCCCTGCATCCCTGGGATGAAGCCAACTTGATCATGGTGAATGATCGTTTTGATGTATTCTTGGATTCGGTTGGCAATAATACAGAGCAGTAGTGTTAAAAACTACATGGTATTAGTACAGTGACAGGGAGGTGGATCAATGGAATAGGATTGAAGATCCAGAAGTACACCCGCACATCCCAGAAGTAAACCCACACATCTATGGCCAATTGATTTTCAACAAAAGAGCTGAAAACATACAGTGGAAAAAAGATAGCCTTTTCAACAAATGGTGCTGGCTCAACTGGAGGTCAACAGGCAGAAGAATGAAAATTGATCCACTCTTATCTTTTTGTACTAAGCTCAACTCCAAGTGGATCAAAGATCTCCACATAAAACCAGACACACTAAAATTAATAGAAAAGGAACTGCAGAAGACCATTGAGGACATTGTCTCAGGGGGAAAGTTCCTGAACCAAACACCAATTGCTTATGCTTTAAGATCAAGAATTGACAAATGGGACCTCATAAAATTACAAGGTTTTTGTAAGGCAAAAGACACTGGCAAAAGGACAAATTGGCAACCAACAAATTGGGAAAAGATCTTCACCAACCCTACATCTGACAGAGGGCTAATATCCCATGTATACAAAGAACTCAAGAAGTTAGACACCAGAAAACCAAATAACCCCATCCAAAAATGGGGTACAGAGCTAAACAAAGACTTTTCACCTGAAGAACTTCGGATGGCTGAGAAACACCTTAAGAAATGTTCAACATCATTAGTCATTAGAGAAATGCAAATCAAAACAACCCTGAGATTTCACCTTACACCAGTCAGAATGGCTAAGATTAAAAACTCAGAAGACATCAGGTGTTGTCGAGGATGTGGAGAAAGAGGAACACTCCTCCACTGCTGGTGGGACTGCAAGCTGGTACAACCACTCTGGAAATCAGTCTGGTGGTACCTCAGAAAACTGGACATGATACTTCTGGAGGACCCAGCCATACCACTCCTGGGCACATACCCAGAAGATTCCCCAGCATGTAATAAGGATACATGCTCGACTATGTTCATAGCAGCCTTATTTATAATAGCCAGAGGCTGGAAAGAACCCAAGATGTCAGAGGAATGGATACAAAAAATGTGGTATATATACACAATGGAGTACTATTCAGCCATTAGAAACAATGAATTCACGAAATTCTTAGAGAAATGGATGGAGCTGGAGAACAACATACTAAATGAGGTGACCCAGTCTCAAAAGAATAACCATGGTATGCAGTCACTGATAAGTGGATATTAGCCTAGAATATTGTGACAGCAAATACACAATTCACATACCAAATGATGTCTGACAAGAAGAAAGAAGTGGACACTGGTGCTGGAAAGGATCAAAGCATCAGTGTAGGGGAATACCAGAACAGGGAAGTAGGAAGGGGTGGATGAGGGATCTGGGGGAGGGAAAAGGGCATGTGGGACCTTTGGGGGTGTGGGGAACCAGAAAAAGGGAAATGAAATGTAAATATAGATTATATCCGATAAAAAAAGGAAAAAAAGAAAAGAAGGTCCATGCAATAATGAGCTATGTTAAAAGGAGGAGTAATCATTATGGGTGTGCATGATGGAGTCTTAAAGATGGTAACAAATTGTTTGCCTGCTCTCTGATGAGTATATCAGATCGCTGTCCCCTTCCTAATATTTTGACGAGGGTTGAATACTTTGAGCAATAGTTTACAAATGAGATAGAATTTTGCTGTTCATACTCACAGAAATTCTCTTTGAAGGCCAGGTGGACTTTTTGAGATGCACCTTTGTCTTGTTCCGTGGAAGGCCTAAGTACAGTGAAATACTTGAGATTTCACTCTCTGGGTGTTTGATAGTTTGTTACATTTTTATACATAGTAGAGTCTATGGCCATCATGTAGTTCAGAATTTTCAATAGGTTTGTAGTTCAAATGTTCAAGGACTTTAATTCTTCAAGATCTTCATGTTTTCAAAAAGTGAGTAAAATTGTTCTCCACATAAAAACAATCTATGTGTCATTTATTCTAGCTGTGAAAATTGGAGAAAACATCATAGAAAAAGTAACTCAGGTCAATATTATTGGAAATGTGTTTGATCCATTTATTTTCCTTCCTTTCTTTCTTCTTCCTTCCCTCCTTCCCTTCCTCCCTTCCTTTTTTTATTTGTTTTGTTTTTTGTTTTCTTGCTTTTTTTTTTGCTGCACATGAACCTGTTCAAGACCAATACAAAGAAGTCTTGAAAACCATCTCAAAAATGTTTTTCCATTGACTATTACTTGGTCTTCAGTTTTTTCATCTTCTTACACTTGATACAAACTTTCATTACTCTACAGGCAATTTTGCAAGGCAAGCCAGTCAGTATTGTGACAGCAGATGATGGGGAAAAAGACTGCTTTTTTGTCCCTGAAAAGGGGTAGGAGGGAAGGTGAGAGAGGCACACATGCAAGGCTTCTGCTGCTCTTTTATCTTTTTATTATCACTGTGCTCACTGTACAATGCAAGGGTCCCATTTAGCCTGTGTATCTGCAAAAACACATGGCGATTTTTTTCCTCATTTTGCTAACCTAATTTTTTTAAACCATTTAATTGGGGCCAGAGGCTGTACATAGAGTTTGAAAAAAATAAAACAAATGAATGAATGAGGATATTTGGTGTGCTTTAAGCTTTCAGTGCTTAAAGTACTAAGGACAGGTAATAATACTATTATGACTGACTGATCACTAGCCATCTGATTTCAAAAGGGAGGGGAGCCACTCTTTATTATATAGAAGCAGCTTAGGGTCACTTCTATTCTAAACAATGAAATCTTAAGAAGAATATAATGCTATATTCAGACATCATTCACTTGTTTGCATAGATGTCAGATTATTCAGTTTATTAAAACATGGAGAACTTCTCTTCTGATTGGACTCTTATTTAATTTTCACTTTGCACCTCTAGATTTCTCACCACCAAACTCAAAGGCCTGTCTTTTCTGATAAATTCAAATCTCATAAGATATCTTTTACCACAATATCACAGCTAATTTTCTCCCTTCAATTAAAGGTCATAGTTTGTTTGAAAGAGCACAAAGAACAGGAGGAAGCATATTGACATTGTGTAAATGCGAGCTGACCATCAAAGGGCATAGAGTTAATGAACAAAAGATCACTGCTTAGGGGCTGACTGAAGCTCTAAAACCTGATATTTTATTCTCTGAAATAACCGAGCCAGGCAAGAGGGCTCCACACCTTGCAGTGAATATCCTCGATTCCCCTCTCTGATTCTTCCAATAGATCATTTGGTTCATGGCACTCAAATATTTCTTTGACATGGAAAAATTCACACTTCGGTTTTATGCCGAAGTATGAAATATAAAATCTACTAGTTTATGATAGTAAACATAATAACAATATAATAAAGTTGTATTTCATCTCAATTCATATAAGATATATATGTATATACATACATATATATGCACACATAAAAGTAAAATTACCCTGGGGGACATATCATATATCAGGTCTATTGAGTCAAAGGCTGAGAAGAATACATAAGCATATATTGCTCACACTTATATTTCATGATATAATTATGAATTTTAAAAGTAAATATTTAAGAGATAAAGTTAATCACTGAAATATATTGTCACTCTGTGCTAAAGAAACTAGTGATGATATATTGGTACAAAAGATTTGTCTCAGAAAATGCCACAGTGGACAAGTTTGCTTTTTTAAGTAGAAATACTGGGATCATATCCACATACAGTAAGGAAAAAGGTCAATCTATAGGTAATGAGCAGAATTGGGATGGGAGGCAGAATTATTCAAAGACTTATTCAGGATATCTTAGTTATTTTTTTCTACTGCAGAGAGAAACTACCCTATCAAAAGAAACTTAAGGAAGAAAGGGTTTGTTTTAGTTCAATGTTCAAGGGTACGTACTTAATCATGGTCAAGGTGGCAAGATCTGTAAGGCTCACAAGGCTGTCCACTGTGTCTTAGTCTGAAAGAAATCGGCAATGGGTGATCATGCTCAGCTAGCTTCTTCATTTTTAAGTAGTCCAGAAACCCATGATCTGAAATGACAGTGCTCCTCTTTATGGTGGGGATTTCCACAGCAGCCTAATTAAAATGAGCATTTATAAGTACACTCTACAACTGACCTTAGCTAACTATTCCGTTAACTGATGTTCCTGGGATGGTCTCTGGGTAATTTAAAGTCCTGCCTAGTTATTCATCAAACCTAACCATCATCAATTTTTTCTCACGAGATTTAATAATAAATTCAGGAACATATAAGATGATATGACATGAGGGTGGTATGACCAAAATGAGGGAAGGGTTGGCTAAACACAAAGGGGCTCTTGTTAAACTTGAAATAATAGATTGAAACATAGAATTTAAAAATGAGAACTTACTTGAAAAGAGAGTGAGAAGAACCTTATTAGGTTAAGGTCAAGGAGAAAATCTTTTTCACTTGGAAAATGTTTTATCTTTAAGTGTTAGATTTGTACTTTTGAATTAGTTATAATATGTTAATATGGTATATGTGCAGAACCATAAAATGTCCTCTATTTCATATGCCAGTGTTTTAGCATTGAAGGAAACAATGGAATTTTAAAAGAACTAGATATAGTCACGTAGAGTTAAGATTCTATAAATTTCAGAACTTCTGATTTTTAAAAAGTAACATAAGAAAAACAAATTATACAAGAGTGTACACAAAAGAATACTTGTTATTTGTTTCTGAGCATAGTCTCAATAATAATATCTGATTAAAATTATCACTCAGACATAAATAAGAAGCCGATTAATGTTGGAAAAGATAAGCCTGGTAATTCTTCATAAACTGTGAGGCATTAACATATTACATAAGAGAATCAAGAAAATGAGCATATGAATTATACAAAATCCAAACCAATAACAATGGTGCTATGAATGGCTTGGTCTGTGGATAAATGTTTATTCCACAAAAAGATGAATCAATAAAAAAATAGAATAAACATACTTTCACATTAATAAACTGAGATTTCTACTTTGTATTTTTATGGCAACTAAGTAAGTGTAACAATGAAAATGATAGGGTTCCAGGTATGATCTGTGGCTGGAACCTGGGATGCACTGGAGCAGTCACTGGATGGGAACAGTTTATGACAGCACCCTCATTATTTTCTCAGAAGAAATAACTGAAAAGCAAAATATCAAAGAAGCTCTGGGAGCAACTTTACTAATCGTGCAGACCCTTTGGGCAAGAAAGTCTCTGAAGTGTACTTGAGTCAAAAAGACCATTAGACTGTAACTTTATTAACTTACAACATACAACATGGCAATGGGCATCAAGAGGCCTTCTTTGAACACAAAGCAACAAGGGATCATTCTCCAAGCAGAAGACAGGTGGTTTGTTGTCCATTACCCAACTGCTTTCTCTCCAAAGGGAAAAAATAATAACCTCTATGGTTTTCTATGTTCACATTAAAAGAAAGCACACACAGACATCAAACATTCTAAGTTTTAAAAGAGCCATGAATATTTATATCATTTATACCTAATTCTAAATAGATGTTAAAATATAATTTTATTAATTATATATAAAGTAAATTGAACTAATCATCTTTTATCTTTTGTTAAATTTATTTTTAAAGTTTTATGTGAAGTTACATATTGATATGTGTATATTTTCCATAAGTTCAATAGGATGAATTATCATAGAGTAGCATGTTTCAATGGAATTCATATGCAATGCTGTCTCTCCAGAAATGCCTGAAGACTCGTTACTTAATTAAAATTGTATTCACTTACAAAACCTGATTTAAACCATAGGAAAAATCATTGACGATAATAGAAACATCATAGGTAACATTCTTCGTAAGCTATTAACAATGTTTCTTTACAAAATAATATGTTAAAATTTACTGAGGGTACAGGTATGTATGGTGTAACTAGAGAATCTCAAAACTTATTATCCTAACAAATAAGATTACAAAGATATAAAGTATGCGATCACAATGAACATTCCTGTGCTGGCTAGTGCTATGTCAACTTGACAAAACCTAAAGTGCATTGAAAGGTGAGAACCTCAATGAAGAAAATGTTCCCACCATAATGGCCTGTAAGCAAGCCTGTGGTACATATTCTTGATTGATGATTGATGTGGTAGAACCCAGCTGAGTGTGGGTGGTACCACCCCTGGGGTAATATATTCATCCTGGTAGTTGTAAGGCAAGCAGGTTGAGCAAGCCTTGAGGATCAAGCCAATAAGTACCACTCTTCAGTAGCCTCTGCATCAATCAGTTCTTCCCTCCAAGTTCCTGTCCGAGAATTCCATTGGATCTTGATTTCCATTGATGATGGACTGTGATATCTCAGCCATAGACACCCTAACTAATATTGTTTTAAAATAAGTAATTTATCAGTTTTAAAAAGGTTTAAATTTTTATTGTCTAAACAGGATAAAGTTATTTCTACATACCCAAATTTTCTAACAGCAAAAATATAGACAGTGAAACTAAATGTTGTGCATGTATTGGGAGACTGATAAAGAGTGCTATTCCAATTGCTTTCCAGAGTTTGTTCTGTTGTTGTTGATTTCCTAATACATTGGAAAGAATTATTCACCTTAGAAAATCAAAAATTTGTGCTTTAAAAGAATTCACTTTCAGAGAACTTACTTTATTTTGTACAAAAAGGAGGATGTCTATGAGTCAATTTCCATATAAGGATTAAACAGAAAACCAGATTGCTTCAAATCAGAGATCAATAACTATACTTGCATATGTGATTTACGCCATTTCACATCATTTAAATAACTTGGAAATCTTATTTGTAAGCATAAAAATCAAAATTTTAAATGCACTTTAATGGCATCCTTAACCAAATGAATCATTTCTGCTGTATATCTGAACACTAAAACATGGAATTTGTGGCATTTCCAGTCCTTAGGACAGTTGACGAAGTCATGCATATATCTCCATGATGTCATAATTTATTGTATGGCAACATATTTTCAACCTACACTATTTTTTCTATGGTAATTTGCCAAGCAGTCCCAATATCACTAAAGTGTTGGCCACTGACAAACACAGGTCCATTCATTCCCATCTTAATTATCAGCACTGATTCTCAGATCACACATTACACGGCAATTACATATATACACATGTATTTATGGAGGTTACAGAATAGTGTTTTTAAAAGCATTAAAAAGCTCTCAAAGAAGAGCAACTCAGAGGCCTGATACAAATATAAAGGTAATCACAGCAGCGGTTAGATAAGATAGTATGGAACCCAGTCCAAAAGTTGTTGCAGATAGGAATAACTAACTACAAACAGATGTACAGTATTGGAAAAGGCTGAATAGAATCAAGACCATGGAAACAAGGTGCAGGACCGAGTTCAGAGGACAAAGAGATTGACAGACACACATATCCGTGGATGGCACAATTCCTATAAGACAGATCAACAGTAAGGGTGGAGTTGAGCAGTCTTAGGCACTGTATTGCTCTGTCCATTGGCTTCTTGTCACACACATTGGGTAATGAGATTAGCGGCCAGTATGTCATAGTAGTGTAAGTCAAGAATCATGGCTTTCTCTCCTCCTTTTGTCTACTTTTCTCCTCCAGGGAGCTGCTAAGATTTGCAGACCACTTGTCCAACAGTTTTTATTTTAAGACCTAGATGACTTTTTTAAAGATTCATTTATTATATGTAAGTACACTGTAGCTATCTTCAGACACCTCAGAAGAGGGCATCAGATCTCATTATGGATGGTTGTGAGCCACCATGTGGTTGCTGGGATTTGAACTCACAACCTTCAGAAGAGCAGTCAGCACTCTTAACCTCTAAGCTATCTCTCCAGCCCCTTTAAACCTCATTCTTAGATTATTTTATTAATGAGACTAAAAGATCCAAGATGATACCATTATGTCGCAGATAGCATGTGGTGGCCCAGGTGAGACTCCTCATAATTTATAATAAACCAAACTTAATTAGGACACAGATTTTTTTATTCAGACCTTCAATTACATATAGATATAATGAAATTGCTCCAACCTCCCCCAAAATCCCTAGTCCTTGTGATTTCCAATGTAAGAATTAAGAGAAAGATTAACAGCGGTAGTCAGAAAACAGGTGGAATATATTACACAATAATATAAGTCACTTTCAAGGCTGGATGTAGGTCAGAGCTAAAAGGACCACTGTGAAGAAAAATACTATCATAGGGCAAGAACAGACAATGGCCAGAGGAACCACTATGCCGATATTCACCATTAGATAGACTCTTGGGTTTCTGTTCTTGTTTTGGTTTTCTATTTTCTAACATCTCTATACAACTTTCTGAGTGGTGCTTTCTGGTGAAGGCGATAGGCAGGTCCATGTGAATTAACTCCTAAGAAAGAGTACAACAGTTGGCTTTGTTCTATACCAGAGAACCTCCTATCTGACAGAATCCTACAAATTTCCACTTGCTTCAGGAATCCAAGCTGCTACTCACAGCCGAAGGAATGACTTAGATTCAATGCACTTAATCATCAAAGTATAAAAAATAAACTGTACAAAAAATACACACTTTATTGGGAGTAAAACTCTCTCCATAGTGAGCCTCAATACAATTCTGCCAGATCCCCATGCTTCCGTGGATTTGATCCGAGGCTGTTCTTTTATGCTAGATTTTAAGCAAGAGCTAGTAATTGTGGTGATGCTTTCCCCTGCTTTCGCTTCACGTTGTATTTTAAATTGTTTGTCACTTGCAAAATTAGTGGGTACTCAGAACACAGGCAGTGAGGACCAAAGCCAATTTATGAAGAAGTCATTTCTCCTCACTGATATTCAGTGATGCTATTTTTAGATTAGTTACCTACAAAAAATGTGTACAGGTATAAAGAGAGGGCTTCATGGGTACAGTACTCTCTTGCTCAGAAATGAGGACTTCAGTTTGAATTCTCAACATCTATGTGAAAATTCTGGCATGATCACATGTGCCTGTAGGACCACTTATACTGCGGGCAGAGAGACAGGATCACTGGACCCTATTGAATGTCAGCCTAGCTCCACGTTTCAGAACAAAGCCTTATCTTAGAATAGAGCAAAGTACATTAAAACAGTACTTTCAATGTCCTCCTCTGGCTTCTACATATGGTTTCTCTCTCTCTCTCTCTCTCTCTCTCACACACACACACACACACACACACACACACACACACACACACCAGATATGCACCTGCCAAAAAATAATAAAACATTTAAAAATGTGTGATTGCACATTAATTTGCTGACATTCCTAAACATTGTGTTAAAATACCAAAATTTATTCAGCAATGAGTGGAGCGTCCTATTCTTTTCTTGGAATTTATATACAAATAGTATTCCAGGCAATATTTTTTATCAACACCAATATGTTGAGCACCAGTTATTGGCATGTTACTATACCATTTCTTAAGAGGTTGCTATTCTGTAAAATATGTATGTTTGTCTTTTATGCAGGTGTTAAAAATATGCACATAATTTCACATGAGCAAGCCTGATTTGCTTTAAGGTTTTAGCTCTAAACCTAGAGATGACTGCGACTCTAAGATGTTGAATATATTTCTGAAAAATACTGTCATAGGATCATGAAACTTTCAAGTAAACAATAAGATATATCTTACAGTCTGAGAGACAACTGCATTTTATTTTCGTTACACAGAAATCTACAGGCAATGCTTTTTTTTGCCAAATGCTATTTCAACAGAGCAGCCTTGGAACAACAACAGAAAAAAAAATCAAAAAACAAAAAAGACCTACTTGAATCCATTCTACTCTTTTCAGCTTGCATCAATGAAATTCAAATACCCATAGATAGTTATGGCAAAAAATATACAGATTCACGTGCATTTATAGATGTATGCAAAGACATACATATATGTATATATTATATAGACATAGGGCATTTAGAGAATGTGTTCTATTGTATTGGGAAATGGACTTTTGAGTGATCTATTCAGTAAGTTCCACAGATTTTGAAGCTGTCTGAATGAACGTGTAAAATGATAACATTGCACAGGCTCAGGTATTGCCTCTTTATATTTTCTGTAGCTGCCAACCTTCCAGAAGAGCGCATTCATTCATCCCATCGCCTAATTAACATCATGGCAGCTGATGGCAGACAAAAGAGTTTGAGCGAGAATAAAAGTGAGCATGTATTGTCCACAGAAATAATCCTGTCCTTGTGCCTTCTTCTCCAGACTCCTCTACCACATTGATTTTATTAACTCTTCCCAGAAACGGAGGAGACTAAAGTCCCCCTCTCACTGAAATGAATAAAATCAGCTATCTGTAGAAAAAAAAAATAGCTCATGTGAATATCTGAGTATTGGAAGGGTGTGACTTTGCTTTGGAATATATATAAATTTTGTTCTTATATGTAGAAAGCCTAAAAATAATCATACTTTTTAATTCACTCGCATTTTGCTGCAGTTATATGAATGCTTTCCCTGAAAAACTGAACTATATAAATGCAGATTCATTTGCTTTAGTAAATGTGACCAGGACTTTGTCTCAGATAATGCTCAGCTATTGCCATGACAACTGTCTCTCTGCCACAAATTAATGAATAACCTTATCACACAAAGTTATGAAACACTGTAGTGGTTTGGATAGGGAAGTTTAATATATCAGTGAGTTTTAAAATTTATAAAGGACCCTAAAGAGATGGCTACTAAAGCCCACCATTAACATTTCTGCTTTTGAAAGGTTAGGACTTTTCAAACTGATTAAAGTCCCATATTTACTACTGAAAAATATCCCAAACATAAAATAATGTAACACTAACATATTGTAATTATATACATTACAGCAGAGGCAGATTTGTATATGTTTTATTTGTTGGGCTTCCAGACTATGTACAAAGAATCTTAAGGAAGAAAAAAAAAAGAGTCCAATGTAAACTCTACCTCAGGAGAGAACTCTGAGTGCACACATCACTGTAAGTCATAATAAGCATTGCTCAGTCTACATTTATTGACTCTGTTTGTCTACCAATCATTGTGCTGAAGGTCTAAGAACATGGTGATGAAAGACATCTCAGACGTCAAAGAACAAGAAAGGTGCAGTGCAGTAGGGAACACAGCCAAACAAATCAATTACATGTTAATACAGTTATAAAAGAATACGATGGGTGTTGTGGGACTGAGAGAAGGAGCCATAACCTGACCTGAGAGAGGGCACTAGTGCCGTGCCCAGAGGCTGGCACCTGAGCTCTTGATGGCTCAGATGAAAAAAGGGATTCTGAGAAGCAGAAAATGTTTGTTGTTGATTGATTGCTTGGAGGCACTAAGAACACATGAGCAAAAAGATAATATACTCTAAGAAGTTCAGTTTGGCTGGGAAAGACTTTGGTGATTTCTAACAACTGACATTTCTTTTCAATCATTCAGTAGTATCTAAATGCTCTTATATGGCTCCAATGTGGAAAAATCCTTCCGTGTATGATGTGTTAATTTTAAGGAGGACTTCCTCCAGTATCAATATTTCCATATTTTCCCTTGTTATTTTAATGCAACTATGAAGTTATTTTTATTAAATTAGTTATCGAGGACAGACAGTTTTGTGTCTGTTCTTTAAAGTTAATATGCTTGGCTCTTCCTTACATTCTTCATGATGTTGGATCCAGTTTTGTAGAGAAACTGTGGGGGGAGGGGGAATGATTGGGGAATAGTTGGGGGGAGAGGAACTATGGGACATAGGGAGGGGGGAACTGGGAAAGGGGAAAGCCTTTGGAATGTAAACATAGAATGTAGAAAATAAAAAAAATTTAAAAATATATATATATATAACAAAAACAGTACAAGAAAGCATTTCCACAACACCCTAATAGTTGACAGTTCAAGATTTATGTGAGATCTTTATGTGTATTTTTAATTTTAATTATATGTATGTGTGTGTTTGGGTATGTGCACATGAGTCATATCTCATGCTCATCTTATATGTTTTTAAATAATAGAAAAATATCAATATGCACACACATATAACATTATCTGTTGATCTCTATTTTGTGAAGTGAGATATAAATAAATGCATACAATCATTTTGTTAGATTTGAATACTAATTTCCAATCTTCTTTCCAAAAAAAGAAAATTTTCTTAACAATAGTATTTAGACATTGCATGATTGGGCATCTCTATTACAAAGCCTGTATCTCTGTATCATTACTGGATGATTATTCTGTTTTGAACTAACTTTGCATTTTGGATATGCAATGTAAATCTAAAGGGCTTTGGACTTATTATGTTTAGTAATGAATCCTATTACAGAATGTTCTAATTTTTTTCTGTTGCTGTAATAAAAAAAATCCCTCTGCAAAAAAAGTCATTAAAAAGCAAAAGGATTTATTTTTTATTTTGCCCCACAATTTAAGGGTATAGATGGAGAAGTCACAGAGTCAAAGTGACAGGAGACTCAAACAGCAGTTCACATTATATTTATGACCAAGGAGCAGAGAATAAAAAGTGCCTACTGCTGGCTGCTCAGTTCCTTTTCTTTATCCATATAACACAGAATGCTGTCTGGGGCATGGTGCCTTCTCCAGTGGGTTGAATCCCTACCTCAGTCAATGTAACCAAGATAACTTCCCACATGCCTACCTAGAGTCACATTTTCAAGGCAATCTGAGATTCTACCACACTTACAACTAAAAGTAACATCAAAGTGTGTATTATCAGTAAATATCAAATTTAAAACATAAGGTTTGAAATGGTAGTTTTCAAAATGATTATCCTAAAAGTGGTATGAGTTTTATCAGTAGTTGAGATCTTTGAAGACTTTATCAAGAGACATTTTATGACCTCTAGTGACATGGGAGTTTCTGGAATAAAATAGAAAATATAGGAAATAAAAAATTTCATTTTTCCCCTTAATTTTATCACACATTTTTAAATTATAAGATTAAAGCTACATAATATTGAACTCTCCTTGGAATTCTGATGTTTCTATAAATTTTGAAGAATGTTGATCTAACATGTGAAAGTTTATGCCTATAAGCCCAGAAATGGAAGACAAAGGCAAAAATGTCATAGCAAATTCAAAGGCCAGTCTTATTGACATAAAATGTTCTAGGTATATCAGTGGCATATAGCTTGAGCTTCCTTGTCGTAAAGAAGGTGAGAAAGAGATGAGAAACCCTACACCCTAAGATTGAAAAAAAAAAGAAAATGTTGAAAAAGCAGTAACCAATACTATTCTCAATCATCTAGTAAACTTGGAAAGGGCCTCTAGATACTTCAAGGTGGAGCCAGCAAGCGATGCAATCAACAAATAAATATGGACCACTATTGGCTGTAAATAAGGCCAGGGAGACAATGTGGCAGGTGAAGTGCTTGCAGCATAAGTTTGAAGACCTGAGTTGAAATCCAGAACCCATGTGCAAGATGTCCAATGTCGTGATACACACTGGGAATCCAATACTGAGGAGGTAGAGACACGTAGGTCCTGAGGCTCCCACTCCAGCCAGACTTGTGTGCTTAGTGAGTGCCAGACCAGTGATAGGCTCTCTCAAAATACAAAAAGTGAATGTCACCTGAGGACTGATACTACATATTATCCTCTGGTATCTGCATCTACACCTATTATCATGCAAACCAGCCCACACATGCTTGTCCCTCAAAACAAACATGCACACACATGTGTACCAACCCACACAAACTTTTATGCACACATATGTATACACAAATATAAAGTATTCTAATTCCTTTTTAAAAGTTCTCAAGCAGATGCCAAGACCATGACATGCTAGATAAATATATAAGATATTATACAACATTTATATAATTGTATTAAGTGTAATTGAAGATTTCATAAAACCCATTAGAATAAATTTAAGTGCATATGCCTGAGTACAATGAATTTAGCATCTGCTGAAGAGGAATTCCAAAGTATCTATGGCTACAAGCAGTATTTCTTTTTCATCTGAAACCCACCACATGTCAGGTCTTTGAAATTGTGGGAGGAAATAAAACATATGATTGGAGAGACAGACCATTTTCCAGGCATGTCAGCTGGAAGTAACATGGGATTTCTGCTTATATCTCATTACCCAAAACAGGACTAAAGACTCAACAAAGAGCAACAGCAGCAAAGAATGGTGGGTAACACCTGATTCTACTACATATCCTAAGTATCTATCATTTTTAAAATGTGATACCAGAATCAGATCTCTACCATAAAATGTTTACGAAGTGCACTTTCAACTTTACAATATCCAAGGTTGGAAAGAAGACACTTAAGACCCAATTCTACTCAAAGTTTTAATTAGATATATAACAAAGTGAAGAAGCAATGATAAATAAGTCAATGATTTAAGGACTGTTCTTACAGGATCGAGGCTGAGATTGTGGATATTGAAGGAGAAGACCATGTATAATCGGAATAAACTTCATAAGGAAAGCAGAACATGGATTCTTCCAGAAAGGACAGCATCATCAGACAAAATAGAAGTGTAGTAGAGGCCAGGAAGGCAGCGAGGGAATGATTATATTGTGTCCGAGGACACTTGAGGAAATGAGTCAAAATAAGTGCAGAATACAATTTTAGGAATGTCCAAAAATGAGGTTAAACAAGAGTAGAGTATCTTGCAAAACCACAAACAGGAATTTAGACTTAATACAGTAAATAGTGGTACATATGTAAAACTGTTTGGGCAAAAGCTGAGACATGCTTAAGATTTGCAATAAACTTATTCTCACAGGAATGTGAATTGGTGAGCACAGTAAAATACAGTGCAAAATCAGACATCAAGGAATAAAACCAAGCAGGCTGCTTGAAGAATTTAATGGACTTAATGAATCTAATAAAACAGACGGAAGAGATGTTGGACTACATGCTACTTGAAACAACAGCTGGGCAATGATTACTTGGCTGTGCCGTGAGTTTCACTCTTAATTTTCTTAAAGTGGAGACTTGATTAGGTTAAATAATTTTACTGGTTGAGACAAAAGAAAATAACCTCCACCCATACAATCATGGGCTATGGTTAGGGCAGTGTTTGGGGGAGATGCAGAGGCTACTGGCTCAAAAGGTACTTCAAGATGAAGCCAGCAAGAGATGCTAGAGGGTTAAAGCCTCTGCAATAATTCCTGTGACTTTCTTGGCAACAAACAGTTTTAAAACAGAAGTAACATGTACAGTTATCCCACTGTGATAGAAATGACTTTGTTGATACATCAAGGAAATCTCTTAACAGTATCAGAGAGGATATAACCAATGATATTTGACAGTAAAGTTTCTACAATAAGATATATATATATATATATATATATATATATATGTATATATATATATGTATACACACACACACACACACACACACACACACACATATATATATATATATATATATATATATATATATATAGTATATATGGTTAAGATAAAATTTAACCTTAGGGAGTTTAATCTAGCACCCCAACACTTCCACATATGTGCAGTCTCCCTTTTCTTTCAACTTATCCTTTTCATATTTGCCAAAGAACACAGTATCAACATTACTGAGGGGGTCACACATGTTACCACAGATTATTATGCCATGATAAGATAGTTTACATAAAAAAACCTAACTAGCATTACTAATGATATTACTTGGGAATCAACCATACTCATTCAGAAAACCACATAATCTTACAGCTACAAGAAACTCTTAGCCATTATTCATTAGGGCTTCTGTTCATGTAAAACCACATCTAAATCACTGTAATGACCACTATTGGAAAGCCTTTTGGAACAGAAAATGGCATACTCTCTGACTGAGAGTTGCCCTTAAACACCATAAAATATAACCACTTGCAGACTGTAATTTTTACTTTAAAATGATAAGGAAACCCAGATGGTCAATAGTATAGAAAAATGAAAAGGAAATGAAAGTACATTGAAAAATTTAAGGAAAAACAATACATTTCTAACACTCTTCCTTAAAACTTAAAACCCTCATCATTTTTCAAACAAATTAAACAGTATATGTGTCCTTGTGGGACAACCAAAATCAAGTTGTTTTATAAAAGCATGCGACTGCCAGCTGTAGTGTGCCACACCTGTAATCCCAGCACATGGGAAATGCAGGCTAGAGAATTAGTTATCATCCTTAGAAACCTAACAAGTTCAAGTGGGACCTTGTCTCAAAACAAAGCAAAGGAAGGAAGAACAAACAAAATGCAGAAGCGTGACAGTAGGAAATGCATATCCCTTTGTGTCGTTTCATTTCATAGGGAATACGGATTATTTGTTAGGAATATAAATTTAACATTGGGAATAAGAGTTGGCTTGATCTCATTTAATGCAACCTCCTAATTAACAAAGGAGCTCAAAGCTGAATAATTAACTAATTACAATGGAATATCACTATAGTAATCATCTCCTGCTCAGCTATGTCCACAACTCTTCATTCCTTCTGAGCGTTAAGTCAGCGCTGATCAGTCATGGATAACTTGTGACTCTTTCATCGCAACAAAGATCAAGCACTCTTGCTCTAGGATACTAGCCTCCAGGATATGCATCTCAGAACTTAGTAAACTTAGAAATGTAATACCTATAAGCCTTGACACATCAATGTAGAGGTGTAGGGTATGGGATTTGGTGGGGTTTTTTTTTTTGGAGGGGGGAGGTTATAAGTTTGCCAAGTTTTAAAATGACACTTCTCCATGAAATAAGAGAATGCCATAGCTACAGACACTACAACTGAAAGTCCTGCTTACTATCAATAACATAGAGCTTAATTTTGGAGGGAGAATCCTCAAAGAGTTGATTGACCTGAAGATTCTGTCGGATTATGTTAAAAGTAAGAAGGCAAAAAGGAAGGGTTTTATCTAGTACTCTCCTGCCCTCCCTTTCTCCTGCCCTTCCTCCTTACGTTCCCTGCCCCCTCTTTCATGTTCACTTCTTGATTGTTTCACATATTCAGCAGATTCCACATGCTCGCATGCCTGTGTGTGTGTGTGTGTGTGTGTGTGTGTGTGTGTGTGTGTGCGTGCATGTGTGTAGGAATAGGTGTGTGTGTACATGTGTGTTCATGTGTATGAGTATGACAGCAGCACCTGTGGAGGCCAGAGGACAACCTCAGATGTCACATCTCACTTCCTACTCTATTAAATCAGGCTCTTTTGTTTGCTTCAGTGTACACCGGGGTTTTTGACCCACAAGTTTCAGAGGGATTTTCTCATACCAAAATCTCATCTCACCAGAAAAAAAATCCTCGGGTTACAATGTGCACTATCGTGTGCAAGTTTTTCATAAATTCCGGAGCTTTGAATTCTGCTCGTCACATTTGTGTAGCAGACGCTTTACCCACTGGGCCGTCTCTCTAACCCAGTTTTGTTTGTTTCTTTAATCTTCAAGAGAGAGACAGTGAGCAATTGTGTGCCAAAAACCCTGTGAAACATATGCTTGGATTATTTTAAAACTGTTAGCAAAGGCAGTAGAGTGTCTTCAGGAATGCATCTTCTTTATGTGTCCATTGTTCATTAAATCATATGGTCAAGGTGAGACTCATGGAAAATAATGTTAATGAGCATTAAACATTTTTGAATCATCTGTTCTTCCTTTGAATATGAATATCAACTTCTTTGTAACATCACATATGTAGTTTTTCTAAAACCCAGAGTCTCCTCCTATTTCTTAAGTACTATAGCATGACGAGTCTACTAAAATATTTTAAGTGTGCCAATGGTTTATTCAAAAATAAAACTTCATATTTTCCACTGATTTTTCCATCCCTACCTTAACAACTGATACAAAGTCACATTTTACCTTCATTGTTCTTTAACAACCTACATAACTTGTACTGATTTTCAATGGCTTACCGGTTGCCAATATTATATCACTATTGATGGCAAGCCAATATTTTGAACTCTTGGCATATAAATGCAGAACGTGGTAAATTGATAAGTATCTTGGAATTTTTAAAAGTTACTTTCACCTCTCTAGTCTCTTGATTCTGCCATGATGCTGTAATATATTGCACTAAGATCTTATCAAACAGTTGACTTACTAGAACTTAACTTCAGTGCTCAACAACTAAAGTGAAGCACTTCTCTTGAAGATAATTTGCCAAGTTCATAAAAAGATTAACTCTTGACTTCAATCATTCTAAACTAAATTCATTTATAGGTTTATGTACTTATGAGAATTCTTCTAATATATATTTGCTGTATAGAATCTGCATATAGCTCTAAATTTGTTTTATATTTATGTTTGGGCATATGAATGCCTCTTAGGTCATACTAAGATTCTAAACTAAGAAAAGAAGACTGCACACTATGCACACTATAATATGTGCTTGATATAAACAAGGTAATGGTGCTTGACAACTGTGGCTTCTTATGCTCAAATCAATACAGTATGGTATATTTCCACACACTCATTTATAAAGTAATCCATGTTTTTAATAGATATTTTCTTTATTATATTTCAAATGTTATCCCCTTTCCTCTTTTCCCCCTTGAAAACCCCCCTATTCCACACTCTCTCCCCCTGCTCACTAACCCACCCACTCCTGCTTCTCTATCCTGTCACTTCCCTACATTAGGACATCTAGCTTTCACAAGACAAAGGGCCTCTCCTCTCACTGATGTCTGACAAGGCCATCTTCTGCTACATATGCGACTGGAGCCATGTGTTCGTGCGCCCTATATTTTCATGAATTCTACTTCATGCTTATATAGTATACAGCTGGCATACTATAAACATTTTAAAGACAATTATTAAAACCAAAAGAGGTAATTAATCTGTCCATACCATTTCTACGGACAGGCTCTATTATGTTTCATTTTCTGATAAACTCTTGTTTTCAGCTCGTTTTTCTTTTCTATTCCAGCCCCTGCCCACATAATGAGTCTAATAAAAACTGGCACTTAGACACAGAATGTACACTGCATAGAAGATAACAGACGAGCTGATCAGATGTTTACAAGTACGAGGGTAAATGTATCAATAAAACTGTAATAGAACCAACCTGACTCGTGCAGCCAACATCTGACTATGTCAATTTTCCTACCAGGTACCTGATGGTGGTATACTCCTGAAGGTACAATGAGGCAAATGATGTCTGTAACATTCAAACAATGGGTATTGGAGAGAAATCTTAGAAGGAATTCTCTTCTACAAACTTAGAAAATGTTTATTTTAAATGTAGTGTTTTAACCTCCAATGGATTTTTCCTATAAATGCTTCTTTAATAAAGTGTGCACGAAAATGTACTTCTTGTGCCCTCTTCAGGACGTTTTTGGAACATGGCTACACAATGTAAGCTGAAGGCTCTGTCCTTGACAGAGATTTAACATTATTATTAAGGAGGTTTTGCTTATGTATATTGATTTAAAATTGTATACTATGGGGCCAGCAGGATGCCTCGGTAGGAAAAGGCATGACCGAGATTCCTGGTGTGCCATGAAAGGAGAGGACAGAGATCCACCAGCTGCTCTCTGACCTTCACACACATGCCCTGGCACATGCCTAGAACAAATGTAGACATGTATGCATACACACACACACACACACACACACACACACAAACACACATAAATATACATAAACACAGATAAATAAGAGTAAAAGTTTAAAAATCATAAGATGTTAGATCAAAATTCCATGTATCAAAATTAATGAAAATTTAATGCACAGATTTATCAAAATATAGAGATATTTGCATAGACACATGGTTTAAAGATCTTTATAGTTTCTATGTGCAAGTGTATTATTGTCTTTAGTGTTTATAACATTTTAACGAGTTAGTTTATACAACAAACCAGTACACTATTTTGAAAGGAGAAAACTCCAAATTTAAATCTGTAAATGAATTTGTCTGACACTTCAAAGTTATTAATTCATATAGCTATGATACAAACCTACATTTATTTTTCAAATAAGTAATTATTTCCTAATTCCTAGTGAGTTTTTTTCTGTCTTTACAATAAAGGAGAGAAATTATATGTAATCTCCATTTATTCTTAATCAGTAAGCTAAAAAAGACCATATATATTGAAAGTTATAAGAATTCCTGATTATGAACACTATATATATATATATATATATATATATATAGTGAACACTATATATATATATATATATATATATATAGTGTATATATATCAGAGATCTAAACATCTAGGTTACATTTGTAAATTTCTAACATTTCCTTCACTGAAAGTCTGCAGTGAAACCAGAAAATACATCGCAAATAATATAGAATTTTACAAATGGTGCAGTTGTGAATAAATACGCAATGAATTATCCACTTGATAAAACTATAATGCCCAAATAAAAATATCTTTTTTATCTAAGATACAAAAAGAGATCTGTGATCACCACCCTTCCTAGTTTACCTACTAGAAGCACATCTTCTCATATTCAAATATGCGCTCATTTAGACAATTGGCTGCAAGGTCGTATAAAGATGATGCATGAAATGCAGTGGTACACCTCATCTACTGATACTAATTACAGCCTGAACATGGAGTGTGAATGGGATACAACCACCACAGTAAAATGGACGGTTGCTCAGTAATAGTGAATTGCATATGCATCGCATGACTCAGTTTATCTTTACCTTCAGAAGACAAGTCTCGATTCAAGTTTTTTTTCCTTTTTTTATTATTATTTTTATTGAATATATTCCTCATTTACATTTCAAATGCTATACCCTTTCCTGATTTCCCCCCTCCCCCAAGACCCCCAACCATCCTCACACCCCCTGCCTCCAAGAATATGCCTCTATACCCAACCCATTCCCACCTACCCCTCCTCAATTTCCCCATGCTGGGGCATCTATTGAGCCTTCATAGGAACAAGGACCTCTCCTCCCATTGATGTCTAACAAGGCATTCCTCTGCCACTCTTTTGGCTGGTACCACGTGTACCACTTGGTTGAAGGCTTAGTCCCTGAGAGCCCTGGGGCATCTGGTTGGGCCATATCATCTTTCTTCCTATGGGGCTGCAAAGTTCTTAAGCTCCTCCAGTCTGCCCTCCAACTCCTCCATTTGGGACCCTGAGCTGAGTGCAAAATTTGGCTGCTAGCATCTGCCTCTGTATCTATAAGGCTCTGGCAGGGCCCCTCTAGAGACAACCATAACAGGCTACTTCCAGTCTGTACTTCTTGTCATCCATAGTAGTGTCAGGGTTTGGTGACTGTTTATAGAATGAATCCCCAGGTAGGACAGTCTCTGGGTGGCCTTTCCTTCAGTCTCTGCTCCATACTTTGTCTCCATAATTGCTCCTGTATTTTGTTCCCTTTCTTGGAGGAACCAAAGCACCCCCACTTTGGTCTTCCTTCATCTTGAGCTTCCTGTGGTCTGTGAATTGTAACTTGTTTATTTTGAGCTTTTTTTTTTTTGAGCTTATCATTGAGTGCATACCATGTGTGTTCTTTTGTAATAAGCTTACCTCACTCAGGATGTCACTTTTTAGTTCCACCCATTTGCTTAAGAATTTCATGAATCCATTGCTAAATAGTACTCCATTGTATATACATACTATAATTTCTGTATCCATTGAAGGACATTTGGCTTCTTTCCAGCTTCTGGCTATTATAAATAAGACTGCTATGAACATAGTAGAGCATGCATCCTTATTACATGTCAAAGTATCTTCTGGGAATATGGCCAAGAGTGGTATAGCTGGGTCCTCAGGTAGTACTATGTATAATTTTCTGAGGAACCACCAAACTGATTTCAGAGTGGTTTTACTAGCTTGCAATTCCACCAGCAATGGATGCTAGAGAGGATGTCGAGAAAGAGGAACACCTCTTCAAGATTTTCTTCTATGATTCATTTCTTTATAAGCAGATATATCCACCTATACATGGACATTAGCCTAGATATATATGTATATTAATATATATTCATATACACATAATATCATCCTCTCTAAATAATCCTGTAGGTATCAATTTGAATTCACTCTGGCAATCAGTTGGGACTGTGCCCAGTAGTCGACTTCATAGATGAGTTCAGCAGTAAACAATAAGTCTCAGGCTCAGAGATATGTCTTGAACGTGCAATATCCAACAACTTATTTTACTGAGAAATGTTAAAGGATAAAGACAGCATCTTTACAAGAAGGGAAATTTTTCTAAAATCTAATCTAATTCACCAAGCTATAAAGATGGAACAGTTCTCAGAAATAAGACAGGAGATTACAGTTTTTGCTAACATCCAGTAAAACCCAAAACTCCAGGAGTTGCCAACTGTCTTTAGAAGCCCCTGACTCACAGATTTTTCTAATGAGAATGAGATGAGGTTATTATGAATTACAAATCCAATTTAAAAACGCAACAGAAGCTATAGATCTGCCCCTAAAACTTAAAATATATAAGTTAAGAAATGTGCAAATATACATATGCACAGACATAAACTATATATAAACTAGCATTCACACATTATATTGGCTATCTACACGTATACAGTTGTGTTTATTTGAAACATAAAATTACAAACATTCATTCTACTTCAGGAATTTGATAAACATGGTGAAAGCATATACTACAGATGTTGTAATTAGGGTTTCATTGCTATGAAAAAACAATATTACCTAGGCCTTCTATAAAGAAGAACATTTAATTTATCCTGGCTTACAATTTCAGAGGTTTAGTCCATTATCATCATGGCAGAGAGCATGGCAGCATCAAAGAATACATGGTATGAGGGAAGGAGATGAGATTTCTACATCTTAATCCAAATTCAGTCAGGTGGAGCCTGAAATTTCACACTGGACTGAGCTTGAGCATACAGACCACCTCAAAGCCTACCCCCACAGTGATGCACTTCCTCCAAGGCCACACCTACTCCAACAAGCCCACACTTCCTAACAGTGCCACTCCCCATGGACCAAGCATTCAAATACCTGAGTCCATGGGGACTAAACCTACCCAAACCTACTCAAACCACCACGATAGTCTATTTTTGATAGCCTCTAAGAAAGTTTAGTTTATTGTTTTTTTTTTTTTTTTTTTTTTTTTTTTTTTTTTTTTTAATTTTATTTTCTATATTCTATGTTTACATTCCAAAGGCTTTCCCCTTTCCCAGTTCCCACCCACCATAGTTCCCATAGTTCCTCTCCCCCCCATCTGTTCCCCAATAATTCCCCCTCCCCCCTCGGTTTCTTTACTAAACTGGAAGCAATCTTTACAGGCCCAGGGTCCTCTCCTTTCTTCTTCTTGGGAATCATTTGACTTGCTATTTGTGTCTTGAGTATTTAGGGCTTCTGGGCTCATTAATATCCACTTATCAGTGATTGCATTTCAGGTGCATTCTTTTGTGATTGGGTTAATTCACTCAGGATGATATTTTCCAGGTCTAACCATTTACCTACAAATTGCATGAAACTGATTTCCAGAGCGGTTTTACCATTTTGCAATCCCACCAACAGTGGAGGAGTGTTCCTCTTTCTCCACATCCTCGCCAGCACTTGTTGTCTCTTGAGTTTTTAATCTTAGCCATTCTGACTGGTGTGAGGTGGAATCTCAGGGTTGTTTTGATTTGCATTTCCCTGATGACTAATGATGTTGAACATCTTTTAAGGTGTTTCTCGGCCATCCGAATTTCTTCTGGTGAGAATTCTTTGTTTAGCTCTGTGCCCCATTTTTTGATAGGGTTATTTGGTTCTTTGCGGTCTAACTTCTTGAGTTCTTTGTATATATTGGATATTAGCCCTCTGTCGGATGTGGGGTTGGTGAAGATCTTTTCCCACTTTGTTGGTTGCCGTTTTGTCCTTCTGACAGTGTCCTTTGCTTTGCAGAAATAAAAACATACAAAAACAAAAACAGGTAGATATGTCCCAACTATGTCAAAAGAAGGCACCAATAAAAACTTATCACAATAAATCAAATACAATCTTTGATTTAAAGAGAAGTTTGGAAAAATTATATGAAATGTCTTAACATCATATTCTTCTAACCAATGGCATTGAAATGTTATAAAACAGAAATATGACTATCCTGGTAGGCATGAAGATATTCAAAAGAGCCCCTTGTGTCCTTCCCTTTAGCTATCAGATTGTTCAAACAATGGG
This sequence comes from Apodemus agrarius, assembly GCA_964023405.1. Classification (NCBI taxonomy): domain Eukaryota; kingdom Metazoa; phylum Chordata; class Mammalia; order Rodentia; family Muridae; genus Apodemus; species Apodemus agrarius. Next base: position 46,055,627 of record OZ030023.1, read on the forward strand.
CTTCAAAAAGTCAGTATTTCCGCAGAAATCTCATTCAGGTAGAAGAAAAAGGTTAAAGCCTGGTGCCATCCACAGGAGAGACTGGCAAAGAGGCAGTGATGAATCAGCACCACACCTTGACCCGGACTACTTAGTTATGTTTTTATTTTGCCTCATGTCTCAACTATGCCTGATGTCACACTTCTGAAGATAAGCATGGAGACAGGAGTAAGCTGCCTGTATCTCTTTTGCCTTTTCCAAATGTGGCCACATTGAGTAAACATGCTTCTTCTTCTCTCAACTGTTACTTTATCCATTTAGCAGGCCTATTGAGGAAGAGTAGCCAAGTCTAGTTTGTTAGGTCTTCCAGAACCTGGGCTTTAAGCTTAACACCTCTAGTAACTGCTTATTAAAAGCCATATCAAACCCAATGGATACAAGTGACAATATCCAATCACTAGAAAGATTGAATACATGAAAATGAGCAAGACATCCATTTTACCTACTATGTCCTAGATTAGGAAATTTAATATTTTTTTATTGTCAACTATCCTATAAAACAATCTGGTTAAATGAGAGATTGTCTTTTTAACATCACACCATTTTTGTTAATATTCTGTATTATGTGTGTGTACATACTTAGTTCTCTTTTCAATTGTTTTATGTAATATAAAAAGCACTTTGTTTATTCTTTACATCTACAATTTTCTAAATAATATTCCTGATAACCTCTATGTTAAAAGATTTTGGTATGTCACAAATAATAAATACTGCAGGCAAGGGGAAAGGAAAAAGACATCAACAACTTTTTTCATGAAAATATTTGTTTGAAAGTAAAAGAAAGAAAGAAAGAAAGAAAGAAAGGAAGGAAGGAAGGAAGGAAGGAAGAAAGAAAGAAAGAAAGAAAGAAAGTAGAAAAGGGCATGCAGGAATGTGTATGTGTGTGTCCAACTGTTTTGACCTGTAATCAAATGCATCCCCACAAATCATTATATTCATTTTTAAAGCAGGTTTTACTTGATGTATTATAGAAAACTGGCTTTATAACACTTGAGAGATCTAGCAGTTGACATGAATATATATTTGCTAAATCTCTACAGCTAAATGTGATTTTATCTACAATGCAGTCTTTACTTATTGCCCTTGAAAATCTTTGTTATACTCAAATGTATAGTTGCAGTATTTAAACCTCAACTCCACATATCTCAAAACCAAATAACGATAGTTTTTCTTACTAGTTTTAGATTTCTTCTGTTGATAGTTTCTCATAGTTTTAGAATTTTAGTGTTTTCTGTTTTATCTGAAGTTTATGCTCAGTTTCCCTGGTATGTCTCCTTGTGCATGAGAAGATGACCTTAGGCACTATATACAGCAAGTATAAAGTACATCTATTTGTGTGTGAGAAGATGGATTATCTGTATCGTATACATATGCATCATATATACATATACATTACATGTACATATACAGGCATCTACTCCATGAAAAGGCTATTTTAGTGGCTATGGAAGAGAAATATTACTTATCCTTGGAGTCTGGTTTCTTATGTTTATGTAAATAGCTGGCTTATATGTCCTGAGATGCTTACAGTTTCATGGGCTCTTCAGTAACGAGAACACAGTAGATATATTGAGGTATATAGCATATCCAGATCTTCCTTGCCTTCTGATCCTTTCTCTGTATATGTCTCCAGGACCTAAATGTCATTCTGTAAAGATGTCTGATGTCCGAAATGCACAAAACAGAAAGTCCTGAAGTATGTCCATTGTTGCCTGAGTCAAAAGGAAAGAAAGAAAGAAAGAAAGAAAGAAAGAAAGAAAGAAAGAAAGAAAAAGAGAAAGAAAGAAAGAAAGAAAGAAAGAAAGAAAGAAAGAAAGAAAGAAAGAAAGAAAGAAAAGACTGTAAGAAGCTCTTGGGTTGTAGGTGGTTGTCTCAAGAGTTTCTTAAAGGTAATGTAGCTTTTCCTCATGGATTGAAAATTCCCTCCTAGCCAGAAGGATCATGGAACTCAGAAGACCTGGAAGATTCATGAAGATTCTCCTTACATGAGGTTATGTAGGTAGTGAAAAACTGCTGGAAAACTCCTGTGTTTCAACTGCTTACAAGTTGTTAAGGACTTTCAGTAGTATAGATGTTAAGAGCATCACCCCTTCAGAGATGAGCTTTGGAAGGCATAGCTCCTGTAAGAAACCCAAATAAACTCATAGACTCATTGGCTAACAAAGTTGGATTTGGGTGGGAGGTTCTGCAGTTTCTCTCTCTCTCTCTCTCTCTCTCTCTCTCTCTCTCTCTCTCTCTCTGTCTCATCAATTTGTTTTTGCACATCTTTTGGAAAGAGACATGCAACAGTAATTCCGTACAACTAATAGAGTTTCTGCCAGGTGGTGGTGGCGCATGCCTGTAATCCCAGCACTCTGGGAGGCAGAGGCAGGCATGATTTCTGAGTTCAATGCCAGCCTGGTCTACAGAGCAAGTTCCAGGATAGCCAGGGCTCTACAGAGAAACCCTGTCTCGGAAAAAAACCAAATCCAAAAAACAAAAACAACTAATAGAGTTTCTGAGGACCAAGATGTAATATATACTGTTTCTTCATATTTCAATAAGCTCACTTTCCAGTAGAATGAGCTCAGATCACTGACCTGTTGATGTTTAAACAAGCAACAGTTTATGAAGGAAAAGAAAGTTACTGGATGGGGATACTATTAGCTTTTAAAAAGTAAATACAGTATAAAGGTTAATGCTAAAAAATAAAAATAAATAAATAAATAAACCTCAGAAAACACCCTGCTTTTCCTGGATTGTTAACAAAACTGATAAGTATGTTCTCTGTATTAAACTAAAAGAGGGCAGGGCTAGAATAATAACTTTGATCTTTCCAATTAAATACAGTGTGTAGTCCAAGATGACTTGGTTTGTCTGCCAGAGGGCCTCAGGAACTCCTAAGGAAGGTTTGCAACTTTTACTTTCCTGATCAGTCTCATAAAGTCAAACAAAACACAAAATAAAGAAGCTGGAGTGTAGAAAAGGAAAAAGAAGAAAAAGGAAGCCAGGAAGGAAGCAACAAAAGAAGGAAAGAAAGAAGGAAACAAGGAAGGAAGAAGGAAAGAAGGAAGGAAGAAGAAGAGAAAGAGGGGGAGTGGGGGGGGAAGAAGGAGGGAAGGGAAGGAAAGAAGAGAAGGATGAATGGAAGATGAAAGGCAGGAAATCCAGAAAGAACTTTAACAGTGTCAAATCTTGATTTTTTTTACTTAGTGCTTTTAATTTTTCTGTTCTCTGTTTTAGTAGATACCCAAATCACTGTATTTGCTGCATTATTTATGTATTTATTTATTTATTTATTTATCCATACATTTTTATGCTGTGTCACATACGTGAAGGTTGGAAGAAAACTTACAAAAATTAACTCTCTCCTTTAACCACATAGGTCCCAGAGGTTAAACATAGGTCATCAGGTTTCATGACAAGGGCTTTTACCTCCTTAGCCTTCTTGACAAATCACATGGTTAAAATATTTCAATCGCAGTGCCTAACACTGTGTTATATGCTTTAAGTGTGCTGGGGATGGTAGAAAGAATTCAGAAGTTTAAGAGTTCTAGACTGTTTCTATCACTGATGAACAACTTCAAGCTCTGGCAAATATGATTATACAGGTATTAGATTTTCTACTTATGCCAGCAAGAAAAGGAATTGTGTTAAGGTCTGATACAGAAAAATTATTGTACATCAGTAAAGCTACATCAGGACCTTAAGTAACAGGAGAATATGATTGAAATGTGAGAATAAAAACTAGAATTGCCATTTATTTTCTTAAAGTAGAGCTTACAAAAGAAAAACATGTATTCACCCAACAGTTAACAGATCTCAGTTCTGTGAGCAATTGCTTATCAAAGAAAACACACTACTATTTACACTTGCTATAAATGCCCACTTTCAAAGAGTCTGTTAATGCTTGGGTTGCCATAATATGTCTAGTTCACATATATGTCTAGCTGTTTGTGTACATAAAATTTTATTCAAACACGTACCTGTTTACTTATTATTCATCTACAGCAAACTTCTGACTACTACAGCAATAAAAAGTGCGTAAGGCAGAAACTCCACAATTTGCAAATACTAATAATTCTCTATTTGACCATTTATGAAAGAAATCTGTCAACTCTTGGTTTAATAGAATGGGACTTAAATACTTACTTAAATATAATTGCATATCTTTTAGTCATTAGTCTCAACAACATATTAAAATAGAGACAGTATTTTTATGATTCAACTCTTTAAAGAAAAAATTAATTATAACAAGTATTAGGATGGGAGGGTTGAAGGAAAATTGGCAAGGTTGAGATTGAGATTATGAAAAAGTGATGAACTAAAAATAAAAACTTTTGAGCAATGCCAGCGTATGTGGATGAGTAACTAATTGCCGCTGATCTGAATCCTATATGTGTCCTCATTAGCATTCCTATTGTGTTCAAACACCAAGACCCAAATCAAAGTGGAGAGGAAAGGGTTGTTTTTGTAGCTTATAGTTTATAAGATAATCACTGACAGAAGCCAGGACGGTAACTCAAGGTCAGAACCTGTAGGCAAGAGCTGATACGGAGCACATGGAGGGATTACCCTTGCTCCCCAGGACTTGCACACCCTACTTTCTTACAGAACCCAGCTCCTCCAGCCCAGAGACAACACCCCCACAATGAGCTTCAATTTTCCACATCATCAATAGAAAAAAAAATACATGAGGTGTATCCAGAGGTCAATCTGGTGAGGGTATTTTCACAACTGAGGTTCCCTCTTCTGAAATGACTCTTGTTCTGTCCACTCTTGCATATAAACAGTCACCCCAACACATTTGGTAAATTTCAGCTTCTAATGTTTTTGAAAATAATAAAAATGTGAGCTTTTAGTAAGAAATAACGTGCCTCGCTGATATACAGTACTTAAAAATGCTGCCAAGCTTGTTACCATCAGGTACATGGGCAAATGTTTACAATGATTGCTGCCAATTCCTAATTTTGTTTTTCTGATATTTTGTTTTAGTTATGTTTTTTTCTTAACTACTGACTCTTTTCATTAGTATGGGTTTTAAATCCACAATGCTGCCAGGCAGTGGTGGTGCATGCCTTTAATCCCAGTAGTTGGGAAACAGAGGCAGGTGGATTTCTGAGTTCAAGGGCCAGCCTGGTCTACAGAGTGAGTTCCAGGACAACCAGAGCTATACTGGGAAACCCTGTCTCAAAAAATAAATCCATAATGCTATGGAAGGCAGGGTGAGCGTTTTACCACTATGTGTGTTGCTTGTAGTTCACACAGTATAAGGGATTGAAAAGAAATTTAATTGTCTGCGTGAATGGCATAATTAATGAATAGTGTGAATAAGAAAAAATATATTTTCCACATTGATTGATAACATTAAGAGATGTGATAAAGTCCAATTTAGCTAGTGTGGAGATATAATCATATTGAAAAATGCTAAAAATAGCTTGTATTCAGAGGTGTCAGCTTGGCTATATGAATATTTGGTTGTAGTAGCCATCTGAATTTTACCTTTTAAAAATAATATACATTTTACTGATATGTCTGCTCCCCACCCAGATAGTCTTTACACACTTTTTTCATGCATATGTATACCACTTTTGATGATTATGCCGCCTCCAAACTAATGAAGTGAATTTAGAAGATCATTAGCCAAGCAAATACAAAATAATTAGATCAGTTACTCTTTTATACTCATGTTAATAAACAAATATCTCAATTTAAAAAACAAAAAGAAACCAGCATGGTTGATCCATTTATGAGGACAGATACTTTTCTCCATATTGTCAAAATCATACTTGATAATAGAGCACTGTAATATAGTCAGTGGTAGCATTTAAATTTCTTTTAGAAAAAAAAAAGGCCTAAGGTTATCTCAATCTGTTTTAATTAGATTTTACACTTTTCAGGGGGTGAGGGTATAACTCCTATCAATGAAAAGGAAGAAATGAGTGCCCCTAGCTGCTCTTCCATGCTGTGCCTTATGAAATGGATGATATGTTTCCACGGAAAAGGAATGCACACATTTTAACACTCACAAATGAGCATGAAAAGAATTTATGCACCTTGCACTTGGGTTCAAAGTATTGCGAAAAACTAATTTTGGATGATCTTTAGTTCATCCAAAATATCAGTATATTTAATAAACTCGCTCTCTGTCACACATGTAAAATCTATGAAGGGACCCATGGCTCCAGTCACATATGTAGTAGAGGATGGCCTTGTCAGACATCAATAAGAAGAGAGGCCCTTGGTCCTGTGAAGGTTCATTGTCCCAGTGTAGGGGAAGGCCAGGACAGGGAAGTAGGAGTAGGTGGGTTGGTGAGTAGGGGCAGGGGAGATGGGCTAGTCGGTTTTTGGAGGGGAAATGAGGAAATAATGTTTGAAATGTAAATAAAGAAAATATCTAATAAAAAAAGAAGAAAACCTACAAATTGAAAGGGAGCTTTTTAATTTTAGTTTTCTTGATGTTAACAACAAAATAGAATAACCAGTTACTTTCTTAATTGTGGGAGCACATAAACAACCTTCAAAAGTCAGCAGCATTTCAATACATACTGAAAGTCTCTTTGAAATAATTGAAAACCCATCTTACCTAATTATATATTACAAAAATGCTGACACAATCCAATTGGAACCTAATTTAATTGAGTTATTGATTTGCCAAGGCTTTTTTCTATAAAGAGCTGCCATTATCCGAAAAAAATAATTTTATGCCTTTAAGGAACCTCTCCTTCCCTTTGCTCTCCTAAGATGTTGATGTCTAGGAGAAGCAGAAATGAACTGTCACCACTACTGAGAGCATATTTGTTCAAACAATGTTTTGTTACATCTGATAAAAGGCTGTAGCTGAAGAGATTTTTATTAACTTCAAAAAGTGTCACTTTTTTTTCCTAACAAAGACACCAGAACCACCAATTAGTTCTTCCAAATATAGTCAGCGTGCTATGAGGGAGTTCTGAGCATATAAGCAGTGATGAAGGGTGCCGGTGGGGGAGGCAGTAAGAAAACCTACCTGGGAATACTTACCAGGCAGGTTTCCCAGACATGGGGGGTTTAGATTGTGGATAACAAGCCTGACAGGACAGGGGAATCATGGTCTATAGATTATTTACTCTGCATGTGATCACGAGCTTTAGCAAAAGAAAGGAGAGGGGAAATAAAAGGAAAGGAGTTGGAAGTTTAGTGAAAGTTTAGAAGAGAAAGTGGGCCAAAGAGCTCTTCCTGCTGTCAAAAAAAAAAAAAGTAAAGTGAAGTGTGTGCAGAAACTGTGCCAAAGGCTTGGAATCCATGGAGCTTCGTGCAAGATCTGAAGGTCTTTTGAACAGCAAATGGCTCTGGGCTTGATTCAACATATTTGCCTCCTCCCAGAAAAATTGGGGGAAGATTCATATTGAGCATTTTCCCAGCAAGGGGATTTTTAAGCAAAGTCAAATGCTATTTGGCAAACACGAGACCTGGGGTAGAAAATCTGGAATGGCACATTGTCTCCCCTATAAATGCTACTGGTGTGAGGAAGCAATGGAGTAACCACAGGGGTTTTTTGTTGTTGTTGTTGTTGTTGTTGTTGTTGTTGTTGTTTGAGTTGAAAAGAGGTGGGGGCAGGTCTCTCTTCTAAAAAAGCCTTTGTTATCAGAGGAGAACTAAAAGAAAATTTTAAGCCTATAGTTGAAATCAATTCTTTCAAGTAACCTCTAAGGCAAACATTGGGAATTTGGAACAATGTTTAAAAAGATTATTTCATACATGAATATACTGTTTATTGGAGTGTGGTGTGTGTGTGTATGTGTGTGTGTGTTTTGTGTGTGTGTGTGTGTGTGTGTGTGTGTGTGAGAGAGAGAGAGAGAGAGAGAGAGAGAGAGAGAGAGAGAGAGAGAGAGAGAGAGAGAGAGAGAGAACCATCTGTAGAGGTTGCTGTGTGGTCTCTCACAAATACATGTGCAAGTCAAAGACTAACATCAGGTATCTTCCTCTCCTTGAACCACATTGAGCATAATTTGCAGACTGGTGAACCTGCAAGCACCTCTCCTCTCTTCTCTTCCTTCCCAGAACTGGACTGCAGGTGTGTCTCCATACCTAGGTTTTCACATAGGTTATGGCCTTCCAAATTCAAGGCCCATGCTTGCACAGCTAACAGTTTACCAACTGAATCATCCCTCCAGCCCTGGACCTTAAAATTTTCAAAGCATTTTAAATGACATGGCCATCTCAGATATTATATAGTTATTGTGTGCTCTCTCCTTGTTGGGATCTCTATTACCAAGACTTAAGTATTCCCCAGTTCTAACAAAGTAGAATTTTTGCATTAAGAGCAATGCAGACATTCAAAATTCTACCAGTTCTTTAACTTTTGCGCATTGAACTTTTCAACCATACTCCCAGAGCTATATTTTCATAATACAAAAACAGGGAACTTTTCACTAAGTCATGGCAGTGGAGTTATTAAATGTTCATAAGCATATATTTCCCTAGATTCCTATGATGCCGATATTCTAAAGGTCAGATTAATCCTCCAGATGTATGATGCTAGAAATTTCTACATTCACATCCTGTATTAAAATCAAATTAGACTTAAAGACATAAAAGAACAAGAGCGTAAACACATGAACATGGAGAAATAAAAATGAAAATTAACCTCATGACTCTTAAACATTTCTGGTAATCAATGCACTTATTATTTTTTAAGAGCTAAACAGAAAATGAGTGTCTCATATTCAGCATCCAAGATTATAAAACCATCTTCAAGCATCCAAATGTTCCACTCACATTCAGCTGGTGGCTTACACACATGCACAAGCACACACATGCGTGTGCACACACACACACAGAGTCATACAGACAAAGGGACACAGAAAAACAGAGATATACACAGAGAAACAGAGAGACAGACATAGAGACTGACTTTATAAATATTAAGGTCTGCCTTTGAGATTATTTTAAAAAGATAAGGAATATCAACCTAAGTTCCACAGGAATGAACATTATCTACTGTGGCCATTCATACAAACATTTTACTTAGTAAAACACAACAAATGAAATACTAAGCATAGAATCCTCCTTAGACTCTAACATGCTACTATGCTTTTCTGTAAGCTACTGCTTTTTTATTGGATTATTTTATTTATATACATTTCAAATGTTAGCCCCTTTCTCAGTTTCCACTCCAGAAACCCCCTATTCCATCCTCCCTCCCCCTGCTTCAATGAGAGTGCTCCCCCACCTACCCACCCACTCCCATTTCCCCTGGCTTTCCCCTACACTGGGACATCAAGCCTTCACAGGTCCTCTCCTCTCATTGATGCCCCACAAGGCCATCCTCCATGTGGACTCTTTTGTTGGGGGTTTAGTCCCTGGGAGCTCTGGGGAGTCTGGTTGGCTGTTGTTCTTCCTATGAGATCACAACCCCTTCAGCTCCTTCAATCCTTACCCTATCATTGGGGACCTTGTGCTCAATCCAATGAGTGGCTGCAAGCACCCACCTCTGTCCTTGTCAGGCACTGGCAAAGCCTCTCAGGAGACAGCTATATCAGGCTCCTGTCAGCAAGCAATTCTTTGCATCCACAATAGTGTCTGGGTTTGTTGTCTGTATATGGTATGGATCCCCAGGTGGGGCAGTTTCTGAATGGCCTTTCCTTCAGTCTCTGCTTCATGCTTTGTCTCCGTATTTCTCGCCTTGAGTATTTTGTTCCCCTTCTAAGCAGGACTGAATCCACACTTTGGTCTTCCTTCTTGAGCTTCATGTGGTCATTGAATTGTGTCTTTGGTATTCCAAGGTTTGGGGCTAATATCTATCCACTTCTCAGTGAGTGTATACCATGTGTGCTCTTTTGTGACTGAGTCAGCTCACTCAGGATGATACTATGCCTTTTAAATGTACATCTATTGCTTTGTTCTAGGTGGTATATTTATGGCTCTCAGTCCATATCTTGGAGTGAAATATAGACTTTAATTCTTCAGTTTTACAGAATACAGATTAAAATTTTCATCTTAACTTTTCTCTTTTTTATGACTTGCAAGTCTCCCAATTTATTCAGGTAATATTTGAGCAACTAAGCATGCTTCAGGAATCTCAAAGATTCATTTACTGCAATTTTCAAAGAATATTAGAGGACATAAATCACTTAAGCAAAAGGAAGGCCGTTAATGACCAAAATGAAGTTTTGGACTATGTTAACTTAAGATTCCTAAGATGGTTCACTACGTTAGCAATATATGAAACTTTGTCATTTTAAGGACCTGATCTGTTTGTGTTTTCTTCAATAATACAAAATTATTCAAGATTATTATCATCTTTCAAACACATTTCTCCTCTGCTCGTGGTCTATTATTATTTCCTTGTATTTTATAGTATACTAAGCCATCATTTTGTAATTTATTTTCCATATTCCCATCTTTTTACTGCTTTAGCATCTCCACACTTTATTTGATTAATTCAAAAAAATTGCAACAAGTCTTTGAGGGTACACTTTCATGTGCAAACCATTTTCTATGACAAATAACATGACTCAAAGAAATGTTAGGGGACAAAGAGTTATTGGACAGACAATTCCAGGTTTCAGACCATCACTGAGAGGAAGTCATGACAGCAACTCAAACCAACTAATTGCCTCCCATCCACAGTTAAAAACAGATGGCAACAGATACTCACTGTTTTCTATGTTGCTTATGCTTAGAAAGATTTCCTCACTTCCATGGTTCAAGCACATCCTCACAGCATCCCTACCTTAATGGGTTGAATCTTCCCACATCAATCAATAATCAAAACAGTTCCTGGTAGGCATAACCACATACTAAGCTGGGCTAGGCAATCCTCAGTTGAGGATCTCTTTTCTGGTGATTCTTAGTTGTGGCAAGTTGACATATAAAAGTAAATAGCACCTTGGCCCATATCTATTAGACACAAAGAATCAAGAATATACTTACAAGACTATTTTAGTTGTATAATTGTATGTCTGCAATCTGTGTTACTCTTGGTGCTTTGGAAAATAGTATTTTTGCTTTCTTTATAGTTTTTTTCCATAATGATGCCTGCAACTACCTTAAACTGAGTGTTATATAACTGAAGAACAAGCTAAGAAGATCACCCCTGCTGTTCAGAGGAAAGAGCCAGGAGACCCTGAGGGCACAAGAGCCTAGGTGTAGCCTGGGACAGGAGAGTTCCAATTTCCGTCTGTGTCCAGAGCTGGTTCAGTGTCACAGAACAGAACTACTTGCCCAAATACGACCCCAAGTGAGCTGGTCTCCCAGGAGTACCTGCATACCTGTGTACACAGAGAGAATGGGACTACCAGGAGCACAGATACAGAGGAGTGCAGGACAGATAAGCCACAGTCAGAGACAGCAATACCAGCTAACAACAGAGATAACCACATTGCCAACAAAAACCATGGAAACATGGCACCATCTGAACCAAATTGTCCCAAATCAGCAAGTGCCTGGAAACTCCAATACACTTATAAAGCAAGATCTGGATTTAAAATCACATCTCTTTTTTTTTCTTTTTTTATTGGATATTTCCTTTTTTATTATTGGATATATTCTTTATTTACATTTCAAATGATTTCTCCTTTCTTGCCCCCTTGCAAAATTCCATAAGCCCTCTTCCCTCCCCCTTTCCACAATCAACCCCCTCCCACTTCCCTATCCTTGTATTCCCCTACTCTGCTGCATCAAGCCTTTCCAGGACCAGGGGCCTCTCCTCCCATTGATGTTCAACAAAGCCATTCTCTGCTGCCTATGTCTTTGGAGCCATGAATAACACCATGTGTACTATCTGGTTGATGGTTTTGTCCCTGGGAGCTCTGGGATTACTAGGTGGCTCAAATCATTGTTCCTCTTATGGCACTGCAAACCCCTTCAGCTCCTTGGGTCCTTTCTCTCATGATGCTGATAGAGGACTTCAAGAAGGACATAGGGGAAGGGAAGAGGAATTATGAGACTTTTGGTGAGGGGGAATCCTGGAAAGGAGAAATCATTTGAAATGTAAATAAAGGATATATCGAATAAAAATAAATAGATAAACATTTAATGCAGAAAAAAATAACTCCCTTAAAGAATTACAGGAGATCATGAGTCAATAGGTAAAAGCTCTTAAAAAGGAAACACAAAAATCCCTTAAAGAAATACAGGAGATCATGGATCAATAGGCAGAAACCCTTAAAGAGAGAACACAAAAAACCTTAAAGAATTACAGAAAAACAAAACAAAACAAAATGAGTGAAGGAACAGAACAAAACCATCCAGGATCTAAAAATGGAAATAGAAACAGTAAAGAAATCACAAAGGGAGACAACTCTGGAGGTAGAAAAACATGGAAAAAAAGTCAGGAGTCACAGATGCAAGTAACAACAGAATACAAGAGATAGAAGAAAGAATCTCAGGTGCTGAAGATACCATAGAAAGCATTTACTCAACAGTCAAAGAAAATGCAAAATACAAAAAGTTTGTAACCCAAAACATGTAGGAAATCCAGGACACACGGAAAAGACCAAACCTAAAGATTGTAGGTATAGAAGAGAGCAAAGATTTACAACTTGAAGGGCCGGTAAATATCTTCAACAAAATTATAGAAGAAAATTTTCCTAACCTAAAGAAAGAGATGCCCATGAAGGTACAAGAAGCATACAGAACTTCAAACACACTGGACCAGAAGAGAAATTCCTCCAATCAAATAATAATCAAAACATCAAATGCACTAAAAAAGAAAGAATATTAAAAGCAGTAATGGGAAGAGGCCAAGTAACTTTTAAAGGCAGACCTATCAGAATTATACTAGACTTCTCACCAGAGACCATGAAAGCAAGAAGATCCTGGGCAGATCTCATACAGACCCTAAGAGAACACAAATGCCAGCCCAGACTACTACACCCAGCAAAACTCTCAATCACCATAGATGGAGCAATTAAGATATTCTATGATGAAACCAAATTTATACAATATCTTTCCACAAATCCAGCCCTACAAAGGATAATGAATAGAAAACACCAATATAAGGAGGGAAACTATACCCTAGAAAAAGAAAGATAGTAATCTTCTTTCAACAAACCCAAAAGAAAATAAACACACAAACATAAAAATAACATCAGAAATAGCAGGAAGCAACAATCACTATTCTTTAATATCTCTTAACATCAATTGAATCAATTCCCTAATAAAAAGACAGACTAATGGACTGGATAGGTAAACAGGACCCAGCATTTTGCTACATACAAGAAATGCACCTCAGTATAAAAGACAAACACTACCTCAGAGTAAAAGGCTGGAAAAAATTCTCCAAGCAAATGGTCCCAGGAAACAAGCTGGAGTAGCCATTCTAATATCAGATAAAATTGATTTTCAACCAAAAGTTGTCAAAAAAGACACAGAAGAACACTTCATACTCATCAAATAAAAAATTTACCAAGAAGAACTCTCAATTCTGAACATCTATGCTCCAAATGCAAGAATACCCACATTAGTAAAAGAAACTTTGTTAAGCTTAAAGCACACATTGCACCTCACCCAATAATTGTGGGGAAATTCAACACCCCACTCTCCTCAATGAACAGATCAGGGAAACACACACTAAACAGAGACACAGTGAAACTGAAAGAAGTTATGAACAAAATGGATTTAACAGATATCTATAGAATATTCCATCTTAAATAAAAAAATATACCTTCTTTTCAGAACCTCATGGTACATTCTCCAAAACTGACCGTATAATTGATCACAAAACAGATCTCAGCAGATATAAGAAGACTGAAATAATCCCATGCCTCTGAAATGACACAGCATAATCTGATCACAACAGATTAAGGCTGGTCTTTAATAGCAACAAAAATAAGAGAAAGTCTACATAAACATGAAAGCTGAACAATGCTCTACTCAATGATACCTTGGTCAAGGAAGAAATAAGGAAAGAAATCAAAACCATTTTAGAATTTAATGAAAATGAAGCACAAAATACCCATACTTATGGGACACAATGAAAGCAGTGCTAAGAAGAAAACTCATAGCTCTGAGTGCCTCCAAAAAGAAGCTGGAGAGAGCATACACTAGCAGCTTAACAGCATACCTGAAAGCTCTCGAACAGAAAGAAGTTAATATACCCAAGAGGAGTAGACAGCAGGAAATCATCAAACAAAGGGGTGAAATCAACCAAGTAGAAACAAAAAGAACTATACAGAGAATCAACAAAATCTGGAGCTGGTTCTTTCAGAAAATCAACAAGATAGATAAACCCTTACCCATACTAACCATAGGGCACAGAGACAGTATCCAAATTAACAAAATCAGAAATAAAAGGGAGATATAACTACAGAAACTGAGGAGATTCAAAATAATCATCAGATCCTATTACAAAAGCTTATACTCAATCCACATGGAAAATCTGGATGAAATGGGCAATTATCTAGACAGAAACCAAATACCAAAGTTAAATAAGAATCACATAGACCATCTAAACAGTCTCATAACCCCTAAAGAAATAGAAGCAGTCACTTCAAGTCTCACAACCAAAAAATACCAGAGATGTTTTTAGTGCAGAATTCTACAGACTTTCAAAGAAGACTTAAAAACAACCCTCTTCAAACTATTCTACAAAATAGAAACAGAAGGAACACTACCCAACTCATTCTATGAAACAACAATTATGCTGATAACAAAGCCACAATTATGCTATTACCAAAGATCCAACAAAGAAAGAGAACTTCAGACCAATTTCCCTTATGTATATCAACACAAAAATACTCAATAAAATTGCTGCCAATGGAATCCAAGAACACTTCAAAACGATCATTCACCAAGATAAAGTAGGCTTCATCCCAGGGATGAGGGATGGTTCAATATATGGAAATCCATCAATGTAATCCACTACATAAACAAACTCAGAAAAAAAAAACATGCTCATTTCATTAGATGCTGAAAAAGAATTTGTCAAAATTCAGCATTATGAGAAAATAGGCTGAGAAAGAAATTAGGGAAATGGCACCCTTAACAATAGTCACAAAAAATATAAAGTTTCTTGGTGTGATTCTAACCAAACAAGTGAAAGATCTGTATGACAAGAACTTCAAGTCTCTGAGAAAAGAAATCAAAGACCTTAGAAGATGGAAAGATCTCCCATGCTCAGGGATTGGCAGGATTAATATAGTGAAAATGGGTATCTTACCTAAAGCATTCTACAGATTTAATGCAATCCCCATCAAAATTCCAATTCAATTCTTCACAGAATTATAAAGAGAAATTCTTAAATACATCTGGAATAACAAAAAACCTATGATAGCAAAAACTATTCTCAACAGTAAAAGAACTTCTGGGGGAATCGATATCATGGACCTCAAGCAGTACTACAGAGCAATAGTGTTAATAACTGCATGGTATTGATACAATGACAGACAGGTAGATCAATAGACTAGAATTGAAGACCCTGAAATGGACCTACACACCTATGATCTCTGACAAAGGAGCTAAAACCACTCAGTGGAAAAAAGATATCCTTTTCAACAAAAGGTGCTGGTTCAACTGGCAGCTAGCATGCAGAAGAATGCAAACAGAACCTTTCTTATCTCCTTGTACTAAGCTCAAGTCCAAGTGGATCAAGGACCATCAAATAAAACAAGACACACTAAAACTAATAGAAAAGAAACTGGGGAAGAGCCTTGAGCACATGGGCATAGGGGAAGATTTCTTGAACAGAACACTAAGCTTATGCTCTTAAGATCAAGAATCGACAAATGGGACTTCATAAAATTACAAAGTTTCTGTAAGGCAAAGGGCACTTCCATAAGGACAAAATGGCAACCAACAAATTGGGAAAAGATCTTTACCAATCCTCCATCCAACAGAGGGCTAATATCCAAGATATACAAAGAACTCAAGAAATAGAACCCAGAGAGCCAAATAACCCTATTAAAATGCGTGAGAAGCACTTAAATAAATGTTCAACATCCTTAGTAATCAGGGAATTGCAAATCAAAACAACCCTGAGATTTCACCTCACACCAATCAGAATTGCTAAGATCAAAAACTCAGGAGACAGCAGGTGCTGGTGAGGATGTGGAGAAAGAGGAACACTCCTCAACTGTTCGTGGGGTTGCAAGCTGGTACAACCACTCTTGAAATCAGTTTTGTGGTTCCACAGAAAATTGGGCATAATACAACAGGACAACCCTGCTATACCACTCCTGGCCATATACCCAGAGAATTCTCCAGCATGTAAAAAGGACACATGCACAACTATGTTCATAGCAGCCTTATTTATTATAGCCAGAAACTGGAAAGAACCCAGATGTCCCTCAAGGGAAGAATGGATACAGAAAATGTGGTATCTTTACACAATGGAATACTACCAAGCTATTAAAAACAATGAATTCATAGAATTCTTAGGCAAATTGATGGAACTGGAAAATATCATCCTGAGTGGGGCAACCCAATCACAAAAGAACACACATGGTATGTACACACTGATAAGGAGATATTAGCCCAGAAGCTTAGAATACCCAAGACACAATTCATAGATCAAGTGATGCTTAAGAAGAAGGAAGAACAAAATTATGGATACTCTGGTCTTTCGTAGAATGGGGAACAAAATTCTGACAGGAGATACTGAGAAAAAGTGTGGAGCAGAGTCTTAGCCAGCCATTAAAGTGAGTATAGTGTCCCCAATGGAGTAGCTAGAGAAAGGACCCAAGGAGCTGAAGGGGTTTGCATGGTTATAGGAGAAACAACAATATGAGTCACCCCAGAGCTCCCAGGGACTAAACCATCAACCAAATGGTACACATGGAGTTACCCATAGCTCCAGACATATAAGGCAGCAGAGGATGACCTTGTTGGACATCAAAGAGAGGAGAGACCCTTAGTCCTGGGAAGGCTCGATGCTGCAGTGTAGGGGAATGCCATGACAGGGAAGCAGGAGTGGTTGACTGGGGAACAGGGAGAGGCAAGATGGGTTAGGGGATTTTTGAGGGGGGAACCAGGAAAGGGGACAACATTTGAAATGTAAATAAAGAATATATCTATTAAAAATCGAATAAAAGTATGAAAATGAAAGAAAAGAAAGACGTCACTTCCTCTGTGGTTTTCATAATAGTTGTTTTATGCTGCTTAATGGGGAAAATGAATAAAGGGGAATAATATTGGAAAAAAACAAAATAGTCAAGTATTAACCCTATTTATAAAATAAGTTAGGTGTAGAAGAAGTAGCAGGTAAGTACTAGCATATCAGTATTACCCACATACCCCCATTTAAAATACAGCAACCCACAACTACAAAATAGCAATAAGACAATAATGTAATCTCTTTGTTATTAACATAGTTCCTAAAACCATAGACAAATAATAGTGAAAATAGGTGCCTGTGTACATGCATATCTAGTCCAACAACTATGTCTAAATCATATAAATATATGATTTAGCATAAAAAATAGCAAGTCCACATGCAAAGCCTTTTCTACTCTGATAATACCAACTGAGAATCTTAGAAATAATAAAGCCTGACTATTAACAATGAGCATATAAATTGACCACAATCTAATACTTGCTAAAACTATTCTCCAATACAAGGAACAAGAGCTCCCTGAGAAATAATGAACTTAAGGCTTGCAATAAAAAAAAATGTGTAAGGGAATTTTGAAACATCTCCTAATGTCAGGGAGACTATGGCGTTCAGACAAACAAAAGCACATATGCACATACATGTGGAAAGTTAATGAGACAGAACAGCTCCTGTCTGGTGCATCCTGCAAAGCAAAATTAAGCCACATAGGATGATTTCCTCAAGTATGAAATACAAAAGTTTGTACGTACAAGTGAACACATAGTCACCAAAGACATATAGGTCTCCAATGTAGAATTTCAATGAACCTATTCACATATTCCCTCTTCAAGGAAGTAGAACACAATTCCCCACTACTTATCTGAGGGCTACACATAATTTTTAAATAGTGTGATAAGGACAATACTGACAAAAAAATCAGTATTTTTTCTTTTAAAAAAAAGGGATGGGAATAGTATCATCCCCAAATTTCTGTAAATATGAATGAAGTCTATTCTAAAATAAAAAGGTGGTTGTTTTTTTATAGTTAGAATTAGACATTAGAATACACTTTTAAAACCATATATTCATCTTACTTTGAGTTTTCTTCATTAAAATTAAAACTTAAAAATCTTTTCGAAATGCATTTATTCTACTGCCTATCTTATAGTATCAAAGTAACTAAAGTATTATCTCCACTAAACTTGGAATGCAATTTTATAATTCTAATGGTTTTGCCATTTAAAAATATCTTGAGGTAATTTAAAAGTCATTATAAATTACATAGATTAAAAGTTATTTAAAAGGGATTAGATTCTTGCTCATATGTTAATCCTTGTTCTATAAATATGTGCAGTCTTATGAAAGCTAATATTATGTCCTTTAAATATGTGGATAAAAGAGTAGAAAGATTTACATTATACCTAAACTAAAAAGAAATACCCAAATGTAACACTTGGGCAGAATGATTGTGAATACCAGAAAAATCGATAACAATGAAAGCCACAACTTTTTATCATCTTATACCTAAGTTTTGTATCAAAACTCAAAAAAAAACCTCAATCTGAATAAAATGTAAAATAATATAAAGACCTATAATTTTAAAATGTGCTAATTTGCTCCTATGTATGCAATAACTGTAGCACTGTGAGTCATTGTAGCCACTCTTTGTTTTAAGAGTAAAGAAAGACAATCCTCATAGATCTCTGAGGAATCCACATCTCTCCTGGTCTTTGCGATATTAAATCATTCTGTATATTAGGCCCATAGACTTTCTTCCTCTGATCATATACTAATTTCCGTTACAAATGTTGCCATCGAACTTACTTTGCTGGGTGCTTTATTGATTTTCTATTTCCTCTTTGAAGCACCTGGCTTACTTTACTTGTTGATGTTTTTATCGATTTTCTATTTCCTTTTGGAAATGAGATGAGAGCTTTTAAAGAGGTCATGCTACATGGCAAGAATAAGATGTTGAGTGTTTTTCCTAGAGATTTTCAATGTTCAGCCTAATATTTTTCTTTGCACTGGAAGTACTGACTTCTTTCCAGCCCTGACTCTACACTGTTGCTCCTTCACTTCTATCTATAATGTGTTATTTCATAGGTTGATGATGCAAGAAAATGGGATTCTTGGCTGGTTTGCATGCACTGTTACTTTCTGTTACACTAAATTATTCTGGGTTGTTTGTCATTTGAGTGTTCAGCATAGAATCCAGACCTTCCAAACACCTATCAAACATTTCACTTCTTTCGAAGATACATCCTCAGCCTCTATTATCGTCCTAAAGCAAATTTCCAAAGCTACCCCAATCTTTGAAAATCTGTATTTTTTCCTCTATTTTAGGAATTCATGTAAAAAAATATTTTATGCATTGTTTCCATTCAACCCTCTGTTCTCACTTCCAGTCATCCAATGTTCTCCACCCACCCCATCTTGAATTCTTTGCTTCTTCTATAATCTATGAAATCCAATTAGAGATGACTTTTAGGGGAATGTTTAGGGCTAGCCACTTAGCCCTCAGGTCTCATTTCTGAAAAGGAAGTGGTTCTTTCTCCATCATGATACAGTGACTGCTTATAATTCCTTATCTAAGGGTAGGGCATTTGGGAAGTTGGTTTCCTGTTCATGCTGTAGGCAGCTATTTAGAGGTGCTAACTGGAGCCACGTTGTTTTCTGTTCTATGCATTTCGGCCAGTTGTAAATCTCTGTACTAGCCTCTTTCTGCTACAAAAAAAGAGTCTCTGATGATACATTTATATTTGAGTATAAAAATTAGTATTTAAAAGGCAGTTTGAAAGTATATTATCTTAGTAATATAGTATTAGTAGGCTTTCTCTTAGTGCTTATGACCTCTCTAGCCAATAGCTGGGGTAGATTTACTCCAATAGATTTACAGTATTATGCATAAGTGTCCTCCAACTGAATGAACTTTAAGTTCAATTAGGCAGCTATTCCATATGCCCAAGATACAAGTGCCATTGTTAAATGAAGGACGATATCTCGCAGGCTCCACTGTTGTTTTGGCTGTCAGGCTTTAACACTGGTTAAGATTGTTGACAACTTTTTCTTTGGGACCTTGAATAGCAGCTTCCAATACTGTGAAAACTAGCCTTCAAGCAAGAGCCTTCTAGATCAATGCTATCCTGAGTTCTCCATGTCCTGTGTCTCAAGTATGTGGTGACTTCTATAATGAGGTATTTCCTTTATTTTCTCTCCAGCAACCAAGGATGATAACAATAGCCTATTCTGGGAAGGCGAAGTTGTCCAACACTGACTAACAACTCAATTTAAGGTACCCCTTGCTGGCACTGGGTCTAAGTAGTCTGTGACTCCTGGTGGGAACATGATCCTACTGTGGGCTAATTCTCTGTGTGCTTCCCCCTCTATGTGTGTGTGTCTGTATATCTGTATGTATATGTCTCTGTGTGTGCATGTACATGTACACATGTGTGTGCCTGTATGTATGCATGTGTGTATATGAGAGGAGAAACAGAAGTAGAGACAAAGATAGACAAAGACAAAAACAGAGTCAGAGACAAGGATGATAGAGAGGTGCTTATATATTTGTGTGTGCACATATGAATGTCAGAAGTCATCATGGGTTGACTTCTTCAGTTACTTTCCACCACTGTGTTTTAAGTCAGTCTCTCACTGAACCTTACCTAGATGTCAGTTCTGACCAGCTAGACAATGAACCCCAGGCTCCTACTGTCTCCCCTCTCTAAGATTGCATGTGTTCACTGCCACACTCAGCTTTGTATCTGAGCTCAACCTTCGAAGCTCCTGCAGCAAGCACACTGAGCATCTAGTCAACTCTTTAACCCCTGTACCCGTTTCATTTAATCTCTTTAGTGTGATCACTAGAAAACCAGCAGTAACAACATATTACATATTATATTTCTGTTGCACAAAATAGTTTAGAAGTCTCTAAGCTGCCTAAGCTTAGAGAATATAATATGCCTAGGATATCTTGTCTTACATCGCCCATAGAAATGCTTTTCTTAACTTAAAATTGAGGCCTGTGTCCTTGAATTTCATCAGGTATCATATGAAAAAATGTTAAAACTTAAAATACTTATGGTGCATGCTATTCAGTATCATTAGAAAGGTCTGTGTCGCAGAAAACCTGACATCCATGGGAATTAACCAGGAAAGAGATAGGATTATTATGAGCAGGCCATGCTAACCTTACCAGAGAAGAGGCTCTGCCGTACGATCTGCTTGCCTCATACTTGAAATACAGATCCCTGTTGCTTCTCCACCTATTTTCTTTTTTCTTTATATTATTAATAAAACACAGAAACCCCAAGTCCAAATTTCATATCTGTAAACAAAAGCATAATGTTTAATTATCAAATTAAGCACACACCATGCAAATTAATAGATAACCTTGCATGTATGTTCCACTTACTGTAGTCTGTGAGGTGGCATAGTTCTTAAATACTGGGAGCCTGGGATGCATCCCAGGAAACATTATTCCTTTCAAAAGGAACTCTGCATCATGCACGTCTGAAAAACAAAAGGGGGGAATCGAGACTTCTATTTCTTAGAAGAATATTCAAAACCAAGAATCCCGAATAGAGACCTGTTTTGTCAGCTTTTCAGCAGGTGGCAAAAGCAATGGATAGCAATATGCAGGCATTTAGAAATGGGACGGGAGAATGAGAGCGTCCTTTGGAAGAGGCAGCTGTGACCTGGCAACAGATGGCCGGTCTGCCTACAGTCTGCTTGGAGATAGAACAGCAGGAAGGGAACAACTGGAAAGCCAGCAGAGGGAAAAGCAGAGCAGGGGGCTTTGTGTGTTAGTTCTCCTTTACAGGGTGGGGAGGATTTGTTCTTCAGGTAAGATGGAAATTTACAAGCTGTGCACAACAAAAGTCGTGGTTGAGTAGAAGGAACCTCACAATTAAAGTGTGCATAATCATTATAGTAAGGAAAGGGGCACTATTTCTCAACACTTTATCCCCGTTAGTAGTTTCTGAAATCTAAATTCAGAATGCCTTGCTTCTAACAGGAAAATGGGGTGGATAAAGCTATCTGGAATTATCATCAACGTTTGCTAAGGGTGTCAAGAGTGAAAACCGGGGCACCTCTTAGACAGGATATGATGCTAAAGATAATGGGCCCTGCAGCATCATTTTATACTCACAGCACAAATCAAAGCTTAGGTCTTGTGGACCAATGCCCCTGCATGGAGTCTTGCTATACTGAAGTACTTTGTGATTTTTAAATGACCAAAATTAATGTAAGTCCCATCACAATGGAGACATATGTCATCTTTCCCTCAGATTCATTCTAACTCCCACCCCAGCCAAGCTACTCACACTCATCAGGTGCCTTACATATTATGTACTTGATTAACATGATTTTTTGAGGGGTTTTTTTTCTCTCGACGGATCATCATTTTACAACCATAAGCTAATTCTCCCAAAAGAACCATGTGGGACACCCGAGCAATACCACAATGCACCTCTCTGCTGGCTGTCTTCTGGTCCACTAGTGAACCTAAGGAAACCAGAGCCAGTGGCATAGAGAGAGTTCACAGCATCAATTAGAAAAATATGTGTTGTAGAATCTTGATCATCATGAACAAAAAATAATCACCTCTGCTTTTGCATAAAGGTTAAAATTGTAGCAATTACATTTTCTTTTTGTAAATGGTAGTGTTACAAACAAGATAAGCAACAAAATAGTCAATATGTTGGCTGTGGGCTACTGCTCTTCTATGGCCCTGCTTTTTCAGAAAACATCTCATCCTCAAGGAATTTAAGCATCCCCAATTGCAAAGGTTTAGGTTTACAGTCCCGTAAACCTTTATCTCTTTCAAGAATACAATTTTATTTTTTTTAAATTGCATTCAGCTTGGAAAACAAGATATAGGCCTCAGGAAAGTCACTCAGCGTCACACCTATGTATTTACTATGTAATGTCATATTTCCTTAGTGAAAATGACAATGGCAGCAGAAAGACTATAAAGTGTTCTGGTGATGTGGCTCACTGGTAAAGCACCTGACTAGCATATGCAAGGCCCCATACATTAATTAATCAATAGCAAACTTTAGACTGAAAGATGTATAAATTCTTTGCAGATAATCACTGTTCAGAAACACATCGTCTGCAGACTTGAATAAATCAGTCTTGAATCATTAACGCTAAACAGAAAATTCAATACAAGTTTGCTTACCTGAAAGCAGGCTTGCATTTAGTTTAAAAGTATCTCTAGCTTAAGTCCCAGATCTCTTTTGTATATTTAAAAGAAAAGTCCCACTTGAGCTTTTGTAAGTGATATTTAATCAATTTGTTTTAAAAATGATTTCTTGAAGATCTTTGGAGATCACAAGAGAAGAAGAGGCCCACTTTCCTTTCATTGCACATTGCTCATCAATTCATTTTGATATATATTCACATATAACCAAAGCGATGAAAAAAAAAAGTGGTATCTGAAACCAGTTGTCAATCATAGCGGCTAGAAATCTCCAAGAGACAGCCTACCCTTTTTCTAAATATCAGAAATAATCTTCCATCAAAGTGCCTCAAAGTCTACAGATATGAAGTGCAGATGCCAACACTCACTGTGAGGCACAGAGACAAAGTTTGTATTCTGCCTGAGTAATTCCATACTTAAGAAACTCTGAATCTTATTTGTGAACTGAAATACTTTGAGTCGGCCATTACCCCTCTGATACTGGAAACAGACTACAGAGAAACATGGAGGTCTCCTGTCATTCTCACTGGGGAAAAATATTTTACTCTTTCTTTTCTTAGGGTTGCCTCATAAAAGTAAATATCCATCAGTAAAGATATCATGAGGAAAAATTCTAAGTTAATATATCTAACCCATTTTATACATTAAACTATTGAGGCTAAAGGACTAAAATAAGGCTAAAAATCAATCAAACAAACAAAAAAACCCCATCAACTCTGGAATTAATACTGAATACTAAAAAATATTCATATTTTTCATATTTTTATCAAAGATGTAATTTTAAGATTAAATAAAATAGCCTCACAATTGTGTTCTTACCCTCTAATTATGATTACAGTATATAAATGAAAGGCACCGCTACTTTCAAGTAAAACTTACTCTTGTAGTTAAAGGAAATGATTTCAAGATCTGACTCAGCCACAGGCTGAGTCAACTTCTCCTACCACAGCTTTTACAACTGCAGGTCAGCTGTACAATAGCACAAAGCCACGAGCACAAAGAAATCATCTTTGAACACACATTATACAACAATAGCACAGCTATCTGCACAATACGTTGATTTACTTACTTATTTGACAACTATGAGTAAAGCACATACCTAGCATGTCTTTAGTGCTCTTACGGTGGCTGATAAATGAGGTTTTTAAAGAGAAAATCTCCATTATTATGGGAAGGTGAATATTAAAATTAAATGTTAGTTATTTACTATCTCCCTGGGTTTTGATCTTCAAATCAAATAGTAGAAAGATCCATGTCCATTAACCAAGAGCCACCTGCAATATTTGCTCTTGTGGCTCTTATTATTGCATCCCTACAGGGGATATATTAAGAACAGAACTATTTTGACTTATAATAAGGTTTGTGTATATAAAGCCAAGGCCACACCATATTAAAGCTTATTAACATAATATAACTGGATTAGGTGATCACAATGTGCACAGGCAGTTGTTTCTGTAACTCCCCGAGGGAACAAAACCTAAAGACAGGAAGGACAATAATCTCAAATCAGGGAAACACCATTCAAACTGTATTCTTGGTTTTATAGCACCAATTTAAGAGGAAAATGTGGATAATAAAAAAAAGATACTCAACTGGATTTATTTTTAGTTCAATCATCCGCAGTGACCATATTGCATCAAGTTTAGAATCCTTTGAATACGCTAAAAAATTAGCATGGAAATACAGCAAATAACTCTGGTAATACTAAACATCTGCTTGTGCTTATTTCTATACAAAATATGCATGAAAGGATCATGAGTTTTGGTTGCTGTTGATGTGGATGCTCATTAATAGCGGTGAAATGTGTAGCACGTTTGCCATGTTGGCTCCACAAGAGGGCTGAAGACACGCTGCTTGAGGTTTTCAAACACAGGAACTGAGAGCCCCAGGAAGTCTGACAATACATACCAATATTTTTAATTAAACAAGGGAAGTGCTAGTGTGTTACTTCTTGTGTTGATAAAGAAGTGTGTGTGTGTGTGTGTGTGTGTGTGTGTGTGTGTGTGCAGGAAATGGAAAGAATCATTTAGCTCCTTATTATAAAGATGCATTCAACACATACATACCAAGAATGATTTAAAAGCAATAGATCACAACATTCCAATGTTAAGTGTTACTTAAGCAAGCTGCTAAAACTCTACTTATTATGGGTTTTTTGTTGTTGTTGTTTTTCGAGACAGGGTTTCTCTGCGGAGTCCTGGCTGCCCTGGAACTTGCTCTGTAGACCAGGCTGGCCTCGAACTCAGAAATCCGCCTGCCTCTACCTCCCAAGTGCTGGGATTAAAGGCGTGCACCACCACCGCCCGGCTTAGCTCCTTATTATAAAGATGCATTCAACACATAAATACCAAGAATGATTTAAAAGCAATAGATCACAACATTCCAATGTACTAGAATGTTTGATTTCTTTCATTTTTATCTGCTTATGAAAATGTTATTATTATCCCTGATTCCTGGATAAAGAAATTTAAACAAAGGTAACCAGTCAATTACCTAAGAATATAAAAACGATTTATCCTTTTGACAAGTCTTTTGCCTTACAGAAACTTTGTAATTTTATGAGGTCCCATTTGTCTATTCTTGGTCTTAGAGCATAAGCAATTGGTGTTCTGTTCAGGAATTTTCCCCCTGAGCCAATGTCCTCAAGGGTCTTCCCCAGTTTCTTTTCTATTAGTTTTAGTGTGTCTGATTTTATGTGGAGGTCCTTGCCCGGCTTTATTGTGGCTTAATATCTCCAAGGAAAAAGGTAAGAGTCGCCAAATAACAGTTATATTCTACCAGCTACTGCTTGCTATGGACTGTCCAATGTACTAGAATGTTTGATTTCTTTCATTTTTATCTGCTTATGAAAATGTTATTATTATCCCTGATTCCTGGATAAAGAAATTTAAACAAAGGTAACCAATCAATTACCTAGGAATATAAAAATTGCTCTTTCTAACTCTATGAAGAACTGAGTTGGGATTTTGATGGGGATTGTGTTGAATCTGTATATTGCTTTTGGCAAGATTGCCATTTTAACTATATTAATCCTGCCAAACCACGAGCATGGAAGATTTTTCCATTTTCTGATGTCTTCTTCAATGGGTGAGAAACAGTTATTTAATGTCAAAACTTAGAGATATGAAGCAATGAATCCACTAGTACATTTATACTCACTTTGGTTACCTGCCTTACTAAATGTTCTACATCAGACTGCTAAATAAATAATGCACTGGTCCTTCCCATAGCCTATATGTATGAGGGTCAGGAAGCTGGAGAAGGTAGATTTAGGGTTATATAATGAAATAGATTATATAATAAAACAGATTATATAATGAAATAATGCAGTAAGCCTGATTTGTTGTCTAAAGTGCCAGATCATGTCTCCATCAGGAAGGACCACAAACTGGGGGATTTAACAAATTTATTTTTCTAAAATCCTAGAGCTATAGTCAAAGACTAAAGTGGAAGTGAGGGTGGTTCTAAAGCTCTATTCCTGGCTGATAGATAGGTATCTTCTTCTTGTGTCTTCTTCTTGTATCCATCGTCATCATCTTCCTTTCCTCCTCCTCCTCTACCTCCTCCTCCTTATCCTCCTCTACCTCCTCCTCCTCCTTATCCTCCTCTACCTCCTCCTCCTCTTTATCCTCCTCTACCTCCTCATCTTCCTTTCTCTCCCCTCCTCTCCCCCCTCCCCCATCCTCCTCCTCTTTCTGCTCTCTTTCCTCTCTCTGTGTCTCTGTCTCTGTCTCTCTCTGTCTCTCTCTGTCTCTCTCTCTCTCTCTCTCTCTCTCTCTCTCTCTCTGTGTGTGTGTGTGTGTGTGTGTGTGTGTGTATGTGTGTGCGCACGCGCGCCCTCCTCTCTTATAAAGACACAAACCATATTGCGTCAAGTTTAGAACCCTTTGAACAGATTAAAAACTAGAATGGAAGTCAGGCAAATAGTACTAAACATCTGCTTATGTTTATTTCTAAACAAAATATACATAAAAGGATCACGAGTTTTGGTTACTATTGATGTGGATGCTCGGTAAGAGCAGGTGAATGTCTCTGCACGTGGTGCCATTAGTAAGCCCCAGAGACGTTATCAAAGGTGTCATCGTGGAGTGGGTGTCTGAATGGGTCTGACAGTAACCAGGTGCATTTGTACGATTATGAAAATGTTAAATTGCTAAAGATTGGATTTGAGTTACTAAACCAAACTCGGTAAGTTAACATCTGCAGTTTAATAAAAAGGTCATAACTAGCAGAGCTTGGTTCTGGCAGATTTGGGATTTTAAGTTCCAACAATTCTAAAACAAAATTCAGTAGTTTGGACAAATTCTATTTGGATATATCTTCTTGTTTCTTTCCTTCCTAGTCAAAGGCAAGTGAGGCTTTGGACTTTAGATTTTAGCCTTTAGAATACAAAGACTCCATTTGGAAATTTAACCACAGTGGTGGTACAGAGGATCTTTCAGGAGCATGTGTTAAGCATTGATTCCATGTCTAGGCTGACGTGGAAGAGAAATGAGGAAAGATTACTTATGCATCAAGAAGGCAATGTTTGCTCCCTGGAATATTTTCTAAGTGTTTCACAAGAGCAAACAATGTTCTCTTGTACAAGTACATACCATTTTCATCCTTCCAAATGCTGTTAAATATTCTCATTGTCAAGTTGAACGCCAGTTTTCTCTTTAGAACTTACAGAATCAGTAAATAAATGTGGGAATGCTCATTATGTTCTAAAACATTCCAAATGTTGTAACTATAAATGAACCCAGGCTAGGTTGCTGACATATTTACCAGTCATCAGAGTTCAATGAAAAACTTACGAACAATGAAGTCTCATATACTTCATTGTATAGAAATTCACCTCCAATCTTACTACCTTCCTAATGTCAGGGAAGAACTCAAACAAGAAGTCACAATTTTCTGGCCTTAACGTTACAAGATCTATTAACTCACTACGATGTCTGGACTATCACAAAATCAGTTAAATGATACGTTTAATGAGATGTTAAGGAAACATGCATTCTCTTCATCCTTGAACAATATGGCAGCAGAAATTTTTAATAAAGAAAAGAAGATATTTGAAAGAGTGGAGGTGAAACCTAAGCTTCTCTCATAAAGAAAGGGTAAAAATTGTATTTACTGACTAAATTTTTTATAATGTCTTGGTTTACAGTATATTCCAACTTTCAGGATATAAATGTACTTCTTTGTGGCTAATTTGAAGCTGTTAATGGCATCACAAACTTAGGAATGATTTAAGAGTCTATTCTGTTAAGCCTAAGTGGCTTTTTGACCAAGCAAACTTGTTTTTCATCATGTAGTATGAGGGTCTTTTGTACCTGCTTCCTTTGTGGCCTTCAAAGTATGGAATAATGACTAGTGAGGATAAATGCAGAAATAATCAGTGGAAAGAAGTGATAGACAGAAGGAAATAATTGTGAATAAGAATTTATAATATGAATATGGGTATTCAGAAATGCAAAAAATAAAATGTTTTACTAACTATAAATTCCCCAAATTACATCTTTAGGACCTGTAAAAACTAGTTGGCACATATTATAATATGGCAGTTTATAATTATTGGTTTAATTGTCGATTAGATATTTCTCTTTTATTCCACTTTAAATCAAATCAACAATGTATTCTCATATCAGCCGGTGTTTTAACTGTAGCTATTATGGTTGTAGCGTGAAGATAGAGTGTATCAACCTGAAAGATGGCATAATGTTGCCTACTTAGGAGGGCTGTATGTTATTCTGCATATGGACTCCTTATGATATTGGATGGACAAATATTTCCATGAACATAATTATAAGTTAAACTTTGTGACTATAAATCCTAGCCCAATCCACCTCCAATTGTAAAAAAAAAAATAAGCTAATGGCATTCTCCAGTTGTCTGCGTTCTCTCACTGTGAGATAAAAATCCTGACATGTACTGCATTCATCTATATTCTTGTAATATGAAGAAGTATCTGAGGGTGAGTGATTTCTATCCACTTCTATCATGTAGTTCACGGCTCTGGAAGTTTGGGAGTGAGGTTATTTTACATTATCCTAGTGAAGATGCTATGGCTGACAGCAGCACAGGGCAGCACTGTATGTCAGAAAGCAAATAACCATCAAGGAAGTCAGGAAGTCTTAGGAGAACTGTTGCAATTCTTCTGAGCACACAGCCCCACTGTTGTTGGGAAATATTAAAAAATGAACCTGCTACCTCTCAATGGGGTTGGACCATGCTCTCATGCTCCTGCTGCTGCTGCTGCTACTGCTGCCAACTCTCTGGAGCTAGCCTCCGCGGCATCTGGATCGCTTGTCCCAGGAGCCACTAGTTCCCTCTCTGTCACAATCCCCTGTAACTGGCAGTCCCACACTCCAGTAACCAAATAGAACTCCCAACCTCACGGTTGTATAACATAATACCCAGTAAACCAGTAGAATCAAGATTCTTAAAGCTTAATTAACCAATCATATTGATGTATCAGTAATATCACAGTTTACAAGATGCCAGTACAATAATTTCAAAGTTTTATCCCAATATTTCTAACCTTGTGAAATCATAGCTACTTGTGGCTGGAAAATGCCACATAGGTAGTCAGCAGACATCTTCCCCTTCCTACCCTGAGGTGCTCCTCTCTGCTCTTAACTCTGCATCCCTTTTCCCTGTCCAATCGCAGGCCTCCCACTGGCCTAACGTGATTGGACATCGAAAATCCTGCAACACCCCTTCAATCAAGAGTGTGCCACCTCTTAATATCGTCCAGCTTCTGACATGTATATCCTGTATTTCAAGTCATATGCTAACTGTAGGTAGCTTCTACTCATGGTTGACCCATTGTTTACATAACTAATTATGTAAACTTCTTATAGCATGGTGCAGCACAAGACAAGCTAACTGTAGATGTTCTTTATTATCATCTGTCATATAAGACCATAAATGTGGGTGGGCCTACCTTGTTCTTCTCTTGTATCTGTCTTCATAACCTTGCAGTATCATTACGGCTTGGCACTATTTATGGTTTAATTTACACTGCACAGCTTCAGTATATACCAACTGCAACATCCCCACTCCCCTCACCCCAAATCCACACACTCAATCCGAGCTTCAACCTTGTCCAATATGTTTTAAGTTTGCTTCTTTTCATCTAAATCCTCTAAATTGCAGGAACAAGTATTCTTAGATTTCATAGTGGATTATTCCATTGCATATTCTCTTCTAATATTTTTTCTGCTTAAGAAAATGATTTATGCTGTGTGTTTGTATTCATTCTCTATTGTTAAAGGGTTGTGCAGGAAAATATTTCCTCCAATAAATACACATTGATTGATTAATTGCTTATAATTAGCTGATTTTAGTTATTGTATCAATAATGTCCTTACCGAAAGAACTTTTCTATGAAATTGATACTATTTATATTAAAATACTAGGTATGTAAGACAAAATAAATAAGAGGCATAAATACATACAGCCATAAATGCCTGAAATGATTAAATCACACAGTAGATATTAGATAGTGTTGATTTTCATGAAATTAAACTGATTGCTTTATTGTACAACAAATTGTAATTTATTAGGGACATAATTTCATACACCTAAAACGCTGTGAAAGTTGCTACACAGCTCTTACTTCAGAAGCAACATGAAATGGAGGAAAGAAACACTAAGTGAATGCAGTGAATAGATTTTTTCCCTCAGTCTGATAATGATGAATGCCCAGGCCTCCGCAGCAGTCTTCTGACTCCTTTTGGATATCACATAGGATATCCAGAGCCATCAGATAAAACAATTAAGAAGACTTATGGTGCTCCCAATGATCTCAGCCTGCTCTGAGGAGCACACTGGCGCAGATGCTGGAGAACACAGGAGTGCTGTGAGGCCTGAGCAGCTGCTGTGTGAGACACGTAGGACTGTCAGTTTATTTACACTCTAAAAGTTATTAAGGATTTTTTTTTTAGTTCTACTTGATCCCATGAGGCTAGTATTCTGTCTAGCTTTGCTAGGCAAAGGAATTTTGTGTCTGCAAAATTAAGGTAATCTTGCAAACTTGTCACACATAAACGTAAGAAAAGTTAAACATTTTAAGATTTTAAAAGTTCCACTAAGCTCTACTAGGTCCCTTTAATCACCGATGTCTTAGAACAAGTGTATGTAGTATACGGTTTTGTTTTTCAAGAACATAGTCCTTGTCTTATGATCTGAGATTACATTTTTTTAGGACAGAACTTGAGAAATGTGGTTTGTTTTTTTTTTTACAACCTGACCTTTAAAATGCAGAAGATGAAGGTGAACAGGTGTCCAGCGTAAAACACATGCTTGGATTAAAATGCCATCATGGAGCACAATACCACGTAAAATGAGTGTATGCAGTGGAAAATGTTCAATGTAATAAAAAAGTAAATAAAACGAAATATAGAACAGAATGAAGGCGCACACACACAAAAAAAAAATCACCAACAGATAGAATCCTACATGCTTACAAGGCTTCTGTCTGAAGTCACATGATGTACATTTATGCCATTAGAAACCCAAATATATTTAGGATTTTATAAGAAAACATGACTTCAAAGGCATGAACTCTAATATGTAATGTTAACAGCTACAACTCACGGTGAGAGGAAGGGACTCACCGAAGAATAAAATCCTGACTGGGCAAGGATAACTGAAGGCACGGAAAGGCTGAGAGGAAGCAGGAGCCCACGGGGCCATTGCTATATTTGGGGCTGTATTTCTTCGGCATTCTCGGGGGCAAGTAAAACTTTTCACCCTCTTGATTTTGTTTTTCGCTTCTTTCCTTGTGATGTCCAGGTGCTACTGCACACAAGCAGAGAAGAATGGAGCAGAGCCTATTCCTGTGGCCCTCCTGCCTTGGCCCTCCTGCCTTGACAGCAGGCTCATGGTCAGGCAGTGGATGTGGGGTAGGGCCCTCCTCTGAAGATCTCAGTGCTACATCTCTCTAATGTTACAGTTGTTTTAGACAAACTTCAAAGAAACAGCTCTCTCAGACAGTATTCAACAAGATGGCTTGCTTGCATAGAATTTATTCTGGGTGAACAAGGACTATATAAACCTTGGAAAGTGGGACAGGGAAGGGGTTCTTCTTAGGGTACAGTTCCATTGGCTGGGGTATAAGGTACTGGGTGTAACTCCCTTGCATGAAGAGGCATTCCTGGGAGTTGAATCTGTAACATCACAAAGGATTATGTGACATTCTTAGATAAAGTGTGTGTTGGGTTCCCTAGATCAGGCAGAGATGAGGAAACTCCTCTAAGAAAAGGGAGTTTTGTACCGAGCTCAGGAACGGTGTCCACGCACAGAAGACTGGAACCTTCTTATTGAGATATAGCAAACCGTCTGTGAATGTGTCTTACAATAATCAAAATAATAACAGGGAATAAAAAGGGGTTTTATTCAACTGGAAAAATGGCTGTGATTAAGAGAGTTTGCTGCTCTTCTAGGAGACCTGAGATTGGTTGCCAGCACCCATACTGAAGGTCTCACTACCAACTGTCAGGGTACCTCCTGGAGATGTGATAGCATTCTTCTGGTTTCTGCACAGGCGCACACACACAGACACACACACTATACACACATCGTTCTCACAGACGAACACATTAATGAAAATAAAAGTAAACCTATTGTTAAAAGGGATATCTCGGGTGAAAACAGATAGCAAAGCTGTCTGTTAACAGGAGGCCAATGAGCCTCAAACCAAGAGAACAGGGTAGACATGAGAAACGGCCCTCTAGGGAGAAGGAAGTGGTTAAAGGAGTGGGGAAGTAAAACAAAGAGGATGTAAGGGTAATCGAAACATATAATATACATGTTTGAAATGATCATAAAACAGCTTTAGCTCATAAGATGAATAAGTAAAATACTGATCATTGTTTCAGACTAAAGAGTGAAAGGGAAATCATGGTCTAATTTAGACCAAGAAGGGGCTTAACCCCTTACCTCTGTGTCTCTTCATTTCTCACTTGTTCCCACTCATGTCTTTATTCTCCACGTTTTCTTTATTTTGATATATTTTCTACTGATTCTCCCTTGTTCCTTTGCTTCTTTGTTTTACTGATATTTCCAGCTTTAACCCATTGACTACACTCCCTTTAATTTATAAGTAATTATGGTTATGTCCAGTGTCTGAAGTCAAAGTGACAAAAGGTTATGACTAGTGGACCCATTCCATCACTTTCACACATTTCTGCAGAGATGATTGATTACATGAGACAGGTAACAGAATATAAAAATGTGAGACTTTAGTCACTTATGTAAAGAAACTTCATTCCTTGATGTCTTGGAAAGAAAGTATAAGACACCAATAGGCAATCACAACTTCATTTAAAAGAATTCAGATTCTTTTGGTACTACAATACATAAAACATTTTATCTGCAGAGGTCAGACTGGTTAAAAGTAATAATAGCCAATGTAAAAAAGTTAGTAATTACACATGATTTTGTAGTTGTTGTTTTGTTTGTTTTGTTTTGTTTTGTTTTATTGTGTGTATATATCTAGGCCAGAGGTCAAACTTGATGTTACTTTTTAAGACCTTCCCTTATTGTTTTTGAAACCTGCCTCATGGCTTGGCTGAGCAGACTGGCCCATAATCCACAGGAATCCCCAACCCCTCACTGTCTGCCTCTCCATTTCTGGTGGTAAATGGACACTTCCAAGACTGGCATTTTACATGCGTATTGGTTATCCAACCCCAGATCTTCATCTTTGCACAGCAAGCAGTTTATAGACTGATTTATCTCTGAATCTCTCCACCATGGTCCATTAAAAAGTAAAGAAAGTACAGTGTAGCAGGAGAAATAATGTGTCAACCAGATGATAGTATGAAAACAGAATTTATCTTTCAGGGGTCTAGAAAATGGAATTAATAACTGTGAAAGACATGCTCAGAATTTCTAGTAGAGACAATATGAAACTTATTTCATAACTTTCAACTGAAGTTGTAAGACACATGAAGAGACATTTGTCCATCATAAGTAAGTAAAGCAATGACTTTTCACTAATTATATGTCTAATTCCTAGCATAAGACACAGAACATTATCAGCATTCCGGATGCAGCTCTTGCCTTCCAATTACAATCTACTGAGTCCCAAGGGTAGCGAAGAACTAACCATTAAATATCACAGTTTACTGCTGCCTAGTTCTGTACTTCATACAATATTTACTCTAATTTGTCATTTATTATTTATTTTTCTATTGATGTTGAATATTTCAAACTAATCTTCATTTGCACATATTATTTTTGGAAGTAACATGAATGGAATGGAAAATCTCCAAGAATGAATAATTCACAGAAAATGTTGCCAGTGATGTCTTTAAGTGTGATATACGTGAAATAAATATATCATGCACTTTGCTATGCAGCTAAAAATATAGTAGTATATCATCACACAAACTCAAACTGGGGGGAAATTTTCACAGATCACTCATAAATTAACAAAACATGCTCATTTAAAAGTACACATGAACTTAAATGTTTAATTCAATTGTGTCTCTAGATTTAATAACTAATATTTATTTTAAAATAACAATTTTTAAAAAATATTTTTTGAACAAGTGCACAACTTTACGTTGTTTCCAAGGAACCTACCACACTCAAAAAGCATAAAAGATCTCTCTGTTTGATAACAAACTACGAATCAAATCCTAGAAGTTTAAGATGCTACACTTGTTTCATTGAATCCTAAAAGAGCACACAACCCCTCTATCTAGAAAAACAGAAGCAAAGGACCACTGAGAAGAGCCCTCCTTTTGAACTCCAAAATCACTGCACTCTATTTGACTGGTCAGGTACAGTTCTTATTGCCCCTGAAGTGATACATTTGTAAATGAGTGTGGAGAGAGGGAGGCAATCTCTTTCTTCAGAAAGTTTGGTTATTACCTACAATGTATGGTTTAAAAGAAAAAAAATTAGAGCTTACATAATAGGTCAGCGTGGAAACATGGTGGGCTGTCAGTAAACATTTTAAGAACTGTCATGTGAAGACTGGAATGGATTTAATCTAAACTTTTCTTGAGGGTAGAACTTGCAAAGTGTAAGTAATATGGTAGGTATAGTGCTAAATATATATATAAAGCAAATTTTGTCTGGTAATTGTGGTGGCCCAGCAAGAGAATTGGCTGACTCAGAAGCCAATTTCCTAGTAGAAGAGAAGTGAACCCTTAGGAAAATAATTTCTTCAAATTTAGGAAAGTTCTACCTAACAATTATAACCTTCGGCAGAATTTGCTGACTCAAAAAAGATAATGAGTTACCTAGTTATCATATTTCTATAGGAAAAGAGTAATTTTTAGAATTTTCTGTCTATACCAAAGAATAAGAAAGGTTGTTTAACTGTAGGACTCCCTAGAATTTCACAAAATCTTGTAAATTAGCATTATTAATACATTGGCATGACAAGTCATAATTATATACATCTGTGGGTTCTTTAAAGTTCAATGACTATGTAAGTTTAAATTATCAACTAAGATTTTCTATTTTCCTTTTTTAACTTTAGTATCAAGCCACTAAATTTTGCAATATCTTTTAAACCTTGGGTTAAATGCATATTCTTAACTATCAAAACGTTTTAAAATCATCTGGAAACTTTCAACTAATGAATTACTAAACTTTTATATATCAAATGACTGTATATCAGGGGCATGCTTTATGCATACTCTGACAAGTACAATGAATGTAACTTAGTAGCCAATAGCTCTGAACTTCTGCCGCTTTACAGTTTAGTTTGATACAAACAGATGTCACAGGGCCATTGCATAGTAGCCACATTTTCTTTATTTTGGGTTTCAAAAAAACTGGCAGATCCGTATTTCCAATCTTTGTGGCAGGAGATAAAAAGGAAAAATCCACGCAGGCTGTTAGATCTTAGATTCATACATGTCACATCCGCCATGTTTCCCTAATCCACCTTTAATTGCAAAGATGGTTAGCAGTGCATGATACGACCTCTTGGCGGCATGGTCTCCACCTTGCCATTTGGCTTAATGGTAAGTCATGATCCTCAGTAACAAGATGGCAATTTACAGGTACGACACGGAAACGGCCTTCTTGAAGCGATTTCTCTACAGTTCAAAATGTGGCTTTGAAACAGAGCCAAATTTGGGAACTCTTTCACCAGAACAAATGGCAAAATGCCACTCATATATAAACTGTAAACTGATGATTTCAGGGAGAAAAATACCTGTGTAGAAGAATCTATAAGACATAATATAAATTTCAGAATTGTTGAAAGTTAGATTGTTGGGAATCCAGAGCTAATGTCAGACCCTTAACAAACATCCATTGCATGTCACCCTAGGGGAAAAAAATCCAAACAAGGACAACAACAACAATAAAACTCAGAATGCCATGAGATTGTGTCTGAAATACAGAACAGTTTTTGCCAGTTGTAGTCTCCCATCCTGTGTTTCCTCATCACTGTTTTTTATAAATGCATTGATGTGTGCCTTTTGTCCCACAAGTAATAAAAGTTCATATAATTACTGCCTTAGTGGAACATGTCATTTGTAGCAACCTGAATTTGTATTTCCAAGACATAAATACTTGTATTTGGCTCACAATAAAGTATCTTTTACTTCTCCTGAAGTGGATGCTGTGTTTTGTTTCAATAAGACAATACAGAGACACATAGATAGAAAAATGAACAAAAAACTTTAAAGAAATTAGTAAATAGGTATATCCTCATAAAGGATCAAAGATGTTACATATATAACTATAAAGATATATTACAACTTGTACTTAGGATAAAAATATTGGTTACAAACAACAAACAGTTAAAAATAGGATAAGAACTAGCCTAATTCTTACTATTATTAAAGACAAATTAGAAATTAGAACAGAATAGCCAAGTGTTAACTGCAGCCAGTTATCATGAAAGAAACATTAAATGGTTGAACACTGTACACATTCAGGGACTTTAATCAAAGTAGATACAGCAAAATGCATGTGATCAATAATCTATACAAAAGCATGGAAAGTGCAAAGTGTTAAAGGGTAATTAATCTTGCCCAGTAGCTAGTCCGCTCATCCACTGAGGAGAGCATCTTGAATAAAGTGGATCAAACGAGATAAACGAGAAAAACAAGGAGCAATCAAGCTTAAGAAAGAGGCATCTGTGAAAGCTACAGAGATTAGAGCATGAAGCTGAGGAAGTGATAAATAAATCAATACACATCACCTAAGGCAAGGGGAGGAAGACTGTGTAAGAGTTTAAAGTACATGCGAACGCGCTTGGCAGGTATCACAGGAACAGATATGAAAATTTATGGAGCCCAAAGAAAGACTGTATATCTCATACATAACCACATAGTTAAGTGCCCTTGCATATTCCCAGAGCTGAATATGGGTATTCAAGTAGCAAAGTGGGGTTTGAGAGTGGATCATTTAAATTCTATTGTATGTCTGAATCCCAAGCCATGGGAATAGAGCATCCTTCCACAAAGAAAGGAATTGCAAATGCTATACACAAACCGGCTGATGGTGCAGAACAAGAAAGCACCAGACAAACAAGAGAAGATAAAATCCAGCAACGCATAAACAGAATGAGCTCGAAGACACGTAGAGCACTAACAAATCTCTAAAAAACCATGGAGTTAATATTTAGATTGAAATCAACAGGACTACTGGATGTCTAATAATGCCTTTTGATGAATAAAGTGAATTGAGAAATGCATCAGAAATACAGTTATGGGAAAGAGAAATTAGAATGCACACTTATCATAGTCAAAGCAGTCAAGTAATTTAGGATTAAGAAGTACAGGTGCAGGCCTTGGCATAGTTGCTGAATGGCACATAATAACCCAGAACACATCAAATGCTCTGCAAGCACCAGAACGCAGATGGACACTGTGAGCAAGTGTGAGAATTACGTCGATCTTTGGGAAATTATAGACAGTTTGGGTCATCTCATTAGGGGATTGGTCACATTCCATTGCATGACATCTGACACTAACTGTTTTTAAGCACATGCCTGCTTCTTCTATTATTAATTTCTACCTAAGGGCAAATGCCAGGAGAACTTGCTTTAGTTTCTACCTCCTGCTGCCATTTCAACTGTCAGGAACAGCGGGAGTCAAGAATGAAAGACACCATCTTAAAGAAAGGCTGTGCCACAGTGTCATTTTTAAAACTGACAGCTTTGTGCAGTCCCCAGTCTTAAGGAAAAGGGATTGTCATGTGCACCTCCCACTGCCATTTTGACAAAGGGAGGCATTCTCTCTCTCTCTCTCTCTCCCAAAGGCAGAGTAATTTAAAATGGCGAGTCGAAACATATTTGCAAGTGGCATGCAGGGACTTCTTCACCCGCAATGTCTGTAAGTACTGTGGAAAGGGAGAAGTTTAAAGTCTGCTCATCAAAAAAGAAAGCTTTCTCACCCTGGCTATAATAAAGTCTGATTTGCGAGGGGAAAGAGCACATAATTAGCCAAGATGACAAAGTAGAGGGGAATTTACTTATTTTCTTCCAAAACTAAAGAAAAAAAATATGTTTTCTTTCCTCTTCAGTAGAAAGGATACTTTAGAAAAGACACTTCTGCAAACCAGAGGTGCAGAAACAGTAGAAAATGAAATTTCTTTTTAGCCCCTTAAGATGTGTTGTTAGAAGGGATCAAACGGACTGTGAAATGAAATGTGTCCTTGAAGTTCTTCTGTTTGTTTGTTTGTTTGTTTGTTGCTTCATTTGGGGTTTTTATTTTGAAGTTCTTTTAAAGAGGTAGATCAGGGCAGTTATGATAAGGAAGGAAGTTTTGGGAGGTACAAATCCTTGAACTAGTATTAAGTGAAAAGCTCTCCAGGCCCAATAGGCACCCTTTCTTCAGTTCAGGGAAAAAAAAACAACATAAAAAATGTGAGCACACCCAAGAACTATGAATGATCACCATTGCCCATTGACTGAGATCAGGCCCATTGCCTTTATAGGAGAATGGACTAGTATCTGTATGTATAAGAGGAAACTTCCATAAAGCATTAGCTGCCGTATACTGTGTACGGATGCTTTGCTTTGGCATTGGACTCGGTGGGGAAGAATGGGGTAGAGGGAGAAACATGAGTTTCTAGAAGCACCTGGCCTGCTAGGTGCTGTCCATACAGAAAGTGTAGCATTCACCTGTGAACAGCCATACAGACAGAGCCCAATATTCGGATATTCACTAGTGGAAGTGAAGATGAATCATTTCACTGCAGACTTTGCTGGTACATTTGAAGACTAGAAATACACAGAACTAGATAGTTAGGCACGCACAGGCTTTGTGTATCCTCCTCTTTAAAGGGAAAATATTAAAAGACAAGTGATTTAAAAATAGAACATTTATTAATAATAAAGGCTTGAGAAATCAATTGAAATTGCCCATCCCTATCTGAGAGTAATAAGCTACATTTCAGAGAAGAAGAAAACTATATAAACTGCATTGGATTTATTTTTTTTATGTATGTGCCTGTGTCTAGTTGTACAAGGTCCATGCATTGCCAATGGAATGCATGCCAAGAGGAGATCAGATGCTCTGAAACTGGAATTACAAGTGGCCGTGACCTAACAGGAGGACACTGGGAAGGAAACACTGGTCCACTGTAAGAGCAGCATGTGCCCTTAATGGACGAACCATCTTTCCAGCACCTACATAAAGTATTTGGTACATAAGAAGATCATGGGTGTTACTGCAATAGGCATCCTTTTAAAATAATATAGTGGGATAATAAGTTTAATTCCTGGGTTCTGAGAGGTGGCAGGAGAGAGCTGAAGGGAGGTCAAACTTTGACCTCCACACATGAACCAGAGCACATGCATATGTGTGCACTCATGCACACACAAACACACTCACACACACACACACACACACACACACACACACAAACACACAAACACACAAACACACATCAAGTTCTCTATCCAGTTTCAACTCTTCCAAATATATGGAGGAAATGAGGAATATTGGCTGTTCTGTACTCTTTTTTTCCCTTTCTTCTGTGTCTGTCTGTCCATCCATCTATCTATCTATCTATCTATCTATCTATCTATCTATCTATCTATCATCTCTCTTCTCTCTCATGCACACATGGATGTAGACGAATAAATCAATAAACTGAAAAATATGATCATCAATTAGATTTTAAGGGATTATATCTTATCATCTGAAGAATTATTGTAAAATGGCCAAAGTTGGAGAGGCTGATGAATGTTTGTGTTCCAATCCACTTTTTCAGTCAGGTCTACAGAAATAACAAAATGGGGACCTGTTACTTTCATTCACCTGAGACTGAAGCAAATTGGGTTGATGACAGATTCCATGTTCTGCTGAAACTCCAAGATGCAGTCTGTCCCCTGCCCAGAAATCCAGTTTTAGCTCTTCCATATCTAAGCAGAAAATGAGGAACATTGGCTGTTCTGCCTCCTTCTGTTTCCCTTCTTTATTTTTTATTGAATATATTCTTCATTTACACTTCAAATGTTATACCCTTACCCGGTTTCCCCCCTCTCCGAAAACCCCCAACCTGCCCTCCCATGCCCTGTCTCCAAGAATATGCCCCTCCACCCAACCCACTCCCACGCCCCCACCCCCAGATTTCCCCAAGCTGGCACATCTATTGAGCCTTCACAGGGCCAAGGACCTCGCCTTCCACTGATGCTCTACAAGGCATTCCTCTGCCACACTTTTGGCAGGAACCATGTGTACCTCTTGGTTGAGGGCTTAATCCCTGAGAGCCCTGGGATATCTGGTTGACCAACATTGTCTTTGTTCTCATGGGGCTGCAAACCCCCAAGCTCCTCCAGTCCATCCTCCAACTCTTTCATTAAGATCCTCTTGCTCAGTCCAATGGTTGGTTGCTAGTATATGCCTCTGTATCTGTAAGGCTCTGGCAGAGCCCCTCCAAAAGGCAACAATAACAAGTTCCTTTCAGTAAGCACTCTTGTAATCCATAGAAGTTTTGGAGTTTGATGACTGTTTATAAGATGAATCTCCAGGTAGGACAGTCTCTGGGTGGCCTTTCCTTCAGTCTTTGCTCCACACTTTGTCTCCATAGTTGTTCTGTGGAGTATAGGCTGCTCCCTCTTGATCTACAAATTGCATCTGGTCTTTAACTTTTGAGAAATTATATAGTCTTCACCTTCTATAGCTTTTGACCCCAGGCTTTCTGACATATTCTGGTTGCATGCTTTCTTTCCAACCCAACTTAACTTTCAGTTTTAAGTGCAGATGTGTTCAGGTGTCTAGGTCATCCAGAGTCTGACAGCTTCAGGATTAACCCAGTGTAGGTCATTGCTCATTTGCTGGGGGTCGTCAGCTACATTTGTGGTATGCCCTCTAGAGATTTAGAAGGCGGCTCCACATGGTGTGTGGTCATATTTCACCATGAATAGAGTGTTTAGTCACCACCACCTCTTCCATCACATGTCTTTCATTTTGTGGAGATACAGTTGTCAGGTTTCCTTTAGGCAATTTGCCGTGCCCACTCTCTCTGCACTTTGTAGCTTTAAAATGTGTATGTGACTTCATAGTTGGTTCTTAGTGGGAGGCAACAGAGTGCTCTTCTACCTATTGGTGCTTTGGGGGGTAAAGACATAAATTACTGCCCTTGTAATTTTCATAGATATTTCTAGAATGCGATGAAACGTGTTTCCCGGTGTTTCTAACCTTTTCTCCTCCTGACATCACACCTTCAACACTTGACCTGTCCTCCATACACTTTTCTTCTGCATAGTGTGTCAGGCTATTTACTTTCAGATGTGGAATTTTCTCCATGGTAAATGTGACCACTAGGTAATATAAAGATGTTATGGGGTCTTTCAGACATGAAGTCTAAGAGAATATTAAGAATGTAGTTCTCATGGGACCACATTTAGTTCTTACAAAAGGGTAATACAAATGAAAGCTAGGGCTTTCCAGATCTCTCTGGCTTCAAGCCACACCCTGCATCTTCTCTCTGTCTCTCTGTGTCTCTCTGTGTGTGTCTCTCTCTGTCTCTCTGTCTCTGTCTCTGTCTCTGTCTCTCTCTCTCTCTCTCTCTCTTGCTCTCTCTCTGTCTCTCTCTCTCTCTACACACACACACACACACACACACACACACACACACACACACAGTCACTGTGATAAGTTACACCATACAATCCTCTCCACCACACAGAGAACACTGAAGGCATGTCCTGAAACATCAAGAGTGCTCACTAAATGGACTCTGCTTTCTTTATAAAGTACCTCCCCTGCCTCAGACTTTCCATTCCAGGCACCGAAAATGAAGTACTATAAAAGCAGTACGCAGAGCAGAGTCTTTACTAGAACTCTGTGTTATGGTTAGAAAATAACTTTGAGATTGCAGTGGGCAAAAGATGGCCCAGGACAGGAATGCTATGGAGACCATTACACACAGTTCTTGTGTGGGACTCAGAGCACTGACAGCCCAGGGAGCTAATTCCATTTGGCAATGAGGACTAGCTATCAATTGAAGCAAAAGCCATCCCTGTTTCACTCTTGCAAAGAACCTGGCTTAATGGTATCCTTGCCCTTGAGTTTTTTGTTTGTTTGTTTGTTTGTTGTTTTAAGAATGAACTTAAGAATGGTAAGCTAGTGCATTTGAAGGAAGAAATCTCTAACCTTCAAAGCATCTAGACTGTAGAACATTAGTAGAACATTCGTTCTACTAACCCTTTTTAATAAAAATTAACTGGAAGAATGGGGAGGGAGCATTAAAGTTTAGAAAATTTCAAATTAAGCATAGGAAAAGCAAAACTAGAAAAAAATAAATGTGTAAGGGTGTACCTGAGCATCCACTTACTAAAGACATGATCACGAGTCAGAGCCAGCTCACTATTCTGCAGCAGGACAGTAAGAGCCATAGAATTCCTTAGGTTGTGCACAGCTGCCTCTCCCACCGCAGGCCATCAGTTCTCTCCTAGCATGCTTCTTTGAAATATGATCACAATATGATTCCTTAGCATTCTTTTTTTTAAACAATGGTATATTTTAATACTTTCTTTAATGTGTACACGCCATGCCGTGTAGCTGAGATGTAGAGAGTTAGGTACAATCCAGTGTCAAGCATTTTTCTAGCTAGGAATCCAATCATCCCTGAAATGTAGCTGGAACTAGAAACTGGAAAAAAGTTTCCATCATTGGGTCTTGCTACATTTTATACAACGATTTTGCTATTCTGTGTTAGTTCAAAATACCTAATAACAATAAGAAACACATTTATTCATACACTCCATTGTTTTGCTTATGTGTACTTTTGATGCTGAATCTCTGTGTCATTTTACACATACTTTACATGCCAACATAGAGTTGGTCTCAAAAACAATAACAAAGAGAAAAGAGAGAAAAAGCCTAGCTTTGGCATTGAAGTCACTTGATTTATATGTCCCTGGGAATGTCACTGGGCATCACATTAATAAGCAGGGAACATTGATTACCTGTTGTGCATACAGATGTCTACAGTTATGCCTCTGAGAGTCATCTTAAAGCCTTCTGTTCCATCTTTGTTTGTTTTCCAGTTACAAATTTCAAAAGTGTGTTTCCTTCTCCAATCAATATTGTTAAATAGCCTGTTCCTTTCACACTGATATTGAATTAACAATAGGTCACGTCGTGATCTCATCCTGTCTGAACAGCCTTGGTGCTTCCATTCCTACGCTACTGATCTTGTTCCCATCTAAACCAACTTGCTATTTCTGTCCTTTCATGGCTTTCATAGGTAAGACAGCTCCTGTTTACTTAGTATAACACAGAAGTTGCTGCTTGGGAAGAATACAGCAACCAGAGAAGGCATTTACCAGTGCTAACATCATACACTTACAGAGAGCACTAATTGAAATAACATTAAATAGTTACCTAAATTGAACTTGTGTTTCATCATTTTCTCAAAGTTTTAAA
Source organism: Apodemus agrarius (assembly GCA_964023405.1). Taxonomy (NCBI): domain Eukaryota; kingdom Metazoa; phylum Chordata; class Mammalia; order Rodentia; family Muridae; genus Apodemus; species Apodemus agrarius. The sequence continues at coordinate 46,099,707 of OZ030023.1, forward strand.
TTATAATTTTTTAATTTTTTTTTTACTTTAGTGTTCTTTACATTAGTATTACATCTCTGTAAGGGTGTTAGGTCCCCTGCAACTGGAATTACAGACAGTTGTAAAATGGCATGTGGGTGCTGAGATTTGAATCTGGGTCCTGTAGAGAAGCAGTCAGTGCTCATAACCATGTTGAAATGTTTTGCAAATTGTTATTTACATTAGATTATTTTTTTAAATGTAGTAGCTAGTTATGTAGGAAATGTTATAAAACTATAAGCATGGAAAAATGTGTGAAATGGAAACTTTTTATAAAGGGATAATTTACCAGTGAGCATTTGTACATATGTTCAAAAGCGTGTTGTCTTAGCATAAAAACAGAAAAACAGAAAGTGCTATATTTTTTTTCAGCAGTTGAAGAAAGGCTTTATTAGGGGTGAAGAGACACACACATCCAGCAGGAGTGTATAGAAAAAAACACTCAGCAAAGAAAAAGGGGGTAGAAGCTAAAGGCTCATTTCTTCTTGAGGTTGGGTTTTGTAAAGTCTTTGAAGGGTCTTCATTCCCTAGTTTAGGGTTGATTGGTCTGGGATGGGGGAGGGGCGGAATAAAAGAAGAAAAAGATGGGATGGTTGAATAGCCCATAAAGATTCTGTAACTCATCAGACCTTGAGCTTCTTGGGTCACAGGAGGAAGAGTTTTTCAAGAGGAAGGCAAGAGAGGAAGAGAAAGGCAAGCTGTATATGAATGGAATGAAAATGTTCATAATAAAATCTCCTTAGATAGCTTAGATGAAACTAAGTAAATCCTCCCCAAAATCATGATTCTTTTAATGACAAATATCCTAATAGTAAAATTGATCTTCTCAGAGCTTGGATTAAAAGAAGAAGAAAAAAATGAAAGAAAATGTGCAATGTTCCTAATTGAATTTTATATCATTTATTTGCTTTAAGTATATGCATGGCATAATAAAGTTCAATAAATTATTTTGTAAACACCTAGTCAAATCTGTTTTCTCTTTCAAACACAAGGAACAAAATAAGGATCATGATAACAGTCCATAGCCCTTGCAGTCACAGAGATGTTTGTGATATTTTAAATATTTTCAATACCTAATGTCTTTCTTGGTAAAACTGAGTCATAGTTATCCCATAGGGTTACTCAGAGGGTTGAAATGACTAACTTCTCCATGTGTCAGCTATTATGATCTGTAAGTGCTTATGATACATCAACTTGATATTTAATTGTCTTATTTATCATTGTGCAAATGGACTGTAAACATAGACTATGGCAAAAACCAGCTAATACATTTCCCAATTATCATTATGCTTCTGAAATTTTATACACCACACGGCACACCAAACTACTTGTAGACTAATAAAATTTTGTTCCTTGACATACATATACCTTAGCATTCTAAAAATTTGCAAAAGCATCAAATCAATTATTTTACTAACCACAAACAGCACCTTGTTATGAAACAGGAAACCATCCAGTAAGATGCAGTGTCAGGTGCCACAACTTTTTCCTGCAGCTCCTTTTATCTATATCAAATTGTCTATTTCCTTTTGAACCAAAATGTTCTTATAGTTATTATATGGTTACCCTTGCTCTGCATCCTTCGACAAGATCTGTCTTCCTAGATGCTACACTATTCCCATAACATTAGAAGAGTTGAGGGAATTTTAGTACTTCATAGATACTATCTATGTTCAGTCAGGAACTACATAATCCCTTTTTCACCCAACAATTAAGTCACACGATTGCCAGAATCATTGGAATAAGAACAATGGACAGTGATGCTTTAGAAAACAGGCACTGTTCAATTCCCTTCCTTCTATCCTCCGCCTGTCGATCTCTCCTTTGCTTTCCATGGTTTTGCTGACGTATATCAAGTAGAGATTTATTCGCCTTTACAAACACTTGGAGAGACTAAGAAGCCTGTTGTATCCAGATATCCCAAAGATACATGCTGATAGAAGGAAAGGAGGAGGAAACATAAATTATTTATGAGCAAGTAATTCTGAGAACCTCGCTAGTCTCCTGAGGATGCTACACTCCCCTGAGTACAGAGATGGTGTGCTTCAGATTCCCTGAGAGTAGCTGAATTGTTTAGGATTGCTTACATCTGTGGGAACTCAGTAAAACAGAATCTTCGGTTTCACCAGATGCTGTGGGACCAGTAGAGCATCATAAAGCAGGAGGTTGACATTTGCATTGGGCAATTTTACACCATTTTACTAGATTTTGGTTTTAGTAGATTTACTAGACATATCATTTGTGATATTTTAACTCTCGTGAGCCTCCATTCTCCCCAGAAATGACAGTCATAATGACAATATGATGATATTATGAATATGAAATGAGCTGGCTTATCATAAGATATTAATATTGTACCCAGTAGAAGCTAAATAAATCTGTCTCCCTGTCTGTGAAGTGCACTAGTAGAGTTCTAGCCACATGGATTATTGCAAGAATTGAATTAACTAATTTAACAACAAAAAACTTTGAAAATGTAAACAAACATAATTATATCCATTATAACTACTACTACCAGCAGACTAAGTAAACCTAGTCAGTTGACAATATTTGAAGCACAAGACCATACAGACCTTAGCACTGAAGTCACAGAGTTTCATAACATAGTTGATGGTATCTATAAAGTAGAAAGACTCTCTTTCCTGAGAATAAAACTACCGGATCTAATTTTAATTCTCTTACCTACCTCCACTGACCACACTATAACAGTAAGATGGTTCATCTTTTTTCCCAAGCAGGATATTTTGATGATTAACCCTGGCTGTCATCTTGGCAATATCTGGAACCAACTAATTTGGCTCTTCCTTCAGGAGAGCCTGAGAGAGCATTTCCTTAAAGAATTAGCTAAGGCCCTGCCCGGAGAGAGATTGGTGCCTTCCTGCCAATGTCCAAAGTCACAGCACAGTCATCTCTGCTATTGTGAGTTCATTACTGATATCAAAACCCAGCTTCTTCAGCTTTCAAACATGAACTCTAGAAGTCATGCAAGTCTGTAAATCCAGAGTAGGTCTGCTAAGGCATTCATGGTCTGGGGCAACGGCTGAGATCTAAGCCCAGCCTCTCCTACATGCAGGTGCAATGTGTAGACTACTCAACCCTATCATGGAAGTCAATCTAACAAATCCTGTTTTATAATTTAGATTATTCTCTAGGAAACATGACCAATACAACTTGTTTCTTCAAATGAGATGTCTATAAAAGTTATAATAGTATTACAGCCCTTGAATAAAGCTATTCAAAGGCAATTCATTTTAAAATCATAACCAAACAGCAGCTCAAGGGGGAGAATGGTAACTTAAGAATAAGTTAGATTTTTAGGCTTAAGTCCAAGGGATTACATAACTTACATCTAGAGCTATTGAATTATTGAGATAGGATAGCAATGTCTCTTAAATATTTTAGCCACATTACTCAAAGAATAAAGAAGCAATCTATATATTATATCCCCAGGGTCTAAAACCTGGCAGCTCAAGGGAGGGATGTTAGAGGCATTATTTCTTAGAAATATCTTTGTGGTTCTATTTTATGCAAATATTAATCCTATTGGTGAATGAGTACATTTAGTTTAAAAACACTATTTTCCCTAAAATTCTCTAATAGCGTTGGTTTATTTTTTTTAGAAAGAAATAGCATGTTTAATCCTTGTGCAGAATAGACCAGTATATCACTATCTGGTATTTGTACACAGTTTAAAAAAACTAAGTGTTTTTAAAAACTTTGTAGGGCAGGGTCACCACATATACACTACCATGGTCTTATCCTCCAAAGCAGCTGTGTCATCCCTACTGGAGGTCTCCTAGCATACTTCATTCAGCGGCGTTCCATCTGCCTCTCCATTCCCAGGAAAGATGTTACCCACAGAAGTTCCTCACAACAAACAAAGTTGATTCCACTACCAAATGGCACTGGTTTCCTTTATACCCTAAATTCTTTACAGAAAGTTTGCTGAAGTTTGTTTTCAACACATTAAGATTATTGTAAATGCATGAAAATTGTTTTAAAGTGGCTTAATCAGAGATGACTTTCTGTCTCTCTATTAAATCTAAATAGAGGCAGATTTAATTGTATGCAGCCATATAATACCAAAGTTACATAATCCAAGAAAATAGAAGAAAAAATAATCGGCTGTTTAAAGTAAAACTGTCAGTTGCTGCCATCCTGTATGTTTGGAGCTAGGTTCCATATCCACTGAATAATCTTAGCTAGCATTCATCTTGAAAATTTAATCTATGAAAATACCAATATAGTATTGTAACACTACATTTTAGTATCCTAGCGACAACATTAACATTAGATATCTGAATATCCAGTGAGTACAGCTACTTTGTCTTCTTCAGAGTTGCATAACACCCAATACAAAAGAATCAGCCTTTCCCAAGATGATAGTGTGAAAAAGAAGCTGTACAATGCATGGGTTATAGATGTTTCCATGAGTGTCCTTTGAGGGTTAAAGAATGACTTGCCCTTACAAACACTCAAATATAACTTAAGTCGTGTTTTTAACGTGTTCTCTCTCTTTTTCTGTATGTGCCTTGGTGTCTTTCTATGTCTTTTTGTCTCTATGCTTCTGTCTCTGTGGTCTCTCTCTTTGTCTCAGTCTCTCTTTCACACACCACACACACACACACACACACACACACACACACACACACACACTGAAAGCAATCCAAATTTGATAATTTATTAGAATTTATTTTATCTGAATCTCTCAAGGTGTATATAGATACAAATAAAGATATAGAAAGAAAGAAAGAAAGAAAGAAAGAAAGAAAGAAAGAAAGAAAGAAAGAAAGAGAGAAAGAAGGAAGGAAGGAAGGAAGGAAGGAAAGAAAGAAAGAAAGAAAGAAAGAAAGAAGGAAAGAAAGAAAGAAAGATGGAAAGAGATAGATAGAATGACAGACAGATAGATTAGATAGATAGATAGATAGATAGATAGATAGATAGATAGATAGATAGATCTATATATAGATATATAGAAATTGATACAGTAATGAAAAATTTTTCATAGGCACAATAAGAATGTTCTCGTTTGCTTTTTAAAAATTACTTAGTGGTTTAACTAAACACAATGTAAAAATTAGTTTTCTTATCCGGGCATGGTGGTTTGTAATCAGAGCATTCAGTGTGTTGAGGGAGCTCACTATCCTTAGTGAGCTCAATCCAGTTTGATCCACGTACTGAAATCCAGGCTAGCCTGAGTTCTGTAGACCAAACTACAAATAAAATACCTCCGTCATGTATAGCTAAAATTTTGCATGTCCATATAGACTTCAAGTTGTTTACTTTAACAATGTACAGGAAATTCATTACCTCTGTTTTCATTGGCCTTTCCTGATGCAATCTCAATTTAGTCTATTCACAGGTTTTGTCCTCTGATCCTGAGACATATGGGAGCATCTATAAAACCACAGAAATTCCAGCTACAGAGACCCAGGGGAATAGGCTTGTTAGGAAAGGGAACATGAGGACTATCCTAAAGACATATTGTAAAGGTTGATATTTTCTATTGATATTATTTATATGCTACAGTTATTAAGTAAAGACGTCTAGAGATGCTTTTCTTCACCTTTACAATTGATTACAATAATGTCAGTTTTTTTCAGTTAGGAAAGGGGTGACCCGAGATCTGACAGGATTATTAGTGAGAGAGTCCTAAGACTCCTTGCTATTCTTTTTCAGATAGAAATATAGGAAGATTACTTAGGAGAAATTCCCAAAGCTGTAACTGAAGCTCAGAAGACTGGTGACATCTCTTAAGAGGAAGAAACTGAGATATATGATGAACATCTATGGGGAACTAAAACATGGATGGGAACTTATCTAACTCCCTTGATTTGCACAGTAACTACAGAAAGAGGAGCAATGTTTTAATTTCCACAAACAACAAAGAACACAAGTACAAGTCCATCACTGCACCTCTTCTCCTTCTTGTGATTATGTAACGTTTCTTAAATGGGAACTTTCCTCAGGAGCAGAAAAGCCCAGCTAAAGCAGGAAAATCTTGCATTTTTAACAAAAAGGTTCCGCCTTTATCCCCAGAGTTCTAGGTGTGGTGGAGAATAAAATTAGCATAAAAGAGAATAACAATTAAAACAATGAAAAATTATTCAACATAAATTTTTAGATGGCACAGGAGTCTTCATAAAGAAATGAAGATCCAAAAACAGAGAGAAACTACTATTATATTGAGCTGGACAATGAAAAAGGAGTAAATCATGAAGAAGCAGAGAAATTGTATGAAGAGGATTTAGAGGTAAGAGTTATTTTAACTCTGGGTAGAATTCTTTGATCTTAACACTTAATCCTTGAGGATAGGAACACCGTTGGTGTAGGCAGGGGCCCTACACCTAGGACTCACATCTCATGCAGCTAAGAAACAGAAGAGACACCAGAATGACCTTCTTACGCCTGATCTTTTTCCCTTTAATTTGGGATGGTCAATATGCTGGCAAGGTATATTTTTAACTTCTTCAGTACCTCTTCCTAATGCATTGATTATTTTCATGCTTTATGAAATTATTTTTACTATAGATCCAGTATTCTTTTAACTGTAATAGTAGATATTTGTCTTGGATATATTTATCTATGTTATAAGAACTATCTTAAAATAGCATAACAATTTATCTCCAATTTAATCCTAATCAAAACCATTTACACAGAAATGGATGTGATGACAATTCTTAGGGTTCAGAAAGTTTTTAAAAACTAAACATAGATATTGCCTGCAGCTTCCCGCCCAGCTGGCGGTGGGGAAGCCGGAGGGTCACCCAGCGTGCCAGGTGCTCAGAACCATCCGGTGGCGGCGGCAGAACCAGGTACCCGAGACAGCCCAAGCTTAAGACCTTCGGGGACTCAGGCCTGGAGTGGGAGTTGGGCACAGAATAGCGGGTGCACTCTGCACTCGCGCGGTGGACCCCGAGCTCCCTGCAGGCAGCTGCCATATTGCCTGCAGCTTCCCGCCCAGCCGGTGGTGGGGAAGCTGGAGGGGCACCCAGCGTGCCAGGTGCTCAGAACCATCCGGCGGCGGCGGCAGAACCAGGTACCCGAGACAGCCCAAGCTTAAGACCTTCGGGGACTCAGGCCTGGAGTGGGAGTTGGGCACAGAATAGCGGGTACACTCTGCACTCGCGCGGCGGACCCTGAGCTCCCTGCAGGCAGCTGCCATATTGCCTGCAGCTTCCCGCCCAGCTGGTGGTGGGGAAGCCGGAGGGTCACCCAGCGTGCCAGGTGCTCAGAACCATCCCGCGGCGGCGGCAGAACCAGGTACCCGAGACAGCCCGAGCTTAAGACCTTCGGGGACTCAGGCCTGGAGTGGGAATTGGGCACAAAATAGCGGGTGCACTCTGCACTCGCGCGCGGGGCGGACCCTGAGCTCCCTGCAGGCAGCTGCAATATTGCCTGCAGCTTCCCGTCCAGCTGGTGGTGAGGAAGCCAGAGTCAGCCAGTGTGCCAGGTACCCAGACCCAGCTGGAGGCCGAACCAGCCTCCCATCCAGCCAGTGGCAGGGAAGCTGGAAACCGGACCCAGCCAGCTTCCCAGCAGCTTGGGACCAGCAGGCGGAACCAGATAACTGAGATATCCCATCTTTAAGACCCCTGGGGAAACAGGATATCAGACAGCGAACCCTTAGCAGGAGCAGTGCAGAGCAGCCGCCCAACAGGCAGAACCAAATACCTGGGATATCCTGAGGTTAAGACCTCGGGGGACTCAGGCCACCCGTCAGCAATCTGTGAGCAAGACCCCCGCAGGACAGTGATTCAGGTATCCCAGTCACTGGGAAATAGCCTTACAACCCCACAGGAGGGTCAAGCACCAGCTAGTATCTACAGGACCAACTAACACCAGAGTTAACCAGATGGCAAAAGGCAAACGTAAGATCGCTACTAACAAAAATCAAGGCAATATGGCGGCATCCGAACCCAGTTCCCCAACAGCAATAAATATTGGATACCCTGAAACACCAGAAAAACAAGACTCAGATCTAAAATCACTGGTCAGGATGCTGATAGAGGAACACTTAGATAAATCTCTTAAAGTAATACATGAGAAAATAGATCAAAAGCTAGAAGCCATTGCAAGACAAACACAATCCCAGATATCTCAACACACCAGAAAAACAAGACTCAGATCTAAAATCACTGGTAAAGATGCAGATTGAGGATCACTTAGATAAATTTCTTAAAGTAATAGAGGAGAAAATAGATCAAAAACTAGAAGCCCATACAAGACAGACACAAAAATCACTTAAAGAAATCCAGGAGAATATAGAGCAAAAAGTGAATCCCAATACGGGGGAGAAACAAAAATCACCCAAAGAAATACAAGAGAACATGGGTCAACGAGTAGAAGTCATAAAGGAGGAAACACAAAAATCCCTTAAAGAATTACAGGAAAACACAAACAAGCAACTGAAAGATCTGAGCAAAACCATACAAAATCTAAAAACAGAAGTAGAAACAACTAAGCAATCGCAAAGGGAGACAATGTTGGAGATAGAAAACCTTGGGAAGAAATCAGGAGTCATAGATGCAAATATCAACAATAGAATACAAGAGATAGAAGACAGAATCTCAGATGCTGAAGATACCATAGGAACCATGGATTCAACAATTAAAGAAAATGCAAAATGCAAAAAGCTGGTAACCCAAAACATTCAGGAAATCCAGGACACAATGAGAAGACCAAACCTAAGGATTATAGGGATAGATGAGAATGAAGATCTACAACTTAAAGGGCCAGCAAATATCTTCTACAAAATTATGGAAGAAAATTTCCCCAACCTAAAGAGAGAGATGCCCATGAATATACAAGAAGCCTATAGAACCCCAAATAGACTGGACCAGAACAGAAATACTTCCCGTCACATAATAGTCAAAACCCCAAATGTACTAAACAAAGAAAGAATATTAAAAGCAGTAAGAGAAAAAGGACAAGTAACATACAAAGGAAGACCTATCAGAATTACACCAGACTTCTCACCTGAGACCATGAAAGCTAGAAGATCCTGGGCAGACCTTATGCAGACCCTAAGAGAACACAAACTTCAGCCAAGACTACTATACCCAGCGAAACTCTCAATTGCCATAGATGGGGAAACCAAGATATTCCACGACAAAACCAAATTTGCAAGATACTTATCTACAAACCCAGCCCTACAAAGGATAATAGGGGAAAAATACCAACACAAGGGGGGAAACAACACCCCAGAAGAAACAAGATAGAAACCCCATCTCATCCAACCCAAAAGAAGAGAACCACTCAAATACAAATAATAATAACAATTCCCAAAATGTCAGGAAGTAATAATTACTATTCCTTAATATCTCTAAATATCAATGGACTCAATTCCCCAATCAAAAGACACAGACTAACAGACTGGATACGGAAACAGGACCCTACATTTTGCTGCATACAGGAAACACATCTCAGTGTCAAAGACAAACACCACCTTAGAGTAAAAGGCTGGAAGACAGTTCTACAAGCAAATGGTCCCAGGAAACAAGCTGGAGTAGCCATTCTAATATCAGATAAAATCGACTTTCAACCTAAAGTCATCAAAAGAGACACAGAAGGTCACTTCCTGCTTGTCAAAGGGAAAATCCACCAAGAAGAATTCTCAATACTGAACATCTATGCACCAAATGCAAGGGCACCCTCATTCGTAAAAGAAACTTTACTAAAGCTTAAAGCACACATCGCACCTAACACAATGATTGTAGGTGACTTCAACACTCCACTCTCCTCAATGGACCGATCAGGAAAGCAGAAACTAAACAGGGACACAGTGAAACTAATTGAAGCTATGGACCAATTGGATTTAACAGATATATATAGAACATTCCATCCTAAAACAAAAGAGTATACCTTTTTCTCAGCACCGCACGGTACCTTCTCAAAAATTGATCATATAATTGGTCACAAGACAGACCTCAACAAATACAAGAAGACCGAACTAATCCCATGTCTCCTATCGGATCACTATGGAGTAAAAGTGGTCTTCAATAGCAAGAAGAACTACAGAAAGCCCACATACACATGGAAACTGAACAATACTCTACTCAATGACACCCTGGTCAAGGAAGAAATAAAGAAAGAAATCAAAGACTTTTTAGACTTCAATGAAAATGAAGGTACGACCTACCCAAATCTCTGGGATACAATGAAAGCAGTGCTAAGAGGAAAACTCATAGCCCTGAGTGCCTCCAAAAAGAAACTGGAAAGAGCATACACTAGCAACTTAACAGCACACCTGAAGGCGCTGGAACAAAAAGAAGCTAACTCACCCAGGAGGAGTAGAAGAGAGGAAATCATCAAACTAAGGGCTGAAATCAATCAAGCAGAAACAAAGAGAACCATACAAAGAATCAACAAAACCAAGAGCTGGTTCTTCGAGAAAATCAACAAGATAGATAAACCCTTAGCTAGACTAACCAAAGGGCACAGAGATAGTATCCAAATTAACAAAATTAAAAATGAAAAGGGGGATATAACAACAGAAACAGAGGAAATTCAAAAGATCATCAGATCCTACTACAAAGGCCTATACTCAAAACAACTGGAGAATCTGGAGGAAATGGACAATTTCCTAGACAGATACCAAATACCAAAATTAAATCAGCATCAAGTAGACCAGCTAAACAGTCCCATAACCCTTAAAGAAATAGAAGGGGTTATAGAAAGCCTCCCAACCAAAAAAAGTACGGGACCAGATGGTTTTAGTGCAGAATTCTACCAGACCTTCAAAGAAGACTTAACACCAATACTCTTCAAACTATTCCACAAAATAGAGACAGAAGGGACACTGCCCAACTCATTCTTCGAAACCACAATTACGCTGATACCTAAACCACAAAAAGATCCAACAAAGAAAGAGAACTACAGGCCAATTTCTCTTATGAATATAGATGCAAAAATACTAAATAAAATTCTTGCCAACCGAATCCAAGAGCATATCAAAACGATCATTCACCATGATCAAGTAGGCTTCATTCCAGGAATGCAGGGATGGTTCAATATACGGAAATCCATCAATGTAATCCACTACATAAACAAACTAAAAGAAAAAAACCACATGGTCATCTCATTAGATGCTGAAAAAGCATTTGACAAAATCCAGCATCCTTTCATGCTAAAAGTCTTGGAAAGAGCAGGAATTCAAGGCCCATACCTAAACATAGTAAAAGCAATCTACAGCAAACCAGTAGCCAACATCAAAATAAATGGAGAGAAACTTGAAGCAATTCCACTAAAATCAGGGACTAGACAAGGCTGTCCTCTCTCTCCATATCTTTTCAATATAGTACTTGAAGTTCTAGCGAGAGCAATCAGACAACATAAGGAAGTCAAAGGGATACAAATTGGAAAGGAAGAAGTCAAAGTATCATTATTTGCAGATGATATGATAGTCTACTTAAGCGATCCAAAAAACTCCACCAGAGAACTTCTACAGCTGATAAACAACTTCAGCAACGTGGCTGGTTATAAAATTAACTCAAGCAAATCAGTAGCCTTCTTGTACTCAAAGGACAAGCAGGCTGAGAAAGAAGTTAGGGAAATAACACCCTTCACAATAGCCACAAACAACATAAAGTACCTTGGCGTAACTCTAACCAAACAAGTGAAAGATCTGTATGACAGGAACTTCAAGTCCCTGAAGAAAGAAATCGAAGAAGACCTCAGGAGATGGAAAAATATTTCTTGCTCCTGGATTGGCAGGATCAATATAGTAAAAATGGCCATCTTGCCAAAAGCAATCTACAGATTCAATGCAATCCCCATCAAAATCCCAAATCAATTCTTCATAGATCTAGAAAGAGCAATTCTCAAATTCATCTGGAGCAACAAAAAACCTAGGATAGCTAAAACTATTCTCAACAATAAAAGGACTTCTGGGGGAATCAATATCCCTGACCTCAAGCAGTACTACAGAGCAATTGTGTTAAAAACTGCATGGTATTGGTACAGCAACAGGCAGGTAGATCAATGGAATAGGATTGAAGACCCAGAAATTAACCCACAGACTTATGGTCACTTGATCTTTGATAAAGGAGCCACAACCATCCGGTGGAAAAAAGATAGCCTTTTCAACAAATGGTGCTGGTTCAACTGGAGGTCAACATGCAGAAGAATGCGAATTGACCCACTCTTATCTCCTTGTACTAAGATCAACTCCAAATGGATCAAGGACCTCCACATAAAACCAGACACACTGAAACTATTAGAAAAGAAACTTGGGAAGACCCTGGAGGACATGGGCACAGGGGTAAAGTTCCTGAACAGAACACCAATAGCTTATGCTCTAAGATCAAGAATGGACAAATGGGACCTCATAAAATTACAAAGTTTCTGTAAGGCAAAGGACACTGTCAGAAAGACAAAACGGCAACCAACAACGTGGGAAATGATCTTCACCAACCCCACATCCGACAGAGGGCTAATATCCAATATATACAAAGAACTCAAGAAGTTAGACCCCAAAGAACCAAATAACCCTATCAAAAAATGGGGCACAGAGCTAAACAAAGAATTTTCACCAGAAGAAATTCGGATGGCCGAGAAACACCTTAAGAGATGTTCAACATCATTAGTCATCAGGGAAATGCAAATCAAAACAACCCTGAGATTCCACCTCACTCCAGTCAGAATGGCTAAGATTAAAAACTCGAGAGACAACAAGTGCTGGCGAGGATGTGGAGAAAGAGGAACACTCCTCCACTGTTGGTGGGATTGCAAAATGGTAAAACCACTCTGGAAATCAGTGTGGCGGTTCCTCAGAAAATTGGGCATGCCACTCCCAGAGGACCCTGGCATACCACTCCTGGGCATATACCCAGAGGATTCCCCTGCATACAACAAAGACACATGCTCCACTATGTTTATAGCAGCCTTGTTTATAATAGCCAGAAATTGGAAGGAGCCCAGATATCCCTCAAAGGAGGAATGGATACAGAAAATGTGGTATATTTATACAATGGAGTACTACTCAGCAATTAAAAATAATGAATTCATGCAATTTGTAGGTAAATGGTTAGATCTGGAAACTATCATCCTAAGTGAGCTAACCCAATCACAAAAGAATACACACGAAATGCAATCACTGATAAGTGGATATTAATGAGCCCAGAAGCCCTAAATACTCAAGGCACAATTAGCAAGTCAAATGACTCTCAAGAAGAAAAAAAGGAGAGAACCCTGGGCCTGTAAAGATTGGATCCAGTATTGTAGACCCAGAACAGAGAAATCGTGGGGGGGGGAAAGAGTGGGGAATAGCATGGGGGGGGAGAGGAATTATGGGACATATGGTGGGGGGTACCTGGGAAAGGGGAAAGCCTTTGGAATGTAAACAAAGAATATAGAAAATAAAAAAAAATGATAAAAAAAAATCTTAGCCAGATGTATAAAATTTAAAAAAAAAAAAAAAAACTAAACATAACAGATGTTAGATAGATAGATAGATAGATAGATAGATAGATAGATCTATCTTCTAGTAAAGTACAACACTTATATGAATAAAAGAAATATGATATTCAGAAAAATTGAAATAGACAAAATATAATTAACCCAGCTGAAGTTTAGCCAAAATTAATACAGTTTGTCCCAGCAAAGCAAAAGTCAGTGTCTCTTTTGTGCCAACATCAAGGAAAACTTTTAAATGAAATCATATGAAGACAATTGAACAGTGATAATGTCTATTCATTGCATAGCTAAGAGAATTTCAGCTTTTACTAGCTTATACAATAGAAGACAATTCTTGCACAGCATTCCCTGTTTTTAGGGAGAAGCAGCTTCGGGGTACATTTTAAGCATCCCAACTCAAGACAGTTCTTTGAAGACACTGCTGTACAGGGCTCCTTTTATACTATTGCTCTCAATGGTATACCATCACATGAGCAGACAGGGGTGGAGAAGGGCTCCTCTTATTTCTGGTTGTTTCTGCAGCCCTGACTGTGAGTGACCACTGTTTGACAGCCATCCAGAAAAAAAGAAAATGAAGTTTCTATAATATTAACAAGTATTCTATGCTTAAATAGGCTGTATTCATTGCTATGATATAATTTTTATTTGTTCACGTTAAAATCTAGTTATGATCAAAGAATATTAGTTCAAAAAATTACAAGTATATTTACTTTTGAAACTGCAATGAACTCCTTTTTTTCAAAGATACTGTCCTTGAATAAACACACAATATATTCATACCTGAATCCATAAAACACAAACACTCAGAATAAAGTTCTATTTCTCTGGCTGATAAGAGAGACAGAGTGTCTTTTGCTTAAATTGGGACTAATGTCATGTACCTTGGGGTAGGAGGCTTTTTTTTCCTACACCAAAAGAGGAAGAAAGAAAGTTGAAACCCAGCTAGCTTGCTGTCTCTCCTGTCGGAAAGCTCAGGGAAACAAAGGTAACATTGTTATTGTTTTATGATTGTAACTCTGCTGGGAAGCGTCTCTGGTAAGTTGCAACTGCAGGGGATACATTTGATGAAAATCTTAAAAGCAATTGAGTGGTATAAACTGTTGACTTTTATCCTAGGCTGGCATGAGTAGCTTATTCTTTGAAGGATCTTTACCTGGGAAGCTTTCAAATTTCATTGTCATGTGAAGCCTCCTATATCCAGAGATAAAACAAAATTAACTTTTCAAGGACATAGCGGTCTGGAAAGAGGAAAGTTATCTAGGAATTAAACAGAAGTTCAAAACAAAATGCGTAGCACACAGCATTTAAGTTTTGTGACCATCGTATTCTCATAAATCTAATGGAAATTGGACAGGGGGTTCTTTTTGTTTAAATCCTAGAATAGAGCACACACTTCATTTCTTATTTAGCCTATATTAATTTTCTTATCAATTTTTGCATAAATTCGTGTTTTCAAAGCCAGTTTACGAGCACCAAAATTGGTCTACTATTTTAATTTTTAACAGGTTTTTACTGTGCGAAGCCTAGGCAGTTTCCACTGCAATGTGTTTAAATTTCCTCCTGGAAGTAAATACTGTCACTTTGCAAAAACTTTTAAGATTAGCAATATTATATATTTGCTTGTAGGATGAAATCAACTGAGATTTAACATCTCAAATTTATGAGTAGAGGCAGTATTCATAGCCTTAATTAAATAGAACTGACTGCTTCAGGTGCTTGCTCGCAGTGATTTTTGCATTGCT
Source organism: Apodemus agrarius (assembly GCA_964023405.1). NCBI lineage: Eukaryota > Metazoa > Chordata > Mammalia > Rodentia > Muridae > Apodemus > Apodemus agrarius. The sequence continues at coordinate 46,114,883 of OZ030023.1, forward strand.
GACAGATATGAGAATCTGAGAAAAAGACAGGTCATCTTACTGCTGAAGGTGAATACAATTATTAATCTTAGAGGAAGAACATGGGTATTAAACATTTTAGTATCAAAAAGAGAAAAAGGCAAGTTAATAGCTTTTATGGCCAATTTTGTATATTTATTCAGCTGCTCTTTATAAAACACTTTTTAATGATGTTCACATCTTGGGATCCATTTCCATCTCATTTCCCCGTGTCCATTGAGGGTGACCAGTTCATTGTGTTTAGAATCAGGTCTTAACCCATTATAATCTCCTAATGAGATATTCTAACATCCTGCAAGAAGAGCTTTACACATTCTTTTTTATCATCCCATTAGTGTTAGCATGGACGGAAACAGATGCTTTGCTCTTCAGTTTAACATGGAACTTTCACATCCGTCTATATAACTAAATATGTCACGGGCATCTTTACCAAGACTAGTCACCTGTGCTTCTGCTTTCCCATGCATTCCAAAAGAAAGCATATGTTTTAGAGGCTCAATCACTCTGGTTATAAATGTCAGAATTTTAACAATAGGAAAACAGAACGACTATGACAGTCACGTTCCATATTCCGGCTTACACTGGATGGAGAGGTATCTCTGTGTAAGTGAGCTTAGACCATCAGGGTATGCTCTTCAGTGCCCACAGTGTTAACAAATTAAACCTGTTCTTTTGGGGGGTTTTGTTTCTTATTTTTTATTTTTGAGGTTATGATTACATTTTTCCCTTCCCACAGCTCCCTACAAACCTTCCACAACCCTTCCCTGTCTCCTTCAAAGACACATTCTTTTTCTCAATAATTGTTATATGCACATATATATGTATATATTCACATGGATTCCTTAATAGAATCTATTTGGTCCATATGATATTACTTCTATGCATGTTTTCAGGGCTGACTCTAAGCCTGTTTCTGGCCTTCTATGCTAGAAGGTTGGAGATGTAAGTAATGCACTCTAGTATTGCCAATGTCCTTGCTACGTCCATTGAAACATAAAAGATATATTTATCTCCTCCTTCTTCACCTCCAGATCACACCGCTGTTGTAATGTATTTCATGAATAATTTTTAAATGTATTCCTTCTCCTCTGCCTGCCTCTATTATTTATAACCTTTCCTTTACCTAAATAATGGCATTACCTTTTAAATTAATCTCTTTTCTTCTCAACTCTATGCCACTACAAAGATGAATTATCTGAATTAAATACTACAGAAAAGATTTCAGTGGCTTTTAAGAAAATACTGAAGTTCCCTGCTTTCTCATACTCAGTTCTGTGAGATCATGCCTTCCTTTATACTATTTTCTGCATGTCCTCCTTCCCTCCATAGATGTTATCGGACTTCAGAAATTCTACACTGATTATTCTATTATTTTCTCCTGTTCAGCATCACCTGGTTGATCGTCACAGTTTTTGGCAACTCAGGTTTTACATTACCTCCTCCAAAAACCCTTCACTAGATTCTCATTATTTTGAGCAGAATAAAGTTACTTTTTACCTTTTTTGTTGTTCTATTTGTGTATATGTATATGTGTGCGTGTACATGTGTGTGTGTGTGTACATGCACACATGCACACACATGTGCACTTGAATTTGTGTGGGTTCACATGTTCGTTCAGGTGTTCAGATTGCTAAAAAACTTCAGCCTGAGTTTACTTAGGCGCTGAAGCCTTCATATTTTCATGGACCCACTTAAGTTTTACCCAGTGAGCCGTCCCTCCCTCTCTATGGCAGTAGTCATTATCATAGTAGCTTAAAGCAGCTGCATTGAAATTGCCCATGTTTGTGTCTATTTCACTGACAAAATTTCACACAGTGAAAGATCTGATTTAGCACTGTGGATGCTCAAAGTAAACCTAATTGCTCAAACAATTCATTATTTCTAAAATGGGGAGAAAACAACTTGCAATTACCATTTTCAGAGGGAAGGCCATATTCAGAAAGGAACACAGCATGAAGGTTTCACAATAGCAGCAACACTTGCTAGGAGCATCATAGTGTGTGAACCTGGTAAGTAGCAATCAATGAGAGAACGTATCAGAAAAAAAAATATTAATGTGCAAAAGTGAGAGAGCTGTCAGGAAACACTGCAGTCTAGTTAACCAAAACCAAGATATGTGGTGAGCGTAAGGAAGTTAAAGAAGTTTGTTCTAGAACATGAGGAGGACGAATACGTATTGGCAAAGGAAATAAACTGATCTACATTCAATAAAACAATGATGGCCATTTATTGAACACTCTTTTATGCTATGTAATATTTTAATTGCTTTGTTTTCATGATCCATTATTTATTTAAGTACAGTTATAAACTTATTGTAAAAATAAGAAAGTTAAGGTAATTTGAGAGTAAGCATTTATTCAACATAAAATATCTAGTAAGAAAAATCTAAGAGAAAATTACGAATTGCTGGAGCAAAGTTGACGCAGAAATTGTGGGAGTGGCCAACCAATGGCCGGGCCAGCTTGAGACCCTTGCCATGAGAGTAACCCCACCTGTGGAACTGCCAGGAAGGCCGTGAGGCAGAGGCTGGATATCCCAGAGCCCCCACAATACACCCAAACTCAAATAGGAACAAAAAGTCAATCAAATGATTTCTAATGATATTCTGTTGTACACGGAGATTGGCATCTTGATTATTTGTCATCAGAGAGGCTTTACCCAGCAACAGATGGCAAGAGATCAGATGGATGGCCAAACAGGAGATGGAGCTTGGGGAATCCGACAGAGGAAAGGGATGAATGATAGTAGGAGTCAGAGAGGCCAAGGATACAAGAAAAGCCACAGAATCAATCAACCTGAGCATATAGGAGCTCACGGAGATTGCACTGCCAACCAGGGAGCCTGCATGGGCCTGACCTAGGACCTAAGCATGCATATATGTTACAATTGTGTAGCTTGATCTTGCTAAGAGTTGTGAAACTCCTAACAGTGGAAACAGGCTCGGTCACTGACTTCGTTGCCTACCTGTGAGATTCTTTCCTCTTACTGGGTTGTCTCGTACAGCCTTAACAGAAGAGGAGGTGCCTAGTCTTAGTGCAATTTGCTATGCCATAGCTGGTTAATAGTTATCGAGGTAAGCCATTTTCTGAAGAGAAATAGAGGTGGAAGGGAGGTGGCGAGGGAGAGAAGGGACAGGGGGAGGAGGGACTGGGAGGAGAGGAAAGAAGGGAAACCAAGGTCAGGGTGTAAAACAAATAAAATTAAAAGGAAAAACAACCCTAAGCATTGCAATTTGGAAACAGATTTCAAACATGTAAGAATTGGCCTTGTTCCATGCATGCCACCCTCTGCATATATGCAGTACCCGTGTAGCTGGGTCTTCATGTAGGACTCCGAACACACACGGGAGCAGGGGCTGTCTCTGACTACACTGTTGTTTGATATCTGCGGGAGGCCTCCACTTTTCTAAGGGGAACTGGAAGGGAGCACTGCAGGGGGAGGGGAGGTGAGAGGGAAGGAATGGGAGGAGAGAAAAAATGGGAAGAATATGATCAGAATGTAAAGCAAAGGAATTAATTAATTAACTTTTGTTAATATTAATATTTTGTTAAAACTAAATATATATTACCCTTTTTAAAAATCCGAGGACTATAAATTAGACAAAGGAAGACAGATGAGTTATTATAATGTCTGATTGTTCATTTGACGTGTTGAGTAAAATCTAGTGACTCTGTCAGAACCTATGCTGAACGAAGTTGAATGACTAGCCCGATCTTTAATAGTGCCAAAAGAATATACAAAATTGGGAAGACATATGATGCCTTTATATGTGACCTACCGTTCCACTCCTTAACCATGTCTTCTAAGAGCCCAGAGCTTGGAAATATTGTCACAATTTAAAGAAATACACTATCAAAGGCTCTCATATGTAAGTAGAAATGGGAGGTGCTTCTAATAAAATATACTTCTGGAAAAGCTAGGGGCAGTCATTTAAATATCAGTGAAAATATAGGTCTTTTATCATAATACACACCAGACATAGAGTAGTAAAAAGTGAAGTTTAATATCACAGATATTTGTAGGTATTATCCAGTTAATCACAAATAAAGATTTTGATTCTCTAATCACAATTACTAAATGAATTCACATACTTAATATCTCAGGAAGAACATGAGTTTGAATATTACATTCAAAGGTTTTAGTGGAAGATAACATGAACAGATATTATATAATTCTTCCACCAGACCATAAACAGTATCTTTTGTGTAGTTGCTAGTGTATATGAGTATTTGGGAAGAGAAGTGTGCAAACTCAGGGAAATTGTCAGACCCTGAGTATGCTAAGCTGTATAGATCTAGAATATGGCACAATGGTCCCTTATCTTATTACACTATATGTGAGTGGATATAAATGGTGACTAATGAAATATCATGCCTCACACACTTTATGAGAGTATGTCTCCCAACGGGGAATCTTCTGAACTCTGTCCTTAGTACTAACCACACCATAGTATCTCTGACAGTGACCCATATGTTAGTGGCACCACTCTTTAAGAAAAAGATATAGAGTATTTGAACCCTTCTATGTCTTGTTTCAAGTTGACTTTGGTCTATACAGTTGAAAATGTGATTGTAGATTGACTGAAGAACAGCTTACTCCACATTTAATCCCATTCAAGCTACTAAATGAAATGTTGGTCTCATTGCAATACAAGTGTGCAGAGCTCCACACTCACTGTGTAAGCAGATGTCTTTTCCTCTGTAAGACTGTATTCTTCTGGCATAGGTAGTATCCTATGTTCTGTCTTGACTTGTCTCTTGTCAGCTTTGTGTAGTGTGTCAGTTCAATTCAGCTGGGAATTCCAGCTTGAGCCATAATCAGTTGTGTGGAAATGATGGTGATATCACCATGCTATGATAATAAATCTGTTTTAACAATTATGTTGATCACTTCAAGAAGATACAATCTTATGAATACTAACTAAATGCAATTAACTTGATGGCACTTTGAAGAAACATGTAGACAAGATGTTCAAAATGTACCTTCATGAAAATATGAGAGGTTCAATGAATACTTCAGTGTCTTTTTTTTTGCCAGAGTGGATCTCAACTTGTCTTATCTTATATATAAGCCTACAGCTAAGAAAGATGCACTAAATTGGTGGTGGGTGTCTTAGTTAGGTTTTCACTGCTGTGAACAGACACCATGACCAATGCAAGTTTTATAAAAGACAACATTTAATTGGGGCTGGCTTACAGGCTCAGAGGTTCAGTCCATTGTCATCAAGGCAGAAACATGGCAGCATCCTGGCAGATATGGTGCAGGAGGAACTGAGAGGTCTACATCTTCATCTGAAGGCTGCTAGTGGAAGACTGACTTCCAGGCCACTAGGGTGAAGATCTTAAGCCCACACCCACAGTGACTCACCTACTCCAACAAGGCCACACCTCCTAATAGTGCCACTCCCTGGGAAAAGCATATGCAAACCATAACATTCCACTCCCTGGCCCCCATAGGCTTGTTCAAACATTAGTCTATGGAGGCCATACTTAAACATAGCATAATGCAAAATACATTTAGTCCAACTTCAAAAGTCCCTATAGTCTATAGCAGTCTCAACAGTGTTAAAAGTCCAAAGTTCAAGGTCTATTTTGAGATTCATCCAATCACTTAAATGTAATTCTCCAAGCAAGACAGGAAACCAGCTGGGAAAAGTCAAAACTCTTCATCTCCACTTCTGATGGCAAAGCAGTCTTCAGATATCCAACTCCTTTTCCATCTTTGTTGACTTCAACAAAGTTCTTTCTCATGGGCGTGTTCCACTCCCTTGGCAGGCATCTGTGGCTCTGGCATCTTTAACATCTTGGGTACCCCAAGTCAATTTCAGATTCACAGCTTCTTGTTCCAATGTCTGAGATCCACACATGATCTTCTGTGTATCTCCAAAGAGCTGGTGTCACTTCTTCTGCTCTGCCCTCTGTAGCACTCTAAATTCAGGTTGATCCACTCACTGCCACTGCTGTGCTTGATGGTCATCCCATCAAGCACATCCCATGGTCATCCCATCCCATGGTACTGGCATCTGCAATATGCTAGGGTCTTCCACTACAACTATGCTTCACCAAAGCCTCTCATAGGCTCTCTTCATGGTACCAAGCCTCAACTCCTTTGCATGACCCCTTCAGTCCTGGGCTGTCAATTACAACTGAGGGTACACTTTCACCAATGGCCTTCCATGGCCTCTCACAGTACCAATTCTCAGCTGTTCTTCATGATACCTTCATGCCTTCAAAACCAGTATCACCTGGATGATTCTTACACATTACCAAGTACAGCTGCAGCATGAGGAACACTTGGCTATCTCTGGAATACAGCTTCTTTGTGCTCTCAGAAAACACTTCCCATATTTTACCTTAGTGATGCTGGTCTTTTCTTAATCATCACTAATTTCTTAGCTCCAACTAACCAGCATCAATTGTCCCAATAGTCTCTTTCTTTTGAATATAAAACCAGAGACTTGTGGCCGAAGCTGCTGAGTTCTGCTGCTTGCAGGAGCTGGATCATTGGCCCCCTTGTTCTATTATATTATCACTAGCTTCCTTTTTCCCAGCTTCTTCACTGCCTAAGTTGGCTGTCCTGAATCTTGCTCCATAGACTGACTTTGAACTCAAGAGATCTGCATGCCTGTCTCCTAAACATTGGGATTAAAGTTGTAGTCCACCAAGCCTGGATTTAAGTTTTGCTTCACCTAGAATTTGCTCTGTTCTAGGCTGGTCTTGAACTCGAGATCCGCTTATCTTTGCCTCCTGGGATTAAGGCTTGTACTACCATGCCTTGACCTAAATTTAGCTGGGTGGAATCTTGCCCCCAAGGTCACCATTCCTTTAATTCAATTTAATATCCTTGAATTCAGCTCCATTTCACTTCCCAGAGTCCGTTTAATACTCAAATTATATATTTTGTACTTTTCTTTTCTCGTCTTGCTATGTTTGTTCAAAATTCTCTTCATCAGACTTAACCAGAGAACAAAGTCTTTGTTGGGATTCTTTGAGACTTCCCTTGCAGATGCAATTAATATAAATCTCTGTACCTTAGCCCTAGGGAGTCTCTTCAGACAATGGCAAAAAGCAGCTGTGTTCTTTACCAAAACATCACAAAAACAGTCTCTCAGCCATATATTAAAGTTCTTCTCCACTGAAACCTCCTGGGCCATCAGGCCTACACAGTTCAAATTACCCTCAGCACCACTATCTTCCATATCCCTACTAGTCTGGCCCATTAAGCCCCACTTAAAGGATTCCGTGGCTTTCCAAATCCAAAGTCCCAAAATCCACATTCTTCCAAACAAAAGCATGGTCAGGCATATCACAGCAATACCCCAGTCCCTGGTACCAACTTCTGTCTTAGTTAGGTTTTCACTGCTGTGAACAGACACCATGACCAATGCAAGTTTTATAAAAGACAACATTTAACTGAGGCTGGCTTACAGGCTCAGAGGTTCAGTCCATTGTCATCAAGGCAGAAACATGGCAGCATCCAGGCAGGCATGGTGCAGGAGGAGCTGAGAGTTCTGTCTCTTCATCTGAAGGCAACTAGTGGAAGACTGACTTCCAGGCACCTAGGGTGAAGATCTTAAGGCCACACCCACAGTGACACACCTACTCCAACAAGGCCACACCTCCTAATAGTGCCACTCCCTGGGAAAAGCATGTACAAACCATAACAGTGGGCTTCATTTAGCGTGACAGGAATAAACGGTGTATTTTAGAATCTTGCCCTGAAACTCTATGCAATTCATCAGGTTGCCAGTTGTGAGTGGAATATAATAGAAGATACACTTGTTGTAGCTGCTGAAGGATTAGCAAGGGTATCATGTCTGGGAGCTCTAATGAATCACTATACCCATGAGCACTTGCAACAACTGCAACTGATCAGGGTGCTTTATGGAGCCAACAGCAAGACCCTGAGTGAAAATCATAACATACATTCATCATTGTCCTCTGAGGACAAGAAAATACTCTAACAAACAATTTCTGTCTTTAGAAATAGTTATAGCTATCTTACTGTGTGTGATCTGATATATTGATAATCAATTAAGAAATGTCAAATGACTGTGCTACATGGCTTGTTCACTATTAGGTGCTAAGAAATCACAAAATACTTTAGGAGACATGTTCTCAGCAATGCTCTATTCAAGCAAATGCTGATAAGCACATGTCTTGTACCCACAAGTAAATAACATGAGAAGTCATTTTTCCTTCTTTGTTCTTATCATTCTGTCTAAATCTCCTTCATGGGATATCAGGAAAGTCCCCTATTATTTCTTTATTGAGGAGCAGAACACATCACCATGATAATTTAAATAGTAAATGTTTAAATTTATTAATTAAATAGTAAACCCATGATTGTTTAAATTTAAGCTGTAAGAAGAAAAAAACAGATCTCCTCTAAAAATGATATTATATAAAAATATAATAAACCAGATTTGTCAATAATATTCAGAGATCTTTCTTTGTGACCTAGCAGCTTTGAATTGTCTAGGTAGCCTTTACATGTATGGAAAAAGTCTCTAGTCACTAGGAACCAGGCCCAGTAAGATTGCAGAATTGTCTTTAAAGATATGATGTATTCTTCAAATCATCCAAAGATAGATGATATTTCAAAGCCAGGCTGCATGGGTCTAGAAAGCAAAGGATAAAAGTGGACCCTTTTTGCTACTAAGATACTCACTGTCCATGTCATATTTTTGTTTCTACCACTACCACCTGCTTTCTATTCTTTAATATGATTCCCAAATACTAATACACAATGGCAGAATATTCTGTTCACTTAGTTTATGGCTACTCAGCCAATGACTACAATGTACAATTTCCCATTGTATCTATATGTAGATACATAATTGAATATAATGAAAATGATGCATTCAACTTACAGGTAAAATCTCTGGGGACATGCAAGGAAAAAGCTCAAAATCCATTCTCTTTGTCTATACACATGAGCTGGGATTTATAGACATAATGCACATTAGTTAGTCCTGGCATTGCAGACTCCAAACCACCACATACTAACAAGACAGAACATAATCAGAAGAACAGCTGGACAATCATTTGATACTGGGTTACTCTCATAATTCAAACCACCTGCCAACTCTAAGTTCATATAAGAAAAATTTTCACCTGAGCTACTGTATTTTCCAATTTCTTCCTGCTAGCAGATTATCTTGTTCTGTAACTAAGCCAGCATCCAAAGAGGAAGACTTTTAACCAAGAAAATAGAAGTGATCTTATTGCACTAAGATGTAAGCTTGTCATGTAGTCATTTTGGATTTCATATGCTGGTGGGCCAACAAAATGAAAGGGGTCATTGTTGTGTTAACTGTAACAGTGAGTACATATTATGGAGAAACTCTGCAACTGCTATATTGTTGATACAAAAAAGGAGATTCTGCTTGCATACAATAGGAAATTTTTTTTTCCTTTGGAGACTTTTCTTTTTTTTTTTGATTTTTTTTATTGTATATATTCTATATTTACAATTCATTTCCCTTTTTCTGGTTCCCCACCCCCAAAGGTCCCACATGTCCTTTTCCCTCCCCCTGCTCCTGCATCCACCCCCTCCCACTTTACTGTTCTTGTACTCTCCCACAATGATGTTTTGGTCCATTCTAGCACCAGTGTCCACTCCTTTCTTCTTGTGAGACATCACTTGATATGTGATTTGTGTCTTTGGTGTTCCAAGCTTCTAGGCTAATATCCACTTATCAGTGACTGTATACCATGGGTATTCTTTTGAGACTGGGTCACCTCACTTAGTATGACATTCTCCAGCTCCATCCATTTCTCTAAGAATTTCATGAATTCATTGTTTCTAATGGCTGTATAGTACTCCATTGTGTATATATACCACATTTTTTGTATCCATTCCTCTGTTGAGGGACATCTGGGTTCTTTCCAGCTTCTGGCTATTATATATAAAGCTGCTATGAACATAGTGGAGCATGTATCCTTATTGCATGCTGGTGAATCTTCTGGGTATATTCCCAGGAGTGGTATGGCTGGGTCCTCCGGAAGTATCACGCCCAGTTTTCTGAGGAACCGCCATACTGATTTCCAGAGTAGTTGTACCAGCTTGCATTCCCACCAGCAGTGGAGGAGTGTTCCTCTTTCTCCACATCCTCGCCAACACCTGATGTCTTCTGAGTTTTTAATCTTAGCCACAATAGGAAATTTTAAGCAAAAGAAATCAGACTGAGAAAGATGAACACTGCATGTTTTCCCTAGTATTTAAAATTGTATATTTATATGTAGGGGTGTGTGTGTGTGTGTGTGTGTGTGTGTGTGAGTGAGAGAGAGAGAGAGAGAGAGAGAGAGAGAGAGAGAGAACTATGACTAAGAAAGAAAAGAAAGGGAATCAGCTAAGGAGGGCAGCAGAGAGGTAGGAGGACAATGAGAAAGAAGATAGTGAACCAAATAGCAACAATGTACAGTGAATGAAAACACCAGTAGGATGGTGCATGATAACATAAAACATTAACTTTAAAAAGAAGTCTTTGGAAGGCTCTTCAGCTCTTTAAGCCCCAGGCAGTGAGGGGAGGGTTGTTCTCAGTTTTCCTATGGTGAGGAAGATCTGCACAGGCCAAAACCTTGCTGTACTTTATATTATCCGCAAGAAGGTAAATTTCTAATGTCCTGTGTGATGGTTACATGTATGGATCAGCCTGACTGTCCCATAAGGTATTCAGATACCTTATAGATAATTAGTTTGTATATCTCCATGAGGCTGTAAGATTAATATTTAATTATTCCACTGGGTGAACTAGTTGCTTTCTCTAGTATAGATGATTCTAGCTCTCTTCTACTTAAATTCTAAACTTTAAAAAGTGTTAAACATTGACTTTCTTTGTAATAAGGAAGACTTGTTTCCACTTGAATATTCAAGATGGAAAACTGGTCTTAAGAGACATTGGATTCAGTCAAAACCAGCATTTCTTGATATCACCAGATTTTTAACTAACACCTTTGTTAGGGTTGTCTGGATTTACAGACTAATTTGCTATTTGCAGATCCATGCAGATTCAAAATTGTGTGAACACTTTACTTATGGTCTCTTCTCTCTCTCTCTCTCTCTCTCTCTCTCTCTCTCTCTCTCTCTCTCTCTCTCTCTCTCTCTCTCTCACACACACACACACACAGAGAGAGAGAGAGAGAGAGAGAGAGAGAGAGAGAGAGAGAGAGATTTTATAAGTGTATTGATTCTGTTTTTGTTCTCTGGGGAACACTGACTAAAAAAAAAGTGGAGAAGAGAATAATTTATAAATGCCACTTATTCATTGTGCAAGTTGCAGACTAATACAATTATAAAATTACTAATACATTATATGCTGTTTTTATTATATACTATATTATCTCCCTGTTGCCTCTGTCTTTACATAGAATTCTGAACTTCCCAGAAACTCTCAACATTTTAATGTTATAAGAACAAGAAAACAAAAGAGATGGGTATCACCCAGTAAAAGATGAAAAGACCATTGAGAATTTGGGGCTTTCTGAAGAGAACATGTGCTATTGTTTCTATAAGAAAGCTTTATGAGAAGTATGAACCTTTCTGCACATTTCCCTGATCTATAGAAGTTTAAGAACGGAAGCAGGAAGTATATAGTTACAGACTGAACAAAGACTGTGACAAATACATGAACTGCCTCATTGAAAGGTCCCCTGCCAAGGTTTCTTCCTGAATCACAGAGGCTTGAAATTTTTTTTTTAAGAAAAAAAAATTGGTCTCTTGTAACTATCTTTTTTCTATAGTTCTATATGTCATCAAAGGTCTGAAAAAAAGAAAGCCATTCAAGATTGCTGGAAGTTAAGTTTTGTGAGGAGCGGATGATCATCCATTTAGATGATGCAGCCGACTGGGCAGAATTGCAGCTTGAGCAAGAATCTGTCGTGAGACATTCTGGACTCAACAGATGAATCCCAAATGGGGAGCTTCCTGATTTGGTATTGTCTTCATTTAGAAGCCAGAAACAATGGCAGCTATTGCTTCTTGGTGGGTGACAACAGCTTTCTCTTACAACCACTTTTATGCTGTCAGTCATAGAATATAAATTTTAAACCTGTTTCATCGGTACTGTGAGAGCTGCGTCTCTCATGGATTTCTTTGAAACTACCGATTGGGTTTGAACCAGAAATGCTTGGTTCTGTACAAAAGCAGGCTGTTTGACAGAGGACGTTACATTTTAGAAAATTTCCTTTTGATATTTTATGCGTTAATCGGTGTTTCCTGAAAATAATTAATATCAAAATTTCTCTAAATGTGAGTTAAGATTCAAAACAGAGATTATACTCAGAAATTAAAATGTAAGATGTACCTCAAAGGCCGACCACAAAGGAAAAAAAAAGGTGAAAAATTGGGTAGTGTTTAGATAGTAGATATACTAACACTAAGACTACAGCTAGAAAAGAAGACCCATGGTAGAATATTTGAAAAAGGGAAAGGGGGTGTGTTAAAAGTATGAAAATAACTGAGAAGAATGATGATTAAAATCTGCATTGAGGATGAGAAGGTAGGGGTTGGAGGAAACTGCTGAACAGTTAAGAGCACTTGTTACACTTCCAGAGGCTGCAGGTTTGATTCCCAAAACCAACATGTTGGCTGTGGAGAGCGGGTGTGGCAGTAGCCTCAAGATGACGCCTGGAGGCCTGCCAAGTTGGATGACTAAGCACCTGACTTTTTTCCTGCTCCTGAGTAGGCCACACCTTTCTTGGGCACCGCCCAGGCGTAGCCAATGACGTGGGATCAGACCATTCTATGTGGACCAATCAGAGAAGACTACGTGATGTGGCCTGATGGGGCGGACTTGGCGAGGCTATAAAAGGACTGCGCAAGGGGAGTGGGTAGCTTTTTCCCTACATTCATGTTTCAAGGTTCCTGATTAAACCGCTTTGAGAAGAACGCTGCATGGTCGCTCTTTTCTCCTGGTCGGAGATAGAAGCGACAGTTGGCTCTCATGTACACTCTAGTCCCAGGCATTCAACACCTTCTCTGGCCATCCACATGTACTGCATGTGCATGGTACATTGACATACACATACACAAAATATCCCATACACATACAAAGATTTTTTAAAAACTAAAGTAAGTCAGGGTAGCCATGTACAGTACTGCACTTCTCTCTCTCAGTACCGGTGAGGTAGAAACAGAAGGAAGACAAACTACAGTGAATACTTAAAGTACACATGAGAGAGCATTTCTCAAGCTAACAACAACACTTCAGCCATGGGTTCTACGAATGGTCTACACGGACCCTCAGTAAATATCAGTAACTTATAAAGAAGTCAAAAACATAACCAAAACTATCACTTGTGCTAGTGTACAATTTCATGGCACTGTGAAGCGTATTGGTCACTTTGTAAGAGTTAAGATAGGAGGCTGCCTCCTGAAACTTAGAAATAAGAGTGGACAGTGCAAGTATCGGGAGCTGAAAATTATTTCTGGTGGATTAAAAAGATCTTTCCAGGCCTGTTTCCTGAGGAAATGATATGTGTAAAAGTAACTTTTATTTTCCTCATGTAATTGTCATCTCTAGGCTTACTGCTGCATAAGCTCATTCTTTCTAGTTCCTTCTGAACTCTGGCTGCTCCAACTCAGTTCTTCTGACCCAAATGCCTCTCCAAGATGACTGATTCGATCTGGCTTCTCTCAACTTCTCACTAAATTGTTCTGCTTGGCTTCAAACTAACTCTGGCAATTTGTTCTAACCTTCTGGATCTTTCTTTTATTTTAAGATTTATTTATTTATTATATGCATAGTGTTCTGCATGCACAACAGAAGAGGGCACCAGATCTCATTATAGATGGTTGTGAACCACCACCTGGGTGCTGGGAATTGAACGCAGGATCTCTGTAAGAGCAGTCAGTGCTCTTAACCTCTGAGACAGCTCTCTAGACCCTGGATCCTTCTTATCCTCTGGTTTCAACTTCCTCTGCTAACCTGTACTGAATTGTATCAACACAACTCCACGGCACTGACTCACTGAACTCAACTCAACTCACCTCCATTCACTCAACTGCCCTGCAATCAGATATAACTTTCAAAAAGGCAGCTGCTTTCTAATGCTACCCTTTCCTTTATCATTTAAGATTAAAGGTGTGTAATAAGAGTGTGTCCCAGTAGAGGGACTAAAGGTGTGTCTTTCTAGCTAGATTACATAGACCTAGAAGGACTTTAGGCATGATCCCTTACCAGAGCAGCAATGTTACTGGTTTAAAAACCCTCCGGAGGTAAGAGCAAAGAAAGGTTTTAATTTTGCTTTTTGATTCAAGATGAAGAGATATGGGCAGGTACATGAACAGAGTACAAGAAATCAATGAAGATGGGGAAAGGGATGTTATAGTACAAAAACAGTAATAAATATAAGGAGTCTAGAAATGTGAAACAATTAAAATAGGCAGCTAAGCTAGACAGTCTAGTGAGACGATTGAAACAATCCTTTATTTAAGCAAATATTTACTCACTATATAGTTTAAAAATTAATTTAACTAATAAGTCTCTTCTGCGTCTATTTCTCTACTTTCTCTGATCATCAGAAGAAATTCAGAGAAGTAATTTTGTTGTTGCCAAAATGAGGTAAGGATAGCGTGACTCCGTTCGAATTCTTGGAGACCAAGAGTTCATTGCCATTCTCATTCGAATTCACGACAATTGAGCATGTCTTCTGATACACAGGACTGAAGAATGTTATAGCTAGAATGCACCTTGCAAGAATGTCCAATTCGTCACTTTTCATTTAAATTAAGGTTTTAAAGGGGGTCAGGCAAGATATAAGCACAGGAATTCTAATTGAAAAACACTGCAGAGGAAAAAAAAAAAGGTTTTCTCTTCCAAATACATTTCAGAAGTAGACCACATAAAGCATGTGGTTCAAGGAGAGTTTTCTAAATCCACACAAATAATTTGGCAACAAAAACCTCAATTATGTGTATTTGATTAAATCTATCTTAGTAAAATAATATAACTAGATGCTTCATGACTAAATAAAGCATAGCATCCAGTGCCTCATACATACCAGTTTTCTCTTTTCTTGTGGAATAAAACAGGCTGGTGATCCACTTGCTTTGGTATGGGCTTGGGAGACAAAGAAACTACTATGTTTGACTTCTCTGACATTTCTTTCAGAAAGTCACATTCATAAGTAAACTCACTGTGGCAAATCCACAAATCAGAGCGAAGGACAAAGTAAATAATAACAAACCACACAGAGGGGTAGGAAAAAAAAGTGTCTAGAGTTGGGACATTCTTAAAGCCTTTATCATTACAGGCCTTAGTATATCTCTCAAAGACAAACAATTAATTAATTATCTCTCAAAGACAATTAATTAATAGAAAACTTCATTTAAAATCTGACACCTGAGACAATTGTTCTCAGGGTATCTTAGGGTTTATTGCTTGGAAGAGACATTGCATAAATGGCAATAGCAACTCTTATAAAGGAAAACACTTAGTTGTATAGAGATTTAGCCCATCATCATCATGGAGGGAAGCATGGGGGCATGCAGGCAGACGTGGTGCCGGAGAAGGAGTTGAGAGTTCTAAATCTGGATCCACAGGCAACAGGAAGAGAAACTATGAGCCACTGCCCTGATTGTGCATCTGAGACCTCTAAGCCCATCCCTAATGACAAATTCCCTCCAACAAGGCCATATCTAATAGTGCCGCTCAGTGTGAGCCCATGGCAAATGGCCACAAGGAGCCTCTGCTTCTCAATTAAGGGGGAAAAAGTATGTGCTATCCATTTTTCATTCACATTCTAAAATTTTATTTGTCTCCATATTTGCATTTCCTACCTCCTGATATTTAGGCCTCTGTTTTAAATCCTCCCTCTCCCCACTTCAAGTATACAAGACTTAGTAATGCGATTCTAAGGAGCAGAATACTAGAAAAGTAATGTAACATCATTTCCTTATAAAATTGATGGCTTCTATTTTGGTAACTTTTTTTAAACTCCTCACTCTGAAGGAAGCAGGTGCACCAGGTTTCAGCAGTCCTATGAACAGGACATGAAAATGAGTCTCTGACCAACAGGCTGTAAGGACCTGAGAACCTGTCAATTGTCATGAAGGTCACTGTAGAGACTGACCCTCTGCCATCAGAATGTAAGGCGCGATACCCACAACCAAGAACACACTTGACAGCTTTGAAGTTATCCGAAAACAAAGGATAAGAGGAGACACAACTTGACTGACAAGAAACTGTAAACTGGACATGTTTTGCGATTTAAGTTGTAATGTTTGAGGGCAATTTAGTATATAATATTAAATGATAATGCATCAACACATTTTCAATGTTTTGTGTAAAGGAGACAATTTTTCTCCTTTTCAGTTATGTGATACCAAGCACAGTACACCTGTCAACTCATTACAGCTGTCTAGTAACCCAGGAGGTAGAATCGCTTGTGAGTTATTTTTTTATTTATAAAACAACAAGTCACAATAATCCAAACACAAAATCATAGCCAAGGAGAGTGAAAAGTATACTGGGCAGTATACATTTTTGATCTCTGAGACACTCCACCACAATGTACAAGTGTTCCTTTATCTTAAAAATAATTCATTTGGCCTTATTGTACAACAAAAGCAAAAAATTAAATCATTATCTTAGGAAAAAATAATACAGTTAAACAAGAGACCACCTGTTTAGGGATGGTGCTGCCACAGTGGAGTAGTTTTACTGATATCAATCAAGACAGTTTCTTAAAGACTCAGCCACAGGGCAATCTAATCTGGGACATTCCCCCATTTAACATTCCCTCTTCCCAAGTGTCTATATGAGGTATCAAGTTGAAATAAAAACAACCAGCTCAGAAATGCTGTTGTCTTTCTCAGAGGAGAGAATGTCATTCACTAACTAGACCGCTGTCAGGGGTGAGGGACAAGGGAAGAAATAATAATAATAATAATAATAATAATAATAATAATAATAAATGAGACCTGATCATTGCATCACAGTCCACAAGGCTCAAGTATGAAGCATCACACTTCCCTTGCTAAGAAAAGTTTAGGTATAGGGAAAAAAATCAGATCGCAAACACGCCATAAAAAATATTTTGCTACTGTTAAAGAAAACACAGTAGAAAGTCATACAAATGAGGGATATATTGGCCCAACATAATCACAAATATTTTCCTGCTAGAAATGTGGAAATTATGTTTAGTATTTGGAACTTACAGTGAAATATTTCAAAGCCTTAGTAATACACCTTTTCATTTTCCACATGCTCTGATGTAGTTTTTTTTTAAATACATTCAAGGCCCTTAATCATCTGATTTTCTAATGTGATCCCATAGAGAAGTCACATACTCATTGTTTATACTCAGAAAAGTATGAAATATGCTGTGAGACATACAAAAAAAATAAAAGAGAATAAGAAGCAGGGGGGAAACAAGATATGGGGAAGAAGGCCCTGCTGTTAGGGGGAGTTCTTGCATGCCTTTCACTACTGTCATAAATGCCATGGGCCCAGATGACTTGCGGGAAAAGAAGGTTTCTTGGGCTCAACTTCCATGTCACAGGAGATCACTGGGATGTCAGAGAAGGGCCTCAAGCAGGAACCTGGAAGGAGGAACTGAAGCAGAGACTAGAAGAATGTTGCTTGCTGGCTTTGTCCCCATGGCTTGCTCAACTATCTTTCTTACACAGCTCAAGCCTCACTGTCCAGGGATGACACTGCTTACAGCAGGCTGGGTCCACCATCTTACATCAACACTTAAGAGATGCCTCACACATACACTCACAGAATAATCTAATAGAGGCGATTCCTCAGTCGAGTGTCCCTCTTCCCAGGTATGTTAAGCAAACAACCAAAGATAACTTTTTCTTTTCTTAATGTGATGCTGTGGATAAAAATGCAAGACTCTGTGTGTGTAATAACTTCACCAGCTGAGCTACATTTCCAGCAATACTTTGTTTTGTGTCAATAAAAGTTTTACTTCATTGTGCAAGCACTGTAAGTAACTTATATTTTCAAATAGTCCGACACCTTACAAAGTACATTTATATTTCTTTTAAATTGTCGTGTAAGTTGTGAAGAATTATTTATTACCTCTTTGCCAAGTGAGAAACAAAAGTCTAAAGAATGACCTGAATAATCCAGGACATTGTGCTAAGTAAAATAAACCAGGACCCCAAAAACAAATTACACACAATTTTACTTACATAGAAAATCTGAAATAGCTAGTCTCCTGGAAGCATACTATAGAATGCTATTTACCACATAAAGGTTATGATGGTTGAGAAGAAAAGGAACCAATGATGATCAATTGTATATATAATTTCAGATAGAAGGAATACCAAAAGATCTGTTGTAGTAAAATGTGATGGTCACAGTTAACAGTATTTCTGAAAGCATCTAGAATATCCATAAAGCCTTTCCACCTAAAAACAAATTCAGTGCAGTGACACATATTAGCTACAGTTAGCCATTTTAAATGCATCTGGATTTCAAAAATATACTTTACATGGTACATACTTGTAACTTTACATATCAGTCTGACTTATAGAAATGAGAAAAGGGGAAATGAAATGTAAATATAGAATATATCCAATAAATAATATAAAAAAAGAAATGATGAAGTAAATAAGCTGTCCAGGACAACATGTTCCCAACTTCAAAATTTGTTTTTAATTCTTTCACTTGTTTTAGTGTGTGTGTGTGTGTGTGTGTGTGTGTGTGTGTGTGTCTGTTCGTGTCCATGCTAAGACCATGAACTATAGAAATTGATTCAGTCCTTCCACCATGTGGATTCTTTTTTTTTTTTTTTTACGTTCCATAGTGTGTTTATTTCATATATATATATTGGATATATTCTATATTTACAATTAATTTCCCTTTTTCTGGTTCCCCATCCCCAAAGGTCCCACATGCCCTTTTCCCTCCCCCTGCTCCCTCATCCACCCCCTCCCACCTCCCTGTTCTTGTACTCCCCCACAATGATGTTTTGGTCCATTCTAGCACCAGTGTCCACTCCTTTCTTCTTGTCAGACATTACTTGGTATGTGATTTGTGTCTTTGGTGTTCCAAGATTCTAGGCTAATATCCACTTATCAGTGACTGCATATCATGGGTATTCTTTTGAGACTGGGTCACCTCACTTAGTATGACGTTCTCCAGCTCCATCCATTTCTCTAAGAATTTCATGAATTCATTGTTTCTAATGGCTGAATAGTACTCCATTGTGTATATATACCACATTTTTCATATCCATTCCAACCCCCAATGAGGGACATCTGGGTTCTTTCCAGCTTCTGGCTATTATATATAAGGCTGTTATGAACATAGTGGAGCATGTATCCTTATTGCATGCTGGGGAATCTTCTGGGTATATTCCCAGGAGTGGTATGGCTGG
This sequence comes from Apodemus agrarius, assembly GCA_964023405.1. NCBI lineage: Eukaryota > Metazoa > Chordata > Mammalia > Rodentia > Muridae > Apodemus > Apodemus agrarius. The sequence goes on from OZ030023.1 coordinate 46,134,241, forward strand.
GTCCTCTGGAAGTATCACATCCAGTTTTCTGAGGAAACGCCATACTGATTTCCAGAGTGGTTGTACCAGCTTGCATTCCCACCAGCAGTGGAGGAGTGTTCCTCTTTCTCCACATCCTTGCCAACACTTGATGTCTTCTGAGTTTTTAATCTTAGCCATTCTGACTGGTGTGAGGTGAAATCTCAGGGTTGTTTTGATTTGCATTTCCCTAATGACTAATGATGTTGAACATTTTTTAAGGTGTCTCTCAGCCATCTGAATTTCTTCAGGTGAAAAGTCTCTGTTTACCTCTGTACCCCATCTTTGGATAGGGTTATTTGGTTTTCTGGGGTCTAGCCTCTTGAGTTCTTTGTATACATTGGATATTATCTTTTTTTTTTTTAGATAAATTCTTTATTTCCATTTCAAATGTTGTCCCTTTTCCTAGTCCTTTCTTTATATGTTACTTGGCCTTTTTCCCTTACTGCTTTTGGTGCATTTGGTGTTTTGATTATTATGTGACTGGAAGAATTTCGGTTTTGGTCCAGTCTGGAGTTCTGTAGGCTTCTTGTATGTTCATGGGCATCCCTTTCTTATTTTTTGAAGATATTTCCTAGCCCTTTACGTTTTAAATCTTTGCTCTCTTCTGTACCTATAATCCTTAGGTTTGATCTTCTCATTGTGTCCTGGATTTCCTGGATTTGGGGGGTTACAAGCTTTTTGCATTTTGCATTTTCTTTTATTGTTGAGTCAATGCTTTCTATGGTATCTCCACAACCTGAGAGTCTTTCTTCTATCTCTTGTATTCTGTTGTTGATGTTTGCATCTATGACTCCTGATTTCTATCTCCAAGGTTGTCTACTTGGTGACTTCTTAGTTGTTTCTACTTCTGTTTTTAGATTCTGGATGGTTTTCTTCAGTACCTTCACTTGTTTGTATTTTCCTGTAATTCTTTAAGGGATTTTTGTGTTTCCTCTTTAAGGGCTTCTACCTGTTAACCCATGTTCTCTTGTATTTCTTTAAGGGAGTTATTTACATCCTTCTTGAAATCCTCTATCAGCATCATGAGATGTGATTTTGAATCCAGATCTTGCTTTTCTGGTGTGTTGGGGTATCCAGGATTTGCTGTTGTGGGAGAACTTGGTTCAGATGGTGCCATGTTGCCTTGATTTCTATTGATAATGTTCTTGCATTTGCCTTTTGCCATCCGGTTATCTCTGGTATTAGTGGGTGTTGCTGTCTCTGATGGTGGCTTGTCTGTCAGGCAAGCCTCTGTATCTGTGCTCCTGAGAGACCAGTTCTCTCTGTGTACACAGGTATGTAGGTACGCCTGGGTGAGCCACTCTCTTGTGGTTGTTTTGGGGTATGTAGTTCTGTGGCCCTGATCAGTTCTGGGTGTGGGAAGAAATCATAAACTCCTGTCCCAGGCAGCTCTTGGGCTCTCGTGTCTTCAGAGTTTCCAGTTGCTTCCTCTGAGTAGCAGGGGTGGTCTCACCTGTGCTGACTGTCCTCTCTGCACTGTTAGGTAGTTAGTTACCTCCCTACACTTCTTGGGTATGACGCGCTGTGGCAGAGGATAGTCCCAAGCCGGAAACCGAAACCGGAGCCCACCATGTAGATTCTTCAAGTTCAGATTATGAAGCGTGACAGCCAACACATTAACTCAGCCACCTTGCTAATTCTCAAATCTCATTTAGTCCTAGACCATACTGTCTACAATTATAGAGGTCAAACATACTCTATGCTTACAAAGACTAAAACCCATTGATTGTAAGTATATGCTTCCCTTACAACAGAATTCCTGACTTAGTTTGAATAAAGATACTACCACAAACCAAATATGACCAATAAGCAAATGAACAGAACATTATAGTTGTACAACAATGATGCATGTAACAAGTAACATAGATACCAGAGAAAGCATGTTTTTTTTTTAAGGGGGGGGGCTTGGATAATGACCGACAATGAAATTACATTAGGAACTGGAGAAATGTCTCAGATATTTTGAACATTCCCTGCTTTTGCACAAGACCTAAGCTCAGATCACAGTGCCTATGTCAACAGCTTACAACAGTGAGTAACTCCAGGCTCAGGATATTCAGTGCTCTCTTCTAAACTCAACAGGTACCTACACATGAATACAAGGCATATATTCACATAAACACCCGCTTATATGGACAAACATATATATATATATATATATATATATATATATATATATATATATATGTGTGTGTGTGTGTGTGTGTGTGTGTGTGTGTGTGTGTGTTTATGTGTATGTGCATATATATATGCACATACACATTATATATATATATATATATATATATATATATATATATATATTATGTATGTATGTATATGATAGTAAGTTATACTATATTCAGAAATAAAAGCCCTCACTGCCATTTCAACTTCTAGGGACAAAGAAAAAGTATATATTTATATACCTTTTAATAGTTTATTTTCAAAAAGACTGGCAGAGATGGGATGACTTTTAGTAAATGGGGATTTTAAGTAAAAGTAATATCAGTAAAATTATCTTAAAACATAGATACAAAATACCTTAGTAAAGGCAAAATTGTGAGAGCAATAAAAAATGCTTGCTTCTTTCTTACACAAATAAGGAATCTATGTGAGTTGGGGTTACTGTTAAAACTGCAAAGGATGACATTCATATGCATTAGTCTTAACAACTATACCCATTGTAAATGGTACTCTCAAATATTAGAATGCTAAGACTTTAATAGAATCTTTTCTAAATCCTGGAAAATCTACACAAAATACATAGAAAGAATATTGTAGTTTTGCAGGGAAGCAATTAAATAAGCCACTTTATACTTGACCTAAATTCAGTGAGAGATCTGATATTTTGAATCTATCTGTAATAAAGTATATTCTACACTACTTGAAAAAGCTATAAGGCATAGTGATTTATAACAGTAGTTCTGAACAAATGAAAACCCAACATTTTTCCAGTTGAATAAAATTGGGCTTGGACAATAGGGAACCTAAAACTCATTTGGATTCACGCAGTGTTTCAAAAACACATCACTAGGACCTTTGCAATCAATCCAGCACCTAACTGGCAGCTATAGGAAGAATCTCCAAGTAGAAATATGTTGACCAGATTCTGTGTGCTTAAAACCTCAGGTGATGGATGCATCTTTGTATGAACTATCTTTTCTGTTTTACAGTAGGACACAGGAGAGAGACCTATAGACAATTATAGTAATCCAAGTTGGATATCATAAAAGCATGAATTAAAGTCTCACTGCTTATCTGTGACAATACTTTGCTAACTCTCTCTATTTCTAAACTGATTATGCATCAGTATCCCCCAGAAGACTGAAGGTAATTCAGGAAGAGCACCATCAATTAACGTTTACACTCTCAGCACAGATAAGAGAATGGCTATCATTTTAGTTTTACAACAGAAAGAGATGAAAATCTACAGGCTGAAGCTTTAAAGGCTTTTAGTATGCATCTTTTTCATATTACCTGAATTATATTTCAGGATGACTGAAGCTTCCAAAGCCAGGACTCTAATATCATACGATATTGAAGCAGGTGTTCTTCCAAGTGAATAGTGAACAATATTCTATAATAGCTGGGTCAACTTCACCATTCTATTCTTATTCTTTTCTTGGTTCATAATATCTATTTATTCCCGAAATACTAGGGCACTGATAGAGCCACATTACTGCAAGAAATAAAAATGAAAGAATATCTAACTTCTGTCCTGTTGGTGAAAGTTAACAGGAGTTAACAGGAACAAAATGGGATAAGGGGCAGCCCAAGCGGATAAAAGACGGTGTGATCCTCCATAGGTGGCTAATGCCAGACGGAGGCTTCTAAGTCTTCTCATGGCAGAGGAGGAGATCAAAGTTCCTAGGCTGGATTCAGAAAATCCAGTTAGTGTTACTTTTAGGCCTGAACACATGGTTTGAATACAATAGGTGGTTTTCATTTTGTGTTATAAAGTCACAGAGTATTTTGGGATTTGACTCACTGTTCAGAAAAGTTTCCCATAAAGATAAACAGACAGACATACAGACACACTCATTATTAATAACACAAGCTTTCTTTCATAAAATATGTCAAGCAGTTCATTATAAATTGTTATAAAAGTATTACATCTTCTCATTGTCATCCTTATTATAATAAAAGTTTTATAATTTTCCCACTCTATCAGAGTAAGAGCCACTATTGAATGGGATTATAAACTAGCCATCATGATTGGAACTTGGAAAGTTCTGGGCACAAAACAACTATTATTAATTATAACAGTCATGGAACTGATCATGTTAAATGAAGACAAAATAATTTATGATCAAAAGCCTATTAGAAAGTTTGCATCCTCTGGCCTTTTCAAAAATCATCAAAACAACATTTGAAATGTAAAAGGATAAAATGATTAATGAAAAGAAAAAAAGAAAACCAACAATGAAAGCTGGTGAGACTCTGGGAAATAGAACCCTTGTCTCCTACTGGTGGGAACGTAAATTAGTCCAACCACTATGGAAATATGTATAGGGACTCTTGAAAAAAAATAGTAGACATATCATTATGACCCTTCTGTAAAATTCTGGATATTTGCACAAAGAACCCAACAGCATATTAAAAGCATGCTTGCACACCAATGTTTATTGCAGACTTCTTCAAAAGCTAAACTATGGAATCAATCAAAGCATCTGTCAGCACAGCAACAGATCAGGAAAATGTGGTACATAGACACAAGGGAGATTTTTAGCCACAAAAAGGAATTAAAGTACATCATCTGCAGAAAAAAAAAAAAAAAAACGGATGCAACAGAAGTCATCACATTAAGTCAAAAATCAGACTCAAAAAGGCAAATACTGTGTGTTTTATTTCATTTGTAGGTTCTAGATTTTAGGTAGATATATAAAATCATATGTGTATATGGGCTTGATAGTGGAAGCAAAATCGTCTTGTGGAATAAGTGGTAATAACAGGGGGGAAAGGGGCGTGAAAGGGGCTGGTGGAATGGATGTGGTCAGTGTGAATATCAGATTTCCATGAAAAACTATGTACCCATCACTTTAAACCCCTTAATAAGATATGTTGAAGGCATTGAGATCACATTAAAGAAATCAAAGCACTTTCCCATGTAGTAGGTTTTCCAAGAGTAGGATCTGAATTCTCTATTTCTCTTTCTCTCTCTCTCCTCGCTTCTTCCATCATCCCTAGTCTTTCTGTTGTATGAACCAGAATCTGTGCCTGCCTGGATGCTGCTTTATGAATCTGTCATTGCTTGTCCCTGTGTCTACATTCCTAAGGGTTGTACTCTGAATGTATTGACTAGCACAGGAGTCATCACATAGGAAAAGAGTGATGGATACTTTACAAAAATACTTAATAAAGTTTTACAAGAGATTCAATCACCGATTCCAACTGACCCCAAGTGGTTCAGATAACAAACAATATATCAATCAATTACCATATACTGTGTCCAGCATTTGTTTTAAACTGTTGCTTTCATCCTACCTGCTTATTTTAAGATGTATTATACAACATTCACTGTTCTGGGTCAGAACACTGTTTCATGTTCAGGAACATGGAAGAATATACAATAAGATGAAAGATATGCAATGGGAGGTGAATCAAGGTGGTCAGGATCTGGTGTAGGGAGAGACAGGAGAGAACCAGAGGGTCAGGGGAATGAATGAAAATCTGCAGCTGGCAGGCGTGGGGGTATAGGGACAACTCTAGGACACGCCAGACACCTGGGATTGTGGAAGCTCCCAGAAGTCAATAGGGGTGAGCATAGCAGGGGACATATGGAACCTGCAGAGACCATCTCCTGTAGCTAGGCAGGACCTCCAGTTCAGGGATAAGAACACCAAACTAGCTGCAAAATGTGACCCAAAAATGTGTCCTATCTACAAAGATGGAGCAGAGGCTGGGGGAATGGCCAACCAATAACCAGTCCAACATAAAACCATCCTTTGGGCAAACACCAATCCCTGACACTATTAATGATACTCTGTTATTATAAACAGAACCCTAGCATACCTGTCCTCTGAAAGGCTCCACGAAACAGCAGACTGAAAAAGATGCAGAGACTCACAGTCTAACATTATTATTACTTAGAATAGCTGGAAGCTGGAAACAACCCAGGTGTCCCACAGGAAAGAATGGATACAGAAAATGTGGTATATTTACACAACAAAAGGAGGACATCACAAATTTTGCAGGATGGAACTAGAAAACAACATCCTGAGTGAAGTAAACTAGACTCAAAAGGACATACATGACATGTACTCACTGATAAGTGAATGTTATCCAAAAAGTTCAGAATACCGATAATACAGCTTATAGACCATACGAAGCTTAACAAGAAGCAAAACCAAAATGAGAATGTTTCAATCCCACTTAGAAGGGAGTGGGTGAAATAATCATGGAAGGCAGAGGAAGGGAAGGACCTGGGTGGGATAGGGGAGGGAAGGGAAAAGGGGGGCAGGATCAGGTATGGGGGGAGGAATAGAATAGAAGCCCAGAGGGGTGGGAGAATGAATAGAAATAAGCAGCAGTGTGGGGTGGGAGAATGTGGGGAACCACTAGAAAGTCCTAAACCCCAGGGATGTAGAATGCTCCCAGAACACAATGGGGATGACATTAGCTGAGACAATGGAGAGATAGAATCTGAAGAAAGTAACTCTGTCGATAGGCACAGTCCCCAGTTGAGGAATGGAGCCACCTACCAAAATTTTTAGCCAGAATTGTTCCTATCTAAAGGAAATGCAGGGACAAAAAAATGGAAGGCAACTGAAGGAAAGACTATCCAGAAACCGCCCCCACCTTGGGATCCATTACATCTGCAGACACCAAACCCTGACGCTATTGCTGATGCCAAGATGTGCTTGTAGACAGTAGCCTAGCATGGCTTTCCAGGAGGCTCTGCCAGCACCTGACTAGGACAGATGCAGATCCAGCCAACCACTGGACTGAGGTCAGGGATCTCTATGGAAGAGTTAGGGGAAGAACTGAAGGAGCTGAAGGGGATGGCGACCCCATTGGAAGACCAACAGTGTCAACTAACCGGACCCCTCAGAGATCCCAGAGACTAAGCCATCAACCATAGAGTGGTCTGTGGCTCCTGCTACATACGTAGCAGAGGACTGCCTTGTCTGACCTCAGTGGAAGGGGATATACTTGGTCCTATGGAGGATAGATGGCCCAGACAAAGGGAATGCTAGATGAGTAAGGTGGACTGGGGGGGGGCCTTCTTAGAGATGAAGGGGAGGAGCATGGAAGGGGGACTAGAAAGGTGGACATTTGAAATGTAAATAAATAAACAACAAATAAATAAACAAGCTGAGATGTGCTTGCCATAATTTACTCTCTCAGATGAGAAAAGATTCAAACTCAGTCCTATGTTTTCTTTCAAAATTGATTTACATTAATGAAAACTGATCCAAACAGAAATACAATTTTAACCATTGATATCTTTAGGAAAATTAAAACGAAGCCAAGTGAGGAGGGGTGTGCTATCTTTATAACCACAACTATTGCACACCTACAAAATAGAAATCCGTGACCAAATTGACTTTGAACTGCTTAAGTGCAGAACCTCGATTTCAATTAACCTTATATTTTTCAATAGTCTCAGATCCCATTTTCTCCTCCTTAACTTAATGAGGCCCAATGATAACATTCCTTTCACAAAATAAAAATATGGAAGAGTGTCATTAAAAATGCATTGGTTGAGCTCTGGATTTGGTCATTATTTCAACTAAATCACACGCTTCGGCTGAGCAAGATGGAGATATAGCTCGGTAACTACAACCTAGCACTCCATTCGGGGCTTTATTTCTTGATGAACAGCATTACCAATTAGCTGATTAACAAGGAGAAAAAGTTCCCACAGAAGGGAGAAGGGAGAGCAAGGAGAAACCCAGCTGTAATGCAGATTTGCTAAACACAGCTTGGGCTAGATTAGTTTGGATTAAAGCCAGCTAGACATAACCATCGTGCAAAGCTTTCCCTGGGGATAATCAGAGAAAAACAGGTAGCCATCTGTGAAAGATTGTGGTGACATGTTTCAGAGGTTCTTTAAAACAGATGTCTTTCTTTTCTTTTTGTGCATTAATAAGTATATGATACAAATAGCATATAGTCCATAAATATCAGATGTCTGATACTGTGGATCAAAACTCCCAAAGAAAATATTATAGGCAAGCCCCTAAATTGTAAACATGTTTAGAATTTTAAGCACTATTTTATTTGGCCTTTAGAGTTGATTTTCTCACAGAAGCATCCATATAAATGGTGGTGCTGAGAGACTACAGTCTAATAAATATTTTATGTAAGTAAAATAAAAATGGACAATTAAAGAGTTAACACAAGTTTGCAATGGTGTAGAGTTATTAAAATGTTTCAAAGAAAAGAAAATCAATTTCTGAATACATACTTCCTTTGTAAGAGTCATAATTAAATAAAACTTGTGCTAAATTAATAATATGTAAGGATATATTTGTATCTCATGTTAATAATTATGTAGAAGGAAAACAATATATATCATAAGTAAAATAAGTCCTCTATTAATCAACTACAAAGGAAGCCTGCCATTTCTGAGAATTGAATTTTTTTTCTTCTAAGTTAATGAGTAGCTAAAAAAAAATGCCCATCATATGAGATTTTTAGTTAGATTTCATGATTGTAGCAATCACTATGGAGTTCACAGTCTTGCTAAGTAGACATTTATTCTTTTTGTCCTTCTAAATAATCCCAATGATAACATTCTTAGGATCAACCAAAAGTACCCCCAAAAATGTTACTTTGATAATCCAAATCTTTCTATTCCATATTTCCATAAAGTATTTATGGCTGTGGTCTTTGTACTTCTACCAATCATCCTCTTAAATAATATTTGTAAAACATGCTATTCTACACCAAACTTCAATTTTGTAATCTTTCCCAAATAAACAGATGTTATCTGAATCTAAATTTTATTACCATAGAGCCATTGAGATTTACTAACTGGATTAAGAGAACTGGGTGAGCATATATTTGAATTAACACTTATCATGATCAGTTTCTTGGTTGCATAAAAGATTTTATTATTCTTAAATTTTGAAAAGAATCTAATGTAAGAAAATCAGAAGTGAGGCTAATGTTGTGGTGAAGACCATCCACCACACTTCTGAGAAGACACACTTCTCAGATGTATCTGAAATACATTGAGTCTCATGCCTTCAGTAGACAAAGACTTTTAATTTTCGGCTTCAATTAATTTCCAATTCTTGGTACTCATATTTTTCTGAGTTTGCGTTTTCTGTTTCCAAAGCATTTTATGCACATATCCATGTTCTTCCCAGTATTTCCAATTTTTTCTTTTAAAAAGGTATTATTTAGATATTAAAGTCATGATAACCATACATACGTGTGCTTTCTAAAACAATCGTCTACAGTAAATTCCTTTCTATTTAAGATACATAGAATGGTTTCTGTTCACCAGGCCCAAGAAACATGTTCCTTGCTGCCATGTCATTGTTCTACACGGTAGTAACACTCAGAGTTTCTCCACGTGCTCCCAAGTCTTTCTGTTCTCATACTATTGTTCTTGGTTTTAGAGAAGTAGCCTTGTAACATATAAAATACACTGTTCTACTTAACTGATAAGTTCCAACATTAGCTCCCCTGCCTCAAGCTCTATGTCTCTAGCATAGTGAATCTCTCACAGCTCCATTTATGAATAATGAATCACTGAAGTTATAATAAATGATATTACTAGCTTAGCACAAGACAAATCCTCTGTATTAAATGTGGATCATATTTTCTATATTTTCTCTTCCGTGCTTCACCTTTGTTTTTTATGTTATTGGTTATTTTATTTATGTATAGTTCACATGCTATCCCTTCCCAGGTAAGCCCCTCATCCCCTACCCCATCCTCCCTGCTTCTATGAGGCTGCTCCCCTCCTACCTGTCCACTCCTGCCTCACTGCCCTAGCATTCACCTTACACTGGGGCATCAAGCCTCCACAGGACCAATAGTCTCCCTTTCCATTGATGCCTGAGAAGGCTGTTCTCTGCTACATATGCAGCTGGGCCATGGGCCCCTCCATGAGTACTCTTTGGTTGGTGGATGAGTCCCTGGGAATTTGGAGGGGCCTGGTTGGTTCGTATTGTTGTTCTTCCTGAGGGTTGCTAATGCCTTCAGCTCCTTCAGTCCTTCCTCTAACTTCTCCATTAGGGCCCCCAAGATTTGTCCAATAGTTGGCTACAAGCATCCGCATCTATATTAGTCAGGCTCTGGCACAGCCTCTCAGGTGACAGTCATACCAAGTTTCTGTCAGCAACTCTTCTTGTCATCAGCAATAGTATCTGGGTTTGGTGTCTGCAGGTGGGGTGGATCCCTAGGTGGGGCAGTCTCTGGATGGCATTTCCTTCAGTCTCTATTCCACTGTTTGACCCTACATTTCCTTTTGACAGGAGGAATTCGTATTAATATTTTTTGAGGTGGGTGGGTGGCCTATCCTTCGACCAGGATCTATGCCTATCTACTGGATATGGTCTCCACAGGTTCTATTTCCCCTTTGTTGAGTGATTTGGCTAATGTCCTCCCTGTTGGGTCCTGGAAACCTCTTGGGTCCCTGGCATCTGGGACTTTATAAATAAATCTCAATGGCTCTATGGTAACAAAATTTAAATTCAGATAACATCTGTTTATTTGGGAAAGATTACAAAATTGAAGTTTGGTGTAGAATAGCATGTTTTACAAATATTATTTAAGAGGATGATTGGTAGAAGTACAAAGACCACAGCCATAAATACTTTACGGAAAACTGAATAGAAAGATTTGGATTATCAAAGTAACATGAGATGGCTATTTCTTAACTCAGTCTCTTCCACCTGCCCTAAACTTAGTGGCTAATCCCATCTAGCCCCTGCCAAACATCCATGACTACCCACCTGTAGTAGTGGCCCCAGGCCCCAGCTCCTCCCAAGTCCTCACATGGCTGCAGCATTCTCATTCCAAAGCACAATGAAAAATCTTTTCCCTACTTGCATCCCTCTGCTTACTTCCAGGGACTCGGAAGTCCATTCTCCACCTTCGGCCCAGCAATTGGCCCATGGCTCTTTACGGACAACTCAAGAACCAATTGGGGAACAGGACTTTAGCATCAGCCCCTTCCCTCACACACCCACATATATCACTCATGATCTCTTTTCTTCTATCTCAAAATACTTTATCTATCTCAAAATATCTCAAACTATCTCAAAAACTGTAGAGACTGTCTCTACAGTTTTTTCTCTCCCCTTTGTTGGGTATTTCAGCTAATGTCATCTGTTGGTTCCTGGGAACCTCTTGGGTCCCTGGCATCTGGGACTTTCTAGTGGCTACCCCCAGTTCCCCATACCCCACTGCTACACAACTCCATTCAATTTCCTTACCCTCTGTATTTCTCCCATATCTCCTCCCACACCTGATTCTGCCCAGGTATAGCATTCAGACACCTGGCATTGTCAGATATCTGACATTGATATGTCTGCAACCTCCATGCTAGAGGAGGAGTCTTTAATTCCTAGGGTCTTTTATTTGTTCAAATTACAGATCTGTATGACAAGAGCTCCAAGTCTTTGAAGAATGAAATTGAAGATATCAGAAGATGAAAACCAAGGATGACTTGAAGACTTTCACTCTGATCATTTTGGTGGAATATGCTGATGCTTTGACTTGGGTTTTGATTTTTACCCCCTCAGTTTGGAACTAGCATAGTTTTGAAATGGCAACCAAATCACAAATGGTAGTCACCTCATTAGCTTTCATCACATTCACTTGCTAAGAACAAGAAAACATAGCTAATATTGCCTTTCCTGATTCAAAATATTGGGAAATTCAGAACAGATAATTCCTTCTCAGAGATCATTGTATGACAGAATTCTGAATGCTCCTGGGAGAGTAAAGACTATCCGTTTGTTTCTTTGGTTGGTCATTTGGTTGGTTTTAGGGGTGGTGTGTGTGTGTGTGTGTGTGTGTGTGTGTGTGTATGTCATGCACCAGAAATTGCTGCAAGTAATGACAGAAATACTCCTAAGTCTTTGAATTAGGATTTCCATAGCACAAAACTTGAGAGATTGACCATATGGTAAAATTGTTATTTTATGTGATTTCTACCTATGGCAAAGTATTTTTTATTTTTTATTAGATATATTCTACATTTACATTTCATTTCCCTTTTTCTGGTTCCCCATCCCCCAAAGGTCCCACATGCCTTTTCCCTCCCCTTGTTCCCCCATCCACCCCTTCCCACTTCCCTGTTCTGGTGTTCCCCTACACTGATGTTTTGATCCTTTCCAGCACCAGTGTCCACTCCTTCCTTCTTGTCGGATATCATTTGATATGTGGATTGTGTCTTTGGTGTCCCAAGAGTATAGGCTAATATCCACTTATCAGTGAGTGCATACCATGGGTATTCTTTTGAGACTGGGTTACCTCACTTAGTATGATGTTCTCCAGCTCCATCCATTTCTCTAAGAATTTCATGAATTCATTATTTCTAATGGCTGAATAGTACTCCATTGTGTATATATACCACATTTTTTGTATCCGTTGAGGGTCATCTGAGTTCTTTCGAGATTCTGGCTATTATAAATAAGGCTGCTATGTACATAGTGGAGCATATATCTTTATTGCATGCTGGGGAATCTTCTAGGAATATGCCCAGGAGTGGTATGGCTGGGTCCTCTGGAAGTATCATGTCCAGTTTTCTGAGGAAGCGCCAGACCTTCATCCTTAAACAATCCCAAATTTTCACTTCCACTTTATTCTGCTTTCTTGGCCAGGAAGAAGCTTTCTTTGATTTTGGAATCAGAGTAAAAACAAAATGGGTAGTGAAACACTTCAACGGAAGAATCATTACTAATACCTCTTCTGTCTCTGTCTCTGTCTCTCCCTCTGCGTGTGTGTGTGTGTGTGTGTGTGTGTGTGTGTGTGTGTTAGAATATACATAAGTGTGCATGTGGGGTACATATATATGAGAAGAAAACAGAAATGTGGCATAGCAGGCTTTCTGCTCATCTCTCCACCTTATTCTCTTGAGACAAACTCTCTCACTGAACCAAATATATTTTGACTGTGTGCCTAACAAGTAAGATCCCATGATCCCTCCTGCCCTCCTAATAGAGATGATGGGCACACGCAGATATGCATGGCCTTTATGCAGGTGTTGAGAATGCAAATGCAGCTCCTCGTGTGTGCATAGCATGCACTTTTACTAGCTAAGCCATCTCCACGGACCACATGCACAATTTGAAATGTTTGTTAACCTCCATGTTCTTTAACTTGGCACAGTTTGATAAAGAGAAATGAACTGGCCGTGTCCATACTACAGGAAAGAGTACTAAATTCTTTTGAAAACATATGCAGTTATGTTCTCAAATTGGAAACAAAGCAATCAATAGGATGATTCAAAAATAACAAGTAGAACAGTATGTTATAAGACAGGGGAGTAGGAAGAACTGCAGTCACATGCAATTGTATAGATGAGACTAGCATATTTACAAAGAAATGCAAACTATGGTTTCATTTGTATAAAGTTCAAGTGCAGGCAAATTAGTTTGTAGTGACAGGATTTCTAGCTATTTGACAAGGAGTAGAAATTGACTAAGGAAGGCAATTAGAAATGCTGCAGACTTCCAAAAAAGGAGTGGTTGCAATACATGTCAAATGTTATCCCCTTTCCTGGTTTCCCCTCCCAAAACCCCCTACTTCATGCCCCTTCCCCCTGCTCACCAACCCACCCATTACTAATTCCCTGTCCTGGCATTCCTCTATAATGGGGCATCTAGCCTTCTCAGGACCAAGGGTCTCTCCTCCCTTTGATGTCCAACAAGGCCATCCTCTGATACATATGCAGCTGGAGCCATTGGTCCCTCCATGTGTACTCCTTGGTTGGTGGTTTAATCCCTGGGAGCTCTGTGGGTACTGGTTGGTTCATATTGTTGTTTCTCCTATAGCGCTGCAATCCCCTTCAGTTCCTTGGGCCCTTTCTCTAGTTCCTCTATTGGGGACCCTGCATGACTGAGCTTTGATACATACCAATTAAAAAATTACGCATTTGATATGCATATACTTACATGTATTTGTCATATACACACATATGACAAATGCCTCTATATAGCTATGCATACAGGTACAGGGTAAATACAAGCTGACAAGTCAAAGATGATAATCATGTTCACCATTTCTGAGTACTCAAGTTCGTATATCTACGACCTACCACATCAACTGATATAGTCTAGTGTCATTTGGTTCAGGGAAAAAAAATATGTGCAGGTCATTAACTACCTAAAATATTACAATCCACTACAATAAAAGTCTGCTCCCTTGGAAACATTTAAAATGAATATCAGTAGAATAGTAATAAAAATGCCCAAGAGCACGAGACTAGTCAAACATCTTCTTCACTCCTTCTTGCATGTCACACACAAGAAGCTAAGGCAGGGTTTTAGAACTTCCCCTTGAGTTCTCAGTACCAAGGGAACTGAGAGAGGCAAGTACAGAAACAACTGTAAAAATTCTGCTGACTCATACTTCACAGATATAACAAAGTGCAGAAGCCAAGCTAGCCACCATCTTTGCCCTCTCACTGGCCTTTATTGGTCACCTGATTTTATTTATTTATTTATTTATTTATTTGTCACCATTCTGAGCAATGGAAAAGCCAGGCAAATTTACTAGAGATACTTCCTATACACACATAATTTGAGGGTAACCGAAAAAAAAAAATCCACATTTTTTTTTTAATTTTTAAAAATTTCATAGAAAGACAATGAAATGCCTGCACAGTTTTTCCCATTTGGTTTTGGTTTTGGCAAATGCTGTAATTGAAAGTGTGAAACCAATCAATGACACCTCTGGTTGAAATTTATGTCTGAGGAATATCCCAAAGGAGTGATTTTTGAGGAATCATATGCAGCCTTCAATTTACTTTATCACAGCTGGATATGAAGTTAAATCCCCCGGCTGGTAGTTAACCACCCAGAACCAAGCACCAGATGGCTTATCTTCACCTCAACCCGACAGCTGTGTCCTGATATGCACAGCTGGTCTTCACATTCAAATGACAATATTTAAATGATAACATTATGTAATACAGAAAAATGTGTTTGGGTAGCACTGGTCTTGAACAGTTGCTCTTAATAGTGAATGCACAGCCTCCATAGTAATTCACATGCTTTCTCTCTGTGTGGATGGGTCTTGGCTGGAGATAAGAGTTTACAGCCACATGGAAATATTCCAGTGCCATTCATATTGAACCACTTTGTCGGTAATGATTCTCCTGGGTACTCACCACGTGAGCCTCTTCCTTCGCATAAAAACCAGCACAACAGTTTCCATTCTGGAGCAGTGGAGTCTTAAAATTCTGTGATAATTAATAGATAATGCCTCTTGCCAGAATGGAGGGATTAAAAGGTGCCTGGTAGGAAGCAGCTGCTGGAGAAATATCCCTCCCGTGTTGGGGATGTTATTGTTCATTCCTAAGTAGAATCCTTGTTGATGTCATCAGATCAACAAACATAACTAATGCTAAAATCCGGCACTTGAGAAACCTTCATGAAGTGTAACTCTCAAAGAAAATATATTTGAATATATTTCAGACGCATGAAAATTTGACACATTTCAAATGTAAGATGGATGACTATATGTGCAAGGACTTAATGAAATATGGAGTGGCAAGTTTTCTATTTTACAATTTGACAGAGGTTCCTGATGCAGCTGCTCAAGCTTTGATGAATGTATGCACTAGCCTCGTGATACAATGAAAGCTCATTCTCCTATGTATTCAAAGTAGGCATATATGTAAAGGGAAAATTGTATTTTATAGTAAGCCCTTCTCATAAATGATAGAGTATTTCACTGCTACTTTTAGTAACTAGGGACCACGAGTTAGTAGATGCAGCAAAAAAACTCAGTTCTTTTACATGTGAAATGGCAATTGCATGTGAAATGTTTTCTGTAAACATCTTTGAGACAGAAGAAGGTGCTATGAGTATCATTGTTGTTTGTCCCCCTGATCCCTGGGAAGTCAAAAGAATACGCAACTTCTTCATCAGTGTCTTGGATATACAAACATATGAATCAGGGTTTGGCCTGCAAAAGCCTCATTATCTTTTCACAATAACTTGATAACAACTAAGGCAGTGTCTATCCATCCCTTTGAAATTAAAATGGATTTCCAGGTCTAATTCTAGAATCTGATAAGGTTACACACTTAGGAAAGTCAACACACAAACCAAGAAGCCCTATGACCTGAGCTACTCAAGCTTCAGAAGGGGGATTAATGCAGGTAAGTCCGTCCTACCTGGTGTAGCATTTCCAATTGTTTGTCAGTGAAGGACCCATAGTCAAGAAGTAGAAACCCCAACACGAAAGTAAAAAAGAACAAGAGATAGAAACTTGTCAGGTGCAGCAGGGACCCCAGGGCAACAGTTCCAGAAATGTCCTGACTGAAGTCGGAAATGCCAGAAGACAATTTCTGGTTCCTAGTTAAGCTCTATGTGAGGACGTGGCTGAAAAAAAACAACCTCGACATTTGGAATGAGCATAGTAAAAAGAAAAATGCCTTTTAGACATACATGTAGAAGTAGCTTAGTCAGGATCCCCATTACATGCAAGCTGCACGCGATAACCAGAAGCCAGTGACACCACTCACTCCGGAAAACCAATCACAATCCTAGAAATCCTTGATGCCCACTGGACAGTCTATAAGTAGAGACTAAAGGCAATATGCTGTTCTGCACATCTCAAGAGATGCTGCCCTGTGACTGGAGAGTCTCCCTGCCAGGATGTTCACCCTCAAATCAGAGACCTCTGTTAGAAACTGAACCTCACCTTCAGTTAAGACACATCACAGAGGTGAGCAGCCATGAGGAGATCGGCGTAAGACCAAAGTTAGGAATTCAGAGCATGAACATTGTGCAATGATCCTCAACATAACCAAATATACATTTGGTTATACTAGCTATGTGTATCTACATGAGATGGGGGTTGAAACTGAAAGGATAAGGTTGTAAGCTAGGAATCTCCTGTGCCTGAATCTAGGGTGACCCCAAAGGAGCAGAGGTTCAGTGTGCACATATCCCACCCGCCTCCAGGGTCCGACCACGAACCTCTGGGAGACTCCCTGGTGCCTTTTCCCATCTCCCTCGGCAGAGTGGCCATGGCAGGGACGGGCACGGCTGGGGGCTGGCAGAGTCGCCATGGGGGGCTGCAGAACTCCAGCCTGTGGGGGCACTTAGGTCCTCCCATTGCCAGTGGGGGAGGGTGGGCGCGACACTGCGTGGCGGCCACGTAAGCGGAAATGACTTAACTAGTTCTTCCGGCCTCTGTGAGAGGCTGGTAGGTTCTCAGAGAGTGTGGGTTCGGATGGTTTGAACTGATTGGCTTAGAAGCTTGTGGTAGGTGGGTTCTGTTATAAGCCTATAAAAAGCATATACAAGCCAGCTCAGGCGGGCTTACTTCTTTTACCCTGCGTGGGGAGGCTGTAACCCCCCAGAGATCTGGATATTAAAATCCTCCTGCAAATTGCATCAGGTCTGTCTCTCGTGAGTGTTTCGGGGTGCCGGTTTCCGAGGCATGGGGTGCTGGAGTACCACCGTTTTTTCTTTCAGATCTTACAAAACCTTTTGTATCAAACATTGTGCTGGTATACATGTCATGTCTGTACAAAATATGGCTGACTCATACAATATAAGTTCTATAAATACCATGCAAGCACAGAGTGCCCCAGTGTCTGCACAGGTTCTCCTCAGATAGTGGGGCTTCAATATCATAAGATGAAAAGGGTTGTTTCAGCAGGTCAATCAAGATCAATGGAAACCTGTAATAGTGTGTCCCCAGTGCTACAATTTCCAGCCAGTCATTAATAGGTTGAAATGAATCATTTTCTACATTCAATAGAATATGGAATAGATGGCTATTCCATATATCCATTTTAACATAGTAGCCATACATACATTTTAGCATAATAGGATAGGTTGGGAAATTCATCTACACATAAGACAGTCATGTTTGACCTATTCAATTGTTGGTAATCCAAATAGTGGGAGTCCAAATAGTGAATTGAGGCATTTAAAATCTGTATGGTGGTGTGTACAGAGCCATAACGGTGTGTTAAGCCACGTGGTGGTAGGAACTTGACATTGATCAAGGTGAACTTCCTCTCCCAGCCTTTGTTTAGCAGGGACTCCTGTGCTATTCAGGATCCTGCTCCACCTAGGGTGGAGTGCTCAACGTGAAGAGGAAGTTCCTCCAGATCTACGAATTCCTGAATTAAGCAGGTGACCCGCCCAGCTGCCTGAGCAGAGGAGCCAACACCCAACAAAGAGCCAGATCAGTTCTTGGAACTCATACAGGAGTTTGGGAGGAGAGGCTCGCCCAAACTGTTAAATTGTCAGACCTCCATTAAAGTTTCAGCCTCGATCATTAAACTATGGTCCTGGCCCTCGTTCTTTTCGCCGATTCCTCATCCATCCCTATGCTTCTGTTCCAGGAACCCAGTTCACAGTAGCTGCAGGCAGCCACAGTGGTGGGATAACATTCCAAGAGAGAAAATGCTTTTATGGTGTGCGTTGGGTAGGAGTTGCAGTTGTGCAAAATGGTGAGATTGCATGGGTTTACTGTGGCAGATGATGCTAGTGTCTCCTCAGTCAAGTAATCTGGCTTCTCGTTCTTATCGCAATATGGATAATGGAATATATTTTTATTTGCAATTCCAGTAGTTTCATTGTACTGGTAGCCAAACACAGCATTCATCTGTCACATGTACCCGGAGAATGCTGAGAGGAAGTTTCTGCCCTCTGCTGTTTAACACATGGAGTCTTCTGTGCCTGGGATTTTAAATCTTATTCTCCCCTTGTTCTTCATTGTAAGGCAGAAGGATGTTTAGAAGATATTTCTCTCCAGTGGAAGGTGTAGATGACTGCTGCTGATGTGATATTTCTCCAAATCTGTGTGGAATGGAATTTCAGTGGGTTTCTTTCCTTAAAATTGGTGTTTTCACATCCTATTGGTCATTGGTGACTGTGGCTCTCAAAATTGGTGCAAACGGGCATTGGCCTTTCTCCAATCATCACAATAGCTGCATCAAACTGCATTCCCAATAGCTTCACAATAAGCACATCAAGATAGAGTGCATTCCTGGTGTGTGTGTGCGTGTGTGTGAGGTTTAGGATGAAGTGTTCATGGTCCCAGTACTCTGATAGGAATCCATCCAAAGTGTGGTAGCTTAAGTCACCAATATACTTTTCTCTTGGTTTATTTGTTATTGTAGCTGTTAGTATGATGGTTACTTTATTTATCTACATGCTTCTGCTGCTGTAGATATGGTTGTTGATGTCTCCAATTGTCACAAGCTCAGTGGTGTTGGTGATGGTGACATGAACAATAATGTCAAAGACCCTGAGCTAGACTCATTGGGTAATGCTAAACATGTAAAATTCAACAGAAGAACTCCAGGAAACAATGTCCTGGGGGCCTTGGTCCAGCAGATCAATATCATGGTGTTGTTCTGTCTTTTGTTCTATGAAGTATAGGTATAATTTGTTATGACAATGCTATGTACTAGCTCCCTCTCTGTCTATACAGAAAGTATAATGCCTAGTTAGCATGAATGCTGAATGAATTAATCCTAAGACTATTACTATCCTTATGAAAGTCCAAGTTTAATATATTGAGTTAGGTCCTAGATACATTATGGTGTAGATCATCTAATTTACTAAGCTTCAAATTCTGAATCTTGTCTGTGGTCCAGATTGTATTGCCTGTTCTAGATGACATGACTTCTGTCTCCTTTAAGGTTTGAGTATTTCTTTCCCTGTAAACACATTTATGGGAAATTATTCTTCATGGTCTGGAAATATCTCAAGGTCGCACTAAGTGTAAGTCTGGTTTACTTCTTCTAAGGGAGAAACTCTATTTAATCTTGGTCTCATCTTTTACTCATAGTCTTTTTCAAGGGGGTATCTTTGTATTGTAATAACTTGGTTATAAGTTTTCAATTCCATCTTTTTATATTGCCAGCTATACTTGGGTTATATGATAGATGGAAGTCCTAGTATATGTTCATAATCTGGGAACCTATGGACTTTAGATCCTGTAAAGTGCATTCCTTGCTCTCACTCAAAATGAAAAACCACTAATGCTAAATATATTTGATCAAGGGAGTTATGGATGGAAAGGACAAGATTTAGTAAAGACATCAAAGTTTAGGTAATCCACATAGATGCGCACATAGGAAAGACAAATGACATGGAAAAATAATAAAACAGTGGACAAAGTAGCATCATGGTCACTTAAGACTAGAATGTTAAAACTTGCTAAGGGGCAAATTAGACATAAATCAGCAAGGATGATGGATTACACAGTTGGTAAACTTGAAAGTTTAGCCTTTACACTAAAAGATGAGGGAACATAGAGAACCAAATTAAATCATAACAACCTTATGAGAATAATTATTAAAAAAGATCCCAGACTGGGAGATTAAGAAACCTGAGAATGTTAACATAATTAGTAAGTAAAAAATCCTATGATTATATAAAAAACTGTGAAATATATAAACACATGCTTTGTTCCATTGATTTGATAAAAGGAACTAAGGTATCTTGGCAGGCCTGTAAATAGGCCTTTAGAGACTGCCACCTTTGTCCTGCACTTAAAACTAGATTCAGATATTGAATACCACTTATAATATGGTCTCCTAAACAATTTAATTAAAACCTACATATAGATTTCATTGGACTCTTGAATACTCACTAGGACCTATATGTCTGCACCCTTGGAGATGTAAGCACAGGACTTGGCTTAGATAAGAAAAGTCAAAGACCAGACCAGTTGACAATAATATACACTCTCTATTGTTGCATAGCCATTCCTGCATTTTGTCAGTTTGCCAAATAATAGAAGAATTTGACATCACTTTTCTGAGGTGGCTGGTAGAGGAGGTCTGATTTACAAGTGTTTCAAGTGTAAGATCTGCCCTTCTTACTCTTGGCTATCCAATCCCTCATGGAACTCAGAGCAAACTGCTCCTGCTCCCCAGTCTTAAAGCAGAAGTCTGTGCCTTCATGGGTTTTAGTTCCTGCAACAGAGGTTCCTCCTCAGGGCTCTGGTTCCTTCCTTCCTGGGACCATATCTCTGCTTCCTATCTTAAAGCCTGTGCCTCTGTGGAGGGAAGTCTTGCAATGAGGAATTCACCCTTCTCCCTGGGGCAAGGTTTATCTGTTTTGTTCACTGCTGTATCCATAACATGAAAACACTAAAATTGGGACCTAAATGTCTAATTTGAAAATATGGAAGTAGAGCTGGGTGGAAGTGAAACAGGGGAATGGAAGGCAGGGGATTAAAAAGGAAGGGTTGGAGAGAAGAAGCAGAGAGGGAGATGTGGAGTAATGGAAACAAAAGGAAGAGAGAGGCTGAGGGAAAGAAGAAAAAAGGCAAAGGTATAAGAAGAAAGTTGTTCTGTTCAGGAAATTTTCCCCTGTGCCCATGTGCTGGAGGCTCTTCCCCACTTTCTTTTCTGTTCGTTTCAGTGTGTCTGGTTTTATGTGGCGGTCCTTGATCCTTGAGATTTGTACATGGAAATAAGAAAGAATCAATTTGCATTCTTCTGCATGCTAACCACCAGTTGAAACAACACCATTTGTTGAAAAGGCTATCTTTTTTTCCACTGGATGGTTTTAGCCCCTTTGTCAAAAATTAACTGGCCACAGATGTTTGACTCTGGGTCTTCGAGTCAAAGTTTATGTAAGGAAAAGGATACTGTCAACAGGACAAAATGGCAACCAACAAATTGGGAAAAGCTCTTTACCAACCCTACATCCAATAGAGGGCTAATATCCAATATAAACAAAGACCTCAAGAAGTTAGACTCCAGAGAACCAAATAACCTTATTTAAAAAATGGGGTATAGAAATAAACAAAGAATTCTCAACTGAGGAATACTGAGTAGCTGAAAAACACCTAAAGAAATGTTGAACACCCTTAATTGTCAGGGAAATGCAAATCAAAACAACCCTAAGATTCCACCTCACACCAGTTTCTGATAAAATTGGACATAGTACTACGAGAGAACCCTGCTATACCTACACTGCTCCTGGGCAAATACCCAGAAGATTCTCCAACATGTAATAAGGACACATGCTCCACTATGTTCATAGCAGCCTTTCCAGAAGCTGGAAAGAACACAGATGTCCCTCAACAGAGGAATGGATACAGAAGATGTGGTAAATTTACACAATGGAATATTACTCAGCTATTAAAAATAATGAATTAATGAAATTCTTAGGCAAATGGATGGAGCTAGAAAATATCATCCTGAGTGGGTAACCCAATCACAAAAGAACACACATGGTGTTCACTCACTGATAAGTGGATATTAGCCCAGAAACAGAATATTCAAGATACAATACACAGACCAAACCAAGCTCAAAAAGAAGGAACAACAAAGTATGGATACTTTGGTCCTTCTTAGAAGGGGGAACAAAATACTTATGGGAGGAGATACAAAGTGTGGAGCAGAGACTGAAGGAAAGGACATCTAGAGACTGCCCCACCTGGGGATCCATCCCACATACAGTCACCAAACCCAGACTGTGGATGCTAACAAGTGATAACTAACAGGAGCCTGATATAGCTGTCTCCTGAGAGGCTCTACCAGTACCTGACAAATACAGAGGCTGATGCTCTCAGCCAACCATTGGATTGAGCACAATGTCCCCAGTGAAGAGGTAGAGAAAGGACCAAAGGAGCTGAAAGAGCTTATAGCCCTATAGGAGGAACAACAATATGAACCAACTAGTACTCTTAGAGCTCCCAGGGACTAAACCACCAACCAAAGAGTACACACGGAAGGACCCATGGCTCCAGCTGCATATGTAGCATAGGATGGCTGTGTTGGACATCAAAGGTCCTGAAAAGGCTCGATGCTCCAATATAGGGGAATCCCAGGACAGGGAAGTGGGAGTCAGAGGTTGGTGAGCAGGGGGAGGGGGGCAGGGATAGGGTGTTTTCGGGGGTGGGGCAGGAAAGGGGATAACATTTGAAATGTAAATCAAGAAAATATCTAATTAAAAAAAAAGAAAAGGAAAATAAGGAAGTAGAGCAGGGTGGAAAAGAAATGGGAAGGGTTGAGGAGAAGCAAAGAGGGAGATGTGGAGAAACAAGAGGAGAGAGGCTGAGGGAAAGAAGAAAAAGAGGTGTGGGTATAAGAAGAAAGGCAATAGTTCTCAGAGTTTCTGAGGGTAGGGCTACTTGGACTGTAAAATCACTGTTCTCATTTGTGGTCTGAGCCAGCTTTGGGGACCTAGGAAACCATATCAAGACAGCCGTGGATGAACAGGACCGCTACCATATATTATTAGTGTCTCCTTATTCTCCCGACTCTCTCGCCTATACTTTGACCTTAACAGCAACACAAATACACTTCACATCGAACAGGTAGATTCCCTCTGCAGCTTTCAGCTTTTATGTTATAATTTAGATGTTTTAAAATGATACTGCGGAGAGGAGAAGTGCACGCTTGATTAGCACGCCTCCCTAGCAGGCTACTTGCTTTCAATGAATCTTCATTCACGCTCCGCAGTTGATTTTGTTACTTCCTGCCCTGTTTTCATATGAGACTTGCCATACTAAATCTTCTAAAAACCCCTCACCAATTTCGAGTCACCAATCCCATTCAAAAAGCCTACCGCAATGCCGGCAGGCGATCTTCACTGCTCCGAGAGCAGATCAAGACTATCAGGATATTAATTCCTTCATTTTCCTTTAATCTCTTCTTCTCAAAAATAACCATCTTATCCCCCAGGGGGAGCTGCCATTTTCCTTTCAATCGCCCACCGAGCACCGCAGTCATAACTCTGAAGTTGAAGGAGGTTTTCTTTGATTCTTAGGATCTAACTAAGATTGATTCGTAGTCCAAATTTACACTCGGATGAAGCCCAAAGACATTTTAAAAAGTTTCGAGAAACTTCAGCGCATTGATTCTCTTAGTTACCTGTGCATCCACGCTTCTGTTTCTAGTGTTCAGGTAGCATCTATACTGAGTCAAGAGGAAGGTGAGAGTCCTTTGATTTTTTTTTTTTTTTTAAAAAAGGAAGGAAAAGGAAAAAAAAAACTTGGAGATGGGCTCTTTTTGTTGTTGTTGTTTCGTTGTTTTGTTTTGTTTTTCTGAAAAGGCCAAATGATATCTCTCTGACCAGTGAGAACAAAATAATATTCTGGAAATTCTTTTACTTACTTGACAAGAAAAAAGAAGTGTGGCCTTCCCCGATTCCCTGGCTGTAGTGTGGTTGTGGGCCTGGATCATCAGGTTATGCTTGTTCACATGACCAGAAAACAACAAAGTTCTGATACGTCAGAACAGCTCTAATGCCTGTTGCTTAAGGGCTGTGGGGGCAGGCGGCAGGTAAAAACCTATTGCTCATGGCCACCTTCAAGTCCACTGGCATTTGCTCCTGAAACATTAAAGCTGACCCAAGATTCCAGAACTGCAGAAATTGGAAACGGTAAGTAGAATTGCTAAAAAAGAAATACAGTGAGTCACATGTAAAATAATCTCAGATTTGAGTCCCTATATGAGTCACTGGGTAAGAACAAATTATTTGCATAATTATTTGCATGTAAGATATGTGCATCCATAGCTAAGATTATTTTCTCACTTAAATCGTGTTCAGCTAAAGAATATAATCTAGTAAATAAGAATTTGCTGCAAGACATTGCTACTTTGGAGGTTTACACTTGAATTTCTTTTTGTAAAAAAGTCACACATGATATTAAATTTTCAAAATGATTTTTAATGTGATAGAAGCCTGACAGGAAATCTGATCTGTTGCCTTGCGCCTCTGCAAGAGTAACGGGTCACCTTTTAGAAAACATCACAGCATCATAAACAACTTCTATAAAGAACAGGATCTACTACATAAAGTGATTTATAATATCCTTGTCATAGCAACTTTATTATACCAATGGTCTAGTTTTAAGATTGCAAATTGAAAATATGTTGCACAAAACTTAGTTTAATGGGAAAAAAACAGGTAAATACTAACTCAATATTGCACTATCTCAGTCTTTATACACCGTTGAGATGACTTTAAAGGTTAAAAAGTCAAAAGGAAGTGCCTAACTTGAATATGCCACTGATTTGACAATTCTGGGTTGGCAGGGAGGAATGACATAACCCAGAAACATTAACTCAGAAAGGAAGAAACTCCCAAGCATAATAAGATGACATTTCTGGATAATGACTCTAATTACATCCAGAATGTACAATCAGGTGTCATTAGGTATTCCTGGATTATCAAAAAAGAATGGATTTAAATTAGAAACACAGTTACCACTATACTTTGACACCAGCAAAAACCATTACTTATAGCTTCTGAAACTGACAAGAGCAAATGCCAATCAAATAAATAGCCTGTATTTAGATAACCCAGGTAATAGTTCAGTGGGGATTTTTGGAAAAGAAATTATTATTTCAATGCCAAGTCACGCTTACAGCTTTGAACAAGTAGCAAAACATGGGCATGTTTCTAAAATGGATTTCCCAGCATCCGCTCAAAAGCCGGAGGGGATGGCTTAGTGTTTTAAGCTTCAGATTTGAAATACCTAGACTCCCTGCAAACTACAATGTTAAATCCTCTGTAGAACCACAGCTTCAAATGCTATCAGGAAAGACTCAACTCTCCAGCCTTTAGAGACTGATAAATTGAAAGTCATGAAGTTCAGAAGAAAAGGAGGGGAGTTTGCAGCTGCCCACATTTACCACCCTCAACCTTGAACACACACAAACACACACACACATACACACACACATGAACAAACACACATACACACACATACACATATACACACACATACACATACACACACAAACACACACATACAGACACATACACATACACACATGCGCACAGATACACACACAAACATACACATACACACACACACACACACACGTACACAATGCACCCATGAACATACTCACATAGACACACACAGGGACAGAGTGAAACAGAGAAATTGAGAGAGAGAGAGGAGGAGGAGGAGAGAGGCGATGATAGAGACAGAGACAGAGAGAGCAATATTTGTAGCAGCTTCTAAGATTCCACTAGAAATTTTATTCTTGGA
Organism: Apodemus agrarius; assembly: GCA_964023405.1. NCBI lineage: Eukaryota > Metazoa > Chordata > Mammalia > Rodentia > Muridae > Apodemus > Apodemus agrarius. Next base: position 46,160,374 of record OZ030023.1, read on the forward strand.
AAGACATCAGCATTCTTCTCTTCTGAATCCAGAAATCTCCCAATTCTGGTATTTACCAGCCTCATCAACATTAATAATAACTTTCAGACAACTCAACGTGAAAAGAAACCATTTTCAACTCCAAGTTAGTGCAGTCGAATTCTGTGTAGTCACTTCAAAATGCATTCTAGGTATCCAGCCAGCTCATGGATATGTCTGCATTCTATACAGACTTCTCTCCAGACACTAATTAATAGATACTTGATAAATGCTAATTAAAACAAAAGCATGTTACTTATTATATGGATGTTCTTCTAACTCTTACCTCATTCATTAAACAGGAAAGAATATTATCTCCATTTCATAGATGAGTAAAGTGTGTCTCCGAACGTTTAAAAGATCTAGTTAGTGCTGCTATGTGGTTGTCCAAAGTTTTAAAATTCAGGCCTTGAGGCCTGAGATATTGTTATAAGAATGTTTTCCTCTGTAACACAGACATTTTACCAAAAAGAACTAAGTGGTGCATTCTAAGCTTGAATAAAAATGATCATATAGATTTTATACCTTTTGAAATCAATAGCAATGTATATCTGTTACATGGAATTAATTATTGAAATAAGAAATGAGGTAGATACTAAGAAAACAGCAGGCTATTTTTACAAGTCTACTATGTATTGTTAACAGATGTCCATTTAATTTAGAAGTACATCAAAATCAAGCAAAGGGGTCCAGTTACATTAAAAAGCAAAGAAAAATCAGGTCTAAACTATTCACCATGTAGCTAAAAAGAAGTAATAGTTATACAGAAGCAATCCAACTATCCAAAATAATCTAATGTCCTTAGGATGTAGGATGTAGCTGTAGCAGTTTTTCTAAGCATACACAAAATGAACTCGCCAAGTACCACAGTGGCGGCTGAGTTCCACAACAGCCAACAAAGATGGTGTATATTTTGAGATTGCATAGTATTTTAAGTATAAATGCCCACAGGCGTATTGAGACTTTCAAATATTCCTGCTACAATATAGTTTAGCCATTTAGTTTTATCTTTCTTGAGCACCTGTGTGTGTGTGTGTGTGTGTGTGTGTGTGTGTGTGTGGTTCCAGTGTGTTTGAGAGAGAGAAGAGAGGAGAGAGAGAGAGAGAGAGAGAGAGAGAGAGAGAGAGAGTCAAAGACATGCAGAGAGACAGAGAATATTGGCTAAGTTACATTCCCTAATGGATACAATTTACAAGGTTTTAAGATTTAGAAAAACTTGACATTTAAATCACATTTCCTTCAAGCTCAGAGATTTGTAAGGCCTACTGTTGATATTTGGGGATGAGACGGGGATCTTAATATTATAAACTCCAAGACAGAAGCACCCAGTCTTCTTGAAGTAAACATTAATCATGTGTTGTTTTTTAACATCCTTGTTTGAGCAGTCCTTAAGAAAATACATAATCTCTACAGACTAAAAGCTTTATCAGTTTTGTTGAAGTTTCATGATTCTCAGCAAGGAAAGGAAAATTAGATCCCAAGAGGGACCCGCCCCCCCTCCCCTTATTTTGTTCCTTTAAATTTGCCTGCCTAGCTATCCTGCCTCTATACGAGTCTAGGTTCCTTCATCTGGAGAAATTATATCGCCCAAAACGAGCTGCAGGAACCGTGACCAGTCTTCCATGTATTATATTTCATAATTCTTGAAGGCATGTCTCGGTTCTTTGAACTTATAAATAACAACTCAGGTGCTATGGAAAATTAATTCCGAAGACAATAAGTGTTTTCCTTGCTTTCTTATTCTGGTCCATCCATCTTCCCCATCTCACCTAGCGCGAGCTTTACGCTCATTAGCACAGCACAAATAGTTTGGTCCCCCTCCAAAACCCCATAGAAGGATCATGTGTCGTTTCTTTTTAATTACACCTCACTTTTTAATAGCACTTCCCTGCCTGGGGATACTTCTAGGATATCTTATGCTGTTTAAATTGCAGATTCGGTTTCCATGCAATAAGAATCTTGAAGAGTTGCTAAGCCTCGCGACTCCCACCTAGTTCATATTTTACCAGTCCGGATAGATTTATAGATGCTCTTTAAAATTATGTCTTCCTTCCGCTACATGGACAAGCATCCCAGGGTCCCAATGGGATTACTGGTCCATGCTCGCACATCTGCGCAGCGAGTGAATTATCAAAAGGAGCAGCCGGTGCCGTGCATGTAAAGCTCCCGTTTCTCCTTTTATTCAAACATTTATTTAGTACTTAATGGTGCCAGGCATAAAGATAAAATAAAATACCTTCAGAAAAGAATGGAATTAGCCTTCCTGGCTGGAGGCAAGGAATCTGCACTTCAGTGGGCAATGTCCACGCTATGTTTCTGCTTGCCCAGCGTGTCCTTCCCCTCCGGCTCAGGGATTGGTAACTAAAGGACGTCCTACAAAAACCTGTGGGGAAGAAATGAAGTAAAGTGTGTGTGTGTGTGTGTGTGTGTGTGTGTGTGTGTGTGTGTCCAAAATGCCTCGAACGAACTAGGTCCTAAGCAAGAGCACGTCACCTGTACTCCATGGTTATTTTAAAATTTTCAGGCAGTCCAGGGTGTGTCTGAAATCTGGCTGACCGCCTAGCAGCTTGGTTTGCAGTTCAGAGGGCATATTTATAAAACTCAAACAGCATCTTCTCAGTTACCTGAGTTTTCAAGCCTCGTGCAACTAGGCTCGCCTAAGTTCACATTCATCTTCAATAAGGCCAATCTCCCCTTAGAAACGGGCTAAGCACTAAAAGTACTAATAGTATATATGTATATTTAAAAAAAAAGAACTAAAAAGACGTCCACAGACCAGACCACTAAAGATCCTCAGTATCAGATTTAAAAAACAGAAAGGAAAGGAAAGGAAAAGGAAAAGGAAAGGAAAGGAAAGGAAAGGAAAGGAAAGGAAAGGAGAAAAGAAAAAGAAAAGGAAAGAGAAAAGAAAGGAAAAGAAAGAGAAGAGAAAAGAAAGGAAAGAAAAGGAAAGTAGCAAAGAAAAAGAAAATAAGAGAAAAAGGAAAAGAAAAGAAAGGAAAAAGAAAGAAAAGAGAAAAGAAAGGAAAGAGAAAAGAAAAGAAAGAGAAGGAAAGGAAAGGAAAGGAAGAGAAAAGAAAAGAAGAGAAAAGGAAAAGAGAAGAGAAAAGAAAAGGAAGAGAAAAGAAAAGAGAAAAGGAAAAGAGAAGAGAAGAGAAGAGAAGAGAAAAGAAAAGAAAAGAAAAGAAAAAAGAAAAGAAAAGAAAAGAAAAGAAAAGAAAAGAAAAGAAAAGAAAAGAAAAGAAAAGAAAAGAAAAGAAAAGAAAAGAAAAGAAAAGAAAAGAAAAGAAAAGAAAAGAAAAGAAAAGAAAAGAAAAGAAAAAACTTTAGGGGCCAAGAGAAGGCCTCATCTCGCGAGACTTGAGGGAGTTGGGGACGAGACCAAAGGGAGTCACGAGCTTCCTGAGTATGAGCCAGTCGAGACCTTTCTCGCGTTGGTCAGCTGGGCGGGCGGGCGGCCGGGACCTTTTTCACGCTGCCCGGCGCGGCGCTCTACTATGGCGCGGAAGTCGAATCTGCCTTTGCTTCTCCCTCTGCTCGTGCTGGGCATGCCCCTGGTGCGGGGCTCCAGCCCTCTGCCCCTGGTCGTCAACACTTGGCCGTTTAAGAATGCCACCGAAGCAGGTGCGGAGCGGCAGCCCGGGGTGGGTGGCCGCAGAGTGCGAGCTCCTCCGTGCAGGAAGCTGCACTCGGGCCCTAGCTTTACGGGAGCTGCAGAGAGAGCCAGCTGCAGCCTGGCCTCCTTGGAGTCCTCTTCCTGCATCTCTGCCCTTGCACCCGACCTCCTCCGTCCTCCCTGCCACTACTGCATTTTGGGATCTGGTATACTGTTTTGCTCCCTGCATCACCTTGTGTGACCTCTAACACTGGGGCCTCTTGGCTTTGCCTCTACAGAGTCACCTGCCTTACTTTTTTCTGTCAGTCTTTTGCCTTGAAGTTTTAGGTTTTCTTCCACACAACACTTCTTGTGAAAGCCTCCTTCCTGTTTCTCCAGTGTCTTCTGGATTCCAGCTTAGGAAACAATTGCTAATGGAATACGGATACATACATACATACATACATACATATATGTATATATACATATATATATATTCGATTAATGTTTGTCTCGCTGTTCTTGTCACTTACACATTGAAATTGTCCTTAGCATTTCTTAGGGTTGTACCTTATTTCCCCCAACCCTGTCACCCTCGAGACTGCTATCACATTAAATGTTTGTGGACACAGCTGGATCCAGAATCCAGTGCAGGAAAATCTGTATGTTGTAGGGAATACGTAGGAAGAAGAGAAAGTGAGAAATCAGACAGAGAAAGAGACCCCCAAAAATAACGAAACAAAGAAAGTCCAGCATTCTATGCGGGGTATGATTCTGTGTCAGTCGCTAGTATTGAAGTTGGGGGAGACATTTCTTCAGACCAGTGTTTAAGGAAGTATACAGGAAAACATCTGTCCTTTCAAGACCTACCCACTGGATAGTCACAGAACACACAGAACACCGCAAAACACAAACAAGAAACGTGGACACCTTCGAGAAATGACTTTTCAAAACTGGGCAGCTTCTGAAATGCACCGTGTGGCCTTGAATGAATGACTTCATTCATGTCTATCCTTTCCTTCAGAAAATGAGAATTATAATTATAAAATATTATATCAAAGCTGCATGAAGATGAGATTAATTCCCCCACGTGAAGTCATTTGCCGTTGTGATATTCTGCTGAGGCTTGCTGTGATACTTGTTCTCAGTGAGAGTGGAAGACGCATATCTTAGTAATCTAATGAATGGCATATGCCTGTAATTTCAGCTCTCAACTAGCTGTGGTAGGAAGATCCAGGCTTCCACACATGCCTAGGCTCTGTGTGACTTTTCGTTTGGGCTTAGGGCTAGATAGTAAGACCTTATCTCACAAAATGAGAAAAACCAAAGAAGAAATGTTAGCCTGTAATTGAAAATACTTTAAAGTTTAACTGCCTCCAAGTAGTTTCAGTTATCTCTCTTAAAGATAACATATTTGTTACACAGAGAAAAATAGTTACGGATAAGTTTTTTTTTTTTTTTTAAATATTCAGTTTCCACTAAGAGTCCGCATCTTTGAATTCTTTATAGTAACTACCCATATAATTTTGTCTGCGCTTTGTTCCATTTGGTAAAATAACTTGTTAACATTTTCAGCTTAATGGTATACATGTTAAGACAAAACAAACCTTAGACATCTCAAAGTTGTTCTTGGCTTGTTGCATTTCGCATTGAAAAAATATATGGCTATAAATCAGCGCTATTGGAATTTAACAGCATGGCGGACATTAGTATCTGGGGGTTCTGCCCTGGACGCAGTGGAGAATGGCTGTGCTATGTGTGAGAAGGAGCAGTGTGATGGTACTGTTGGCTTTGGAGGAAGTCCTGATGAAGTTGGGGAAACCACCCTTGATGCCATGATCATGGATGGGTAAGTAAGGACTTGTCTTTGCGCTCTCCAGTCAGGTTGGTTCATATTCAGAGCAGGCTGCAAGGTTGCATGGATATGAGAATCAGTCAGAACTCCTGGCTTATGGGGCTTCTCCCTTCCAACACAAAGAGTTAACAGGAAAAGGAAAAAGCCAAAATGTCATCCTGATACTCAGGGTTACAGAAAAGTAAGTGGATAAGTCGCTTTGGCTGACGAGAACCCTGAGATATGACCCAGTAATTTACTGGTTAAAATAACGTGTTGGGATATACACTAAATTGACTTTTCATTCTTGAATTTTGTCTGTGGGAAGCCATGAATTTTACGGGTGGCTTTCATTTCTGTGTTGGGGTGGGGTTGAGCCTTCAACGTATTGCAGCTCGGAGAAATGCAATTTTATGTTCAAGTACCAACAGAAAATGCCTTTGTAAATCTTCCACGCCCTTGCCTTCCAGCACTGCCATGGATGTGGGAGCAGTGGGAGGCCTTAGAAGGATTAAAAACGCGATTGGCGTGGCACGGAAAGTCCTGGAGCATACCACACACACGCTTTTAGTGGGTGACTCAGGTATATTTAAAACCATACCGAAATTCTGTTCTAGTCTTTTTGTCTATCGTCACTAAAAAAGAAAAAAAATGAATGAATGAATGAATAAACGAATGAATAAATGAAAGATAGAAAGAGAAAAGAGAAGGAAAGAAAAGAAAACACAGTGATGTAGAGAACAAAGAAGACTTAAGTTCAAATTCCTGCTGTTCTAGTTCATCAACAGTAACTGGATAGGTCACTTCTGAATCTTGCTTTGTCATTAAGACAAGAGTAGTAGTGTAAACAATACGTTATTATCTGTCACTGAATGATTGCACTACTGAAGCAGGGTTTCCATCAGTTCCCTTCCTATGTTGGGTTTCTCTAGATCCAAGACCCGGGGGGCGCCATTTATGAGACGGTAGTACCAAAAAGAGATTGCAGTGATCGTGTCACTTTAGTCTTTTCAGGGTTCCATTGCAGAAGATCTTAGTGTAGCCTATGATAAAGAAAAATATATTAATGGTATATTTCTGTAGTAATCTTAATAGGCTTGGCATAGAATTGTAGACTGTCTGCAAATGATGGCTTTTAGTGTTTGCAATCCATTTGTGTATCTGGTTCTTTTCATTCTGGTTAAAATTCTGTGTCGGAGAGAAGTATGCGCTCTGAAAGGCTGTAGCTGTTCAAAGTAGAAGGGAAAGATAATGAAGTGAAGCAGGAAAGGCAGTGTGTACACAACCTGAAGGTCTCCAATGGATCAATAATGGGAAAGACCCAAGAGATACACAAACCAAAGGTCTCCCGTGGAACAGTCATGGGAGAGACACAGGGATACACAACCCAAAGGTCTGTGATGGATCAATGATGGGAAAGACACAGAAATACACAACTCAAAGGTCTCCAATGGATCACTCATGGGGGAGACACGGGGAAGCTGAACATGTAGAAACTAACCCCCTCAACCTGTTTATATGCGCAGATTCCTTTGCAAGCCTGGGCACCACCCTCCTCAGATGTCTTTGCATGCCCCGTGGGAGTGACAGCTTACCCCCAGTGCCTCTAGTACATGGATTTTGTTTCGAAAACAACTCACGGGCTTACACTGTCCTCTTTCTTCTCCAGCCACCAAGTTTGCTGAAAGTATGGGGTTTACTCAGGAGGACTTGTCTACCAATACCTCGAGAGCCCTTCATTCAGAATGGCTCTCTCGAAATTGCCAGCCAAACTGTTGGAGAGTATGTATGTGTAAATTCAACTTTAAAAAGTCAATTTCTTGAAACTGCTCGGTGATCCCGTTGGCCCTCTTTTGCCTGTGTTGATTAGTGTCCTGGTCACTTATTAGAAACAGTGGTCTATGTTGTCTCTGGGTGTTCCCATTTTTCACACATCCCTCTCAGCCTCTGAGGTTAATAACCCCTGCTCTCTGGCAGTAACATGTTAAGTTCAGGGTTTGCTAGGAACCATCAACACTCCTTTACTTGTTTTTCCTTGGAACAAAATCAGTAGTCTAGAATATTTCTTCAATGTTATCCATGTGAAATATATCTAGTATACTGCAATGCTTTGGGTGGAAGATTTGCAGTTTAGTACCTACTTTGTCACTCATGGGATCATTTTTCTTGAGTAAGAATTTTAGCATGAATCAGTTTGGCTTTGCCACACCTCCATGGAACATCTTAGTCCCTAATCTCTTTCTTCCTCTAATCCTACTGACCAAGGCTTAGCTCATTCTTCATCAAACAGATAACTACATAATCTTACGAGGTCTGAGTAGAATGGGCATCCCTAGAGGAAAACTCTGAAGTTGGAAACGCTTTCAGCACCAACTTGATGTCACAGGTACAAGCGTGAAAGGCCATGCCTCCTCGTGCAGCGCATCGCAGTCAAACCACAAATGCAACTAAAAGCCTGTACAGTTGTCCTCAGAGTAATTATAGAGATACAGTAAAACAAGGGTGAATTGTGTGCTTACACTGGGATCCATCTGTGCATCTCATTATGCGTGTATAAAAATTGGCTTACCAGCCACGGTATTCCCACTAGGGTTGCTCGGCTTGTGTTCAGTTTTTGTCTTGGCCTGGTGGCGGTGGTGGCGCATGCCTTTAATCCCAGCAGATCTCTGAGTCTTAGGTCAGACTGTTCTTCAGAGCTAGTTCCAGGACTACACAGAAACCTCACCTCGTCTCAAAAGAATAAGAAATAAACAAGTTCTTATCTTAATACCAACATGTTCAAACGACCTACATGCATTGGCATATCCCTGTACTTTTAATCTCTCACACAGTCTTGCACTGCCACTGTTGGGATGGCTGCCGCCAGAGTGGGCCAGCTCATGGCTCGCGATCACCATGACGCTAAGATGAGCAGTGTCCAACACCAACTTAGAAAATCCCCTAAAACCTCCCATTCTGTGTGGTGTCATGTTGGCTCATGTAACTTACATGAGGAGTCATACGTATAACTGTTGTACATACATGTCGAGGCTGATAATGTCATGCGTGTCTCTATGTCAACGTCAGATACCAAGATTAATAGTAAGCTTGCTTTTAAAACAGATTTTACACGAAATCTCACAATTTGTCACCTGGGAGCCGAATTCTGACAGGTTCAGGTCACGCTGGGTACTTCTTCTTCTGAGATGAAAATACCTGCCATTGTTCTGAGGCTTGATGTATGGAAAGATAGCATCCAGTAGTGTAGTCTCTGCACATGCTGTTCTGATCCACGGTGTGTCATTTTGAGAACCATCCATTTTCACATAAGATTAAGCTAACTTTTAAGTACCTGAGTTATTGATGTCTTTCTGCTTCTAATGGTTAGCAATCATATACAATTATTTGCCTGTTTCTAAAACACCCTTTCTCACCAATAATCTGAAATCTTGTTTACAGAACGTTGTACCAGATCCATCAAAATACTGTGGACCCTACAAACCATCTGGTCTCTTAAAGCAGAGTAATCCTGCCCACAAAGAAGAAGTGGATATCCACGGTCATGATACTATTGGTAATTCACTTTTTATGTAATTTTATTGATTATTTTACTTAATGACCTTCCACAGCTCATATACATTTTTACTCATGTGCCAGGAATTAACCCGCTTTCATTATTTTAACTGCCAGGTAAATACCCCATTGGTATATGTGCCTCTCTATCACTATATGTACATGCACATATATACATACATAGTAAACAATAAAACATAAATTCATATATGTGGTAAATAAACAATAAATATAAATGTCATTTTATATTAGCATCTATATACAGTTTTTTAATTACTTATACAAAACACCAAATATCCAGTGGCTATTAAAATGTCGATTATCCAATCATTAACATTTAATGCTTTGGTTATTTTATGTAATTTGCTATATAAAATAATCTGTAATCATTTTTCTAAGCTGTAATGTCGACAGTTTCTCTTAATCAAAATGGATGATTTTATTGGAAATTGCCCTTGAAAACATACTGAAAGTAACTGGTAGGTTTGAATATTAAGAATATGAGGGGTAGCTGAGCATTGGTGGAGCACGCCTTTAATCCCAGCACTTGGGAGGCAGAGGCAGGCGGATTTCTGAGTTCGAGGCCAGCCTGGTCTACAGAGTGAGTTCCAGGACAGCCAGGGCTACACAGAGAAACCCTGTCTCGAAAAACTAAAAAAAAAAAAAAAGAATATGAGGGGTTTTGTTTTGTTTTTGGTTGGTTGGGTTTTTTGTTTGTTTGTTTGTTTTAGAGCTTCATTGTAGAAAAGTAAAGAGAAAGAGAGAGGGTAGAGAAGTAGAAGCTGACCATGGCCATGTGGAGAGGGGTGGGGGAAGGGAATGGGGAGAGAGGGGAACGGGGAAAGAGACAGAGACAGGAGAGCTTTTTTTTTTTTTTTTTTTTTTTGTGGGTTTTTGTCCAATAATACTATGAAATCAGGTCATTAACATTTATAGTATTATACCACTAATAGAGTTTTCAGTTCTTAATTTTTCCTGTTCCTCAACCTATAATTATTAGTAAGAAAACATACCTTATTTTTCTTAATGGAGTCAGTATGTAAAAGCACACTACCATAGACTAGGTAATTTATAAACAACAGAAATTTCTTTCTCACAGCTTTAGATGTGGAAAACTGAGAGACGCAGACAGTGACAGATTCACTGCCTGCTGCAGTCTCATTTTCTGGCTCAGAGGTGGTGTGTCTGGTTCTCTGGGTCCCTTGTATTAATCCCACTCATTAGAGCATTGCCCCCAGTAACCATCCCTCCTGCCCACAAGCCCCTCCTAAACCCATCAATTTATGGAGATAGAACTCTGAGGGGACCCAAACCCTCTGTACTGGCTGGTCTTGTGTGTCAACCTGACACAGGCTGGAGTTATCACAGAGAAAGGAGCTTCAGTTGGGGAAGTGCCTCCATGAGATCCAGCTGTGGGGCATTTTCTCAATTAATGATCAAGGAGGGAGGGCCCCTTGTGGGTGGTGCCATCTCTGGGCTAGTATTCTTGGGTTCTATAAGAGAGCAGGCTGAGCAAGCCAGGGGAAGCAAGCCAGTAAGAAACATCCCTCCATGGCCTCTGCGTCAGCTCCTGCTTCCTGACCTGCTTGAGTTCCAGTCCTGACTTCCTTTGGTGATGAACAACTGTGTGGAAGTGTAAGCTCAATAAACCCTTTCCTGCCCAACTTGCTTCTTGGTCATGATGTTTGTGCAGGAATAGAAACCCTGACTGAGACACCCTCACAGTAGCAGTCCTCAGCTGATCCATTGTGTGGATGTATTTAAAATATGTGTTGGTTACTCACATTGTTTTTTTTGTTTTGTTTTTAAATCTCTAGGCATGATTGTAATCCATAAGATGGGACATACTGCTGCTGGCACATCAACAAATGGTATAAAATTCAAAATACCTGGGTTAGTGTCTCCCCAAGGACAGATTTCTCAAACATGTATCAAATGTAAAACAGTGTGTGCCAAGGCTCGTGCAGGATGCCAAGGATAAAATGAAATGCTAACCTCACAGATAAATGTGGAAAAAAACATATTAGCATATGTTAATGGACAGAGCAAGACAGGCACTTCAGAAAAACCACCCAGTAAGCCCAGAGCTCCCAGTGACTAAACCACCACCCAAAGAGTACACATGGAGGAACCCATGGCTCCAGATGCTTGCGCAGCAGAGGGTGGCCTTGTTGGACATCAAAGGGATGAGAAGCCCTTGGTCCTGAGAAGGCTCATGCCCCAGTATAGGGGAATGCTAGGACAGGGAGGCCGGAGTGGGTGGATTGGTGAGCAGGGGGAGGGGGAATGAGATAGGGGATTTTCGGGTAGAGGGGAACCAGGAAAGGGGACAGCACTTGAAATGTAAATAAAGAATATATCTATTTTTTTTAGAAAAGAAATTACTTAAAACCCAAAGGATAAGTTCTAGAGATCTGCTATACACATGAAACTACATTTAATAATTATTTCTTTTTTCTGTTAGCCACCCTGTCCACAGTGTCGGGAAAACAGTGTTTTAATCTGTTTCTAAGAATTCAGTTTTGTTACAGTGCAAATCTCTCTGAAAGCAAAGTCATAGATTTACATTGCTGTTTGAAAACCTTAATTGAAACACAAACAGAAAGTGCATTCTGGTGAAGCACTAGCCTAAAACAGTAGCCAGCAGCTGGGTGGGAACAGCCCCCACCTTTGAGAAACAGTTTACAACATGATTTCGTCGGCATTTGGCTTCCTATACTAAATTTTTGTGTTGTCTGTTCACACAGTCGTGTAGGAGACTCACCAATCCCTGGAGCTGGGGCCTACGCCGATGACACGGCCGGAGCGGCTGCAGCCACTGGAGACGGTGACACACTCCTGCGCTTCCTGCCAAGGTGGGACCGCTTACCTTTGTAAATTCCCGAGGTCCCTGGAAGAGACACGGAGTGCCAGGACAGACAGGGTTTTTGTAGTGCGATGTCCAAATTCACGTGCAAGAGAGATTTTCATGAAGCTGGGGGAGGGGAGGTATTTTTTGTTGTTGTTTTTGTTGGTTTTATCTGTTTGTTTTTTATTGTTGTTGTTGTTGTTGTTGTTTGGTTTGGTTTGGCTTTGCCGGTTGGCTTGTGATCCTTCCCTTGAGTCATCTTCGTCCTGTGATGTGAAGCGTGCCCCACCTTGCTTCCCAGAGGAGAATGCTTATGATCTGCTCAAGGAGTTGATACAAGGTCACAGTGAGATGATTGGAGGAGTAGAGACTGGAGTGAGGCTCTGTGTGCAGTTAATAACTACACGTGTGTAACTTGAACGCACACAGTGCTTCCCCTGTGATTATAGCTTTTCTTTATGCAAATATAACCACTATTTGTGATTATTGGCTGTTATTACTAAAGTGACAGTTACTTAGCCAAAGCCAAAATGTCTCACAAGAAGAAAGGAGTGGACACTGGTGCTAGAATGGACCAAAACATCATTGGGGGAGAGTACAAGAACAGTAAAGTGGGAGGGGGTGGATGCGGGAGCAGGGGGAGGGAAAAGGACATGTGGGACCTTTGGGGGTGGGGAACCAGAAAAAGGGAAATGAATTGTAAATATAGAATATATACAATAAAAAAAAATCAAAAAAAAAAAGAGGAAAAAAAATTTACTTTACAAATTTAAAAAAAAAAAAATAGTCTTCATCTGAAAATGATCGTGGATGACTTGAATAGACGACTTTGTGGCAGGGTTTGCTTGCCTTGGTAGTAAGACTGCCTAGCAATTACTGACTTGTATTCATCCTTAGGTATTATGCTGGAAGTGAAAAAAATATGGTTGTGTCTGATTTTCTGATGTCAACCTAGCCTAATGTGGAGTTAGCGTTTATTCTGTTCCGTGATATCAAGCTGTCTCCTCTGTTTATATTAGCTACCAAGCTGTAGAATATATGCGAGGCGGTGATGACCCAGCCACAGCTTGCCGAAAAGTGATTTCAAGAATTCAGAAACACTATCCAGAGTTCTTTGGAGCTGTTATATGCGCCAATGTGACGGGAAGTTATGGTGAGTTAGATGTGTTTTTATTTGAGTGAATTTACAAGTGAGCGCAGCATTTCTATCCAAGCACATTCTACGCTATATTCTATATAAAAATGGAGCCTGTAAAAGTTAGGTAGGTTCTAAGCGCATGTCAGTTGATGATCTGTCAATTCCAGTGTAGCATTGAAATATAGACCTAAAGCGCTCGTATGTTTGCCTGTGGGGAGTCCCGGTACTCTTCTGCTGCAGCTCTTAGCTTTTGCATCTATCCTAAAAGTTTAGTTTGGGATGGAGGGCGTGTCCATAGGCAAATTTAGTCCAAAGCTTTTACTGGTTAGAGGTAGTGGGGATAAGTGAATCCCCCTTACTTCTTTCTCTTGCACTAAAACATCTCAGTCATTTCACTCTTCTTGGTGCTCTGAAGAACAGACACTTGCTAGCGACTCAGGCAGACGGGCCGGCAGACTCGTCCTGGCACTGCTTGTGCCATGTCCTCCGTGTGCTTCCTCATGAGCCCACAGGGTGCAGAAGGTCAGCCTCTGTGGATTCCCGTCAGTGAAGCTTCAGATGGAGACGACGCGCAGCCTGCTGATCAATAGAGCTGATTAGGCTAGACTGCTCGCTGCTCTTCTTTGATCTTTTGCTTCCCACACTTTTGTATTTGAAGAGCTTGTTTGAAGAATGCCTAATTCTTTTTTTTAAGTTCTAAGACATAAAAGTCAAAGTTATTGGGGGAGGGGGGGAATGCTTTATGTATCAAATAAGGCAGTTTAATGATTCCCTCTTTAACAGATAAGCCACAAAAGGCTCAAATTTACATTTAGCAGAGTGGGAAGATACTAATTATCTAACTATATGAGTTAAGAGTTGACTGCTTCTAATAAAGTCATGACAGAAGGACCTCTCCCCCTGCAGGTATGAACAGAAACTGAACTCAGACAGAAAGCGAATTGACTAATAACTCTTCTTGCTTTTCACAAGAGCGAGCGAGCAGGGAGAAAGGGACACAGTGGTGTGGGCAGGGCGTCTAGGTAAGAGAATGTTCTAGTAGCTAGGAAAATAAGAAAAAATTTGATTTTTTTTTTCTAAGAAAGGGATTGAAAGGGCAAAATAATAGCAGTGATAGCAAGCGTACGGGAGGGGCGTCAGCTCTTTGATGTTCAAGGGGATCAATTAGGTCTGGAGAAATGGCTCAGAAGTTAAGAGCGCTTGTTCTTTTCTTTCATTAATTGGTTAATTTATTAACACCCCCTCCTCATCGAGGCTACCTCTGCCTCCTCTCTTCCCCGTCTCTCCCTCTCACCCACCCTCCTCATTTTCTCCCGTGGGTATCATCCTGCCTTGGCACATCAAGTTGCAGTAGGACTAGTTGCACATTCTCCAATGGAGGGTCGGCAGGACAGCCCAGTTAGGGGAAAGGGATCAAAGGCAGGCCACAGAGTTCTAGGCAGTCCCTGCTCCTGCTGTTCTGGGTCCCATATGGAGACCAAGCTACACATTTGTTACATATATGTTGAGGGTGGGGGATAGGTCTGTCCCACTCATGAAGAGCACTTGTTCTTGTATAGGACCCACACAGTGGCTCACAACCATCTGTACTCCAGTTCCAGAGTGCCTGCCTCCTTCTGACCTCCTTGACACCAGGCACACATGTGACATACATACATACATACATGCAGACAAGCACTTAGTACATAAAATAATTTTAAAAGGCTCTTAATTACCTTATCTTCTTCCATGATTTTTAATTACTCTCTACTAGAAAGGTAGGAAGGGCAATATATATGTGTGTGTGTGTGTGTGTATATATACATACACACACACACACACACACACACACACACATATATATTGGATATAGGTATGCAGCATATGCAATGCCACCTGCCTCAGCAATGTCTACACCACTGTTCTCTTTATTGGTTCTCAGTTCCTGCCTCCTGTAACCCTCTCCTATCTCTCTTTGCTCAAGGTGCTGCCTGCAACAGACTTCCGACATTTACCCAGTTTCACTTCATGGTGTCTAATCCTCTACGCAGTCAGCCAACGGAAGAGAAAGTGGACTGCATCTGATCTGTCCTGTTTGTCAACGTGTGTATTTGAAGAGGAAAGACATGAAGGTTTGGAAAGTCCCCCCACTGACTGACATTATGGAGTGGTCTGCATTTATTTCAAGTTCTTGTGTAATTAAAGTGCAAAAATAAATTATGCTGTAGTGCTATTTCTGCATCTACATCCATATTTGCTTATTTTTATTTAAGGTGTGTCTACCAGTTCAGATTGAATACGGATACATATATGATGTATATTTTTAAACTTTAAGTGATATTTGAATCTCTGATCAACATGACAAGTCACTTCTTCTCTGGGGTTTTATTTTCATAATGCCATAGAAAATAAAGTATCTGTATCTGAGGACTCAGAGGACAGAGGCATGCCAGGTCCCAGAGAAGCAGTAACATTATCTCAGCAGATTAGACCTAATTGAATTTCCGAAGTTACAGTGGTATGCCTCTTACCACTGATCATTAGCTCTTACTGGATGTTCTCTAAGACCTCAAAGCAGGAATAATGCAATTAAAATATATGGATTTTGTACTATTCATTATGAAAAGCCGATGAGTGTTTAGTTGGTTTTCTTTGGATTTCTCTTTGAGGGAGCACTGACTATGTGAATATGGTTGCTACACAGAAATCTCTGATCTTTGGGCAACCAATACTCAGTATTGATCATTACTTTTGAAAATCATTTAGGGCAGCAGTTAGAAGATATCAGTAAGTGTGCTGTCTAGGTTGGCATTATCTCCCAAATTCCCATGTCACCTACCCGTGCCTGACAAGTACAGAGACACTGCATGTCTAATTTCTCAGCATTATCACTTAATTCAAAATCATCATTGCATTAGTCCACAATTGTTGATAAGCTGAATGCATTATATTGTTGTCAAACCTTAATTTGTAGGGCATGTGGGACGGTGCTACCAGACAGGCATAAGAAATGGTAAGGGAAACCCAGAATTGGGAGCAGCAGTAGTGGACACATTCCCTACCTGCCTCTACCTGCTCGGGAACTCATATTCACAACAACGCCACACTGAGGGCCATGGGCACTGCGTCACTTAACATAACGCCTGGTGTTCTCCATGCTAGGGAGATATCTAGGTAGCTCTAAGCTTTCAGCCAATGAGCTTCCCTTTCTGGGCATTCCTTCCCACAAAAAGTATTTTATCCATGATTCACCCAAAATAAAGTGGAGGCTTTTGCATCCACCATCAAATAAACCAGTATAAACAAGCAAGGTTTTATCACAGAGAGTTCCTTCATTAAGGACCTCTGCACAGAAGGCCTTCCTCTTAAAAGAGCTGTGCGGAAAACACCTGAGGAAGGGCTTCTCCCTTCCATTCCCTCTAGTATACAGGACTTGCCCCATTCAGACCATGGTCTGTGGGTTCTGCTTATTCTGCTTGTTCTGGGCTCCAAGTCCCCGCTATCTTGTATGCAGATGCCCGAGGGAAAGGTACACCCGTGGAACCCACCCTCAACCCCACCCCTGTCTATGATTCTCAGTGGTACACAAGTGGCACAGCATTTGTCCCAGACCCCGCTATTTGCTCCTCTGGTCCAGCAATGGAGAAGACAGACTGTGTACCCCATGTTCAGACTTCATTCTTCCTCCTGAGCAGCCACATGCTGGGGGAGCCCCAGCGCCCCCTGTGGAGAAGCACAACATGGCACGGCATGAATACTGTTTAGTTTTATAATGTACAGAACTTGGTTAGGGTTAGGGTTATTTACTGTTAGTTCCTTGTTGACAGTAACCCATGTCTTTGTACTCAGACCATCCTGTCTATCAGAATTGTTTGGGAAGCCATTTTTAAATATGCTCCACGAGCTTAGAGTTTGCTGGACTTAAGTTTGAACCCAGTTAAATAACAATGCATCAATTACCTGAGATACTAGGTAATTTTAGCCCATATTAATAGGAATACTTTTATAAAGGACGTGTTCAGTGTCAGCAGAGAAATAGGTTATTTTCCCAGAGGATTTAGGTGAACTCTGTACTCACGTGCTTTGGAATTTTTGCACTATCAACCACAGACTGTCATAACATTTTTGATAATTTCAAGTCCTTCATTTATTTATATTGACCCATTGGAATAATCCATTCATATTTTTTTTTCAAACATGGCAACACACCGCTAGCTGCACTGAACTACCTGTGTCCTTGAGTAACTAATGAGCAGACATCGGTGACAGTACCCAGTAGTCATAGATTATGAACCAGTATAGACTATCCTGACTAATGCATAAGATATGTCCATCAGTTAAGGAGTTCTGTGGATGTTACTAAAATAATGAGTATTTAAATCCTCAAAATGAAAGGTGGTTTTTCCTGATAGACAAAGGTATTCTAGAAGATGCTGGTCAAAAATTGATTTTAAATTGTTTAAAGTATTAGGACACTTGCAGATGACATTTCCCTAAGGAATCTTTCATAATTTTTAGAAGAAGCCCATATGCCTGTATTCAGTGGTCCCTGGTAGTCTGAAAAAGGCAAAATACTCAGATCTTTGTGGTACTGCCATGTATTCAGGAATGTGTATTCAAGGATGTTTCTATAGCAAAAGTTCTACAAGCCTGAGATGTCTCCCTCCTGAGTAAGGGCATATTTGTTTGCTGTCTCCTCCCAGAATGTGTCTCTGTGAAGGAAATGGCAGGTGGGTTTGTCTGCAGCCTGTGATAAAAGATTACGATTTCCTAAAACTGTTTGCTGTTTGTATATAATGCTGGCTTGCCTTGTGGGAATCTTTCTGAAATAAGCAATGTGACCCCAGTGAGAGCGAAAGGGAGGAGATGTCCTGGCCGAGCCAAAGCCAGGTTAGTTCCCAGAGGCTCGCACCCCAGAACCTGTGTCTATCTCATTTTATACTCAAAAAAAAAAAAAAAAAAAAAAAAAAAACATAAGGCAGGGTGGCCATGGAACCCCTTCGTCTCTGACATGTCTTTCATATTCTCTGTCAGGTTCTATGACAGTATGACAGTTTGATTTGTTTGTGTGTGAGATTGTGAATTTTGACTAACTTAGATTGAGAAGAACCTAGAGATAATAAAATCTCTTATTTATGAAACCCATTGTGTTGGTTTGAACACCAATGGCTCCCATGTGTTTGAATGCTTAACTCACAGAGAATGGCACTATTGGGGGGGTGGGGGGGTTGTGTAGCCTTGTTGGAGTAGGTGTGGCCTTGTCGAAGTAGGTGTGGCCTTTTTGGAGGAATTGTGTCACGGGGAGGATGGGATTTGAGGTCTTCTACACTTAAGCTCCACCTAGTGTGGAACTTCAGTCTCTTGGCTACCTGCTGCAGGTAGGCTTCTAGCTGTCTTCAGCTTGTGATGTAGGACTCTTGGCTCCTTCAGCACCATGTCTACCTGCATGCTGCCATGCTTCCTGCTACGATGATAATGGACTGAACCTCTGAAACTACAAGCCAGCCCCAATTAAATGTTTGCTTTTAGAAGAGTTGCCTTGGTCATGGTGTCTCTTCACAGCAATAAAACCCTAAGACACCCATTTACAATACCAAAATGGTAACAAATAAAATATTCTGATAGTAACTATTAGAATTCAAGTTTTAATAGGTGACACGGATGCTTTATACTAAATATTAAATGTTTCACGTAATTAACATTTTCTCCCTTCTCAAAATATTCTTAGAAGAGCTTGACTTACTGTATTGACTTTAATTAGAAATATGCATGTTACTATAGGTGCAAAAACATCAAAACATCTATTTTCCAGAATCAACACTCAGAAGATTTCTTTTGACTTCAGAGGTACAATGTATTTTAGTTGATATTTTTTTTTTTACCCAAGCAATATACTTTCAGAGCCCATATTTTTATATTGTTGAACATCTTTTTTAAAATGTCATGAGTTCTGATGTTCAGTGATTGAACTTAGACCTCGGTACCCAATTAAGCTCATTTAGTATCTTTATTGCACAATTAAAATTCGTTTGAATGATATCTGTAGGTGACATAGCTCTTAATTGGATAGCACTTCGAAAATAAATTAATGCATTCGTGTCACTTTGCTGGTGAAGTTTTGGTTAAGATTTCAGGCTTTTGTAGAAACTCTTAAGTGGCTTGTTTTCTTCCGCATTAAACTTGTCACATATCATGCAGTAGGTTTTCAACTATTTTACACAATTAAAAGATGAGGTGACAAGCTCACCGAAAGTACAAACTGTGATGAGTAAATGCCATGTGATACGTATTTTCCCATATAACGAAGGGTCAGCCAGTTTTTTTTAAAAAGTCATATTTTAATCCTGGGGAAAAATCACATCTACTTAAAGGATAAAAAATGACCACATTCAGGATGGATATAATGGAAGTTGGAGCTGCTGTGTTCAACCTATTTGCCTCTGAGTTAAAGGGAAGGAAGTTATTTACGGTTTCAGTGCATGGATACTGCATTAAGAATTGGCCATTTGATTTAAACTTGTGACCTTTCTGAGTAGAGCATTAGATGCGTCTATTCATTTGTTTGCTCTAATTAAAATCTTATTTCTATAATGTGAATGGTGACATATAATATTTTTTAAGAAAATCAGATCGTAGAACAAATCTAGGAGAACAAAATCCCTTCTAATTGCTTGTAATCCATCTCATTTCTTCCCGACTTGTGCAAAACCCTTGAGTGCCATAAATGTCATAATACTTTTTTGCATTCCTAAATAGAACCAGTATTATTCACCTTTTCTCATTCTGTTCATTGTAATTAATGCTGATTGAAAATAAAACCAAAGTTCTGGTAAAATAAATATCAGAAGACCCAAGTTAACTTAATTTCACTCAATAAGCTGAATCAATTTAGTATATAGTAGCCATATCTACATTGTATATATCACCAAACACTAAATTAGGGCTTATTTCCCTCTAGAGAGACACTTTAAGGTAATTTTGTGTATCATACACATGAACAGGCATACACACGCTTCAAGGAACTCCAGAACTTAAATGCTTGAATTCAAACCCTGTTCTCTATCAGTGATTAGCTATATGAAGTTGTCAATGTGCTTCATTTGATTGTGTCTCACTTCACCACTGTGGCCTTGCCTTTGTATCCCACGTGATCACACACTGGGGATGGCTTTGCTCACTGCACTGAGTCACCTTTACTGTAAGTAACCCCTCCCCATATACCTGTAAGTAACCCCAGTAAAACTCATTGATTAAAATTGGTCTATGTCGGTGTCCATATTTTGTCTGGCCTTCCTTCAGTTTCCTATCTTGGGTGTGTAAAGATTGGTTTACATCTCCCCCAGAGAGTGCCACACAGCACAGAACGATCAGGACATTACTTTTCAATTCAGCTTCACCCCAAATCTCAGAGCTTAGGCAAGTTGTAAAGAAATTCTTTGACAGCCTGGTAAGATGGGCTCTCAAAAGTCTTCATTTCCATTTGAAACCTCATGACCGTAGCCTTTACTGTCCACATGTCTCCCAGCATCCTGCACTTCTGCATCCTGGACAGAATCGCCAATTAAGCCAAACTTGTTGTGTTCTAGCCTTTCTCTTGCATGCTTCTTCACAATTTTTCTAAATTCTTCCTGAGGCCACTTCCAAGACCCAAGAGTCACAGGTTTAATTACAACAGTGACCCCACTTCTCTGGTATCAGTTTTCCGTACGAATTACTTCTTGTGTCACTGTGACCTACATACCTGAGAAAACAACTTAAGAGGAATTATTTATTGTGGTTTACAGTGTCAGAGGGTGATTCCGTCATGGAAGGGTCAGGATAGCAAAGAAGCTTACATTGTTGTAGACCAGAATCACACCGGGAATACAGGAATAGATCAGGAAAATACAACTCCCGACAAAACTTAACTCACTCCTTCATCTGGGTTTCAGTTCTTACTTTTCTTTCTTACTATCAGTAAAGGTCTCAGTGCAATCATAAGTCAGTTTCTCCTGATCCAGTTGTCTTAAATGCTTTCACAAACATCTTCAAATGCCCTCTCCTAATCACCTCATTATTTACTAATCCAATCGAGTTGGCAATCAGACGTAACCATCACAATGTGAAATAAATAACAGAGGAAGAATTGATTTGTTTGCCTCGCAATTTCAGAGTTTCTCTCCATCATAACAAGAAGGGGGTATGGTGACACACACAGGTTAGCTCACACAATGATGGCCAGGAAGAGATGAGAGAACACCTGTGCTTTTCTCATTATTTTTCTATTTCCTCCAGCAAGACCCCCATCTGTGGGATCAGACTGCCTGTATTCAAGGTAGGTCTTACCCACTTACTCTATCCTCTCTTAAGGAAATGGCATTTGTTCTCATGTTGATGGCTACAACACCAAAGCAAGCGCAGCCAATAAATAACAGAAGAATGAAGAAATATTATGGATTATGAGGAGCTAGCATTCCTAAGCAATATGCTCTTGAGCAGAAGTGTGATGATGTTATTTGAGAAGACTGAACAAATACATATAGGAACATATTTTAGGGCATACATATTTCAGAACATGCTCAGTTAAGGAGTTCATACTTGAGCATGCTTAATTTGAGATAAATCAAAAAAGGAAAGATGGTAGATGCAATTTGGGGTATGCTGAATTCAAGGTCTTGTAACATATGCTCAAAGGTTCAGTTGGTAAACAGGAAGGAACATTTTGGGTTAGACTCTGCTTATGCTGTGAAGTTGTAGATGCAGGCATGTTGATGTAGGAGTGTGTTCCTAAAAGTTATGGCCACTCTTACACAAACTCTCTGAAATCCTTTGGACCACAGACACGCCCACAGATGTGCTTTGCCAATCTCTTAGGCACTTCCCAATCTAGTCAAGTTACCATTGAACAATCGTTACTCATCACAACTGCTTAAAATGTCATTCAAAACAATCATATAATTTGTCACGCATGTAATAAGAAATACAAGTATGAAAAACATTGCAAAACTCTTATGTAGGAGAAAAAAGTAGACATTAATTAATATTGAGATTATCTGTGATCATAGGAAGTCCCAATTACAGGATACCTCCTCTAAACTTATTCTACAGATTCAAAACAGTCCTATTCAAATTTGCAGTATATGTATTAACAAGCTAATTCCACAGTTTATAGTGAAAAGTAAAAGACTAAACACAACAAAGTAAATACTAAGAAAAAAAAAACAAAAGAGAGAAATGAACTCACATAATTTCAAGACTTAAAGCCACAGTAATCAGCATACTGTAACACTAGTGAAAACTGAGAAGCATATCACTGAAACTGGTTACAAGAACAGAAACAGACACTTCATAAAACAACTGATCATTGAGCAAAGTGCAAAGATAATAAAATGAAGAAAATTTGACTGCTTATCAAATAATACTGAGATATCGATCTATAGATAGATTGACAGAGTGATAGATAGATAGATAGATAGATAGATAGATAGATAGATAGAGCAAGAGAGAGACAGAGATATCCAGCCAGAAAACAAAACCAAGACAGAGAACTTGCAAGCATCACAAACATTATTCAAAATTTATCACATGTTTAAATGTAACAAATTTAAAAACTACAAAGAACAGAATATGTAGGAAATCTAGAGGAATTTGGGCTTGGCAATCAATTTCATATGTAAAACTGATAGCAAAATCCATGATGTCTATGAAAGATACTAGCAAGAGACTGAGAATAAGGCCCAGATTAGAAGACAAATTTTAAATTTCTTATAATAAACATTTTTTCAATACACAAAAACTTAAAAACAGAGAACAATAAAGTTATAAAATGGGTTAATAACTAAAATATACAGGTGTGGTGGTTTGACTAGGGATGGTCTACATAGACTCATGTGTTTGAATGCTTGGCTAATAGGGAGTTGCACTATTAGGACATGCACCTTTTGGAATAAGTGTGGCCTTGTTGGAGGTAGTATGTCACTATGGAGGTGGGCTTTGAGCTTTCATATATGCTCAAGCTATGCCCAGTGTGGTACACAGTCTCCTTCTGTTGCCTACAGAACGTCCAGCTCCTTTTTCCGCAGTATATCTGCCCGCATGAGGATAATGGGATAAACCTCTGAAACTGTAAGCTAGACCCAATTAAATGTGTGTGTTTGTGTGTGTGTGTGTGTGTGTGTGTGTGTGTGTGTGTGTGTGTTTAAATAAGAGTTGCCCTGGGCATGTGTCTCTTCAGAGCAATGAAACCCCAATGCTATAGGTGACAAGGTAGCACATGGAAAGATACTTCACAGTGTACAGCAGCAAGGGAGTTTGAATTAAAGCAACCATGAGGTACTGCTATAAAATGAGAATGTCAAATACTCATGAGGTTGCAGAGCAAGAAAAAAAAATCATTCTTTGTTAGGAAGAATGCAGGATGACATAGAAAATGAAAGACAACTTGGATGGGCCTTCCTAAACTAAACATGGTTTTACAATGTGGCCACAAAGAAGCCACTGCATTCTTTCCTGGCTTCCTACATTTGGTGTATATATACATTTCTCTTTAAACACGGACATTTTATGAATAAATAGGTATAGAAAGAAACTTTGCTGCTTTTGGCCTGTGACTGTTATTCAATTCTAAAACAGTGTGGGAATCCAGGAATCTTAAATAGATGTGACCAAGTGAAAGAAAACAATGAACAGATTGCTTAGTGGATGCGTAGTGTACGATTTCAATTGCGTGCTAGCCTGAGAACAAAGACGGAGACAGTTAAAAAGAACAATGGTTCGCAGAGTTAATGGAAGGGAACATCACAACCACGCTGATGCATTTTCCTGTAGAATCACTGTTTGATTCTACGACATAATACTGGTAGGCATTGGCCATTGCGCATTCATTTGTCAAAACCTAAAGGAAAACCACCGAGAGTGAATCTTAATATAAACTATGGACTTTGAGTACAATAAGGTGCCTAAATTGTAGCAAATAGACCATTTTTTTTTAAGTGAGATAATAGCCAGGGCCCATTGTGCTTGGGAAGGCTAAAGAATACGGCAAGATATGGGAACTTGTATACTCTATCCAATTTTGTTGTGAACATGAAAACTTTTCTAAAATACAACCTTTTGAAAAGAATAAAAAAATTTCTGACTTTGCTGAAAACTTTTAAGATCTGTGAGACCACCGAAACTCCATTTCCTATAGTAGGGATTGTCAGGAATTGGGTATGGACTGCCCTCCTGGGATACAGACAAGCACCATTGATCAGCACCCTACCAAGCCTGCTTTATACCTTTCCATTCTGTGCCCAGCCCTGGTTGCTTGTCTTTGTGCAGGAACTGCAATGGTTTCATGCTCTTACTCATTTGTACACTGGACTTTGAGATTGAATACTTGAGTTAGAATATAGGGAACACCTAGCAGAGGTCAGAACAGGGAGTTCATAGCGATAGAAACTGCAGAATTCCAAGTGGAAGTTAGGGATGGCAAGTTTATTGAAAAGAAGATCCAGAGAATTCTGGTTTTAAAGATTTATTCTATCTATGTATGTATGTGTTAGGGGTGTTTACACATGGGTAATGTGGGTACCTGCAGTTGTCAGAAGTGGGTGTTAGATTCCTTAACGGTGAAATTTCAGGAATAGTATTCCCACCACATGGGTGCTAGGACAGAAACTCAAAAACAATGAATCTTAATATCTCTCCAGCCTCCCCTCCAGGGAATTCTAATATTGGGTTTTCATAATAATATGTACAGTAATTTTATATGAATTTGACCCCCAAACCTCCTTTTATTTTTCATTGACACCAATCAAATCTCAGTTCTTCCACTAACTCTGGCATCCCCAAATTCTGAAGTTTTAGTTTTTTACTCCGAACCTTGTGTTTCTCTCAATCCGGAGTGGCAAGCTACAGTGTAGCTAGCTGTTTATAGTCCCCAAACTCACAATACCAGTGGCATCCAGAAAGTGACTGGAGGAACAGGCGTGCAGTTCCTCCCCGAACTGCTGAATCAGAACCTACGTTTTCCCAAGATCTCCAGATAACTCGTAAGTCCTCGAGAACTTGAGCGGCACTGACATAGGTGATACCATGTTCTCTTCCTTGTAAGTCAGCTTGTGACTTCGAAAGAACACAGTACTGGAATTTTATAAAAGGTAATATGGAATATGTTTTCTGTTACCATGCTATCTGGGTATCATTAGAAAAATTATACTTCCCTGGTTTTCATATCTGTCATATTAGGAATTTTAATGCATGCTTTATAAAATGTGCAGTATTTATAAATAATAAACCACTCCCATACAGTGTCTGAACAATGATAGGTTTGAAAAGATTTTGTTGCTACTCTTTGCTTGATCTCTCTTATGGAATCAATAGTCCATAATTCCATGCTACAGATATCATTTCCTACTTCTGGTGCCTCCACTTAAGAAAGAAATGCACAACGTACTAAATCTTAACGAAAGTAATTTTAGGCTTTTTAAATTATACTTATTGAGTAGCAATATATAGAATTAATCCAGAATTTACTTATTTATGTATGTATTGTCCTTGTGAGGACATTCATGTGTGTGTGTGTGTGTGTGTGTGTGTGTGTGTGTGTATGTTGTCCCCCACAGTATACCACAGTATGTGTGTGGAAGTCCAAGAACAATTTGTGGGAGTTCTTTCCTTCCACACTGAGTTTCAGGGAAGGAACTAAGGTCCTCAGGCAGTGCAGCAAATAGTACACCAGCTCACTGGCTGTAGTGATTTGGAAGAAAATGAAACCCCATAGGCACATAGGGGGTGGCACTAATAGGAGGTGTTCCCTTGTTGCAGTAGATGTGTGCTTTGTTGGAGGAGGTCTGCCACTAAGAGTTTGGCTTGGAGTTCTCTTAGGTTCAAGACAAATCACTTTCTGCTGCCTGTGAATCAAGTTACAGAACTCTCAGCTCCTTCTCCAGCACCATGTCTGCCTGTGTGCACTGCCATGCTTCCCACCATGAGGATGATGGACTAAACCTCTGAAAGGGTAAGCCAGCCCCAGTTAAATGTTTTCCTTTATAGGAGTTGCCCTGGTCATAATGTCTCTTCACAGCAAAAATCCCTAGCTAAAATGCTAGCCCACATCTTCTTTTTTATTTTTATCAAAACAATGCTGTTGCTTGAAGGCAAGATTTGAATGTCTCTGGAGTGACAGGGTAATTATTGACTCAATTACCTACTAAGTATTGCAAAGTAACCCTAAAGCATTCTTACAAGAGAGAAGCATCTCTGAAGATATCTTTTTAAATGTTGCCCCATTGTATTTTTGAGATGATATGCTTTTCTCTTAAGGAATGTTATTATTTCCAAAATTGCCCACTTATCATTACATTTTTTTCATTTTGAATTCACTAGACTGTGACTTTTCTGCAAATCTTTTATGAGCAAGGTCCCTCATGGGCCCTCTTTAATTGGTTAAGGATTATCAGCAGAGAACACTGTCAAAACTCTAGACACTGTTTCCTGTAAAAACTTAGCGCACAAAACTTTTCCAAGGATAAGGTATTCAGATGCAGATTAAAAAAAATGTTCTCAGGCAGTAGGCACTATCTGAGCTTGATTTTTCAAAGCATGATGGAGTTTCCATTAGCAGTCATGTTTTAGAAGAAGTTTGTTTTGAAAAACTAAGTTAGCTGTATTAGGATTATGCTTGAAAGCAAAAAGTGCTTGGCAATCTCTGCTAAAAGAATACTCTTGTAACCATTCTTTCAAAACACAGAATATCAGAAGGGATCAACCCATGAGATGCCCGAGGGTTTTCTTCTGTGGCCTTGCAAGTCTGAACAACAATTTTATCATCCAATATGAAAGAATAAACACTCACACACTCGTCGTATGGACCCTTCTCCCAAGATCATTGTCTACATCAGAAAATTCATGCCATGAGTATGCTTTGTCCTCATTCAAAATTTCCCTTTGCCTCCTTCCTTCTGTTCCTATCCCATACTCATGAATAAATTCTCAGTCCTTCCTCAATATTGATAGCAAGGCATGAATATTTCTTTAGATTTTTATCATGTACATCCTCAGGTAGACACACTGGCCGACATCACTGCTTCTACATTGTTATTAGAAGACATTTTAAAACTTGCATTAGCCTTAGAATTGATGCTTTTGGCAATGCTCATTTCCTTGGGTCTAAAAATGATTTATGATCTTATAAGATTATCACATTCTCGGGCTTATAAAAATTATTTTTGAAGCAACACTAACTTTCTAAATCAGCAGGTTACTCAAAGTAAAACATGAGCAATATTCTACACACTGTCAAAATGGAGGCAGAGAAGACAAGCTGACTCTAGTATTCCTATTATTAAGATCTACTCTCTCCCAAAGTGTCTACACCAGGTATTATCAAACCTCTCACAGGAGGCAACACTTTTTTTTGAAATCATCTTCATCTTTGACTTAGCATTCTTGCTTCCTTCCTCATTTTGTTAGATGCTACAGGCCTTTGCTGTTTAGGTTATATGTAAAAACTTTGCCAGGTTTAAGAATTGTTTTTAGATGGACATATTTGATCACGAGAACCAAATGAATCATGGTACCACTATATGACATATCAGGTCATCGTATTTTGCATTTTGAACATATTTAATGTACTTTTATATCTGTTTTCATAGGCCATTTTCAGTTATTTGTTCACTGGGAGAATAATTCTAGCACGAATGTTTGAATTTAAGTTTCCCCCAAACCTAATTGCATTCAGACTAGTCTTAGGTAGTCATTAATAGAGGGGGATTATCTCACTACTGCTGTTCAAGGCAGTTGCCCTGGGTGCTAAGACGAGAGCCATCTGGTCCCAGTACAGGTGCCTTCTTCATCCTTTGAGATCCTTGTCTGCTTTTGGAATGCTGCTTCAACAGTCCAGGAGAGTTGAAAGACCTTTCATGGGGGGACAAATTTCACACATCTCTTTTACCTGGAGGTTTTTCATAAGCCAGCTCAGGACCTCTCTGCTTGGTATGCAATACAGAAATAACTGGGAAAGTCTCACAAATTGAATTGAACTGACCATGGATTTGAAGCTACTGCCTTTCCCACTGAGTTAAAGCCAAATAGAGTTGCCTCCCTGGGCCAAGCTTTGATCACCAGTATGGTACTTTCCTCTGCCCGAGACTTAAATGCATGCAGTCTCCAGCACTGGTTTTATTTAATGTTCTTGTTCACTTCACTGGAAATGCTTTAGCTCGAGCACCTGCTGGCTGGGAAAGTGATTAGGATTTCATGGGACCCGAGCATTTCATTTGTAGTAAGCCACACCACGGCCCATAAATTAATACAGGATTATGCTCCAGCATTTACTCTGCAGGCTTGTTTTGAACTGAAAAAGAAAAGGCAATTGAAGGATGAAGAAGAAAGAAGGCGATGACAAGATGAAAAGGGAGCACTCTTACAGACCCTGGCAGTGTGCATTAGCATAAGCACTTTCTCAGGAAGTAACTGAGAAACTTCCACGACTGTACAATTGTCCTTTGCTAGCACCGATGAGCATCACTCTCTCCTCTCAAAACCAGACTCTTCTTACACGTGGAAAATGCCTTACCCTTTGTCAAAATGTATGCAGGTAACCTTAAGTGGCTTTGAAAGCCAGTTCAGCAATTGGTGTCACAACCCCTTCTGTTCTCTGTGCTGCAGTCATTCTCGCTAAGGTGTCAGAAACAAGGATAAAGGTGTCTCGGAGCCTCCAGCTAAGTGCACCCAAAGACAAGGGCTAGCAAGTGACCTTGGTCAAAGTCAAGAATAGGAGGAGATTCACACCAATATACCTTGCCAAATAACAAAATAAACTAAATAAAATATTATAGCTGGCACACAGTGAATGATCAGTCTAGCCCTTTGCCTGATTTTATATAGGCAGCAAGTTAAGAATACGTCTTTCAAAATAAAATGCTTGAAAATGCAATAAAAAACAGCAATATTTATTTCGCAGAATTATCAGAAATCCATATTTTAGTAGCCGTTGATCAACTGGCTTAGAACATCAACAGCTTGCTTTATGTATGTGCTAATGGCTGCTTTAGTTTGACAAGGAATAAAGTTGTTGCAGCAAAGATCTTAATCATTTGTGTATAACTTTTCATAGAAATTTTCAACTCCTGTTTTAAGACACATGTTTTAGGGTATTGTACAAGAGACACGGAGCAATTCTAATTCAAAGGCAATTCTAAATTTGTGAAAGGAATATGTAAGATCACATTTAATATGGTAATTGATTCTTAAAGTGAAGGTTCAAGATGAAGGTAGCAACTGAAGAAATTTACCTCTGAACTTCCTGATGTTTTTCTCTTGTCTAATGCATTCAATAGCAAAATGCTATTTCAGATGATGAACCTCTGCCATGACCCATGCACTGTATCAGGTATCTTGAGGGAGGAAGAGAGACAATGTATTTGTTTGGGTTTCATTGCTGTGAAGAGGTAGCAGGATCATTTTAGCCCCTTGTCATCAGGGTGGGGAGCATGGCAGAGTATATGTGGATAGAGTGCTGGAGATGGAGCTGAGCGTTCCACATCCTGATCTGAAGACAGCAGAATGGGACTGTGCACCACATTGAGCATAGGAGACCTCAAAGCCCACCCCATAGAGACACATTTCCTTCAAGAAGGCCACGCCTCCTAATAGTGCCCCTCTCTATGGGCCAAGCATTCACACACAGGAGTCCGTGAAGGCCATACCTATTTAAACCAAGACAGACAGTAATAAAACATGCTTACAACACAATCTGTGATAGGCACATAATTTGCACGATAAAAACCCAGCTATTAATGATAACATGAACTTATAACTAAGTAAATGATTCAGCGGCAAGCTCTGACAAAGCTGTGACTGAAACAGTCATACATGCCTTGGCTGTTTTCCACAAGCATGATAGTAGGATGCCCCCTTGAAAGTTGGAAGGATTCTGCCTATGAAATAAGAGATTTTACATATTCATGTAGAAATCTCTGTATAGAATTTCCCTCTAATTAAATTACATTTGAGCATAAAAGTAGAAAATAAAAAATTTAACATTCCCTGTATTTATTATATCAACATTTATGAATTAACTTTATTTCTGTTTACTCCTTACTTAGCATGTATACAGAGTCACATAATGTAATCAAGCAAAAGTAAGGAACATTCCTGTGGTCTAGCAGCTGGGCATTGATCACTCTTACCATATTACTATAGATCTTCCACTTTCTTTAGGAAGAAATTTCTCTATAAAAGAGCCTCCAATCCAGTGGATATCTAGTGACATTTTTCCTCCCATGAAAGATGATTGTGCTACTTTTGGACTATGTCAGTGTATTAGGGAAGTATGTTAATGTAATACAAAGAGAAAAAAAAAGAGAGTTTATTCTGAGCTGAATTAAAATGACAGGGACAGAAGAAGGTGGATTTGAGTCATTCTGGATATGACAGCTTCTACTGTGGAAGAGATTATATGAATTTTCATAGTTACCGGACAAAAGAAACTCATAAATAATGCATTGATGAAGCACACTGACAGGGACAATTGAACGGACATGTTGGTAGGGAATGAACAGAATAGAGGGGAAATCTCCTCAGTAGAGTTCAAATGCTAACATAGCATCTTGGATTTGAGTTTTGGGATATCTCAGGTTCTGCTACACAGTACATTACAGTTCACTGACATGATAGTCACAAAGATAGTGTGATACAGGTTGATAGCAAATGGCTATTAAGGAGACTAACAAAAGCCCAGGTCATTTTGACTATCAACCCACAACATTGCATGTTTCCATAGTAATGAAGTTCTTGTCATTCAGTAAGAGGAGTCTTCAGCAAAGACGGGGTCTTTTCATATGTCAGTTCATATGTCAGTGTTCTTTAGAGAGACAAACAACCTGAAAAGACAAAGAGAGATGGACAAAGAGATGAAGGGAAGATAAAGTCAACAAGAAAGGGGGAGGCGGAATGTAAGGCAGATGAGGAAAAAGAGAGGAAGAGAAAGGAAGATGTCCATTTGTGGGCGTCATTCTTTGAAAGTTAAAATGTTTTCCAAAGACAACTTACTGGCATTTCAGAGACAGAAACGAGGCACTTATCATATAAGATTTCTTTTCTCTTCCACCCAAGATCATTTGTCTGTGGTTAGCATGGTAGTTTTGATCTAATATGTTAGACTCACTGATTCAAAGGACAAGTAAAATGAGTTATTACTAACATGATTGTGATTGGGTTGAGTTACTTGGATCTATTTAGCTTTGTGGGTAGGCGGTCCTCTCTTTTCCAGTCATTACATGGAAATCTCACCCAGAATGCCTTTCCTGAAACTCTATTTTTAAAATGCTAGGGTTTTTGTTGTTGTTGTTTGTTTGTTTGTTTGTTTTGTTTGTTTTGTTTTTTACTTTATCCCTTCTGTATTCTCTTTGCTTATATTTTGGAGACAAATTGCTCCTGATCCTTTAATGAAAATCTTAGAACTTCCATCTCAGTTAGCTCCAAGAGAACGCTATGCTGCTGAATACCGGATATGGCAGATTCTTACAGCCTTGTGACTAGATTCGCCGCCTTCTTGTTTGGGTTGCTGACTCAGGAAATTGACATTCTACTGTTGTGCTTTTAAAAGTATTTGCTGTGACTTCATTTTTCTCCCCTCTGACAGTTGAAGCAGAAAGGTGGATTAACTTTCTTGATTCCAATTATCTTTCCTGTAGTCTATTGCTGATACGCTCCTGTGTCAGGTAAGTTATGTGAAGAAGAAGAAGAAAATGTCACCTGGCAATGTGACAGTGTTTGAAGGAAGGTGTGAAAGGTATTTCTTGTTACTGGTAACTCTCTGAGAACTTTTCTAAAATGGCAAGTAGAATTCCTTTTGAAATATTTTAACTGGATAGGTTTTATTTTTTTCTGTCAAATTTACTGAAAGATTACCATGCAAATGCCAACTTTTGTTTTTAGAAAAGATGTCAATTGAGGAAGAAGGGTGTTTGACTTGACTTCTTTCTATGTTTGAGAGTTTTTATGGAAGGTGCCCTGCGTAGCTTGATAAGTCTTCTCTATTGTGTATTTGTGGCTTCAATTTTTCAGATAGTAACTCTTGTCTTGGGGATCTAAGGTCCTCACTGCTGCAAGAGAACCAGAGGTAAAGCAATGCTATGAAAATGTCTGCTAAACATTGGATCTTATATTTCCAGGTGTTCAGATGCCTTTAGTGTACCCACCTCCTGCCTTTTAATTAAACACGACTGCTTGAGATTCCCGGCTAGCTTCTGAAGTTAAGTTTTGTTTTCTTCCAATTTTATTTTTTTGTTTAATAATCATTCATGATTATTTTTATGTGTTCGACTCTCCCATTGCCCTACTGAATCAACTATTTTTTTTTATTAACACATCGAACAAATTTGGATACTTTAAAAATGGTATCCGTCTTGAAATTATTGTTTGAAAATTTCATAGATGCATTTGCAAATGATGGCTATCCTAGTTTTGGAGGAACAACACATCCCTTGAACTTTGAGGACGGGAAAAGGAACTGTCTAAAGAGGTGGAATTAAAAAGGAAACGGGAAGACTCTCTTGTATAAACTTTGCAGAAAGTGGTCGCTAGAAGTTAGATTTGAGCTCCCTGACTTGAAAACTACATCACCATGATGGTGTTGCAGTGTAACGGGAAAACAAAACTACTTTAAAAGTTCTCTTGCGGGAGCTTGGGCTTTCTTAATTTCTCCACAAGGGAAACGAAAGTCATTATCTCAGAAGTCTCCCAGGGATCACAAGTTACCAGGAAGACGGAAGACTGCTTGTTAACAACTGTAGTCAAAAATAAAAATTTTAAGCAGTATACTGGTTATTTTTTTTTTACCTCTTTACTTGGCAGAAGAATTCTTATAAATTTAAATGCTAAGTATTGATGCTTAGCATCTTGATGCTAAGTATTCTCGCGCTGATGGCCAGCATTGCAGTGTAAATGCCACATTCTCAGTGAGAGTCCCTGCCTTGCCTCCCTCTTCGTATTTATTTGGTCTATAACAATTAAATAGAGATGAATCAGCTGCTTTGGCCCTCAATTTCCTCCAACTTAGTAATTGAGCATCGCCAGAATAAGAAAGCAACTCTAATCATTCTCAAGATGTCTTCCCATTCGCCACCCAATCTCCTCAGCCTAATGAGCAATCAACAGAACATTTAGTGGCCATGCTGAGGCTACATAGTAATTTTATTGCTCTAGGCTTAGTGAACAAAAAAAAGAAGAAGAAGAAGAAGATCATGTCAGATGAATGAAAACAGGAAAAGAAAAGAAAATACAGAAGGAATTCCTTGAATTTTAGAAAGGAAATGGGAGGACATTATATGGATTTAAAAAATAAAAAAGGAAGGAACATTTGCAGAAAAAAAAAAGAGTTGCAACAGGAAGACTTTCTACAGGTGTCATGGGCATTGCCCTGAAGTACATACTCCTATGTCCTTCACACCTTGGCATGGTTAAATAACCAAGTTTGATCTGCAAAATGAATTAAAAGAATGTCAGAAAGGCAGAGATACCAAAAGTTATCTCCAGGGAGATGAATGACACCTCAAACTTGTAAGTGCCTGGCTCCTTCCCAGGGTCAAGTCCTGTGCAAATAGAATTTGACATTTCCTCAGTTTTCCCTGAAAGGAAAAATCAAATGTCCAGAAAACGTGACCTGAGCTAGACTAGAAACAGATAAAGGAGGGAGGCAAATGTAATACAGTTTCATTGGAAATATCACTTTTTTAAAATGAGCGTTGTGGAGCAGCAGATACAGTGACCCATGCATTGAATCTCCACGGAAATTTTGATAAGAATCGTGTGGTGGTTCAGAAGGACAGACTATAAGCAGCAGATGTGGCTCCGCACTTAAACAGCACCTGCTACACAATCCTGGGAAAACGGTTTGGGTACCGGCACCCATGTCATGAGGCCCATAAGCACCTATAACTCCTGCTCAAAAGGATCTGATGCTGCCTTCTTCTGACCTAAACATGTGCCTCCACACACATGTGCACATGTGCTCACACAGGCAAACGTTTTACATAAAAAAAAAAGATTTTGAAAAAGGCAAATGAAGTTCAAACTTCATGTGATCGAAATAAATGACTCAACTTTTGTAGAACCCAGTACAATCACCAAATAGAAGTTCTTGTTGATTTTCTGTAGTTGCCCTTGTAAAGTTTGTATTTCCTTAGTAAAAGTAAGAATCGTAGAGCTGGCGAGATGGCTCCCTCGTTTCGACAGACATACTTTTCTTATGGAGGTTCTAGTGTCTTTTTAATTGGATATTTTCTTTATTTACATAAAATGTTTTCCCCTCTCCAGGTCTCCCCGCCAGAAACTCCCTATTCCATACCCCCTACCCGCTGCCTCTGTGAGGGTGTTCCCCCACCCACTCCCACCTTCCTGTCCTGGCATTCCCCTACACTGGGGCATCAAACCCCCACAGGACCAAGGGCTACTCCTCCCACTGATGTCCAACAAGGCCATCCTCTGCCACATATGCGGCCAGAGCCCTGGGTCCCTCCGTGTGTACTCTGTGGTTGGTGGTCCAGTCCCCAGAAGCTCCAGGGTCTGGCCAGTTGACACTGTTGCTCTTAGTTTCTATTCCCAGAATCCAAATGGTGACTCACAATTATCTGTAACTCCAGGTCCAGATCCAAGATCCTATTATTTTTTTTAACCTTCTGTGTCACTAAACACATATAATATAACATATAGGCAAAACACTTATACAAGTATAATGAAAAACTAAAATTTTAAAAAGCGAAACTCAAAGGGCCTTTATTCTTTATTCATCATTCCTGTGTATTTATTAATATACAGGATGATGTATACAGATGATGTGTACCAGTCCAGTATATCCATTAGTTTTAATTTATTCTTGTTTATTTGTTTGTTTGTTTATTGAGACAGGGCTTCTCTGTGTAGCCTTGGCTCTTCTGGAACTCACTCTGTAGACCTTGCTGGCCTTGAACTCAGATCTTGCTGGGACCTGAATTATATTTAATAAGGAGAAAATAGTTTTCAAGATTTCTTGTTGCATTATTTCTCGGCTTTATCAAAATACAAATTATAATAAAATACCTTTGGCACCAATACATAAGTTCTGTACTCATATACTATACAATCTACTAAAAAAAAAATTAAAATATTGACTAGAGAGATAGGTCAGTTTGCTGTGCATGAGGACCTGTTCGCTACAACATGAATATGAGATAGAGGTATCACAAGGACCATGAGATTTCATGGCATCTGCTCTTGGTCCTGTGTAATTTGTGGCTCCAGAAAGGGGCAAATACCCCTCTGATCCGAGAGGGGCAACTTCCTTGCTTGAGCAGCCTTTCGGATGACTGAATCATATTCAAGGGGCCCTCAAGCCCCCTCCTCACTCAGGAAAAGCAATCTAGGTAAATGTTCATATAGTTCTCCAGAAATCTATTCTGAAGCATGTACTTTTTATCTCTCAAAAAGCCTTAGTAAATATCAGTGATTTAAAAGCACACTTCAGTGCCACATCAAGGACCATCGTTGCTGGCAACAGCTCATTTACAACCCGAAGAAAACTGTTTGAGGTAAAACCTAGGAGTGTAGGTTTTAAGATACCTTAGCAGTTGAAATGTGACAGGATGGATGTGAAAATGTCCCGGCATTAGTGATATTTACCACAGTAGCCCAACACGAAAGCATCAGGGTCACTTCTTGATTTCCGTTCACTTTGTTACTCCCCAAACGTGTAAATATGATTGACTGTGTGGAAGATGCTCCTGGTAGTTTCATCCTAAATCCAGAGTGATGAATGACTTGCAGACAATCCTGAGCATCTCCCAATGGACTCTAATACTACCGAAGAAAATTTTTATTATGAATACAAATCACCTCTAAAACTCACAATACATCATGCTGAGTAATATCACAATAAGAATGAATAAAAAAATGAGCCTCTAAATAGGCATAAATGCTTTTATGTACTTTGACCAGAATTTTTATTTTCTTTCTAATCGCTGCATCAATTGCACAATAAATATTATTATGGAAAATGAAAAAAAAAACACCTGAAGCACTTACTTGAAAACTTGATTTTTTAAAAAAATGATACAACAATGTATAATCTCTTATTATATTAGTTAGATATTAGTGCTAAAATTCTTATTTAGATCTAGAATAATGATGATCTTCCACCTGGGCTCACTTGAAAAGAACTCCTTATGAGTACTCTCATTTGAACTTTATAACAATTTCCAGTAATAAATA
Organism: Apodemus agrarius; assembly: GCA_964023405.1. Taxonomy (NCBI): domain Eukaryota; kingdom Metazoa; phylum Chordata; class Mammalia; order Rodentia; family Muridae; genus Apodemus; species Apodemus agrarius. The sequence goes on from OZ030023.1 coordinate 46,196,552, forward strand.
TTTATACTTGGGAAGTGGAACCATGATGTTAGAATTATGCTTTTGTTAGCTCAAATGTTACAAATTATTAAAATCACAGGACTTTGATTGTTTGGGAATCATATGTTAGCCTTACCACTATTCATCTGAATAAAATTGGGGGCCACTGTTCTGATTCAAAGTATTGTATGAAAATGGACCCTAAACTTAAAAGCTCTTGGTGTTATTTGCTTCATGGCTTCCTCAATCAAGAGTATTGGGTGGCCATGGCTAGTTGATTCTCCCTGGGGTCTTCTATGCCATTGGATCCAGATTTTGACAAAGCTTGCACTTGTCAGAAGGGCCAGCTGGGCTGGCTGCATGCCAGCATCACAGGGCTACAATGGGAAGGCTTTGCAGACTCAGAGCTCAGCTAGGCTCTACTCTGGAGTCCTTCCTCTTCCATTATTGTTGTAGACAATTAATCTCTACTCAAAGCAAACTGGCAGCTCCCGTATACTTTCATCACTACCTGCCTCAATGTTGCCAAATGAAAGAAACACACACACACACACACACACACACACACACACACACACTCACATGCAGCCTTATATTTTTTTCTCTTTTGTATTAGATATATTATTTATTTAAATTTCAAATGATTTCCCCTTTCCTGGTTTCTCCCCCCCCCCGCTGCCCCCGAAAATTGCATAAGCCATCTCCTCTCTCCCCATTCCCCAATCAACCCCCCCGCCCACTTCTCTGTCCTGGTATTCCCCTACACTGCTACACTGAGCCATTCCTCTCTGATGTCCAACAGGGCCATCCTCTGCTGCCTATGCCTCTGGAGCCATGGGTAATACCATGTGTACTATCTGGTTGTTGGTTTTGTCCCTGGGGGCTCTGGGAGTACTGGGTAGCTCATATCATTGTTCCTCCTATGGAGCTTCAGCTCCTTGGGTCCTTTCTCTAGCTCCTCCATTGGGGACTCTGTGCTCAGTTCAATGGCTGACTGAGAGTGTCCCACTCTGTATGTCTCATACACTAGCAGAGCCTCCCAGGTGACAGCTATATCAGGCTCTGGTCAGCAAGTACTTGTGGGCATTGATAATAGTGTCTGGGTTTTGTAACTATATAGGATGGATCACTAGGTAGGGTAATCTCTGGATGGTCATTTCCTCAGATTCTGTTTCATGTTTGTCTCTGTATCTCCTTCTGTGGGTATTTTGTGCCTCCTTCTAAGAAGGAGCAGAATATCCACACTTTGTTCTTCCTTCTTCTTGGGCATCATTTGATATATGAATTGTGTCTTGGGTATTCCAAACTTCTGGGCTAAAATCACTTATCGGTGAGTGCATATCATGTGTGTTCTTTTGTGATTAGGTTACCTCAATTAGGATGATATTTTCCAGTACCACCCATTTGCCTAAGAATTTCATGAATTCATTGTTTTTAATAGCTGAGTAGTATTCCATTGTGTAAATATTCCACATTTTCTGTATCCATTCCTCCGTTGAGGGACATCTGGGCACACCTATCCTGCCTTATATTTTAACATGGCTTAAACAGCTTAATGGTTGGGCCACTTCCAAACCTCCAGGTGGCTGAAGTACTTTCCAATAAACCCAACTCATCACTTACTAAAACCTATATTCCATCTTTATTGCCTCAGACCTGGGCCTGAAGCCCTCCTCAGCACAGTTCCCGACTTTTACATGAATGCTATGCTCTCTCTTCTGCACCTCTCAGGCCCAGTCTTTATTCCTTTCCTTTCCCAACAATGTGGCTCTGTTATCGTCCTCCTCTCTCATTTTCTTTCTTGGGAATACTAAAGTCCCACCTCTGTCTCCCTGCCCAGCCACTGTCCACTGGAAATGGCTTTATTTACCAATTAAAACCAACTGGGAGCAGGGACTCTCAGCATCTTATGTGTGTGGATTCTCATGCACTTTGGAGGATCCAATTAACATAATACAAGCATTAAACAAAAATCCCTTTTTATCCATTCAAATGGATTTTCTCTCAGATATACAATGAACATAGTTACAACAGTTATATGAACTATATATAAGGTATGATATACACTAATAACATCAATTTTGTCAATTTGGGTACATCACTCTAACATCAATCCTAACTTAAAGTGTTTACAATTCTATACACAAATTATATTTTTATTTTAACTTGTATTACCATCTCAAAACCATCCTTTCAAATCTAGATGATCTTCTTTAATGCTAAGCAGCTTAAATTTGATTATAAGACTATAACTTCAACCCCATCAGAAATTTGAGAATGAATTAAAATTACCTGAATATATAGGAAGCAAAAAATATAGCTTATGAAACATAAACAGTTTGACTTCCTGGACAGTCCTATATTCCTCAATCTGGGCACACTTTGGAGCATCTGCCTTCAGCCTTCTAGCCCAGAACCACCTAACAGACCTTAAGTGAATTATGAAGGACTAGCTTACTCTGTCTTGGCAGAGCTAAGCTGTTGGGTATCCTAGATCATGTGTTTGCTTACTTCTTTAATTTCTTTGTTTGTTTCTTGCTTACTTGATTTCTAAATTTTTTTGTCTGATGATGATTAGGGCAATTCTTGTCCAGTGGCTACCGTGTCATAATTGGAGCAACTCTACATGGAGTCTATGATGTTCAGTATCTTCTTTGAACTATGAAGGAGCAGATATGTGTCCTAGTTAAAAGATCTATTAATAATGAAATGACTTAAATATCATATTTTGTGAATTTTTGATGTTTGCTTAAATAAGATCTTATTTGCTTCAAAGAGTGTCTCAGCAAGGTACAACTTGGTATGATCTAGTTTGTAGAATTGCATGTTGTTTCTCTCTTTATTCTAAGGTAAGTCACCCCAAGCTCATTGTGATATTGAGATTGTCAAATAAGTATACCTCTTCATTTTTAAGCACACTGCATACCAAGGACACTTGTTCTCTTTTATTTCATTTCAATCTAATATAACATTTATTGATATTAAACCCAAGTTGAGTTTTAGTAACAAAAGTCATAAGAACTCTAAACAACTTGATTTTGCTAGAGGCAAAATAAATACTATTTGATTCCATCACATAATCTGGAGATAAGAAGTACAATTAATTTTCTTCTCTGTTCAAATAAAACAATTTTGACTAAAGAAATGACATCCTAGTATCAACCATGTTCACACAACACAACAGTAGAAAAGCATGATTCTAAACAGAGGTGAAGATATGATCCTGTTACTTGCTGAAGAGAATCACCTCAATACTTTCTGTAAGGGGAACCCACTTCTTCCCTTAAAAGTCACAAAAATAATATGATAAACTTCTGAGAAGCCTACCAACTTTGTCTTTTGGCATCTCAGTAGCTCTTTCTCAAAGTGAATAGAGAAAGCATGATGCACCGAATTTAAAATGTTTTCTCTTTGAAAAGGTATTACAGAGTGAAGTACAATATTAGTAGCCCTATATGTCTTATGTTCTGCAAGCAGAAAGGCATGTGTATATAGTATGGTATTTCATGTATTAACCATCTCTTCATTCTATTTCCTTAATTTCATGCATTGTGTGTGTGTGTGTGTGTGTGTGTGTGTGTGTGTGTCTGTCTGTCTGTCTGTCTGTATCTGTGTAGCTATATGTACTTGATTTCAGGGGCCCAGAGATAACAGAAGAAGTCATTGAATCTCTTGGAACTAGAGTTATAGGTTGTTATGAGCTGCCTGACATGAGTGCTGGGAACTAATCTTTGGTCTTCTAGAAGGCAACAGATTCCCTTAACTAGTGAACAATCTCTCTGGTCCCTCAATTATCTCTGGCTACTTTGACGCAATAGATGGGGAAGCCTAAATGCAATTAAATTTAAGATATACAGTTTGGTTCTATATGATAGTTTGCATTTGTATTCTGTATAAAAGTTTTTATAGTGTTTCCTAAGTTGGGTTCTTTTGATCCTCACATCAACTCTGTGAAGTGGACATACTCAGTATTTGTAACTTTTGTTTTATGATAATGCAAAGATATTTCAAAAGGCTGCATGACATCACTACAAAATGGGCAAAGAGGACTAGAATCAGGGCCTTAATCACACAATGATTAAACCAAAGTAAGACCAATAACAGAATACAAACAAGAATTATGCTTGGTTGTTTGACTAGAGTAGGTATGATCTCTTAAAAATCCAGGCGACCTCTTCTGGTCTAAGTTGGTGCCCTGAGTAGACCTTGGTTACTAGCTCTGTACCCAATTCCACAACACCAAGAGGAAGCTAGACTCCCTGGGGCTCTAACACACCTAGGATCATAGTTGAGGTGGCCACAAAACCCAGCCCAAACCAGGAGTAACTGGGACCTCTGGGGATTCAAGGACACAGGAAATCTGCCTGGCCAGTGTCACCAGTTCCTTCCAGTCTGACCCAGTGCTCTTTGCAGAACCTGGGTGCTAACTCTTCACTAAGTTCCACAACTCCCAGAGGAAGCTCGGCTCCCAAGGAAACTTAACTCCTAGGTACTCTAACATGCCCAGCATCATAGAATCACAGCATCTCAATATCTCAGGAGCTTGGTCAGACCAGGATTTCAGGGTCCCAGAGGCAGCTTGACTCCCAGGCGCTCTTACACCCAGGATCTCAGGATCATAGGATCACAGAGAAATCCAGACTCTGAGGAGTTTTGACAAAACCAAGATAACAGGGGAGACAGGCTCCAGTCAGAAACCATGAGTGCAGGTAGCACTAAAGATAACCAGATGGCGAGAGACAAGCACAAGAATATAAGCAACAGAAACCAAGAACCCAGTTCTCCCACCATAGAAGAAAATAGTCAAGGATCTAAAAATGGAAGTAGAAACAATAATGACATCACAAAGGGAAAATACCAAGGAGATAGAAAACTTAGGAAAGACATCAGAAGTCATAGATTCAAGCATCACCAGCAGAATATAAGAGATAGAAGAGAGAATCTCAAGTGCAGAAGATACCATAGAAAACATTAACACAACAGTCAAAGAAAATGCAAAAATAAAAAAGCTCCTAACTCAAGACAATCAGGAAATGCAGGATACAATGAGAAGACCAAACCTAAAGATGATAGGTATAGAAGAGAGCAAAGATTTCCAACTTAAAGAGCCTGTAAATATCTTCAACAAAATTATAGAAGAAAACATCCCTAACCTAAAGAAAGAGATACCCATGCACATAGAAGAAGCCTACAGAACTCCAAACAGACTAGACCAGAAAAGAAATTCCTCCCATCACATAATAACCAAAACACCAAATGTACAAAACAAAAAAGAATATTAAAGTCAGTAAGGGAAAGTCAAGTAATAAATAAAGGCAGACCTATCAGAATTATACCAGACTTCTCATCAGAGCCTATAAACCCAGAAGTAAGATGGTACAACCACTCTGGAAATCTGTCTGGTGGTTCCTCAGAAAATTGAACATAGCATTACCTGAGGTCCCGGCTATGCCACTCCTGGGAATATATCCAAAGGATGTTCCAATATATAACAAGGACAAATGCTCCACTATGTTTATAGCAGCCTTATTTATAATAGCCAGAAGCTGCAAAGAACCCAGATGTGTTTCAACAGAGGAATGGACACATAAAATGTGGTACATTTTTACAATGGAGTACTTCTCAGCTATTAAAAACAATGAATTCAGGAAATTCTTAGGCATTGGATGGAACTAGAAAAGATCAGTGCAGGTAACCCAGTTACAAAAGGACACACATGGTGTGCACTCACTGATAAGTGGATATTACAATAGAAGCTCAGAATACCCAAAATAGAATTTATAGACCACATGAAGCTCAAGAAGAAGGAAGATCAAAGTGTTGGTGCTTTGGTCCTTCCTAGAAAGGGTAACAAAATAGTCACGGGAGCAAATATGGAGACAAAGTGTGGAGAAGAAGCTGAAAGAAAGGCCATCTAGTGACTGTCCCACCTGGGGATCCATCCCATATATAGTCATCAAAAGCAGACACTATTGTAGATGCCAAGAAGTGCATGTTGACAGGAGCCTGACATAGCTATCTCCTGAGAGGCTCTGCCAGAGCCTGACATATACAGAGGCAGATACTGGCAGCCAACCATTGGAATGAGCATGGGTTCCTCAATGGAGGAGTTAGAGAAAGAACTGAAGAAGCTGAAGGGGGTTTGCTCCCCCATAGGAAAAACTACAATATCAACCAACCAGGGCTCCCAGGAACTAAACCATCAACCAGAGTAAAAATGGAGAGACCCATGTATCCAGCCATATAAGTAGCAGAGGATGGCCTTGTAGAGGATCAATGGGAGAAGAGGCCCTTGGTCACATGAAGGCTTGATGCTCCAGTGTAGGAGAATGCAAGTGGGTAGGTGGGTGGGGGCACAGCCTCCCTCATAGAAGCAGGAGGCGAGGGGATTGATTAGGGGTTTTCTGGAGGGAATTGGGAAATGGGATAACATTTGAAATGTAAATAAATAAAATCTCCAGTAAAAAATCCAGGCAATCTCAAGAATCAAAGGTGTTCTTGAACAAGAAAGCACATGGACTGAGGGAGCACAAAAAATGGCTACCATATGTTCTTACTGCTTCAGTAGCACTTAAGATATAACATAACACAGTCAGAGCTCTCTATACTTTTCTTGGCTTTTCTGTGAATCTACTTAATTAATACATGTCTATTCTCAGTTCTCTTCCTGTTCATGCTATTTATTAGGTTTTGATAAAAAAAAATCAGCTAATCCTGAAGCATGATTGTGATTATGTAAAAAGTCCACCAGTGGAAGATAACGCATAAAGAAAGGGATGTGACAGGATAGATAGCCCTTGGGAGGAATTTTGTTGTTTTTTTTTTAGAAAGTGGTCCCCATAGCATATTTTCAGGTTTTTTATTGGATATTTTATGTATTTACCTTTCAAATGTTATCCCCTTTCCTGGTTTCCTCTCTGGAATTCCACTATCTCATCCACTCTCCCCTTGCTTCTAGGAGGGAGCTCCCCCACCCACTCCTGCCTCCCCGCCCTGACATTCCCCAACACTGGACCTTCACAGGATCAAAGACCTCCCTGCCCTGACATTCCCCTACACATGGAGCCTTCACAGGACCAAGGGCCTCTCCTATTCCCTCTATGTGTACTCTTTGTTTAATGGGAGGACTGAAGGAGCTGAAGGGGGTTGCTTATTTTCAGTTTTAAAATAAACTTGAATTATCTTACAGTGTAGCTTTGAAGAAAAATATGATATATTTGCCACAGGGTCAACAATGTTACTAACTTATGCTCCCCTTTAGATGACTACTTTTCAGTTTTGCTTTACTTCATGGTGACTGTCGCTATGTAATCATTTACAAGCAGGTGATGATTGGGTTAAGTCAGAGCCCACAACCGTGATGTACCAAGAAATCGTACTTACTTTAAAATCATCCATGCCATACTCTAAGACCTGTTCTAACTGGTCAGTGGGAAATTTCATCTTAGTCTGTTGAGGGTCTAACATTTTAGAGTCCTCAAAGTTCCATGTGCTTGAAAAGAACCTTCCAGAGGTGACCATGAGGGAACAGCTACCACCATCATCAGTCCACCTACATCTCTCAGAGGCATTTGGATCCCAGATCTGCTTGATTTCCTGGTATTTAATTTTGGTCCTTCTGTTCCACTCAGAGCTTCCGATAGTGCTCTGTAGATCAGTAGCGTCTTCTGCAACCTATCCTTCTAGGGCAATGTTCTCAGACACTGGGCAGACACTTGTCTCTCTTCCTTCTGCTCTGGTATTCATCTTTCAAGGTACCCAGGATTTGAAAATAATGTCCAGGAAGAGTGATTTACAACCAACTTTGTCTGCTCTCTCACCTACACAGGGAGTCACAAAGGTCTGGTTATCTGGTTGGCCAAGATTTGAAACCACCAAAAAAGGAACAAAAAGAATTGAAATCTGTATCGACAAGTTATGCAGTGAGAATGTGCTTCATGTCTCAACTCTCCCAATGCTCAGGTATGACACCCCCACAAATAGAACATTAAATACTCTCTTGCTTCTTTTCTAACTGATTTTAGATGGAAATTATCTATGAAGCAATATACCTGCATTCGCTTGGGTAGATAAATATTCCAATTGGATTAACAGTTTCTATCGTTGTTGAAAGTATTTCAGGAAAATAAGTGGGTCACAGAAAAACCTTGCACATACAGAAAAAGGAGAGGAGGTACTTTATAGGTAATAGCTTTAGTAATAGTCAACTCTAAAGGATCTAGAATAAGTTAGGAAATACATCTACAGGAACATCTTCAAGGGATTTTCAAGGTTGGGTTAACTGAAGTAGGAACTCAATCCCAGGTGTTAGCAGCATCATTCCACGTGCTGGATAAATAGACTGGACTAAAATGGAAAAAGCCAGCTAAGCACCAGCATACTTCTGCTTCTGCTTTGTAAATATGGAAGCAATGTGACCTGCTTCCTTAAGCTGCTATAGCCCTGTTGTCCTCACCCTGATAGACTGTATTTTTGAACTATGAGGCAAACTAAGCTGTTCCTTCCTTAAGTTGCTTTTAGTTAGCATTTTATTGCTGCAGTGAGAAAAGCAATGAATACATGTACTGACAGATGGACTAGTAGTGTAGAAATGGGAAGGCTACAAACCAATTAAAAGACCTTGTACTTTCTCTTCTTCTGATCCACAACCTCTCCTGTTTAGACTGTCTTGTTCTAGGTTTGTGCTTCTCCACAGCTTTCCTATACCAGGGGTTTCTGAAGTATTTCTGTGTTTCTTGGATCTTCTAATCTGTGACTAGACCGAATGCCAGTCCCTTGGTTTCATATTCATGATCCATTATGTGCTGAACCTTCATTGTCCTACTGAGTGTCTTGCTGAACTTAAGCAAGCTTATTTCTACTCGGCAGGCTTATTTCTAGTCTTCTGTATATATGCCCAGAGAAACCTCTTCTCCATATATCGGCTTCTGCACTATCCTTACTAAAGCAATGGCATTGCTGCTATAGACCATATACTACCTTCAGGTCTCACTAATAGCCTAAGAATTGTATGAAAATTATCAGATTTTTCTAGCATATCCCAATGCCTTCTTTTTATAAATCACTATAATATCTCTGGTAATATATATTTGATAATTTTCTATGCTTTAGTGAAGTTTCATTAAAAGAGTCTATATTGAAAAATTCCATAACCCCTTCAAGGTTGTATTTAGACAAAGCGAAAGGATGTTAAGTACAGATAGGTAATGCATTTTAATACACCTTTGAAACCACTCTAGATGCTGTCAATCAGGTTATCCAAACAGATCACAGGAGTGGCCTGAGAGCAGAGGGGAAATATACTAAAACTGCATCTGCTTCTTTATGCTTTGCCCATATCTGCAGCCAGCACTTTGTAGATTCAAGTCTGGTGTCCTGGACATCTTCAACTGCTGCTTCCCCCTCTCTTCCTCATTCTCAATTGCCATGAGTGTTCATTGAAAGTGCCCCTTTACTGTGACAAGGGTTACTCTAGTCCATTGTCCTAAAGGTAAGTTTTATATATGGAATAGTCAGTGATCTCAAACTAAGAAACATGTGCCCAATTTCTGATTCTAAAATTTTGTACATTTATCTCACAATGACATGGCCTGCTTTTTTTTTAATCTGTGACTGAGAGACTACAATATTAACCCTAGGTTTCAGCTAGAAGATAATAAAGGCTCTAGATGGAGAGAAAGAGAGAAACTTTTAATATACCTGAACTTGCAGCTAGCGAATCCACATTAATAACCAAAGAGTTATTAATATAGTTCTATATACAAAAGAGCTATGTATTATAGGACTTACAAATGTTTGGACCTGTAATAACAGAATCATAAATGTCATGATTTCCATACTTGGTACAAGTGTATCATGGCACTATGAGAGAGATATAGAGAAGTGTCCATTTCACTTAAGAATAACTTTCACCATGGGAAAAAAATGTAAAACCTTCAAAGCTCTTAGAGGTAGCAAAAGCTAATAATTGGGTCCTAGTCCACATTTGTCTGCATTTCTTTCTTTATAGCCTACTTTTCTGACCAGCAACTCTCACTGCCTTTCATCCACATTTTACAAGAGTTCTGCTGCTTCCAGCTTCATCTTTAGCTTTCAAATCATCCTTTCAGAAGGTCTGAGATAATTTTCCCAAGCAGAGCTTTCTGATCTGAAACAATTGTGAGATCTCCATTGCCTGTAGTTCCTATACAGCATGGCAGATGGTAAGGGTTTCAAAGAGAGGACAAGTACAGGCACCAAGAGAAAGGACCATTAAGAGCATGGCATGAGACTCACTGAAATAGGACTCTGGAAAATGGCAAGCTAGGAAGAGATATGGCAGAGACAGTAATGATGGAAGGGAAGGAAATGAGTGAGGAAAATGGTATGGGCTTGAAAGGGTGATTCACGGGAAATTTTTAAGGTCTAAAAGGAGCAACAGTTTAATGGGGTGGATATAAAACTAGAAAAATTCCTCTCTGTGAACTGGTGAGTGTAAAACCTGTAAATTACTTCAGGCTGGACGTGGATGTACTTGCAGATAATAGTCTTATATAATACTATGTGGGATAGTTCTCTAGTATTTGAAATACACCATAATTCTTTTGACGGTAATATGTTGAGCACAGTTATTCCTTTCTAGGTGAAAGTAGACTCAGAAAGGGGGATCATAGACAATCAATCATAGGATGATTAAGAATATCACTCCAACTGAAACAATGACACTTGATTCTATCTATGAATCTACCACCTATTAGCTTGCCCAATGCACATATTCTTTCTAAGCCTAAAGTTAATGTCCCTAAAACAGGTGATGTGATAACTTACATCTGGGATGTGAAATTGAGAAAGATATGTTTGTATATAACTGCATTGAGCCATTATACTTGAAAAAGGGTTACAAATATATGAGCCTTTCACATTATTTTGAAATAAAGAACAAATGCAAAGGAGCAGAAGCTGGAGAAGGGAAGTAATAAAAATATCAGAACAACATAAAGACTCTTTATAAGTCTTATAGATTTGAGGATTTGTGTCAGGAACAACTGACAGTAGAAAAATTAAGAAGAGGACAGACACATTAATATTAAAGCACATGGTGTTTATACAAAGTGAAAACTCAAGAAAGGGTCAAAAGGTATCTTAAATATTCCTTTTTTTTAATTTTTATTTTCTATATTCTATGTTTACATTCCAAAGGCTTTCCCCTATCCCAGTTCCCCCCCACCATACGTCCCATAATTCCTCTCCCCCCAACTATTCCCCTATCATTCCCCTTCCCCCCACGGTTTCTTTACAAAACTGGATCCAATCTTTACAGGCCCAGGGTCCTCTCCTTTCTTCTTCTTGGGAATCATTTGACTTGCTAATTGCACCTTGAGTATTTTCATACAATTGATTGTTAAAGTCAAGGCACTTTAAGAGAAGTGTAAAGCAGTTATAGAGGCTGTGGTTGGGTTTAAGAACAGATGATTGAAAAAACAAACAAATGAAAAAACAAACAAAACAAAACAAAAAACAACGGATGATCATAGCCTGAGACAAAGTTCAACTGATCTCTGAGCCTGCTGTTCACCGTACCCTTTCAATTTGCAAATTAATTTTCTAGGTAATTCATTATCTCTTTCTCTCCCCTTCTCTCTCTTCTTCTCTAAGAGATAAAAACATACGAAATTATCTAGAATGTATATATATTCTCTATATATTTTACATATATATTTCAAAGACATATAAAATTCAAGTATATATACAAACCTTATGTGGTCCTTCACACCATGGGAAGAAAATATTACATACTAAAAACTGAAAAAATGTGTTTGAATTACTAATAACTAACGGCAACTATGAAAAACAAGAACATAGTGATATTTTGAAAACTACAAAAACTGGATATTCTCAAGTCAGCTAAATATCAGGCCTGACCTTTCACTCCATGCCCAAAAGCATCATGAGAGTTAATTTAGCCCACTTTAAAAGGGAAAGGCTCAATGCTTCATGGTCAATAAGTCTACAAAGCTGTTCCCTGTGGCAACTTGAAAGACAGCCATGGATGGGAGACCAGTAAAGCTTGAGACATTTATCTCCAGGCATTTCTTTGGCCTGCCTGAAACTCCTCCTCATGTCATCAATCTCTTGATGTACTCTTAGAAAATCACTATCCTCCTCTTCTCACCTGGAGGAATTCTCTCCTCCTTCAGACCCCAAGCATCAGCCAGGCTTTGATGTTCTATCAGACTTGACAGTAGCTTGGAAAGACAATGTGTATGAAAGGAGCGGAATACCCCTGTCTCCTGTCTTAAGTTCCACCATTCATCTGATGTTTTCAGTGTGGTTTTATCGCTGAAATTACTTTTATCAAACAAGTTAGGGACTAAGGCATTGTAACCCATAATTGGACACATGGCTTCTTCAAGTCAGTTCTCCTGGTGTTATTAGTCATCTGATATTCTTAGCGTTATTTTATTTCAGGGAATAAATGAATGCTCACATGTGAAAATGTTACAAAAAATAGGTTATCCTTAAATGTGTTTAATGATTTCTCACAGGCTAAGAAATCATAAACAGATGCTTTACTTTTATAATAGTGTTAACCTTTGTTTATGACCTTGTTTTTACTGGCAACTTGTTATTTATAGAGAAGAGTGATGTAACATGAATCAAGAAGTTTAACTTTGTTCAGATGATGCTAGCGTATCCCACTTCATAAATCCAGAGCTTAGCAAAGTTCTGTGTATTTAGATGAAATTTAATAAACTGTGATCTCTAATCTTTTCTTTATGCCCATTAGCAAATTAATATTTTTTCTTCCTGTATAGCATGTTTTTGTAATAATCAATAATAATTTTAAAAAGTAAATAGAATAAATCCTTAATCAACCAAATGGCTTCAAGGGAAAAAAATGCTGATAAATTCAAGTAGTACTTTTAAATGCATCCATTGTTATTAAGAGACAATTATGTAAATCAGTATTTACAATTTCTTCATTGTTTGTTTGAAACAGAGTCTTAAGGAACCTTAAACTCATTGTATATAGAACACCTCCAAATTTCTGGTCCTCCTGCCTCACCTTCCAAATGCTGAGATTACAAATAACACAGTCGTGGGCCACCATGCCTATCTTTGATTCGGAAGTTTTTTTTTAATTTTTCAATATCATATTTGTATTTGTGCTATTACATCCTCTCACTTACATGTACATCGTAAGCACTGAATTTACAGCTTGAAAATGTGCAAATGTATTTTACTCTACCTACCAACTTATTTATAATTTCAAGTAAGTAGTAATCATATACTTTTCTTTAACCAAGGTTGTACCTTTTTTTTATTTTTATTTTTTCAGGCCATTTGTTATCCCCTTCCCAGTCTGCTCTCCTACTGTTCCTCACACCATTCCTGTCTCCAAGAGTATATCCCCACCTCCCACCCCACCGCACCCCTACTGGGCCTCCCAATTCCCTGAGGCCTCAAGCCTCTTGAGGGAGCAGGCAGTCCTCTGCTGTATATGTGGAGGGGCCTCAGACCAGCTGGTGTATGCTGCCTGGTTGCTGGCTCAGTGTCTGAGCGATCTCAGGGGTCTGGGTTAGTTAAGACTGCTGCTCTTCCTACGGAGACTCCCTCTTCCTTGGCTTCTTCCAGCCTTTCCCTAATTCAATCATAGGAGTCTCCAACCTCAGATCTACCTGAAGACCCAGCTATACCACTCTTGGGCATATACCCAAAAGATATACCACCATACCACAGGGGCATGTGCTCCACTATGTTCATAGCAGCCTTATATGTGATCACCAGAAGTTGGAGAACTCCAGACGTCCCACAGCGGAAGAATGCGTACAGGAAATGTGGTTCATTTACAAATGGAATACTATTCAGCTATTAAGAATGAGGACATTGTGCAGGCAAATGAGTGGAACTAGAAAGTATTATCCTGAGTGAGGTAACTCAGACCCAAAAGGACATGTGTAGTATGCACTCACTAATAAATGTATAATAGCCAAAAAAAGTACAGCATACCTAAGGTACAAGCCACAGAATGCAAGAAGGTTAACAAGCCAAAGGGCCCAAGTGAGGATGCCTCAATCGCACTTGGAAGGGAGAAAAAAACAATCTTGGGAGGTAGAGGAGGGAGGGACCTGGCTTGGAGAGTGGAAGTGGAGGGGAAAAGGGAACAAGCTCAGGTATGCGGGGAGGGGATACAGGAGAGAAGCCCGGAGGGCCAGCAAAATGAGTGGAAATATGTAACCTCGGGGGAGGGAAGTAGGAGGACCCTCTAGAAAGTACTGGAGACCTAGGATGCGAGAGACTCTCAGGACTCAAAGGGATCTTGGATGAAATGCCCAGCGGCGGGGAGAGGGAACTTGTAGAGTCCATCTTCAATAAAAGACAGGGCATCAAGTGGAAGGATGGGGTGCCATCCCACAGTCAAAACCTCTGACCCGAATTGGTCCTGTCTGAAGAACTGCAGGGACCAAAAAGGGAGAGACTGAAGACAATGAGGTCCAGAGACAGGCCCAACGTGCGATCCATCTCAAGGGGACAATGCAAGGCCTGATACTGTATGTGATGCTAAGGTGTGCTTAAAGACAAATGCAGACACTTACACCCAACCGATGGACTGAAGATTTGTATTTCTGTATTTTTTTTCATAGAAAACAATGAAATTCCCTTTCTGACCTCCCCAATTAAATTGTACAAAGTAGCTGAAGTTTATTGACCTTTTACTTCCTCTCCCTCTTCATTTAAAGGAGAAAAAAAAATATTCCAATTGCTCAAGGCATCCTGGGTAAGTGCTCTTCCCATATGCAATAACCTCAGAAACATCACGAGGACAAAACAAAGACACAAGCCTAGAAAGAGAACCAATACAGAGAGGCCTGACCAATGCCTATTGACTTTTCTAATAATGCTAGAAAAAGCCAAGAAAGCTTCTTACAAAGCACTGAAGCCTAGGGCGGGCTCTGGAAGCTCATGTATTTAATCCCAGCTCTCAGGACAATAAGGATGGAGGATAGGAAGTAGGAGGCCAGCCTGTCCCACACAAGAGAACAGTGTCTTAAATGTTAACTCCCATCAGTAAAAGTAATGATATCTGCCTCTTAACTTTAAACGGGTCTGATTTAATTGATTTGGCTTTGACCTTGAACACAGTTATCATCTACACATGATCTCTCGATACTGTTTCATTTTAATTCAGGGTTAGGTATCCCCAGTGCCAGGTCCGCACTTCAAGTGTGATTTACAGGGCCTTGGGCGGGGGGTGGGGGGTTCGTGGGGGTCCCGAAGCAATGTCATATTGTTCATGAATTCAAAATTCAATACACAATAAAAGTGGGGTTCATTTGATTCTTCCCTGTGTTGATATTTGCAATAATGGTGAAAAGAAAGAGAGAGAAAGAAAGAAAGAAAGAAAGAAAGAAAGAAAGAAAGAAAGAAAGAAAGAAAGAAAGAAAGAAAGAGAAAGGAAAATGGCTAAACCATAGTGCCTTAAAAATCAAGATGGTGGCACCAAATGGGACTCACTATCATGTACTTTTCATAGGAACATAATTTGAGGTTAAGACGAAAAGAAGGCATGCTTCTCTAGAAAAGTCAGTGTGGAAAGAGATAAACACAATTAATTTTGTTACATATCCACTCTTGACTGTCTATCTTCTTAATATCCTATGTAAAAAACTGAAATTAACCACAAAGTACAACTGCTGTCTACCAAAGTATAATGTCCTGAAAAACATTTGTGGCCTTAGCAAGCTAAAATTAGTCTATGTTTTCACAAAACAGCACTCTAATCTGAAACAGTACAAACTGCCATTATATAGATATTGTGTTTGGCAGATATTTTATTGAAAACTATTGAAGTAAACCTGATACTTTGAGGAAGGTGTCAGCTGTGTTCTAAATAGTATGATTTGAATTTTCATGTGATAATTAAATTTTTTGAAAACTTAACATCCATAACTGTGAAATTTACCAGTTTCCAGTTACTCAAAGGCTTTTGTTATAAAATCATTATGTATGATAACAAATATGATTTTTATAATGTACAAAACAATTGTCACTGTTTCTTTATATGTGTTGTCTGTGTTTGGGGTCTCTCTCTCTCTGTTTCTCTCTCTGTCTTTCTCTGTCCCTGTCTGTCTGTCTGTCTGTCTGTCTGTCTCTCTCTCTGAGTGTGTGTGTGTGTGTGTGTGTGTGTGTGTGTGTGTGTAGCCTACAGAACAATCTCAGATAATAACCTTGAGAATACTATCCACCCATTTGAGACTGAGCCCCTCATTGGTCTAAAGCTTATCAATTAGGTTAGAATTACTAGCCAGTGAGCACCAGATATTCTCCTATCCCTGCCTTTCCAGCTCTGGGGTAACAGACATGAACCACCACTTTGTACATGAGTGATGACTGAACTCAGACCCTCACATTTACAAGGCACAGTCAAAAAGGACTGAATAAATATTGATTTGTCTGCACAGTAGAGAGCTGTAACCCCAGGCCTGAAACTACAGTGGTCTAACCAGAGGTCTGAGAGTCCTCCGTTGAAAGAAGATGCAAATATATTGGCTGTTGTAAATTATTCTGATTCTGAAGGAGAGTCAGAATTTTCTCTGAGATGTCTGTCCTTGACTGACGACCTCTGATACACATGAAATGGTGTTTTAAAGAGTTTTGGAGGATGCTCAATGGTGAGGCAGAGACGGGAAAATCAAACCTTGCTTTTTTTCTATGTAGTGCTTGCCTTCCCCCAAGTTCCTTCCAGTAGTTTAGCTGATTATTGTCAATGCAGAATTTGAGAGGGTGACTGAGGATCTCTGATAAACTGCTTGACTTCTGTTTATCCTTATAGCCTTGGATACATCTCAAATTATTGATTTCCATAACTGAACACTAGAACAGCAGGATACACTTGACAAGTTTCCAATGCATAGTCAGGGTCCAGAAGAATAGTGAAGTGGTGCCTTCTGAGAAGTGATTATGTCTTGAAAGTCCCTGTATGATCACTGTCATTTAAAGGAAGCTGACGAGAGATCAATGCCATTACTCTACTTTAGGATGGACTAACACATGCTGTCTTGGTCGCTGAGTTTGGGCTCTTAACAGATACTAAATCTACTGCCTGACTTGACCTCCAACTTCGCAACATGCAGAACTGTATCAGTGTGTATATGTTTCCAATCTTCATAAACTACTCTAAGACATGTTTTGTCAGAGAAGCAGAAAGATCCTAAGATACTGTCCTAATTAGCTTAAATTCTCAATTTGACAAGGCCTCAATTCATCTGAGGGGAAAACCCTAAGTTGGGGAACTGCAGAGATCGGGTTGATCTGTGAGCATGTCTGTGAGGGACCATCAACATTATTAACTGATGTGGGGGGGGGTTTACCCACCGTGGGTTGTAACATTCCTAAGGTAGTTGGTCTTAGCACACAAAAGAGCTTACTAAGTATGAACTATAGAGCTAGCCAGGGAATGAACCAGCAAGCAGAACCTCCTCCACCGAATCTTCCTTGAATTCCTGCTCCAACATCCTTCAAAGATGTTCTGGATGTAACCTGTCAGCTGAACCATGCCCAGGCTTCCAGTACATTGCTTCTTCTCATGGTTTTTGCCGCCAATGCTGATCATGAGTCCCTAAAGTGGAGATTGAAACCTTGGAATAAGGCATTTCTCCTCACCCAGGATGATATAAGGGTATATAAACAAGCTCAAGAAAAACATATTTGAAGATAAAGCTTAAATAGTATTGGAAAGATTTCTTTGGCTTTAGTTGCATTTATTCCTTTGTGTGTCTGTGCATGTATGTGTGCACCCTAGTCATGGTATACACATGGAAATAAGAGAACAGTTTGTGAGAATCGGTTCTCTTCTTCTACCATGTGGTTCCCAGGGACTGAACTCAGATCTCCAGGTTCAGTGGCAAGTCCAAACCACTGACACACCTTGCCAGGCAGGAGCAGAAGTTTTCAGTCCTTGGGGATACAATCTTTCTCAAAGAGTTAGGGCTGTTATTTTAGTCTGTGATACTTAAGTAGGTTTGATATAATACATTTACAAGCACTGACTGTGGCATGCTGCTCTTGCTTAACCACGCTTCCTGTGAAGTGCTACTTGAAAATCAAATTGCCACATCGCATTTACATCACATCTTATGCCTGGAGTATTGTCCTTTGAAATAGATTGGTCAGGGTACGCTATTCACAGAAGAGCAATAGGCTACCAGCTTGATATTGCCACTGAATCTTTGCTCTCGTGGAGAGAATGCCAAAGTAAGTTATCACACACTACACTTGAAAAATAAAGAGCCCCTTTAGACCAAGCAGAGTATGAAAAGAGGAAAGAAAAAAAAAAAAACCACCAAAGTGTCTTTCTGCAACTAAACACGTCTTCATTCAATGACAGCGTTTTCCATCGCCAGGCACTGTGGCGAAGATGCGTGTCAGCCTCTCCCTCAGCATTCCCCTAACTGCACACTTTAATTTTACTTCACAGCCCTTTGTCCATCATATTCCTCCATCGCGGCCATATGGGCAGTCACAGGTCAGTGAATGTATGCAGTTTCACTTACAGCTCTACAGGAGAGGTACATATTCGCGGGGTGAATATAAAACATTGGGTTTTAAGAAATTTACTTATAATACTGGGTTCTTCCTATAAGATTAATGCTAAACAATGCTTGAGAGAAAAACATCTTGAAGCGTCCTCTAGATATCTGCATCCCTAATGTCATGTTGGACATATAACAATATCAACTAGGTCCTGGAGTCATTATATACTTTTTTTTAAGAAGTGCCAGGCTGAAGCCCGGTATAAACCTAGAAGACACTAAAACCTTAACTCTGAATATGACATGATGTTACCTAATTAATATTTTAGTACTATATATAGTATGTATATATATAGTACTAAAATATTATTTATATATATAGTGTAGTGACGCAATATTCTGAAAATATCTCTTCTATTCTAAGAGACTGTAACTCTTGCTGTACCTTACACCCAAAGTCAATATAATAATACATTCCCATGGTAAATCACAGCTGCAACTGTAACAGACTGAAATCTGTAACTCCAATTCTAAGGTATCCGACACCCTCCCACATACAGGTAAACAAAACACCCATGCATGTGAAACAAAAGCAAATATTCTTTAAGTTGAATAATAGAATAAAATAAATAAAATAACACATGTTATAGTTTATCCCAAGGTACTTGACATGAACATGAAAAGAAAAATCCCTGAGCAAGATTTGGGGGGGGGGGGAGTAGGGTAGTGAGGAATATAAACAGAATGAGGGAGGAGACTCCACCAAAGCAAAGGCCAGAGGAAGATGTCAAAAGGAAACTTGCTACTTTGTATTTCCTAAAAAACAAAATTTAAAAACGAGGCTGAAGGGATGAGTCCGTAGTTAGTAGCGCTTGCTGCTCTTTGGGAAGACCTGTTACTGTTTTCAGCACCCAACCGCAGCTTACAGCTCTAACTCTCGTTCCAGAATCTCTGTCGCCCTCTTCTGGCTTTTGGGGGGCACTGCATGCATGTGATTCACAGGCTTTCAGCCAATAAACACTCATAAAACAAAAATATCTTTTAAAAATTAAAATAGTTTGAAAGCCAATGTGCTAAAGAAATAGTTTCTTATTGCTATATGACATTAAGAACCTACGTGTTTTCCAATTATGAAAGTTTACATTTATACCTACTGTACGATTCCTAGCTTTTCTCTGATCAATTTAGATTCACAGTAGATTGATTTAAGCATTTTGTGATGCGGTTAAGAAAGAATCAAGAAAGATCGTCATGAGAAGCTAATGATGAGCAGATTAGCAGGAGAGGAAAAATAGTAAACTAGTTTAGTTTTAGGCCTCTGATGGTGAGAAATCACATTGTCAGTGTTGAGGAATCAGATAGAGGAATCTGGATAGTGAGAAAATCAGAATTCTCTTACCGTTGTCATTCGTCCTTAGCCTTTCTTAAGGTCTACTGTGATAATGAATCAGAGGATGTCTCTTTTCCTGTTTCTATGGTACAGTACCTACCGTAAGCAGCTTAAAAGGGGAAGAAGGGGTTTTTAGTTTAGTTCATGATTTCAGAGGTCTGTTTCGGTCATCAACCCTGACTTTAGTAGCCTTGGCCTGTTCCCAGGCAGAATACTGTGAAGCCGGGAGCATGTAGTAGATTCTGTTATCTCATGATAGACATGGAGCAAAGAAAGACTGACCAGAAACAAGCGCAAGGCTTTGGCCCAGTGACCTACATATCTAGTTAGTCTCCACCCCTCCGTCTAAAGCTTCTGCCATCTCTTTAAAAATAGCATGACCAACAAAAGACCAATGTTGAGCATCTGAACCTCTGAAACGTAAAAGACGTTTCCCATTCAAACCATACAGAGTAGAAGAGTTGATATACCTTATGTCAATTAATCCCTTCCTTTCTTTGACTATTCATTGTGATGAGAAAGGTTTTTTTATTATAGATGTATAAAGTGATTGGGCGTATCGGCTTGATATACTTACTTTCTAATATTTCAAAACAAATTCATCTGAAGGTTATTTTAGTATGAGGACGGGGGGGGGAGAATGGGTACAGTACTTTCTTATACAAATGAGCAATTTCTCCTCAAGTTTCCTCTTTTCAAATCAAAGATGCCCTGTGTGTTGTGACTCTTGCATTCATTTAGATAGGTTATTGAAAGTTTTCACTCTCCAGAATTTTTTATGATTTTTATATAAATGGGCATTCTGCAATATGTTTACCGAGAAACAAGTGACACATTTCTAATTTGCAGATTCTCTGTAAAAAGTTGGTATTTCTATATCTTGTAAACACATTTATTCTAATTTTTGGTCCTTAGTTGTATTCACAAGTACTTAGGAATAATATTTGCCAACTGAACAGTGGATGTAGGATAGATCTCTATTCTCTTTGTTCTCAACATAAATGTTTGTACCAGTGAGGATTCTTCAGAGGAACTGAACTCATAGACTGACTATGCATATTTACTAGGTTGGCTTACAGAACACAGTCTGGATAGTTCAAAAAAAAAACTTTTCTGCCTGCTGTAGAGGCTGCAAATCCTGAAGCTCCTTAGCAAATGAGCCTGGAAGTCTCAGCAGTCCAAGACTGGTGCTCCAGGCTGGGAAGGTTTCCTGGAGAGCTGCTGGTCCTCGGCACACTTGGAGACGCGAAAGAGACGCGGCTCTCAATCAGTCCAGGACAGCAACTGGCGAGACACACTTCCCAGGAAGGGTCCTCGGTAAGCCCCACTGCTTTTCCTCTCATGTTTATATCTAGGTTTCCATCGAAAGATGCTGCCTGCTCTCGGGGAAGCCTCCCATATCAATTAACGCTTCCACTCACACCCGCACGAAACTTTCCAGATATATGTCTCTAACTCAATTCCAGATACCTTCAGGGTTACCTAACCACCACAATGTCCTCTTATCCTCTTTACACGTTCTCCAGATTTCCCGGAGCAATACTTTACGGCAGCCTATATTCAACTCAGAACTCAACAGCTAATTTTTTGTTTCCTAATGATAAAGAGCCTCCCTTTCCTCACTCCTGTCTGGACACTGGGAATTTTATCCAAGGCCCCATGCGTGTTATGGGAATTTCGCTTAAGACGTACATCCCCAGCCGCCACAGCTTCTGACCCAACTGAATTCGAGCATAAATAACATGTAGGAGCCAACACAACACAGCAAAGAACACTTGGGCTGGGGGACTCCCCGCTTCTTCATAATTTCACATAATTTCAAGGAACGTAAGAAAAATATCCTTTTGCAGCCAGCTGCGTCCCACACATTCATAAGGTACAAGTCTAATTACACTGAGCAGTGTATGCAGACTAGATATGTCCTGCTAAAATCTTTTCTTTCGCACGTAACTGGTCTATTGCACTCCCCCCAAGACTCTCACTCATGTATACATGCAGGTATAAGTTTACATTTTTATTTACATATTAACTCAATGAAAATGTAAGTAAAGACCTCATTTATAATAGAAACAAAAGTTCATGCTGCAAGAATACACATGGGGAGACCCATGGCTCTAGCTGGATGTGTAGCAGAGGTTTGCCGTATCTGGCATCAATGGAAGGGGAAGCCCTTGGTCCCGTGGAGGCTCAGTGACCTGGAGTAGGGGAATGATAGAGTGAGGAGGCAGGACAGGGTGGGTAGGTGGGGGAGCACCCTTATAGAGGCAGCGGGTTTGTGGAGGGGAAACTGGGAAAGGGGATAACAATCAAAATGTAAATAAATAAAGTAGCCAATAAAAATGTGAAAAAAATTCGTGCTGCAGAATGCAATTTTTAAAATTATGCACCTAGACAATACATGGAGCATGAAAGTCCAAACACAAAAGAAACTTTAGCTCAGCGCGATAATTCAAGTTGATAAAATTGCTCTCTATGGGCGTCAAAGTTTATACCGATTTTGATACTTCTCCACAAATGCACCCAATCTCAATTCCACAATCACTTAGATTGAAGGCAGCAGATACCCACATTTCTGATTTTTAACATAAAGATTTATACCAAAGCCTAGAAGGATTCATGGACTTACAGATTCTAGATTTAGACATCAGTGTGAATTCATGTTGAGTGATAGACAGCCATTTATAAATAGGTGTGTGTATATTAGTGTTTGCATTTATATTTTCTTCTTCTATCTGTTGAGAGAGATAAGGTTCAGTAATACCCCATAAATGCTGAGGCTGAAGAAACATCTTAATTTTTAAGACCACGGTGCAGTAGACAGAGCCAGAGTTCTTGGGAGAAACGAAAATTCTAGGACTGAACAGGAAGCATAAAGTCCAAGCCCAGAGCATCTTACAGTAAAACACTAACAACTACACACACACACACACACATTCACAAACACACAAACATACACACACAAACACACATACACACACACACATTCACAAACACACACACAAACACACATACATTCACACATAGACACACACACACACACACACACACACACACACACTCAGGAGGGGGAAACACATGTAGGCTGACAATTTGCAAAAGGGAGGATAAGTGACCAATTAAAAATGTCCTGGTGAATGGGTATAGTGACACAGACCTGAGGCAGATGGCGGATCTCTGTGGACTTGAGGCCAGCCTGACTTACAAAGCAATGATTAGGCCAGTTTCAGGTCTATATAGTGAGACCTGTCCAAAAATTAATATGTAAATAATGTTCCTAGTAGCCAAACCTGGAAAAGTCTAAGCAAAACCAAGCCATGTGGTCGTGAGATAGCCCAGTGGGTAGAGACACTTGCTGCCAAGCTTGTGGAAGCTAGTTAGATCTAGAATCCATGTGGTGGAGGAAAACTAACTCCTACAAGATGTCTTTTGACCCGCAAAAGTCTCTGTCTCTCTCTCTTCACTCTCTCTCAAGCAATAAATAAATGAATGTGCTTTTTAAAAATATTTATTTTAATTTTTAGTGTATGTGTATTTTGCCTGCATGTAAGTCTGTGCAGCACATGGGTGCCTGGTGCCCATGGAGGTTAGAAATGGGTATCAGATTCTCTCTAACTAGAGTTCCAAAGGTTCATCAGCTGTCATGTGGATGTAAACTCGGGTCCTCTGGAAGAATAGCCAGTACTCTTCGCAACCGCAATAAATAAATGAATTTTTAAAACAGAAAATATGTAAAAATAAACAATACTTGGGGACAAACAGTATATAAGCAGTTGTCATAGGCCCTGTACCCAATCTTCCCTACTAGTAATAACTTCTACAATTGTATGGTGTATTTGTGACCATTTCATGAACCAGTATCAACACACTGCTGTTGAATGTAGATTTTATCAAAGTTTCTCACGTTTTTTTTTTTTTTTCCCTCATATGACTTAAGCGGTCCAGCATGCCTTCTGCTCACCAACACACTCTTGGTTGTCACACCTCCTGAGGTGCCTCTGGGATGCGATAACAGATCCTCATTTCTTCAGAAGTTCTATTACCATCATATTTCTGAGATTCACTGGTCAGCGCTTTTGATGAATGCCCCTCAGCTGAGATATTGAGACGCTAATGTTTTTCTTGCCTAGTTGGGGAAAGAGGGTCACAAGAGTCACCTGCCTGAAGTCACATAATCAGCTGTCAATGTTGACCATGACTCCCTGACAGAAAGTATGTGCTGGCTTTTTTCCATGTAAAATCAACACGCCCTGGCAATCCAGAAACAAATTATTGTGGGCGGACTAAACCTGAATCACTCTCTATAAGGAGGGATATTTACATGAGAAGAATTTGCCTTTTACAATTTCAAGTACTCTGGTTTTATTTAATCTACAGATACCCGTTTTTCCTTAAATATTCCACTTTTCAGGAATATCTGCAGCATTTTGTTGTTCTACCAAATAAAAAAAAAAGGTACTTAATTTTCATTGTGTTTCTGTGAAATTCATGTAATAGTTTCATTCAGTCTCTTAAACTGCAAGGTTAATATTCTCAAGTTTCAGCTGCTTGAATATTTATCATAAGACAGCAGGTACAATAATTCCAAGTTTTATAATTAATGAGAAGATCTGGAAAAGTAATTCTAGCTGGTACAGCAAGTGTGGGCAATGCTTTCTTGAATTTTCATCTCAGCCCTTATATATAATTCCTGTTCTTATGAAGATACTTTAATTAGAACAGTCAGATATGGTGTACTGATTAAAGGCTGAGTCATGGACATTTAAATAGTTGTGTGAGCCACCAGTAATAAAGTCATTCTCAGGCTGTACTTCATATGCACTTTCCCAAGCACTAGTTTATTTCTGCAAGCACTTTTTAAAGAAAGATTTATTTATTTTATGTGTGAGTATTCTGTCACTGACTTCAGACACACCAAATGAGGGTGTCAGATCTCGTTACAGATGGTCGTGAGCCACCATGTGGTAGCTAGGAACTGAACTCAGGTCCACTGGAAGAGCAGATAGTGCTCTTAACTGCTGAACTATCTCTCCATTCCCTCTGCATGCAATTTTGTTGTCTAATTTCTAAAATATTTTCTAGATTTGACGTTTTCTTTCTTTCATGAGTGGAGCCTAGCCCGATTTTGAATATCCAAATGTAATTCTGATTATCATCATTTAAAAATTATAATGGTACCAAGCCTACTGTAAGTAGCCCCTTTCCATCCTCTTACTTACATTTGCTCTCTCTTTGAGTTTTATATCAGTTTCGTGTGCATCCTCTGAAGGAACTTGTCTACTTTCGAGTCATACTAGATAATAATGTGGTTTGCTTATTTTTCCGTTCATATTTGTTTTTTATTTTCAGTTATTCCCAAGGCTCCAAACAAGTCCTTGACTTGAGTTTTGCCTTTCCTCTGAGTGCCTTTCAGCTGCAACCCCCCCTTCCAACCCTTTCTACCAAATGTTCTGACCTAAATTTTATGGCACCTAGATTCTTATTTATATCTTAATCATTTCAATATCAATATCAATTCCTACCTCCCTCTCATTTATAGCCTTCTTAAATCTTTAATTTTTGAGTTCCAGAAAACCACGAATTCTTATGGCTTGGTGTTATCTTTCGAGTTTTCAAAGCTTTTATTACATTTCTGTCCTGTTATGTGGTGACTGATGACTGTATCTCTGCCACCAGCCCGCCCTACCTTTTAACTCTTCGTTCACCACTCTCTTAGTTTACTCTTTATATTCTTTAAGCCTTCTTCCATGGTGAGCTCTTACCTTGAAATCCCTCATCTTGAAAAAAATCACAATAAAGTCCTTAATATCCAATGCGTTTTTGTGAAATTTATCTTCACGAATCTCATCCACGAGAAAGCAATTGAACTGTAGATCATGTAAAGAAGTGTGTTCGAGGCTCAATGGAAAAGGTTAGGCTGCATCGAGGTTCCTATCCCTAGGTTTACTGGCTTATGAATATTTCTAACGACTCCATGCTATAACAAAGGAATGAATTTGAAACTGTGTGAGATTTAAAAAAAAAACCATACATTGTGACTCTTGATCACACTGATTTTATTTACTGTATGCATTTTATTTACTGTTTTATTTTCTAATTTTTATTCTATCACTGTG
Organism: Apodemus agrarius; assembly: GCA_964023405.1. NCBI lineage: Eukaryota > Metazoa > Chordata > Mammalia > Rodentia > Muridae > Apodemus > Apodemus agrarius. The sequence goes on from OZ030023.1 coordinate 46,222,546, forward strand.
GGTACCAGTGAGCAAACTCTCTGTTTCTTTGTTTTTTCCCTTCTTTGTATGCAAGGGCATGTATGTGTAAGTACATGTTTGCATCCCTGTGCTGGCCAGAGGTTGACTCTACCACTGTCCATCTTAGTTTTTAAGACATGTTCTCTTGTTGAATCTTTTTCATGTAGGCTGTCTGGCCAGCAAGCTCAAAAATACTCCTGTCCCTGCCTCTCACCCTAGGATTACAGGTGTGTACCCTACACTTGGGAACTTTTGCTTGGGTTCTGGGATACAAACTCAAATCGTCATCCTTACAAGGCAAACACTTAGAACAGCTGAGCCATCTCCCTAGCCTCCTCTTCTGCTTTTTATCCTCTGAAGTCTAATAAATGTGTGTCTTTAAAACAGACTGCAAAAACTAAGCTTAGAATCAGCCTCTCGTCTTTAGGGTCACAGGCACTCTTTGCAAAATAAGTCATAAAAGTGCAAAAGACCTGGATGTGATCTCGGTCAAGTGCATATTATGCTTATGTTGCGGTTTTCTGTTTATACCACATTGTTGGATCCATGGTGTCAAAACACAGATGTTACCGTATCAATTACTGAAGTATATTCAGGTATAAGAAAATTTCATTCAACCTCTGAGGTACAAGCACCATGGACCTTTACCTAGGTGAATAAGACTTGAAGCCTTTTAGAAATGATAAAACTATACACCAGAAAAGATCTTTTTGAAACTGAAAAAAGTAGCATATTCTATTCCTGTAGAGTGCTTTACTTTGTATATCAAGAGGTTACATTTTCTATAGGCACACAACTAAAATGCAGATGTGTTCAATATATTTTTACCTTTGTAAAGTGGGACGTACCTTGTAGTTTTCATCTTGAAAGCAATTAGATGGAGTTCTAAGGACAGAGCAGGGGATGAACTTGCCTTTGGAAATGGGAAAGAGAAATCCTGGGTAGTGAGGGATCTCCTGCTTTTGCATAATTTCAGAGTGTACAGGGGAGTGATGCTGGCACGCTGATTTATTTCCAGAGTATTTCAATTAGGTGGAGTCTTCTGAACGCACTTGAGTCTCTGGTTTTGAGAAAACAAAACCAAATAAGTATTTTAGATGACGGGAGATGTATAGTAAGCTGGAACAGACAGACAGAAGTCTGATCATTGGTTGCAATAATTACCAAGAAGAAACCTTTCACAGTTTCTCCAGAGTCTCTGTGAATTGACACAAACACACGCCCTCGACCTTTCTCACTTTTTCTGCTGAGTGGAAACAATAAATGTAATGAGTCCGAATGCCCCCCACCCCGCCCCCAGTCTTTAGTGTTTCTCAAAATCTGTCTCTGCAACTTTGGAGCTGTGTTCAGGAAGGGTAGAGGGAGTGGGATGTAGAGTTGCCAACTGACTCCAATTCACTTGGGAAAAAAGTTGCTCAGAAACTAAGTTGCGCTTGCTTTTAATGTGTGATATTGAACAGCCAATTTTTTTTTCATTATTTTTGACTCTGCTTCTGCCTACTCTGCTTTTCTGATACGTCGCAGACATTGACAGAAGCTTACATTCCAGGCCTCTGATGAAAAATTTACGAAAAGCTTCCTGGTCTTTGTTAGAGTTCCACATGAATCACTTTCTACCTACCACCAATCTTGAGATGAGGAACAGACAGGAGGAAAGGAAGAGTGGATATAATTTGCTCTTCATATAACACTCACTAGTTACTTGCCAGGCCTCATTAGTATAGCGGAGGGAAGAAATGTCACCCCAGAAGGTTGAGATAAAGTCACCCTCCCAAAATAAAGTCAGAAAAATTCAAATGTAATGGATGAGATTAGCTATCTGTAAAAAAACGTCCTTCCCTAAGGAATAGCCAAAAGGATTATGTGGAGAAATTTAGGAAGACCCCGAGGAATCTGACAATAGCAGAAGCTTGATTGTATCCATATATTTCCAGCAACAATCTAATCACAGTAAATGGATGAAGCTGTAACACAATCAAGCAGTAACTTAATCAGTTATAGTGAACAGATTAAGTGCTCTAATCACAATCAATTCCAGTGTAACCTAACAGAAGAAAGACTGTTCTATCAGAAGGGGGTGACTACAGGGAAGTGGGGACACCAAGAAGCCAGCCTTTGTCTGTGCCCCCAGCTCCCTCCAGTGTAAGGTGTACAGCCACCACACTCTAAATGGGCAGGAGGAACCAAGGACTGTTTCCATAGTAATTTGGATTTCAAAGGCTTATCAACAAAGCAGCAGGTCTTGAGCAGCATCAAGCCCAAAGGAATGCATTTACACAATTACAGAAACAGCTGAAGTGTAGTTAGCAAAAGCAATGAGTGAAAGGAAATAATAGTCATTCAACAGCCACTCGTGTGATGGCCTCAGTAACACGTTAGCCCCTGGCCTAGGAGCTGGAGGCACAGTATTGAATAAGAAATGACATATACGTTCTCGAAGAATGTTCTTTTCGAAAAGGAAGATAGATGATGAGCCTTATCTGTTATGTTATTTTATTACCATGGTGATTACTTCCAAGAAAAATATGTGGGAACTGAAAAACATCACAGGGACCCTAAACTGATCAGAGACTTAAGAGGAAGTTCCTTTAAGTTGACCTACTTACACCTTATTAAAACAAAGAGACTGAGAACTGGAATAAATATAAGTCGACTAAAATTAGGCTAATACCGTGAATAACGTAAGTGACAATAAGTTCCTCAAAATGATCTGTGACAAACACAATAATTTGCATAGAGCCTATTTAGAAATGCAGTTGCTAATGTTCCCTTAAGAATAGCACACACAGAGGGGGCTTCTGCGTTAGTCCACATTCCATACACGAACTATTTAGAGAAGAAGTGGTTCTGATGCTTTTCCTATAACAGCTTTGAAGATTTTCCACCTTTGGAGTTGACCATGGACCACAATTATCTATGAGTGCTTCGCCACAAACATAAATAAATAAAATAAAGAGGATGCTGGAAATATGTCCCAACCCTATTGCAACGCAGTAGCCAATCAGCAACAGCAGATAGCGCCAATTTGAGCATGCAAGACAGTAAGGCATAAAGGTTCAAAGATTACAAAGTGATGCTGAAATAGAGCATTCTCCGATAATTTCCTATCCAAAGCAGAGAGAAGTGGTATTGGAAAGTTTTAGAGCAACCAGGCACATGCTGTAAGTGGGTCTCAAGGGCACTCAGGCAGAAACTGCATTGCTGAAGAGTGTTAGAAGTTGGCATGCCAGGACATAAAATATGGAGTGCTAAAGCACCAAACAGTGTAAGATGCAAGGAAAGTACAGGCATATGTTAGCTCCCTAGTCACAGATCATAACAGCAAAGAGCAGCATCCAATGAAACAGCCAAGAGGTCCATTGCAAGCATACCTCCTGGCAAAAATACAAAAAAAAAAAAAAAAAAAACCAAAAAAAAAAAACCCCACCAAACAAACAACATAAAAAACAAAAACAGTTCCAGTGTTTGCAATGAGCTTCTGTTATTTGACAATATCCAAGATTATACACTACCATGTTTTTATTCTGTACATATATTTCTTAGGCTTTTATTAAGAAATTGTTTGGAGTATCATGGTAAGTGTCTTGTTTGTCTCTTGCACATGCAAGATCAGGTGAGACATCAATTCAACAGAAACTGTGCAAAAGCAAATGGTAAAAATGATGGGAATGAGAAGAGAGGAGGAGAAAAGTCTAATACCCTGTGTACAAATAGACTTTTGCCCATACCCGTAGCTTCTCTAATCTCCCCACCCCAGCCCCACTTCACTGAAACATTTCCCTTTTGATTACTACTCTGGCTCCGTGAATTGTTCAATTAGAATTCAAGACAGGGTGCTTCATAAGCTGAGATGAGTGCTATTCCATCCTGTTTTCTTCAGAAAGTCTCTGGGAAGGATTTAATCATGAGGTCTTCATGGGAGTTACTATTCATAGAGAAAGAAAATAGCATTCTAAACAACTGTGCTTATGAATATTTGACCCCAGTGTGGGAAGGAAGAGGAAAAATTTGTTTTAACTTCAATGGATAAGAAACAGAACATATAGGGGGAAAACATTCTGAAGAGTTAGATACAAAAGGCTAATGGCCAAAGGTAATCCCATACATTGCTTAATTTTTCACATATTTAAAAAAATCTACTGGGAATACAATATACCTATCTGGGGAGGGGCATTAGAGGTATTCTCATCCAGTTTCCTAGTTTAGGGCTAAGGACTCGAGTTGAAGAAGTCCAATGTCTTGACAGAGTTAGTTATGGCAGCTACTACTAGTATTACTAATGCTTGATGACAGAGTTGGAGTCAGGCACGAGATCACCTGATTGGAATCACTCACTGTTCCAACTCAATGTCACATTCCTATGTCAGCCTAAATATTAGAGCAATAATTCATCTAATGATTTCACCATTTCCGAAAGTGATACAGAGGCACTCTACCGTGATCTATTAAAATGCTACTCAAGGCACGGGCAAGTATTTTTGCTGTAGAACATTGATGCTCACCGTGCACGGAATCCTAAGCTTCTGCAAGGATTAGCTGGTAGCTCAGTGAAGGAAATATTCCTTGTCCTTAATGAGAGAGAGTCTAGTGTGTTCTTAATGCTGGCTTTCTTGGTCTACACTGTCATAGTAATACACTTATCAGCATGGCCCTAGAAAACAAATAAAGGTTATTGTGAGTCCAAACAATTCTATTGGTACATTGGGAGAGACCAATTGATTTGCAAAGAATACAGCATGAGCAAATGACAACCCTCAGGGCTGGCTGAGTCATGCTTTAGTTATCTTTTAGAAATTCTCTCCCCTTCCTACAGTCTCCTTCTAAAACAGTCTCCTTCTAAATTCTGCCTGCAGCTGGTAAACTCCCCAACTACCCAATATCATTACTTGTCCAAGGGTGCCCAGCATCCTCCACGTTGCAATGAGCTTCCTTCTGCATTTGATCATCTTCTCCTGTACCTCCCCACTATAGCTCTTGCCACTCTGACCTATGATGGCTGCTTTGCCTGCTCATCTGCTTCAAAAGCATTAGGACTTATGGCACTGAACTTAAGCTGCCTTGGTCCCTAGCACAGCCCCAGTTTCATTAAAATGTATCCTTTGGATTTCATAAAAATTAAGAAAATTGGCCAAAGCCATGGTGGCCCATGCCTTTGGTCACAGCATTTGATTGGCAGAAGTAGACAGATCTCTTGAGTTTGGGGCCGAAGTGACCTTCAGAATGAGTTCCAAGGGCTACACAGAGAAACCTGTCTCAAAATAGTAAAATAGGTGATGGATAGATAGATAGATAGATAGATAGATAGATAGATAAGATGAAGATACCTGAAGAGAAAACAAGCAGAAGTACTTTTAATAGAACTAATTATTTATTAGTAGAATTTAAGACTCAATTTTATCTACCTGGTCTACATATTATATTTATTATCCTATCATATCTATCTTTTGTCTAATATATATAGACATATAATCATGTATCCCATTTTATTTTTAATAAAACTGTACAAAAATGAAAACTAATATCCTGTGAGAAAACTATAAACACAAATAAAAATTCTTTATTGAAAAATTTTCATGAAAGCTTTGTTTTAACTTACCTTGCATAAGTTCAACACCATTAAAAGTAATTACATTCCTTTATGAGAGCTTTATTTCGTAGGATCATAAAATGGAAAAAAAAAAGTTTGATAGAAACTAAGATCCCTTCTAACCATATCCACCATATCCATATGGTTAAATGTAGAGTCTTTGATGATATCGCAGTGTAAACGTTCCGATTTGAAGAGGGGTAACTTGGTTGGCCTGGTGGCACCATCTCAGTTACCCAAGCTATTAAGAAGGCAAAGCAATAGAATCACAAGTTGAAGGTCAACATGGACAACTAAATATTATTTTGTCTCAGAATAAAATGGACAGGGAGGTTAGCTAATTGGCAGAGTACTTGCCAAGTATGAATGAAGTCTTATCTCTGCTCAGTCTGAAACAATAGGAAAAATACACTTGTGTCTTTCAGCTCTGGTTTTCTGCATAAGCACAATACTTTCTTTTTCTATATATGCATTTCGACTGTTTCAGTACAGTTGAAATGCTTTTCTTAGAATATTTTCATAAGTAAAAATAAGGTAGAAAAGAGAAAAACTACATTTTAAATAAAAGTGTGTGCATTATATACAAACACACAAACATACACACCCTTGGTGTGTTAGTAAGGTTATTAGGAGAGAGAGCCAGAGAATATACAAACCAACTGTGAATTTAAAATAGAAAGTATGACTGAAAAACACATAGGAAAGAAACATTACTACTTCATCCCTGCTCATTGTTCTGGTTTTCATTTCCAATTTTATGATGTTTTTTTTAGTCATGGATAATATGTTTGTTTCAATAATTTCAGTTGAAAATCTATATTATATATCATCTTAAGGAAGTCTTGAATACCAATGTGAAGTCAAGCACCCAACTCTGTCCACAATATTGTTTTGTAGTAATACTCTCACCAAGTTCAAGACACGGCTAATAACTCTCCTTCCCACTTGAAGTCTCCATGTCTGATAAAAAATGGAATAGTTGAGTTCAGGCAGCTGTTCACAAGCTAATTATCTGCAATCATTTCTGATTACTTAATAGGCCATGGTAGGATGTGTGTTTGCTGCTATGTTGAGTTTACACATTAGGCTTTAATGTGCTGATATGGTTAATTGTTGTGCTCACTGCTGCCTGCTAATAGACCATTCCTGAAAATGAGACCATATCTCAACGGAATTTGCTTGTTTATTTTAAATAAGTAATAACTACAGACTCGGGTCCTAGACCCAGTGATTACCATTTTAAGAGTGAACTTTCTAAATGCTGTATCATTTCTATAAACCATTTGAATTATTCAAGTTTGCAAAACCAAGGTATAAAACTAACCATGAGTCAACAACCTACTCAAATCCATAGATTTAACACTTTTCCTGCTCTGATTAGCTTTCTAAACTGTTTTCTGCCAGTGATAGCAAAATACATTCTTTTAAATGACACCAAACAAGTTAACTAAGAGAACCTAATGGTGAGAAAATTAGAGGGGCATTAAAGGCTGACAAGCATTTATTAATATGCAGTCAACATGCCCATGTTACCACTTGGGAACAATACAAACCTGTTAATATGGAAAGTAGACATGGAGTTGTCATGAGACTATTGATTTATTTTGCAGTGTTGTCTTTTGTGATAGCATTTAGTCTGAAAGGCTTGAATGCGGTGGAAAGATTTAGAAGGCAGGTTTTGTGGTTGTTGATGTTACATATCGAATCTCTGTTATTATCATGGCCATAAGGCAGACTTGTAGATAGATGTTTTAGGGGTTTTCCTTCATCCCTTATTAGCTCTGAGCTCTATTCTGTGTCCTGTTATCATTGTTTTCATTGCTACATCTATTTCGAGGATTGAGTATTTCCTTCTTCAGTGTCCTTTTATTAGCTAAGTCAGTTGATGTCAATAAATAGATACTTCAATCCAAATACTATACTTTGTTCTCTGCAACTTTTAAGAAAAACCAAGCTCTTTCATTCTCTGCCATTCCTAGGACAGGGCCTTCTCTGTCTCCTGTAGCATTGGACTCACACCATTTTAACAGATTTCAATGAACAGGCTTCTGATATTTAATATATGCCATCACCCTGACTATGAGAGATGTTGTCTTCTAATCCTATAAAGCTACTCTTCCAGAAATTTTGTATTCTGTATTCCCTGAATTTAAAGGCCACCGCAGGAAAGAAATGGAAAAACAATGGGATTAGAACAGTTTCTATAATGAGCCAGAGTCATTATTATGATACACAGTTTCTCTTAAATACTCTGGGTGTGTGTGTGTATGGTGAGAGTACAGGGTGTGTTTCTGAGTGCCGGTGCATGCACACCAGAATACTCATGTGGAGTTCAGACTAGGGCATTGATTCTTGCCATCAACATATTGTTGTGGGATCTCTCTTATTTCAGTTGGTTACTGTGTACTCTGGGGTAGGCTGTATGCTATTTTACTGTCTTCGCTTGACCTCTTGCTCTGGGCCTTTTACAGTTTCTAATGCTCTGACCTAAGTCGGTAAGGTTGTGCCATTGGCACTTTTACTAGCTGAGCCATCTGCCTGGATGCTGTTTCTGTTAAGAATACTAAATATGCTGAAGATTAGAGACTCGAGTTTTCATGATTTGGCACTTTTATTCATTTTCGTTTTTAAACTTTAGTGTCTCCTTAATGTCATCAAGATCACCTCAGCATTTTTCTGGTATCTTTTTAATAAAAAGCTCTTACATTAAAATGTTGTTTCTTAAACATGTTAATATATTTCTTTTCTGTTCTTCTCCATCATTCATTTATTCTCTGGTTAAATTCAACTACTTTAACATTCTTACTACTGCTACTTCTTCTCCGAAACATTAGTTGAGAATAGTTTGGACTGATAGTAGCAGCAGTATTAATAGTACTATTAATAAGGAAGATAATAAAATTTAATCAGGACACTCACCTGTCAGAGTCTGTGTGAAACACCTTTCATTGATATATGCATTTTTTCCCCACAACAGCCCTGTAAGAATCCTACCATTATGGCCATCTAGTTGAAGAAGCTACCAAGACAGCACACAGAGTCCAAACCTTATAAAATATTGAGCTGAAGATCCTGTGGTCAGGTTCAAAATAAGGTGTAACTGCATATAACAAATGTGGGGCGATGAGCTGTGATAGGCAGCCTGGTCCCTGGTCAATCTCAGGCTTAAAACCCAAAGGTGAAAGGGACAGGGGGTATTTGGCCACACCCCCTGGGCCCTGGCTCCTGTTACTGCAGCTACAGCCTCCCACAACATACCCCCCACACACAGACACACACACAGTTCTGTGGCTATCAGTCAGGAAGGAGCAGCACCAAGCCTTCCCATATGCAAACAAGTTTTCCCCAAGCTCTCAGTCCAAGCCAATGAGAAGTACCTGCTGTCAGACCCTGAGCCACCCCACGTTATACATAAGAATCCTATGCAGAAGGAATAAAGGGGTGTGAGGACTACTCCACTGTCATTAGAGCTGTAACACTTGGGAAGAGGTCCGCTCTCCTGAAATGCCACCTGAAGCTCCCACCACCACCCTGCACTCCTCCCTGCCTAGTAGGCTTCTCTTAGGCCCAGCTCAGCCCAACTCAGAGCAGGGTGACATGGAGCAACTGGGATGGCACTGTGGAGACAGAGGCGGAGCGAACTGCAGTAGCACAAGCAATGGACTGACTCCCCATTCCTGCTTGAACTCTCTCCCCTTTTACCAGAACTCTTGCACCAGGCTGGGCCATTCTGCTCTGTGAAGTCTGTTCTCAAAGAACTTTGTTTACTCCCCTAGGAAGAATGCCTTGGACTGTGGTCAGGACAAGCTGATTTCCTGACTCAGCAATACGGCTTAGCCAGCTCAAGGACCTTATGGAAATGGACCACCATTTTGCCATGACATCTTCTGTATTTTGAGCATGACATCTGGTAGTGAAGAAAATACTCTGTGGCTTTTGTGGTTTCACTGTCTTGGCTTACCTCCCTGTGTTTTCCTTCAGGTATGCTGTGAGGATACAGCTAAGAAGAATGACCTGTTGACAGGCTTGCTTTTCCACATAACCCTTTTGTGCCTGAACTGCAGCTCCTTGTGCCACCTGCCTGAGCTGACCTTCCACAGAGGCTAATCTTTACCATGCTGAAATCCCAACTGTTCTCTTTCCTGAAGCTCTTTGGATGGACAAAGGAGATGCGATCTTTCCCCCCTATAGCCCTTAACTCTGTTTATTGAGCTATATTATCCCTTATAATATCAACATTATTTATGTATTTATGAGGTCTTTATCTCTTAGTTCCCCATTGCTGAATTTTTCACACGAAAAATGCTCAACAGCAATTACACGAATTTGTAACCAAGCTATTTAAAATACTTGGCTTGTTTTTAGACAAAGCGAAGAAGGTCAAACTCGTGGTAATGTAAGAAACTGCTATTAAAATGGCATAGATGTAAGCTAGCATTGTTTCATCTTTTTTTTTTTTTTTTTGGTTTTCTTTACAGCAAACGCAGACCTTTTAATCCAATTAATTCTGATTAACTCGTAAGTACACTCCTAAAATAAAAATGTCAAAAAGAGTTTCTTTCATTAATTTTATTACAAAAGCTTAATAGTTTTTAGATACTGAGAAATTTCTTTCTTTTATAACAAACCAGTAAATCTCCTTTTCAATGACATTCATGTTTGAAGAATAGCAACAAGGTCTAAAATGTTTAATAGCCAGAAAACATATTAAAGCTAATCTACTTCTAAATTCAACAGATGCCTATTATTTTGTTCTGTAAGGAAAAATATTAACTTCAATTCTATAAAGAGAAAGTAAGAAGTTTATGTCTGACCTGATGTCTCCTCAAAACAAAACAAAACAACAACAACAACAACAAAGCAGCAGCCACCTAGAAGATTCCACAAACTGATTAGAAGTTCATGATTGTGAAAAACAGCAGTTTTGTCTTGTATTTTCTTTAACACACTTAATAGCCATTTAACACCAAACTCTGCTTCTAACCTAACATCTCTTTTATTTGAACAACTTTTAGCTACATTGTTATGCTAGCTGAACAACTAGCTTCCACAATCCTGAAAGCTAAAAGTTATCAGAAGGGATCTGAGAACTACAGTAGAGATCTTCCCACACTGGTGTAACCACCTATGGATGAGTATCTGATAGATACATTGATGTATGACTGTTATTTGTTATATAACTATAAGCTTATAATCACATCTATAGCAGAATATGTCATTTGAAATAACTCAAATTGTTCTGGGGCCATGGTCACTTGTATGTGGCTTAGAATAAACTATCTTTATCCTCTTTGAAGCGGGAGCCTGTGTTTTATATCAATGTGTACAATTTCTAAAGGAATTTAATGTCAAGAAATGTGAAGGGTTAAAGGACAGTCCACCATAAAGGACACTTGCTCAACTGCGTTCAGAGGAGCTTCATTTGTGATAGCCAGAAACTAGAAACAACGTAGATATTCCTAAACTGAAGAATGGATAAAGAAAAGGTGGAACATTTATGCAATGAACTATTATTACTCAGCTGTTAAAAACAATGACCATGATCATGAAATTTGCTTACAAAGGGATGGAACTAGAAAAGATCATCCTGAGGAAATTCAGATCCAGAAAGATAAGGATGAACTATGTACTCACTTACAAGGGGATTATAGCCATAAAGTAAAAGAAAACCACGCTACAGTCCTCGGATTCACAGAAGCTAAGAAACAAGGAAGGCTCAAGGGACACATGAGTCTCACTGTGAATGGAAACTAAAACAGACAAGGCCAGTGAATGGGAGTGGGGTCTGGATGGGAACAGGAGGGATCGGGTGCAGGGATGATGAAAGGAGAGAGTACTAGGAGAGACAGATGGGATCCTGGAATCATGGGGCATCTCCGAGAGGAGCTAGAAACCCAGTGGAATGGAAACTCTAAGGAATCTATGAGGGTGACCCAAGCCAAGACTCCTATCAATGAGGAAGATGGAGCCTGAACTTGCCTGTAATCAGGCAAGACTTCCAGTGGAGTGACAGGGACAACAATCCAGCCACCAAACCTTTGACCTACAATTTGTCCTGCCTACAAGATATGTTGGGTAAAGATGTCACAGAAATTTAGGAAGTGGCCACCCAGTGACTTGTCCAGCCTGACACCTCTGCCATGATAGAGACCCCATTCCTGACACTGCTTGAAGGGCAAGGAACTAGAGACTTTATAGCCCAGAGACTTAGGATAGAGCCAAACACTAATGGTAAAAGGAAAAGAAAAAAAGCCCAATGAAATTGTTCTTAATGAAGATGTATCTCACAGTTATGTAGCTTGGTCTTATTATAGGACACCTATACATGAGTACAGGGGCTGTCTCAGTGTGGCCTGCATTGGGGACCCTTCCCTTCTATTGGGTTGCTTCATCTAGCATTAATAGGAGAGGTGGTGCCTAGTTTGATACACCCTGGCTGGCTGATATCCATAGGAGGCCTGCCTGTCTCTTAAGACAAATGAAGAAGGAGTGGGGAGAGACTAAGAGGAGGGACTGGGAGGAGAGGGGGAAGGGGAAATCATGGTCAGAATGTAAAATTTATTAATCAATTAGTTAGTTAATATAAAGGAAATGTGAAGGCTTTAACTCTCACTATAGTTCCACAGCATTATAGACAGAAAAAGAATGAGAACTTGGCTATGTTATTGACCCCCCAAAAATAGACAGTGCCATGAAGATAGATATAAAAAAGTTTTTTGATTTGTAAAATTTATTTATAACACTTGCTTTTTAGTTTACCAGACCAATCTGGTTATATTGCTAAGATAGTCAAAGACATTTTACTGGGTCAACCATGAGCCAGGATTCTGAAACTTATGTGCCCATCTATGCATTTCCTTGTAAAATTCTGTTTAAGCACAATTCTGCCAGATTAGCCAGAACTGCATCATGCTCCATATTTAAACAGCTTCATCGTCATCCACCGAGTCCCAGAGCTTCTCCATCATCTACCAAGTCCCAGGTATTGTTTGATCATCCTGGCTTGTCTTCACTAAGACTCCTATGAGATGCAGGCAACCTGGCCCCGTCCCTGTCAAGCTTAATAGAGGGGGTAGGTTTGAGAGGGAAGTGTTCTCCTCAGTTGGTGGCTTCTGCCCAGCTTCAGGAAGAGAAAGATGTACCATCCCTTGGTGGGATTGGCCACCCCAGGAATTTGACCAAGCTCCAGTGAGTATATGGACAATACAAAATGGACTTGAGGTTTTTTTTTATCTTTTGTGGGGTGGGAATTAAAGGACACAGAAGAAGACATGGGAAGACTGGGAGGTGAGCATGATTGAGGTGCATGTGAGGGTCCCAAATAATAATAATAATAATAATAATAATAATAATAATAATAATAATAGAAGAAGAAGGAGGAGGAGGAGGAGGAGGAGAAGGAGTAGGAGGAGGAGAAGGAGGAGGAGGAGGAGGAGGAGGAGGAGGAGGAGGAGGAGAAGAAGAAGAAGAAGAAGAAGAAGAAGAAGAAGAAGAAGAAGAAGAAGAAGAAGAAGAAAGAAAATACTGTTGGATTTAGTCCTGGAGTTCTCCCTATCCCAGATATTTCTTCTTAGTAATTGTCCATCCATTGGGCCCCACATGTCTCTGAAGCTATAATTCTCAGTTGCCACTGAGGTCAGAGCCTAATGTCTCCATTGTCACAGTTGTCATTGTTGTTGTTGAGACAGACTCTCATCATGTAGCTTGACTGACCTGGAACTTGCTATATAGATCAGGCTGGCCTCAAACAAATAGAGATCCATCTGCCTTGCTGGAGTTAAAGGCATGCACCACCATGTCTTACTTCTATTGGTTATCTTGAAGGTCCTGAGTAAAATGTTCCCCAAGGATGCCTTAGCAAGTGTTACTGAATACTTTTAATATTTGTAGTTATAATTTATAAAAAGAAGTTTAGAAACATATATGGAAGTAGCATTTTTCCAAAGAAAATAGATATTAAACTAACAAAAATTTTAAATTATTATGAAAAAGCAATGCATGTTACAGTAAATGTTATATCAGAAACTCCACCGTATTTAATCCTATTATCTGCACTTATTATCATTTGCGTATTTTTCATTCTGTTTTTACAACATCTATGATTGTTAGCTATATGAAAACATGAATTTCTGGGTAATGCCATTTTTTGTTTAAAAGATGGCAAAAAAAAGAATACATTATTTAGACTCTGGGCTGTAACACTTCATAAAGTTAATTTAAACCATGACTTAATGAACTATAAATAAGTCTTCTACTTAATTTACACAAGGCTTGGTTTCGTAGACTAGAAATTTACTGGCAGTGTCCAATGAAACAAAAGCAAAATCTATTTCACAGAGAAGGCAAGAGGACTAGATGACGTAATCCATAGAAAATGCTCAGGAAAGCAACTGTGCTCCGGAAGAATTCAACAAATAATAGCTTTTACAGCTATCTTCTTCATATTTTATGCTTTTCTTTTCATATTTCTTCATCTGTCATTGAAATACCTTATGTTTGACATTGTCTTGAAATTCCAGGAGACAAGAGTCAACCCCAAACAGGGAATGACAGCAGACTACACTGGTTCTTCCAGAGGTTAAACTGAAAGATTAGCACATACAGCAAGCAGCCCAGCCCCATCTGCTTTGTAAGACTCAGGTTGTCAAGTTTACCTCAAGATTTGGGTTTCCATCTTGTACAGTTTTTCTGAAGCATTCACAACCATAGTTATAATAATGGTTGGTTTTATCATCCTTGTTAGAAACATCTAAGACCTGGATCATTTTGGAGTTGGTCCTGATTGGTTGTTCTCTGTAATGCATTATTACCTGATGCTGGCTTTTTGTCTAATAGCATACTGTGTATTATATTATGAATACTATGAATATGGTGTGAATGATATTCTAAATTATGTCTTTCTAACGAATGTCCATGTATTCATCTCAGAAAATTATATATTTGATGAGTTAATGACAAACTGTCTTGGATAGGGGTTCAGCTTTTTGAGAAATAATATACTGATCCTGCCAGGGGGAGAACTGCTCTTCAGGGAGTGACTTGACTCCCAGCTTTGGAGGTGAGGCCGCCATCTACTCTGAGCAGGCTGGCACAGCCAGGAGCACAGGGAACACAGGAGTGGCATAGGAACAGGGCCAGGATCCCTCCAGGCTCCACCTGCACCAAGGAGCTGAGCAGCCCCAAAGCACTCTGTGCCAGGGGAGAGCCGGTCACACAGGGGTGCTGAGACAGGCTTGCAGGCTCACAGGAGGAACAAGCAGCAGCCAGAGACAGCAAGACCAAATAACATCAGATATAATGAGATGGTGAAAGTCAAATGTAAGAACATTACCAACAGAAATCAAGGCAACATGGCACCATCCAAACCCAATTTTCGCACAACAGCAAGTCATGGATACCCCAACACACCAGAAAAGCAAAATTTGGATTTAAAATTACAGCTGATGATGCTGAGAGAGGATTTCAAGAAGGACATAAATAACTCCTTTAAAGAAATACAGGAGAACACAGCTAAACAGGCAGAAGTTCTTAAAGAACTACAGGAAAGCACAGCAAAATGGGTGAAGGAATTGGACAAAACCATCTAGGATCTAAAAATGGAGAAAGACCTTCCGATTTCTGTTTACGGCATGAGACCATCCTCTGCCACAGTTCACCATTCCAAGTGGTGCAGGGTGCTAGCTAACTACCCAGGAGTGCAGAGATGACAGTCAGCACAAGTGGCTGCTCCCCCATCTCCCCTCCCCCAGCCCCCTGTTGCTCAGAGGATCATATCCTGGAACCTCTGGCATCAGCCTTTTGATTTCTGTCTCTGACTCAGGACTATCTTCTGCCACAGCCCACCATATCCAAGTGGTACAGGGAGGTTGCTAACCACTCAGGAGTGCAGAGAGGCCAGATAGCATGGAAACAGCCAGAAACCCTGAGGACACACCTCATACAACAATTGTGGGTGACTTCAACACCCCATTCTCATCAATGGATAGATCAGGAAATACAAACTAAACAGAGACACAGTTAAACTAACAGATATTTTGGACCAAATGGATTTAACAGATATCTATAGAACATTTCGTCCTAAATCAAAAGAATATACCTTCTTCTCAACACCTCATGATACCTTTTCCAAAATTGAACATATAATTGGTCAAAAAACAGACCTCAACAGATATAAGAAGATTCAACTAATCCTATGCCTCCCCAAAACAACAGAAAGCCCACATACACATGGAAGCTGAACAATGCTCTACTTAATGAAGAAATAAGGTCAAGGAAGAAATAAGGAAAGAAATCAAAGACTTTTTAGAATATAATGAAAATGAAGGCACAACATACACAAATTTATGGGACACAATGAAAGCAGTGATAAGAGGAAAACTCATAGCTCTGAGTGCTTCCAAAAAGAAGCACTGGAGAGAAGCTGGAGAGAGCATATACTAGCAGCTTAACAGTATACTTAAAAGCTCAAGAACAAAAGAAGCAAATATACCCAAGAGGAGTAGAAGGCAGGAAATCTTCAAACTCAGGACTGAGATCAACCAAGTAGAAACAAAAAGAACTATACAAAAAAAAAAATCAACAAAACCAGGAACTGGTTCTTTGAGAAAATCAACAAAATAGATAAACCCTTAGCCAGACTAAGCAGAGGGCACAGAGTTAATTCAAATTAACAAAATCAGAAATGAAACAGGAGAAATAACAACAGAAACTGAGGAAATTAAAAAATTCATCAGAAGAATAGCTTATACTCAATACAGCTGGAAAATCTGGATGAAATGGACAATTTTCTAGACAGATACCAAATACCAAAGTTAAATCAGGATCAGATAGACCATCTAAACAGTCTCATAACCCCTAAAGAAATAGAAGTGGTCACTGAAAGTCTCCCAACCATAAACAAGACAGGACCAGATGGTTTTAATGCAGAATTCTATCAGACCTTCAAAGAAGACCTAACACCAATATTCTTCAAAGTATTCTACAAAATAGAAATAAAAGGAACACTACCCAACTTGTTCTGTGAAGCCACAATTATGCTGATACCAAAAACCACACAAAGATCCAATAAAGAAAGAGAACTTCAGACTGATTTACCTAATGAATATCGATGAAAAAATACTAAATAAAATTCATGCCAACTAATCCAAGAACACATCAACGTGATCATTCTCCAAGATCGAGTAGGCTTCATCACAGGGATGCAGAGATGCTTCAATATATGGAAATGCATCAATGTAATCCACTACATAAACAAACTGAAAGAGAAAACCACACGGTCATTTCATTATATGCTGAAAAAGCATTTGACAAAATTCAGAATCCTTTCATGTTAAAAGTCTTGGAAAGATCAGGAATTCAAGGCCCATTCCTAAATATAGTAAAAGCAATATTACAGCAAACCAGTAGCCAACATCAAACTATAAGGAGAGAAACTTGAAGCAATTCCACTAAAATCAGGGACTAGAAAGGCTGCCCTCTCTCTCCATATCTATACAATATAACACTTAAAGTTCTAGCTAGAGCAATTAGACAACAAAAGGAGGTCAACGGGATAGAAATTGGAAAAAAAGAAGTCAAATTATCACTATTTGCAGATGATATGATATTATACTTAAGTGACCCAAAAAAACTCCACGAGAACTCCAACAGCTGATAAATGACTTCAGCAAAGTGGCTGGATATAAAATCAACTCAAACAAATCCTATATACTTTGAGTAGCCTCCCTATACTCAAAGGATAAACAGGTTGAGAAAGAAATTAGGGAAATGACACCCTGCATGATAGTCAAAAACAGTATAAAGTATCTTGGTGTGACTCTAACCAAACAAGTGAAAGATCTGGATGACAAGAACTTTAAGTCTCCAAAGAAAGAAATTGAAGAAGACCTCAGAAGTTGGAAAGATCTCCCATGCTTGTGGGTTGGTAGAATTAATATAGTAAAAATGGCCGTCTTGCCAAGAGCAATCAACAGATTCAATACAATCACCATCAAAATTCCAACTCAATTCTTCATAGAGTTAGAAAGAGCAATTTTCAAATTCATCTGGAACAACAAAAACCCAGGATAGCAAATGGATGGAGCTAGAAAATATCATCCTGAATGAGTTAAGCCAATTGCAAAAGAACACACATAGTATGCACTTGCTGATAAGTGGATATTAGTCCAAAAGCTCAGAATACCCAAGATACAACTCACAGACCACATGAAGCTCAAGATGAAGGAAGACCAAAGTGTATATACTTTGATCCTTATTGGAAAGTGGATCAAAACACCCATGGCTTACAGCCAATGAGCATAGGGTCCCCAGTGGAATAGCTAGAGAAAGGACACAAGGAGCTGAAGAGGTTTACAGCCCTGCAGGAGGAACAATAATATGTACTAACCAGTACCCCCCAGAATTCCCAGGGACTAAACCACCAATCAAAGAGTACACAAGGAGGGACCCATGGCAACAGCTACATATGCAGCAGAAGATGAACATTTCAGACATCAATGAGAGAAGCCATTGGTCCTGTGAAGGCTCGATTCTCCAGAATAGGAGAATGCAAGTCAGGAAATTGGGAGATTGAACAGGCGGAGGGGGATAGGATAGGGGGTTTTTGGAAGGGTAAAGTGGAAAGGGGATACCATTTGAAATGTAAATAAAGCAAATATATAATAATAATAATAATAATAATAATAATAATGATAATAATATATGAATTGTCAAAAATAAACACAACCTAAAATAAAAAATATTGAAACCTCCAAAAAAAGAAAAATAATATATATAGTATTTAAATGTATTCATTGAGAATTTATACATGTATACTATATAATTTGATCATATCTACCCCAATTTCCACTTCTAACTCTGCAGACTCTGTCAATATGTCAAACTTCCAACTTCACCTTTTTTCTTAAACATACTACCAAGTCCAAGTACTGCCACCCATATGGGTATGCAGGCGGGGTCATCTACTGGAGCACAGTCACAAGTCACACACCACAAAGACAATTCAGCATCCCCAGCAGCCTTCAATTTCCAGTATCTCTTTAGCTAGGAGTGGGGCCTCATGAGATTCTGTCCCTCACTTCTGATGGAGTTTTGACTCAGTTGATTTTGAGCAGGTCTTAATCAGATATCCTATCCTGTTATATCAGGGGTATGCAGAAGAGAGCTGCACTCTCAAATTCTTTCTGCCCTCTCTCCAAGTGTTCGTTGAGCACTCAGGGCATAGGGAGTTGATACGAAAATTCTATTCTTCATCAAGTCTTATCACTTTAACTTATTATTCTGACCTCAGCAGCCATGGGCTTTAAATCTGATTTATAGTACCAGGTCTGCATTATCGTCTGAGGAGCACACCTTAAATCATATCAGAAAGTCGCTGGTTAGTCTCAGAACCCTTGTGCCAATATTGCACATGGGTGCCTCTTATCTGATGGGACACAGAAGTAGGTAAGACTATTGATGACACTTCTACCCTACTCCAGATTCTTGCACAGAACCTCCCATCACTCTGCAAACTAGACAGTCAGGATCCCTCCCTGATCAGCTCCAATTGATTTCTCAATGTCCCACAACCACTATCTAGTTAAGTTGGGCAACCAAGAGCAGTGGCAGTAACCTGGAACAGAGGCAACCCATGCTTTGCAATAAAATTTATATTTAAAGGGCCGTGTCTCTTGAGAGTAGCTCTGTACATAGATCGTGTGTGTGTGTGTGTGTGTGTGTGTGTGTGTGTATACATATACACATATACTTCATAAAGATGTAAATACTTCATGAAGACTAGAAGCAAATATTTCATGAAGAATAGAATAGATATATACATACATATGTATATGTATGTATAACTAGCTTACAAAGTGGTGGGTTCCCATAGGGACTTTTCATATAGCCTTACTTTTGTCAACCCAACCCCTTCCTCTCCTCCATCCCCACAAACCTTTGCCCCTGAACCCCAGTCAGCTTTTGTCACATTTCTTTCAGCAGAATGAGCCCTGCGGTTAGTTCATGCCACAAAGGACTGGACAGTGATGACTCAATGAGTTAGGTAGGATTTAAATACAGAGCCAGGGGCGGGGTGTATATGTCCCTCCTCCTTAAATATGTCCCTCCTGAAACTTCCCTTACCCTCTGGTGACTGGCAGACACAACTGAATGAAGTGGGAGTCCCTATAGCCATCTGCTGATTCTGTTCTACTCTCAAGAAAATGGCCGAAAGGAATGGGAGATCATGTCCAGTGGATTCTTCTTCCAAAGCATTCCTTAAAAAAAATCCATCTTCGGTTTAACACCATTGAGTACTGTGAATTTATCCAGGATTTGCAGTATCTATGAAGGGGTTAGATAGGTAGAAGCTACTGTTAAAACAAAAAAAAACTTTCTTGATGGGGGAGTTTGGTTAACACTCAAAATGAAGATAGGAAGAATGGTATACTTTAAAAGTTCAGGCTTGCTAAAGAGTATATTTGGTCCATCCATCTGAACCTTTGCTGTTGCTCAGTAAAATCCTCTTCATATGTATCCTATACATTTCATAGTGGATCTACGTTTGTAATAGTAAAGCAATTGTGGTTATATTTCCATTGTCCTTCCTCATTTCAGCGGCACACTGTAGAGCCGGGAGCTTACGGAAGTCTTTTGGCAGTGGCCTTTTTTTTATCCTCTGCTGCACGCCGTTTGCTTTTTCCTCCATTACCAGCACATATTCTCTACTTAATGTCAAGTCAGCTGAGAATATCAGCTGTCCAGTTCAGTTCCTGGTTTGTCACATAGATTTGTTGCCTCATTGAGCTCTTGGGGTAATGATCATTGATCTTAGGTTGTTCCTAACTTTGCCTTTTCAGTACAGAGTTAACACAGAAAGGACTCTGAACGGGGTGTGTTGTCGGCCATCATTTCATGTGCTATTAACTTCTATAGTTCTGCATGGACAATTTAATGGGAGAATAGAAAAGGGTTTGCTGCCCATTTAAAGAATACATTGACCCGTCCCTGAAAGGATTTTTCTACAAACATGCAAAAATACCTTAAGATTGATAGGTTTCCCATCCCTTCTTCAAGAAACACAGTTATTTGCTCTAACTTTAGAAAAAAAAAACAACTAGAAATGAAATGATAACCTAGGAATGAGGGTCTATGGTAGAATACATGAGCATGGATCTTGGTTTCATCACCAGCAAAACACACACACACACACACACACACACACACACACACACACACATATACAGGCACACAAAATTAAGGCTTTTAAGATAACACTTCAGCTTATCATTAGATATTAGTAATATATTAAGATCAGGAAAATAACTGACTTATGTAAGTTAGCAAAGGACATTAGAATCAAGATTAGCAAAACATCAAAATGTCTCTGTGCTTGTGACTTATATCCTAGGTATTATGTTAGTTTGGATCCTCACAATTTTCTATGAGAACACTGAAATTCATTGAAGGTTTCTGTGTATCTCTAGCATCTAACAGGAACTTAGTATTTGCTAAACAGAATACTATATTATCATTCATAAAGAAACTCTCACATCTTAAATTGAGTTTAAGAAAATGAAGAATACGTTTAATGAGATGTTGAATATAGTGGTGGTACCCTGAGAAAAGTATTCCTAACAGAATGAGGATCTTATAATGCAATGTAAACAATCTCCTAAAAACAAAACTAAGCAAATTTCTGCTCACCAATGAACTTAAAAAAAAATCAAAAACATATTAAGAGTGTTTTATTGACATCATTATTAAATAATTCAATATGCATTTTAAAGAGAATGTACTGTGCCTCTGGTAAAATAGTATGTCCATTATTACAATAAAAAAAGTGAAAGTCACATATTTAATTGAAAAAAAAAATACACCTCAAATAACATAGGATCTTAATTTGTATGTACAACAGGTGTTCTATAAGCTTTCTATTAAACAAAGGGGACTGAACATTTGTGAGTTTGATGAGTTTAGATGCCAGACAGACATTCTTTAAAAAGAGGAAAAAATATTAGCATCCTGGAATAATTTCCATTCCTGGTCCACTTTCTGCCCACTGGAAAAAATTACACTGCTTTTCTTTCTCCAAAGGACACACAAAAAAATTCTTCCCATTGTTAGGTCCAATCTTCAACACCGTTTTCATAACGGAGCGCTTGCCATGTCTGCAGAACGGGAAGGACAGGTCTGCCCACTGAGGGAAGAAGAAGAGAGGTCATAATGAAAACAGTGCTGAGCGGACGAGGCGAGCCTCAGTTGATAGGACAGCCACTGCTGTGACTGGTAATTTGACATTTTGCAATAGATGTCACTAAAAAAGTGGGGGAGAAAAAAGACATTCTATGTACACTTATTTATTGTTCGAATCACACAATAAATTGACCAAATTTCAAACTACTTTTACCTAAAGACATATCAAGTTCCTCCCTTCATCCAGAGTAACTGAAAACTATCAGATGTTGATATTAAGCAACCACCAGGGTCTCAGTTATGCCTGTTTTAATTAAAATATTACCAAATATTTGTTATAACTGTAATTCGAAATTCATTAGTTTTCTAGGCAAAGGAAGATCCCAGCAGATACTTGCCCAGACTAGATTGGGAAGGAGCTACTCTATGCTTAAGCATTTGGTCTCATGAGAGGAATGAAGCGGGCTGAGACAGTATTAGCAATATTGAGGACTAATGCAAAAGTCATGAAACTTAACTCTTATTTAGTATGTCTTAGTCCTTAAATTCCTTTCTTTCCCCTTCCTTCCTTCCTTCCTTCCTTCCTTCCTTCCTTCCTTCCTTCCTTCCTTCCTTCCTTCCATCTATCCTTTCTTCCTTCACTACAGGGTCTCACCATCCAGGCTGCTCTGGAATCCATTATATTAGTCTGGAATCAAACACAAGAATCTCTTGCTTCAACTTGCTCAGCACTTGGAATGCAGACAGGAATCGCCACATCCGGCCTCCATACTACCTCTCCATCACTATGAAGCACGGTTATACTTGTGATTACAAATATGAAACTCTTTGCTGATCCAACAGCTGTTCTGTCATTGGTACTATTTGCTGCACCTCTTCCCATTTAACACCCACGCTTTACACTGAAGACTAATACGGCCCTTTAAATGGAAAGGTAAAGCCAAGTATAATGGCGTGTAACTGAAATTCCATAACTTGGGAGGATCCTGCCTCAAACAAACAAACAAAAACTGCAAACACTGAGATCCGTCACATTACAATAATCAAAACTCACTTTAAACTACAGGAAGCATGGGAAATTTTACACATACTTCAAAGAATCCGCACTGTGCTCCTCTGGGCAGAGAGCAGGCATAAAACTGCCTCCCCTTGTTTTCTCCGTCCTTCCTCACGACTCGGAGGACACAGCGGCGGCCGTGCGTCTTGCACAGAGGGATGCGGGCACTTTTGGAACAAGGACCACGAGTTGTATTGGTTTGGAGTTCACTGTAATGACAGGCGACACAATAATGGTGGCATAGCAGCACTAAGAGGGGTCGCTCGTACCAATTTGCCCAGTGGTACCCCTGGGCAAACTATATATAGTTTTCATTTACTTTACAGCCTGATCGCAGCTCCCCTCCTCCCATGCCTCCTAGAGTTCCTCCCCACCATTTCCCCCTTCCCCCACCATTTCTGAGAAGGGGGAGGTCGCCCCTTGGGTATCACCCCACCCTGGCACATTAAGTCACTGCAGAACTGGGTACTTCATCTCCTACTGAGGTCTGACACGGAGGCTCAGTTTGGGGAATGAAATCCACAGGCAGGCGACAGAGTCAGGGACAGCCCCCACTACACTGGTCCAGAGATCTGCATGAAGACCATAGTGCATATTTGCTGCCTATGTGAGGGGAAGGGGGTGGGGGAGGATGATTATTATACTCTTTAATTTTTTGATTCCTCAGGTAATTCTGACTCCTGAACTCACTCTGTGTCCAAGGAATAGACTTTAAATGTCTGACTAAAAACAGCTCGATTTGTAAGTGGTGTATCGGGTTTCCTTAACA
This sequence comes from Apodemus agrarius, assembly GCA_964023405.1. Classification (NCBI taxonomy): domain Eukaryota; kingdom Metazoa; phylum Chordata; class Mammalia; order Rodentia; family Muridae; genus Apodemus; species Apodemus agrarius. The sequence continues at coordinate 46,246,132 of OZ030023.1, forward strand.
TTTTTACATCGGTTATTGAGTTCTTCCCTTACCATATATTACAGCCTGTTCCCTTTTATTGCCCTTAAAATATTGTCACGTCTACCTGGATCCCACATCACAAAGCAAACAGGGTCACGATCATCTCTATTTTCTCCTCTGACGGAACACCCACCGGTGCACGGAGGAGCCCATTTGGTGACTACCTACTCCCACGTTAAAACAATTTCCTATGTCTGTCTTTGATCAAAGTTACTATTTTGGTCACAATAACATTCTAGTAAGAAAAAATCTGCTGCTCAAAGAGAAGAAATGAGCATTTCGTGAAGCTTAGCAGGTGGGTTTCATCTTTGTACGACTAAAGCCCAGAGAATTTGAAGGGCATCCCTGCACAGTGAACCCAGCCTAGGAGGGAGTCTTGTTCTTCAGCTGTAGATGTAGTTTTTGTCTTTGGGAAACAATAAGGGAGTTTCATTATAATTTTTAACTTTTACACCTTGTATGGTTTAAGTAATGCATGTATACTGTCCAACCGGTCTAGAATAAAAGTGTTCTCAGCCATGAAAGAAGGGGAGAGGAATTAATCTCAGTTGTAGAGGTTGTACTTAGCATGGTGCAAAGTGGGGTTTAATCCCCAGCACCAAAACAAAATAACTGGAGCAACAAACAAGTCCAGATGTTCATAATGTCACCATTTTAAATTCCTATTATAGTAAAAAAAAAAAAAAAGTCCAATTTTCAAGTTGGGGGAAATTTCTAAAATTAAAAATTGTAACAGTTTTCTTAAATACCTCAAAGTCAGCAACATTTTCCTTCCCTCCTGGTTTCTGAGACAAAATTTTGCAACATTTGTGCGAATAATGATGCAACAGGTAGTATACCTGATTGAAAATTTCAGAGGATATGATCATTTACTTCTGATGAAACTGATCATCAAATATATTTATAAAATATATGATTAAACACATTACTTTAAAAATGGCTTTCCCATAGATAGACCTTAAGCAGAGTTTTGGAATCTGCCATTTGTAGCATATGAGCAGCTACTAGCATTGCTACGGACAGTATTTTCATTAACTATTTCACCTGTGGCTATTTTGGTTGTCTCGCTCTTCAGAGTGGCCTGCAGGTGATATTAATGCCTTGGAGTGATGGAAGGGTCATACCAAATCAGCAACAGGAAAGCTGGAACGCAATGGCTGTGCATACCCTCTGTTAGCATTTCTTCTAGGCTCCACCCAACAATTACCTAGCAACAGCCAGGTATGTGACTGACTTGCTGTAAAAGGACTGTTTGCCCCTCCCCTCCTCACCTGTCTGCCAATTGGCCCCTAGTCACCACGTGACAATTTGGTAATCCAGCTTATGCCATGCATGTTCTGTTATTGTTTGTCTATCCTTAGGACATGGCAAGTGATGGAAAAGAGTAACTTTTATCTTCCTTCTTCATGTTGTCTTCCATTCTGTGTCCCTGGCATGAAGCTGAAGACAAAGCTGACTGTACCTTGTCCTATCCTATCCAGAATGTGTTCTACTAACTAGAAACATTTGGATCACCTGGGGCTCCTTAGACACTGACCTACCCACCCCCTCCTCCAAAACCCTTTGGAATCCTCATCTGTTTGCTAACAAGATTCCCAGGTGATGCACATACACACTGACTTGTGAAGTGCTGAGTTAATGTAACCAAGCTTTAGTGCCACCTGCGATCATATGGGCTCTAAATATGTAAAATATAACCTCAATTCCAGGTAGAAAACATTATCCAGGTTAATTAAATGTTCTACTTAATAGAGGATATCAGAGCATTTTCTATGTAAAATTAGCACAGAGAACAGATGAACTTATTTTGGTGATTAGGGTCATCATTTGAATATTGATTTATAAATAGCAGAGTCATATAGTAAACTAGGATTTGGCAAAACTCTTTCAGACAACACATATTTTAAGCTTTGTGTCTCTGTGGCAACGACTTGATTCTGTTGTTTTTAATACAAAAATAACTAAACAAATGGAAATGAAACATTACACAAGAGGTGTCAGGCTGGATCTGGCCTGGCTGGCTGTAGTTTGCTGGAGTAGACATCATTAGAATCAAAGATAATGCTTTGAGGCATAACACATTCTTAATAAATGAAAAAAAGCTAAAATCACAGTCTGGCATGTGCAAAACACATGGGTTCCATTCTTAGAACCTTAAAAAGCAATAGATTAACAAGAAATCAGGTAAAAACTATTCTGGGGATGGAAGACTATTTTATTATCCATAATTAATTTACAAGTAATTGATTTATAAATTAATTAATTTATGAGCTTCTTGTAGGAAATATTAAAAAAAATCAACCCACCAACTCTCCTGCCCCACCATGGTGCAATACCATGTCCCGCTCAGGATGGTTCTCACCACCACAGGTGAGCTAATCTCTTCCAGCTAGCTTTCATAGCATCTCAGCTGTGTTCCTTCTCTGCCATTAGTGAACCCAAATTCCAGTAACCAAGTAAATCAAAACTCTTAAAGCTTAATTAGTTAGCCAATTAGATTTATGTATATTAAACTCACAATTAAAAGATGCCAGTTTACAATGGCAAACGTCTTATCCCAATATTTCTAACCTTATGAAACACACAGAAAAATGTCACAAGCCGTTGTTCATCAACTCCTGCCGCTGCCCCCCTCTCGTATCTGGGCACCTGCTCTCTCTGAAACGCTTAGCTCTGCCCCCTTTTTTCCTGTCCAATCACAGACCCTCTCTGCACTCATGGTCCTTCTGCATAAGTCATTGACTGTGTTAAATCAGTACAGATTGAATGATTTAATAAAATAAAAATATTGCTTGGGGAATAATTTTTAAATTAATCAGTCCAATTGACTGTAGATCTGACAATCCAATAATATTTCAAAGTTTAAAGTAAACCAAAATTAAATAAGTGAAGCACTGAGAACTGTAGGCTTATATTTTTCCAAACCTACTTTACTAAGGGTTCTTAAATACTTCAACTGCTATTATAGCCCACCAACTAAAAGTAGGGAGGAAGATGGCTAATAGGATAGGGGAGATGTGGAACTATTTAGAAATAGTTCTTTGGGGGTGATTTCAATCTTTATTGTCAGCAGTATGGTCCACTAGCAAAACAGCAGTAGGGGCTGGATCCAGAAGAAACCCCAAGGCTCTCCTGATCAGCACCAGTCCACTGAAGCAGAAAGAAGCAGCCAGAACACAATCAGAAGTTCTTTGGTATATTTCTCTCGTGTCAGGAGTCATAATGGGACAAGCTAATGACTAGTAGGTGATTGGCCTGAGATAGCCTGCTACAGATTATTATATAATCTGAGATAGGTCCACCCTTATTAATCAAAGCTGTAAGGGATTCATTTTAGGAAAGATTCCGGCTATTAATATGCTTTTCCTATTATTAAACATATATAACAATCACTAAGAGTCCACACCTTCGGAGCAGATCTCTGCACATCCACAAAGTCTTGTAGTGATGCTATATAGACAAATTGATGACTTCTTAAGTCATAATGATGATACTATAAGAATTTCTAAAATCGTGTCAGTGATTATTAAGCTCTTTTACAGTGGGACTATTAGGTCCTTTTTTATATATATGTAAAGATATTTTTTATTTTTTTATTTTCTATATTCTTTGTTTACATTCCAAATTATTTCCCCTTTCCTGGTCCCCCCCCCTCCCCATAAGTCCCATAAGCCCTCTTCCCTCCACCCATTCCCCAATCAAACCCCTCCCACTTCTCTGTCCTGGTAATCCCCTATATTGCTGCATCAAGCCTTTCCAGGACCAGGGCCCTCTCCTTCCTTCTTCTTGGGAATCATTTGATATGTTAATTGTGTCTTGGGTATTCAAGATTCTGAGCTAATATCCACTTATCAGTGACTGCATTCCATGTGTGTTCTTTTGTGATTGGGTTACCTCACTTAGGATATTTTCCAGTTCCAACCATTTGGCCAAGAATTTCATGAATTCACTGTTTTTAATTGCCACTACCCTCTCAGGGCTAGGAGGCTCCTAGCACTCTCTATGATGTCGTGACATTCAAAGATCAAAGAAAGCAAGGCAAACCATTGCAGGAACGTCCTCAATGAAGGCTAGAATCAGCAAAGCCCAATGAAGACCAGTCAGGTGAAGCAATGCCAGAGCATCGTCCACTGCTGAGTTATATTTATGCTCTTTCCAAACATCAGGTGTTCTCTACATCAGCCTTGGCTCCAGCAACACATCCCATGCCCTTTCACCAGGCAGCATCCAGAAAAGCGCCACGTGTTTAGAGGGTAGTGGCGGGGAATGGGGGGCATTTTACTCTGGTAAAGTCTGAGGGTCTCAGACCAGTGGTTGGCTGAGAGCATCCACCTCTGTATTTGTCAGGCTCTGGCAGAACCTCTCAGGAGACAGCCACATCATGCTTCCATCAGCAAGCCCTTCCCAGTGTCCACAATAGAGTCCAGATTTGGTGACTGTATATGGGATGGATCCCCAAGTGGGGCAGTCTCTGGAATGGCCTTTCTTTCAGTCTCTGCTCCACACTTTGTCTCCATATTTCCTCCTGTGAATATTTTGTTCACCCTTCTAAGAAGCACTGAAGCGTCCACATTTTGGTCTTTCTTCTTCTTAGCAAAAATCCTCTCATGTGTCTGCTTCAGCAAAACATCCTCTCAAGACACTTTCCAGAAAACACACACACACACACACACACACACACACACACAACTGCATCTCTAAGGAAAGCAGAAATTTCCACTTCAGAGAACTCTGAAGAACTCAGAGGTGAAGCATCACACACAGACCTGCCAACAGCTGATGGGAGCTGACAAGGGAAGTGGGAAGGACTTTGAAGATGTCCTCTTCCTATTCCATGCGACCCTTCGGAATGGTATTCCAACTAGAACACACGCTTTCTTTGAAAATGTGGACCACCATGTCATTTCGGTGTTTACAGTAATTGGATCAAAGATTTTAAACTGATTTTAGAAGCTATTGTTAAATGCCTAAAAACTGGTTCAATTATCTAATTGATCATCTGGTAATTGGATAACATTCAAATATATTTAGCGACCAATGCAAAAATAAGCCTTATCAGCATTGCGTGCAACAGCATGACAATGAGATCACTAATTAAGGGAACAAAAGTCAAATTAATTGCCCTATGGTTATTAAAGAAAATAAAGTGGCTATAAATTCTGAGTGGACCACCTGTTCTAACAGTGTTCAGTGGTGAGCCTCTGCTAAGCATCTTGTCCATGAGATGAACACTCTAGTTGCCAGAGAAGGAGAAAAATGAAATAAATGACAGTAATTTGCAATTTATTCCTTGTAAAGTAGCTGGGTGCAGAAGGGCTGCTGGGTGAATTCATTTCATCACTTGACATTTATTCTGCTAGTGGATCCTGATTGATTGTGAAGTTTCATCCATCTATTCAGCACACACACACAGACACACACACACACACAGACGCTGTAGCATTTCTATGCTGCTCACGGTGATTAGTCCTATGACTCTACTGCTAATGGCTTATGAGGAAATCATTTAAATTTAAGGTTACATTAATGTTTCTGTACTTCTTAATTCATTAGTTAAATTGTCTGCATTTTTGCTTGTGTTTTTTGTTTTGCTTAGCATGAAAGAAGTAAGAATAGGCGGGGATATTTCATCTGGGTACAATAAATAGCGCACTATTTCAAACCAATCACTGCCACGTCCTTCCAGTTACAGCACTGAAGAAAGAAACTGATTAAAAGTGATTTTTTTTCTTCTACAGGACAGCCTCCCAATTCAAACTGTAGTTCTTCCTGATTTTACCATGAAGCATTAGTTAGCGTGAAAAGATGAATTATCTAGTCAATTAAAAGTTCAGGCCCCCACAGCTTAATTCAGATATATCACAAGTAGCAGTTCTGTCAGTCATGAACTGAGAAAAATCAGCTCTGGGGTCAGTCATCAGGGTTAATGTATGATAGAAGATGTAGAGGTAGGATAAGACATTAGAGATAAAGGCATATAGTGGGCAAAAACTGTCTGAGAAATGTAATGAAACACGCTTTAAGGATTCCCATTGTTTAGATTAGAAATTTACATCAGGGATCCCTCATCACGTGGTCCAGAGGAGGAATCTCTCGGTTCACAAAGGAACAGTTAAGGAACATCTAGTAACCGGAACTGCGTGAGCGTACTTCCGGTTCCACGGCTACTGTCTCCCACTGGTAATAAAAGTCATTATTCCCTTGGTTTACTCCTCATTTAACATGCTACAAAGGGTCAGTGAGTTGGCTCAGTGGATGAGGGTGCTTGCTGCCAAGTTTGAAGGCAACAACGACAACAAACTCCGCCACCACCACCACCAACAACAAAACATCCCACATGGCCGAAAACACAGCTACTCTCTTTAACAGAAAAGCAACAAAGGGTCATTTGTTTCTCCTTTTTAAAACAGAAGGCACATACTCAACTTTTATTGATATGGTTCCCCTCAGAACTTTGCAGACGGCCTCAGTAGATGACAAAGCCACTCCCCAGGCTTTGACTTTTCTATGGTGAAAAAGCAGCAGGTATACAGAGGGAAGCCGGAGGTCAGATCCTGGTCTTGACTCAAGCTAGTAGCTTGCGGGCTAAGAGTTTCCCACAATGATTGACAGGCTAGAAACCCCAAGCGGGCACATGGCCTGCAGGACAGAACTGGGACCCTAAGTGTTGGGTGTTGTAGACTGATTAGAAAGGCTGGGTGAAGGGTAAGCAACTTCACCTGATGACAAGTTTATTGGAAATCAAGGACTATCTGTACATAAGGTATTCAGATATTTCCCAAATATGTCATATTGAACACTCGGTTACATTCAGCAGCAGCAGGAAGAGGAGGAGGAGCAGGAGGAGGAGAAGGAGGAGGAGGAGGAGGAGGAGGAGGAGGAGGAGGAGGAGGAGGAGGAGGAGGAGGAGGAGGAGGAGGAGGAGGAAGAAGAAGAAGAAGAAGAAGAAGAAGAAGAAGAAGAAGAAGAAGAAGAAGAAGAAGAAAACCTTGTTGGAGATGAAGGAAAATGTATTGCATTTCTTTTCTGTTCTAACATCAATTAGCTAGAGAAAGAAAAACCAGCAAATTGTTACAATAATTTTTTAGTACTAAGATTATTAAAAGAAATTTAACTTCCTTGGCAATAGATCAATTTTCTGTTTTTCTTAGAACCTACTGAAATATAATTGCCTGACAGATCGAAAAAATACTAAACTAGATGGTAATGATGAACACCTTTAATACTAGAAGGCAGAGGCAGGCAGATCTCAATGAGCTCAAGGCCAGCCTGGTCAACAGCGTGAGAGCCAGGTCAGCTGGGGATATAGAGTGACCGTGTCTCAAGAAGCCAAAGAAAAACAAATAAACAAAAAACAATGCAAATACCGTGAAGACCAAAGTCAGAAACATCTTACCTGTTAGAAAGTCCAGAGTTGAAACTTTTAAGTTCTGTTGCTGAAGAGTGAGCTGTTTTCAACTTTTTATGTGCTGGACTAAATAATTCAGACTGGTCACAAACTGTAGGCGATACATTTACCCTGTTGAATGGTGGAGTTATAGAGTTTATTTTTTCTTTGGAGGGGTTCTGGGGATCACTTAAACATATGTCTGGAGGAAGAAAAATTTGAGGTTCCCCATCTATTTTCTGGTCTGGGCTTTTCTTTCTCTCCGAAGCACTGGACTTATTGCTTAAATCAGTCAAAACAAGGGTCGTATTTCCAAACACAGTTTTCCTGTTGATCTTTACTTCAGTATGTGTGTTCGCAAAGTTATTAAAAGGGTACTTCACTAAGTTGGTAAAGGCCATGGAATTTTCCCCATTCTTGGGTACTGAGTCTGGAAAAAAAAAAGATAAGTAATTTTACATATTCTTAAAAATAAAGTATGCTGACTATTTGAAATAGATCTGATTTAAAATTTCAGTTCATTACAGTAAGAAAATATGCACAAGCACTCTCTGAAGCTCACTGACACATATTATAATGAGATATCTTCAGCTTAGGAAATAAATATCAACAACCTATAGAAAACAAAAGATTGTATTAACAAAGATTTATATTTGCTTTTTAAAAATTATTCAACTAACATTTCTGTTAAGATTAGATGAAGCATTAAGCAGTGGTAATTAAAAATGATATCCCATAAAGGCTCAGCTAAAGACTAAGGTACAGGGAGGACTATATCTACAGATAGGACCAGATGTAAAGTTCACTTAAGAATTTTAGACACTTGATTTAGATAAGAATAAAGTTTACAAAAAATATCCTAGAGTTTTGGAATCAGGATGACAATATGTTCTATATTATAGGTAAGACATGTCTTCATATTCATAAAAAAGAACAATGGTGGTTGAGACACGGGCGTTTCAGAATACTGAAATCGATGTAGAGAACTAAGACTGTTTGTCTAGCAGCTTCTCTCTTGGGTGATACTGAAGGAGATGCAGTCCCTCCTGTGACTGAGCTAGCTGCTGAAGGGGAGATGCCTGCCTCCCAGGCTCAGGAACACAACACAATAAAGCTGCCAACACAATGCAGGGGTCCTTAAGTCAAGAATGAACTTTCTCATCTCTAATTGGGGAAAGAAATAACACTCTGGGCACACAATGGGAGCCGCATCAGTGAGATGGCTCTTAATCACAGGTTTCCTCGGAGGTTTTACATTCTCTGAACGCCAGAGATTGTGAGCTATAAAGAGTTATTTTGAAGGATTTCAATGAAATCAGTACAATTGTCTGGGTAAAGATTTTAATAACAAGGGGTAGGAAGGAGAAAGAAGAGAAAAAAATTCAGCATTTTTCAATTCCACCTGCAAAGATATTCTTACAGAATTCCTCCCTTTCAATTTATGAAACACTTGGACTGAATAACAAACTGGAAAGTTGCTGAAATCTGCATAAAACAAAGCTTTATTGAATAATTCATTAGAAACAGTAGAGAACAGATGTGATCATCTCTGTTTGAGATACAAAGGCACATACTGTTTAGGACAAGCATGTTTTCCCCTCCCTGTTCATTCTCTTTCCTTCCTTCCTCTCTTTCTTTCTTTCTTTCTTTCTTTCTTTCTTTCTTTCTTTCTTAATACTTTCAACAGACTATCAGACTAGTTTACACGAAAAGGCTTCAATTTCTCTACACCAGAGAATGATAGCATTTTAGTTGGCTATGGACTATCGAAGTAGAACAAAATATATACCTGACCGTACAGTAAATCCTCTTACAAATTGTATGAACTCAAAATAAAATGTCACTCTTACCAAGAGGCCTTGTGGTCAGGCAAGCATCACAGGCCTTAGCCGAGGGTCTGTTTATGAGGGTACAAACCACGCAGGACCACTGCTCTTCAGACTTCCGAGCCACTGAGTCCATAAAGCAATCCTCTCCCCTAGGGCTCCAGCTGATTTCAGCGTTTCTTGTCGGCAGTTTGCTGTAAAACAGTCTTCTCAATCTATTTGTATTCTTAATACTCTATTCTTACAAGTTCTGGACATCTTAGGAACTATTCTAGAAATGCTGAGACCCCAATTTCATTTATTATAGTTTAATAGCCATTACTGACACACAAGACAACTATATAACATGTCCTCCTGACTGCTGCCACATTCAGAAATAAACTTTTTACTGTGCTTTCTAAAAAAATGTACTGTGCTTAAACACAAACACAGACACACAGACACACAGACACACACACACACACACACACACACACACACACAGGAAAAATCAAGAGCATTAGCTATCACCGCAGGAGGTATTTTGTAAATATTTTAAATAGTATTTTCCAAAGCAAAGCTGAGATATTACTTATTCCATTAAATCAGAAAAAGAAATGGTTATGCTTGAAACAAAGCACTGAGACTAAAATGAAGAAGATGGGGCACACTGAGAGAGAAAAGAGGAGTGTATGGGGGGGGTGGAATGAGGAAGGGAAGGAAGCATGGGGTAAAATGGGGGTAAGGGAGAAAGTAAAATGAGAAAAGTTTTATCTGACTTCATGTTCCCAGGAAAGACAATTCAAGAAATTCTTGATTTTTCAGTGGTATCGCTAAGTAAAATACTGACGGCTTAATCCATAATGATGAAAAAAAAGATATCTATGTGTTCTCATAAACCCTCTTTTTATCTACCAAGTCATTATTAGACATGTAGCTATTAGGTTAAGAAACAATAAAACTAAACCTGATTTTTAGTGATGACTGTAAATCATGCTTCTCCACCTGGAACCCACTGGCCATTACTGGCTGACTGAGAAAATGTGTTCTACCACCCCTTAGCGCCTCACTCGGGTCACAAGCAGTTAACCGGTGGCATGGCGGGTGCCACAGATTCCAAAGTGTTAAGACCGAGAGAGCTCTTGCGGGAAGCCCATGTAGCTTATTTATTTTCAGAGCAGAGGTCCGCTGACTCTCAAAAGATAGCCTTGCCTTCTCTGAGACCTTGCTCCTTGTATGCAAACGCAGTGGCCCTTACATCCAGGTTTGCTTAGTAAAATAATGAATAGCGCAAGGAGATCTGAAAATAAGATACATCTCATTATGATTCTCCGATTTTTACCTTGACTTCTAACACAGTATCTCATATCTGTATGGAACTCTAAACCTAAAGAATTTGCTCACCTGACCTAACTCCTGGCCAGCACAACTTGCTCTGAAAGGCAGTGGGCTGCATTTATTCAGCTGAACGCAGTTTAAATGACCCTGACATTCTCCATGTGCATGGAAGACTTTTTATTGTCACCTTCTACTATCCTGAACATAAGAGGATGGACATTATTTCATCTGCAGGTTTCTGGATCTCTTTTGCTGCTGTTGTTCTATTTCTTAGTCACGCCAGGAATTAATTCTCCCCCGTCTCTGCAAGAATTCGCACTTAACATGCTGTAGTAGACTGAAGAATGGCCTCCCAAAGACACAGGTCCTGACATGAGAGAACTGAAAGTGTTGCTTTATAAAGTGTTTGCAGGTGAGATTGTGTATATTGACCTGGGGAGAAATGTCCTCATAATGGGAAAAGAAGGCAGACTTGCTACAAACAGAAAAGGAGAAGGCGCTGTTAAAAATGGGCAGAGGCTGCAGTGTCCTAACCACATGTCAAAGAATACTGGCAGCCACCAGAGGCTCAAAGAAGCAGGGGATGGATCTTCCCCTAGGACCTTCAGGAGGAAGACAGACATGTCAGCACTTTGTGTTGGCTTGAAGATATTACTCAAGTTTCCAGCACCCAAAGAAACGAGTGAATACATTTCTTCTGCTTTATCCTAGAAGGGTGATATAAGCCATATTGCCATAAAGCCCATATGACAAAGATAGAAACAAAATCCATGAACTCCTAGTCTGTAACTCTGCCGCTTAGTTTCAACAAAGGGTATCAGCATTTTCTCAGTTTAACAGGACAAAACTCTAGACCTGAAGAATTAGGTCTTCCTAACATGCCCTATCATCTTATGTCCGGCTCATCAACAAATCCTAAGCTTAATCTTCTAGAGCATTTCCTGCTTCTGACTGAGGTGAAGAAGGTCCGATTCAGATGCAGTCAGACCAGCTACCTGCTGGAGGCATGACACAGTGCTGGTTACCTGGGCTACTGTACAGCTTCTAGTTCCTGAGGCTCTGGTTCCTACAGCTTTTCTACTGAGTCTACAAACTACCTCAATATGTGTATGACTATAGGATCTCTTTAGCCTGGATTTCATAGATGGCAACTGAGATCAGTGGCTCTTCCCCAAAGAAGCTTGTTACATTAATACTATTTTCTTTAAGACTTAGTACATACTAAGTTCTTGTTTAAGTCTTCTAAATACCTTCAAGTCCAGCACTTCAAATGTCCGTGCATGTGAAGCCCATGGTAAGAACTGCCTTCTAAACAGCACTAAGTTCTCATTAGCCTGCAATCAATTACGAGCACTTTCTAGTCTGGATGCTTTAAAAGCAGTCTCCAAATAAATTAGATGTTGTCTCCCTATGATGATTCCCGACTTCATCCACACCAAACTTAGAAAGATGGTCTTGTCCTTCCTGGAGAGCTCTGTTTCCGTCTCTACAGCTCCCTGATCATTTAATACAGCCCTTCACGGCACCTCCACCATCCTGCTGAGCCTGGCATGTACCTACTTCCTAGCCTGGCAAATAAGAAGAAAGTATATACTACATCGTAAAAATTATTTTAAAAATGGTATAAGACTAATACAGTAGTCCTCTCATAAGTAGATTATGCTCATGATATATTAAGAGCCAACAAAAAATTATATAGGCACTTAAAAGGGGACATGATCACCGAATATTTTTGGAAGGGTTCATAATAGTTAAGGGAGTTGGGAGATTTTATTGTGCAGGGAATCATTTAGATCAATGTTTTGGGGTTCTGAGGCTTTTAAGCACGCCCCCACCTTTCTCTCTTTGTAGGGTTCTCTAGCACTTGGGCACCTAGGGATTGAAAATGGTTCCGAAGTCTAGCTAGGTTAAGTACTACCAGGAAGCTCTAACCCCAACCCTTGAAATAACTACAAATTAAAACGAAATATTTTAGAAAATATAAAAAGTGCTCAGATATTTTGCAGAAATAAAGGATATATTTATTGACAGACATGTTTAAAATAGGGCAAGCAGTATTGGTTTTAAAACTTTGTAAGTTATATCTGCATTTTTCTTGCAGTGTGTGAACGGTTCTCCAACATCTTAAACTGAAAGGCAGCATACAAAATGGGATTGGGGTGGGTTAGAGGAGAGGGTACAAGCCCCTCAAAACTTCTAGTGTATCAGGGCTCATGGGGACTCGTTCAAGAACCCCGTGAGTCTTTGAAACCTCATTTCTAAACCCCTTGAAATCAGCAAATATTTTGTTTCTATTATTAAATATCATTTACCTGACTACTTGAAAGGAAATGGAAAACTTTAATCTTGAATACTGCTAAAATATATGTGGATACTAGAAAACACAGAATATTAGTCATTTTTTTCCAATAGGCAGATATATAGAAGATCTTCATTGTGCTTGGTACTATGTTAAGTACATGGAGTCAAATAAATATATGACTGTAGAAAGAAAAATAATCTTGCTAAGAAAAATAAAAACAGCAACCCATAAAACAAAAATAGTTAATTGTCTAATCGTTCCTATTGTGTGATAATAAAATAGGCTTACAAGAGGGGGATATAAAATAGAGTGGCAAGCCAGGGTAAGAGTTTCACAGAAACAGAACGCGGGGAGAAAGGGCCAGTGGATGTGGATACACTTATGAAACGCAAGCCGTGCCTCTACATTCTCCACAGACACAGTGGCCTACCCTCCTCCTCTGGCCTTGTGCAGCTCAGCAAGGTCTACTTCCGTCCTCCTCCGAATCTAACCATTTTGTTTCCTCCTACTCAAAAGCAATAGGTCTCAGAAGCTCAAGTCTCCACTCACTGCTTCATCAGTTCTCAGTGGGCTGCATATTTTAGGCTTCACCTAAAACTGCTACGCTGGTAACTCTCAGCCACCACCCATCTTGTCAAGCAGCTCATGAGATGTCCTTCCCAAACAGTCTTCTATCACATCACTCAGGAAGTCCTCCCCATTCTATCCCGACTTTCCCAAAGTCGGTATTTCTAATATTTGGCTTTCAGCTCTTTGCGGCATCTGTGACAAATTAGATCTGTGACAATTCCTATCAACTTTAAAAAAAAACGAATGATTCTGCTTCTCGTTCTAATGCTTGACTCTTGATCTGATAACTACATTCACTCATTCATCTGCACTGGTTCCCATAGGGAACTCCAATTTCAGTGTTCTGTGCTATGTGCTACCGGTAGGCTGGTCCTCCTTCAGATACATGCTCTGGTTATTAGCTGCTAAGAGAGAGCGTCTCAGTCAGACATCTTACCGAATTTGAACATGTTGAGGGTTTTCTTTCTGACAGTGAGGACAGAAATACGTCATCCTGCTGTTCTCCCCTAAGCGACACACAGTAATTCTGCAGCAGCACTGACCACAGTTAGGACGCTTGTAAACCTTATAGTGTTTAGAAATGGCGGATCTGGCTTTACAGCACTAAAAATAAACAAATAGATAACTAAACAAACAAACAAATAAACAGATAAAATTATGATGTTATGCTCAAGTCTGTTGTTATAGGTGACAAAGGAATATTCAGGAAATCAAGTCATCTCTGAAAATGTCAAAAATTTGTACATTGTTCTGTATAATAATTCCATATGATATAGTAAAAAGTATTGACAAAGTCCAGTAATGTCTATCAAATAAGGTTTGTGTGAAATAATAGAGTCATTATGTTTTAACTTATTAGTATTCCAAGCTGTTCCCTGCTGTATCCTCTTATCTAAATGATATATAAAAGTTCTATATTTTAAAATGTCTTTTATGCTTTTAAGGCTTTCTTAATTAAACATAATTACATGGTTGTAAGAAAAGGGCTAGATTAGCTTCAAATCTGATTGCTTTTAGAACAAGGAAGCTGCTCACTCAGTTTCAACGGCCAGAAAACTTATTTTTAGGGGATAAAATTTAACGAGAGCATTTTCTTTGTTGGCCTGATAAAGGGCTTCTTCTTCTTCTTCTTTTTTTTTTAACTCTAGAGATTTTGCTAGAAAAGAAAATAAAAACTCAAATACATCCTAACAAAGAAATGTTCTATTTGGCATAAGCTTCATTTTAAAAGACACTTTTATTTTTCTGCTATAGTCTTGTTCTATACATGTTTTTAAAGCACCTACAAAGAAACTATTTTTGGTTTGCACTAACAGTGTGAAAATTGCAAAGCTCAGAAATATGACTATATATAGGCTGAAATCACACAAACAATATACATTAATGTAAGCAAGGTAGTGAGATGCCCAATTTGATGTAGGCAGAATGCACTATTTTCTATAGTCATTTTTCTCTGGAATAACAAATGGGCACAGGTCATTATAAGACGGCCAGTATTACTGAAGGCAATTATATCTATCCTGTAAGAGGATCATTGAAACTTTAGGTCAATTAATGAAAACCGTCTTAATACCTTCATTCCTTCATTTCTGAGCATAGTAAAAATTTTGAATTTAGAAAACAGGTTGTGGTGGGAAAACAAGATTCGTTATCATCCATTGTTTAAAAGATGAAGCACTTTTACTGAAGTCTATAGGAGCATTATACATGTTGCTACCATGCTAGTGAGAAATATGTCATTCTCAGAACAGCTTTTGATGGACCTATAGAAACATCACTTCTTATTACAGGTTTCAAAAAACCTAAATATTATGCAATTAGCCTAAAATCCCCATAACCAATGGCAAAATGTAAATGAACCCATCTATTTATCCTTACGTATCAAGTCTGCCTGCATGTTTTGTTTTTTTGTCCGAATACAACAAGAACCAAATCAAAATACCAAGGTAAGTGTTGTTCAACGTGGCATAACTATAATGGAATACGTCCAGAGTAAGGCAAATTAAGACACTAACTGCACCCGCCCTTCAGATGTCTTGCTCTGGGAATCTCTCTACTCTGACCACTAGAGGGCTTCACACAGTTTCAGCACCTGGGTAAAGGCACAAGAGGAAAAACATCTGTATTGCATATGGTTGAAAATATTTGCTCTTACCCTGTAGAAGAGAACGCTAAAATCCCGGGTCATCTTCACAAGGTGATGGGCCTGTTCATCTGATAGTTGAGACACCTTAGTGGGAAAGTATAGTTTCATAATTTATTCACGACTATAACCCCACCTACTAGCTCGCCTAAAGAGAATTAACAATAGAGTTTAAATTCCTGTGTATTCTTTTCCCGTTACCACTCTCTAGCTCTGATGTTGGGGTTCAAAACTAGGGTCTTATACATGTTAAGCAAGCCATCACCCACCTTTGGATCAGTTTTAGAAAACATTCTCCACAGAAGCCCAAGGGATTCCAAGAACCTCATGATTGTTAAGACTCTATTGCAGTATTGCTGCACTGAACTAAGTTGTTCAAAGTGTTAAAAAGGACAACCTATCCTAAAATCATTATTAACTGGTTTCTTCTACCATTTAACTACTAGCGATTTGGATTGTATCAAAACCAGC
Source organism: Apodemus agrarius (assembly GCA_964023405.1). Taxonomy (NCBI): domain Eukaryota; kingdom Metazoa; phylum Chordata; class Mammalia; order Rodentia; family Muridae; genus Apodemus; species Apodemus agrarius. The sequence continues at coordinate 46,262,169 of OZ030023.1, forward strand.
AAGAAACCATGTGCAAAAGACAAAGAGGTATATGTGGACTCATGTAAAAATAATGTAGTTAATATATTCTATTTAGCAGAAATAGTTGGTATCGTTAGAATTGAGTTAAGAGTAACAAATCTGGGTAAGAGCCTTCAATGCAGACTTCCTCCCTAGAAACAAAAGTACGGATGCTGCCCCTCCAGTCTCTCCTGCCTTAGCACCTTCCTCGGTCCATCACTATTCTCTAACATCCCTCCCTGTAGTAATTCTCTCTCCTAGAAAACGAAGAGCACAAGCATCTCCAGTTGAAAAGCTAAAATCAAAACCAAGTCCACTCCTGGTCCTTGGATCCCATTCTAGAAGTCTAACATTTTTCACCTTGGGCCATCTAAGCTAACTGAAAGATGACCGTGAGTTTTCTCTGGCTCCCTGCTCATTCCCTCTTTGCCCCTGCTATCTGAATTCCATCCTTATCATTCACTGAAATGCGTTGTCTTTCCAATTGTTGACATCTATAAGTGGCAACGCATGCGTGCGTGCGTGCGTTGTAGGGTATACATGTACTATGCAAACGGCAAGCCTAAACCATTCATTCACACATTCCACAAAGACCACTCCAAAGCTAGACACTGCTCCGACATTAGGAAACTGAAGAGAACACTGTCCCTCTCTCGCTGTAGCTGTAGAAGATACTTTAAAAGAAAAAAAAAAAAAAAACAAAACAGAAAGCGTAATGAGTAAAATGTATTTAAAAGCAAAACCAATACAAGGTATGGGGAAAATAAAACCAAAGTAAACTAAGGACAAGTGAGGGCAGGGAGTAGGGACACTGCAGTTCTAACTGGGAGTCCAGGACAGCCATACTAAGAAGCTGACACTTGAGGCTAAGACTTAAAGATACCTGGAGTCGGTAGAACAGTGGTTTTCAACCTTCCTAATACTGTGACCCTTTACTACAAGACCTCATGTCCTGTTGACCCCCTACCATAAATTAATTTTCACTTACAGTTCATAACAGTAATTTTGCTAGCTATGAATCATAACGTAGATATCTGTGTTTAACGGTGGCCTCAGGTGACCCTGTGAGTCACTAGATGCCAAAGCATTCCCAGCGCAGAGGTTGGGACCCATGGCTATAGAGACTATGTTGTTCCAGCACAGATTTCCACTTCCCATTGGATCCTTACAGTACTTAAAGTTAGAAACAGATGCTAAACTGTTCACACCTTCACGGCCGGGTGGAGACCACTGTCAAAGAGAGCTTCGTTTTTGATGATGTTCCCCACACCAGGCAGCACCCTCTGATCCAGCAACACGTCACATAGCATGCGGTCTCTGTGCTTTTTAACTTCACCTTCTGCCCTTGCGAAACTGAACATCGGCGAACACACATCCAGTTCTTCCATCATTCGGACCCTCTGCTTGCTTTCCACTGAATTCCTGTAGAGAGAAGTATGTCCATCGTAAGCCTGCTTTAAGATTTTGGAGCTGTTGAATGGGCTTTGATCTAAATGCAAACCCTTATCTATATTAACTGTTTGGGCGAACAATTTATAATCCTAGTAACAGTGACATTTTATTGATTATTCAGATTTTTATGAAGCAACATGTGTGATGCTGTAACCAGACTCTGGATCCGGGTTCTACTGTTTAGCAGCTTACGTACTTAGTGCTCCTATCAGAATCTTGCTCTATTAATCTTTATGGTCTTTGCTACAATTTTCGCATCTGTTAGTTCTATCAACTAACCAAAACCAAAAAACAAACAAAAAAAATTAGTACCCGTGAAGAACAAGATACACACACACACACACACACACACACACACACACCAAAAACAAAACAAAACAAAACAAACAAAAACAATAACAAAACCACAACTCCACTCCTTGTCCTGGTATCTCATTTTTATTTTTTTTCAAAAGTTAAAACTTGATTTTTTTTTTTTACCTGAGTTCTACTGAAGAGTCAAAGAAACAGATCAAGTCATTGGTGAGCTGTACTTCCAAAGCTGGAGAGACTCCACCTCTATTTCCACACTCCCGTGGGTTAATCAAGATGGAGCCTTTCATTCCGAAATGAATCCTGGAACAGAGCCAGCCCGTTTCTGAGTAACAGAAGTATATCATGTAACCTCATTTTATTTGCTTTTTAAAAAATCGTAAACAAACCAGTGTTACTCAGGATAGTTACTGTTAAAAGGGAAAAATAATGGTAGCTAAAAGCACGTCCTAGAGAAAGGGTAATTTCCCATCGCTTAGCCCAAAAGAACATAGCTGTTTTGTCTGAAGTTGGGTAACATATCTTTGTTCACAGAACAGTTTAGCATCCTTCCATATCTACTTATTCAAAAGCATAAGCCTAAAAATTGGTTATGGCTTGTTTCTATTTTCTACTAAGTGACTAGCACTCAAAGTCCTCACTGTAGCCATAGTGAACTGGAAAATTTACGTATTGCAACCTAAGGTCTACAGCTTAATATATGCATCTCTTGCCCACTGTTTGAGTTAAGCATTGAGACATCTCTCTCTCTCTCTCTCTCTCTCTCTCTCTCTCTCTCTCTCACACACACACACACACACACACACACACACACACACACAGAGCACAAATCTGCAAAGGGCAGATGGAAAGAGAATAAGTAAACAAACCTTGTACAATTCTTTTCATTTTTAGTTACTTTTACACATATGGGGAAGAAGGTGTTCATAAACATTTACAGTTAACTTCAAAGCCACCATGGAGTGATGAAAGATTCATATTCATAACCTTCTAGATTCTGTAGAATTGATTAGCCTGTCCAGTTAAAAAAAGATGTGATTTTGCAAGACCCCTAATGAAGATCAAAAATTATTCTCGGGATGAACTCCTGCGTTCCGCCTTTCAAATCTGTTTCCTAGTGGCTTCGTTGAGTTAATAAAAGTGGTTCTTTTGGCTACAAATGTTCTTGCTGCGTGCTCCTCCTTCCAAAGCACTGTGTCAGGGTAGTACACGAGGTTAACAAGTCTTAACTTTTAAATGTGGGTTTTAAACTCTGTGAGCCCCACTATCAATCATAAATGAATTTTACATGCCCTATAGTTCTTGACAGGGAAAATGTGCGCCTGTAAGTACTTCATAATTTAGCTTATGGAGGTTCAGCCCCAGCGAAAGGTGTACAACTGTCATGCCCAGAAGCCATCACATCTAAAAGTCTTTGCAGCTACATGGCTCATAAAGTGGATTCTAAATCACTTTCTATAATGAAACCACATCCACATCAAAAACCTCAAAGGTCACGACCCACGTAAAACATAGAGGAGCAGTCCCAGTAAGAACTACAAAGCAAGCGCACCTTTGTCTTGAGAAATACATTCAATTTAGGGGCAAAATGCATATAAAACAACCACTTCATCTCATACTGTTTTGTATTTGCAATGTTAAATAGCTAGTTGTGACTTAACTCCAATTAACAAATAAACGCCATGTGTAGTGTTACCTTTTAGAGTAAGAATATATTGGCATCATGAAACTCTCTGAAGCACAGCAGCAGCCAGTTCTTTCTAACAATTGACCCTGATGTTCTCTGCTTATATATCAGCTCATGAGCCTATTATTACCTCCAGGAAACAGATCTCAAGAGAAAGCCACCACAATAAATAAATAAATAAACAAACAAACAAGCCAATAAAAAAAAATAAAATGAGTAAGGAGAAGAGAGCTAATTTTTTTTGAGGAGAGTTTTAAATACCAAGGGTGAGGTAGTACGACGGTTTGTAATCCCTGGAGTCCTCAGAGCGCGCTTAGGTACGCACAGAGGAATTGGGTATGAAAAGGGATGCTCCCTTACCCACCACAGCAGCATCCTTAGGAAAGGCTGCCTGCTTCAGGAACGCGCCCCTAACAGGAAGCGGAAGTACTGACAGGCGTGGCTGAGAGAAGGGAATGATCAGGAGACCTCTGCCCAAGCAGTGCATTCAGCTCTGACTCACAAAGTGTAAAAGCCTGTGACAGGATAGGACAGCCTCCTCGGGCCACCAGGTGCTAACTAAGGCACACCTGCTGTTGAGAGTGAGGAGTTATCTTTCCCTAGAGAAGAACCAAGGAGGCAAGACTGGCAAGGAGTCCCGCGATGATGCAGAGAGAACCTGGTCCTTCAGGAAGGGGAACATCCGGAACTCCAAAACATCTATGGAAGCCATGGCGAGAGACTGAGACCCTGAAACACTGCAACCCTGTGGTCCACACAAAAGCCTTAAGAAGAAGAAATTAGGTCCTTGCCTCCGTTGTTCTATCGGAAGTCGTGGGTGACAAGCAACATTAGTCTCCTTGGAGAGGAGGGAGCGTGAAGATCGGCGGAAACCTGACAATGGAGCAGAAAAAGGGAAACCACCATCACCCATGCAACAGCAATAAGAGATAGAGTTCTCTCTCTCTTTTTTTTTAATGTTCAAAATTAACATTGATGTTTAAAATGCTTGGAGAATGGTAGGCAAGTTTTTGAGACATTTTAAACTCCAAAATACAAAACTAGAATAAAGAATGATAGGGCCCGGTGTGGTGGTGGATGCTTTAAATCCTAGCACTCTGGAGGCAGAGACAGGAAGATCTGAGTTCAAAGCCAACCTGGTCTACCCAGTGAGTTCTGGACCAGCCAGGGATAAAGCTGTGAGGCTGGTCGCAAAAAAACCAAACCAAACCAAACCAAACCAAACCAAACCAAACCAAACCAAACCAAACCAAACCAAACCAGAAACAGCTAGACCAAAGAATAAAACAACTCATTCACCTTCAAAACAACAAGAAGAAGGGTGCCAAAAGTCACCGCACAGACACACAAGCACATCCAGGAAGCAAGTCTTACGGATATGGAAGGACGCTCAGCCATGTCTGCAAGCCCACTGCCTCCCTACCAAACCTCAGCACCACTGCCAGAGGGGGCACTAAGATGGGCCATGAAGAAGCAGACCATCCCTGAAGGGAGTGGAATCCGAATGCTCCCGATCCTGCTGGCATCTGTGGATGCGCTGGAATGCACAAAATGAGCCAATTACTCTGTATACTGCAGCCGTGGTAATGTTCTATCTAGTCATGGAGTTAAGCCCCAAACCATGGCATATTCTGGGGAAGGATTTCTACCCTTTATCTCTGAGCTACATCTCAGTCTTTTTTTTTTTCCATTTTTTTATTGGATATATTCTATATTTACATTTCATTTCCCTTTTTCTGGTTCCCCGACCCCCCCTAAAGGTCCCACATGCCCTTTTCCATCCCCCTGCTCGCTCATCCACCCCTTCCCACTTCCCTGTTCTTGTATTCCCCTACACTGATGCTTTGATCCTTTCCAGCACCAGTGTCCACTCCTTTCTTCTTGTCAGACATCATTTGGTTTGTGAACTGTGTCTTTGGTGTCCCAAGATTCTAGGCTAATATCCACTTATCAGTGAGTGCATACCATGGGTATTCTTTTGAGACTGGGTTACCTCACTTAGTATGATGTTCTCCAGCTCCATCCATTTCTCTAAGAATTTCATGAATTCATTGTTTCTAATGGCTGAATAGTATTCCATTGTGTATATATACCACATTTTTTTTGTATCCATTTCTCCATTGAGGGACATCTGGGTTCTTTCCAGCTTCTGGCTATTATAAATAAGGCTGCTATGAACATGGTGAAACATGTATCCTTAGTGTATGCTGGGGAATCTTCTGGGTATATGCCCAGGAGTGGTATGGCTGGATCCTCTGGAAGTATCGAGTTTTCTGAGGAACCGCCAGACTGATTTCCAGAGTGGTTGTACCAGCTTGCACTCCCACCAGCAGTGTAGGAGTGTTCCTCTTTCTCCACATCCTCGCCAACACCTGATGTCTCCGGAGTTTTTAATCTTAGCCATTCTGACTGATGTGAGGTGAAATCTCAGGGTTTTGATTTGCATTTCTCTCTCTCTCTTTTTTTTTAAGACAAGATCCCATTGAATTGTTCAGGTTTCTCCTGGGACTTTTGATTTCCTCTGGCTCAGCCTCCTGAGTGACTGAGATCTCGTATATCCACCACCAGGCCCAGTTATGACAATGTTTTTGCTTCTAAATCATATAGAGTAAACCAGTCAGGGTGGTGCAATCAAAGCACAGTGAGTAGGGGGATGGAGGCAGGAGGGTCAGACATTCAAGTCCATCCTATACTATAAAGCATCCTATACTTGAAGCCAGCCTGTGACTTTGATACCCTGTCTCAAAGAACCCACACACCACCCACAGATACACTGTTAATTAAATGTGCACTTTTAGGTATTTAGAAATGATCCAAAATATAACTTAGATTTGAAAAGAAGTGAAAATACTTGTGTCAGGTTTGGGATGTAAAAGGCAGAGTGCTTACCTGCCCGGTGGGAAGTCCCTAGTCTGACTCTGAGATTGAAATATTGCATCCTTCAGGGAAGCTCTGAGGTAAATAATTTAAAATATATTCATGAAGTCCCTGGAACTGACCAGGTTCACTAGGCTTCCCCCTGCCAGGGTAAACTATAAAGGCTGAGAGTCCCTCTTAGAGAGGCAACGCCAGGCTGCGAAGAAGATGCTGAGACCAGACCAGCTGCTGCCCAGAAGAAACAGAAAGCAGCAGAGCTGCCTGGAAAAGGTTCTGACCAACTGAGGTACCTGGAAAGGACATTCTGCAACCTGGGGAGCTACTGCAGGCTGTGCGGTGTGCTCCAGGCTCCCAGCTTTTGTGAGGTGTCATCCATGCTGGAGTGGACTTTGGTAGAGTCATTTCTGTTCCTATAAGCAAACCTCATCATATCCCATGAATAACCCCAATACAACTCAGTGGTTCACCAAGTTGGACTTTGGTGGCATCAATACTTTGCTCTGGCTTGAACTCCCTATCTGTGGTGGATAGACAGGTATGTTATGTCTCCCCAGGAAAGTTTTGTCACATAATACCCTCAGCGTCACACACACACACACACACACACACACACACACACACACAAAGTAGAATGCCATCCAGGAAGATACACAGCCAAGCAGAACAGGAGTTTCCTGAGAAGTGGGACTTCTGCATCTGTCTGGAAAGGGTCCTTTTACTTTACAAACATCCTAAGTCTTTGATGTGTCCAAAACAGTTGCCTTTTGTTTTGTCGTTTAAATAACAGAGAATTGTGGGAAAAAGTCCTGAGTCCCAAGCTGGCCTCTCCTTTGGCTCTGCCAGGAAAACTTCCCTTTAGTCCTTAAAACGCCCTATACCAAGTAAAATCCCCTGTATGGAGATAAGACTTACAGTATTTCTTCCTCAGAGGCTCTCAGGGCCTCCCTGGATCCCTACAGTATTAACTTCGGGTTACAGTCTGCCCGTGGGACAGACAGACAGACAAGACTCCCCTCGTCCTTGCTCTGTGGCCTTGAAGCAGTAGCTTAGCCTCCCTGAATCCACATCAGGAAAACGAGACAATGCTGGGTATCCCAGTCCTAGAGGTGTACAGCGAACTGAAGGACCAGATGAAAACTAAAACATCTAGTTTGAATGAAGACTGGTTCAACACACAAGAGGAAGTGGAAAAGAGGGCAGTGAGGCTTGTCCCTGATTCAACCAGGTTATGGGAGGACCTGAAGGCCTTCATTAATGTCTAGAACTTACCGAAGACTGAAGAGGACCCATGTACACCAGGCAACAAGCCATGGCTCCTTCCAGCCCTCTCAGAGACCTCAGCCATACACTGATCACTTTTTAGCATCAGTCTCACACCTGCCTGAACTTCTCAATCTCCTCACTTTTTGGGAAGGGGGGGGGGAAGAATGGGATTCTCCTTGTGGTACAGCACAATGCCAACTTGCAATGGGCTTCATTCATTTCCTGGGCAGCCTTTGACTGCACCAACACCAATTGGTAGTAGTTGGCCACTATGCTGGAGGGAATTGGGTAGACTGAGTGGTGGAGGCCACACAGTGGGTGTGCGGTAACACACTCTGATCCTAAGGATGGAGAATTGTCTACATGAACTCAACTGACACATTTATTACCTTTAATCATTAACTGTGGCCTCTCATGGCTGGCCCCGGGCCAGGCCGGGCGGCTCTTATCAGTTGACTTCGATTCAGGAGCTCCTCTTCATTTGCCACCATTGGCCCATGGCCAGACCTTTCTGTCCCCCTTCCTCCATACCTCTCCTGGCTATTTTCCACAAAGCAAATTTTTTTTATTTTTTTTTTTTTTTGTTTTGTTTTCCTTTGTTTTTGTTTTGTTTCTGTAATCTTGCGACCATTTTACTCTTTTTATTGTTTACGAATCAAACGTGAAAGATGACATCGACCTCAGGGTCATACCTAGATCCCCTTAGATCATGACAGGGCCTTGTAGACCTCAGAGAACGGCTTGAAATGTTCAGTGTCCCCTCTGTTTGGCTGGTTCTTGTCGAGATGCGAGTGCAAAGCCAGCCTGCGATACACTTCATTAATTTCTTTGAAGAAGGCACTTGCCCTCACAATGGAAATCGTTGGCCATCGTGGCGTAGGAGACTCGTGGATTTAAGCAGGAATCTGGAGCTCGGTGTCACTGAGCCTGGCAAACTCTGGGTCTCCAGAGACAGAGCCTACACTGACATCTCAAAGGACCCTCTCATAGTTAGAGCCGATTTCACATCTTGCAGCTACTGCTTAGTCTAGAATAGCATCCCCCACACTGAGAGGAGGAAGGGAGAGGGGAGAGCAGCATTTTCCCCAGGGTCCCCTGGGGAGTCCCAGTGTGAGGAGGACAGGCGGCTGGGTCAGCAGGGGCGTCCACTCTCTCCACTAAGCAACCCCACCTCAGCCATTCTCAGTCTACCCATAATCGAGCTACCTACCCCTTTTGTACCATTGGCCTCAGTTTCCCCAGATGTTTTGAGCACAATGTGAGAAGGAGCACAGGAGATGGAATGGGAGTTCGCAGACACGCTTACTGACTGCTGAGGACAGCCCACTGGATCTCAAGGCAGCCTTCGGTCTGCAGGAAAAGAATCTAGAGGGAGGGGCTTGCTCAGCCATAAGCGCTAGAAGGACGGCTCCTTGCTGGATGGCCTCTCAGGGCACCCTGTACCTGCCTCAAGTCATCCTCAGCGGATCTTCAAGGAGCTGGAGTTCTGAAGTCATTAAAACAATGAAAAGCAACCGTAGCCACTCAACCCAGCAGCTACTTACAGATTCACTCAGTTCCACAACTCTACGGCCTCAACAGAAAAGCCTCAAACAGATAAAAAATAAATAAATAAGAGAATATCAACTGAAAACTAATTGTAATTAAAATATAATACTTAAAATGCTAGTTACAAGAATTTTATATTATATAATTACTCGTTGATATTAATGATTGATATGAAGAGACCTAGTACTAAGACTCATGAACAGATGAAAAAATTTTTAACATTTGACTAAAATATATGACAGACAAGCTCTTCGAGAAACAGATTAACAGATGTACTAGTAAATGAACTTAAACATAGAAATGACAGAAATGAAACAAAGCAAGAGGTATTGATTTAGAAAAAAAAATCTATCTGCTATTGTTTTCCACGGCTGCTGTTCTTTCTTCCTGCGGAGTCAAATATCACTGGCTATTTATTTATTCCATATGTGAGACAGACATCTCTTTACACTGTGCGTCTGCTGGGTTGGATTCTCATGGCTTTCTTTATTTGTTTCCTTTATTGTCCTCTTGATTTTTCAATACATACTTTTGGTGAGTTTAGAATTCTCAGTTGAGAGGTTTATTGTTCTGGCAATTTAGTGGCTTCCCTGCTGTCTCTGTCTTGCAGAGTTTCTGATGAAAAGCCCAACGTACTTTTCAACTTTGTTTCTACATATGTCTCTTTCAATCTACTTGTTTCCAGCCTTTGTCTTCATCTGTGCTTCTTAACACAATGACTAGGTATGTGCGAGGAATAGTGGTTTTCATCTGAGATCCTTTGAAGTTCTACCATATCGGGTTTGCTAAGGAAAATTCTCAGCCATCCAACTCAAAAATGTCTGTTTTTTTCTTTGGGTTACAATTGCAAGTATTTGCTTTAGAGCATCTGACTTATACCAAATCTCCATTCAATCTGCACAACTCTTCTCTCTCCATTCAATCTGCACAACTCTTCTCTGACTTTGCCAGTTTTTGTGTTGTTGTGGTCAGTAATCCTGACAAAACAATCTAAGAAAGAAAAAGGGTTTGTCTTAAATCAAACTTCAAGGGAGTATATATGTATATTCCTATCATGGCAATATATGTATGTTTATATATTTGTGTGTGTGTGTGTGTGTGTGTGTGTGTGTGTGTGTGTGTATGTATTCCTATAGAGGCAGTCAGGGGCTTGAAAACTCTGGTCATATGGTCTCTGCTATAAGGAAAAAGAAAGCCATTAGTATTCTGTTCAATTACCAATTACACTCCCCCTTTTATGCAGTCCATATATAAGTTCCTCTTCTTTGGGCTGAGTTTTCATACTTCAGTTAACTTCAACAAGATAATCCTTTACAGGCACATCTAGAAGCTAATCTAATCTAGATACCTTTCTCAGGTATACCCATAGGCTGATCGTCTATTCCAGATCCTGTAGGTTGATAGTCAATATTATTCATCTTATTGATTGTTACATTTTTTTATATCTTTTGCCTTTCCCTTTCTTCCAAGGCCTACAAACACAATGAGCGAGTTAATAGCATATCGATATAAATCTACATGAAGTTCAGATAGGACAGAAAAATTAACAATTCATTGGAAGACAGTATTATCCTAATATCAGAATTAAACAGAAGTATATATACTTCCGTTTATATAAAGAAGAATATAAAACTTTGGGCCAACATCTCTCATGAAAACAAATTTAAACAATCACAATAAAAGAAATGTGGCAATATGCAGAGAGGATAAACTATCACAATGAAGTAGGGGGGTAGGGGGGTTGATAAGAATCTCTTGGTATAATTCACCACGTATGTGAAATGAAAAGAAAGAAAGAAAGAGAGAGAGAGAGAGAGAGAGAGAGAGAGAGAGAGAGAAAGAAAGAAAGAAAGAAAGAAAGAAAGAAAGAAAGAAAAACACCAGCCCTAAGTGTGGCCCAAAACACTCTTTTCTATTCCCACCTCAAGGGGGCAATGAAAGACCTGAACATACAGATAAGGGCTCTCCGGAGGGCCACAGCAAAGCACTATCATCTAGAACAAATTCGATTACTTAGAACAGACCCGACTCTGAATTTGTGCTATTGAGTCAGCTATGCTTTGGGCCTCTGGGTATTCAAGGGCAAAGGAAGGTGGGCCAAAGTCCCTCTTGTCCCAGCACTGATTGAGGAAAGTAAGGGAGCATTATAGAAAGAGCAAATAACTTCCATTTCAGCATTGCAGGGGGATGCTGAACAGAGGACTAGGGATTCTGGGGAGCACCCCCCACACCCCACCCCGACCCAGGAAAAAAACTGTTTCTTGTCATCAGGTCAGCAATGGACCTGCGCAATGCTGTAGAGCAGTCATGCTCAACTCCTGACCAGTTAGCTTCCCTGTTTGAAGCTTTCAAACTTATTGAGAAACTTATTCTTTTAGCCTGCTTTGTTTGATCCTGTCTGCCAGCAACCGATCCTCACTATACTAGTGTAGCCATGTTGTAGATGTTATTATATACCATACAGACTAGAAAGGTAATACTTGGTACAGGCAAAGAAAAAAAATAAGCAAACAGCAGAGAGAATAAGAGCATGTTATCTCACAGTCTAGTCAATATCACAGTTGAGATTCCTTGGTCGTGCACTCTAGAAGAGAGAAAATATGTTCGGGAAGGAAGAAGTAGAAGTGCCGCAGTTCACAGATGCTATAACTACTTACAGAGACTCAAAACCACACACACCATACACACCAAAATATGCAAATAAGAAAGCTAGAAATAATTAAGGTCGGCAAAGCAGCAGGATACAAGGCCAAGGGACGGTCCAAAATGTTACTAGAGATGAACTGAAAATTCAAATTTAAAAAAAAAATGACCCTTTACAATACAAAATCATCAACTGTTCTGGACAATCTTCACTGTCAGCCTGACGCAGCCTAGAGTCAACTATGAGGAAGAGCCCAGTTGAGGACTTGGCTGGGTCAGGTTGGTTTGTGAGCATGTCTCTGGGGTGGGATCCTGATGCCTGATTTATGCAAGAGGTCTGAGCCCTCTTAGGCTATATAAGAAAGCTGGCTAAGTACCAGCCAGTAAGCAGTGTTTCTTCATGGTTTTTGTTTCAGCTCCTGATGGAATTACTGCCCAACTTCCCTCAGTAATAAACCATGACCTGGAAATGTAAACTAAAACCTTTTCTTCCCTAAGGAACTTTGGTCACAGTGTTTGTTAGAGCAACAGATCCCAGCTAAAGCATCAACTTACCTAGAAATATAAAATATGCCTGAGGCTGTAAACTAAGAAAACAGAAAAAGAAATAAAAAAGACATGTGTTCTGTGTTAATAGGGCAAGGCACAACATTGTTAACCTAACAACAATCACCTAATGATATACAGATTCAGCAAAAGCTCTATCAAACCCTCAAATATCCTTGGTTGGAATTTTGCTGCAGTCAAAATGCTGAGCCTAAGATATAGAAAACCAATAAAAAATAAAATCTTGAAGCTTCCTAAAATATACATAGTCAAGCTTCATATGATATACATATATAAATTTAATACAAAGCTACCATATTATGGAAGAGACCATACCCAACCATACATCATGTGTTACTAAATAAACTTCCCCAGTACCAGGAATGGACTACATCCTTCGAGTCATTGGGAAAACTCATTCCATAGATCCCTCCCCCAGACATTACAGGCTATCACCAAACTTGACAGTAAGAGCCTGATACTGAAGATATCACCTACTTAGGGCACAGAATATGAAACCCAGCTGGTACTCAACTGGAAGCTTCATCCCTCCTGACTAGAGCCCATAGGACTGGATGGAAGCTGCTATGTACATAACTGGAGGGAGAAAGAAACTGTGAATCTCACCCAGCCATGATCCCTGTGAACGGCAAAGATGATCAGCCTGTAAGATACGCCCACAGGAGCAAGGGTGGTATAAATGATACCGGAGCAACCGAAGATTTTGTTGTTGTTCTTTTATTTAAGACCTACTCTATGAGACAGGAAGGAACCCATTCCTGACATTGTTAATGAATTCAGAAACCTGAGACTAAATAGGCAATGGGCCCTAGAGGAAACCTACTATTACAATTTTGTTCAATGAGCACAGCAATAAAATGCATCTTGATGACATGCTGCTGTACCTATAGATGGACTGTCCCTCAACCCTAATCAGAGGTTCCCTCTTGTAGATGCTAACTAACACAGAGACCCACAGCGAGAAACAAACAGAGAGTAAGAGGTGTTAGAGTGCTCAGTCCTGTATGGGATGCCTTCATCATATCCTTCACCTCAAGTCTCAGGGGTCTATGTAGAGGTGGAGGACAGAAAACTTGTAAGAACAAGCACTGGTACATGACGTCATGGACGCAGTGTGTTCCACGTGCTACAGGACAGATCCACACATGAATTTACAGAGTCTGTGGTAGGATGCAGAGGAGAAAGTCCTACCCTTAGCAAAGAAGCTGTTCCCAATGGATGGCTTCTGGGGAAGATCTTCAATGAAGTATGACTGGACATATCAACCAGATATCAGGCAGACCCCATGCTTAGGTGTAGTTGGACAATACAAATTGAACTCCATTTTTGGTTGGTTGGTTGGTTGGTTCGTTTGAAGAAAAAGAACATGAAATTTGCTAGGTAGAGAGGGTGGGAGGGTCTAGAAGCAGTTGGAGGAAGGGAAAGAGTACAATCAAAATATGTTGTAAGAAATTCTCGAAGAATAAATAAAATAGATAAACGGAATAAAGCAGGATGACTCATCTACCATATCTGAACTTCCTTTAAAAGTACTTTAAGATACTGTATTATTGGTGGAAATGGATACCTGGATCCACTAAATAATGTGGTGAGCTCAGAAATACACATATGAGGTAAACTTTTCTCAATAACAGTGAAGAGAAGTATACAGAGGAAAGGTAATCACTGTAACGGCTGTCAGGACAATCGGATATAAACAAGGGGGAAACACCACACAAACAGAAAGCACTAAAACTCTCTCATCTTCCGCTCCACTCAGACGTCACTCAGAGGGGCTCAGTATCCTAAACGTACTGAGATAGTAAGCGCTCACAAATAAAATGTATCAAGTGACTTTGTAGTACGGAATCTTTGAAAGTTTTTATAAAACTTTGGATCCAATGAAGAAAACAAAATAACTTAGAAGTCATTAATACTAAAAATAGTTGATCTTCAAAAGACATAAATTTTTTTTAAAAAACACAATGAAGAGACAAGACACAGCAATAAGTTAGAAGTGCACTTTTTAAAATTAAAGTCATATTGTAATATGGGATTCTGTCGCTCTTATATTACTAAATTCAGATTCCAACAGCTGTCTGCCAGTGACCTTGAATTGTTACACCAGAAGAGTCACTAGGGCTTCAGGAAATTCAAAGTAAGCAAGCCAGTGAATTCTTCCTCCTCCCCATATATTGAGATAGGTACTCTCTAGGGATGCCACTCGTGCACATAGCTTGAAGATGTGATTGCCCTTGTGTAGGACTTCAAGGAACATTTACTGACAGCCCTTCACTGAGAAATGACTCCCTCCTTATCAGTGTGGTGGGAGAAGGGAACATTTGATAAAAAGCCTCCCTCTCATCCCACCAAAATAAATCTACACTTCACCCCAAGAATCAATAACATATCAATGTTTTCAACTATCATCCATGGATTCCACTGTGTACAACTCTCTCCAGTGCTAAGTGTTTTCAACCGCATCAATCTACCGAGGTAATAATGGACCTGGCAATACATCATTACTGCATGAACCAGCGGACATATGCTGATGTTATCAATTCCAGACTAAAGGAAACCATGAAGTGACAATGTGGCCCAAGGACAGAAGCTGCTGACAAGTAAAAGAACACCCCAAAGGAGAAGCAATTACAGAAACCTGAAGGACTCCAAATATGCTATCGATGAGATGCAATAAAAAACAGTCGTGTCCCCTGGGTGAGTGTTTCTCACCGTCCCTCGGTTAGAAGTGCAGGCTCCAGGGACGGCACTTTCCTTTTCAGGGGATAGCTGGCCAGTATCATAAAGGAGCCCCAAACAAGATTCCAAGAAGCAAACTCATCTTCACTGTTTGTAAGATCTGATGCTAATTCTAAAACCACACAGTGATTTGACAGACACAGGCCACAGACCTATTTCATTTACCTGAAAAAGTTAAAATGGTACTCATGTAAGTCTAATGCTATCAAGGCAATCAAGGAGATGTGTGTGTGTGTGTGTGTATGTGTGTGTGTGTGTGTGTGTGTGTGTGTGTGTGTGTGTGTGAGAGAGAGAGAGAGAGAGAGAGAGAGAGAGAGAGAGAGAGAGAGAGGGAGAGAGAGAGAGAGAGAGAGAGAGAGAGAGAGAGAGAGAGAGAGAGAGAGAGAGAGAGAGAGAGAGAGAGAGAGAGAGAGAGAGAGAGAGAGAGAGAGCGCTTGTCTTTGCCAATATATTATCCACATATTCCCATAAGAACCCTGAGACAATAGATGACTTAGTGTGTCTGTCAGTGTGTCTGTCACAAGTTTGTGAATTCTTTTTAGGTCCCAAACTCCATGCATATCTTCAGACAAAGAAAGAAGACAGAAGAATACAAAAATCTATCTATGCACTAAAAACAAACCAGAGTCTGTCACAAATGCAAAATAACATAGTTACCGAAAGTAATTAACATTGCTGAATATCAACACAAAGATTTGGCTCTGGTGGACCAGAGAAGCCCTGCTGGCCTACTGATAGTGTTGTTTTAAGAGAAATGAATGGGCAGGTCTCCGAGTAATGAGTACATGCATCACAATGCATTCTTCTGGTGCTTATTTCCTTCCATAATAGAATCCCAGTCTTTCATATTGGAACTCTCTTAAATCTGGAACACTTTCTACATGATTAGATGTGAACCCTGGAAACTGCTAGCAAACCCTTCCATCCACATCAACACATGGAACAGCATGGTGCCTTGGACAGGCTTATCTTACCGTAAAGCTCTTGGACCAAAGTACATAAACAGCTCCTTCCCTAAGGTTTCCACGCCACTGTAAGTATATCCATCAAAGAGTCTCAAGAATTTCCAGGCAGAGTCCTTAGCATTCATTGGATCAGCCTAGTAGAAAATAGATACATATTTAACACACACACACGCACAAAGTCACACATGCAAACTCTAAACACAATTACAATGCAATTCTTAAATCCAGTTCTATTACTCCATGACCAGGTTCATTCCTAAAAGAAAAATGACCTCTAACAAGTCCAATAATGCAATCATCTATTTACATATATTTTGTCCAGCTTTATGCAGTCACTGGAAAGGAGAATGGTCATTTTTTTAATTGGAAAATGAAAGTCACTGTAAATAATTGAGATGACCTTTTACAGGACTATATTATGTGTGTGTACATGCATGAAATTACAGGGAAGTCATGAGAATTCAGAAGTAGAAGCCATAAAGCCTTCTACTTCTGAAACTATATAGAATCAAGTTCCTTGAAAGGGTATTCAGATTGGACTGCTAAAAGTGATGGCTAAATTATGAACACAGAAACTTTAACTGTTCTGGTGAAGTTTTACGCAAGTAAAGAACAGTTAAGTCAAAAACCCACAATAAAAGAGAGACAGCAAAGCCAGCTTGTAGCACGAGGACAATTAGGAAAGCTAAGGAGTAAGACCTCCTCCTCCAGTGGCTTGTGGGAGACGAGAATTAAAGTCTGGCATCCAGAGTAGGAGTCTAATTCAATATCTGTCCCATAATGTTAATATTTTGAACACAATATTATTAACACAAAGAAAAGGAAATTCACTTTCTCCTCAGCCTTCCCAAACCATACAATATAGTTAGAATGTAATCACAAATATAATGTGAAAGATAAATATAAAATATAGGTTCTTTTGTGGGGGAAAGTAAGGAATGGGATTTGCTTTAGATACTGATACTGTCTGTTTTCTTAAACTTGGCGGTAGTATAGTGTTTCCTATACCTTGCTTTATTGTTTAGACATAATTCATAGGCATCACTTAATGAACTCAAAATATTATAAAAATATTAAATATATATTAAACACATATATAGATATATTTATAGATATATAATAAGATAAAACAAGGGAGGATGGAAAGATAGCTCAGTGGTTGAGAGTACTTGCTGCTATAACAGAGGACTGAGATTGGCTCCCAGCACCTAAAGCAACCTAATAACTAACCAATTCTAGGGGGTCCTATGCTTTTTTCTCTAGTCTGTTTGAGCATATGGCACACACAAGGGGCACATGCATAACACAGGTAAGACACTAATACATACAAAATAAAAATAAATATACTTTTTACGAAAGATAAAACAGGCACAGATGATAACCACCCATTGTAAAGACTTTTTATTTTATTTTTAGCATGCTTTAGTGTGCATGTGGCAGTGAGGTGGGATGGTGGTGGGATGGTGGATTATTAATTATTGATCCTTTGGAGCTAGAATTATACACATTTACGGGGCACCCAGTGTGGGTACTGAAATCATATTCAGGTTCCTGTAAGAGCAGCAAGTGTTCTTCACTGTGAGGGCTTCTCTCCAAGCCCCAAGCTATAGATAGATTTTAAATTTTGAAATTTTATTTATGTCCATCTATATGAGCGTAGACACATGCGGATTCTATGTTTCATACAAACCCACTGAGGTCAGAAGAAGGCGTCTGGTATCCTTTCCCTCATTCTGTCTTTTTCCCCTTTGAGACAGGAGTCTTTCCCTGAACCTGAGGCTTGAGTGTTCTCAGCTAGCTTGGAAACCAGCAAGCCCCAAAGATGTTTCTGTCTGTGCCTCCTCATGGCTGGGTTACAGGCACTAGAAGGGAGACTCAACAAGGTGGGTGCTGAGATCTGAGTTCCGGTCCTCATAATTTTGCACCAAATGCTCTAAACAGTTCCAGCTCTCCCTATGAACCACATCTACACACACAGACACACAGACAGACAGACACACACACACACACACACACACAGAGCAGAGATAGAGATAGAGATATATTACACATTAGTATACATTAACTCAATCTTGGATAATCTCTCATTCACCTCTAATTTCTTTTTTCTTTCTTCTCAAAGGGCTTATGATTGCTGAAGATTTTGAATAGCAAGAAAAAACATCTCAGTTTCAGGTGAAGTAATATTCTCCAAAAATTTTTGAATTGTTGGCTTATGAATATATTATTCTAAATGTTTAGTTGTGTCTAGTCTTTATTTCATTAAGTTTTTGGTTTTTTGTTTGTTTGTTTGTTTTTTAAGGAAGAAACTCTATAGTGTTTCTGTCTGAGAGCAGTAGGCAGATATGTAAGAAGATATGGAGCCATTCTTCCCCTCTTTGAGGTTGCAGTAGACATGGCTCAGGGCAGAATTCTCCCCTGCCTGAAGGTCAAGGAACTTTAAAGGATCTTAAGCCTGTCTTTTATCTTTGCTACCTGGAGTTTACTACGAAAACCAGGCTGTCTCACAAAAATCCTCCTGTCTCATCCTTCCAAGTGCTGGCTATTAAAGGCATGTGCCACCATAATGGATTTCAGTCCTATCACTTGCATTAAATACTGGGAAATTAGTTTCAGGCTCAGAATGATTGATAAACACATACAAACAATGTTAAAAGCCAAAGCCTTCGAGTTCTGCATAAAACACAGGAAGAACCTTGGAGACTCTAGCATCAGGAAAGACTGATCCAGTTGGCACCATGTCCTTAGAACTCCTAAATTCTCTTCTGTTTCAGAAATGCCATGGACCAGCCTCTGCTTGGAGTGGGACTCTGAGAGAAGGGGTGTTTGAGAGCAGAGACAAAAAAAAAAAAAAGACTTGATGTCAAATTGTGGGTCCAATGTGGAGGTCTACATTCTGCTGGGATGGTTTTCCAGACTCTCTCTCTCTCTCTCTCTCTCTCTCTCTCTCTCTCTCTCTCTCTCTCTCTCTCTCTCTGTTTCTCTCTCTCTCTCTTCCTCCCTCCTTACATACCTCTGTGTATGTGGAGGGGGGTTGGGGGTGTTTTCTGCTCTCCTCAAGACATCATTTTTCTTGCTATCTAAAAAACTCTGGTTGAAACAGCTAGCTTTCTGCTCAAGATAGCTCTCTGTGATTGAGATACCTCTCTGTATTAGTAAAAAAATTAAAAGCTCTCTACATAGCTCATGAGTTTTCTGACCAAAATCAGAAAAGCTGTTTTTGGGGGAAAAAAAAAAGTTGGATTTTCTGATCAAGTCAAAAATCCTTTTAGAAAAATCCTAATAGTAATTTCTTGGGTTTTCTGATCAAAATCAGAAAGCCAGACAAATTCTAAAAGAGCTGTGTTTCTTCTGTATAGCTCCTTAGCTCTCTAAGTAATTCTTGGGATTTCTGACCTCAGAAATTCTGTGAGGAAAAAAAAAAAAAAAAAAAAAAAACAACTTGAAGAGCTATGTTCGCTCTCTAGAGATCTCCACATAGCTCAGCCCCTATTAGAGAAAAATTCTAGAACTGAACTATCACTTTCTGCTAGCTTATCTCATGTAAACCAAGAGCACAGTTTTTTATTTACATATCAATTCAGTTATTAATTCCAGGCTCCCTTTTGATTATCCTATGAATCAGCATCCTGTGACCTTAGCCCCTTGATTCTTAGGACACAGCAAGCACTTTGTTTTTTCTGTAACATTGCAAAAGAATTCAGATATCTGCCTACCTCTGTTAAGTACAGACAATAAGCTAGCTGGGTGGGACCCTGCCCTGAAATTACTATTGTGACTATGTCTGGACCTAAATTCACTCTATCCCAGGCTGACCTAGAACTCAAGAATCTGCCTGCATTTATATCAATCTGTCTTTGTATCTTTCTGACATGCTGGCTCATAGTATGGCTGCCTCTGTTCTTTTAAGTCTGTGAAGCTCCTTATATATTTTATGTTGCATCCTTATATTTTTGCATAATTGAGAAATTATATATTTCGAACACATATTTTTAGAGTTCTTTTACACAGCCTTAATGTTTCAGCATTTAACATTTTTCTGAGATATAGACACATCCTAGACTCCTGGACAGTGCTGTCTCTATTTTTATGGAATCTTTAACATTAACAGTGAGGACACTCCTTGGACGAAAGTGAAATATATATATTATTATACAAACAAGTCTTATGCCCATAGCAGCCATTGATACTCATGGAGTCCCATGCCCTGCTGGCCCTGTACCAAGGACAGGAGTCATGTCATTCCACCCCCACTAAGGCCATGCTAGACTGTGCACAGAAATGAACTCAAGGACTTAAGAACGATTGATTATCAAGTACTAGCAAGGTAAGCTAGTGTACTCAGTGAAAGGAAAATATTCATTCACATCAGCTTTGTTTGTATAAATGATTGTGTAACTGTCCTAAATCAATAAACAAGAAGAGTCTTGCTTTTCTGTCTCCTGGGGTCTCTAAGCCTCTTACATACACTTTCAAGCCAAGTATAGACTATAGAAGTAGATTTCAAGGTAGGTTCCTATAACATCCAATCAATAGGTACAAAGTTTTTAAAGCTAGCCAGGACACTTTTAAGAGGATGAAATACAGAGCAGACATAGATCTAGTATAAGTAACTTTTATATAAGTATAGACTAGGCCATATTTTCAGGATCCCAGATCAAAAGTCTAACTTTCATTTTAATTTTTCAGTCATAAATTAATGGGTCAGAACCTTGTTTTTCCACCATTCTGATGTCAACTACCTCTTATTCAGTTTTATAACTTCTTTATTAGTATCTGATTTTAACCATACATACCCTCTGAAATATTCTATTAGAGCTTCCAGCAAAGAATCAGTGGTGAATCATATCCCATTTGATATACACACACACACAGACATACACACAGACACACACACAGACACTCACACACACACACACACACACACACACACACACACACGAATGCACATATACACCCATACTCATGTCTGGCAGGTTCCCCTCATGCTTGATTCAAAGAAAAATAGCTACTTGTGCTTTGAGCCCATCTGGCCCAATGTTTTTACAAGTTAAATATCAAACTTACCATCTGCCCAATATCTGACCAATTACAAATGCTTTCATAAGCTACCACATTGCTGCTTTTCACCTTAGTGTCCTAGACCACATGGTCCGACCTTCCTTCCCTATATGGGAACTCACATAATTGGATGGTTCCCACTACCAATCTACTCTCTGCCCAGACTTTTTTCCTTCTTTCCTTCACCTAGTTCTGACTTCACCAAGGTTTAGAGTGGCTCTTGGCAAAGGTTCAGAGGCTGTCACAATACCAAACAAAATAGTCAATGAGTCCTAATTGTTCCATGTGAAGTCTCCTCAGATTGCTAAACTAACAGCTTTGACAAGAACTTACATCATTTACATAAAAAGTGTAGAAGCCAACAGCTATGACAGTTCACGTTATTCTCTTGCTCGGTCTACGGCTGACATCCTCTGACAACCAAAGTGGTACATGACATCTAGAAAGACAACTCTTTCTACTAAAACGGGCCGATTCGTGGCTGTGTAAGTGGATGAGTTCATTTCGGAAAAGCTTATTGACTTCCTTGTATATTTCAGCCTGTGCTCTAGAAGCTGGGCATAGATCTGTAAGTAAAACAAATTGGATTACTCCACACTGTAGAATTTATACCCTAGTGGAGGAAAAGGCAAGGAAAGGAGTGGAGAAACAAGGCTGGGAGTGGGGTGGGCAGCAGATTGCACTTTTAAAGGAGGGGGTACCCTAGTCTCACTGGGGAATTGACATTTGATCAAGTTTTAAAGAAGGCAAGGGAGTGAACCAAGGCCTCGGAAAATGCAGTCAGGACACAATGCCTTTCTTTTGTCACAGGCCAGGGTGGCCACGGCACAGAGGACCAGTGGGATGAGATAAGTGAGCTTTGACATATAAAAGGAATCAGATTGTGTGGCCTGAGGGCCAATTTAAGGAGTGGCTTTTTCTCCATAATGGAGTAGAACAATAACATGACCTACATTAGTATTTTAAATGCACTCAGTGGCTGCTAGAGCGAATTTTGGCTGTAGGCGCTCAAGGTAAAAGCCTGAATATTACTTAACGAGCCGACTGCGGAGATCTGGCTGAGAAACGCGGGCATCTGGATCAGCACGATGACTGACGTAGCAGTGCTGAAAGCGGACCCGGTTTTAAACGTACTTTGAAAGTCAAACAAGTGTTAGCAGCAAACTGAAGGAGGAACAGGAGAGTCAGGGAGCCAAGAGGATGCATTTGGGGCCCGAGTAATAAGAAAGAAAAGTCTCAGAGAGACCTGAGGGAAGGAAGCAGAGAGGAATGGAAAAGCCGGATTGTTTGTAAGGCATGTTACAGTTGAGGTATCTCTTAGTAGGAGAGCATCATATGGGATTCTGGGACTTGGGAGATAACTGAGCTTGAAGATATACATTCTGCAGAGAAACTGCCTTAGAACAGTGGTGATAGATAGGGACTATGTACAGATAAACAGCACAGGCACAGGGTCTCGGGTCCTCCAGGGTAAAGCTGTTGGGAGGAGGCAGAACTGGCTAAGGCTTATTACGATGTCAGGAGAAGAGGGCTGGAAAGCAACCCAGGAGTAAGTGGGCAGCTAGGGAGGCAAGAGCAAAACCCAGCAGGTGAGGCATCCCTCCCAGATGCATTTCAAGGAAGAGGACATATCAAAGGCTGCTGACAAACCCACTAAGACAGAGTCTGAGTGACAGGAGTGACCCACAGCAAGAGTTTTAAGGATGGAAGGATGGCAAAAGCCTGATGAGAGTAACAGGACGGAAGGATCGTAGAGAACAGGAGTGGCTGCCCAAGGCGGAGCAAATTCACAAAGCACATAAAATACAGACACGGGGCACGTGAGAGAAAATGGAGACGGGCAACTTTTTGCTCGTTTTGGGGTGACTCACGTCTGCCTGCGGCTGGCAAAGACGCAGTAATGGAAAGCGATCGCAGAACAGCTGCAGCACTAATTTTTTTTTTTTTTTTTTTTAAGAGCAAGCAGAAGGTTCCCAGGTCACACAGAGTTTAATATCAGGATGGAGGGCAGAGGGTTCAGGTATAAATGGGAGTCGGTATGAAGTCATGCACTGCTATTTATCTGCTGATTGATTACGTCTTCTGAGTAAACTAGGGAATAAGATCATCCACTAAGGGAAATGCGGGGCCCCAGGGATGTGGACCCTCAAAATTCACGCGCAGTATGTGATAATGTTACTGCACCTCATCGTTCTCAGATCGAAGCCAATATCCTCGTATAAACGTTTGTCACCAGCTCCATCCTATCATCTGAAATCTGCCAAAAGGTATCTATAAAAAGACACGGCATAAAATCTCACTAGATAGCACACAAGGCACTCTTTACCCCAACTAAATCTCATTAGTTAATAGTCCTAGTGTCACTGAAAGAAAACACTCTGACTTAACTAGATAAGTCACTCATCTAGTGACTTGGGCTTAGCCACATTTAACTCTCCCGACATTTTTTTTTTTTGATCATGTAGATTCTGACAGATGTTTTATAGCTTATAATAAAGGCAACTGCCCCGCTGTTAGAATACTGAATACTTTAATTCAGCAGTAATGTGCCATGGTTTATTGTTTTAGTTGAAGAACCAAAGTATTTTTAAGTAAAATTCACATCTAATTTTTAGTATCTTTTAATGCTAAAACACTACATAATATATATGTATATATATATATGAATATATATTTCAAAAGGAACCTATAGAAAATAAAGGGGCAAATATGAGTTTTAATGGACAGTATGGCTCCATGTATATGCTATAAAGAGCACCTAGAACACCACACTTAGGGGGTTATTTCAACAATTTTTTTTTTAAGTTTTTTGAGACAGGATTTCTCGGTGTAACCTTGGCTATCCTGGAACTCACTCTGTAGACCTGGCTGGCCTGGAACTCAGAAATCCGCCTGCCAATTTCAGCGAATTCTTGTTCCTTGTACCCCTAAACACACACACACACACACACACACACACACACCGAGTAATAATAATCCCTCAAGGCAGTAAAGGTTGTCCTAGTGCTTCAATCAGTACATCTACTTTTAACTATCAGAAACTGTCGAAAGATTTTGTCCATTTGGTATTATAAAGTCAAGCCTTGCTGGCTTGTCCTTCAAACCTTTATGAACACTGGGATACATACTTATTAACGACTCGGACCATATGCCCTTGCAAATCAATTCTGTTGTGCCTAGGAGGAGGAATCCAAAAATATAAAGGCCAATATGCTTAAAATGCATGAGACCATTATATATCTTCACGCGGCTGTCAGTGAGAAGTGAAATATGTTGTTGTGGCTGAGAGAGCCTCAGAAAGCCTCACACAAAATCCTTAAAGGTATAATACACGTCTCGCCTGCTCTACTGGTATTTTATCCGATTCTCCATAGCCCAAAACAATATACATTAGGACATCAAAGAAAAATTGAGAACAGTTATGAAATTAAAGGTTCTACCAGGTTAAAAAAAAAATGTTTACGGCCCAAGGAACATCAAAAGTATAATGTAGGTGGTAGCAGAAGGGCAGGCCAAGGGATGACAGAGATGGGGAAATATTTATTTATGGAAAAGCAATGACCTGAAACTATCAAATGACTTCAGCACAGCAGAAAGTCACGCAGCCGTCGCTGCTGTGACCTTAGCTTGAATATGTTTTAAAGAATCGGCTTCTTTTTTTTTAACGTGATGAGGTATTTGAGAATTAAAGTGAAATGCTGATATAGTTCCTTTGTTATATATAGTCTGTAAACCTCTCTTTCATATATATGTCTGTGTGCGAGTGTGTGCGTGCGTGCGTGCGTGCGTGCGTGCGTGCGTGCGTGCATAAGCACACAGTCTAAACTTTCTGGGCTTTTGCATTTCCCTATTCGCCTACCTGGGGGATCTGAATAATCTTGAGGCTTCCTGCTGACCACATTTAACAGAGGGTTTCCTAGCCACCTCTGCCGTGTACTTATTACACTGTATTATTATGTATCTGTGACTTTATTTCTCCCCTATCTATATAAGTTCCCTGGGGACAGTGATTCTGTTTAGCTAATATCCCCAAGGGCGTTCCACAGTGTCTGGGGATATTTGTAACACATGTGGAATTAAATAGGCCTGTTGTCCCTTCCCTCCTCAAACCAGGACTGGATTGAAAATATAGGACTTCTGTCTCCACCACCATGCCCTATTACAATTACCATAACCAAAATTTCTTGAAGAAGAAGAAGAGGAGGAGGAGGAGGAGGAGGAGGAGGAGGAGGAGGAGGAGGAGGAGGAGAAAAGCCATCTTTTATTTCCTAATTACGTGCAGCAAAAATACACACAATTCTCATTACTATCAATTGCTATATGGAAGCTAACATCTATGCTTACTCCCTCCTGTTTCCCATAAGGTAGAGAAGTATATATTCTATGGGCTCTTTTCCAGTCAGATTGGCTCAGGACTAGCAACCAGTCCCAAAGAACCCCATCCCGCCAGGCCTAGAGCTTCTGACAGGTCCATTTGGCGTTCAAACAATGGCTTTAAAAAGGACTCAGGTATTCCATTTTTGAAGGAAAACTTTATGTAAAGATTATTTTTTAAATTTGGGTTATCTGTTATACAGGCGCTTTCCCCAAAGACACTGTCATTTTCAAATACTCAACTATATATAACACTCAGGACAGACTAAAATGTCACTTACGCTTGAGTATGTATCACAAGCAGTTTCACTGCCTCTTCTGCACCAACTCATTTTATGAGCTTCTGCGTACAGACTGGGCAAGGCTTTTGCAATAAACCTAAGACATTTACAAGATACTCGCTTGTCCTGCTGTGGAATCTAAGGTTATCACCTCTTTCTATAAGCTTCTACTGCCCAGACAAATTCAAAAAATTAATTTCCAGAAGGCTATTATCTTTGCTATAACTATACGCAATTGCCCAATATGTACTTGACTTTCTCATGTTGACCCTTATAATCCTGTTACTGTGTTATTTGAACATTTGAACCTCTTCTTTCTTTGTCTGAAATAGAGATGAAAATCTCTGTTGCCACAATTTTAAGTATGATTGAGTAGGGTTCACCTTCCCATTTTCAAGTGGCTTAATAATATGAAATCTTCAAAACAACATATATTTTCAGAGACAGCACATGATTTATTGCACTGATTACCATTTATCTTGCCTATCCATTGGTGAACTGGGAAGATGAACTTTTCAGAGCAGAATAAGACTTTTTCCTAGACAAATGTTTTGACTCTCATTTAGTTGCATATTGTTGTCACAGAGAATGTCCAATTCACTTTCACAGTCTCAGTAATATATGTTTTTAAATTATAGGTCACTTGTCTATCAATCTAAACCCTCCAAACCCATAATTTCAAAAATGGTTCCTAGGATCCAAAATAATATCTTCAGGACCATGCATGAAAATGTGTCCTATACCCTTGAGGACTTTTGTGGAGTCTAAATACTCTGTGCCTCACCTGATGATATAAAGCGTCATGCATACCTTATAAAAGAGGACATTGTAACATACTCTAGCAAAACTGGGTCTGCTGAGAAAGCTGTTCTCCAGGAAAAAGAGGGGCCATCACAAGAATGTTTATTTTGCTAACTCCTAAGCTCGGAGTTTTCAGGTTCTCTAACTTGACCTTGATGAAATAAAGTAAGATGTGAGTAAGATCTGCATCATCTCCAGATGAGGACGCAGCAAAAGTAAAGAGAACCAGGTGTGCTTTTACAGCATCTGGAGCAGTGCTGGATCAAAGCTACAACAGCCGCAGACCCTGATGACCCCCATTTGAAGAAAAAAATAGAACGACTTCGTTATCCTTCATTTCCTGAGTTCAATGGATGCTAGTAATGACCTTGCATCTCCAGGAAAGTCATTATCAGTATCCACTTAAAAAGGCAAGAAGCAGATGATGCATGCTCTATAAAACATATAGGAAACCCATTTGGATATTTAATTAACTCATTCTTTCAAATAAAAGGCAAGAAAGATATCTATGTGATTTTTTTTTTTATCTGAACAAGGGGAAACTTTTAACGTGGGTCATCTGTACTTTGATATAACGGATGTTTCCAAATGCCACATACAACTGAAGATTCATAATAAGATATAATAAGAGACTCCTGTTAGACTCTTAAAAAAAATACTTAGCCATTTAACATTATCCAATGTTGGTTTTTCTCTATCCATTCAATTTATATTTAAATGCCTAGTTTGTTCCTGATGCTCTAAAGGATCCTATAGATGATAAATGTAGGTAACATACTGCATACATGTATGAAACCTTATGGAATCATCAGAATAATCAGTGCATGTTTCAAACGGATAAATGTTTATAAATAGACTGTTTCATTTTTGTGGGAGGAGATTAAAAACATGTGCAGATTACACCCTGATTTCACTAAAATATCATAACCGACAATTACAATTGGTAGAGTGACTCCTCAAAGCTCATTAGCCAGACATGTTCATTTGCATTCTGATATTGTCTCTTATCACAGGGTTCCACACGCCCCAGCAGAGTTTCATGCAGTGTGCTTACACAGTTGCTTGGTTTTAAGCTGAGAAGACAGTGGGCCACAACTTAGAGAAGTAATACAGTGTGCGGATGACTGGCAGATGCCAAGATCTTCTACAGGGAGTATTCTTCCAAATAAGGACCAGTTGTCACAGAAGGGAGGGGTAACTAGTGGCTTTTCTATGGGCCCTAAATGAGAACAAAGAGAAGTACTCTATGATAAACAGACCAAGTAGTTCACTGTGGCAGTAGCTCCCGAGGTAAGATATTTTATGTTGGTTTTTGGAATAATGATTATCTGAAGTTTGAATCTTTTATTTTAAGTGGCCACTTAATATTTCTTTAGCTCTCCTTTGTTATTTCTCATATTTATTACACTGTAAAGAATACAGTATGCAATTATTTTTAAATGCTGCTTTGAGAAAACTAATCATTTCAAGCCAGTAGTAGAAACATTAAATAGCTTTAGCTCTTTGGCAAATATGCCTAAGAAACCGGGGATCATCTGTTACAATAATGATCTTGCCAGAAGTTTGTGACAATGGTCCATATTTTAATGAAATTTAATATGGATCCAACACTGCTCTCAAAGGCAAAACACTGTTGATATTTATAAAGGTTATTATTATGCTTTTTAGATCAAAGGCCCAGAAAATGAAGCCACGACAGAGTATTTAGGATTCTACTGAAAGCCACATTATTAATTCCATATTGATTTTCAATCCAATGTCAATGGAAGCAGATCCTTCCTTCTAATCACACAGCTCTATTCCAATAATTAGTTCCTCTTTCTATTAAGGCATTCTCCATAATAGCTTTAAATGCAGGGCTATTTATTTGTGGAATATAGCTTAGTGAGTATAGTGTTGCCAACTGAATCTAATCACTGCTCAACCATTAATAAAGCACTTATGTTAGGCTATCGAGATGCACTCTTTGGTGCCATCCGAACACAGAAATGAAGAGAATTATCAGAGCAGATAATTGACTGAGGTGAACAAAATTTAAATGGTGGAGGCCACCGCCGAAGCCCAAGGTCATACTTCTTCAGTTAATAAGGATCGCTATCATGTATGTTGATATGGCATACGTTGCAGAAACCACGCTATTACTGAATCTTTTATGACTGAGAGTAGCTATAAGATACATAAAAGTCTGCAGGGAGATCAAACCTTGGCCCAACCCTTTACTGCAAATGACAGTGCTCATTGATTTAAACTCACCTAGAGCCCCACACTCCTAATCCAGTAGCCTTAGGTTTATCTTTATTGTAGAATTATCCTTTCTCATGACTAACTGCACCTCATGTTTTGTCACAGATGATTAAAATAAATTTGAAATGAATGAATAATACTATTTCCTCTAAATTCCAATGAGGTGAATCTTTAAAACAAAATCTTGGTTTCTTGCAGCGGGAATCTTTATTTGTATAAATAGTAACGTTTCATGAACAATTTTTTTTATAGATAAAGCAAGTTTTGTTTTACCAGTAACTAGCAAAGAGTTTATCACACAACATTGCTACTGAAGGACATAAATCATGGCGCCAGCGAGGAGGAGGTTCATATCTTAGGCAGTGCTCAGTGCAACAAACATTTACTTCTCAAACAGTGGCTGGCTTGCCTAAGCTAATTTCTACCAGCAGCAGCTGAGCTTGAGCGCCTCACCTGAGTCACTGCAATACCTGCTTGAGATTTCTTCCCGTATTTATTTTCTTCTTTGATATACAGGGCTCTAGCTAAACTGTAAATAAATCTTACTACCATTCAAGGTTTCTTTCTCTTGATGCCCAAAATAAGCCCCCCCACCCCCCACCCCTCTCCCCAAAGGTGATCCATTTGAGACTGCTCAGCAGTCTAAGGCTAAAGATGTGAGTTTGGTTTGGACCCCGGAACCCAAATGAGGGAGAAGAAAAAGTTGTCCCGACTTCCACATGTGCTGTGACACACACACAACTACATTCAGCCACACAAACAATACACACAAAAATAAAATCCACCTTGGCCCTATGAAGGCTCAATAGATGCTCCAACAAAGGGAAATCAAGATTGGGGGGGGGGGGTAGGTGGGAGTGGGTCCGATGGAGGGGCATATACTTGGAGGCAGGGGGTGGGAGGAGGGGTTGGGGATTTTCAGAAAGGGGGGAGACCTGGAAAGGTTTTAGCATATGAAATGTAAATGAAGAATATATTCAATAAAAATTAATAATAAATAAAATCCAACTCCGAAAACCAAAGTCCCACTTGTGGTATATGGAGTTCTTTATAATCTACCCATCAGGTTTAATACCAGACCACCTTCAGATCGCATCCGTTTACATACACACTGGTTTTCTTCCAGGCCCTGAACACTGTTCTTCTGCATAGATATCCCACTTTCATCTCAATCTAAATCTCCTTTGCCCGCTCTACACATCAGCTCTGCGACCTCCATAGGGAGACTTCCCTGGTCTCTCTGTGTGTCCTAAGAGAGAACCACACACTTCCTCTGAAAACCTATCACTTTGTACATCTTTACGTTTCCCTTGATTGAATGGCCGCACATTTCCCCAGCTACAACATAAAGACAAATATTTTCACCCTCCTGTACTTAGAGAGTAGACAAAATTTTGCTGAATGAGTGATCTTTGTCAACACTAATACTGTAGAGAAACCATTAACATAGATCTCTACAGTACTCTGAAATAATTTCAAGAAACGCGATAATTTAAAAGAAAAAAGTACACAGCACTTGTTGACATACCAAGTCAAAATAAATAGAAGCATAACTGTTAAAAGATCCAACCTTTTTTTTTTCCCCCATCCCTCAGCTTGAAAATACATCTTCCTGGTTTCTTTCAAGTTGGGAGCATATGCTAATTTCATATCAGGCAACTTCTTTCCTAGACCAAAGGCTAGCTTTGAGAGAGCTTTCAGGGCGCTTTGCAGAAGAAATTGAAGAACAGCACAATATTGCATGTATCCATGAAATACAATTAACCCCAAATCTAAAGGGCTTTAAAAGCCTGGTCGTTTAATCAGAATATTTTTAGTATAGTTCTAAGTTCTTACCCAAATGACTATCCAGCCATCAGCAATGTATGCCTGAGTGGCAGGCTATGCTACACTTTGCTTTCAAAAGAAATAAATTCACTTAAGGAAACCAGAACTAGCTTTTACTGCCCCTTCATTAGATGGCAATATTCAGCTGAGTGAGATTTTAGTGCTAAATTTTCCATGTGCAACGTTAGAATTATATATTACTGATCAACCTCAGAGTCTGGGGCAGGAAAGGGGCTAGACTTTCATGTTACAAGTTCAGTCTTGCGACGTGAAAAGAAAAACATACCAGACCCTGCACAAATCTGATGATATCGTCGGTGAATGTAGACGGTAAACATCAGAAAGTATCTTTTACTGACTGCCTGTTCACAGGGTTGTGACAAAACACCTTCCAAGGATCTAGCAATGGCCCTGTGAGCCAGCTTCTGGCTAGGGCTCATTCCTTGGGTAAAGTAAATGTCGGGAAACACAGGCTCTAGGCCACGGGAGCCAGAGTAGATTGGGGATCCCAGTACCTGGGTGGTGTTTTTACTCCACTTCCCGCTGCAGCTTCCACGCAGAGCACAGGACTGACTTACCGAGGTAGCGACTTCAGACGGGGAGGCTGCAGGGGACATGGCAGGGCCCACTAGACTCTGCAGAGCTGTTCCCCGCACGCCAGTCACCGCTTGTCCCGGTAGCACTCGTGCCCGAATTTTCTCTCCATTCACTGTACACCCTGGCCCTTCCACCATCTCTGAAGCTCGCCCGGAACCCCTGCTAGTTGCAAAGCCTGACTGGAAAACAATCTGGCAACTTCACTTTCCTGCTGACAACAGACTGGGCAGAAAGGAAGTTCAAATTTCCCGCGCGCGCAGCTTAGGCCACGCCCAGCCTAGGCCTCGCCCACCAGAAAACCCCGCCCATATGCGTCCAGGCCCCGCCCAGGTGGTGCCGACTCCGCCCCGGGAGCCCTGCAGCCGGAACTCTGGGCTCTGCAGGTCTCACACTTGTTTGTCACAGTGAAAGGAGTCACAGAACCTGACTCAGTGTAAGAACTCAGGAAACTGGGAGTTGAAGATTAGAAACTACGTTCGAGCTACTCAGCCCATACTTTTTGAGTTGAAATAGATCACATTAAAACAACTTGAAGTTTGTGGTTTCATAAAAGCCCAGCACTGTAGTGAAGTGAAAGTGGAAAAATAAATGTGCAGATTTGTCTAGTGGCTTTCCAGTGTGGGGTGATGAATGGTTACATTTGTCTACATCAGACTTGGTTCTGTCTGGACTCTATATTCTGTTAACTCAAATTCATTTCTGCTCTCTGCCCTTTGATGGAGGAAACCCTTTCCTCTTTGTATTGTTTATTGCTATCTAAAGAACGACATCATTTGTTATTTAGAAGTTTCTGTGAGTCAGAAGTTGGCAAAGTCCAACTGGGTGCTTCTGGCTCCACAGTTCTCTAAAGGTTACAAGGTAGGTTTGGTTGTGGCTAAGGGATCATCTTCCAAAAGGGTTCATTTACATGGGCTGGTAGCAGGGGACCTTAGAGTTCTTGCCATAGACCTGCTTAGATGTTCTCAGGATCTGGTCTCTGATCACTCCAAAGGAAGAACAAAGTTACAGTACAGTTTATTACCTAGCAGCTGTTCTAACCTGTGAGTTTCAATCCCTTTGTGGGTCAAATGATGCCTTCACTGGAGTCACTTAGGACCATTGGGAACCAGGAGTCACTTAAGACCATTGGAAAACACAAATATTTGCATTGCAATTCATAACAGTAGGGGCTGGAGAGAGAGTTCAGCGGTTAAGAGCACCAACTACTCTTCCGAAGTTCCTGAGTTCAAATCCCAACAACCACATGGTGTCTCACAACCATCGGTAACAAGATCTGACTCCCTCTTCTGGCATGTCTGAAGACAGCTACAGTGTACTTACACACGATAAATAAATATATATTTTTAAAAAGTCATAACAGGAATTACTGTTAAGTAGTAACAGCTTCTGTGTGAACAGTAACTCATTTTTAAATTCTACTCGCAGCACTTAAATGACTTGGATCTTGTGATGCCTTCAATGAAAATGTCCCCCATAGTCCTGGATGGAGTAGCCTTATTAAGAGTATGGCCTTGATGAAGTAGATATGGCATTCCTGGAGAAAGTGTATCACTGGAGTAGGGGCTTTGAGGTCTCAAATGCTCAACCTACACCCAGTGTGAAACACATCCAGTCTCCTACTGGCTGCCTTCAGATCCAGATATAGACCTCTCAGCTCCTCCAACCCCATGTCTGCCTGCACACTGTCATGCTTCCCACCATGACGAGGATGGACTAAACTTCTGAAACTGTGAGTCAGCTCCAATTAAATGTTTCCCTTAAGAGTGTTGCCTCGGTCATGGTGCTTCTTCATAGCAATAAAACCCTAAGACATTGGGTCAACACGATGTCTCAGAGAGTAAAGGCACTTGCCACCAAACATAATGGCATCAGTTCAATACCTCAAACCTACCTAGTAGAAGGGGAGAATCAAGTCCGACAAGATTTCCTCTAATCTGCACATGGGACTGTGGCACTGTGGCATGAACTAGTACTCAGGTACACACACACACACACACACACACAAACACACAAAGTAGATTTAGAAGATATTAGAATCCTAATTATTATCCTTGAGCCTGATATCTTTGATAAATTTTTCTCTCCACCTTTGCATATGTGTCAAATATGTAATCTCATCTTTTGTGTTATGATATAGAAGGAATTGCTCACTTGATATAGTCTTCTGATCTATACTCCCAGAACTATTAGCTAAGTTTAAGATTCTTTATAAATATCTAGTCTTACATATTTTATATTTTGCTCACAAAAAAAAAAATTGATGGAGATGCTTTGGTGTAAATATTGCTTATTATTCTGAATTCTGGGAGATCTCTTTAAATTCCAGGAATTTAGTTCTACTTTCTTTTCACAGAATAAAATTTGCATTTTCTGCTTCTTTTTTTGTAGAAATTCCAAAGTTCTATCTTTCTATGTCTACCTATCATCTATCAATCTTTCCATCTATCTATCTATCTATCTATCTATCTATCTATCATCTGTCTATCCACCTAGTCAGAGTAATCGAACCAATAATGTACCTATATCAAAAGGGAATTGATTAAATTGGCTTACACTATTCAGAAAAGGCAATCCAACAATGGCTGTTAGACCATATGGAGCCAGATAGTCCAGCAGTCCTAATCTGATACTGAAAACCTGGAGGAATCCCAGAGAGCCACTGGCTTTGAGTCTGTGATGAAACCCAAAGAAGCTGGGTGTCAATGAAGATGATATCACTGCTGCAGCAGCAGCAGCAGTGACAATGACAGCATTAGAGTAGATTAGATGAACTAGCCAACAAGACCTGAAGGCAAGCTGTAAACAAGCAAAAGCTGGTCTCTTGGACTTTCGTATATCTGGGCCTCTGGAAGGTATTGTGTACATTTGTGGTCAATCTTCCCTTTTCAAAAAAACCTAATCAAAAGGGAAAAAAAATCACTCAGAGGTATTCCAAGAGGCCTATCCCATTCTAGATCTTGTCAGGTTGACAATCAGTATTAACCATTTATTTTTCTGAAATGGGGCTTTGCTATGTCACCCAGGTTGTCCACAGTCTGTTAATGATCCTTCCGAAAGGGCTCCTAAGTGTTACACTCATGCACCATAAATGCCTGGAAATGTTCTAATGGTTTCTCTTTTACTTTTTTAAAACCTTCCTTTCCATTCTAGTCCAGTGAAACCCCCTGGAATTTTAGAGAATAGTTATATGGTCTCTTCTTGAAATCTTTCCGGATATTGTTAGAATGAGTCTCTTGTGTTATGAAATTGGTCCTTCAGAGTATTCACCAAAACATCTTCATATTTATTTGTGTTTACAGTGGACCTTCATAAGAATAGATTCTCGTTCCTTGATGGCAAGTGAATATCCTGCTCAAACTTTTGTTTTTCATAGCTCTCTTTGGCACAAAATCAACATTCAACAAATATGAAATTTAAAAAATTTGGATTTACTTCCCTAAATATCTTTTATGTTAACTACATATATTTTTATATATTTAATATTATTTGTTTGAAGATAGATTTAATGCTTTCAAAAGCTATTTCTAAAATAAATGTTATTGAAATTAGATAATATATAAAATTGTTCTTTAATATACCTGTTTTATTAGGGGAGCAAACAAGTAATGTTGGCTTATTCCATCTTCACAATAACCTTGAGGCATAATCAGAATAGATATCATTAATATTTTACATGTTAGGAAATTGATTACATTGATTAATTTTGATTGTTCAATTCACTGGATTAAGAATTGCCTAGGAGATTAGAACATTCATGTCTAAATGTGTCTGTGAGGGTACTTCCTGATCATGGGACACTAGTGTAATCAATAGCTTAATTCATTATTAGATTCAAAATTTAATAGACTATCAGGAAGTGATGGAGCTATCTATATAAAGTAGGGTCTGATTAGAGGGTAGTAGGTAGTAGGTCACAGAGAGTTTGTCTTCCAAGGCATGTCTTGCTCTGGTCTGCTCCTGGCTCCATACTGCTTCTTGTGACATCATCTAAAATGTCTCCTCCACACACTATTGCCACCGTGATGGTCTGCTCAAGCACAAAGTCAAGCAACCGTGAATTTGAACACTTTAAATCAAATGAGAAGCGGTTCAGTGTTTAAGAGCAATTGTTGCTCTTGCGGAAGATCGAGGTTTGATTCCCAGCACCCACATGGAAGCTTACAATCTATAACCCTGATTCCAGACATGATTCTCTCTTTTAACCTCCCTCGGCAGCAGGCATTCACACCTTGTAGGTGCATACATGCAGGTAAAACACTCATACACATAGAATAAAATAAATATGCCTATTTAATAACTTTAAACTATAAGCCAAAACAAATCCACTCTCTCCCAAGTGTTTTGTCAGGTATTTGTGCTGCCAACACAAAATGTAAGTAATACATTCAGGGACAAATACAGAAACAGAAATTGAATTTTCTGATTTTTTTTAAAACCAGAATTCTTTCACTTAGAGCATAGTCGTTGGTCAAAAAACAATATCTAGAGACTGCAGAGATGGCTCAGTGGTTAAAAGCACGGACTGCTCTTCGTAAGGTCCTGAGTTCAAATCAGAGCAACCACATGGAGGCTCACAACCATCCGCAATGAGATCTGATGCCCTCTTCTGAGGTGCCTGAAGACAGCTACAATGTACTCACATATAATAAATAAATAAATCTTTAAAAACAAAAAACAAAAACCCCAATGTCTGACATATGAAGAAGGATAGCTTGTTTTATGCCCTCAAGTCAGTATACATTAGCTATACAGTACTGGTTTAAATTGTTCTTTAATAGCATACGAATTTGCTAGAAAGACATAGATGGAAGTCAAACACAAAGAACACATTTACTTTGGAGTGTTTGGCTACTCCCCCTACCCATAAAGATGTATGTTTGTTTAACACTGGCTGTGGAGACATGTGGCTATAACCCGAGTACTAAAGGAACCAAGACAAGAAGATAGTGAATTCAAGACCAAAGGCTAGTCTGAACTGCACAATAAGTTTGAAGCCGGTCTGGATTACAAAGTAGCATCTTATCTCAAACAACAACATAAAAGCAACAACCAAGCAAACAACAATACCACTCCCCAAACAAACAAACAAACCACAAACCAGACAAAAATGTGTTTTTCTGTGAGGTACGAAGCCAGACCTTAAGGTAAACAACTCCATAGTTGAATGCTCGCATGTAAAAACATTATATTGTGGTTAGAGATAATGACATTTTAAAAATGCAGTGAAAGGAAGAAGAGATCCCATGTCGCTTTATGTACAAAAATGGATACAGAAAAAGTCTAAGAAAAGTTATTTTATTTTCTCTGGATAATAGACAATCGATGAGCTTTCATTAAAGGGAAATACTCAAAAAGATCTGGGAATTGTGTGGCCTTAAGAAATAGGAGCCCCAGGAAAGCAGGAAGGTTAACTAAGGGAATTCATAACAAGGCCAAAGTGGAAAATGATGTGCTGTATTTGCGCCATGATGATTAATGCAATAATGCCAAGCAGGAAAAAGATAGATACCATTGGAAAGATCACTAGCAAGTTTATTATAGAGAATTTAGGATGAGAAAGTTCATTTCATTTTATAATATAAAATTT
The DNA here is from genome assembly GCA_964023405.1 of Apodemus agrarius. NCBI lineage: Eukaryota > Metazoa > Chordata > Mammalia > Rodentia > Muridae > Apodemus > Apodemus agrarius. The sequence continues at coordinate 46,298,994 of OZ030023.1, forward strand.
CCCCATTTTCTCCTAATAACGATCCTAATACATAGCTCCTAACATTATCGATATCCTTATTGATCCTAGTGCCATGCAATACTTTCACACCCACTCTCCATTCAACATCCCTGCAATTCTCTATAGTCGAAACTGTTAGTGTCAGTTACAAGTGAAGAAAATGGGGATGGGAGACACAGAGGCCACATAACTTATTCAAGGTTATAGACTTGGGATTGATCAGGCAAGCTGTATTCAACCAGATAGTTTCAGCAATATCAGTTATATCACGCTGGTTCACAAACAAATGTTTTTATAAACAACTCAAATTGTTTGTTTGGAAAAAAAATCTTTAATCAGCCACTTATGGAAATGAAGGGCAACCTAAAGAATTCTGTCTTAGTGACTTTCCTATTGCTGTGAAGAAGCACCAAAAGAAACATGATATGCATTTTGAGGTCCAGCTGTGGTTCCAGCCTCTACCTCTTCCCTTTCCGGGTGTTCAAACACTATTCCACACCAGGCTGGAAGGGTGAATCAGAGCCTGGAAGAAGGCCTTCTCCAAAGGTCTTTACTGAAGCAGCTCTCTTAGATAACCTTAGCTTGTGTGCATAGCTTTATTCAGGGTAGTCTTGTATGCATATACTTTTTTTTTTGTTGTGTACCAGGGGTAAACACAGACCTTAAAAAGTGGGAAAGAGTTTTCTCAGGGTAAATGAAAATCATTGGCTAGTGTTTAAAGAACTGGGAACGCCTCATTTGTTTGGAGAGGCATCCTAGGATCCCAAGTACTTGCTGGACAGGTTGTTGGGTCAGGTTGGGGGAAAAGAAAGTTGGACTTGTAGATCTGTCAAGGACTACTTGATATTCCACAGTTAGAGGATGTTAAAGATCTGACTCCCCCCATCATGGTTGGAGAGAGGGAATCCCTTCTGGTAAAAAAGAGTCTTCCATTTTGCATGGAGCTCAGAGGAGCTATCTAGTCATGGTAGACTGTGACTTTAATTAGGAGGGTTTCCTCACAGAGAAAGGCACTTATAAAAGAAAGCATCTCGTTGCTGGCTTTCTTAGTGTTTCATAGGGTAAGTCAATGACCTGATGATGGCAAGGAGTATGGGAGAAGACAGTCGGGTATGGAAGTGAATAGCTTGCATCCTCTCTCTAAGCTGGAGATAGAGAGAACAGGACTGGGCCTGGTGTGGGCTTTGAAAGCTGAAAGCCCACGCCTAATGACACATCTCCTCTAATATGAAAACACCTCTTAATCTTTCCCAAAACAGTTCTACTAACTAGGGACCAAGCATTTAAATGTAGAACCCCTTGGAGGAGGGCATTCTTATCCAAAGCATCACACCTTCCATGTATGTTTTAACATATTTCAGATTACGAAACTTCTCAAGGTCTTTGATGAAGCTTCCAGCCAGAATGACTATAGTATAGTACAGGGGAAATGCCTTTTACATAAGTTACTTGAATGCATTTACAAGTACATAACATCCATTTCTTCTCAAAGGTCTCTTAGATTGATGCCTGAATCAAGAACATTGTCATCAGTGAACATTATATGCAGAGCGTGTCAGTGGTTACTGGAAAGGCTCCAATTCCTAAACATTAAGACAAAGTTTTAACATTAGACTAACAGAAAAACAGAAACATGCATAGTAACAACATTAACAAAAAACACATTTAGACACTTCCCTTGTTTGACACAAACCCACAACGTTGTGAAAGATGAGATGTGTTCATTTTGTTATCTGAAAGGGACCAGAGGTGCTTAGGTGGTAGTTGTCATTTTGCAAAGTCAACATCAAAATTGCGAATTCAACGTTGGGCCCCCAGTACATCAAACTCCTTTGACATGCCTAGGCTTTGCATCAAATTGTGTCAAATGTGCTAGTGGTGCTTTCAGTCTTGCTGGGGCTGCCAAAATCTTCAAGGAAGGATTGTTTTCTTTCTTTCCAATTCAAGTTCGAACACTTTAAATAAAAGCATCTTTCCCTGAGAAGTGGTAACCTTGTTGTCATCATCTCCTCATCAAGAGGGACTGGATATGCTGTGCGTTGTCAGGAGAGGGCATTGACTTGTGGTTGAGCAATAATGTTTATTGTCAAAAGCCACTGAGACTTTAGGACGGGTCGTGAATGTAGCATCATCTAGGAAGATATGATCAACATACTTATGTACTTATGTCTAGATTTAGACTTTTCATCTATCATCACACACACACTCTCTCTCTCACACACACACATAGAGAAAGAGAAATAGTAACACAGATGAAAGTATATACAATATATTTAGTTGCTTTCTTTTGTTTCATTAGGTTTTTCTCCCCTGTCACAATTCTATGCTACACATATATAGAAAAATAATGACAGAAATCAGTATCACAGTTAAACAATGTATACGGATGAAATATCCAGGTGCTTTCTTTTGCTTCACTAGATGTATCTGCCCCTGACCCAGTTCTATAATACTTATTTATTCATTTAGTTAATTTTATCTGGGGGGAAGGCAGGGAGTCTGGTTATCTTAAGCAAACTATCTTGAGCTTGTGGGTGCAAGTGATGCTGTGACCTCAGTCTCCTGAGTAGTTGGGACGCCAGGCATGCTCTACCATATCCAGCTTAATCTATTTTTTTTTTGTCCTACTGAAGCCTTAGAATATGTCTTGATATCTTTTAAAGTGAGTTTCCACTTTTAGTCTTTCTTCTGGAAATTGCTTAGCTTTCCATGACTATTTAAACGTTTCAAGTTATATTTAGAATCACTTCAAGTTCCTACTGAATTCTGATGAGACTTTAATTATAAATACATTAAATTTATAGATAAATTTGGAAAAAATTAATAGCTTTTCCACATTAATGTGTCTCCTTTTATTAAGTTTCATTTGATTAACTTCAAAAATTTATGTTTCTCTGTGAATACAGTATGCTTTTTTTATTGGGTTAGTTCGTTCTTATTCTGTGGTTTAGACTGACATTGTGAGTAGCATATTTTCTATTAGAATTTTAGCAGGTTTTTAACTACAGTGGGCACTGAACTGCATCTGAACTGAAATGTGTACACATCATTGAGGAAAATATTAGCACTTCCTTATGTACTTATCTTTTAAAATGAATTTGTTTTGAATTTATGTGTATGGGTGTTTTACTTGCATGTATGTCTTGGCACCACGTGTTTGCAGTACCCGTAGAGGCCAGAAGAGGGAACTGGATTCTCTCCAACTGGAGTTACAGATAGTAGTTAGCACCATGGGAGCAGTTGTCCTCTGTAGTTTTAAATACACCTTTTCCTGTTCTTCTATGAGGTTGCGCGCACACGCACGCGTGCACACACACACACACACACACACACACACGCACACGCACACGCACACGCACACGCACACGCACACGCACACGCACACGCACACGCACACGCACACGCACACTGACTGGGCACTCCTAAGTCTTCCCCTGTTACCCCAAGTCCAGTTGGGTAAGTAGCTACTTACAAGGCTGGTTGGCTTTATCTCTTCCACTACTGTGTTCCCTCTTTTCTTTCCCAATCTTCTGATTGTCTCTGCATCCTACCCGTGCGCAAACCCAGCAAAGTATGTCCTGTCTCATGCTCACCCATTGTCTATTGGCATCTTTATTGATAGATCAAAATCCAATTGGGGAACAAGGACCTTCAGTGTCAGTAAACACAGATTGCCGATCAAAGGATCAGAACCACCCTCTATGGGCTGATGGAATTGAACCCAGTCCTCTGAAAGAACAGTCAGTGTCCTTAACCACCAACTTTTCCTTCTCTGTCTGATACTAATTTTTCATTCCTGAAGAGAATTGCCATCAGAAAGAGAGGCTAGAGCTGCATAACTCATTCAAGGTCGTATACCCTAATGGTTTAAGAACCCCCTTTTGGTCCTATTCCCTTAAGTTATCGTTATCATCCAATTGTACCAAGTTTAGGATCAAGCCGTTAATATTGTTAGCATTCACAGTTAACTGGCAGCAGCCAGGTATGTCTGACTCACTATAAAAGGGGTTTTTCACCCCCCTTCGCTCTCTCTTGCTCTTACCTTCTCGTTCCCACTCTATACTTTCAACCTTTCCCCCTTCTCTTCCATCCCCCCACCCACATGCTCATGGCTGGCCTCTACCCCTCTACTTCTCAGTTGTCTTCTCTCTGCCTTTCTCTGTCTCTACTACCCTCTCAATTCCCCTCCCCATGGCCTGAATAAACTCTGTTCTATACTATACAGTCCCATGGATGGTCCCTCAGGGGGAAGAGATGCCTCTGTATGTGCCCCTCACAGTGTCACCCCCTTTCCTATACCTTACCTACCTCCACCAAACATATTCCTTCTCTCCCTTATCTTTTTATAAAACACAACAAATATACCTGTTGCTGGAAGTATATTACTTCAAAGCAGTGTAGTAGAGTTAAATAATTATAAATAAATGTACAGTGGTTGTATAAATAGATGTTGAATGTAACATATGTGTGTGTGTGTTGTTTGTCAATTTTTAAAGAAACTATCTTTTTACGACCAGTGTTGTAAAAATTTCTATTCACCTCCAATAACCACGATTTCACTAGCAGTAAATAGTTAGTTATGTTTCCAATACCATGCAAGGTATCCTCTTGTTGAGTAGGTTTTAACTCCACCTAGAAAGCTGTTGATTACCTCCAATGTACGTGTATTACTTCTGTACCCATAAGATAATCTGTCATACCATGATGGTCATTGATAGGGTTCACAGGTGTCATAACTGGGTGGGACTGATGGTTGCTTAACCTCTTTGTAAGATTACATGGTGGTTTCTGGTACCATAATATGTTTTAAACTTTATGTTAAGTCTTGTGATTTCATTTACCCTGCTTTTGTGATACACTGATTTGATTATTCTCTTGGGTATTCTTTGAAGATCATTTAGTTTTCTATGAATGATTATCTTTTCCTTTCCAGTTATCATCATTGATAATTATTTTCCTTGTCATAGTTTATTGACTACTACTTTCAGCACTATATTGAGCAGCAATATTGGTAAAATTAAAAAAAGGGTATCTTAAGTGGATATTAATGAGCCCAGAAGCCCTAAATACTCAAGGCACAATTAGCAAGTCAAATGATTCCCAAGAAGAAGAAAGGAGAGGACCCTGGGCCTGTAAAGATTGGATCAAGTTTTGTAGAGAAACCGTGGGGGGAGGGGGAATGATTGGGGAATAGTTGGGGGGGAGAGGAATTATGGGACATAGGGAGGGGGGAACTGGGAAAGGGGAAAGCCTTTGGAATGTAAACATAGAATATAGAAAATAAAAATTTTAAAAAAAAAGGTATCTTTATATTGTTGAGTTTGAATTTGTTTTCAATAGGGAAAAATCTCACTAACTCCTAAAGGAAATATTTTTTTATAGTATCATAAAAAGTATGATTTTTGCGTCTTCCAAAAACTGTGATTTCCTGAGCTATAGGATGCCAGTTGTTACTCATAGAATCTTCCACACGTGTCTGAGTTTATATTAATATGGTGGCTTAGAATAGGGACTCTATAGATAGATTTTTATGGTGCTGGGCAATAAAAAGAGCAAATAATTAGCAGACAGAAACATTTAACTCTGCTCATGAACCTTAGGGGAATGAAAATAAATGAGACTGAAGATTGGGTTCACCAGAACATTTGAGCAGATGTTTGGGGGGCATCTTGGTTGACGCTGAGAAAGGAATGGAACTTTCCTACCCTCTGTCTTGGACCATGCCCTAAATTACCCCATCAGCTCTTCCTAACTTACCTCTTTTGTAATAAGCCAAAATTGAGTGAAGAGACTGTCTTGCTGAGTTCTATGAGCCTTCCTTGCTAATCTCGAACACCAGGTCATGGAAGTTCCTCATTGTCAAAATTAGAGGTAGTCAGGGACAGGCAGGATCAAAGTGAACTTTTGAGCATCTAGTTGGTGTTCAAAGACTTAGACAATAGGAGAAAGGAGAAAATGAAAAGAAAAACGAAACTAGCAAACAAACAACATCAACAAAACCAAAAGTCTTGTGTCACACGGTGACAGAAACAGATCATAAGACAAAGAAGTTTCATTTGCTTCCATATTTCCTCACATTTCTTCTGTTTTGTCATTGAGTGGAAACTCCCATTAAAAGATTTTAGTTTTACATTAATTGAAGTTATTTTTTCCTCAGCTAGCTCTTATATATTACATTGATTGTGCTTTGGTCAGTAAATCATTTTTGGATCATCTTTACATATTCACATTGTACTAGTCTTTTTTTTAATTGAATATTGTCCTCATTTACATTGCCAATGGTAAAATCTTTCCCAATTTCCTCCCTCCCCAAAGACCCCCAACCCCTCCTCCCAACCCCTGCCACCAATGTATATGCCCCTCCACCCAACACACTCCCACCTCCCCCCTTGGTTTCCCTAAGTTGGGGCCTCTATTGAGCCTTTACCTGACCAAGGACCATTCCTCCCAATGATGCCCAAAGGCCTTCCTCTGCCACATTTTTGGCTGGAACCATGTGTACCCCTTGGTTGATAGTTCAGTCCCTTGGAGTCTTGGGGTGTCTGTGTTGCCAAAATAATTGTTCTTCCCATGGGGCTATAAACCCCTTCAGCTCCTCCAGACCACCCTCCTGCATTGGAGACCCCCACACCCAGTCCAATAGTTGGTTGGTAGCATCTGCCTCTGTATTTGTAAGGCTCTGGCAGGGCCCCTCCGGAGACAACCATGGCATGCTCTTTTTGGAATACACTTCTTGTGGCCCATAGTGGTGTTGGGGTTTGGTGACTGTTTATAGGATGAATCCTCAGGTAGGGCAGTCTCTGGGTGGCCTTTACTTCAGTCTCTGTTCCACACATTGTCTCCCTTATTGCTCCTGTGAGTATTTTGTTCCCTTTCTCAGAGGAACCAAAGCACCCTCACTTAAGTACTCCTTCTTCTTGAGCTGGGTGAATTGTAACTTGTTTATTTTGAGCTTTTGGGCTAACATCTACTTATTAGTGAGTGCATACCATGTGTGATTGGGTTACCTAGCACAGGATGACACTTTCTAGTTCCATCCATTTGCATAAGAATTTCATGAACTCATTGTTTTTAATAGCTGAATAGTACTCCATTGTGTATATATACCACAGTTTCTGTATCCTTTCCTCTGTTGAGTGACATCTGGGTTCTTTCCAGCTTTGGCTATTATAAACAAGGCAGCTATGAGCATAGTGGAGCATGTATCCTTATTACATGTAGGAACATCTTCTAGGTATATGCCCAGGAGTGGTATAGCTGGGTATGCAGGTAGTACTATGTATAATTTTCTGAGGAATCAACAAACTGATCTACAGAGTGGTTATACCAGCTTGCAATCCCAACAACAATGGAGAAGTTTTCCTTTTCCCCCACATCCTCTCCAGCATCTGGTGTCCCCTGAGTTTTTCATCTTAGCCATTGTGACCTGTGTAAGGTGGGATCTCAGTGTTGTTTTGATTTGCATTTCCCTGACAACTAAGGATGCTGAACATTTCCTTAGGTGCTTTAGAGCCAATTGAGTTTCCTCAGTTGTGAATTCCCTGTTTAGCTCTGTACCCCATTTTTAATAGAGTTATTTGACTAACTGGAGACAAACTTCTTGAGTTCTTTGGATATTAGTCCTCTATCCGATTTAGGGTTGGTAAAGATCTTTTCCCAATTTGTTGGTTGCCATTTGCCCTATGGACAATGTCCTTTGCCTTACAGAAGCTTTGCAGTTTTAAGAGGTCCCATTTGTCAATTCTTGTTCTTAGAGCTTAAGCCATTAATGCTCTGTTAAGGAACTTCTCCCCTGTGCCCATGTGTTCAAGATTTGTCCCCACTTTCTCCTCCATAAGCTTCAGTGTGTCTGGTTTTATGTGTAGATCCTTGATCCACTTGGACTTGAGCTTTGTACAAGGAGATAAGAATGGGCCTATTTGCATTTTTCTGCATGCAGATCTCCAGTTGATCCAGCACCATTTGTTAAAAATGCTATCTTTTTTTCCACTGGCTGTTTTTAGCTCCTTTGTCAAGTATCAAGTGATGGAACATGTGTGGGGTCTTTTCTGGGTCTTCAATTCTATTTCATTGATCTTCCTGCCTGTCTGCATACCAATACCAAACCTTTTTTTTTTTTTTTTTTTAAATCACTATTGCTCTGTAGTAGAGCTTCAGGTCAGGGATGATTGTGGAGAATAGTTTTTGCTGTTGTGGGTTTTTTGTTATTCCAGATGAATTTGAGAATTGCTCTTTCTAGATCTATGAAGAATTGATTTGGGATTTTGATGGGGATTGCATTGAATCTGTAGATTGCTTTTAGCAAGATGGCCATTTTTACTATATTGATCCAGCCAATCCATGAACATGGGAGATCTTTCCATCTTCTGAGACCTTCTTCAATTTCTTTCTTCAGAGGCTTGAAGTTCTTTCACTTGCTTCGTTAGGTCACACCTAGTTATGAAATATTATTTGGGACTATTGTGAAGGGTGTCATTTCTCTAATTTCTTTCTCATCTTGTTTATCCTTTGAATAGAGGAAGGCTACTGATTTGCTTGAGTTAATTTTATATCCAGCCACTTTGCTGAAGTTGTTTAACAGCTTTAGGAGTTCTCTGGTAGAAGTCTTGGGGTCGCTTAAGTATACTATCATACCACCTGCAGATAGTGATATTTTGACTTCTTCCTTTCCAATTTGTATACATTTGACCTCCTTTTGCTGCCTGATTGCTCTGGCTAGGACTTCAAGTACTATATTGAATAGATAGGGAGAGAGTGGGCAGCCTTGTCTGGTCCCCGATTTTAATGGGATTGCTTCAGGTTTCTCTCCATTTAACTTGATATTGGCTACCGGTTTGCAGTATATTGCTTTCACTATGTTTAGGTGTGGGCCTTGGATTCCCTATCTCTCCAAAACTTTTCTCATGAAGGGATGCTGGATTTTGTCAAAAGCCCTTTCACCATCTAATGAAATGACCATGTGTTTTTTTTTCCTTTAGTTTGTTTATGTAGTGGATTACATTGACCAGTTTTCGTATATTGAACCATCCCTGCATCCCTGGGATGAAGCCTACCTGATTGTGGTAAATTATAGTTTTGATGCATTCTTGGATTCGGTTGGCCAGGATTTGGTTCAGTATTTTTGCCTCAATGTTCATGAAGGAGATTGGTCTGAAGTTCTCCTTCCTTCTTTGGTCTTTGTTTTGTTTAAGTATAAGTGTTATTGTGGCTTCATAGAATGAGTTGAATAGTATTCCTTGAGTTTCTATTTTGTAGAAAAGTATTAACTCTCCTTTGATGATCTGATAAAATTCCCCACTAAACCCATCTGGTCCTGTTTTTTTTTTTTTGATGGGAGACTATTAATGACTGCTTCTATTTCCTCAGGATTTATGGGACTATTTAGATGGATTATCTGATCCTGTTTTAGCATTGGCACCTGGTATGTATCTAGAAAGTTGTCCATTTCATCTAGGTTTTCAAACTTTGTTGAGTATAAACTCTTGTAGTAGGATCTGATGATTTTTTTTTAATTTCCACTGTTTCTTTTGTTATGTCTCCCTTTTCATTTCTGATCTTATTAATTTGGATACTGTCTCTTTGCCCTCTGGTTAGTCTGGCTAAGGATTTATCTATCTTGTTGATTTTTTTTTTCAAAGAAACAGCTCCTCGTTTTGTTGATTCTTTGTATAGTTCTTTTTGTTTCTGTTTAGTTTGGTTGATTTTGGCTCTAAGTTTGATTATTTCTTGCTGTCTACTCCTCTTGGGGATATTTGCTTCTTTTTGTTCTAGAGCTTTCAAGTGTACTGTCAAGCTGTTAGTGTAGACTCTCTCCATTCTTTCTTTGGAGGCACTCAGAGCTATGTGTTTTCCTCTTAGCACGGCTTTCATTGTGTCCCATAAGTTTTGGTATGATCTGTCTTCATTTTCATTAAATTTTAAAAAGTCTATAATTTCTTTCTTTGTTTCTTCCTTGAGAAGAGCATTGTTAAAAGTCCATGTGTATGTGTGTTTTCCATTGCTTTTGTTTGAGCTTAAGACTAACCTTAGGCTGTGGTGATCTGAAAAGATACATGGAATAATTTCAATATTTCTGTATCTGTTGAGGCCTGTTTTGTTACCAATTATATGGTCAATTTTGGAGAAAGTACCATGAGGTGCTGAGAAGAAGGTATATTCTTTTGCTTTAGGGTGGGATGTTCTATAAATATCTGTTAGATACACTTGGTCCATAACTTCAGTTAGTTTCACTGTAATCCTGTTTAGTTTCTTTTTTTTTTATTTTTTTATTTTTTTTTATTTTTTTTATTGTATATATTCTATATTTACAATTCATTTCCCTTTTTCTGGTTCCCCACCCCCAAAGGTCCCACATGTCCTTTTCCCTACCCCTGCTCCCGCATCCACCCCCTCCCACTTTACTGTTCTTGTACTCTCCCACAATGATGTTTTGGTCCATTCTAGCATCAGTGTCCACTCCTTTCTTCTTGTGAGACATCACTTGATATGTGATTTGTGTCTTTGGTGTTCCAAGCTTCTAGGCTAATATCCACTTATCAGTGACTGTATACCATGGGTATTCTTTTGAGACTGGGTCATCTCACTTAGTATGACATTCTCCAGCTCCATCCATTTCTCTAAGAATTTCATGAATTCATTGTTTCTAATGGCTGAATAGTACTCCATTGTGTATATATACCACATTTTTTGTATCCATTCCTCTGTTGAGGGACATCTGGGTTCTTTCCAGCTTCTGGCTATTATATATAAGGCTGCTATGAACATAGTGGAGCATGTATCCTTATTGCATGCTGGTGAATCTTCTGGGTATATTCCCAGGAGTGGTATGGCTGGGTCTTCCGGAAGTATCACGCCCAGTTTTCTGAGGAACCGCCATACTGATTTCCAGAGTGGTTGTACCAGCTTGCATTCCCACCAGCAGTGGAGGAGTGTTCCTCTTTCTCCACATCCTCGCCAACACCTGATGTCTTCTGAGTTTTTAATCTTAGCCATTCTGACTGGTGTGAGGTGAAATCTCAGGGTTGTTTTGATTTGCATTTCCCTAATGACTAGTGATGTTGAACATTTTTTAAGGTGTTTCTCCGCTATCCGAATTTCTTCAGGTGAAAAGTCTCTGTTTAGCTCTGTACCCCATTTTTGGATAGGGTTATTTGGTTTTCTGGGGTCTAACCTCTTGAGTTCTTTGTATACATTGGAGATTAGCCCTCTGTCGGATGTGGGGTTGGTGAAGATTTTTTCCCAATTTGTTGGTTGCCGATTTATCCTTTTGACAGTGTCTTTTGCCTTACAGAAACTTTGTAGTTTTATGAGGTCCCATTTGTCTATTCTTGTTCTTAGAGTATAAGCAATTGGTGTTCTGTTCAGGAATTTTTCCCCTGAGCCGATGTCTTCAAGGGTCTTCCCCAGTTTCTTTTCTATTAGTTTTAGTGTGTCTGGTTTTATGTGGAGATCCTTGATCCACTTGGAGTTGAGTTTAGTGCAAGGAGATAAGAGTGGATCAATTCTCATTCTTCTGCATGTTGACTTCCAGTTGAGCCAGCACCATCTGTTGAAAAGGCTCTCTTTTTTCCACTGGATGTTTTCAGCTCCTTTGTCGAAGATCAATTGGCCATAGATGTGTGGGTTCAATTCTGGGTCTTCGATCCTATTCCATTGATCTGCTTCCCTGTCACTGTACCAATACCATGCAGTTTTTAATACCACTGCTCTGTAATATTGCTTGAGGTCCGGGATATTGATTCCCCCAGAAGTTCTTTTGCTGTTGATGATAGTTTTAGCTATCCTGGGTTTTTTGTTATTCCAGATGAATTTGAGAATTGCTCTTTCTAGCTCTATGAAGAACTGAGTTGGGATTTTGATGGGGATTGCATTGAATCTGTATATTGCTTTGGGCAAGATTGCCATTTTGACTATATTAGTCCTGCCAACCCACGAGCATAGAAGATTTTCCCATTTTCTGATGTCTTCTTCAATTTCCCTCTTCAGAGACCTGAAGTTTTTGTCGTATAAATCTTTCACATGGCTGGTGAGCACCAAGGCTGCTTCTGCAACCAGCTCGCCAGCCCCTGGACCAGCGGTGTAGCGGCGGGCCTCCATATTGCAACCAGGACACAGCTGGAAAGGCCCAGGATCTGTGGGACATCCCCGCCCTCGGGTGAGCACCTAAGCTGCGTTCTGCAACCAGCTCGCCGGCCCCTAGACCAGCGGTGTAGCGGCGGGCCTCCATATTGCAACCAGGACACAGCTGGAAAGGCCCAGGTAAACACCCCTTCCAGGGCTACACTCACGGGGGTATCTGCTAGGGTCTCCAAGCCAAGCAGGCGGAGTCCCGCCTAGGCTCTGTGGGACATCCCCGAGCCCTCTGGTGAGCACCAAGGCTGCTTCTGCAACCAGCTCGCCGGCCCCTGGACCAGCGGTGTAGCAGCGGGCCTCCATATTGCAACCAGGACACAGCTGGAAAGGCCCAGGATCTGTGGGACATCCCCGCCCTCGGGTGAGCACCTAAGCTGCGTTCTGCAACCAGCTCGCCAGCCCCTAGACCAGCGGTGTAGCGGCAGGCCTCCATATTGCAACCAGGACACAGCTGGAAAGGCCCAGGTAAACACCCCTTCCAGGGCTACACTCACGGGGGTATCTGCTAGGGTCTCCAAGCCAAGCAGGCGGAGTCCCGCCTAGGCTCTGTGGGACATCCCCGAGCCCTCTGGTGAGCACCAAGGCTGCTTCTGCAACCAGCTCGCCGGCCCCTGGACCAGCGGTGTAGCAGCGGGCCTCCATATTGCAACCAGGACACAGCTGGAAAGGCCCAGGATCTGTGGGACATCCCCGCCCTCCGGTGAGCACCTAAGCTGCGTTCTGCAACCAGCTCGCCGGCCCCTAGACCAGCGGTGTAGCGGCGGGCCTCCATATTGCAACCAGGACACAGCTGGAAAGGCCCAGGCTCTGTGGGACATCCCCACCCTCTGGTGAGCACATAGGCTGCTTTCTGCAACCAGCTCGCCGGCCCCTAGACCAGCGGTGTAGCGGCGGGCCTCCATATTGCAATCAGGACACAGCTGGAAAGGCCCAGAGAAACAACAGGTGAGCCCAGCCTCACAGGAGATTCAAACACCAGCCACTGACAACAAGACCAACTAAAACCAGAAATAACCAGATGGCAAAAGGAAAACGAAGGAACGTTACTAACAAAAATCAAGGCAACATGACAGCATCTGAACCCAGTTCTCCAACAACAGGAATCCCTGGATACCCTAAAACACCAGAAAAACAAGACTTGGATATAAAATCACTGGTCAGGATGCTGGTAGCTGAACACATAGAAAAATCTCGTAAAGAAATAGAGGAGAAAATGGATCAAAAGTTAGAAGACTTTACGAGGCAAATACAAAAATCACTTCAAGAAATGCAGGAGAAGATGGATCAAAGAGAAGAAGACAATAAGGAAGAAAGACAAAAGTCACTTAAAGAACTACAGAAGAACGTGGGCCAACAAGTAGAAGCTATGAAAGAGGAAGCACAAAAATCTATTAAAGAAATACATGAAAACACAATCAAGCAAGCGAAAGATCTGAGCACATCCATCCAGATACTAAAAACAGAAGTAGAAACAACTAAGAAATCACAGAGGGAGACAACATTGGAGATAGAAAACCTGGGGAAGAAATCAGGGGCCATAGACGCAAGTATCAACAATAGAATACAAGAGATAGAAGACAGAATCTCAGAAGCCGAAGATAACATAGGAACCATTGATTCAACAGTCAAAGAAAATACTAAATGCAAAAAGGTGGTAACCCAAAACATCCAGGAAATCCAAGACACTATGAGAAGACCAAACCTAAGGATTATAGGTATAGACGAGAGTGAAGATTTACAAGTTAAAGGGCCAGCTAATATCTTCTATAAAATTATGGAAGAAAACTTCCCCAACCTAAGGAGAGAGATGCCCATGAATATACAAGAAGCCTATAGAACCCCAAACAGACTGGACCAGAACAGAAATACATCCCGTCACATAATAATCAAAACTCCAAATGTAATAAACAAAGAAAGAATACTAAAGGCAGCAAGAGAAAAAGGCCAAGTAACATATAAAGGAAAACCTATCAGAATAACACCAGACTTCTCAACTGAGACCATGAAAGCTAGAAGATCCTGGGCAGATATCATGCAAACTCTAAGAGAACACAAACTTCAGCCAAAACTACTTTACCCAGCAAAACTCTCAATTGCCATTGATGGAGACATCAAGGTATTCCATGACAAAACCAAATTTGCAAGATATCTCTCCACAAATCCAGCCCTACAAAGGATAATAGGGGGAAAACACCAAGACAAGGACGGAAACTACACCCGGGAAGAAGCAAGATAGAAACCTCCTCTCATCAAACCCAAAAGAAGATAACCTCTCGAATATAAAAAATAAATAAGATAAATAAATATAATTTCAAAAATGTCTGGAGGTAATAATTACTATTCCTTAATATCTCTTAACGTCAATGGACTCAATTCCCCAATAAAAAGACATAGATTAACAGACTGGATACGGAAACAGGACCCTACATTTTGCTGCATACAGGAAACACATCTCAGTGTTAAAGACAAACACTACCTTAGAGTAAAAGGCTGGAGGACAATTTTACAAGCAAATGGTCTCAGGAAACGAGCTGGAGTAGCCATACTAATATCAGATAAAATTGACTTTCAACCTAAAATCATCCAAAGAGACTCAGAAGGTCACTTCTTGCTGGCCAAAGGGAAAATCCACCAGGAAGAGCTCTCAATACTGAACATCTATGCTCCAAATGCAAGGGCACCCTCCTTCGTAAAAGAAACCTTACTAAAGCTTAAAGCACACATTACACCTAACACAATAATTGTGGGTGACTTCAACACCCCACTCTCCTCAATGGACCGATCAGGAAAGCAGAAACTAAACAGGGACACAGTGAAACTAATTGAAACTCTGGACCAATTGGATTTAACAGATATATATAGAACATTTCATCCTAAAGCTAAAGAATATACCTTTTTCTCAGCACCGCATGGTACCTTCTCCAAAATAGACCATATAATCGGTCACAAGACAGATGTCAACAAATACAAGAAGATCGAGCTAATCCCATGCCTCTTATCAGATCACCATGGAGTAAGAGTGGTCTTCAATAGCAACAAAAACAACAGAAAGCCCACATACACATGGAAACTGAACAATACTCTACTCAATGACACCTTGGTCAAGGAAGAAATAAAAAAAGAAATCAAAGCCTTTTTAGAATTCAATGAAAATGAAGGTACAACCTACCCAAATCTATGGGACACAATGAAAGCAGTGCTAAGAGGAAAACTCATAGCTCTAAGTGCATCCAAAAAGAAACTGGAGAGAGCATACACTAGCAGCTTAATGGCACACCTTAAAGCCCTGGAAGAAAAACAAGTTAATTCACCCAGGAGGAGTAGAAGACAAGAAATCATCAAACTCAGGGCTGAAATCAATCAAATAGAAACAAAGAGAACCATACAAAGAATCAACAAGACCAGGAGCTGGTTCTTTGAGAAAATCAACAAGATAGATAAACCCTTAGCCAGACTAACCAAAGGACACAGAGACAGTATACAAATTAACAAAATTAGAAATGAAAAGGGAGACATAACAACAGAAACTGAGGAAATTCAAAAGATCATCAGATCCTACTACAAAGGTCTATACTCAAAACAACTGGAGAATCTGGAGGAAATGGACGATTTCCTAGACAGATATCAAATACCAAAATTAAATCAGCATCAAGTAGACCAGCTAAATAGTCCCATAACCCCTAAAGAAATAGAAGGGGTTATAGAAAGCCTCCCAACCAAAAAAAGTACGGGACCAGATGGTTTTAGTGCAGAATTCTACCAGACCTTCAAAGAAGACTTAACACCAATACTCTCCAAACTATTCCACAAAATAGAGACAGAAGGGACACTGCCCAACTCATTCTTCGAAGCCACAATTACGCTAATACCTAAACCACAAAAAGATCCAACAAAGAAAGAGAACTTCAGGCCAATTTCTCTGATGAATATAGATGCAAAAATACTAAATAAAATTCTTGCTAACCGAATCCAAGAGCACATCAAAACGATCATCCACCATGATCAAGTAGGCTTCATCCCAGGGATGCAGGGATGGTTCAATATACGTAAATCCATCAATGTAATCCACTACATAAACAAACTGAAAGAAAAAAACGACATGGTCATCTCATTAGATGCTGAAAAAGCATTCGACAAAATTCAGCATCCTTTCATGCTAAAAGTCTTGGAAAGAGCAGGAATTCAAGGCCCATACCTAAACATAGTAAAAGCAATCTACAGCAAACCAGTAGCCAACATCAAAATAAATGGAGAGAAACTTGAAGCATTCCCACTAAAATCAGGGACTAGACAAGGCTGCCCTCTCTCTCCATATCTTTTCAATATAGTACTTGAAGTTCTAGCAAGAGCAATTAGACAACATAAGGAAGTCAAAGGGATACAAATTGGAAAGGAAGAAGTGAAACTATCATTATTTGCAGACGATATGATAGTTTACCTAAGCGACCCAAAAAACTCCACCAGAGAACTTCTACAGCTGATAAACAACTTCAGCAAAGTGGCAGGTTATAAAATTAACTCAAGCAAGTCAGTGGCCTTCTTGTACTCAAAGGACAAGCAGGCAGAGAAAGAAATTAGGGAAATAACACCCTTCACAATAGCCACAAACAACATAAAGTATCTTGGCGTAACACTAACCAAACAAGCGAAAGATCTGTACAACAGGAACTTCAAGTCCCTGAAGAAAGAAATCGAAGAAGACCTCAGAAGATGGAAAAATATTTCTTTCTCCTGGATTGGCAGGATCAATATAGTAAAAATGGCCATCTTGCCAAAAGCAATATGCAGATTCAATGCAATCCCCATCAAAATCCCAACTCAATTCTTCATAGATCTAGAAAGAGCAATTCTCAAATTCATCTGGAGCAACAAAAAACCCAGGATAGCTAAAACTATTCTCAACAATAAAAGGACTTCTGGGGGAATCAATATCCCTGACTTCAAGCAGTACTACAGAGCAATTGTGTTAAAAACTGCATGGTATTGGTATAGCAACAGGCAAACAGATCAATGGAACAGGATTGAAGACCCTGAAATTAACCCACAGACTTATGGTCACTTGATCTTTGATAAAGGAGCCACAACCATCCGATGGAATAAAGATAGCCTTTTCAACAAATGGTGCTGGTTCAACTGGAGGTCAACATGCAGAAGAATGCGAATTGACCCACTCTTATCTCTTTGCTCTAAGATCAACTCCAAGTGGATCAAGGACCTCCACATAAAACCAGACACACTGAAACTATTAGAAAAGAAACTTGGGAAGACCCTGGAGGACTTGGGCACAGGGGAAAAGTTCCTGAACAGAACACCAATAGCGTACGCACTAAGATCAAGAATCGACAAATGGGACCTCATAAAATTACAAAGTTTCTGCAAAGCAAAGGACACTGTCTGAAGGACAAAACGGCAACCAACAAAGTGGGAAAAGATCTTTACCAACCCCACATCCGACAGAGGGCTAATATCCAATATATACAAAGAACTCAAGAAGTTAGACCGCAAAGAAACAAATAACCCTATCAAAAAATGGGGCACAGAGCTAAACAAAGAATTTTCACCAGAAGAAATTCGGATGGCCGAGAAACACCTTAAGAGATGTTCAACATCATTAGTCATCAGGGAAATGCAAATCAAAACAACCCTGAGATTCCACCTCACACCAGTCAGAATGGCTAAGATTAAAAACTCAAGAGACAACAAGTGCTGGCGAGGATGTGGAGAAAGAGGAACACTCCTCCACTGTTGGTGGGATTGCAAAATGGTAAAACCACTCTGGAAATCAGTTTGGCGGTTCCTCAGAAAATTGGGCATGTCACTTCCAGAGGACCCTGCCATACCACTCCTGGGCATATACCCAGAGGATTCCCCTACATGCAATAAAGACACATGCTCCACTATGTTTATAGCAGCCTTGTTTATAATAGCCAGAAATTGGAAGGAGCCCAAATATCCCTCAAAGGAGGAATGGATACAGAAAATGTGGTATATTTATACAATGGAATACTACTCAGCAATTAAAAATAATGAATTCATGCAATTTGTAGGTCAATGGGTAGATATGGAAAATATCATCCTGAGTGAGCTAACCCAATCACAAAAGAATGCACATGAAATGCAATCACTGATAAGTGGATATTAATGAGCCCAGAAGCACTAAATACTCAAGACACAAATAGCAAGTCAAATGATTCCCAAGAAGAAGAAAGGAGAGGACCCTGGGCATGTAAAGATTGCATCCAGTTTAGTAAAGAAACCGAGGGGGGAGGGGGAATGATTGGGGAATAGTTGGGGGGGAGAAGAACTATGGGAACTATGGTGGGTGGGAACTGGGAAAGGGGAAAGCCTTTGGAATGTAAACATAGAATATAGAAAATAAAAATAACTAAGAAAAAAAAATCTTTCACATGTTTGGTTAGCGTCACTCCAAGATACTTTATATCATTTGTGGCTATTGTGAAGGGTGTCATTTCCCTAATTTCTTTCTCGGCCTGCTTATCCTTCACGTATAGGAAGGCTACTGATTTACTTGAGTTGATTTTATAGCCAGCCACTTTGCTGAAGTTGTTTATCAGTTGCAGGAGTTCTCTGGTGGAGGTTTTTGGGTCACTTAAGTAAACTATCATATCATCTGCAAACAGTGATAGTTTGACTTCTTCCTTTCCAATTTGTATCCCTTTGACTTCCCTCTGTTGTCGAATTGCTCTAGCTAGTACCTCAAGTACTATATTGAAGAGATATGGCAAGAGGGGACAGCCTTGTCTAGTCCCTGATTTTAGAGGGATTGCTTCGAGTTTTTCTCCGTTTACCTTGATGTTGGCTACTGGTCTGCTGTATATTGCTTTTACTATGTTTAGATATGGGCCTTGAATTCCTGTTCTTTCTAGGACCTTTAGCATGAAAGGATGCTGAATTTTGTCAAATGCTTTTTCAGCATCCAATGAGATGACCATGTGGTTTCTTTCTTTGAGTTTGTTTATGTAGTGGATTACGTTGATGGATTTCCGTATATTGAACCATCCCTGCATCCCTGGGATGAAGCCAACTTGATCATGGTGAATGATCGTTTTGATGTGTTCTTGGATTCGGTTGGCAAGTATTTTGTTTAGTATTTTTGCATCGATATTCATAAGAGAAATTGGCCTGTAGTTCTCTTTCTTAGTTGGATCTTTATGTGGTTTTGGTATCAGGGTAATTGTGGCTTCATAGAATGAGTTGGGTAGTGTTCCTTCTGTTTTTATTTTGTGGAATAATTTGAAGAGTATCGGTATCAGGACTTCTTTGAAGGTCTGATAGAATTCTGCACTAAAACCATCTGGTCCTGTGCTCTTTTTGGTTGGAAGACTGTCTATGACCCCTTCTATTTCTTTGGGGGTTATGGGTCTGTTTAGACGATCTATTTGATCCTGGTTTAATTTTGGTATTTGGTAACTGTCGAGGAAATTGTCCATTTCCTCCAGATTCTCCAGTTGTGTTGAGTATAGGTTTTTGTAGTAGGATCTGATGATTTTTTGAATTTCCTCAGTTTCTGTTGTTATATCTCCCTTTTCATTTCTAATTTTGTTAATTTGAATACTGTCTCTGTGCCCTTTAGTAAGTCTGGCTAGGGGTTTATCTATCTTGTTGATCTTCTCAAAGAACCAGCTCCTGGTTTTGTTGATTCTTTGTATGGTTCTCTTTGTTTCAACTTGATTGATTTCAGCCCTGAGTTTGATGATTTCCTGTCTTCTACTCCTCCTGGGTGAAATTGCTTCTTTTTGTTCCAGAGCTTTCAAGTGCGCCATTAAGTTGCTAGTATATGCTCTCTCCAGTTTCTTTTTGGAGACACTCAGGGCTATGAGTTTTCCTCTAAGGACTGCTTTCATTGTGTCCCATAGATTTGGGTATGTTGTGCCTTCATTTTCATTAAGTTCTAAGAATTCTTTGATTTCTTTCTTTATTTCTTCCTGGACTAAGGTATCATTGAGTAGAATATTGTTCAGCCTCCAAGCGTATGGGGATTTTCTGTTGTTTTTGTTGCTATTGAAGAACACTCTTACTCCATGGTGATCTGATAAGAGGCATGGGATTAGTTCGATCTTTTTATATTTGTTGAGATCTGTCTTGTGTCCAATTATATGGTCGATTTTGGAGAAGGTACCATGAGGGGCTGAGAAAAAGGTATAGTCTTTTGCTTTAGGGTGAAATGTTCTATATATATATCTGTTAAATCCAATTGCTCCAAAGTTTCGATGAGTTTCTCCGTGTCTCTGTTTAGTTTCTGTTTTCCTGGTCGGTCCACTGTAGATAGTGGAGTATTGAGGTCCCCCACAATCATTGTGTTAGGTGCAATGTGTGCTTTGAGCTTTAGTAAGGTTTCTTTTACAAATGAGGGTGCCCTTACATTTGGAGCGTAGATGTTTAGAATTGTGAGTTCCTCTTGGTGGATTCTTCCTTTGACTAGCAGGAAGTGACCTTCTGTGTCTCTTTTGATGTCTTTGGGTTGAAAGTCAATTTTATCTGATATTAAAATGGCTACTCCAGCTTGCTTCCTGTGACCATTTGCTTGCAAAATTGTCTTCCATCCTTTTACTCTAAGGTAGTGTTTGTCTTTGACTCTGAGGTGTGTTTCCTGTAAGCAGCAAAATGTAGGGTCCTGTTTCCGTATCCAGTCTGTTAGTCTATGTCTTTTTATTGGGGAGTTGAGTCCATTGATGTTAAGAGATATTAAGGAATAGAGATTATTACTTCCTGACATTTTTGATGTTATTTTTGTTTTTGAGTAGTTATCTTCCTTTGAGTTTGATGGAAGAAGTTTACTGTCTTGCTTTTTCTTGGGTGCCATTTCCTTCCTTGTGTTGGAGTTTTCCTCCTATTATCCTTTGTAGAGCTGGGTTAGTGGAAAGATATTGTGTAAATTTGGTCCTGTCATGGAATATTTTGATTTCTCCATCTATGTTGATTGAGAGTTTTGCTGGGTATAGTAGTCTTGGCTGACATTTGTTTTCTCTTAGGGTCTGCATGAGGTCTGCCCAGGATCTTCTAGCTTTCATGGTTTCTGGAGAGAAGTCTGGTGTGATTCTGATAGGTCTTCCTTTATATGTTACTTGGCCCTTTTCTCTTACTGCCTTTAATATTCTTTCTTTGTTTAGTACATTTGGGGTTTTGATTATTATGTGACGGGAGGTGTTTCTGTTCTGGTCCAGTCTGTTTGGAGTTCTGTAGGCTTCTTGTATATTCATGGGCATCTCTCTCTTTAAGTTAGGAAAGTTTTCTTCCATAATTTTGTTAAAGATATTTGCTGGCCCTTTAAGTTGTAGATCTTCACTCTCATCTATTCCTATAATCCTTAGGTTTGGTCTTCTCATTGCGTCCTGGATTTCCTGGATGTTTTGGGTTACAAGCCTTTTGGATTTTGCGTTTTCTTTGACTGTGGAGTCAATGGTTACTATGTTATCTTCAGCATCGGAGATTCTTATTTCTATCTCTTGTATTCTGTTGTTTATGTTTGCATCTACGACCCCTGATTTCTTCCCAAGGTTTTCTATCTCCAAGGTTGCCTCCTTTTGTGATTTCTTAGTTGTTTCTACCTCTGTGTTCAGATCTTGGATGGTTTTGCTCAGTTCCATCATTTGTTTGTTTGTGTTTTCATGTAATTCTTTAATATATTTTTGTGCTCCCTCTTTCATGACTTCTGCCTGTTGTTTCAAGTTCTCCTGCATTTCTTTAACTCATTTTTCTCATTTCCTCTTTATTGGTTTCTGTCTGATGGCCCATATTCTCCTGGAGTTCTTTAAGTGTTTTTTGTGTTTGGATTGTAAGAGCTTCTACCCTATTGATGTTCCCCTGCATTTCTTTAAGAGATTTGTTTATGTCTTTTTTGTGTTCCTCTAGGAGCATCATGACCTGTGCTTTTATATCTAACTCTTGTTTTTCTGGTGTGCTGGGGTATCCTGGACTTGCTGTGGTTGGCGAATTGGGTTCAGATGGTGCCATATTGCCTTGATTTCTGTTAATAACGTTCCTACGTTTGCCTTTTGCCATCTCTTTATCTCTGGCGTTAGTTGGTCTTATTATAGATGGCTCCCTGCTGAAAGCACAGCACGCCTGTCCCCAGGAGACAGATCCCTTCTGGCAGCTTGTCTGTGCTGGACTATGCTCGCTCTGAGTCCAGGCCCCTGACTCCAGCTGCTAGAGTTCCGAGCTGTGCCCTGAGGCGGCCTAGTGGCCCCTCGCTGCTAGTCCACTCAGAGAGCTGGTCTGGGCCGGTAGTCTGCACCCGCAGCTGAGCTTTCTGTGCCCGGATCTCCTGCAGAGCTAAGCTAAGCTATAACTCTGGCCACGCACCTGATTCCAGCCGCTCACTGCGTCCAGTGTGCCCGCTGTTTGCGTGTGGGGGTCTGGGGCAAGATGGCCTGTTTAGTTACTAATTTCATGATTTGCCCATTTTTGACAGTAGGGTGTTAAAGTCTCCCACTATTATTGTGTGGGGCGCAATGTGTGCTTTGAGCATTATTTAAGTTTCTTTAATGAATGCTGGTGCCCTTGCGTTCAGAGCATAGATGTTCAGAATTGAGAGTTCATCTTGGTAGACTTTTCCTTTGACCAGTATGAAGTGTCCCTCCTTATCTTTTTTGACAACTTTTGGTTGAAAGTCAATTTTATCTGATATAAGAATGGCCACTCCAGCTTGTTTCTTGGGACCACTTGCTTGGAAAATTGTTTTCCAACCTTTGACTCTTAAATAGTGACTGTCTTTGTCATTGAGGTGGGTTTCTTGTATGCAGCAAAATGTTGGGTCCTGTTTATGTATCCAGTCTGTTAGTCTATGTCTTTTTTATAGGGGAATTGAGACCATTGATATTAAGAGATATTAAGGAAAAGTGATTGTTACTGTTATCTTCTTAGTTAAAGGTGAAATTCTGGTTGTGTAACTATCTTCTATTGGGTTTGTTGAAAGATTACCTTATTGATTTTTCTATGGTGTGTTTCCCTGCCTTGTGTTGGTATTTTCCATGCATTATCCTTCCCAGAGCTGGATTTGTGGAAAAATATTGTGTAAATTTGCTTGTCATGGAATGTCTTGTTTTATCCTTCTATGGTAATTGAAAGTTTTGCTGGGTATAGTAGTCTGGGCTATTTGTGTTCTCTTAGGGTCTGAATGACATCTGCCCAGGCTCTTTGGGCTTTCACAGTCTCTGGTGAGAAGTCTGGTATAATTCTGATAGGTCTGCCTTTATATGTTACTTGACCTTTTTCTCTCACTGCTTTTAATATTATTTCTTTGTTTAGTGCATTTGGTGTGTTGATTATTATGTAATGGGAGGAATTTCTGCTCTGGTCCAATCTGTTTGGAGTTCTATAGGTTTCTTGCATGTTCATGGGCATGCCTTTCTTTAAGTTAGGGAAATTTTCATCTATAATTGGGCCTTTAAGATGTAAATCCTCACTTTCTTTTATACCTATAATCCTTAAGTTTGGTCTTCTCATTGTGTCCTGGATTTCCTGAATATTTTAGGCTACAAGCTTTTTGCATTTTGCATTTACTTTGACTGTTGAGTCAATGTTTTCTATGGAATCTTTAGCATCTAAGATTCTTTCTTCTATCTCTTATATTCTGTTGTTGATGCTTGCATGTATAACTCCTGAATTCTTTCCAAGGTTTTCTATCTTCAGAGATGTCTCACTTTGTGATTTCTTTATTGATTCTATTTCCAGTTTTAGATCCTGGATAGTTTTATTCAGTTCCTTAACTTGTTTGTTTGTTTTTTTCCCTGAAATTCTTTAAGAGATTTTTGTGTTTCCTCATTAAGGGCTTCCACCTGTTGACCCATGTTCTCCTGTGTTTCTTTTAGGGATTTTTGTAATTCCTCTTTAAGAGCTTCTGCATGTTGACCCATATTCTCCCATAATTCCCTATGGGATTTTTGTATTGCCTCATTAAAGGCTTCTACTTGTTGACCCATGTTCTCACGTATTTCTTTAAGAGATTTTTGTGTTTTCTCTTTAAGGGCTTCTACCTTTTGATCCATATTCTCTTGTATTTCTTTAAGGGATTTTTGTGCTTCTACCTGTTGACCCATGTTCTCCTGTATTTCTTTAAGGGTGTTATTTATGTCCTTTTAATGACCTCCATCAGCGATATGTGATTTTAAATCTAGCTCTTGCTTTTCTCTTGTGATGGAGAATGCAGGCTTTGCTGTTGTGGGAGAACTGGGTTCTGATGGTGCCATGCTGCCTTGGTTTCTGTTGGTAATGATCTTGCGTTTGCCTTTGGCCATCTCGTTATCTCCAGTGTTAGCTGGTCTTGTTGTCTCTATCTTCTCTGTCCTGCAGGCCTGTGTTTCTGTACTCCTGGGATTCCCTTTCTCTCCAATGTCCTGCAAACAGCTGGTTCTCCAGGAAGTATCAGGTGATGGGGTCTCCCCTGTGGCAGACTTGGCAAGGGCCGAATGCCCTGCAGGCTGCTATTTCTCAAATGTTCTGATGCTGCTGGATCTCGAATGCTCTGCTGATGCTGGTTCTCGAATGCCCTGCTTCTACCAGTTTGAATGCCCTGCTGGTGCCAGTTTTCGAATGACCTGCTACTGCCAGTTCTCAAATACCCTGTTCCTGTCAGTTCTCTAGAGAGTATCAGGAAGTAGGGTCCTCCCTCTGTCAGAAGGAGCACAGGTCTACCACATCCAACAGAACGGGGCAGTGGGCAGGGGAGGAGTGAGGGGTAGAAGGGAAGGAAGGTGAGTGGTGATTTGGAGGTTCCTGGATATTGGGTCCCAGAGCTGTTCTGGGCCTCTAGGGGTGAGGGTGATTCTTACTGAATGCCCTGCTTCTGCCAGTTCTCTAGCAAGTATCAGGAAGTAGGATCCTCCCTGTGTCAGATGTGGCCCAGGTCTACCACAACCTATGGAATGGGGCAGTGGCCCACATTGTACTAGTCTTAATGCATTAAAATTTATTTGGTTTATAATTTCTTTAGTATTTCCCATCTGTATTAAAAAACAGTATATGATGATGTTTTCTTTCTTTCTTTTTTTATAGCATTCTTATCCAAATTTAATAACAAGGTATTAGGCTTACAAAATGACTTGTACAGTCTTGTAGTCTCTTTTCTTTTTTTCATCCTCCCTCCCTTCCTTCTTTTTTTCCTTCTTTCTTCCTCCCTTCCTTCCTTCTTCCCCTTTCTTTTTTCTTCCTTTCTTCCTCCCTCCTTCTCTCCCTCACTCTCTTCTTTCCTTCCTTTTCCCTCCTTCTTCCTCCCTTTCTTCCTTTTCTTCCTTTTTCCATCCTTCCTTCTTACCTTTCTTCTTTTCTTCCTTCCTTCCTTCCTTCTTTCCTTCCTTCCTTCCTTCCTTCCTTCCTTCCTTCCTTCCTTCCTTCCTTTGTCTTTTGAAGAGCTTCTACAAGGTTAAAATTCTATACTTCTTAAAGTTTCACTTGTCAACCTTTCAAGGATTCTATTCTAGCTCAGGGTTAGGTATTAAATTAGTAAAAGTCATTTTCAAGAGAAAGCTGACTTAATTATTTACAGATTCTGGACCCTTCATCGTAAGATAAACAAGTTTTAAAGTTTCTCTAACAGAACTTAAAAATCCCTAGTACTTGGCAAATTTGGGGAGAGCTGGGATCCCTGGTGCTTTGGTGCATATGCCTCTTTTGCAGTTCTCATACCTCTGGCCAACCATTTTCCAAACCATTTTTTCCCTCCACAATCCTACCAGATTTCTAATGCAAACAATTAGAACAGCTATGTCACTATAACTTGGATGAAGTTGGGAGCTGTAAGACAAAAAGGGTCAAGTCTCAGAAGGCAGGAATAGCTATAGAAATTAGATTTCTGTTGGGGACTGCATTTGTTCCAGTCAGAAGATATAAGACTGATTGCTCTTTGAAACCAGAATCCCATGGGGGATGAAGGAACAACTCTTATCTGCCCTGATTGAATTAGACTATGAAGGGGAGAGGCAAATGAGGGGTTCCTATATGAGTAAAAGCTGAAGAACTGAGATCTGAATAGCTTTGCTCCAGAATTTTTTTAGTCACTTAAACCTAGGACCAGAGTATATGAGGTTTGAGATTTTTTTCAGACAGATCCATTACCATTTTCAAGGCTTGTGATGTCCAGCAATGAATAGATTAGAAAACTATGAAGATAGAGGCAAACTTTGTGCCCATTTTTAGAGGCAGGAGGTCATTTGAAGATTCAGAAGCAAAGGGTAGAATAGGAGATGATGTGTCACAGAAACTGAAGTTAAACGAAGTCCTGGATGCTATAAAGAAGATGTGGGGTGGGGGAAGGGGGGCTTAAGCAAGCACAAGTCCACGAATGGATCTGGAGTTTTAAAACCAGAAGGCCTGAGCTGTGTCATTATGCCACATTATCCAGTCTGTGGACATTTCAAGCTCAGCTTGATCATATTGATGTGTGATTTGGAGCAAGATAACAATGAAATTGATAGCTGTGAAATGACAGCAACAGATGGCTCTTGCTAGCATGAAGCACTCAAAGAGGTGCAACATTTAGGCAGAAATGCTCCATCCTGAGCTTGACAGACCATATAGAAGCAGCTTATATCATTAACTAAAGGTCATGTTCAAATGTAGTGAGCTTGTTTAATAGCTGGGCATTTGATAGCTTTCTCAATCACGTGTATAAACCTGAGAGATAACTTGTCAGCTATATATAGAGCCTTATCTACTTATGTAGTGGCAGCCATAGAAATCTTCAGAGGCAATTTTGTCCAGTCTCTTGTTTATAATGTCTTAAAGTGAACTCAACTGCTACAACGTAGTAAAATGGGCTGATAATCTTAGTAGAACAGAGGAGTCAGTTTCAGCCGCCAAATAAAAGATCACTTATTGTTCATATACTGGACCTGGAATTTTAATCATCAGCCAAAGTCAACAGAACAAGTCAGTCACATGTAGTCTGGGCTGACTTCACAGGCTCTTGTCCACATCTTCAACAAGGGTTCTGTGCCATTTCTGACCAAATTGTTATTGACTTAGACACTAATAGAATGAATGACCAACCCACAGTAGACTGTATTTTCCATTATTAATGTCTTGGATTTGAAAGGTTTATCAGGATCAAACCCCTCTAGCATTTTAAAATCCCAGACATGTTCCTTACTTATTTAATACTACCATTTGCTTCTTCTTTTTCTTTTATGTTCTAATAATTTCATTAGAAACTACTAAGGTGTGTGTGTGTGTGTGTGTGTGTGTGTGTACACATTTGTGTGTTCACATATGCACCAAATTGTGCACAAGTATGCATGTAAATATGCATACAACTTAGGCTCCTTCTGGAAGAAGCACACATTCTAGTTTAGGTTGTTCAAACTGAGAAACAGTGCATCCACTTCCTGTGCTTTAGCTAGGCCATCCGGAGCCACAGCCTAGAATGCTGAGTGGATTTGTAGTCTACTGTAGATGGGGATGTTTTCCTTAGTAGGCATTTATCTTGACAGCTTGATTATAAATAGATGATTAATGTCTCAGCAGATGCATGTTAGATTTTGCTTCTGAGTGAGTCTTGATGTGAAAAGGATTAGCACTGTATGCTGGGAATTCAAAGCTACCTCTGAGAAAAGGGTTAAGTATAACACCCGCTCAGAAAGGCCAAGCAGTTACAGAAACACATTTGGGAGCATTCCAGATATGAAAATAATTTCGTACAAATTTCACCTTGGAAATGCCTTTCAAATTCTGTAGGAAGCTGAATTGTTTTACAGAAGGGCAGTCAACAATCTTTCTCAATATAGGCCAGACTTAATGTGTTTCATTTTAGGAAAAAAAATATAGTGATATTTCAAAGAGAGAGAAAAAAATTACCTCTTGGAAGAATTTCTGATTATCAAGATGACGCATAATGGAGAAAAGTTCACACCAAGTTCTCAGCACGATTACACAGAAACTTTGAAAGTTTGTTCTTTATGGAGACCTATTGTAGAGTAGAAAATGTGCAAACATAGCTGTCGGGCAGAAGTATGGATATGACTTCCAAGGAACTCAGGAGTTTCCTTGGACTTTCTCTCTTGGTATCAGTTAGGGTTATGTTCACTAGAAACCCAACAGCAGTGGCTTTTTCTTATATAGGCATGAATAGGCAAAGGTATTATAGTGACTTTCTGTTGTAGGCATCATGGGCTGAAGTTGCTTTCTGCATTCTTTCCTTCATCCTCACGATTCCTGAAGAGTTGTGAACCAGTTACTCTTCACCAGTCTCCCTTCTCAGTTCCAAAAAATGGGTGGTGCAAGGGTCAGAAATGCAGAGCTACAGAGGAATCCCAGCAAGGGTCAGAAATGCAGAGCTACAGAGGAATCCCCAGCAGGAATCAGCTAATCTCCCTGAGCAAAGCAAGGCTTGTAGGTTACCTTTGCTTTAAGGAAGCCTGAGGTGTGGATGTTCATTTTCAGTTGCTTTGCTACTACAAATAAATGGGAGCTCTTCAAATGAAGAAAACAAGAGAGTAGCTATTGGGCAGACAGCTATATGCCCTTCAGAAGGTTTGCCAGTGTCTATTCTGAATCTTTGACACCTTTCTGTGGCGTTTGATTATTATCCAGGAAGTTACACATTCTTGCATTCAAATTTTACTTGAGTGGAAACAGACTGACAAGTAGCCTTAATGCACAAAGTTGACGTTCTCAGGGAACAATGACATCCTGAGAGTGTGTGCTGAAGAGCTTATTCCTTTAAAGTCTTTGGAAACAACAACAAAAGCCCAATTGTTCACACATACAGAAAGTCTAAGCAGTAATATTAGTAATGCTATATTAGTAATGCTGGGTGAGGAATCAAGACCAAATCCTATGGTAATCTTCCTATGGCTTTGAGAGTCGAATTCTAAGTGCATTGGTCCTGAAAAGATCCAAAGCAAAACTAGTAGAAATAATGGGAAAGAAGCACATAAATGCAATGGTGATGTAAACCCCTTTTATCAAGTGCATATAGCATAGTCTCCAAGATTAATCATCTGTCGTAAAATGTTCAATACATTTACTTTGCTTTATATTGTAAATTGCTAACTGGTAGCAACAGAAATAAATTAGAAATCAATAGGATCTAGGAGTGCCTAAACGTTAGAAAATTAAAGAGTTACCTTCTAAATATCTAGTGGGTCACTTGGAAAACAAACAAAAAAACCAAAAATACCAAATGAAGACAATTACAATTTGAAAAAGAGTCTAGTGAAACTACATTTCATAAAAATGTATGCTAAGTCCAGGCAAGTTGAATCCATAAGGTAGGGTTTAAGTTAATTCAAATGAGGATTCTAGACTCCAAACAGTATGGCCTACTCGAGAACTTGGGGCTCAGTATCCCACCATAAGGAAGATCTGAGTCTCACTCTGCTAGGACATGAAGCAAATAAGTACTCCTCTAGTTCTCTCTGGTAGGTCCAAGCAGATTATGATTTATTTATTTTCCTTTAGAAGATGAGACAACCATATAAGAGGCTGAGAACCGGTAAGATCTCCAAGGGTATGAGGGGACCCTGGGTTCCATAGTCAGTTTCAAGCTAGCTCTTGCCTTTTGCATTGATTCCTGACTCTGTATTGTTCACTTAGGGTGTCTCCAGTAAGCTAAGGCTTGCCAGTCTTAAAGAGGCAGTCCAGGACATTGAAGTCATGAAACACTCCTGTGTCCCTTCCCTGCCATCATACCTTGTGTTTGAGACTTTGAATATCTCCTTCCACAAATTCACCTTCAGAAACTCAGCTGCCAGTGCATTGTGATCCATGCATTGTTTTTTTAACAAATGAAACCTTTGTAACTGACTGTGCTCTGGCTGGGACGATTATCCCTATAAATAAGACTCCAGAGAGCTTGCTTCCTCTACTGTGAGGGGACCACACAGAAGTTTTCACCTCTGAAAAAACAAGTCTTACCAAATATAATGTCTGACTGATCCGGAACCTTGGACTGTTCAGCCTCCAGATCCGTGTGGAATGAATTCCTCTTGCTTATACATTGTCCAGAAGGTATTTGTTACAACAGCCCAAACAGTTGAAGAAGCCGCCCATATTTACAGGATGGATGCTTCCTGTCTCCGTATTGTTAGCTTACAGGCAATTCTACGAGGCTCCTCCCAGGGACCTCACAATGGCTTATATATTTATCTGTCATCATCACCACATATAAAAGGACTGCTGGCCAGGACAGCTCTGGTCCTGTGTTCTCAAGTGTTCCCAGCAGCTAGCTTTTTCTCTCCATCTGCCTTTCTGACCTTCTCTGTACCCCATCCTCTTCTCTGCCCTCATCCTCAGCTCCCATTTGTTGGCTTGTCTTCATGTCCATTGGTCTGTTTCTATCCCTTCTCCAGGTTTTCACTCCAAATAAAGCTTCTTTATACCAGATTTGTTTCATGGTGTAATTTCTCAGGAGGACACCTTGGCATGTACCTAACAGGTATCTCCTCGACACATTATATTTCATAATATTGGTGCTGAGACTTAGTAGGCTTTCCTGGAACTTGTCATTCTCTTGGGTCTAAGCCACACACCAGGGCCCTATTTATGTTTATGAAAATGAGTCTTTTTGCCTCTTCCTGGGAAGCGACGCTGGTCCTTCCTTGGCATGTCTGGTTATATGGTATTGGCTAGACTGGGTGGCTTAGCATCTCTTAGTGGTAAGGGAATTGGAGAGGCTAGGCTGATTCCGTGACAGACTTCAACTTGGCAGTAAAGGAGACTAGACCTCACAGCTGAGCACGTCCATGCAAGCCCAGGCAAAGAAAAACCCAAGGCCTTCACGCCCAGGTAGTGGAATGTCCCAGACACCTGGCCTGAAGCAAGGACAGTGGGTCAGCAGCAATTTCCAGACTTCCTCAGCTACTTCCTCAATTAAAGTTCCCAGACATCCCCAGCAAGTTTCCAGCCCCCACACCTGGTAATAGAGATAGACATAGGGATTAATATAGAGGTCACCTACCCCGGAATTCCCTAATGTGCTTTAAGCCAGGCTTGCAAGCAAACTTGGGTATCTTTCTATCTTGGAAATGGGGGAGATCCCAGCATGCTAGACTTCTGCAGATTAAAACACTCTTTGCACTTACATACTATTTGAGTCGGGAGTATCATTCTTCAATGAATTATGGACCCTTCCAGGAGGAGGTGAATATATTTATGCATTAGGCTAGGAACATGGATACTCACCCCCAATAAAATAGAAACTCATTTAGTGGCAAGTGGTTTCTGCTGAAGGCTTACTATAGGAAAAATAAATAAATAAAACATAAATAAACAAAAGAAAGGAAAGACAGAGGAATATCTTTCCATTCTTTTTGTTTCATTCACCTATGTATCATGTCTTCTCCTTTCTTCTGGTCCATATTTGAAAACAGACCTTCTCATGCCTTCATCTTAGATAGCCAGCGCAACTTCTGTCAAGCTTTCTGATACAAACAACTTGCAGCAAACACCCTATCGCCTTGGAGAATTTAGTATCCCTAAAATGGAGCTTTTAAGAAAAAAAAAATGTAAATAAGGTTTTAGGGCAGCGTTGAAAATGGCTTCATGACAAACTGTCAGAATTTTATTTGGGTCATAAAACAGGCTATTTCCTGTCTTCTCAAAGCCCTGTTCTCTACAAATCACTGCCCTGTAACCCCTTGTGGAAGCCAGTCCTCAGCTAGTGTCAGGGAGGCAAGATCCTCCTCTTCCCAAGGGTATGGCTTTTCCTTAATGGCACTAGACACTGATTGCAGGGCCTGGTCCTGCTCATCATTGTCATAATCACCGTGGGTTATATTTTTGCGTGCCCGCAGGGGGCACAGCACTGTATTCTGCATAATGTTTACTGTCCTATTTTTGCTTCCCAATCATTAGATGTTTTGTTCTCACTGTGCTTATCTCTGATTGCAAGCAACACTGTCCGCTGCCGTCAGCCAACTCGAGTTAAAACATTTCCTACTGTGGACATTCCCTGAAGGAATCTGATGCTACCCCCTTTTTAACTTGAGTTTTTCATCATTAATACATTTACCCAACTCTTATTAAGTACAATTTTTTTCCCGTTGTGTAGTTCAGTGATGACATTGCTGAAGTCAAAATTTGCCAGAACCTTCACGATTTGGAAGAAAAGCAGGCACCAATGATTATCTGTTCTGAGACTACTACTAAATGTTTTCTATGTAACCTTTCAGTTATCCCTCTGTAGGAATAATCAGTGCATACATCCTGTAGACAAAGCTGTGAAGCAGCAGATGAAAACAGGAGTGGGTAAAAGAAGTAGGAGGAGGAGGAGGAAGAAGAGACAGAAGAAGGCAGGGAGAGAGGGAAAGAGAGAGGAGGGAGGGTGGGAGGCAGGGAGAGAGAGGAGGGAGGGAGAGTGAGAGGGGGAGGGAGGGAGGAAGGGAGAGAGAGGAGGGAGGGAGAGTGAGAGGGGGAGGGAGGGAGGAAGGAGAGAGAGAGAGAGAGAGAGAGAGAGAGAGAGAGAGAGAGAGAGAGAGAGTCACACAAGTATTAAAATTTAAAACTGCACAGGAATTTGGGTCCTAACTTAATTATCACTCAAATACTGTATATTCTTTGCAAAAGTTAATTTCACAATGAAATCACAAACTTAACTCGGAACTCAGTTAAACATGTAGGATTCTAACAAGACTCATATTGTCTATAGACAATGGTTGTTGTTCAAGAAAACTAGATGCTCTCTTAGGATAATGAAGGTACTTAGAAAAATCAGAAACCTGTTTACTTCAAAGTATATTGTGTGCAATGTTCTTTTAATGTAGCAAAAATGTAATCATATTATCAATAATATGGTGAAAGTAAAATCATATTTTTCTTCATGTTCCATATGATGAACATGCACACATCTGTGTTTGGCTTACTTATATCAGATGTGAACCCTCCACCAGAATGATAGTTGTGCTAACAGCTTTTTTTCTGCTCTTCACACTCGTGTCAGCTGGAGACAGTAATACGTGGCTGCATTTGATACATGTTTTCTTCGCCTTGCCCAAGTGCTTCCACGGGATTTTGTACTAGTGCGCACCAGCTCACTGTTTGCCTGCATCGTGTCTGAGTACGGACGGCTAGCTGCTCGTTTCGTTCATGAGCGTGTTTTGGAGCCTAGCTTTTCTGTCCCGTGCTTGTTAGAGCTTGCAGCTTCTGCCTGTGTTCCTGCTCACATAGGTGACAATTCACTCCTGACACTGTGATCACGACTGAGTATGTGTCCGTTCCACTTCAGAGGTGCCGTAATGCTCATCAGTCCTTATAATTCCACCTTTAACGACTTTAAAGTGCATTATAACCTTCAGCCGGAATCAGGATATCTTTTCTGTTTGCTGTCTTTCTTCACAGCATTGAATGTGAAGGACTTGGGTGCTCCCTACTCTGACTGTTCTCAGGAATAATAAGTATTTATGCTAAAACCTAAAGCTCAAATCTGTTTCATCAATCTCAACTGTTTCTTATTGCACATTCTCTAACCTCTAACCCACATTTCCCACCTGATGGTGTGAAGTACACTCTGTGTTTATAGATATTCATGGCTTTCTTCATTAGCTATATACTTTCTTGACACCTAGACATTGACTTTTGCAAGAACAAGGTTTGTTTTTTGGCACATGTACGTTTCTGTGATTATAAAGTTAGTAGGAAAAATACCAACTGTATAACATAATCTCATAGGGATGGAAACAAAACATAAAAGCTGATCTGAAAGTACTTTTCAAATAAATAGATCAGCAAGGAAAATGGGCTTGCTTTGAAATAGAAAAACATGTGCAGAATAGCAACATTTATTTGCATTGTGTGTTTAAGGAAGTAAGTGGTATGTGTGTGTATATATATGTGTGTGTGTGTATGTGTGTTATGTTTGTATGAGTGTATTATGTGTATGTGTATTTGTGTGTATGTGTATGTATGTATGTTTGTGTGTCCTATATGTGTGTGTATGTGTACATATATGTATATGTTTGAGTGGTGTGTTTGTATGAATGTGTATATATGTGTCTATGTATTTGCATGTGTATGTGTGTGTTTGTGTGTAAGTATGTGTATATGTGGTATGTGTATATTTGTGCATGTATATGTGTCTGTGTGTGTATGTGTTGAGACATGGTGTATTTCTAGGGGTTGAACTTCTGTCTTCATGTATGTTAAGCCACAAACACCATCCTACTTTTGTATATTTTTAAATCTCATAATCATGCTAGAAATTTTCCCCAATTTCCACAAAACCCAAGAGCAGGCACAGAGAGATGATTCAGTGTCTGTTTCTCTTGCAGAAGACCTGGGTTTGATTTCTAACACCCACATAGTGTGACTGAAAACCATCTGGAATTCCGGTTATAGTGGATGGGATGCTCTCTTTCTGGTCTCTATGGGCACCAGGCATGCATATGCTACAGATACATATACGCAGGCCAAACATTCATACACATAAAATAAACATACGCCCCTCCCCAAACAGAGATCATTGGAATCAGCAGCAGCAGAGTAATGAGAAGATGCTGAAACAGATATTCAATCCTGTCAACATTAGGTAAGATAAGGACCAGGACATAAAAGCTGTAACTGAATGTCATGGACTGTGTTTATAAAGAATATAGGTTTATTTGGCTCCTAGTACTGGAGGCTGGGGGGACTCAAAAGCAGATGGTGAGGGTTTCGTGCTGCATCATACCATGGGGAACTATGGCACAGGGCATCAGATGGCCGTACAGGACCAGCTGTCTTTATTGATCTCAGTCTCATCAAAAAGCCACGTGTACTGTAATCTGTGAATGCACGAATGGATTTGCTTTGAAGTACAAAACAGAATGTGTAAAATATCAACATTGAGTTATTTTGAGTTATACTTTTGTATTCAATGAGACTGAACAATAACTGGGTAAGATTTAACTTACATTTTGAGGCTAGCTCAACTCTTTCATTAGTATGTGAGCAATGTTCCTTTATTTTCAGTAGGACTATCTTAAAGGTATTTGGTGTTTGATTAATAAATTTGGCTGAACTGCTTCCTTGAATGTATTTTGATATGGCTTATCAGTAATCTAATTTTACACATGACTGAACTGCTGTAACCAGCTTTATAAACCACATCCAGATTGCAGCGCCAGGAAGAGCAGTGTCTTAACTGTGTTTATGCAGTGGCTTAGACAGCCACTGAAACAGAATAGCACTGATTGGTGTGTGGTAGGAGGAATCAGTTCTGATATAGAAATATCGAGTTTTTAAAAAACAGGTTCATTTATATAATTTTATAGGTTAGAGGGTTTGATTTCATGTATGTATATGTACAACATGCATGCCTGCTACTAAGGAAGTAAGAAGACCACACCCCGGAACTGGGGTCACCAAGGGCTATGAAGCCATCATGTAGGCGCTCAGAGCTACACCTGAATCTTCTCTCTGCAAGAAAAGCAAGTGCTCTTAACCACTGAACCATCTCTCCAGGCCCTATTAGGGTGTTTTTGAGAGTGATGGAAGTTTTCTTGGCTCTTGGGGAACCTGGCTTGGGAATCTAGGTTCCTAGACAGCTGAATGGCCTCCAAAGCCATGCCATTCCTAAGCCGATTTTTGGGTTCTTGTCTTACAAATTCAATGCAAAGAATCTATGGACCATAAAGGAAGTTTATAATAGATACATAGGTGTGAATGAGAGAGAAAGAGAGAGAGAGGCAGAGGTGAAGAGACTGCCAGAGAGAAAGAGAGAGAGAGGGAGAGAGAGAGAGAGAGAGAGAGAGAGAGAGAGAGAGAGAGGCAGGCAGAGGTGAAGAGACTGCCAGAGAGAGAGAGAGACAGAGAGACAGACAGAGAGACAGAGAGAGACAGAGAGACAGGGAAACAGAGAGACAGAGAGAGAGACAGAGACTTTTGTGTAGTAGGAAGGGTCCCCAAAACTACAGTACCACCATTGTGGAAATGTTAAAAACCCAAGTGTCAGACACTTGGGTGAGGCATGAGGAAAAGGAGGAGCTTGAACAGACAAGCAGATGTCACAGATCTCACTACAGGGTGTCAGGTTCCTCCTCTCCGCTTTAGTTGCGTCCTCAGGAGCATGAGGACAGGCAGGGGTGCTCATTTAGGCGCTGCAACAAGGAAATGAAAAGGATCGCTGTCTCCTGCATCCTGCATCCTGCATCCTGCAAGGACATCCTCAGAATTGCTAAGCACTGTGGTTCTGGCCCCACTTGCACTTTCTGTTCCCCGTTTCCATCTTTCTGTTGCTGGATGGAATTTTGCTTTATATAGAGAATCTTGAATATTAAGGAAAACTTCTAAATTGATGCATATATGTATTTTTCCTCTAACACACTGATGCTGAATTACAGTTCTTATTTGTTATCTACCAAGAGAAACCCTAAAGAATACTCTTGCTGTGTACCGCAAACACATTATTACCCTGTACTGGCTGGTTTTGTGTGTCAACTTGACACAGGCTGGAGTTATCACAAAGGAGCTTCAGTTGGGGAAGTGCCTCCATGAGAACCAGCTGTGGGGCAGTTTCTCAATTAGTGATCAAGGGTGGAGGGCCCCTTGAGGGTGGTGCCATCCCTGGGCTGGTAGTCATGGGTTCTATAAGAGAGCAGGCTGAGCAAGCCAGGGGAAGCAAGCCAGTAAGAAACATCCCTCCATGGCTTCTGCATC
Organism: Apodemus agrarius; assembly: GCA_964023405.1. NCBI lineage: Eukaryota > Metazoa > Chordata > Mammalia > Rodentia > Muridae > Apodemus > Apodemus agrarius. The sequence continues at coordinate 46,335,714 of OZ030023.1, forward strand.
AGCTCCTGCTTCCTGGCCTGCTTGAGTTCCTAGCCTGACTTCCTTTGGTGATAAACAGCAACGTGGAAGTGTAAGCTGAATAAACCCTTTCCTCCCTAACTTGCTTCTTGGTCATCATGTTTGTACAGGAATAGGGACCCTGACTAAGACATACCCCCTTCGCCTTTTAATTATTTTTATTGTTTTCATGCAAAATGTTTTGATCACATCCCATCCCTTCCTCCAGCTCCCCTCACAGCTTTCCCACCTCTAAACCAGCATCATGCTCTTCTTGTTTCTCTCCATCCCTCTGCCCCGTACCCCAGCTCTCAAAACAAAGAAAAACAAAGCCCTTACTTTTATCAGTTGTTACTATACATCTTTTGCTTCATGTATGCCTCCTTTTAAAACAATGTTTTGACGTCTTCTTACAATTGTGTTCTTGTTTAACTTGGAGTCTCACTCAGTAAATAATCACTAAATCCAAAAATGACTACAAGCGATTTCATATTTGCTGTTCCTAACCTTTATTCTCTTTAAACAAGGAAAGATCCAGACAAATTAATTAAAGACTCGTTAGAAAGCAATTGAGCTTATAAAAAATAACCCTGAGTCAAACTAGGTTTCCTGAGTTGAGAGCCTTTGTCTTTCCAACACTTCCATGCTCTGTCTGTTATTAAAATCTATACCAGTGTTTAGAAACGTCCTATGAAAGCCTTTTCTTTTCTTTTCTTTTTTTTCTCTTAGAAAAAAAATTCTGTGAATACTTACTTTGCATTTATCTCTGGCACTTGTGTGATGGATAGAACCTCCAAAGAGCCTAAAATTCCTTAGCACAAAAGGGGCAGAAAGGCCAACTGAGAAATCTACCACAAAACATGATTGGGCATCTGTAGAGTATTAGCGCCCCTGTAGACAACCCCCATACTCCGTAAGAAGCGGGGGAGATGCTGATTCCTAAAGTTTTTCAGAAGTTCCACGGAGTTAGCACATTTCTGTGCTTCTGGGCAAGTGTGTTGGCTGTAAATGAATTTATAAACGAATTTCTAAAGTCCAGCGGAAGGAAACGCCAGTGATAGAAACTCTCTGAGACCCTTGTCTGAAGAACGAAGGCTCACTTATCACAAACAAACCATTTCCAAGAAAGGAACAATCTTGTTGGCTGCATTTAGAGACAGAAACACACAGCTCCTAAATGTGATTTCAGTTTTCGGAGGGACAGTTTTATTCTTTTGCAGAAATGCCTCGGAGATGATGTTTTCGTGGTTCTGTTTTGTTTAGGGGTGAGCTTCTGGTGTGCTTTTTCAGTGGGCATGAAAAAAGGAACAGGCAACTGAAGCGCCCTCTCGTGGCCGTGGGCAGCAGACTGGGGAACACTTATAGTGATCAAGCAAGAGGAAAAAAATAGTTAACATTGAGAGAGATTTTTAAGAGTCCGGTTCATAAAATTAAGCACCGACCCCAGTCAGACTGATGAACCTGACTCTTAGGAAGATTTTTAGTTTACTTTTTGGTGAAGAATCTTCACCAAAAATTAGGAACTTATTACTCAGACTAGCAAGTACTTTGGACATTAGTACAGATGTCTCCTAATCTGACCACGAGTTTATATAAAATCATCCTGCTTCATGCTGATGTGGACACAGTAAGCGTGCTCACGACGCTTTAAATTTTGTGTTTTGAGCATTTCCTGGACTAGCTGTTGCGGATCGCAGGCTGATGGTGAACAGAGACAAGCCACAAGAAACTCTCTATTGGCCACATTGTTTTGGTGATAAATGTGCTCCGAGGTTCTGATGCTCAATACTTTAGATGTATTAAGTTCAGTTCATAATTTTTTTTTTTGAGACAAGGTCTCACTATGTAGCCCTGGCTGGCCTGGAACTCACTCTATGAAATAGACTGGCCTCAGACTCAGAAAGACCCACCTGCCTCTGTTCCCTGAGTGCTGACATCAAAGGTGAGTGCCGCTATGACTGGCTATTGCATATATAATATTTTCAGCTTGCTTTGACTTTATTGTCAGATAGTAGCACAGAGAGCCGTGCAGCATCCATACACTGTTTTGGCTCCTGTGCTGGTTAGTTTTTTTTTTTTTTTTTTTTTTTTTTTTGTCAACACGAAACAAGCTAGAGTTATCTGAGAGGAGCGAACATCAATTGAGAAAATGCCTCTAGGAGATGGGGTTGTAAGCAGGTGAACCTGTAAGGCGTTTTCTTAACTAAAGATTGCTGGGGGGCAGGGAGGGTCCAGCCCACTGTGAGTGAGGCCACTTCTGGGCTGTTCCTGGGCTCTATAAGAAAGGAGGATGAGCAAGCCAGAAGGAGCAAGCCAGAAAGCAGCCCCCTTCCGTTGTTTCCGCCTCAGCTTCTGCCTCTAGGTTCCTGCCCTGTTTGGGTTCCTGTACTGACTTTGATAATGAACAGGGATGTGGACTTGTAAGCCAAATAAACCTTTTCCTCCCCAAGTTGCCAGGGTTTATTTTGGCTCATTGTTCTAAGGTATAGTTCATCATGGCAGGAAAATCAAAGCAGCAGGAACTTGCTATGTCTGCTAAACTTTCATCCACTATCAAGAACCCGACAGGAATGAATGCTGGTGAGTACGTAGCTTAGTTTCTACTTTTATGGAATCTTGGATCCAAACTCAGGGACTGGTTGGTCCTCCTGTCCCAGTTCAACTAATCCAAATATTCTTCTACAGTGGGGCCTTGAGGTTGGTCTTCTAGACAATTGCAGATCTTGTTGTCAATCAGTACTATCACCAATTTATATACTAAGGCTTCAAAAATTAAAAAAAGTTTTAGAATGTTCACTGTATGAAAATGAAGACAGCCATATGTTTAGAGTTAGCTTTTGAGAGGTAATCCCCTTCACTGTGAGGTTTACTGAGGACTCCATTCTGACATCCACTTGAACACTAACTAAGTCAAAGCAAAGACACCGAAACCTGTTAAATCTCCTGTCCACTCATACAAGGGTTAGATCTAACCTATATCCAGATTTTGTATACCCTGCAAATGAACAATAATTATACATTTTAATGGTTATAAATTTAACTGAAAAAAATCTATTAAATTACAAGGATTTTGATAATTTATAATATGGCTGAATATTTATAATATGGCTCATACTTATATTTAGGACATATTAATATATTTATAATATGACCCTTCATAGAAAAAAATTCCATTCTATTTCTATTTTGAAATATACATTCTTTATTCCGATGCCAGCCTCATTTGAGAGGTGAATTTATTTAGGTTGTGAAGTCCTGTGGCTTGCCTACCCATTCTCTCCTATCAAGAGAAATGCTGATACGTTTCGTTGGCAGTGCATTACCTCCTGAGGTGGAGCATGGCCGACCATAGTCAGTGCTGCTACTTGCTTGCTTCTTCTCTAAAGCAATATCTCGAATAGGCACGTGACTCACTCCTAGAAGATGCACCAGAAGAAGAAATAAGAGAAACGTGTAAGACACATTTAATTCTTTTAAATACAAACAGAAATTTGGGTCTTTTTCCCACTTCATTGCTTCCTGATTGACACTTTTATGTGTGACTGTGTTCTGTGTCTTCGCAATCATCTTGTGAGCATATAAGAAGGGACAAGATCAGCATGCTTCTGACCCAACCTTGATCACTGTGGCATAGTAGGACTGACCGCGGAACAACTCAGTGCATCTAGTCTGCTTCTATGCAGTAAAGCAGCATCCTTTTCCCATTTGGGCCACTGTTAATTTTGTATTCGGACCTTTGCTGCCAAAACATTCAAATTTGATTGATTCATTATTTTAAGTCTGCCCTAACAATGAGCCCGATTAAGTTCCTAATATTTTGTTTGGAGAAAGGAGTTCTCTCCAAGAACTGAAATTGTGAGTGAAATTATAGTGTCATCCAGATGGGGATTATGGCACAGCATAATCTTGGAAATAGCCCATTGAGTTTTACTTTGTATCCGAAAGGAGAGCAGGGTGGTTTCAACAATGAAAAATTAATTTTCTCATCGGAGATCTGCATATGCTTATGCGTTTGGGTCTATGTTTTTGTACAAATGTGGATTTCATGCATTTAACTAGATGTTGTTCAGAATACGTTATACTAGGGAGATGATTTCTTTTGCCTCTTGGTAATGATATGTCTCATCTCAACTCTAAAGCTTATGTCCTTGCATTTCACTAGGAATCTTCACTTTCCTTCCATGGTGTGTGCTTCAGAATGTAAAGAGGTGCAAAGTTATTGTGATATTGTTTTACCTACTTCTTTTAGTTACTGATAAACTGCGTTTTCCTCTTCTCCTATTGGAAGTGCCTCAGAGCTCTTAATTTAAAAGTCATCCTCCTTATGCTGCTGTCGGCATTCGTTTGGGTATGGTAGCTTTTAAAAATCTGCCACACCTGCACGCTCTTCAGTCTGGTTGCGTGTTTTCTGAAACCTTCAGATTTCTATCATTGAGACTGGACTTCTCACACGGTGTGCTTGTCCTGCCCGTCTATGTTGTATGACACTTTGGACAAGTTTGTCATCTCTCTGCCTGTCTCGGACTTACATTGTTTTCCATTATCGGTTAACATGTCTGTAGAATTTCCCGCATTCTTCCTTCGGGCATAATTGCAAACTTTTGACTACTTAGCAGATGCTTTGGTAAGTCCCACATTTGTGAAGACACAACTCTTTGTTTCTTACCAAACTGACTCCGTGTTAAAAAAAAATTAATAGAATATGTTTATCTGAATAAATACAGAGCTACATTTAGTGGAATTACAAAATATAGCCCGTAGAAAGGTCATTCATTTGAAAGACTTTGTCCTTATGCAAACACCATGTCATTAGTAAGTTATTACTTTTTATATCCATTTTATACTTGAAAACAGGAGCATTGAAAGTTCAGAAGGCAAGCCGAGGTGGCTCTCCTTCGCGAAGGCAGATTCCAGGTCTAAACTCAGGTTTCGTGATACTAAATCCTTCCCAGATGCAGGATATTTGATTTTTTTCTTTAGTATTGTTATAAAAAATGACTTTTGAGAACAAGCATTTTTTTTGAAATAGATTTTGTCAAATCTAGCTAGATAATCTGTCTTACATCTGACATCTCATGGAAGTCTGTACGCCTGAAGAGACAGACACTCCACTTAGCTGTCCTCACCAATGTCTCTGGCCTCTTTCAAAAGCATCTGCATCAAGTTCTCCCTCAAAACATGTAGAAACATATTTATCAAACACTATGAATTTCATAGAAGTCATCTGGGAGATGTATGAATGCTGTGAAGAAAATCAGTGTGTAGACAACTCCAAAGTCTATTGACATAGCAGGGCTGTCTTTCTTCACCTGCATTCTCTGCAGATGGCAGGATTCTGCACACCTGACTGTCAGGCTTTCTTGGTGGTACACATATGCGTAGCCTTCATTCCATTTTAATTAACCTCAAGGCTCTGGTTTACAAAGCAGAGTGGGCTCCCTAATTATTTTCATGAAACCAGTGATCTTGTAAGCCGTCAGGAGCCATGGCTAAGTCTCAAATAAGTGTGTATAGTAGGAAATATAACAAAGTAGTATTTTTTTTTTAATGAGGACTTTCTTTTATATTTTTTAATTTTATTGAATGGTGTTGCAGTTAACTCTAGAAACTACTCAGGGGCTAATTTGTTTTTCTTTCTGTGCCGCTATTAATCTACCAATATGTTCCTTAGAGTACATTAAAGAAATCATGCCCCAAGGTAACGTTTTTCATCTCTGTAATGTATGTGAAAAGTTATTCTTGTTTTATCCTCTAAGGAGAGCTAAGACTTGGAATTGAATTCAGTGTTACTCACATGCAGGCCTTGGCGAGAAGGCCCAGGATTAGCCTGAGAATCAAAGCTTCATTATGGAGATAAAATGAGAGAGACTTTACCACTCTTTATGCAATTAAATGTAATCATTATTAAGAAAATTTTCTGCATAGCTGTCAGGTTGAAGAAAATCTTTCATTATCAGTAATCCCTTTATATCTTTAACATGATTCATGGCTCCAGTCTGAATGTGACAGAATTTTAAACCTTTCGAGGTAAATAGTGCTTCTTGGTGGCTTTTGCCTCGAGACTTCAAGTTCCTTTTTCAGGGAAGGGCTGATTCCCTTGGCCTCAGTGCCGTGTCTTGGTCATTTGTCTATTCAATGGTTCATAAATAGAAGTTCAAATGGCCAAGCAAGGCATAAAATGTCCAACTTACTTTAAGAAGTTTATACAACTGAAGTAATAGCTTCAAACCAAGATGTGAATTAAGACATTCTCATATATTATACATACCCGAGTGGAGATTATGATAGGTCTCAAATATTTCTACAGTGATTAGAGGTGAGTGACATGTTACTAACCTACTTGACCATACCTGGAAAATTTTTCCAGTATTTATTGGGTTTAAAATGTACATTCAATCTGTTACTGAGATTTGTCTAAATATCAATTGATCCTGAATTTCAGATGGTGAGATGGACATATATTTTTTGGGAGTTCTTAAAACTCTATGGATTGGAATATCCTCCGCCTATTCCCTAAAGGTCTAGGGGTTTTCTCTTTAGTCCCATGGTACATCATTCTATGTCCTTTGGAGACAGTCAAAAAATACTGACAATTTCACAAGGTCCTTCCCTTGGCAAAACTATTTTACTCATTAGGTGAGGGTAACTTGCTTTCCTAGACACGGTTTATGACTAAGAATTAGACAAGCTCTCTTATCCTTCCCTGTGCTATCCAAATCTGTCTTGCACACAGCACAAGGATCTTTGTTTATTCAGATCAAGTAGGACCCTACTCAAGCCTAACAAGAGACATTGCTATTAATTAGCAATTTGTAAAGATCCCAATGGGACACATCACTCTGATTATCTCCATGTTCCCGCTGCCTGTCTTTGTAATGATCAACACCTTGTTTTTATGGGGAAGTGCTGCCACTTAGCCTTTCCGACTCTGGGATCCACTATCTATGCTAAAGTCCTATGACTATACAGAGATGGCTTATTTTAGCTTCCTACCTGGTACAAAAGCAGAATCTTGCAAGATGCCATATAAACATTTCATAAACACCTATATTTTAATTTTTTTCTTGAAAATAACTTAAAACTTATAGGAAAGACACAAAAATAAAAAAAAATACTTAACCTTGCAGTGCCTTGATTCAGACTTTTTCTTAATATTCATAGACTTTTTCATTTTAGCTCACTGAGCATTTAATAATAAGTTGTGTAACCTCCTGGCCTTGCACCACTAAATAACTATTTCCTAAGAAATTAATATGTTCTCTACTGTTGAGTTAGCATCTCCTGTAAATTTAGCATGAATTCATTATGTTATATAACCTCTAGTCCACACTGTGTTTCATCAGTTCATCCAGCATTGTCCTTTATTGAGTTTGATTGTCCTTCGGCAAGTCTAACACGTAGTGGTCTCATTTTTTTTGTTCGTTTAAGTTGCACTGTTATTATATTAATAGTTATGTCATTTATAATCCCTATATCAGAATAGAGTGTGTCTTATTTTAAGTTTGTTTATGCATAACTGGGTATAGATGTTGTCCTTCCCAGAATATTAAATAAAGGATGCTAGGACTAAGTATTGTTCTGAAGGTATCAAATTAAGAGCCCATGGTATTTATCTCCATTTTGTTTTGATTAATTATATATATGGCTATGCACAGGTGTCTATATGTAGAGATGGAAGCTGTAGATTGATAATTAAGTGTTGTCCTCTACTTTTATTGTAAACACCTTTTTCTTCCTTTCTTTTTCTTTCTTTCTTTTTTTAAAGACTGTTTCTGACAGAATCTGATGCTCAAGAAATTGTCTAGATTGCTTGTCCAATGACCTCCAGGGATCCTCTAGTCTCTCTGTCTTTAGTGCTGGGGTTAGAGATCTCTACTACTACACCCATCTTTTGCATAGCATGTAGGGAGCCAAACTCAGGCCCACAGGCTTGTTATTTACTGGCAAAGTACCAGAATGTTATATAACTTATTATCAATTGCTGGGACAACTCAAATGATAAAGCATGTGGAATCACATGTTAGGAAGTAATTCTGAGGACTGGATAGATGACTCAGTAGTTATAGAGTTGTTGGCCAATGGGCTCCTAGAGATCCACAGATGTTACAGACTAATGCCAGTACCTTTGGTTACCTTCCAGAACTTGATGGTTAAGACCCTATTGCTGAAGGCACCACATATTTGAGTTACAGAACATGGAGATTGAAAACTGGTACTGACCTATAAACTTCCTCTCTAGAGGCTCACTTTCACAGTGATGGAAGGTGTTGTACATACTATTGCAGAAGAAAAGTAATCTCCAACCTTATCTAGCTGTGAACCCTGCAAGCTAAGGTAGTGACCTGCCTGGGAAGACATGCTCACTGCTAGACCAGTGATGTAAAACATCACAGGAGTAACCAACAACTTCCTGATTGGATTTAAATCCTACTTGACTGAGATTCATCACTGGCAACATTGCCTTAGGCAGAATGTAGGTTCTGGCAGAAAACCTACATTTATTATTGTGCTCAACAGTCATAGAATTAACTTGAGACTCATCATTATATTCACAGGTCAGTGTATCTCTCACCTCTCATCAGAGACAATTCTATTTGTAGTAAATGGCAATTAATATAGAGACCCACAACTGATCAATGTGCAGATAATGAGAGAATATGCAACACTCTCCATAAATGGGGTATCTATACCATACCCTTTGCTCCCAAGGCTCAGGAATAGTTGTGGAAGAGGGAGTAGAAAGAGATTGAGAACCAAAGATGATAGATGGCCGTAAGAAAACAGTGTCTTCTAGACATAGAAGAAGCTAACTGAATGCACATCTTAACATGTCAGGACCAACACACATATGAACTCACAACCGTTGTGACAGCATGCGCAAAGCTAATGAAAGCTCAAGTCAGACTAACTTCCAGCATGGAGAGACAGAATTGCATAAGGTCCCACCCATAGCCTAAGAGCCAATGACAATTGTTAGCTTCAGGGAGAAGACTCTGTTTTCTTTAAGAGTCCTGTGAAGTTTCTCACACTCCAGTGATAGGCTACTCATCCAAGAATGAATAAACAGCCAGAATTGGATTAGATGGGGGAGAAACGGAGGACATAAAGTTTGGTGGATAAGGAAACAGAGGGTGGAGGAATTGGTAGAAAGAATGTGTATGATTTAAAATATGTATATTGGGAAGAGAGTATCTTTAATTTCTCCCTTGAAGATTTATCCAAGTATTTATACTAATAAGCCACCAAGGGGTTGGGGATAGACTCTCACATACCATAAATCGGGACTCTAAGACTATCACATTTCACGTGGACTTGGGTGAACACTCCAGCAGATCTGTCTCTGCCCAGAGATAGAATAGGCTCCAACACCTTGCAGTGATGCTTACAAAACTCAGTCACTATCAAGAGATAACTTGCTCACCTTCATTAGACCACATTCCCATTTTCATTGCCACGAAGTTGCGGCTGTCTTATATCTAAAGACATCACTAAAGGTACCACCTTTGAGGGTATAGGTGCAAGTATAAACCCAAGGGCTAATACTTGTTTTTAGACATTTCAGTTAATAAGCAATCTGAAGAGGAACAGATTGAGATAATGCTGCTGGGTTCTTTCTCAGACTTGTCATCTCAATATCATCATCAGTTGATGGTTTCTAAGATCATGGTGCTGTGCTCTTTCTCAGACTTATTATCTGAATATCATCATCTGTGGATAGTTTTTCTCCAGACTAATCTGTATCACAGTGACTGCAGAATGATGAGTTCCTTCCAGTTTTTTCAGACTCTCCCACTTTCTCTAGTCAACATCAACATCTAAAACACAGAGCCCCATGACCCTTTTTGTTAATTTTCTTATTCATGATTTCATTTTATTATTTTATACATATGTATGTTAGGTGCTGGAAATTGAACTCTGGTTCTTTTAAAGAATTGTATGTGCTTTGAGCTGCTGAGTCATCTGCCTGCCCTCGCCTCCCTTTATAAGTTTCTTTCCAAATTGCCCATGAAATAGAGGACCCGCTTGTGTCAAAACTGTCCAGGCATGAAGACTGACATGAAAAAAATCCAGCTGGTAGAAAGACTGAAAATGTCTCCCATTAGAGTTTCCTGGAAGAAAGGGCAAGCAGAGGTCTTCTGGAGAAGGCAGTCATGGAGATGACCTACAAAGGATCCAAACTCAGATCGTGAGGGAATCTTGAGCATCTGTCTTCTGGTGTTTCTAGCTCACTCCCACCCTCAGGAATGGCACTTTGTCTCTCTTCATAAACTACCTTTAAGTCTATAGTCATCTGTCTTTGGTCCTAGTTATTGTTCTGGGGGGGGCATAAGACTCTGCTCTGCTTCGATAACACTCTCATCCCGCCTTGGGTAGCCTACTTTTAGATTAAGCATAAAGGGGACATCAAATAAATCCTCTCCATTTTTGTCTGTCTGAAATTCAAATTTGTTTTTCTGTCTTCCCTTAAGTAATATTAGGAGTCTAACCTTCATTTCTTGCAGGAGTCCATAATCCAGTCAGTTCACCAAGTCAACAAATATTCCATACTATAATGAAAGGCATGGGTTGGCACCTTGAATATATAGTTTCTGATGGACATACACCAACTATTGATATATTTGTCCTGATACATAAATTTATTTCCACATTATCCTATTATATTAGAACCTATTGTTGCCCTGAAATTCCAGTCTTCTGTCAATATCTATTTTAGCCAAGTTGTGGATTTACTTGCTATGAAATAAAACCCACATTAGACCCAGGATCTCTTCCCTTAAGGAAACCTGGGCCTTGTTCACAGATACAGAGTCCAGGAAATAGAGTAGTAATGGTGTCTTTTCTTTGGAAGGTAGCATTCCAAATACATTAGAGTTTATTTTATATGGAGAACTATTTTCTCTGGGCTTGAGGCTTGTGGAATGCTCAGATTTATCTGAATTCCACCAAAATGTCTTCAGTCAGGTTTCCACTTCCTTCTGGGAAATGTTCCATGACTCATGAGGCATGGCAAGGCTTGCATTCAATTTACGTTGTCATTTAACAAATCTAGGAACTGACTCTGTATCTGATTTTTGGCTGTGTCAGTTTTGTGGCTGCAAGAGATCCTAATAGATGTTCTGTAATCTTCTACTCACTCCTTGAGCTGAGAATTTAAAACTCAGAGCTGGTCCTATTCCTGCCCTCCCCCTAGCCGTTCTTCTTTCTATTTAAACTCTCTTGTATAATGAGAAATAGCTAGAGTTCTGTATTCTTCATTCCCTCCATAATGGTCTATCACAGGAGTCATTTCATCTGTCAAAACCTTTCCTTGGACAGGCAGTTTATTTCAGGTGACTGAAGGTGATAATATGAGTAACTGTGTGCTATGGGCGACGTGTTTTCCATTTTTTAATGGCATTGGGATCATACTTGTTTCAAAAAATGGGTTTTACAGTCACTTTTTAGTTCCAATCTGTGAAGATGCTTTTTTTAAGTACTGATAATCTTAATACCAGTCAGAACTCAATGTAAAAAATAAATTTTAGCATAAATATTCTTGAAGAATGAGAAAATAAGGAAATAGAAAATATCTCTTCTATGAAGAGATAATGATTAGTTGAGCTACTGGGAATGTTTGAAGTTCTTTTTCCCAGCACCATGCTCCCAGGAATAAGACTCAGACTCAAAATACAGTTACACATACCTTGGCCATATAGCTAGGCTCTTTGATGGCTAGAATCATAACTTAATATAACCAATTTATTTTAATCTACATTCTGCTATGTGCTGATTACCTATGCTCAGGCACCATGTGTCTGTCTCTGCATGTCTTTTCAGACAGATCTCCCACCTGGCTCTATCCCAGAATTCTTTCTCCTCCCTGATGTCTGATCTCCTATTTCCTGACTAAGCCTCCAGGATAACAGAGTAATTCCCTCACAGTTGATGACAATTCCTTATAAAAATTAAAGAGACAGTGAAGATGAAAGCTCACAAATGAAGCCATTAAACAACAAATTTCTGTTATCATTAAAAAGATCTACTAGAAAAAGAGTCAAAATAGTGAGTCTTATGTTTACCTTCTAAATCTCTCCCAAGTGCAATTAATATGAAGAACCTCATTTGCATCCTGCATCCCAAGCTTGAGAACACAAAGCTGTCAGCAATCTTCTTGAATCTCAATATGATTGAAATTGGAATACAACTTGAGCAAGACAGTTGACAAGGATTCCACACAGACAGACTCAGGCACACTCTAACACAAATGTCTTTTTAATGATAGCTGTAAGCAGTGAATATTTGACTCAATTTTCATAGTGTGTATTTAGAAATCCTATCTCAGACAGCCCTTAAATACATGATGCTGATTACCTCAGAACTATTTATGATATTTATTCTCACTTTATTAATAGTCTTCAATCATGAAACTATACAGTACCTAGCTCGTAATTAAAGTGATTTTTGACACCCAGTCTTATATCTAATGATGATGCAATTTTCTTCTCTAATGAATTCTTGTTATATTACAATCATGAGTCAGTAATTATATAGTATTCATTTATATATTTGCATTATAGGTAAGAAGGGCAGGGAGAGGGTAGGAGTAAAGTGGTAAAGTATTTGCCTAATGTGCACAAAGTCCTGTGATTAATCCTCAGTTGAGAGAGAGGACACACACACACACACACACACACACACACACACACAGAGAGAGAGAGAGAGAGAGAGAGAGAGAGAGAGAAGAGAAGAGAAGAGAAGAGAAGAGAAGAGAAGAGAAGAGAAGAGAAGAGAAGAGAAGAGAAGAGAAGATGAATGAGAGAAACAACTGAGAATATGAATGAGGCCAAGGTACATTCCAAAGAGCCCAGTCATTCATAGGGTGCTATTAAACATCCTATCCACCTAAGCCAAGAAAATTTTAACTTTCTTTGAAACTGGATCAAATACTATACCATATATGTTAATGTGATATAGTATTTTGACTACTAATTAAAAGAATATGTAATTTGATAAATTTTAAAATATTGGATCTCATCTAAGAAGAAATTAATGATAACTAGATGGAAACTCTAACTGTAGGTTAGTTGGCTTTGAAGTTTAAGGGCATTCCCCTTATTTTGGGCCCAAGGTTGGAGCATGAAAAATGTTGTCAACTGTCTTGCTCAGCAATTGCTTTCCAATGTCAGTCAAATTGAGATTCAGCTAAAGTTCAGTGTGTATAACCAACCTCAGGAGTATCAACCCCACCCAAACCATAGGAGGAAGCCCCATTGTCTTCAGTGTTGTCTAATCCAAAGCGGCATACACAGAGGCTAACCTCCTTTGTGTCTTACTATACTTGGTCACCTCTTCTAACAATACCCACCTCATTAACTGAAAAAAAAAATCAACAAAAGGGAAAAAACACATTATTTTTTAATAAAAAAATTTAAAAAATCTTTTAGGCATTTGCATTAACCTTATTAATTATTGATTAATAATATTTCCCAAGCACAAGTAAGAGATGAGCCACCAGGCACTGAAAATTAGGGCATAAGAGATTTCAAAATGTCTTGGGAAGGGGATAAGAGGATAATTGTTGTAAATGACATTTAGATGCAGTACCAGCTTAGGAATTAATGGCACTCTCTATAAAAATTCTAGCTATACTTTTCATTTTTACTTTCATAAACTATTAGAGAAAATGGAACAGGTCTCATTGGTGCTGGGAGAGGTCTTCCTAAAAGCAGTGTGTTCCATCATTTGCCATGATAGTGTGGAAGCACACTTCATCATCATGTCAAGGATGCCTGTGTTATCACCGGATTGTAAAGTCACTGCGGTGGCCTCAGCAGTCCCCTGGCACAAGGATCGCTGCTTCTCTACTTCTGTTTCTCTCTAAAAGGGGCGGTTTGAACCAGTCTGTTGACCTACAGCTCCATTGTCGGGAGTTCCCAGCATGAACTTCATTGGCTTTTTCAGCATTTTTAATGTGTTAATTTCCCAAGTACATCTGATAGAAATCAATTTCTGGAATAAAGTCTTTCTTGGTGTAATCAGAACACATATAATAAACTTAAGAACACAATTAGCCTTTATTAAGTGCTTGCTGTGTGCCAAGTTCTATAGCCAACAATTTGCAGGTATTGATTTACTTAGTTCTCAATGATTTCCTGAGTAAAAGGCTGTTATTATCCCCATTTTGCAGGTATAGAAACAAAAACAGAAAAAGGTTTAGTAACTTGAGCAAGTACCCACAGTAGGAAAAGGCTGATTTGCTATTTAAACAACTATGTTAATGAGAGGGGATTGGGTTAACACAAAAAAGCCACTATACCAGTTACAAAAAAATGGTTTCCTAACTATTGTCCTTTGTGCATGCACATTTGTTTGTAAAATGTGCATTTTTGAGTAACTCACATTACAACAGCATGCGCAGGGGATGCTTCCTTGATTTAGGTAGCGTCTACATGACTATACCTCTAGATGACCCATCACCTGTGAAGGTCCAGAATCCCTTAGTGATCTTGAGAAAATATGTCTGGAATCTTTACAGATAGGATTTTCAAGATACCCCACTACATTTACTCAGAAAATCCCCAGGACTGGAAACAAGACAAATGTGTCCCCTTTCATTCCCACTGTCACTGCATGCAAGCCCAAAGGTATTTACTTCCTTTGTTCCATCTTTAACCTTGACCATTAGAACAATGGCTCGAAAGACAGTGGACTTATGAAAAAAAAATAGTGGAATTAAATACCTCTATTTTACCATCATTTACTGTACTTGATTTGTTCTAAATCTTAAAGTATAGGTTACTGGACTGGCAAAGCAGGATGGAAAGTGATTTCAAACTTCTATCCTCTTTTTGCTCACCATCATTCTTATGCCTGAATTCTCAAGAAAGGTATGATACAAGTCCACGTGGATTAAAACTATCCCTTCATTAGCTTGTTTTCTATATGGTTATGAAAAAAGTTTTCATTGATGCATTCAGATGATGAGTACTTTTAAAATAATTCTATAATAAAAGTATTTTGATAAATATTTTGTTTTTTAATTATTTATTTATTATATGTAAGTACACTGTAGCTGTCTTCAGACAACCCAGAAGAGCGAGTCAGATTCTTGTTATGGATGGTTGTAAGCCACCATGTGATTGCTGGTGATTTGAACTCAGGACCTTTGGAAGAGGAGTCAGTACTCTTAACCACTAAGCCATCTCTCCAGCCCTGACATTTTCTTAAATAAGGTTCTTTTGGTTGTGTGTCAGCATCATAGAGTGTACGTTTGTAATCCACATGGCTATTCACTCCACATCATCTCTTGATGCAATTCAGAGACATGGTAAGGGAATGGGGACATGACTTAGTAGTCAGGAAAGCACACTGCTTTTGCAGTGGATCTGAGCTTGCTTTCCCACATTGATTCTGGACAGTTCACAACTTCTGTAATGCTATCTCCAAGGAATCGAGTCTATATATACACACATTACTAACATATACATTAGATTCCATGGAGCTACAAAGAATTTTCTAACTATTGGGTAGGATTCTGAAAGCATAACATAACATTGTATCTTATAGCAAACATTTTATAGGGAATATATTGTAGAATACAAGAAAAATTAACATAGACATATACTTTAGGAATTGTTTTATTTTATCAATATCGGATATTGTATGTTAAATATATATATTTAAAAATTTAGAGCAAAGCAAGTATACTTTATTTCTTAGATATATAGTACACATATATGTATTTATACATATATATTTAAGATAAAGTATTTTAAAATAGAGAGAAACATGATAAATCAGGCATGACTGTAGACATGATAGTACATGCCTGTATCCACAACACTGGATGGGACGCTTTCGTCCAGGAGGGAGCCAAGGAAACATAGGGAAATATCTTCTCGAATGAAAGAGAGAGAGAAAGAGGGAGAGAGACAGAGATTGGATATGGGATGTACAAAGAATCTAAATACATAACATAGCATTATATGTTATAGCATACAGTCTATAGGGAATATATTCTAGAATACAAGAAAAATTAACATAGTAGGTATATAATTTAGGAAGTGTTTTATCATATATTATCAATATTGTATACTTGATAGAACTGTATGTTCAATACTTATACAGGACCATCTGTTCAGTGGACTTGTGAACCCCAGAATCGTCACAACATATAAGTAATGCCCTGTGCTGTGTTGCTCCAGTGGCTATAATGTCAGCAAGCAATAGGTATTTTTAGCCCGTTATAACTTTATGTAATTATAGTAATATATGTAATCTGCCATTGGCTGATACACTAATATGTGGCAGAATACGTTAGGAAACAAAATACCATACAAGCTCCCACATATCAGCTACTTCAAATCGTTCATAAGTCATATATGATGTGTATTTCCTGCAAAGCCACTTGTGACAGACATCTTTAAATGTTTTACAGTTACTAAAAGCTACTTTTCCAAAGCTGTACTATATACAATATATATCTTCGACTATATCTGAGATACACCTGTATGGCCACTGAACCCTTGCTGCATTTAATATATGAGAAAGAGCATGAAGCTAGCAGTTGTCAACGTTGGGAATTACGGTGATAATTAGCCATTGTTCAGAAGCTGGTTTTATCCACCAAACTATGATTCTTAGTCTTGCTATAGTTGCAGTGAAGGACACTTATTCACAGAAGTGCCTGCCAAAAGTTGAAAATGGTGCAAGTCTCATGGCAGGAACATAGACATTATGAGAGCGCGTCCTCCTGAGTTAGATGTCTGAGACAATGACCTTGAAGCTGATATCTTAAAGCATGTCAGAGGAGGGAGGACACTTCTAGAAGAGCTAGGATTTCATGGAGACCAAATTGTATCAGCACGCCAGAGCAAAGGGGTGTCAGTCCCTGGAAGCAGAGGCTAGAGAGGAGGGGCACAGTGTGTTGACTTTGTACACTCTACAAATTGTGTAGTTCACTCTTATCTCAGTGTAAGATTTTAGGGCTGATGTGATATGACTGTATGTTTTACGGACTCCTGTTTAAGTTTGTATTTTCATGGTAAGGATCATGGTTCTATACAGAACATTTCTTAAAACAACGACAACAACAACAAAAAACAAGAATACAACAACAACAACAACAACAAAACATTTGTTTTTATGGAATATTTTCTTCACTTCTTTAGTTAGTTCATTTGCATCAGAAACAACACATGAAAGTTAGGAATACAGAATTCATATACATTTAATACATATCAACAAATAAATGTGATAAATAAAAATTAAATCTTTACATTTTGCACTGAATTACATTTAAGGATATGTGACTGAGACACTGTTAAGTTCCTAAAAGTGCTATTTACAAAATGACTGTAAATTACTTTTAGAAATTTCTAAAACTACTTAGTGTGTAACTATTGAGTAATATTAACACGTTTAAGTGTTTGAAATATATTTACTGTAACTAGCTTGGATATAGCAAAACATAGGTTTATTAGTACATAAATCTGTGGTAGGAATAATAACCCATTATGTATTATTTCAACCATATTTTCAATATTGTAAGCTAAGATAAAAAATAATCATTATTTTAATGAAGTCAGAAAGGAAAAGATGCTTATATGATCTTGCATAATCAAACAGTAAAAAATAACAAATTCTTCGATGCTAGTTCTTTGAAAAAGTATCATCTAGAAAAACAATTTGGCTACCTTTCAGGCGGGTGGTCGCTGTTCGTACCTCATTGATATAAACAATGTCTTTTGGAATCAGAAGTAAAAAAAAAAAAAAAATACCGTGGCCTGTAGCTCCGGTTAAAGAGCATGCATCTTTGCTCTAACAAAGAATTTTTCGTTTCTCAGGCCAGCTGGAGATTGGCAGGAGCTCAGCTCTAAACAGCGAGAACCGGCTCACGGTCCCGCAGCGCTCCCAGGAGGGCGATGGCAGAAATGGCAGGCTCACAGGCTGCCGGAGCAAATCGAGGAGCCGCAAAGCCAGAGACTGGTCAGGAAAGGAGCAGATGAGGCAAGGCAAGTGTGCAGGATACAGGCGGGCCGGCCTGCAAGAGATATTTAATTTGGAGGCATCAAGTGGCCCCAAGTAGCTTTCGACCGCTGAGAATGTGACATGAAACTAGAGGAGGAAGCAGAGGGAAGCGAGAGTGATTTATCTCTCCATAATAGGAAAATTCTCAGATTGGAGTATCCAGGACACACACCTAAATATTTAGATTCCATGGTAACCGTTCTCTAATGCCAGTTTCCCAAACCCATGCTACTGAATCTGCCACTTGTCTGGTTTGCGAATGAGAAAGAAAAGACATTGTGATGATGAATTATTGTCTCTGATAAATTCGGGGTACAGCCAAAACTATCCCTGGGGTGTCAATACATTGTACAGATTGTTAATTCAGATATTAAGAGGCGAGGAAGCGTCAGGGACTCATTTCTTTAGCAACATCAGATAGTAGGTATGGTCGGGTTCTCAGGCATGAGATGGAAAGAGGACTGCCAAATTCTCCCTTCTCTGAGGGCTCTGATTTTCTGCCCTTCGCGGTTTTTAGGCCACTTAATTAGTGAGCGTGGTAGCCACAGAGCATGTTTGACGGTGTTAGCCCAAAGCCTGCTGTTGAAGTGTGAGTTGACATTAATCAAGTTGTGATTAATGCCAAGGCCGATACAGTTTCAGAAGGTTTTCTATTTTTACTTATAAGCCGCATGAGCATTTGGATTCACAGCCCCGAAGATGAGTTATTTTCACATAATGTAAGTAGCTAATCGCTCCGAAGACTAATGTTTTATGGAGCACATGCCTCCTTAATGCCAAATATAAGGCTCTACTTTGATAAAAGAGACCTGGTCTTTCCCCTTCATAGAACTTGGAGGATAAATTTTTTAATTTCACAGCAGTAATTGATTGCGGTTAATTTTCAGCTTGCTTTAGAATAAAGAGAAAAGTGGTCTACGTTGTTTAAAGGTTTGGATAGAAAATTAGGTGTGTGCACACCGAGTCAGACGGCTGCAGAATAAAGGGATCTGTGGTATTAACTGGAACGGAGCTGTGGTGCATAAGAACAGCGGTGTGATGTGGACCATTGTTAGGCGACAGTCATTGTGCATTACCCAGGATTCCAGTGCGACTTCACGTCAGAGGGAGCAGGCGTTATTCACATTCAACCTCAGGAGACCTGAGGCTAAGGTGTAGTTTAAACTTACTGCCCGGCTCACACAAGTAAGACTGTGTGTTTTGATGTATGTCACTTACTTACACAAGTAGAACACTGGAAGAGATTTAGAAAGAAATAGCTGGAAGTATTAAGACTTTGATGCATAGAAATAGGTAATAGATGGGAGTGAAAAGCACTGTGATAGAACACAGTAATTGTGGTCCTTGCCTCTCTTTGTACTTTGCTTTGTTATTGTGAATCAGCAGCTTTTGTCTCCTTCGAATACTTCGCTGATTACACATGAACCTGAAAGGTTATGTTGTATCAGAGACAAACTTATCGGTAGCCTTTAAAAAGAAAGGTGTGTGTGTGTGTGTGTGTGTGTGTGTGTGTGTGTGTGTGTGTATGTGTGTGTGTGTGTGTGTGTGTGTGTGTTATAAGCTGTTTGTATTCTATTCAGTAATGAGCAAGACATCAGGAATTCTTAGCAGGAGGCAAACAGGTGGTCAGAACATGTTCCTGCAGCCAGTGGGTTCTCAGCTGAAGGATGCTTCGGACACGAGGGCAGAGAAGGCTCTGTCTCCTTTTCTTCATGATACAATGCTGACGCGGCTTTAATTATAGTTTTATAAACAGTGAAGTTGGACCATTGCTTCACCATATGGGACCGAGAGTGATGAATATGCTAGATACTGGTTTTTAAAGAAAGGCAAGTGTAAAGGCAGGATATACTCTTTTGTACGAATCATATTTTTATGAGGCTGCTTAAGAGTAGCCGAGTGTTGAATCAAATCACGAATTCTCAAGGCCATCGTAATCAAAGTAGGAAAAGTATATATTTGCTCGGGGAAACATCTGTTAAGGAATTTCTCCCGAGTCTCATCAGGAGTTGGCAAGCTTTACAGCTTTAGCTGTGCTTTCATTATAGGCTTGTCTGCAGACTAGTTTACATTAGGTGTCTTCCTATCATTAATTCACTAGTAAAGAAATAAGCCTTTCAATGGTCTGCCTTTGTTAATAATGCCTCCTATGAAATTCAAATAAGCAAGTAACTTGCCCGCTCATATTTTATTCAGTTGTTTTCTTGGGTTCTACACGCTTGCAGAGATGTCTGGAAAGGAGAGAAATAGTAAGAGCGGAAGTGAGCGTGAACCCACCCATGATGCCTTTGAAAATTCCAAGAGCTGCTTGCTTATCTTTTAATGCTAGTCTCACAGAAATCGCAACATCATTTTTAATGTTTCACTATTATTGAAACGAGACACACGACAATTATTTTAAATCCTAGTAGAGATGACCTCCAGAAAAGCATATACTTTTATGAAGTTATCAACCGATAATCCGTTATTGTGATTTTGAATCGGAAATGTCCCCCATAGGCTATTGTTTGGGAAGCTTTAAGTAGAAAGTGGGAGGGAGTTTCCTAGCAATGCCCACACCTACCCTGCCCACGGCTTCTGCCCTGGCTCTCTGCTTCCAGGCTACCATCATGGGACCACCTGCTCCTGCATCACACGTTCTTGCTGTCATGAACTGCACGGTTTCCATTCTGCAATGTCTTTCTATTTTAATTGTTTATGTTAATTGCAGGGCCACATTACATCTGGGGGTCTCACTGGCTCCTTTCTTTCCTTCTGTTTATAGCCTCTGGCCACGGAAGTGCCACTCAGATTTAGTGTAAATCTTCCTTCCTCATTAACCCAATCTGGAAACACACACAGGAGTGTAGAGGTTTGTCATTAAGGAGATTCTTCATCCTGCCAAGTTGAAAATCAATATAAACTATCTCACTTCACTTTTTCAAAATGATATCAGAGCCTCTTAGAGCATGAGCTAAAATAAACTCTTCCCCTTTTTAAGTTGTTTCTGCCAGGCATATGGGAAATGTAAGTAATGTAAGATGTAGTGGGTTTGGCCTAGTGCTGCTTGTATTATAATGTTAATTTGGGTTCCTCAAAGGCTTATTATACAGTGTCCCCACTGAGTGAGAAGCTGAGTGACCCGGATCCCTTTGGTTGTGATTGGTTAATAAAGATACCAGGAGTTAATGGTTGGGTAGGGCAGACAGAGGTGGGACTTGTAGGATTTCTGGGTTTGGGATGGAGAAAAGGGATAAGAGGGCATCCACCATTCCTGGAGGAAGAAGGGAGGGGGAGGGGGGAAGAGGGAAGAGGAGGAGAAGGAGAGATGCCATGCCTGAGAAGAGCGGACAGGGAGGCATAGCAGCATGTGAAGGAGCCAGGAGAGCCTGGCCCAGTTGGTCAGCCCTCTGGTTCCAGGACAGCCAAGGTAGAGTATAGAACTGAGAAAGTAATAACTGAGAATTATCGGCAGGAGATGGATTAACCACGTGGAGGTTGAAAATTGGCCCACCTCTTGCGCTGTTCAAGGCATATCAAAAGATAAGTCTGTGTGTCTTTCATTCAGAAACCCAGAACACTGAAGTGGGTAACAGAACCAAGCTGCCACTGCTGTTGGAATATATACAATTCCAACAACACTTTAATTCCTGCTTACATTTCTTATGTCATATTGCTACCGTAAGAAATGTAAGCAGGAATTAAAGTGTTTTCTGGAAAAGCCAAGAAGAAAAACACAGAAACCATCCTTTCTGACAGAGTTATATAAAAGATATATCATAAGTGGTGTGCGTGAAATGTGTCATGCATTTTTGGGGCTGTATTTGACATTAAAGCCTGTTGACTTGCATCTTGTTATTTTCACCCAGGTCTCCATTTTGTGTTTTCCGTGAGTCACATAGCCAATACAACGCTGTATTGAAATGTCTATCAATGACTGTGGTATGAAATACGTTGGAGTTTTGCAAGAAAATTATTTCTAATGCATTTGCAAAACAGTCTCTAAGACTCATGGATTATTAACGTGTAATAATAGTATTGTATCTTTCTTTAACATTTTATGTAGTCAAACTCTTGCTATAACTCAATTCACTGTTTAAACAAGGACAAACATAATGTCTTAGGTATGTAGCTCAGTATATAGAGCTTGCCTCACACCCCCAAAACCTTGGGATGGTTCTTCACCACAGGGGGAAAAAAAAGTAGTACTCTATCTGTGTAAAATATTAACCCACAGTTGTTGATGCTATTATTAGGTCTCAGTGATTGCTTAGGTCATCAATCTCTGGCAAGGAGCTTTCAGAATGCATGATGATATTGCAAGCATCAAGCTGCGTTGCATTAAGAAGTGATGAATCTCTTTCCAGGTAAAGCTTTGGCCTTTGGCTATCATAATGTATCACCATTTTGTTTACAAATGGGTATCCACTCTGTTAAATGGCAATGGGGTGCCTGCGATCTGGCTGACAGGGAATGTTGGTCCTAGCTAGTGTCAGAACAAATGGTAGAATCCAAAGTCTAGGGGAAATGGCCACGGTCACTTGTAAAATGAATGATTTTAGTAAATTGATATCCCCGTGGTCTAGGCATTTAAATGATTAAAAATATTATCTTAAATAGCTTGCTAAACACTAACATGCTTTACATATGTAAATTGATTTTTTTGTCCTTTTGTGGGAAATCAAAACCAGTGTTTCATGCCTGCTCAATATGTATTCTACAATGAGCGACACCAGAAGGCAAATACTTCATTTTAAAAGTTCTATTCTCCTTTCAAAAGGGCTTTCAGGGTTTTACCCAGACAAAAATTCACAACATTATACGTGTATATGAAAATTTAAAGATTCCACCCAGATCTCTTTCAAACCTTTGTGTTTGATTCGTCCAGCCATTAGCTGTTTAGTACCCAGGTTATTATAGTTGCAAACAAAAAATCTTTTCTTTTCTAGGGAAGATAAACACTCAGTGAAAATGACTTGATTTCCTCCTTTGCTGATTATTAAAAGGCAAATTTATGCTACTTTTATGCACCATTAAAAATAATTGAAGATGACATTTTACACTTATGGAGGAAGAAAATTGTCTGCTTGCTGTCACTCTTCATATAGTTTTTGCTGTTCTGCTTTGGATTTGTTTTTCTCTATAATAGAAACAGTTTTTTTTTTATATTTGTATAATAAACATGCTTAGAAAAAGCTCTTTCTTTCCAGAAAATTTTTCAAAACTTCAGAAGTCTGTAGAAACAGTATCATTACCGCACCAGAAAATGTTGCCAAATCCTTAACAATTTGATACATTCATATATTCCAAAGTAGGGAAACGTGACAGAAGAAACTACAGAATCTTGGCTGTCTTCACCTGTCTGCTCTTACTTCATTCACTCTTGTTAATTGGACTACTTATTAATTTCACTTTATGTTTATATTCATATTGTATGATTTATCCTTAAATATGCTGTATTTTTATATCTTAATGTTTATAAATATGTGCATATATAATACATACCACTATATAACTTGTTTTATTTCTCAGTATTATACTGAATTTTTTACTACTGTATTGCATGCATGTTTTATGTAATATGTGTATATAATTACATATTTAACTCCTTTTTTCTTGACTATCAGCCTTCACAGTTTTGAGCATTTTTGAATCATGGCTAAGATTTTTTTCCTACATGGTTGATATAAAGACATTTCATAGCTGCCCCTAGAGGCATTACAGGTGGGGCCACTGCAGAGAGGAAAGAAGCTATGTCTGTGTTCAGTGTTCTGACCTATGAACATCTGAATGATTAGTGGCCAAGCATATCTGAAGGAAAGCAAGCCCTGTATGACCACCTGTGTGGTAGGAGGGTTCCTGGACAGGGAGCTAGTCTGACATGATCACCGGTATGGCCTGGTGGATGGGCTTCCAGATTAGGGAACAAGCTGGAGACTAGAGAACCCTGCCTAGAACCACAGACAGCGGGCAGGAATGAACCTGAGACAGAAGATCCTTGGACTACCGTGTAGGCCAGGTGAGGATTGAGCCCAAGATGACCACTAGACTAGCGCCATGGGGTCCAGACAGGGAGCACTCCAGAAATGATCACCAATCCGGTGGTGCTACCACCTTCAGGCATGTGGAGACAGACATGTCGGAAATGACTCCTTCCCTGCTCCATAATGCACTAGCATGGCATAGCACTCCTGAGACCATTCCTGAGATAACCCCAGACACAAAAAGACCCTGGGCACTGTTAAGAGGAGCAAGTAGGTGCTGGACAAATGGAAGAGAAAGAGAAACAAAAGGATGTGCGCACAATGAAGAAAAGCAGAACCGGAGACTCTCCAGGGTAATAAGGAACAGCCTGATGTGAGTAGTTGATGATGTCACCTGAGAACTTGTTGGGTGCCTGGCCTGTGCTGATCTTGGGCTTATGTCTGGGTCTTTGACCTAGCAGCAGCAGGGATCTGTTACTACCACAGGCCAGGGGGAGGTCTCTGGTCTGGTATGCCACTTGGGGACATGTTCATGTCTTAGGGCTGTGCAAAACCATCCCCATTTCACAACTAGGCGTCATGGGAGTGCTGGCTCTGAAGGCATGAGAGCAAGAGAGCTGAGCATGTCCCTCTCCAGCTGCTGTACTCAGGGGATAGTGGGACCACATGTTGCAGGAGCTACCCATGAGCCAGCAGGAAGATAGGAGCATGGTAGAGCTAGCCCTACCACGTGTCTCTAGGTGAAATGGATGAGGAAGTGATACCCTCCTTCCTGTTCCACCCCTAACCCCTGCAGCAGGTGGGAGAGCCCTTCCTGGGGTCATGAGAGCAGAACTGCCTCTCACTAGTAGCAGTGCTCAAGAGATTGGGCCCTGAACCTTGCATGGGCAGCACAGAGAAGTTGGCCCTGGATGTGTGGGTTTTGGGTGAGCCTGCACTGAGGACATGAGAGAATAAGAGCCCAGGGCCTTAGCAGGTCAGATACCTTTCAGACCCAGATCCAGGTCTCTGATTTGGCCGACCACAACACCTACTTCATTGGTGAACTGCTACAGTATTTGAAAGGGCTGGTCCTCCAAGATCTCATGACACAAGGCAACAACAGGATAGCCAAGAGGAATCCTAATGAGGATCCAGTATTTTTAGAGTAGAAGAAGCCAAAGGCCTCGTACCAGACCAATTGTGGTGAACATTTGTATGCAATGAGTTGTGGACAAAAGGGTATACTATGGGACACACTATAGCTTCTACAAAAGATATTTTTTCTCTGTTTGGAGTGAGGCGGATTCAAGGGTTGAAGGTGGGTAGAGGGGAGAGGGAGATGAACGGGTTTGGGGTACATGATGTGAAATCCCCAGTTATTTGAAAGAACCAGTAAATTTTTTATTTTTTATTAAAAAAATTCTATACTTTCTATTAAGATGTGTAGAGATTAGATCTTCATTCACTTATAGTTGATTATAAAGCATATTTCTAAATTCACCTTTTAAAATAAAACCTGTTCTTCTATGCATATATTTTTTTGCTTATTTTTTATGATACCTCTGTCATGTGTGAGGGTTTCAGAGAGTGACACATCTTGATTCTTCTGCAATGGTGCAGCTTCATCTTGTGTAAGAAAGCTTGGTGTCTATTAGGACAAGAGCAAGGACAAGCTCATGTGGGACCAACTTCACACACAGATCTATGGAACTGTCTTAACCACCTCAACCCTTGAAACCTTGTTCTTTCTTATTTATAAAAGATCATTGGGTGGTATTGTTTACCTCTGTTATATTCAGGATACATTCCTGAGTTCTTTGAAAGCATTCATTAAAATTCCGACTGGAATCAAATTAGACAAGAAAGAGAGGTCAAAGGGATACAAATTGGGAAAAAGGAAGTCAAGTTATCACGATTTGCAGATGATATGATAGTATACATAAGTGACGCCAAAAATTCTACCAGAAAGCTTCTACAGCTGACAAACAACTTCAGCAAAGTGGCTGGATATAAAATTAACTCAAAGCAGTATCTTTGACTCTATTCAAAGGATAAAAGGGAAATAAATGAGTGAAACGACACCCTTCACAATAGTCACAAATAATACAAAATTCCTTGGTGTGACAAACCAAGCAAGTGAAAGATCTGTATGACAAGTCTCTGAAGAAAGAAATCAAAGATCTCAGAAGATGGAAAGATCTTCCATGATCATGGGTTGGCAGGATTAATATAGCAAAAATAGCCATCTTACCAAAAACAATCTACAGATTCAATTCAATCCCCATCAAAATTCCAAGTGAATTCTTCATAGACTTAGAAAGAGCAATTCTCAAATTAATTTGGAATAACAAAAAACCTAGGATAGCAAAAACTATTCTCAACAATAAAAAACTTCTGGGGAAATCACCTTCCTTGACCTCAAGCTATGATATAGAACAGTAGTGATAAAAACTGTGTGATATTGGTACAGAAACAGGCAAATAGATCAATAGAATAGAATTGAAGACCCAGAAATGAATCCACATACCTTTGGTCACTTGATCTTCGACAAAGAAGCTAAAACCATTCAGTGGAAAAAAGACAGCGTTTTTAACAAATGGTGGTGGTCCAACTGGTGTTCTTTATGTAGATAAAAGCAATTGATCCATACCTTTCTGTCAAGTCCAAGTGGATCAAAAACCTCCACCTAAAACAAGATACACTGAATCTTATAGAAGAGAAAGTGGGGAAGAGCCTCGAGTACTTGGGCACAGGGGAAAACTTCCTGAACAGAACACCAATGGCTTATGCTTTAAGAGCAGCAATAGACATATGGGACCTCATAACATTGAAAAGCTTATGTAAAGCAAGGGACATTATTAATAGGACAAAAAAGCAACCCACAGATTTAGAAAATATATTTACCAATCCTACATCTGACAGAGGGCTAATATTCAAATATACAAAGAAGTTAAGAAGGCAGACTCAAGAGAACCAAATAACCCGATTAAAAAGTGGAGTACATCTGTTTCTATTTTGTGGAATAATTCGAAGAGTATTGGTATTAAGTCTTCTTTGAAGGTCTGATAGAGCTCTGCATTGAACCCATCTGGTCCTGGGCTTTTTTTTTTTTTTTTTTTTTTTTTTTTTTGGTTGGGAGAATATTAATGAATACTTCTATTTCTTTAGGGGTTGTGGTATTGAAAAAAGAAGTGGAGTACAGAGCTAAATAGAGAATTATCAACCAAGGATTCTCAAATGGTTAAGAGAAACAATCGATATCCTTAGTCATCAGGAAAATGCAAATCAAACTGACCCTGACATTCCACCTCATACCAGTCATCATGGCTAAAATCAAAAACACAGGTGATAGCAGATGCTGGCAAGGATGTGGAGAAAGAGGAACACTCCTCCAATGCTGGTGGAATTGAAAGCTGGTACAACCACTCTGGAAATTAGTCTGGCTATTCCTCAGAAAATTGGACATAGTACTACCTGAGGACTTAGCTAAAACACTCCAGAGCATATACCCAAAATATGCTCCAACATGTAAGAAGGACACATTCCATTATGTTCATAGGAGTCTTTTTATAATAGCCAGAAGCTAGAAACAATACAGATGTCCTTCAACAGAGGAATGGATACAGAAAATGTGGTACATATATATAATGGAGTGCTATACAGCAATCATAGACAATGACTTCATGAAATTCACAGCAAATGGATAGAACTAGAAAATATCCTGAGTGAAGTAACCAAGACACAAGAGAAAACACATGGTATGTACTCATTAGTAAGCAGATACTAACTCAAAAGCTCATAATGCATATGATACAACCTACAGACCATATGGAGCATAGAAGGAAGGAAGATCAGGGGTGGATGCTTTAGTCCTGCATGGAGGGGGAGAACAGGATGATTGTGGGAGGTGGAAGGAGAGGGGAACAAGGGAGGGAGAAAGGAGGAGGAGGAGGAAATAAGGGTGGCAGTGTCAGAATGTGGAGGACATATGAGAGACATACAGAGGGTCAGAAAATCAAATAAAAATATATATCAGGGGGAATGAGGAAATGGGGACAGCCACTGGAGAGTACCAGAAACCAGCGAAATGTGAGGCTCACAGGACCCAATGGGAATGACTTTAGCGGTAATGTACAGAGAAGGGGGAAACAGAACCTGTGGAGACCACCTCCAGTAGATAGGCTAGCTTCTGGCTGAGGAATGGAGCCACCCACCCACCTCAAAGTCTTTTGATTTTTTTTTTAACCAAGAAATGTTCCTCTCCAGAGGAAGAACAAGAAAATGGAATAGAGTCTGAAAGAAGGACCAGACGGGAATAGCTCTACCTGGGTATACGTCATGTCTGCAGACACCAAACCCAAGACTGTTGCTGGGGGCAAGAGGTGCTGTCAGAGAGGAACCAAGTGTGGCAATTCCTGGGGAGTCCCTGCCAGCAACTGACCAATTAGAGGTGGAAGCTTGGAGTCAACCATCAGACTGAACTCAGGGAAGCTGGTTGGGAAGCTGGCAGGAGGACTGGAGGAGCAGAGGGTTATTGCAACCCTATTGGAAGAACAACATAGGCTGGCCTGACCACACAGTTCTCCCAGAGACTGGACCACTAACCAAGGAGTGTACCTAAAGGGATCTTTGGCTCCAGATACATATGTAGCAAAGGATGGCCTTCCCAGACAGTAATCAGCATCTGGGGTGGAGGCCCTTGGCCCTTGGGAGGTTTGATGCCCCAGAGTAGGGGGGTACTAGAGCAGTGGAGCAGGAGAGTGTGGATGGGTTGGGCAACACTTCCATACAGGCCAAAGGGAGGGGGGAGGGCAGATGTGGGATGGGGAAGTTATGGAGGGGTAATTGGAGAGTGGGATATTATGGGCTAGGGGATTGGTGGAGGGGTAACCTGGACTTTACAGCTGAAAAGACTTTGTAGTCATTCTTTTGGATATATTAGTACAGTTTACCTTTTGACAATTCTTCAATATTCCAGGTAGAACTAACTATACACGGAATGTAAATTTAAAAAGAATGTTCTAAACCTGTCAGGCTTTCTTAGAGGCACCACTGATTCCAAGGTGGAACACGGAAAATAAGGGGATCCTGGAACCAAGTAAACAATGGCGAGTTGATATGGTTTACAGGCTGACTCCTCTGCTTCACAAGCACAGCTGCCACACAATAATTATATTCCTGGCTCCAACTCCTCACCTGTCCCCATAGCCAAACATTATCATGTGACTGTAGTCTTCAAACCTCATAGGGTGATGAGTGCCTAGGGACATTGCCTTGCTGGCTGACATCTTGCAGCAGATTGAAAAGCATCACAGTTTCTCCTTACCCTCACTCCTTTGCCATGGAAACTCATGCAAGACAATTCAAGGAATGGATAGAAGAATTCCCACAGCAGAGATGGCCCATCCCAGCTGAGAGCCGGGTCACATCCAGATGAGTGAGTTCCAGCTTGTAATAGCCAGCCAACTCATGTCAGTCCAGGCCATAAGACATCTCACTCAATGTCCTCTGAGCAAACTTCATCAGATGCATGCTGGTCCTTCTGAGTCCTGAGGTGTGGAGATGTCTTATGCATGCAATTGCAGCAACAGATAGAACACAATTCTGTATTCTCCCTTTATTTGCATTTCCAGAATTTTTCTCAATTATGTTGTTCTCAGTTATAGAAGATCCTAATGCATGCTTCATTTGTTATTCTCAAGAGTTTGATTTTAATTAATATTTAAGTAGTATTTAGGAATCAAATATTCATTCCTATTTTAGAGGGATATATTTGATTATTGTGCTTTAGTTTTGTCAACACTGTTATTAATCTCATGTTTCTTTTTCTGTGCAACATGGTGAATTATTGTCAAGTCCTTTGCCATCACATCTAATACTTTTCTGAAAATATAATTAGCTACATGCTAGCTCTTTGTAATCCATCTTTTGAATCTCTTATTTGCGCTAACATTTTTAATCTTTTTCTTTCTAGATTCTAATCTATGTGAATTTATGATGCTTCAATTAATAAAAATCTCTATTTATATGGTAGTTTGTCTAGCATATTCAAATGTGAAGATGTTCTTATTTATTTTTCTATTTTCAGCATTTTTCTTTACTTGTTTTATTATTATTTTTCAAATATAAGCTTTTTGTTTTATTTAATTTAAAGATTTATTTATTTTATTTATATGTGTTCACTGTAGTTCTCTTCAGACACACCAGAAGAGGTCATTGAATCTCATTATAGATGGCTTTGAGCCAGCATCTGGTTGCTAGGAATTGAACTCAGGACCTCTAAGAAGACTAGTCAGTGTTCTCTCCAACAACCCTTCCACAGTATGTATTTTAGTTGTACCAGTGTTTGATGAATAGTTTCCTTAATCAGATATTTCATTTTTACCAATTTTAAAAGTTACATTATTTTAAAAAAAAGATCCTTTTACTTTTAATATAATGTCATCATTGACTTGGGCATTTCAATCAAACAAATTTTAACTTATTGTTTCTGTTAGATTCTTTGATGGCTATCTTCTGATTATTCTTCCATACCACCCCCCTCCCCCCTGTCTATCCTGACTGTGCTCATATGGTCTGACTGGCAAATTTGCTTCCCATTGCTTCATGGATGCTTCTAGGCTGGGCAGCAGAAGATCAGAGAATGTGGCATGAAATGGACTTATTTAATCCCCTGATTGTCTGTAATGCATCCCAGTTATGATGTTGAGTTATAACAATAAAAATCCATAGTTTTATTTATTTTTTAGATGATGCTGTCCACCTACTGCGCACACAGTGATCTGTAAAACCAGTTAGCCTGACGTCCAACAAATATTTTTGACAACAGTAGCAGAAAGGTGAGCCAGTAATATCTGAGTTGTACTCTCTGTCTAGAAGTCCTCTTTCTTTTCTTCTTTGATAACTAACTCTCATAGTATAGCTTAAATTGGATATCATTTATCAATTATCCTCATAAATTTATGAAATGAGAATATTTTTGTCTTAAATAATTTTATTTGGTCATTTGATAGATCATAAAACACACTAAATGGTTAAGTCAGGATTTCTAAATTTAATTATTTTCATGTGATATTTTCTATTCTATCTTGTTAAGTGACTTATAACAATATACAAACATCTATAGATTGCATATTATTTGTCAAATCTCCTGATTAATCTCTATGATGACTAAAATAACTAAGTAGTTAGCATTTTGACAGGGGTTGAAAAAACTTTATATCTAAGCATCTTGAAGTGCTGACAAAGAATTTTGTTTTTTGGGGGGCGGGAGGAGAAAAAAGTGCTACACAGTAATTT
This sequence comes from Apodemus agrarius, assembly GCA_964023405.1. NCBI lineage: Eukaryota > Metazoa > Chordata > Mammalia > Rodentia > Muridae > Apodemus > Apodemus agrarius. The sequence goes on from OZ030023.1 coordinate 46,366,964, forward strand.
TATGTCTAAAAGGAAAGGTATGTTGTAAGGGTTTTAAAAATTTAAACCTTATCAGACCAGAATAGAAATTCAGAGCTCAAAGAGATTTTAGAAACAATGCAGTCCAATCACATGCCTTGAAACTGAGTCCTGAGGAAGTTAATGAACTCTCAGAGAAAAGAGCACATTAAGCAGAAACAGAACCACAGCTTGGTTGTGCTGGGTCCTGTCCCATATTTACAGGGTGCATTGCAAAGCATGCAAAAATACATGTACTCCAAAGTTCGCTCTGTCAGAATGCTTATGATCCCTTTGCACAAGTCCATCGCCAGACAGAATGGATTGGTGTGGCTTCTCTACTTCACCATTCTTCTGGGTTCAACGAACTCTGCCCCTGGTTATTGAAAAGGAAAGGATGGGGAACTATAACTAAATAAACACCTGGGCATTTCTCAGACTTTCTACCTTAATGACGATTTCTTTGTAATCATCAGGCTTTGTAAATTTTTCTTCATAAAAGGGATTATTCATCCATTAAGACTTCATGAAGCATCCATACCTGATTATAAGCTGGAAAGCCCAGGAATACCAAGTATGTTAAAGTGAAGAAACCCATGGTGTTCCTTTAATATCATTTTTATAATTAAAATAGTCTATACATGTTTTTTTTTATATGACACAGAACTGGAGAATTGGCTCAGTGGTAAGGCATTTGTTGCTCTTGTAGAGGCTCTTTGTTGGGTTCTAAGCACTCACACAGTGTCTCAGAACTATCATAACTACAGTTCCAGAAGATCTTATGCCCCTCTTCCAACTTTGGTGAGCCTCTGGAACATGCATGGTACACATGCAAGCAAAACACTATACATGAAATAAATAAACGTGAGAAAAACCTTGAAGATACATTGCCACAAGCATGAGACTACATTGCATGTATGTATTGTAGAGATGAAGGGCAGATACCAGGGTCAAATGAAAATGGACCTTAAACAAATTAAAAAAACCAAGATATTCTGATTGTCTGGGGAAGATGAGGCATTTGAAATTTTAGGTGAAGAGTGATGGAGAAAAAGTCTAGAATAACTTTCGAAGAAATTATGATGGCCTCTTTGAGTATATAGGTGGGAGTGACCGCTGAAACCGAGAGTCTGTTGAGATTCTTGGAAGAAGGAACATGGCCTGAGGTCTTCAGGTCTCACTGATATCATGAGTGGCTGTGATGGAAATAAGAAAAGGTGTGATCTAGAATGACCAATTTGGTCAGTGTCATTCCAGAGTGTAGATTTTGGAGATGTTATGGTAGATGTAGAAGCCAGATTTTTCTACAAAAACAAAAACAGTAAGATATCTTCTTGAGTGTAAAAAGAACCTGTGATGTTTACTGATTTGTGCCTTTACAAGTTTTATATGATGCAAACTTTAAACTGTAAGTGTATTTGTAGGTGGAATCCTTCAGGGGTAATTACGTTTACATACGGTTATGTTACTGAGTGATGCACTTGAAAACGACAGTAAGATTGTTGTCTCCCTGTTCTAGAGAAGATTCTATCTGGAAAGGAGGAAGAAAGCCCTGACCAACAACTGAGTTCTGCCTGAACCTTGTCTTCTGCTTTTCTACCTCCAGAAATAGGAAAAAGCGAATTTCTGTAATTAAGCCATCTTTTATGCTATTTTTGATGTTTTCATTTGTTTGTTTTGAAGCAGGGACCAACAGACTGATAGACAGACAGACATGCAGGGAGGGGCTGTCTAATATGACTGTGGTTTCCAGAAAGTTTGAAATCCATAGGGTGGACTAGCAGTATGGAAGTCTACAGAGACAAATGCTGCTGTCTTAATTTTGTAACTGGCAGATCATGACTATATAGCTTAAAATCTCAGGCAGGATTGAGTGCCACCATCTTAAGGGACATTTATAGGAGAGGCCATACAAATGATGACAAGAAACTGCTTCTGATGGTTTGCATATACTTGGCCCAGGGAGTGGTACTATTAGGAGGTCTGGCCTTGTTGGAGTAGGTATGGCTTTGCTGAAGGAAGTGTGTTATTGTGGGACTGAATTTTAAGACCCTCATTCTTGATGCCTGGAAGTCATCTTCCTCCTGCCTTGATAATGGATTGAACCTCTGAACCTGTAAGCTTGTGCCAATTAGATGTTCTTTATAAGAGTTGTCATGGTCATGGTGTGTGTTCACAGCAGTAAAACCCTAAGATATTTTTAGTTCGAACACTTTTTATAGGATGTTTGGTTGAACTGGGTAATGAATGGAGAGATGAGCCGACCCAATGTCCCACACAGAGGATATGCACGACCCTCTTAGATTCCATTACGTCCTTCAATATAGTTTCCACTTAAGGCTATTGAGGCTGCATAGAACAGGATGACAGCAAGAAACCATATCAGGAAATTGCACTTCCTTTGGCATTCTTGGCCTCTAGTTAAGACAGAATGGAGGGCTTTTCTGGCTTCTAGCTTAAGACAAGAATTAAAACTGCTCTTGCTGTCCCTCAGGGCGCCTCCATAAAACTGGTTTAGCAGTTTCTACATCCTGTTCTTATCAGTGCTAGATGACTGACTATTTTCTCTCACAAAAGTCCCCAATTTGTTGGCAACATTAGGTATGTGGCATACCTTAGGTACCCTGAGTCCCTTTGCATATAGTCTCTTTGATAAGGCAAAGGTCACAAAATTTCCTAAGTGCTTACAAACTTTGCTATAATATTTCACTCTCCATCACAGCATTTAATATTTCATGCAACTCCACCATTGTGGACCAACAGGGCATTCTATCTTTTTACAAAAAAAACCCCACATTTATTATTGTCATCACTGCTATTCTTTGAGATTTACTGCGTGCTAAGAAAATAATATCATTGTGTTAACATGTAGTCAGCCCCATGCTCCAATTATGTACTTCTAATTTTAAGAAGAATTTGGCTTTGTTATCTATATTATTACATATGAAAGACAAAGGCAGTGCACAGATGGGGATGCAGAGCGAGCCCCTGCTTTGTATTTTCAAATCCATGGGCGCAGCATATGCATTTATTTGCAGCCTGAACATAATTAAGCTGGGTGGAAGCCATTCATTTGAACCATGGGAATACTGTTCTATATTTAAATACAGAGAGACTGCCAGATCTGGTCCAAGATTTACAACGGTTCTACTTGAGAAAAAATAGCCCACAATAGTTAACCCAAGAGAAATACTGATGTTAAAAAGTGAGTGTAAATCTTATCCAACTAAAGAACTATGAAGTCTCCTTATTTTTCTGAAGCAATTAAAGGAGTCAATCTTAGCTCAACATTAACTATGAGAGTTACATGCTCCAGTAACCTATGAAATGTCAAAGCAGCAAACAGCACCTTCTAAGAAGTTCAGTGCTTAAAATGATTTCAAATATCTTTCTGTTACAGGTGTATTTTTATTTTACAGTTTATAATCAGTGGTTTAGAAGTTTATTAAATTGGAGAATTATTTTAAGAAGACACGCCCACTCAATACTGTGTCATAGATCAACATCTTTATCCCAAGAAAAAGAAAACAAGTAGCATGTATATTTTGTGAGAGTCTTTCATTTTATTTAAAAGCAAAACAGACCTCAAGGGAATTCTAGCTCCTATTGCCTTAATCGAGGCTTGGTCACTCATGCTTCTGTGGGCTAAAATATCTAAAGTGAAAGAAATAAGATACAGGCCAAATGGGAGGCTGTTTTGGCTACTTCTTACTCATTCCTACTTTATTATATAGCTCTGTGGATTGTATGATGTATATTGCTCACATCTGTGTATAGCACTTAAAACTTTACACACCTCTCACCTGCTTGATACTCTTTTAAAGAGTACTTTAAGTACTCTTTTAAAATCTTCTAATGCATTGAATGCCACATACACTGTTTACTGCAAATCTTGATACTTTGAAAAAGTATATGCTAGACATTTTACAAAGCCTCCTTTGAAATTCTGTCACATCCACTAAGTAAATAACCAAATTAGCAGATAAATACATTGCATAAGTTATACAAGATCCAAATGTTAACAAATGACTAATTTATGCCCTCGGACTTCCTCTGGCCTTATAGTGTCTCTCAAAATTCAGCTGTATCTGAACTGCCTTCTGATGGCACATTTTCTTTTGTTATTTATCAAATAATGTTAGCTAGCTTAAACAAATCTGAATGGAGATATATGAAAAAAATACTAGAAGCCAAACGTTGTTTTATTTTCATATACCACTTAAAATTGTGAGAGCATCTACCTATTTTAGCTCTAAGTCACTTGCCAATACTTGGAGACAGCCAGTGCTTTCCTCTACTTAATAAGAATGTCAACATCTTCTCATTAAGCAAGGGTAAATGTTAAATCCAGCTCTGCTGCTTCAGATCACAGCTGAGTGGCTGGGAGTTTCTCGATCTGCCTGGGTGGAAAGAGCAGAGTGTGTAGATGTTGTTGATAATTCTGGCAATGTTTTCCTTAAGAAAATATCAAAAGTTAGAGGTACAAGTCCTAACATTTAATTTACTTGTTTATTGAATTTATTGGTGAACAATAGTCATCGTATTCGTCCTTCATAGTTACATTTCTTTCTTCAGCTTTAAAACTTGTCAACTACCTGTCAGAAGCCAATAAAAATCATTTCACATTCTGTATTAGGAAGTAGAAGATTGAAAATGATTTGAAGTTTCATATTAAGAATAGAAACTAATTATGAAGTGACCAAATAAATTATTTCTTCTAAAAGAGTCTCAAACTATGATATTAATTATCCTTCACTGGGTGTGAGTGTGAACATGTGCTTTTGTACCTGTGAGTTTGTGTGTGTGTGTGTGTGTGTGTGTGTGTGTGTGTGAGAGAGAGAGAGAGAGAGAGAGAGAGAGAGAGAGTATGCATGTGTGTGTCTGATCTAGGATTTGCATATCAAAGGAATGAAAAATTTGTCACTCTATGTCTGGGTCATATTGCTTTACATGTTGATCTCCAGTGTATTTCCACCCACCTTCCAGCGAACAACATAATTTTGTTTTGTATGCTTGAATAAAATTTCATTGTATCTGGGGCTGGAGAGATGGCTCAGCGGTTAAGAACCCTGACTACTCTTCTGAAGGTCCTGAGATCAAATCCCAGCAACCACATGGTGGCTCACAACCATCTGACTCCTTCTTCTGGGGTGTCTGAAGACAGCTAAAGTGTACTTACATATAATAAATAAATAAATCTTTAAAAACATTTCATTGTATCAATCTGCAATATTTTCCTTATCAGCTTATTTGCTGGGATACAACTACTGTAAAAAGTGTTATCAAAATCATGAATGTGCTAGGATCTGTGAAGAATGCTGACATAAACTGAAGTCTATTGTCATGTGTGTGAGAGAGATGGCTCTGAAGTCACCATCTACTGGTCTGCATACTCTTGCTACTGAGATATTCCTCCAATTAAAAGGCACATTTCTCTGTGAAAAGAGGTCACCTAATTCCCAGTTTACAAGTGCCCATGCATTTATCAAATAAGTGTTATGGAATATTTATGAAATATAAAATGTGAATAAGACACTATATGTCTGTCACCTCAAGGGAACTGTTACTTAGCAAGAAACTTATTAATACTAATAACAGCCACAGTGGTGGCATATGCCTTTAATCCCAGAACTTGGGAGGCAGAGGCAGGCAGTTTTCTGAGTTCGAGGCCAACCTGGTCTATAGAGTGAGTTCCAGGACACATAGGGCTATACAGAGAAACCCTGTGTCGAAATAACAACAACAACAACAACAACAACAACAACAAAAACAAAACAACAACAAAAAACAATGGAGCTTCGTAGGTGAAATGAAGAAATGGGCTGTAGACAGTACATGAGATCTGAAGGAGATTGAATCCAGCAATATGCTTAGCAAAGGCTTCTATAGTTGTTGATGGGAGACCTGAAACAAACAATAAGACAGACTGGAATACACATGCACACACTCACACACACACACACACACACACACACACACACATGCACACACACATACTCACACATGCACATCCGGCTGAAACCAAACCAAAAGTTTCTTCATGACTAGAAATATATTTTCATTTCAACTCAATTAAAAAATTACTGAACTCTGATACACGCTAGAGAAAGAAGTTCAATAATAATTGAGAATGCTCAATCAAATTGAGAACAATTTACTCTGTATATTTCCCTTCATCAAAGGGACTAGGCACAGCTTTTGCTGAGGAAGTTACAGACATTCAAGAACAAGTAATTACAAGGATGACAAATGCTATGGAGCAATGCTATGATGCCAGGAAAAATCATTTAACCTAGTCAAGAGGGTCAGGGGCTGCAACACTTATAAATTCACAGTTAAAAAGAGACCTGTGGGATGGATAGGTTTTAAGAAGGGAAGGCTGGAACAGTGAGAATTCAGTATGGCAGGAAGGTGGAGAGGGAGAAAGATGAAAGGGAGGCTGGGCTTCAGCTGAGAGCTATTTGCAAGGCCTTATTAGTTGCTTAGTAAGTTTAACATATGGATTCACTAATGACCTTGCTAAACTAGAAGTTTGGGAATAGCACAATCACATTTGTAATTTTAAAGGATCTTTTGGTTATAACATGCAGATCAGAAAAAAAATACAGTTGGTGTTAGAGAACAAGTTACACAGCAGTTAAGATACCAAACTATCCTAATTTTGGTGGACAAGTCAGCATCAGTGAGTATTAGCAGACAAAATGTTTAACCTGTGGAGGGCACCATATTGTGCAGATTCTAGACTGTATATACAGTATATAATATAGAGATACAATACATGGCATATCAAGTCCTTAACACATTTAAATTGATCAATATTTTGTTGTAGAGGGGTGAATTACAAAGATATGGGCAGTCGTGGAGGTTTGATATGTGTCTTTACAGTGACTAAAATAGGAATTCTTTGAATTTGTTCTTTTTTGTTTACTTGTTTTTAGTGGCCCTTGGAGGACACATCTAAAGGTGATAAGATTCTAGATAGGATCCGGGAAGTGTTGGCCCTCACCTTTAATCCCAGCCCTTGGGAAGCAGAGGCAGGTAGATTTCTGAGTTCGAAGCCAGCCTGGTCTACAGAGTGAGTTCCAGGACAGCCAGGGGTATACAGAGAAACCCTGTCTCGAAAAAACAAAAACAAACAAACAAACAAACAAAAATGATTCTAGATAGGAGTAGAAGGAAAGAATTGGTGATGTAGTTTAAACACAGTGGACTGAGAACTAGTGTATAGGAGAAGCTATAGAAAGGAGAAATTTAATGTGAGGAATAGTTAGAAGGGAAAGCCAAAAGTAGAGAGAGAAAATAAAATTGAGCCAAATATAACAATACAGTGTTTGACATAGAGGCCTGGAATGGTATGAATACAGGAGTGGCCGCCACAGAGGAGAAGGAAAGGAAAGGAAAGGAAGGGAAGGGGAGGGGAGGGGAGGGGAAGGGAAGGGAAGGATAGGGGAAGGGAGGGGAGGGGAGGGAAGGGAAGGGAAGGGGAGGGAAGGGAAGGGGAGATGAGATGAGGTGAGAGGAGAGAAAATAAGAAAAGAAAAGAAGAGAAAAGAATAGTAAAGAAAAAGGAAAAGAAAAGAAAAGGAAAGGAAAAAAACTGCTCTAGAACCATGAACCTAGAACCAGGATGGTTACAACTTTCAGTGGTCTCTTTGAACTTAGGTATATATTGCTTTCTGCTCTCCTTCTCCTGTGAATTCAAACTTTTTTATTAAGTCATTATCAATCATTGATTTACCTTGAGTTTTTCTTCTACTTTTAACACAGTGGAAATCCAGAAAGACAATTTGTTGGGAGAAGGCTTGTGACCAGTCCATGCTGAGTTTTGCGGTTTTGTCATCACCCACTGTCTCCTGCCTTAGGTGAGTTAAATCTTTCCTCAAGTCATTTCTCTAAGAATTGGATAAACAGGTACTAAACGGTTGTTTAGTTGCATGTGAGTAGCTTTAAGATGAATTGCTTATTGATACTGGTCAAATTACATCAACAATTGCACAAGAAGCCTTCCCACACTGCGGTTATTCTCAGAGTCCCCACTGCTCAGGGTTATATTCTCAGTAAAAGGGAAGAAATACATGGAACAGATACCCCTGAGACTAGCAACAAGCAGTTACAAAATCACTCCCGAATTCCAGACTCAATGCCATGAAATGCAACTGAGTCCTGGGGGGTTTCTAATACTTTGTTAGTCATTGCTGAATATATTCTCCTACATATCCATGGTACAAACTGAAAATCACAAATTCATCATTTTAAAAATGTTTAATTTCATGATAGTGCAGTAGATATTTTCAGTATTCACATTAACTGCAAACACATACTTGGAGAAGTGGTTTATATTTTTGATTCTTACTATTTTTTCCAAATAACTGTGTACTTGTTCTATGAGTGTATATATTATATGTGTGATCTTTATGTGTATATGTGGGGTATTTGTATATGCATGTGTATTTATGTGTCTATATAAGTCTCTGAATGGATAATGCTTTCTCTGTGTATATAATGCTTTTATATACATATATATTATGTGTATGTGGGAATGCATATGTGTTTGTTCCTTTATTTCATACTTGAGATAATGTTGGTAAAGCTTGATTCATGTTTTCTCTCTCATGCACTATTTAGCTCTACCTTTGGCTAATTCATAGAATAAATTAGAAATTGGAAACTATGTAGAACAAAATTATACGCAAGCTTGGACTGGAGAGATGGTTTGGTGGTTAAGCATACCTGTGGTTCTGCCAGAGAATCTCTGATTCTCAGAACCTATGGAGTAGTAGCTCATTCCATTTGGCAGGTATCTGATGCCCTCTTCATGTTTCCATAGGTCCTCTACACACATGCCACACAAACATATAGGCATGTAAAACACCCATACATATAGAATAAAATAAATCTTCCTGTTGACACACACAGAGCTGGTTTACACTGCACAGAAGAAAATAAGAGCAAAACATTTCTTCTTTTCTTTTTCTTTTTCTTTCTTTTTTTTTTTTTTTGGTTTTTTGAGACAGGGTTTCTCTGTATAGCCCTGGCTGTCCTGGAACTCACTCTGTAGACCAGGCTGGCCTCGAACTCAGAAATCCGCCTGCCTCTGCCTCCCAAGTGCTGGGATTAAAGGCATGCTCCACCACTGCCCGACTGAGCAAAACATTTTTTAAGGCAAACAAAACAAAACAAAACAAAACAAAACAAAACAAAACAAAACAAGAACCCTACAACAAACACAAACCCAACCAACCAACCGTATTTTCAGTTTCCTTTACCTGTGGAACCAATTGCTCTGTATGACCTTCAGCCCCTGGAGTTAACGCCAGGATCCTTTGCATGTGGTAAGCAATAGCCCCAAACCCACCATGCTTGGTAGAGATTTAAGTAAGGCTGATTTGCTCTGCTTAACACAGGAAAACTGCTGAACAGAAACGTGTTGCTTTATTGCACTGCTGGGGATATTCGTCTCACTAGCTGAGTATTCCTAGGTGGTCCACTCACTCTTCTTGATCAGGATAAACAAGAAGAAACAGTTGGCCTCTTAATTGATTACTAATACTGTTGCATATCAGTTTTCTACAGGACTGAAACATTCTAACCTGTAGGGAAACTCCTTAAGACAAATTATACAACTCAAAATTGCTCCAGGAAATCCCTGAATCTGACCAGATTCACTAGGTCCCTCCCTCCTAAGAGTAAACAATGAAAAAACTGCTAGAGTTAGTCTCAGACAAGACAAGCTGTAGAGGAGCCAGCTGCCGGGAGGAAGCAGAGGCCAACCGAACAGCCTGAAAAGACAGAGACCAGCCAAGCTGCCTGGAAGAAGCAGAGACCAGTGGAAATGCTTGGAACAAGTTTAGGAGAACTGAGTCACTTAGAAAGGGCACCCTTCAATCTATTCAGCTATCCAAAGCTTCTGCAGCACATCCCAGGTTTTCAGCTTTTGTGAGGTATCACCAGTCCTGGGTGGGCCTTGGTGGTGCAGCTGTCTTCTAGCCATTTCTGATTCTGTATGTAATGTCTCATTCATATTTTAAGTAAACACAATAAAACTCATTTGTTCACCAAGTTAGACTTTGATGGCATCTGTTCTTTGATCTGCTCTGGGCTCCCTATTTGGAATAAAATGGTGTGTGTGTGTGTGTGTGTGTGTGTGTGTGTAATCTCCTCAGGAATTCTGTCTTACAAATATGCATATATTATTTTCTCAGGTTCCTAATTTCTCAGGTTGCTTATTGTGTCAGGACACACACACAGACACACACACACACACACACAGACACACACACACACACACACACACATGCACACATCCCCCATATAATATATAATATATGTATTATATATTATATAATATATTTATTATATATTATATAATATACCACATATACAAATATATTATATGAAATATATAACATTTTCAATAGTATAATATAATATATGTTATGTATTCCTATATATTATGAAACATAATATATATGTATATGAAATATATATAACATATGTAATATTATAATATAATATATATTATATACCTACATATTATATGAAACATAATATATATACATTATATTTCAAGAGACAGTTTTCGAAGGAGTTCTTTCTTTTTAATATAGTAAATTTTATAATAGTAAATAAATTACTATTTATTTTTGAAGTTATATGCACATAATTTTCTTCCTTCCCTTTTCTCCCTCCAACCTGATTATGTACCTCTCTTACTCTCTCTCAAATTCATGGCCTCTTTTCCTTTAATGGTTGTTACAAATATACATACATATATTCTTACATACATAAATAAAATCCACTTAGCCCCCAAAATGTTTCTATATGTATATGACCACGAGGCTGACCAGCCGCTTGTGTGCTCTTCCTGATGAAGACCATTTCTCTCCTCTCGGGTTTCATAGTTGCTTGTGTTTCTTTGTCTAAGATGGAGGTTTTTAACCTCTATGTTAGGATGTCTATTGTCACTTTTAGGATTCTATTCGTAAACCAATGGCCCATTCTAGTTTTTTAGGTGAATGTAAACATTGTCTCCTGAAATACAATATTGAAGCTTCTCAATATTTGCCTGTACAAAAAGAAGAAGAAGAAGGAGGAGGAGGAGGAGGAGGAGGAGGAGGAGGAGGAGGAGGAGGAGGAGAAGAAGAAGAAGAAGAAGAAGAAGAAGAAGAATCAGGAAAAGCAGTTCTGCCATCTGTTGAAATATTTGAATATTAAGTAATAGCAAATAGTGATTTAAACATTAGACATGAAAAGAAAGGAAGAAAGAGAGAAATAAGAAAGGAAGAAAGAAAGAAGAAAGAAAAGGGAAAGACAAAAGGTGCTTCCTGAGCCTTTTGTATTCTTCTGTGCTACAACTGTTCAGGAGGCAATTTTAGAATTTCCTGTTGGTACGGGAAACTCACCCACATGAGCCAGGTCAAGGACAAGTCTTATCAAATAGAAAACCCAAACTTTCGCTAAAATATGCTGAAAACCATATTTTGCAAATAGCTTCAAAAATCTTGGCTCAGTCCTCAGACGTAGGAGAAATATTACTGAATTTCTTTTTAAAATAGGGAACTATATAATTTCTGTCACCCCTCATTCTCCTATAAAGGAGAATGCAATCCTTTGAGTGATTTATCTCTCTATTTCAAGATTTATCTTATGTCACATACTTGTATGTATGCAGCCAATCAGCATAGGAGACTATAGAACAAATCACAAGAGGATGGGAAACAGGAAGAGCTGACCATATTGACTAGTTTGATGCACTTTAAGAATCAAAGGTATTTTCAGAGGTGAACTGATACCTCAAAGGCATTCCCAGGGAATCTGTATAAAGCTCTGTCATTATATTATGAACTAAAGGGTCTCTTCCACTCTTTGTTTTGGGAGTCTTTTTTTCCCTGATAAATGTTTCTTTATTTAGTTGGTTTTCTTTGTTTTAGATGCTTTAAGCACAAAATGGAAAGGCCACAGGAAAGTTCTCCTCAGGCTGTAAGATTGACATTTTTTTTAATTGGATAAATTCTCTATTTACATTTCATTTTCCTTTTTCTGGTTCCCTGCCCCCCAAAGGATCCCCATGCCCTTTTCCCTCCCCGTGTTCCCCCATCCACCCCTTCCTACTTCCCTGTTCTGGTATTCCCTTATACTGATGCTTTGCTTTAGCCATTTATTGATGTCTAAGTAGAAACCATAGGGATGAGTGTTTCTTGTATTAGTAACATCTAACAAACTTAGACTGTCACAGACAGGAAGTTGGTCTGACCTGCAACCTCCACTTTTCAATTTGACAGATCAACTCATTTCTTCACCCGCAATTACTGATATGGAGGAATTGATTGAAAACTGTTCCATTGCCACTTTGTAGAGTTACTTTTAACAAGATTTTCAAAAAAAAAAAAAAGTAGGTCAAAACAGATAAACTATGACAATGTGTGTTAAATTGTTTACAATAAATATGAAACTCAAATTTAGATTATTTTTTATAACTGAATTATGCATTGTAGTTTATCCACTCATAAATTCTCATTTTGCAGATATCAAGTGAAAGGCCACGGTATGTTAAATGCCCTGCCCACCAACGTCTAGCACTGAATTTGGCACTAAGAAAACTTTAGAACTAATTAACTAAAAGCTGAGAAATATATACTATTGCCAAGTTTATGCAAACCTTGAGTAAACCTTGTATCCTAGATCTATAAAGGAGAAAAATTCACTGAGCAAAATCTATACCAGTGTACATTAAGACATCCGTTTTTTTCCCTTTTTTTCTTTTTAAATTACCTTCAATTAGATCACAAAATTGAAGTGAACTTATAGTGTTTTTTGCAGTTCACATAAGTTTGTTATATGGACCAGAAATCATGTGACTCCTATTTCATACTTTGGCAGGGTTTATGAGAAAAATTCCTCCAATCATCACAAATGATTCTTTCTGTACTCTATCAATCTACTTTAAACAGTGGGGCTATCAGGGATCTTAGTGTCCATGGCTTCTCCAGGCCTTCTTTTACTGAGAGGGACTATGCTCATGGAACCTAGATCTTTTAAGATTTTTCTAGGTCAATGGATTTGGAATCTTCGAATCATCTTTTGGCAAAGTACTCATATTCCATTCATGTTGCAGTCTGGAAATCCCCACTGATTATTTTATAATTCTGAAAAGGAATCAAATTTTGAAATTTGAAAATACGTTATCCAGCACATTAATATCATAATTTGCATGTTTACTTAAACGCCAATGCTGATAAGAGCACTGGAACATGAAGATATAGTATTTCATATGAAACTTTGCCCTTCCCCTCCCCTCCCCTATTTTTAGTGCTGAGCTCTTTAGAAATAAGAGTGTGGCATTCCTTTCCCTCAAATTCCTCATTAGTAAGTAATGTGTATGTGTTTAAACTTGACATTAAAATGAGAACTATAGAGCACCTTTATGGACGCCTTCATATATACCTTTACAAATCCCAGGGATGTGAAAAATGATGGTCATTAGAGATATGTATACAGAAAAAGCCGTTTCTTCTAACAAAATTGACTGAGTTGCTAGTAAATAGGCTAAGACTTTTTTTCTCCTTGTGTTCATTGGTTCATCGTGACACTTAACACCGGGTTGAGTTTATGACGTAGAGAGGGGACCTGTTGCTAAGGTTGGTGGAGTTGTCCCCTCACAACATACTATCAGAGTTCCCTGATCAGCTAGCTCAGTAGACTAGAGCAGAGCAGTGGTTCTCAGCCTTCTCATTGCTGCGACCCTTTAATACAGTTCCTCATACTGTGCTGACCCCGACCGTAAAATTATTGTCATTTGCTACTTCATAAGTGTAATTTTACTATTGTTATAAGTTATGATGTAAATATCTGCTGTGCAGGATATCTGATATTGTACCCTTGTGCAAAAAGGTCGTTCGACCTCCCAACAGAGTTGTGACCCACAGCACTGGACTAGAGTAGAGTAACCACGAGCATTAAGCTGTGGTCATCCCCTGCTTTTCAAGGAAGAAGAAAACTGCGTTACAAGCACAATCTGGAGCTACTTTCCCCAGACGTGGATGTCGCTGCTGCTGCTCTTCCTTACTAGTGTCAGAACATGGCAGTGTTTCTATTGCAAGAACGCTCTTTAGGCTCAGAGATCAAAGATATTTCACACAGCCCCATGGTCAAGTGGGCTGACTTGGGGCAGCATCAGTCTTTAAAGAGAAATAAATCCACAGCTCAGCTTTATCTCTTCAACCTTGTGAAAGCTATCGGGCTGTGTCCAAAGGTCACACCAGAGTATTTTAGCTCATCAGCTTGTTAAGAGGTTTACTATGCCTGGAAAACAAGCTTCGGTGACTGCTTGCCATCATCGTCAATTACTTCATTTTGGAGTTATACACGGGTAGTTTCATGCCCACTATTTTAGGAAAACGGTTAACGTTTATTCTTCTGCTGTGATCATACTTAAAGCATTTCAGCTGTCGGCCCGGACAGTTTACATTATTCATTGCCTGGCAAAATCATTTTTCGACGTGCCTTCATTTTCTGTTCTCTCCAAGGTAGTTAATAGAATTGATTTGCATCAAGGTGCAAATTCTCTTCATGTGGATATCCCATCAATGCTAAATAAGTCACAAGCACCCTGCTCCTTTTACATTCACATAAAAGTCACAAATGGTTCCGTGTTTTCTTTCACATACTCCTTACCTAACTTCCACTAATGTTAACTACTTATATGACTATGAAACAAGATATCATTAAAATGATATTTTTTTATTTTTTTATTAGATACATTCTTGATTTACATTTCAAATGTTGTCCCCTTTCCTGGTCCCATCCCTCCCACCTGCTGAAAGTCTCATAACCTATCTCCCCTCCCCCTGTTCCCCAATCAACCCCCTCCTGCTTTCCTGTCCTGGTATTTGCCTACACTGCTGCATTGAACCTTCCTCAGAGCAAGGGCCTCTCCTCCCTTTGATGTCCAACAGGGCTATCCTCTGCTGCATATGAATCTGGAGCCATGGGCAACTCCATGTGTACTCCTTGGTTGATGGTGTTGTCCCTGGGGGCTCTGGGAATACTGGGTGGCTCATATTGTTGTTCCTCCTATGGTGCTGCAAACCTCTTCAGCTTCTTAAGTCCTTTCTCTAGCTCCCCCATCGGGGACCCTGTGCTCAGTTCAATGGCTGGTTGAGAGTGTCCACCTCTGTATTTGTCATGCACTAGCTGGGCCTCTCAGGTGACTGCTATAGCAAGCTCCAGTCAGCAAGCACTTGTGGGCATCCACGATAGTGTCAGGGTTTTGTAGCTGTATATGGGATGGATCCCTAGGTGGGGCAGACTCTGGATGGTCTTTCCCTCAGACTCTGCTCTACACTTTGTCTATGTAACTCCTCCTGTAGGAAGTTTGTTCCCCCTTCGAAGAAGGGCCAAAGTGACATTTTAAAACTCGAAACCATATTACAATTTTTCTCATTATCCCTGTTCTATTTCTTAACTTAAGGCAGAACCCCTTCACTATGTCTAACATTAACAAGGGTGAACTTTCTCCAACTATGATAGTTCATTATTTTCTCTTCACTGTCGATGACTTTGACTCTCAATGAGACCTAGGCAGTTGTTTTGTGGATTTTCCTGCAATATTAATTTACCTGCCATTTCCCCATGTTTGTTATGTACTTTTACCATAAAAATAAAGAAGTGGTACAGGTTTGTCTCAGGGCTACATGGCACTGATGTAGAGTTTAACTAGGAACCATGGGTAGGATAACCTACAACCAGGAGAGAGGTGGTGCTGAATTGCTCTCAGGGTACATAACATGTCACTGGAGATACTAATGATGGGCAATGGATAACATAGTGTTTATCCACTATAAAATCACAATTTCCCCCTCAAAACTGATCAATACTTGGGGAGAAATTTTTTATATTATGGCGGGAATATGCTTATCTTCAAATTTTGTTCACTGCTTCTTTGTAACTGTTTGAGGATTTTTTTTTTTTGTCTCCAATACGTATTTCTTAGTGAGCTCTCAGTCACTGTAACAAATATCTAAACTCTTAAATTTATAAAGTATATTTTGTCCTTCAGTTTTAGAAATTCTAGTCCCTGTGGGGTTGGCCGCTTTGCCTCTGGACTGTGATGAATCAATGCATGGTGCCCTGTGGTAGATTATAACTGTCTGCTTCATTTCAGGAAGTGAAAATGGAATAGTGGCGTTCTGTAACATAAGACGAGGCTGAAATGACTCAGAGATGTCCCAGTACACCCACCCCTTCAGGTATCCACTACCTTCCTGTAGTTTCAAGCTGGCTGGGTACTAGGCTTCTAACAGAAGCCATTCAAGATCCAAAGTCTAATGATAGTCAGGCTTGCCTAGCAGTGACCTTGCATTTCTACTTTTATCTCCTATGCATGTTAATTGAACTTTCTTAGGAAGAAAACTGTCATTTGTTTATTACCCTAATGACTTTCATTTACATTTCCTTCTCTTGGGTTCCTTTTCTTAGGACATTTCTCTGTATTTGGGGTATTTTTTTTTTCTGACACTGGTAAATAGCCCAAATTCATCTTCTCTCCTTTGTGTCCAATGATGTTTTTTCATTCATTTGAGAATCATATTTATAAGCAAAAACCTGAGTGCTAATTATTCAACACTCTTCTCTTAATAGTAATGTTATCAGAAAATATAAAGGACAAAATATCCCAACAAAGCACAAAAGCAAATACCCCTCCCCCCAATTTTGTTAAACCTTTTAGGGCACATATTTTCTAAAAATAAATGTCACTTAGTTTTGGTGTGACATATATCTAGAGTCCCACATACTCAGGAGGCAAAGGAGTGACAAAGGAGTCTCCAAGCCCAGACATCCAAGGCTAGCTTGGGCAAAATAGCAAGACCTCATTTCAAAAGAAAAAATGAATAATTGAACTCTACATCGTCTCATGGAATATATGATTCTTTATTCTTTCAATTTATGCGGATATTTGGATGTGTACATGTGTATGAAAATGCTCCGCTGTGCCGTGGGAGGACAGAATATGGTTCAAGATCTAAGGAAGCTGGAGTTGCAAGTGGTTGCTAGCATCTATGGGGTGTGCACTCTTCAACAGCAGCAAATGCTATCAACTGTTCGAGCCATCTCTCCATCCACAAGAATATATAGTCTTATAATATGCACAACCTATAATGTATGTTGTTCAGAAGCTAGAATACTTTAGGCAACAAAATTTACATTAGTTTTAGTTAAGAAGTATATTTGTTTCCTTTTCCGAAATAACAGGAATTTGATCTTTAGTCTTGACATTAAGTTTTTATATTTTCTTTAGAACACAGAGGAGTTATGTAGTTCACTTACTGCTACTTTTGACTTTTATGTAGGGGCAGACCACAATTATGAGGGAAAATGATGAAATAGGTCTAATCAATTTAATGGTCACCAATTCACCAGAGGCGGCTTGAGTAGTATTCAGCCCTTTTCTTCTCTTCCTAAGTTCTTCTCTCTAGATACTGAACATGTGACTCTAGCTCTTCTCCCAGAAGATTTCTCAGGGGATCAGGACTAAGTATTTTCTAACCTGAGCTGTCCGATTATGCATTTTTTCCATTTTCCAATAACCACAAAGTGAAGCCATTGCATTCCATTTTCGGTCCTGATTATGACCCCATGGACCTCAGTTACATATGACCACATATTTCTTTTAGGAAAGAATTTGTTTACATTTTTTTGTAAACCAAAATATGTTTTATCTGTGAGTAAAACAGTGTGTGTGTGGAGAGTGGATCAGTAGACTAGGAGATGCCCTGTGTTCCAGTTTTCTTAGCCCAGAGGGAAACCTTTGTAAGCTTCTTTGTAAGCTTTGTAAGCTTCTTGAGGTTCAGTTTGGGGTGGAATGGAAAGGCAAGTAAGTTCTCTGCACTCTGTGGGTAGTTTGCATAGCTACTTTCTTAGAATCTTAAAGGAGTCCCCCATGAATATCTCTATTTCACTGGCTCCCTTGAGCTCTCTTGAGATTTCTCATGGCACTTTGTAGTTCCACTCGTGCCTGCACCATCTAGAGGTAGAAGGATATATAGTCTTATCATGGAGAATTTGAACAATATGACCTGATCGAAACCATCTGGGGGAGCTGCTGCTTGCTTCTGCAGTGGAAGCAGCTCAGAGGAGCATCCGACACCGATTTGATCAGAATCCACAAGGGCAAGCATCTCCAAAAACCAATTCCTTGCTGAATCAGAAAGGTTTCTCCAAACGGTGTCATCAGCCTTCCCTTAAACTCTCAGATGGAGCCTGCTGTCATTCAGCATGGGTATGTTGCTTCGGCATTGATGGTTCAAATTTTTTAGTTTTTATTTTTTTGTCCTTTGTCCTTGTCAACTTGAACATTTTTGAGCAAGTATGTACAATATGTAGATAATTAATTTAGAGAATAGTACATCAACTAATAACATGTATGTATATTTTGAAATCCATAAAGGGAGTTTCAAAAATATTAAATAGAAAATATTTTTAATTTAATTAAATAATTAAAAATAGATTTGCATTGCAGAAGGGAATAACCTTTTATGAAAGCAAGGTTGAATGTATTCTATTCATTCCTTCTTAATTCATTTTAATATTTGGATTTTCATAGTTAATACATATAAATATAAAATCTACATTATATGTAAATGTACGCATACACAAAAATAAAAATATAAAATATATTAAAATATATAAATATGAAAATTTAAAATAAATGATTGATGAAAATTTATTCTTAATTTATGCCTCATTGAGAATTATAGAACAAAAAAATAAGTAGTAGTAATTTATTTTCTCTGTTTTAAAAGAAATGTTTTTGAAGATAAGTAAAAATTATTCACCTTTTAAGTTTAGATTTAAAGGCATTTTGTTGTAGGATGGGACATATAAACTACAATTTGGAGGAAAGGTGTTGAGAAATCTTAATTTTTTAAAGTTAAGTAGTTTTGCTTCTAACTTTGAAGTGGGCACAAAAGGACTCTGAAAACAGTGACATCTTATTCTTTGTAGACAGACAGTGAGGCTCCTATGAGTCAGAATGGTTTCACAGCTATTCAAAGTCTTATCTTTTATTTCTATTATTTTCTTTATTTACATTTCAAATGTTTTCCCTCCTCATTTTCCCTCTGAAAAACCCCTATCTCATCCCCCCCCTCCTCCTGCTCACCAATCCACTCACTTCTGCTTCCCTGTCCTGGCATTCACTTGCACTGGGGAATCAAGCCTTCACAGGACCAAGGACCTCTCCTCACATTGATGTCCAACCATGCCATCCTCTGCTACATATGCTGCTGGAGCTATGGGTCACTCCATGTGTACTCTTTGGTTGGTGCTTTACTCCCTGGAAGCTCTGAGAGTACTGGTTGGTTCATATTGTTGTTCTTATAGGGCTGCAAACCCCTTCAGCTCCTTGGGTCTTTTTTTTCTAGCTTCTCCATTGGGGACCCTGTGCTCAGTCCAATGGTTTGCTAAGAGCATCCACCTCTGTATTTTTCAGGCACTGGCAGAGCCTCTCAGGAGACAGCTATATCAGGCTCCTGTCAGCAAGCACTTGTACAAGAGTGTCTCAGTTTGGTAACTGTATGTTGGGATGGATCCCCAGGTGAGGCAGTCTCTAGATGACTTTTCCTTCTGTCTCTGCTCCACATTTTGTCTCTGTATCTCCTCCCATGGGTATTTTGTTACCCTTTCTAAGAATGACCAAAATATCCACACTTTGCTCTTTCTTTTTCTTGAGCTTCATGTGGTCTGTGAATTGTATCTTGGGTAGTCTGAGTGTCTGGGCTAATATCGACTAATCAGAGAGTGCATACCAGGTATGTTCTTTTGTGACTGGGTTACCTCACTAAGGATATTTTCTAGTTCCATCCATTTACCTAAGAATTTTATGAATTCATTGTTTTTAATATCTGAGTAGTATTCCACTGTGTAAATGTAACACACTTTCTGTATCCATTCCTCTGATGAGGGTCATCTGGGTTCTTTCTACCTTCTGGCTATTATATAAATAAAGCTGCTATGAACATAGTGGAGCATGTGTTCTTATTACATGTGGGTCATTAATGGGAGGAGAGGCCCTTAGTCCTGTGAAGGCTTGAAGCTCCAGGGTAGAGGAAAGCCGGAGGGAGGAGGCAGGAATAGGTGGGTGTAGAAACACCCTCACAAAAGCATGGGTAGGGGGAATGGGATAGTGAGTTTCTAGAGGTTGAGGGGAAATCAGGAGAGGGGATAATATTTGAAATGTAAATAAAGAAAATATCCAATAAAATTCTAACTGGCTAAATGGTGTTCTAAAATTTGTGGTATAAAATATTTTATATAACTTTCTTTTCAATTGCAGGATGAGTGAATTTCATTTGTAATATTTTTTTCTCATACTTACCCAGGAATTGTGTGAAAATTTCAGGTAAAGAATTCAACACAAACCAACCAATAAACACCCAGAAATAAGCTGCTCTGTCAAGAACAGGGCATGTCTATAGTCCAACTACTCTAGAGTCCAAAGAAGCAGAATGAATTAAGTCAAGAAATTCAAGGCAAGCCTGGGTAATACAGTGAGAATTTCTTTTCATAATGTCAGTATTGATAATGATTAACATAGCCCTCCCCCCACATCATCTCTTTTTGACAGAAGAAGTCATTAACTTTCAGATATATCACTTTAGGTAATTTTGCTTATGATTTACAAAAGAAACTATTTTTCCTTGTATCTCAATATGAAGATACAGCATGCTCTAGCCAAAAACATGCTATCAATATTTAGTCCAATTTTTATAGTACTGAAATGTTCTGAAATTCATTTTCATAAAATTTCTGCCACACTTTCCATATTCCTTCCAATGCTGCATGGAATACATTTTGGCTTAATATTACATTGTTTCCAAGAATCATTCTCACTATTTTACTGTAGTATGAAAAGCATGTCTCACATGTCTGGCAATAATCTAATAAGACAGTGTGACACTATGAAAGCCAAATACAGGTCTCAGTGCTAATTTAATCAAACAGTAGTAGTAGAAATTTCTACAGAATTTCTTTGTAAAGACAGTTTAGAATTCACACCCAAGGTTGGCAGAATGAACCTCTGCAGTCTGGTGCACTGTCAAGGCATTTAACTGAAAACCTCAAATCAATAAATTATTATTTCCATGAAGAAGAGTAGTCTATATCTACCAAAGATTGGACAGTTAGAATAACTGCTAAGTCTGCAGAAAAATGTACTTTCAAACAAATTTGTAATAGACCCCCCCCCTTTGCAGCATGCCTGTCTCTTTTTATTTTGATTGTACACATGATGGTAGTCATTATTGCCATCAGTTAGGAACAGATCTGAAATCAGCGGAGTAAGATTATTGTACTGCTCTCTTGCATAATAAAACATCAAGCCTCAAAGTCTATGGTTTCATTCCTTTCTAGATGTATATCAAAAGTATTGAAGTTCAAGCCAACGGATGATGGTATGGGTTACACGGACCAATGAGAAATGTGTCAGCGTCCTTCTCATTTATTCATTCAGTGAGTATTGATGAGAGCCTAGGCTTGTAAACGACTACACTACATTGCACTATGAGACATTGAGAAGAATCACTATACAACTAAGTGTCAAGAGAAACATGAACAACTTTTGTAAGAATACAGAGAAATAGCATGTGTGTTCTGGGTCATAAAGAAAACAGAAAAAGGCACAGAACTTTATACCTATTTACGAACCATGTAGCTATCCACTTAACCAATTGTGACTTTCATTTTACGATGTGTTTTATATGATTGTACATGGGTTTTACATGAGAGATGAACATCTGCTAAATGAGAAAGTGTTTTCAGAAGTGTTCAGTGAATATCCAACAATATGAATACAGATATACAATTACCTTAGAAATATTGACTATACTTCAATATCTATGCTTCTACGAAAATTTGATTTTTTCTTTTATAATATTTGTTTATTTTATTTTATTTCTTTTTTTGGGGGGGTTGAGACAGGGTTCCTCTGTGTAGCCCTGGCTGTCCTGGAACTCACTCTGTAGACGAGGCTGGCCTCGAACTTTATTTTATTTCTTAAGGAGTGTTATGTGCTGTCAAGTTTTGTTTTATTGATGGTCCAATGTACACATTTAAAAATACATTTATAGCTGGGCAGTGGTGGCACACACCTGTAATCCCAGCACTCTGGGAGGCAGAGGCAGGCGGATTTCTGAGTTCAAGGCGAGCCTGGTCTACAGAGTGAGTTCCAGGACAGCCAGGGCTATACAGAGAAACCCTATCTCAAAAAAACCAAATCCAAAAACAACAACAACAACAACAGCAACAAAACCCAAAAACCCATTTATAATGTACATAAATAATTTAATACTGAGACTAGTTAATATTTTTCTTGGGGGTAGAATCTAGTGTTATTAAGTTATGTAGACTGAGAACCTCTTACCTGCAACGCTTGAGACAGAACTGATGTAAATTTTGGAAATTTTGCATATACATAATGAAATAATTTAGGAATGGAACCAAAGTTAAATGCCAAATTTTTGTTTCAGTTATACCATCTACAAATAGCTAGTTGATAATTTTATATATTTTGCTATATTTCTATCTTAGCTCATTTCTTACATGAGGTCAAGATGAATTTTTTGTATAATGTGGCATCATGTTGATGTTACAAAAAGGATTTGAATTTTGGAGGAATTTTGATTTGGGACTTTTCACCTTTATGTTAAAAGTTTTGTTTTGCAACCCTGAGATTCCACCTCACACCAGTCAGAATGGCTAAGATTAAAAACTCAAGAGACAACAAGTGCTGGCGAGGATGTGGAGAAAGAGGAACACTCCTCCACTGTTGGTGGGATTGCAAAATGGTAAAACCGCTCTGGAAATCAGTTTGGCAGTTCCTCAGAAAATTGGGCATGTCACTTCCAGAGGACCCTGGCATACCACTCCTGGGCATATACCCAGAGGATTCCCCTGCATGCAATAAGGACACATGCTCCACTATGTTTATAGCAGCCTTGTTTATAATAGCCAGAAATTGGAAGGAGCCCAAATATCCCTCAAAGGAGGAATGGATACAGAAAATGTGGTATATTTATACAATGGAATACTACTCAGCAATTAAAAATAATGAATTCATGCAATTTGTAGGTAAATGGTTAGACCTGGAAAATATCATCCTGAGTGAATTAACCCAATCACAAAAGAATGCACATGAAATGCAATCACTGATAAGTGGATATTAATGAGCCCAGAAGCCCTAAATACTCAAGACACAAATAGCAAGTCAAATGATTCCCAAGAAGAAGAAAGGAGAGGACCCTGGGCCTGTAAAGATTGCATCCAGTTTAGTAAAGAAACCGAGGGGGGAGGGGGAATTATTGGGGAACAGATGGGGGGGTGAGGAACTATGGGAACTATGGTGGGTGGGAACTGGGAAAGGGGAAAGCCTTTGGGATGTAAACATAGAATATAGAAAATAAAATAAAATTAAAAAAAAAGAAAAAAAAGTTTTGTTTTGTTTTTCTTTTTATAAATAACAAAGGATGATCTTTTTTTTTCATTTGATGAGAATTATTACAAAGATGTATTTATTTTTACTTTTATGTGTGTGGGTGTTTTGGAGGCATACATGTCTATGTACCATGTGTACACAGTACCCATGGAAATCATAAGAAAATGTTGGATTCCTATGAACTAGCATTACATATGGTTGTGAACCATTGTGTGGGTGCTGGAAGTTGTAGTCAGATTCTCTGAAAGAGCAGCCAGTGCTTTTAACCATTGAAACATGTATCTTGTCCATATATATGTGAATAAAGTATGTGTTATATGTGTTAATAAAGTACTATCTTCAAACTCATTTTTTTTTAATCTGAAATTAAGTAGATATATATTACCTACTTGTGATGGTTTTTATATGCTTAGCCCAGGGAATGGCACTGTTCTATTAGAAGGTGTAGCCCTATTGGAGTAGGTGTGTCACTGTGGCTGTGGGCTTTAAGAAAATCCTCCTAGCTGCCTAGAAGCCAGTATTCTGCTAACAGCCATCGGATGAAGATGTAAAACTTTGAGCTCCTCCTGTACCATGCCTGCCTAGATGCTGCCATGTTCATATCTTGATGATAATGGACTGAAACTCCGAACCTGTTATTCAGCCCCAATTAAATGTTGTTCTTATAAAAGTTGCCTTAATCATGGGGTCTGTTCACATCAGCAAAATGTTTATTTATGGTAGTAAAAAGACTTAGGAGATAAAAGATTTTGCTGTTCAAACCTGACCAACTTGAATTTGATCCTCAGATTTCATGGTGAGAAGAGAGAACTGGCACATGTACACACACACACACACACACACACCATTCTCCCCCAAATAAAGTTTAATAGAAATAGAATCTTTGTAACCAATGAAGCTTTTTATTAATACTAATTTGGAATAGGAAATCTACTTTACTTAACATAACAAACAAATAAATAAAAGAAAATGTATTTTTTAAAATGACATTTTAGTTCATCCTGGTCTTTAGCTATGATAAAACTGCATAAAAGTATAGAATATATGAAAATACTAAGTGTAGCGGGAAACAATGCAGACTTCAGAATCTAAAGAACTGTAGACAGCAGACTATAGATTACTGCAGACAACGTGATCGTAACTGGGAAGTATAAAGTAGACCTCTGAACAGGAGATTTTAGATCAATAAAACATTTTAAAACCTTCTAAATCTTTAACTCTTGGAACCTTTTAAAATGCTGTGAATCTGAAAATGGATGTTTTACAGTGACTTGGGAGCACTGGAATAAATTTAGGGGAATGATTTTTAAAGATTGATGATGTCTTAAAGTTGTCTGACAATATGGAATGAACTGATTCTTATATATCTTAAAGTCACTGATATAAAATATTGGGCTGTCTTGCTGATTTGCATTAAGTAACAAATATAGTAGAAAGCCTTAAGCTGAACTTGTGTTTGCCTGATTCTGGGATGGATGCCTCATATGCTTTTTGATACCACTGCCAAGCAGCAAGAAGGCAAATGTATTACTTAATTTGACAAGGGAGGTCATGCTGGCAAACGGAAGTTTCACATCAACACATCATTATGATTCATTCAATAGGATGCAACCAAATCATGACTAAATTTCTTTTTCTTGCTGTGAACATGAAGAGGGAATTATATGGCAGAGATTACTGAGTAAGATGAAGACTGCTCAATTCAAGCCCACAGAGATGCTTCGATCTCATCTGACTATGATGATCTTTGTGTCAGCCATTAATGTGATGTGAACAAAGGAAGAATTTATTACAATATTACTGGATTGAACACGAGATCATGGGAATTTTGAGGATCTCTGACAAGAAAATGCACAGGAAGAAAGAATGTGCCTCCCTCATCTGGGGGAGCCCAATGAGCAGATTATTGCTTTCTCAGCTATCAAGAAAACCAGTCACCAAATCCACCGTGCACCCCTTACATTAGAACTCCATGTGGTAGATCCCAGCTCAAGTATCTTCTTCACAACATCCCAGTTCTAGGTTCCAAGACTGGTCGGTACAACAGAGTACCTGTTCTCAGAGCCACATGAGAGGTATACTTACCTACCACAGAAACAAAGTTTAGACACTAAGTAACAAGTCACTAGTTAGAATACTGAGGCTTTAGGCCCCCTCTTCTCTAGAGAGGAGTTAGAGAGGAACCACTGATATTTGCTGTGATTCTAAAGGGAGGCAACAACTGCATCAGAGAAGCCAGAATCCAGTTCCAACTGCCACTAAACCAATATCAGGGAAAGAAGGAGTGTGATTTGTAGAGGACTTGGCCTAAACTAAGTAGCTAATAAACAGAAGTGATGCTTGTAGGTTTGAGCTGGGATCTACCAATCCTCTTTTAATTCACATCTGATCTACTGTTGGCTTTGTCCTACCTAGGGTGTCAGGCAGATGGAAGTGAGTCATTCTGGTGCTAACCTTTATGAGTTTATTTCATACTTTACCTGACAGGGGTTATAAGATTTCCTTTATCTCCAAGCTAAAAATTAAAAATAAAAAAAATATGACTTAGTGCTCACATTTCCAAAGGTTGTTAATATAAAGAATAAATAAAGTTACACTTGAGAAAAGACTTGCACATACTAGAAATTGAGTAGGTCTAATTTTTTTTATTTTCCCCTTTCTGAAATTAGTGGATAAACTAACTGATATTCTTTACATGTTTAATATAACTGGGAACTGGACTAACCACTTCAAAAATATTTTTTAAGCAACATCCAATAAAAATCAGTATAGGAAGTACTATTGTTGGTCTTATTTTACCTAAGCTGAAACAGATTCTGATTGAGGTTAATGTAACAAACAGAAGCTTATATGTTCAAATCAGAGCCTATATTTATCTTTATATCCCCTCAGAATCTTCTAGTAGCAAGTACACATGTGGTGCATGCTCCTCAGATTAGGAAATAAATTCCAAATCTATGCTTATAGTATAAGATGCGAAAATAATGAAAAAGAACCAAACAGCAATATTTAGAGTACCCAAACACTTTATCTTTTATGATCAAAAGAAATATAGGCCTTTATCCTAAATGATTATATTAGAGTCTAGGAAATGTATTTTTCCTTGGAGCATAGGGTTTATGAGGTAAGAACATGATATATTTGAAATAAGGTAGAATGTTAAAGCTGGGACCATAGAGCTTGAATAATAGACACAAGGAGATCCTGATTTTACTACTTTTGTTTCAGCAGGTATGCTTGGCTGCCTGTATCCACATGCCAATTAAAAAAGAGTAAGTGATATTGAACAGCAGAGACTTATACAATGTAGCCACAATGGAAAGAGAAACAGATAAAAAAAAAAAAGAGTCGAGTTATCTAAGTTCATCTTCAGAAAATTAACATGAACGTCAGATGTAAGCAGAGGTGGAAATAATAGAGCAACAAGTAAGGTAAAGAGACTACAGGCCATTGTTTCCTCTATCTGCATTAGCTTGGGTTTGCTTCTCATCCCTACTCAGTATTCCAGAAAGGAAAAGGAAAATGAAATAAAGAAAATCAAGAACTTCAAGGGAGTGAAAACAGGCAGAAATAATCTATCATAGAATTTAATGTTCTTGGGAAAATCCCAGAAGAACAATAGCAGCTCACGTTCTAGAAGGAAAGGAAACATGGGTGGAAAGTTAACAAATCTGCGAAATCTGGAAAAACAATATTCCAAATATGAAATGTCTACGAGCTGAAAGAATCTCTCCTCATCCTAGTTATCATAAGACACTATTTAAGATTCCCCCTCAAGAAAACTCTATGGAAAATACGGTTTAAGCTTTACTTGGCAGTGACTAGCCTTCTGAATTAGCACTCAACATTGCTGTCTCTAAGTAAATATAAAATAAGAAAAATTAATTAATATTGCAGGCATACAATACAAAAATGGCATCGACTCCAAAATCTGCGAAATAAATCTTAGGTTTATCCTGCGACACACTGGAGTATTAAATCCCAGAAATCTTCTGAGAATCTACTAATCTAATTGTCATTAATCTTCACTCTCAAAAGAATACAGCATTCTTTAAGGACGTTTGAAAAATTAAAATTTGTATATGCAATTAAGAGACTCATTGGTAAGCAGTTATTAAAAACAAAACACAAAGGCCATGAATATTTGATGCTAGCAGCTCCCAGTGTCCTCTGGCAAGATTTCTGATAATCTGTATTTAGACCTTTGATTCATAATGGATATAGGTTACAATGGATTCATTTCTCCATTATCGATGAAATATTTTCACACACTGGAAAGTCACCTTCAGTGATGTTCAACTCTCCTCTCAGCTGCTATAAGTCTTCTCACCTTTCAAGGTCTAAGAGCCAATCACATAATGACAAAGTATATCTGGTTATACAACTTTCAGTGACAACATCTAATTATTTAAAGATTATTTACAGATTTAGATGAATCTAACAGCATAGGTTAACCTTTCATGCCACCTTTTCTTATATTTGTCACATCTGTTAGAAAATCTTTATTTGACAGCAAAAGCTTGAAAAAATTATATGTCATATTCAGTCTAAACTAGACTACTAAATTCTTCAAATCTATTGCTTTCATATAGATAAAAATCCAATATATTTTAAAATAAAATTATATTTTTTCATGAGTTTTCACAGCTGTAAGTTCATCTAATAAAAACACTAAATCTAGAATACAAGTATTGTTAGTCATTAGTGACAGCACAAAATAAACTATCAATGTTATTACATGTCAAGTTAAGGGTAAATTACTAACAAGAGTATTAGGTAAAATAGAATGAGAATTTTTTCTTTTGGAGTCTTTTTATTTATTTATTTATTTACTTATTTACTTATTTTTTTATTTAGATATATTCTTTATTTACATTTCAAATGATTTCCAAAGTTCAGTCATTGCAAAAGAGGACAGTGACCTGTAGACAAAGCACTTCTCACTACACGCTGCTATACATAAAGTTTTCTGAGATATAGCTTGTTCTTCTGTTTGCCCATTGTCTGCACTGTCTTCAAGTTAAGATGGCAGAACTGACTAGTTCAGCAGACATTGCATGGACCACAAAAGCCACCATACCAAAAGTATAGTATCCACCATTTCCTACCTTTGGAAACCATTTTTATTTTTAAATTCTTGAGCCATAAAAACCTCAAAATCTACTATTAGGGCCATTCATTTCCTTCATTTTTTCTTTTCTACAGATTCACTATTCAGTATATATATATATATATATATATATATATATATATATATATACTGAATATATAGGCTTGGCTTTCTGAGCATGTAAGTGCTAACAACTCAAATAATATTCTTACTTGTTCACGATTTTGAAAAGGAAAGAATAACCAGTCAATATATATATTACTTTTATTGATGTTCACTGGTATTTTGCCTACATGTATGCCTGTGTGAAAATGTCAGATTTCCTGTATCTGGAGTTAAGGACAGCTGTGAACTGCCATGTGGATGCTGGGAATTGAACCCAGGTCCACTGGAAGAGCAGGCAGTGCTCTTAACTGCTAAGCCATCTCTCCTGCCCTTAATAGTCAGTTCTTTGGTTGCATGGAGAATTTTCATTTTTCCATCAGATGAATCTTGATTGACTCTAGTGTTATAAATTTTGTGAAAAAGAAATGGATAGAAAATAAGGTAGTTGCTTGTTTAATGAGTTTTAGTGTGGATCACCTTAGACTATTGGGAAATTTGATCAGTCTTTCTGTCTGAGCACAATACTTAGACAAAAGGCTATGGCTTTCTGAGCATGTAAGTGCTAACAACTCAAATAATATTCTTACTTGTTCACGATTTTGAAAAGGAAAGAATAACCAGTCAAGACAAATTGGGATTAATGACACTTTCCAAGCTGCATCATTAGAAATAAATGCCAGAACTTACTCCTCATTGAGAGGTTTCCATGCACATGGTTTGCCAATTTTCCAAAACATAATGCTACATAAAAATCAGAGAAGTTAGCATGCGTGGAATTAAATGTGCCGGGCAGTACTGTTCTGTTTCCTTTGTGAATAAGGCTTACTTTCATGACATTAAGGGTGATGTGGGAGTTGAGGAGGAGATACTAGTCCTGGGTTCTCGTCAGGCTCCTTGCTGCATGTGTGGCTTTTCCCATTAACAGGAAGCAAGTGACACTGATTGGCCTAAACCCATTGTCAAAGTCAGATTCCAAGGGATAGCCAAAGATTCAGCTGCTTCCAACATGAGAGCCATATTAAGGACTGCATTTTACTCAGCTGTTTTAAGATAGTTTGCATCAGCCACTCTGTTGTATTTATGTGGAAGAAAACCAATAAGAAGATTATCTTCTAACATAAATGGCTAAATAGCCTTCTTCCCATTGCCCCCCCCACTACCCTCTCCTTCTCTGAAGACAAATAAAATATTCTTCTTTAAAATATTTCTGGCTGATGTGCAATTCATGGTGCAGCACAGCCTGCCCTCAACTCAGAGAAATCTTAGTGCCTCAGCCTTCTGAGTGCTACACATGCAGCAGGATTCTCTCATCAACTATGAATGAAGCCATAGTTTTCCTGCTGACTGTCCCTGCTTAGTAGAACTTGAATACAGACTTTGTGTTGAAAATCATACCAAACTTACTGTTTTTTTTTTTGCAGAGGACTTGAGTTATTTTTTTTAATTTTTTATTGGATATATTCTATATTTACAATTCATTTCCCTTTTCCTGGTTCCCTGCCCCCCAAAGGTCCCACATGCCCTTTTCCCTCCCCCTGTTCCCTATCCACCCCTTCCCACTTCCCTGTTCTGGTATTCCCCTACACTGATGCTTTGAGCCATTCCAGAACCAGGGTACACTCCTTCCTTCTTGTCGGACATCATTTAGTATGTGGATTGTGTCTTTGGTGTCCCGAGATTGTAGGCTAATATCCACTTATCAGTGAGTGCATACCATGGGTATTCTTTTGACACTGGGTTACCTCACTTAGTATGATGTTCTCCAGCTCCATCCATTTCTCTAAGAATTTCATGAATTCATTGTTTCTAATGGCTGAATAGTATTCCATTGTGTAAATATACCACATTTTTTTTGTATCCATTCCTCCATTGAGGGACATCTAGGTTCTTTCCAGTTTCTGGCTATTATAAATAATTCTGGCTGCTATGAACATAATGGAGCATGTATTCTTATTGCATGCTGGGGAATCTTCTGGGTATATGCCTAGGATTGGTATGGCTGGGTCCTCCGGAAGCATTGTGTCCAGTTTTCTGAGGAACCGCCAGACTGATTTCCAGAGTGGTTGTACCAGCTTGCAGTCCCACCAGCAGTGGAGGAGTGCTCCTCTTTCTCCACATCATTGCCAATACCTGTTGTTTCCTGAGTTTTTAATTTTAACCATTCTGACTGGTGTGATGTGAAATCTCAGGGTTGTTTTGATTTGCATTTCTCTAATGACTAATGATGTTGAACATTTTTTAAGGTGTTTCTCAGTCATCTGAAGTTCTTCAGGTGAAAAGTCTTTGTTTAGTTCTGTACCCCATTTTTTGATAGGGTTATTTGGTTTTCTGGGTTCTAACTTCTTGAGTTCTTTGTATATATTGGATATTAGCCCTCTGTCAGATGTAGGGTTGGTGAAGATCTTTTCCCAATTTGTTGGTTGCCGATTATTTGTCCTTTTGACAGTGTCTTTGCCTTACAGAAACTTTGTAATTTTATGAGGTCCCATTTGTCAATTCTTGATCTTAGAGCATAAGCTATTGGTGTTCTGCTCAGGAACTTTCCCCCTGAGCCAATGTTCTCAAGGGTCTTCCCCAGTTTCTTTTCTATTAGTTTTAGTGTGTTTGGCTTTATGTGGAGGTCCTTGATCCACTTGGAGTTGAGCTTAGTACAAGGAGATAGGAGTGGATCAATTCTCATTCTTCTGCATGTTGACCTCCAGTTGAGCCAGCACCATTTGTTGAAAAGGCTATCTGTTTTCCACTGGATGTTTTCAGCTCCTTTGTCGAAGATCAATTGGCCATAGATGTGTGGGTTCAATTCTGGGTCTTCAATCCTATTCCATTGATCCACCTCCCTGTCACTGTACCAATACCATTCAATTTTTAGCACTACTGCTCTGTAGTACTGCTTGATATCTGGGATATTGATTCCCCCAGATGTTCTTTTATTGTTGAGAATAGTTTTAGCTATCCTGGGTTTTTTGTTATTCCAGATAAATTTGAAAATTGTTCTTTCTAAATCTATGAAGAATTGATTTGGCATTTTGATGGGGCTTGCATTGAATCTGTAGATTGTTTTTGGCAAGATGGCCATTTTTGCCACGGACCGACTCAGTCGGAACACACGTGGGGGAATCAGGGTCTTTGGTATGCAGGAAGGCACTGGTCGCGGTGTGAAATGACAGACAGACACACACAAGATCTGAATGCGTCTGAATGCACTTTACTGTTCTGAGGCAGGAACTTTTATACAGGCAAACTGGCATTACATTACTAAAGAAAAAATGTATCCAGTGAAATGTTTACAAAGAATGGTTACCATGAGTATCTGGCACAAGGAAATACAAAATTAGTCAGGTATGAACGTCAGAGATTACACACAAGGTCATCGCGTCCCTCTGTGGTCAATGATGAATTAGTAATTCAAGAGTCAGAGATTACACACAAGGTCATCACGTCCCTCTGTAGTCAATGATAAATTAGTAATTGGAATTAGTAATTAGTCCTTGGAAACACTATGTATGCTATCTTCTTGTAAGACTTTCTCAGGCTTATTTTGAAACTTTACTTAACTGATGGTTTCCATGTCAGAGTGCCAAAGCCAGCTAACCATACAAATAATATAAATTGTTGGGAGGTTAATTCTTTAATGTATCTAGGTAATAACTGTACAGCTGATTAAAAGCAAAGCAATGGATCTCTAGAAGATAAATCATGGCCAGTGCTGTAGTTCAAAGAATAAACTCCCAGTGAATCATCACGCCTGGATGCTCGCACCTCCGGCTGGCAGGGACATCTTGTAAGTAAAAGAACAGGTCAGAAAAAGGTCACACAGCTTGCCATGAGAAATTTCAGCTCAGCCCTATCTGCAGCCAAGGAGGCCCACAGCGGCATTCACCTTGAACAGCCCTGCCAAACAAGGCTTTTCCCAGTAAATATCACACAGCTTCCGCCTGGATTGCAGCTTGGCTGCGTGAAATTACGGTATTCTAGAAATGCGTGTGATACATTTTTACTATATTAATTCTGCCAATCCAAGAGCACGGAAGATTTTTCCATCTTCTGAGGTCTTCTTTGATTTCTTTTTTCAAAGACTTAAAGTTCCTGTTATACAGATTTTTCACTTGTTTGGTGAGAGTCACACCCAGATACTTTATGTTGTTTGTGGCTACTGTGAAGGGTGTCATTTCCCTAATTTCTTTCTCAGCCTGCTTATCCTTTGCTTATAGGAAGGCTACTGATTTGCTTGAGTTGATTTTACAACCAGCCACTTTGCTGAAGTTGTTTATCAGCTCTAGGAATTCTCTGGTGGAGTTTTTTGGGTCACTTAAGTATACTATCATATCATCTGCGAATAGTGATAGTTTGACTTCTTCCTTTCCAATTCATATCCATTTGACTTCCTTATGTTGTCGAATTGCTCTAGCTAGTACCTCAAGTATTATATTGAAAAGATATGGTGAGAGGGGGCAGCCTTGTCTAGTCCCTGATTTTAGTAAGATTGCTTCAAGTTTCTCTCTGTTTACTTTGATGTTGGCTACCAGTCTGCTGTAGATTGCTTTTACTATGTTTAGGTATGGGCCTTGAATTCCTGTTCTTTCCAAGACTTTTAGCATGAAAGGATGCTGAATTTTGTCAAATGCTTTTTTAGCATCCAATGAGATGACCATGTGGTTTTTTTTTTTTTGGAGTTTGTTTATGTAGTGGATTATGTTGATGGATTTCCATATATTGAACCATCCCTGCATGCCTGGGATGAAGCCAACTTGATCATGGTGAATGATCGTTTTGATATGTGTGTTCTTGGATTCAGTTGGCTCGAATTTTATTGAGTATTTTTGCATTGATGTTAATAAGGGAAATTGGTCTGAAGTTCTCTTTCTTTCTTAGTTGGGTCTTTGTGTGGTTTTGGTAGCAGGGTAATTGTGGCTTCATAGAATGAGTTGGGTAGTGTTCCTTCTGTTTCTATTTTGTGGAATAGTTTGAAGAGTATCGGTATTAGGTCTTCTTTGAAGGTCTGATAGAATTCTGCAGTAACTTTTATGTGGTCCTCCTATTTGGTGAAATTTAGCACTACTCACCTGGCTTGCTAATGACATTCATTTTTTCTTCTATTTTTATTAGATATTTTCTTTATTTACATTTCAAATGTTATCCCCTTTCCTTGATTCTCCCCTGAAAATTCTCTATTTCATCCCCCCCCCCTGCTGACTATCCCCCTGCCACTCCCACTTTCCTGACCTGGCATTCCCCTACACTGGGGTATTGAGCCTTCACAGGACCAATGACTTCTCCTCTCATTGATTTCTGAATATGCTACACATGTAGCTGGAGCCATGGGTCCTTCCATGTGTACTCTTTTGTTGGTGATTTAGTCCCTGGAAGCTCTGGATGTACTGGTTGGTTCATATTGTTGTTCCCCTTGTGGGGCTGCAAACCCCTTCAGCTCCTTTAGTCCTTTCTTTAGCTCCTCCATTGGGGACCTTATGCTCAGTCCATTGGTTGACTCTAAGCATCAACTTCTGTATTTGTCAGTCACTGGGAGAGCCTTTCAGGTGACAGCTATATCTGGCTCCTGTCAGATAGCAGTTGTTGGCATCTACAAGGGTGTCTCAGATTGGTAAATGTATATGGAATGGATCTCCAGGTGACACAGTCTCTGGATGGCCTTTCCTTCAGTCTCTGCTCCACACTTTGTCTCTGTATCGTCTCCCATGGGTATTTTGTTCCCCCTTCTAAGAAGGACCAAAATATCCACACTTTGGTCTTCTTTCTTCTTGAGCTTCATATGGTCTGTGAACTGTATCTTGGGTATTCTGAGCTTTTGGGCTAAAATCCACTTATCAGTGTGTTCTTTTGTGATTGGGTTACCTCACTTAGGATGATATTTTCTAGTTCCATCCATTTGCCTAAGAATTTCATGAATTCATTGTTTTTAATCACAGAGTAGTACTCCATTATGTAAATGTACCACATTTTCTGTATCCATTCCTCTGTTGAGGGACAGCTGGGTACTTTACACATTCTGGCTATCATGAATAAGGCTGCAATGAACATAGTGGAACATGTGACCACTGTCAGTAGGACAAAACAGCAATCAACAAATTGGGAAAAGAGCTTTACCAACCCTATATTCGACAGAGGGCTAATATCCAATATATACAAAGAACTCAAGAAGTTAGACATAATCACAAAAGAATACACATGAAATCCATCACTGATAAGTGGATATTAATTAGCTCAGAAGCTCTGAATACTCTAGTCACAATTAGCAAATCATATGATTACCAAGAAAAAGGAAGGAAAGGGCCCTGGTACTGAAAAGACTTGATCCAGTAAGTTAGGGGAGTACTAGAACAAAGAAATGGGGGGGTGATTGGAGATTGGGCAGAGGGAAGAGGACTTATGGGACATATGGTGAGGGGGGACTGGGAAAGGGGAAAGCATTTGGAATGTAAACAAAGAATATAGAAAATAAAAAAATGGGGTACAGAGCTAAACAAAGAATTCTCAAATAAGGAATACTGAATGGCCAAGAATGCCTAAAAAATGTTCAACATCCTTAGTCATTAGGGAAATGCAAATCAAAACAACCCTGAGATTCCACCTCATACCTGTCAGAATGGCTAAGATCAATAACTCGGGACAGCAGATGCTAGATGTTGAGGATGTGGAGAATGAGGTACACTCCTCCACTGCTGGTGGGATTGCAAGCTGGTAAAACCACTCTGGAAATCAGTTTGGTGGTATATCAGAAAATTGGACATAGTACTACCTGAAGACCCAGCTGTACTACTCCTAGACATATAGCCAGAAGATGCTCCAACAGGTAATAAGGACACATGCTAATGGCATTTAAAAGCATCATGTTGCACTCCCACCAGCTAAAGAGGAGTGTTCCCCTTGCTCTACACCCTTGCCTGCATGTGCTATCCCTTGAGTTTTAGCCATTCTGATGGGTAGAAGGTGGAAACTCATTTTCATCTGATTAGCAATTTCCTTGATGACTTAGCATGATGAATGCTGCTCTGTGGAGAACTCTCTTCTTGGCTCTGTAGCCCATTTTTAAGTTAGATTATTTGGTTTGTAGAGTCCAACATCTTGAACTCTTTATATATTTTGGATATTAGCTGTCAGAAATAGGGCTAGTGAAGACCTTCTCTCATTCTTTAGGATGTTATTTTGTCCAATTGACAGTGTCCTTGGCCATACAGAAGCTTTTCAATTTTATGAGGTCCCAATTTTTCATTGTTGATCATAGTGCCTGAGCTATTAGGGTCCTGTTCAAGAGGATGTCTCCTGTACCAATGTGCTCAATGTTATTCTTCACTATATCTTCTATTAAATTGAGTATATCTGGCTTTATGTGGAGGTCTTTGATTTACTTGTTACTTGACTTTTGTGCAGAGTGATAAATATGGATTTATTTGCATTCTTTTACATACATACATCCAGTTAGTTACTAATGAAAAAACACATCATGTCTTTTCCTCTGCATACTCTCCAGAGATTTATTCTTTTCTTCTTGTGTTAATTTTATATAACAACTTGACTGAGATAATAAGCAACTGTGCATATTTTGGCCAATATTATTCTGAGTGCTAATGTAACAGGTTTGGGAATAATATTAGTAATTTAATTAGCAGACTATATTAGTAGATTAGTAGATATAATATAATATAATATAATATAATATAATATAATATAATATAGTTTTTTTTGAAGTCCTGATTAGAACAAAAAGGGTGAATCCTCCTCGAGTAAGGGTGAAGTGCTTGACTCCCTTTGCTGTGAGATATTAGATATTCTCACCTTTCTATCTGAGTAGACATTGGGACATGCCTGCTTCTTGATCTACAGTATCAGCTACCCACTGACAGCATGCTCATTGATGTTGCTTGTGTATTTGTGTGTATGTGTGTGTGTTTGTGTGTGTGTGTGTGTGTGTGTGTGTGCACTCTCATACCTGAGTTTTATCCCTGTGTCACAATGAAGGAGAGAATCAACTCCGTCAACTATTCCTTTGACGTTTTGTTCCACCATCTTTGGCTTTTAGCATTGGTAGATGATTCTGTCTATATGAGAGAGGGGAAAATTCCTATCCAAGAAGAACGGATCTGAAGAGACATACTATTTAGAATAGTGAATGGAAAATTATTTCCTAAAAGTATCACCAGAACCAATAGAAATTTTGGTACAAGATAATACTCACAACTTTAGTATGTGTAAGAGTTGACACAGCACACAGCAGAAGAAAAATATACAGAATTTGGAAGGAACAATTATGAGTCTTATTGTTAAAGTCATTCTGAGGATAATAAAGACTATGTCCAAATGCCAAGTTGTTTCTATTGAAGAGCAAGACACAGAATAGACTTGAAAAACTTCCAAGCCGTATACAAATCCATTAGCAAAAGGTCAGTACTGCACAGGCACTAGTTAAGCTCAACCTGCTAGCAACAATTGAAAATTGAAAGAAATTATTTGGACTCAGGGAGTCTCCAAGGAAGTGAGGTTAAGTAGAATAGGAAAACTCTCTTGTAGTCCTTGGCTGATAAACTAATATAGGTGCTTCTAAATTACATACATATCCAGTGAAAAGGGTATAACACCAACCAGTTGAGAGGAAGAAGATTAATCCTTGGTAAATAATTAGGATATGATGACCCAAGTATGACCCCTAAGTAGTCAGGCTGAAGGATTTAAAGCAAGCAAATACCTCAGAGACACATACATCTTTATATCATGAAAGAAACAGGAGTTGATGAGATACATTCTCATGCAAATAATAACATCACATGTGTGGGATGGGAGGATCAATGTGCACAGGTATGTTATCTAAAAGGACTGATTACTGGGGCTGGAAAGATAGCTCAAAGGTTAAGAGCATTTACTCTTGCAGAGGACTCAGGTTCAGTTCCCAGCAAGCACACAGGGGTTCTCAATCATCAACAAGTCTCATTTCAGGGGATTTGTTTACCTCTGTAACCACCAAGCATTACATGCTGCATATACAAAGATGCAGGCATGATTAAAAATATCATGCTCCTTTTTCAATGAAGTATTATGAGATGAGTGAAGAGATAGCAACTTTGATTCCAGAAGGGAAGCACAGACCTGACAATGGAAAGAGCTTTCTAAGGGCACAAAATACTGACCTTAGCAGATGAATAATTAAGCATACTCAAGAGTTTAAAGAAGACCAGGTCTAAAGTACTAAGGGAAGTAAGGATACTAATATTTTACTAAACATGAATATTGACAGAGAAGTCTTACAAAGAAACCAATTCAAAGTCATACAATTCATATGTGTGACTGCCAAATTAAATTGTAGAAGGAAAACAAAAACAGGGAACATAAAATGCTCCAATGAAATTTTTGTAGTTAGAGAAACAAGTAAAGAAGCTGAGCCTGAGACAAATGTGGCCACCATTAAATGTATTAATGTATTCACACCAAGAAAAAGTGCCAGAGTGAGAAGGACAGAAGTATTATTTGAAGGGCTCATGGATGTACACCTTTCAATTCTGGTGAGAGACATCAATGCAAACATTCAAGTAACCCTAAGGAGTCCAAATGTGAACACAATGAAATTAACATTCAGATATATGATATTTGACATGTTGATGTTAAGATGAAAATATTGAACACTGCAACATAATAGCTCTATCACTTTCAACGGAGGTTCATAAGGTGATTGGCATACTTTGCATCAGAAACAACAGAGTCTAGAAGTGAGGATATGCTGGATAATGTACTCATGAGCTAAGAAAAGAGTAGAACTTTTGTAGGTATATTAATCATGTGCATAGTAAGATCTTGGGTGAGGATCCTGTGCAGACTCAAAGCATATATTTTAAAGAGCAGCCTGACCATAGGACTGAATTTGAGAGTTTTAATATAAATGAGGTATGTGTGTGTGTGTGTGTGTGTGTGTGTGTGTGTGTGTTTGTGTGTGTGTGTGTGTGTGATATGTAAGATTTAATAATTAAGTCCTCACATTAATTTTTTTCTTTTATTCCCAATGCCTGATAAGTATCAATTCCAAATTGTAGTTATGGAAAAAATGACTTAATGAGTAAAGGCCCTTGCCACCAAGCCTCACAATCAAAGTTTGAACCCTGGAGCCTCCTGGTGGGATGAGAGAACTGACACCAACAGCTTGTTCTATGAATTCCAAATTCATGTGATGAGCATGTGTGTGGACCTCTCCCCAAACATATAAATAAAGTGTAATAAAACATAAAACCAAAAACTGCTGTTAATATTCTATTTTCCATTATTTTGGCTCTCCATGGTACGTATGTGTAAAATAATAAGGGAGATTTTGAAAAATGATAATGAAATATTGTAAGTCCAATAGTCTCTGCAGGAAGTTTTTCTTTTGTTTTATACTTAAAGGTTGCATTTTGATCTTTCCAAATAGGACGAAAAAGGAGATTAGGGGGGAAAAAGAGAGACTTTGTGTATTAGTAAGGGCAGAGTAGAATGGATAGAGCTCTGTGTGGTAGGTTGGAAATCAAAGTTTCTTAGTGTCAGCATTATCTTTTATGTTCCACAGAGATGGAGGCTCAGGGAGCTTCATAGTATGGTCAATTCTGTTGCTATCACTAAAGGACCCTTGTTTATTCTGGAGAATTCACAAAATGCCTTCAATTTAAACTGAAGCTCATCTGTATTCCCCAAGACTTGACCCAGAGATGAAGAGTTTTCTTTCACATAGTCCTCAATAAAATGCTTCTAAAAATTCAGAACATGTGATATGGCTTACCCTTTCATTATCTGATAAAAGCTGTGCTATCAGATATAGCAGCAAGAAAGAAAACTCTCAGTCCTGATGGAGGGATGAGAAGTCAGGTAAGAATAATATTATTACCTGGGATTTCTTTAGAGAATGCTGCTCTGGTAATAAGTTCTCTGGGTTACCTTTAGAAATGACCCTTTCACAATTAACAAGGCATTTAGCTTATTCTAATCTAACCTATGCAGACTCATGCCTGACTCTCCAGGCTACATGCAACACCATTGAGTGTTTCTGTCCATCCAGGAGATCTATCTTTACCTAATTATGTTGCACAATGGGATGAAACTCAGCAGCTCAGGCATGCTGTGCAGCAAAACTTTGATATATAAAACACCAAAAGTTCATTGGACCTTGAAAATAACCACTAAAAAGGACAGATGCTATATTTTTGTCTTCACATTTGCTAGAATCTGCTCTTCCTCTGTCCACAGAAAGTCAAGGAACATTTTCTGCTAAAATTCCAAGCTCATTCTGTAAATAATACAGTTTGATTAAAACTGGAAGGTCTCACTTTTGTGAGCATCTCTATCTTTGTATTCCTTACAATATTTAATGTAAAAGTAACTTTTCTTCAGTTTGTTTATGTTGTCTTAGAGGTTTACTGCTGAATAAGCTCACCCTTTCTAGTTCTTTCTGAACTCTGGCTGTCTGGTTCAACTCAGTTGTTCTGGCTAAAACCCATCTACAAGCTGACTGATTCGATGTGGCTTCTCTCAGCTTCTGACTGAATTGCTCTGCTTGGCCTCAAACTAACTCTGGCAATCTGTTCTAATCTTCTGGTTCTTTCTCATTCTCTGTCTTCTACTGTGTCTGGTGACCCATATCAAACTGCATGATTTCACAAAGGAACTCAACTCCACTGCATTATAATGCACTGTACTGCCTTCCTCTCTTAACTCCCAATTCACTGGAACTGAATTCTCTCTCTGAACTGCTCATAAGTAGTTTCCTTCTAGAGACTGGGTTTATCCTATCTCTGACTCATTCTGTAATATGTTTATCTGATTTGTCACTTTGTCTGTCCCTCAGTTAGACTTTATTGTTTGGGATTAAAGGTGTGTACTGAAAGTTTTCAGGTGTGCATTAATGTCATGTGCATATTCTATCCATATTGAAGAGACCTAGAAAGTATATGGATGTAATCTGAGCAGTGAAGTTGCTACATTAAAATTTTCCTACAATTTAAAATAAGGATCAGCAGATTGTCTCAAGGGGGTTTGATGCCTGGATCCACATGTTGGAAGAAAAACATGAATTCCCACAAGCTGCCCTCAGAGCACCCCAGACTGGCCACAGCATGAGTGTGCATACACATGTAAAACATTGTTAAAATCCAAAGAAAAAATTGTATAAATAAATTAGATAAAATAACACGCCTACTGGATTTTAAATCATACCACTATTATTACATTTAATGTAATAACTTTATATATAAACATTGAATATAAGTATGGAAATAAAAAAATCTCTACCATTATACATTTGTTAAAATAATACTTTATTATATATAAAATTGTCAAGGTTTTGGTGATTCAGATATTACAAAACACTTTCCTTTTCTTATCAAAGAAATATCAATTCATCTCAAATATGATTTGAACATATATTTTACAATTAAGAACCTGAAATAAAAGGAGTGCTTGTTGAGACATATGCAACCTCATTATTATGGATATGAATCATTGTATCATCACCAAGACAGTATTTAAAATACTGGAGTGATTTTACTATTCTGAAGAGAAAACAAATCTTATGTACAGTAAGCGTTCAGTGGAGTGCAGTGGGAATTTTAAAAATGAATTGATTTTTGTTAGGAAGATAAAGTCTACAGCTAGCTTCTTTTAACTCCAAACCCCTTCTAAGAAATTCTCATAATTCTAGAATCTGTATGTCTCAATTTTTGTTCTAAACTTTCATCTTTATAACCAAAATGAAAATAAAAATTTAGTTTTTATTAAGCCATATACTCTTCTTATATATTTAAACCTGATTTGAATCTGAGTAACCTGTGGAAATGTATTTGCAGGAATCACCTTTCATATACATGTGGCTGATAAAAATTGCAATGTGCTCAGTTCAGAGCACAATAAAATAGTATTAGTTGACTTTTAGGTTTTTATGATTCATATGTCATAGATTCAAGTCAATCAGAAAATTGCTTCCAGTAAAATTTTGTTACAGATAATAAAATGAACTCATTAGGAATCTACAAGACACACAGCAAAGAACAATTAAGAACTCAATTTTCTTTGCTGAGTTGGACTTAAATAAAATCCTCACTTAGTCTTTGGAAGAGTAGCTCTTTGCAATTAATTAAATCTAGAATTTTCCTTGTTGAAATCACCACACTAGTGTAGGTTTTATTTTTGCAAGGCTGTGAGAAGTGTTATTGCTGCTTCAACACATATAGAACACAGCGCATAAAAAACGTATCTCATGCTTTGTGAACAGAAACAAAAATCTCAAGCATTAACAATTATATTGGTAGGAGATTTTGCATTAAATTAAGCTTGGAATAAGGAAGAAAAGTAGGCTGTAAACAAGAAAAATATTTCTCTTAAGACAGTTAAATGTTAACGAGGCACATTAATCAAATCGTGATGTAATGCTCTGCCAAGTCAGCTCTAAAAAGTGTTTTCCGTGACTTTTTTACTTTCACATTAATTTTTTTGCAATAAAAACTAACTGCCTTATATAGTTAAAAGAAAGCACCTAATGTGATGTGTAATTTCCTTTTGAACTGTAAAATTTGTGGGGGAGAGAAATTAAATGCTGTCTTCTCTTTATGGCAGAAAACAAAAAAAATTCTTAATATTTTTGGATATCTACTTGTTCTTTTTGAGAGCAAAACTTTCAATCTCTCTCTCTCTCTCTCTCTCTTTCTCTCTCCCTTCCTTCCCTCGCTACCTCCCTTCCTTCCTCTTTCCCTCTCTCTCTATTC
Source organism: Apodemus agrarius (assembly GCA_964023405.1). NCBI lineage: Eukaryota > Metazoa > Chordata > Mammalia > Rodentia > Muridae > Apodemus > Apodemus agrarius. The sequence goes on from OZ030023.1 coordinate 46,409,391, forward strand.
CCCTTCAATCTCTCTTTTCCTTATCACTTTCTCAATTAATTTTTAGTGAAAATGCAGTGGCTAGTTACTTTAGCAGCTCATCAAATTTAAAAAAATACAAGTAAAAACCCACATAATTTTAATCCACAGATAATGTTTTGTCTTTTCATCGTTAAGAAATTATAACTTTTGCTATTTTAATCTTTTGATGTAAAAATGATGAAATAAGTTTCCTTTAAGTAACATTTCATCTCATTCAAAATTGCAGTATACTGTTAAAAGGAAGAATAACTTTACAAGTGAAATGACCATTATCTCCATGTTAGTATTCTTCATGGTGTATCTGTGTGAACTTATGTATGTGTATATGTGTGTTTGTATGTTCCTGTATTTGTATGTAAATGTATATGTGAATGTATGTCTTCATTTGTGTATGTGTATATGTGTGTGAGGTATGTGTATGTGTGTGCGGTGTGTGTGTGTACATGTGTGTATGTGTATGGGTTGTATGTGTATTGTGTGGGTTGTGTGTGTGTATGTGTGTAGAGTGTGTGTGTATATATATGTGTGTATATTTGTGTGGGATGTGTGTGTATGTGTGGGAAGTGTGTGGTGTGTGTATGTGTGTGTATATGTGTGTGGGATGTATGTGTATGCACGTGTGTGTGTGTGTGTGTGTGTGTGTGTGTGTGCATGTGGGTATGTAGATGTGCTTGGTCTGGGGATGTTCTCTTACATTCCTCAGGTTCTGTCCCCATTTCTCAGTGGACTGGGGTTTGCTATGTGGCTAAGCTACCCAGTTTGAAATCTCCCAGGAAAGTATTTGTCTCTGCTTCTCACCTTGCCTCTGGGGTAACAGATCTGCATCACTATGCCCATTTTTCATTTTTTTATCATCTTGTTTTTCAATTTTAATTAGATATTTGCTTTACTTAAATTTCAAATGTTTTTCTTTTTAGATATATTCTTTATTTACATTTCAAATGTTGTCTCCTTTCCCAGTCCCTGCCTCACCCCCCCCCAAATCCCATAAACTGTCTCCTCTTACCCTGTTCCCCAATCAACCCCCTCCCACTTCCCTGTCCTGGTATTCTTCTACACTGTAGCATCAAGCCTTTCCAGGACCAAGGGCCTCTCCTCCCTTTGACCATCCTTGGCTGCCTATGCATCTGGAGCCATGAGTAACTCCATGTATACTCTTTGGTTGATGTTTTTTTCCCCCTGGGAGCTCTGGGAGTACAGGATGGCTCATATCGTTGTTTCTCCTATGGCACTGCAAACCCCTTCAGCTAGTTAAGTCCTTTCTCTAGCTCCTCAATTGGAGACCCTGTGCTCAGTTCAATTGCTGGCTGAGAGTGTGCCCCTCTGTATTTCTCATGGACTAGCAGAGCCTACCAGGTGACAGCAATATCCAGCTCCAGGTGGCAAGCACTTGTGGGCATTGATAATTGTGTCTAGGTTTTGTAACTGTATATGGGATGGATGACTAGGTGGGGTAGTCTCTGGATGATCTTTCCCTCAGACTCTGCTCCACACTTTGTCTCTCTATGTCCTTCTATAGGTATTTGGTTTCCCCTTCTAAAAAGGAACAGGGTATCCATACTTTGTTCTTCCTCCTTCTTGGGCATCATTTGATATATGAAATGTGTCTTGGGTATTCCAAGATTCTGGGCTAATATCCACTTATCAGTGAGTGCACACCATGTGTGTTCTTTTGTGATTAGGTTACCTCACTCAGGATGATATTTTCCAGTTCCACCCATTTGCCTAAGAATTTCATGAATTCATTGTTTTTAATTGCTGAGTAGTATTCCATTGAATAAATATACCATGTTTTCTGTATTCATTCCTCCCTTGAGGAATATCTGGATTCTTTCCAGCTTCTGGATATTATAAATAGGGCTGCAATGAGTATAGTGGAGCATGTATCCTTATTTTTGATCTTAAAGCATAAGCTATTGGTGTTCTGCTGGAGAATCCTCTGGGTATATGCCAAGGAGTGGTATAACAGGGTCTACTGGTAGTATTATGCTCAGTTTTCTGAGGAACTGCCAAACTGATTTCCAGAGTGCTTGTACCAGCTTGTAATCACACCAGCAGTGGAAGAGTGTCCCTCTTTCTCCACATCTGCTCCAGCATATGCTGTCTCCTGAGTTTTTTGTTATCTTAGCCATTCTGACTCATGTGAGGTAGAATCTCATGGTTGTTTTGATTTGCATTTCCCTGATGACTAAGGATGTTGAACATTTCTTTAGGTGCTCCTCATCTATTTGATATTTTTCAAGTGAAATTTCTTTGATTAGCTCTGTACTCCATTTTTAATAGGGGTATTTGTTTCTCTGGAGTCTGACTTCTTGAGTTCTTTGTATATATTGGATATGAGCCCTCTGTTGGATGTAGGATTGTAAAGATCTTTTCCTAATTTGATGGTTGCTGTTTTGTTCTATTGACAGTGTCCTTTGCCTAACAGAAACTTTGTAATTTTATAAATTTGCATTTGTCAATTCTTGATCTTAGAGCATAAACTATTGGTTTTCTGTTCAGGAAAATTTTGCCTGTGCCCATGTGCTTAAGGCTCTTCCCCAGTATCTTTTCTATTAGTTTTAGTTTGTCTTGTTTTATGTGGAGGTCCTTGATCCACTTGGACTTGAGCTTAGTACAAGGAGATAAGAATGGATGAATTTGCATTCTACTGCATGAGTACCTCCATTTGAACCAGCACCATTTGTTGAAAAGGCTATCTTTTTTTGACTGCATGGTTCTAGCTCCTTTGTCAAATACCAAGGGTGACCATAGGTGTGTGAGTTCATTTCTGGGTCTCCAATTCTATTCCGTTGATCTACCTGCCTATCACTGTACCAATACCATGCAGTTTTTAACACTTTTGCTCTGTAGTACTGCTTGAGGTCTGGAATACTGATTCCCCCAGAAGTTCTTTTACTGCTGAGAATAGTTTTAGCTATCCTAGGTTTTTTGTTATTCTAGATGAATTTGAGAATTGCTCTTTCTAACTTTATGAAAAATTGAGTTGGAATTTTGATGGGGATTGCATTGAATCTATATATTGCTTTTGGCAAGATGGCCATTTTTACTATATTAATACTGTCAATCCATTAGCACGGGAGATCTTTCCATCTTCTAATGTCTTTGATTTCTTTCTTCAGAGAGCTGAAGTACTTGTCCTACAGATCTTTCACTTGTTTGTTTAGTGTCACACCAAGTTTTTTATATTGTTTGTGACTACTGTAAAGGGTGCCATTTCCCTAATTTCTTTCTTAGCCTGTTTATCCTTTGAGTATAGGAATGCTACTGATTTGTTTGAGTTAATTTTATATCATGTCAGTTTGCTGTAGTTGTTTCTCAGCTGTAGGAATTCTCTAGTGGAGCTTTATGGGTCACTTAAGTATACTGTCATTATCATCTGCAAATAGTGATAATTTGACTTCTTCCTTTCTAATTTGTATCCCTTTGACATCCTTTTGTTTTCTAATTGCTCTAGCTAGAACTTGAAGTACTATATTGAATAGATATGGAGAGAGAGAGAGAGAGAGAGAGAGAGAGAGAGAGAGAGAGAGAGAGGAGGGAGAGAGAGAGAGAGAGAGAGAGAGAGAGAGAGAGAGAGAGAGAAACAGCTTTGTCTAGTCTCTGATTTTAGTGGAATTGCTTCAAGTTTCTCTCCATTTAGTTTGATGTTAGCTACTGGTTTGCTGTATATTGCTTTTACTATGTTTAGGTATGGGCCTTTAATTCCTGATCTTTCCAAGACTTTTAACATGAATTTTGTCAAATGCTTTTTCAGCATCTAATGAAATGACCATGTTTTTTTTTTGTTTTGTTTTGTTTTGTTTTGAGTTTGTTTATGTAGTGGGTTACATGGATGGATTTCTGTATATTGAATCATCCCTGCATCCCTGGTATGAAGCCTACTTGTTCTTGGTGAATAATCATTTTGGATTCAGTTGTCAAGAATTTTATTGAGTATTTTTTCATTGATATTAATAAGAGAAATTGGTCCGAAGTTCTCTTTGTTGGATCTTTGTGTGGTTTTGCTATCAGCATAACTGTGGCATTATAGAAAGAGTTAGGTAGTGTTCCTTCTGTTTCTATTTTCTGGAATACTTTGAAGAGTATTAGTGTTAGGTCTTCTTTGAAGGTCTTATAGAATTCTGCACTAAAACCATTTGGTCCTGTGCTTTTATTGGTTGGGAGACTTTCTATGACCGCTTCTATTTCTTTAGGGGTTATAGGACTGTTTAGATGGTCTATCTGATCCTGATTTAACTTTGGTATTTGGTATCTCTTTAGGAAATTTGTCCATTTTATCCAGATTTTCCAGTTGTGTTAAGTATAGGCTTTTCTAGTAGGATCTGATGATTTTTTGAATTTCCTTGGTTTCTGTTCTTATATCTTCATTTTCATTTCTAATTTTTTTAATTTGGATACTGTCTCTGTGCCCTCTATTTATTCTGGCTAAGGGTTTATCTACCTTCTTGATTTTCTCAAAGAACCAGCACCTGGTTTTGTTGATTCTTTGTATGGTTCTTTTTGTTTTTACATGTTTCATTTCAGCCCTGAGTTTGACGATTTCCTGCCTTCTATTCCCCTTTGGTGTATTAGTGTCTTTCTGTTCTAGAGCTTTCTGGTGTGCTGTTAAGCTGTGGGTGTATGCTCTCTCCAGCTTCTTTTTTGGGGCACTCAGAGCTATGAGTTTGCCTCTTAGCACTGCTTCCATTGTATACCTTAAATTTTGGTTATGTTATACCTTCTTTTTCATTAAATTCTAAAAAGTCTTTTTTTCATTTTGGGTACAAAGTATTGCAGATAAAAGACAGTGTGAATTTGGAAAATTCAGTTTACAGTGTATAAATTTTTTTTAATTTTTATTTTCTATATTCTATGTTTACATTCCAAAGGCTTTCCCCTTTCCCAGTTCCCACCCGCCATAGTTCCCATAGTTCCTCTCCCCCCCAACTATTCCCCAATCATTCCCCCTCCCCCCTCGGTTTCTTTACTAAACTGGATGCAATCTTTACAGGCCCAGGGTCCTCTCCTTTCTTCTTCTTGGGAATCATTTGACTTGCTATTTGTGTCTTGAGTATTTATGGCTTCTGGGCTCATTAATATCCACTTATCAGTGATTGCATTTCATGTGCATTCTTTTGTGATTGGGTTAATTCACTCAGGATATTTTCCAGGTCTAACCATTTACCTACAAATTGCATGAATTCATTATTTTTAATTGCTGAGTAGTATTCCATTGTATAAATATACCACATTTTCTGTATCCATTCCTCCTTTGAGGGATATTTGGGCTCCTTCCAATTTCTGCTTATTATAAACAAGGCTGCTATAAACATAGTGGAGCATGTGTCTTTATTGCATGCAGGGGAATCCTCTGGGTATATGCCCAGGAGTGGTATGCCAGGGTCCTCTGGAAGTGACATGCCCAATTTTCTGAGGAACCGCCAAACTGATTTCCAGAGCGGTTTTACCATTTTGCAATCCCACCAACAGTGGAGGAGTGTTCCTCTTTCTCCACATCCTCGCCAGCACTTGTTGTCTCTTGAGTTTTAATCTTAGCCATTCTGACTGGTGTGAGGTGGAATCTCAGGGTTGTTTTGATTTGCATTTCCCTGATGACTAATGATGTTGAACATCTCTTAAGGTGTTTCTCGGCCATCCGAATTTCTTCTGGTGAAAATTCTTTGTTTAGCTCTGTGCCCCATTTTTGATAGGGTTATTTGGTTCTTTGGGGTCTAACTTCTTGAGTTCCTTGTATATATTGGATATTAGCCCACTGTCGGATGTGGGGTTGGTGAAGATCTTTTCCCACTTTGTTGGTTGCCGTTTTGTCCTTCTGACAGTGTCCTTTGCTTTGCAGAAACTTTGTAATTTTATGAGGTCCCATTTGTCGATTCTTGATCTTAGTGCGTACGCTATTGGTGTTCTGTTCAGGAACTTTTCCCCTGTGCCCAAGTCCTCCAGGGTCTTCCCGAGTTTCTTTTCTAATAGTTTCAGTGTGTCTGGTTTTATGTGGAGGTCCTTGATCCACTTGGAGTTGATCTTAGTGCAAAGAGATAAGAGTGGGTCAATTTGCATTCTTCTGCATGTTGACCTCCAGTTGAACCAGCACCATTTGTTGAAAAGGCTATCTTTATTCCACCGGATGGTTGTGGCTCCTTTATCAAAGATCAAGTGATCATAAGTCTGTGGGTTAATTTCTGGGTCTTCAGTCCTGTTCCATTGATCTGCTTGCCTGTTGCTATACCAATACCATGCAGTTTTTTAACACAATTGCTCTGTAGTACTGCTTGAGGTCAGGGATATTGATTCCCCCAGAAGTCCTTTTATTGTTGAGAATAGTTTTAGCTATCCTGGGTTTTTTGTTGCTCCAGATGAATTTGAGAATTGCTCTTTCTAGATCTATGAAGAATTGAGTTGGGATTTTGATGGGGATTGCGTTGAATCTGTATATTGCTTTTGGCAAGATGGCCATTTTTACTATATTGATCCTGCCAATCCAGGAGCAAGAAATATTTTTCCATCTTCTGAGGTCTTCTTCGATTTCTTTCTTCAAGGACTTGAAGTTCCTGTTGTACAGATCTTTCGCTTGTTTGGTTAGAGTTACGCCAAGATACTTTATGTTGTTTGTGGCTATTGTGAAGGGTGTTATTTCCCTAATTTCTTTCTCAGCCTGCTTGTCCTTTGAGTACAAAAATATCCCAAGCTATTCTTGGCATTACAGGAACTTCTTCCTTTCTGTATTCCATTTTCTTTCAAGAGTGTTGACTATTAACTCCGCATCCTCAGAGAAGCTGAACTTTATCATTTACCATTAGGTTCAGCCTCACTTCACACAGACGCAGGGCATTAATGTCAATGGTGCCAACTCGAAGATAAATGACTATGAAATGGGCATGTGCACATGCTTGTGATTCTAATATTAAGAAGGTGAAGGCAGTATGATCAGATGTTCAAGGTCATCTTCTGCTACAAAATGAGTTTGTATTTGCCCCCTACAGGCATGTGAGTGAGCTTATCTTGGCTGTTGGCAGCACATGCCTTTAATCCCAGCATTTGGGAGGCAGAAGCAGGCTGATTTCTGTGTTTGAGGCCAGTCAGGTCTACAGAGTGAGTTCCAGGACAGCCAGAGCTACACAGAGAAACCCTGTCTCAAAAAAAAAAATAGTTAGCAAGCAGAAAAATAATAAAATTATTATATCTCATTTAAGAAATGGGATAATTTGGTTTCCAGTTAAATTAGATAATAACCAAATTTCTGAAGTAATATAAAATAGTAATTTCTGTCACTAATGGGAATCATCAGAGAAGTTGCTCTGTTGAGAATCAGATCTGCAATCAAAATGAACTTGCAAGGATTACAAATTACAGCTGAATGATTATAGGGGAAGAAGTAATAATCAATAGATTGAAAGGTTTATGAGTGTGGTGAGTTGAATGATAATGTCCTCCATAAGGTCATATATTTGAATGTTTTGTCATTAGGGAGTGGTACTACTTGGGAGGGATTTGTAGGTGTGGATTCTTGGAGCAGGTGTGGTCTTGTTGGAGAAAGTGTGTCACTGCTGGTGAACTTTAAGCTTTCAAAAGTCTAAGTCCAGTGTCTCTTCTTGTGCTCTGGAGATCCAGATGTAGAAATCTCAGCTACTTCTCCAGCACCCTGCCTGCCTGCATGCCACCATGCTCCCTATGATGATGATAATAGACTAAACCATGAAAATTTATTCCCAGTTAAATGCTTTCTTTTGTAAGGCTTGTCTTGATCATGGTGTCTCTTCTCTGAGACAGAAGTTGGTACTACAGAGCAGAATATTGCTGTGACAAGTCTGACCATGCTGCTTATTGGCAGAATGTGGGCTTTGAAACTTTGGCTCAGGAAAGCACCGAAAACTTTAAGTGGGATTTAGACTTAACTGGCCATACTAGTAAAAACATGGAAGGCGATGGTGCTGAGAGCAACATAGATTACTATGGCACTGTTCAAGAGGGTTTGAAGGAGAAGTATATTAAGACTATCCTTGTTATCTTTTGGAAACAAATGTGGCTACTTTTTGCCCTTGTCCAAAACATCTGCCTATGCTAAATTGAAGAGTTTTGGACTAATAGAAGAGGAGATTTTAAGATAGCCCTGTATTGACTCTATCAAGTGGCTATTAGTGTTTACTCTTTTATAGATCTGTAACAAAGAGGGGCACGGTGAGCAAGGAAAAATACAAAAACGCACAGTTTGAAGAGAAAAAAAAGAGCATCAGGAAATGTAAAGAACCTAAGTCCAGACCTCAAGGAGGTAAAAAATTTAAAGAAAGGCCTGATGCTAAATGCAGTAAAGGCGACCTCAGGGCAAGACACCAATCAGCTAACCTTCCAGCTTGTGTAAAGAAATTAAAGAAAGCAGTGAAGGAGGCCATCAGCAACAGAAAGCTGAAGAAGATGTGTTTGAACTAAGGGGCTAAGTTCCAGCCCCAGAAAGCAGTAGATCTGAGCATCTTCAGTCACATGTAGAGTCAAGTGTTGCTACTATGTTTCCAACCCAGTTCCCCGGTGAATGAAAGCTCAACTCAGCGGTTAACAAAACAAGCTACAAGCCTGGACTGGGCAGGCGTCCCACTCCACTACTCTGTTTCAATCTATATTAATCCCATACAACTTGCGGAAACTCCAAGCCCCGAGTTTCTCTCCCTGCTGCCTCTCTGTTTCTCTCTCCATTTCTTCTCCATTTCTTCTCCTCTTTCGTTGCTCCTCCTCCTCCTGTTTTATACCCCGTAGCTCCTCCCCTAGACTCTCTGCTCCTCCCATTAGGCAGCAGGAAGAGAAACTCCAGGCCTGGAGTTTCTGCAAGTTGTATGGGATTAATATAGATTGAAACAGAGTAGTGGAGTGGGAGGCCTGCCCAGTCCAGGCTTGTAGCTTGTTTTGTTAACTGCTGAGTTGAGCTTTCATTCACCTGGGAACTGGGATGGAAACATAGTAGCAACAAACAAGGCTTAGACCCAGTCCATTTATAACTGCTAGTATAAACTGCTTTAAATGTTTAAGTAATACAAGTTAAGGGCCAGATAGCAAACTCGTGGTTATTAGTTAGTTCCTGAGTTATTTTGATTAGAAACGGCCGAGAATAGTCAAGGCTTAACAGTTCAGAGATGTATTAGGTAGACAGATGGTCTTCAAAAGTGTCAGAAGTCCACAGAAAATGTTTATTGACATTTCTTTATTAAAGATCATTTGACTGGAGACCTGTCTGCTCCTGACAGCACCCCTTTCTTGATTTCAAAGAAGAACTTGAGCATCAATGGAGTTGCTTCAGTTGTGGCAAGACAGTCACCAGGCAAGAATTGCCTCATTTCATCTACAGACAAATACTGTCCAAAAAAAAAAAGGACACACTGCGGAATAGTCGACTAATAATCTCTGCCAAGACAGAGTAATCAGCCCTTCAAAATTCTGCATTACCAAGATCTGTCAGATGATCCTGGGCCAGAAGACTGAAGACTGATGCTCCAACGTTTTGGTGTATAGGGCCTGTCCAGGTGATCAGCAGTCTGTATAAATTGGCTAAGTTTTAGAAGCTATATTTTGTGCTTCTCATACTTTCAGGTAATATTAGTCATTCTGGATCTCTGATGAGGTTGAAGACCAATAGTCTTATAGCCAGTCCAAGCTGGTTACCATTTAGAAAGATGATACAGATTTGAGAGGATGGTTTTCAGATGGGTTACAGTCTAAAGCCAGTACTTGAGTCAGGTGTAGAAGTATAAGTTTTTAAAGTTCCAATAGATGACAGGGGTACTACTTAATTGATAAAAATTGATTGACTGGGTGTTAGGTCTATCCTGTATGCTATATATTACAAAATGGTAATAATTGTGCTCAATTGATGTCTAAGATAAAAGAGTCTTTTTTTAAATTTTTTTTTATTTTCTATATTCTATGTTTACATTCCAAAGGCTTTCCCCTTTCCCAGTTCCCACCCACCATAGTTCCCATAGTTCCTCTCCCCCCCAAACTGTTCCCCAATCATTCCCCCTCCCCCCTCGGTTTCTTTACTAAACTGGATGCAATCTTTACAGGCCCAGGGTCCTCTCCTTTCTTCTTCTTGGGAATCATTTGACTTGCTATTTGTGTCTTGAGTATTTGGGGAAATGTTGTGGATAGCCCTGGACTTGTATTTTGATGTTAATTCCACTCCACAGAGGGCTGCAGATGAGGAGTTGCCTTGTGAACCATCACCCCACCTTAACTTTTCAAATAAAGGCTTGAGCCAATGACTGGGCAGGAGGAAAGGGGGAGGAGCAGAGTGTCTAGGGGAGGAGCTACGGGGTTAAAACAGGAGGAGGAGGAGCAATGAAAGAGAAGAAATGGAGAAGAAATGGAGGGAGAAACGGAGAGGCAGCAGGGAGAGAAACTCCAGGCTTGGCGTTTCCGCAAGTTGTATGGGATTAATATAGATTGAAACAGAGTAGTGGAGTGGGAGGCCTGCCCAGTCCAGGCTTGTAGCTTGTTTTGTTAACCGCTGAGTTGAGCTTTCTTTCACCGGGGAACTGGGTTGGAAACATAGTAGCAATAGTCAAGGACACAAGAAAGGTGCTCTAGAATCTCTTTCCATGGTTAAGGAAAGCTTTTGAGGCCAAGTGTGTACCTACATGCAGGGAGACCCAGAGTTTTATCAGGCAATTGAATGAAGCTGTGAAAATGGGTCCTAGATATCATTGGCAACCTCAAAATGCTGAAGATGCCAGAAGAGTGGGATACCTGCTGAAAAAAGTGGCCATCAGGAAGTGGAACCAGCCCAAGAGAAAGAAATGTGTTTTGGTTTACAAAGCTGAATGGAGTTGGGGATCTGAAGAGCACTTTGACATTAGACATGAAGATTCAGAGTTTGGAATTTGCCCTACTGTTTTTCTTTATTGTTTTAGTCCAGTATTTTCTCACCATATTTCTTTTCCTTTCTTTTGGTATGAAAAAGTATACTCTGTTCCTTTGTATGTTGACATTATGTTATCTGCTTTTCAGTTAATGGATTGCCATGAGTATCCAAAGAGACTTTGTACTTTTCAACAATGTTCAGGCTATTCCACACTATGGGGACTATGAAGCTGCCCTAAATAAAATTTTACTTATGATATGTCTATATGACTATAGGGACCAGGAAGTAGAATGTAGTAGTGTGAATGAAAATGGTTCCTATAGGTTCATTTAAATGGTTAGTCATCAGGGAATGGCACAACTTAGGAAGGGCTGGGAAGTCTGGTCTTATTGGAGTACGTATGGCGTTGTTAGAGGAAGTGTGTCACTAGCTATGGACTTTGAGGTGTCAAAAGTCCAAGCTAGGCCTAGTGTCTCTCTCTTCCTGCTGCCTGGGGTTTGGATGTAGAACCCTCAGCCATGTCAACATCTTGTCTGCCTACATGCCACCATGCTTCCCGCCATGATGATAATGATCTAAACCATTGAAAGTGTAAACAAGCCCCAATTAAATGTGTTCTTTTATAAGTGTTTCCTTGGTCATGATGTTTCTTTACAGCCACAAAACATATCAATGAGTTTAGTCCTTTGAAGCAGGTCATGGATGTTGGGGTTTCTCCCATGCCCACTGCTAGGTATGGAAAAAAAGGGCTATGAATGCTGGCTCAGTAGACATTGCCGAGATGTATTTCATGCAAGCAGGCTGTGTAATAATGCCAGTCATCCATAACAAGAGAAATTGGCACAGAAGATCCAATAGCAATATCGAGAATAAAGGAAATCCCTCAAATGTACAGACCTCAAAGAAGATGGCTCGCTAAGCTTAGTGAGAAGGGTCTCTGAGTTTACCAGATTAATTATGGTTTCAAATGAGATATAGGGCAATAATTTAGCAAATCCTATTGTCTTTACTACCTTGGGGCTGCTGTATGCTAGGAGTTTAGCAGCTTAGTTAAGGTACTAGAAAAGATATAAGATCCCTTTTACAAGGGGCAGTACTTGTATTCTAGCACATACTAGTTCTGCACAGGAATCAGAATGATAATAGTTTTACTGTTATTATTCTCATTTCCTTAGAAATTTTCAATTGTTATCTGTAATTATCATTCTTCATACAAAATGTTTGAAGTTTTTCAAGCCCAAATCAATTTTTCACCTGCAATTTATCAGCTTCAAATATCTTTTAGAGGATCTTTTTTTTGAAGCAAATATTTGAAAGTATTTTCAGACAGTCTGTGGAAAACCTCACAAGGAAGCAGGCTAACTCCTGGGACCAATAATTTGTCAAGTGTCAAAACTCGTAAAATGAATGTAATTCTGTCTTCTGACAGTTTGATATTTAAAGCATATGGGTTTCATGTCAGAATATTCAATCCTCAGTTAAATATGAACCACAACTTCCTGAAATTCTATTTGAAGCTCCCAGTATTGAAAGGGCATCATCTAGGATCTCTCATTCAGTCCTCTAGGATTTCAAATCTTTATCATCAGAAGGCAATGTACCTGGACTACTTCCCATAATTCTCTAGACTTCTCTAAGCTGAGTCAGCCATGCTGAAAAAATTATTCAAGGGTAATAAAAACATTTTAGAGAAGACTAATTTGTACCTAATTTCTCAAGTTCCCTATTTTAGATTTCATAACAGTAAGTTAAAGAAACAAATGAGATCACATTAGGAAGATCATATTATAGAGAGCAAAATCATTCATATTATAATTAGTGATGTCCAAATAAAAGACAGTGATGTAGAGCAGATAAAATCTGCCACAGGTATTCTTTGTTATGCATTTCACTAATTAGCTGAATTACCTTTTGATGTATCTGTTAATGGCCAGCCTGGGACTAGTGTCCACATGTAGACATGGTAGCGGGCTCAGGCTAAGAGTGCTAGTCTGGTTCTTGATCTCGAGATGGAGGGATGTGAGAAGGATGGGAAAAAGTATAGGGGAGATGGAATCTGTTTAAAGCCACGCACCAAGAGAAAAATATGAATGGTGACATGATTAACAACCCACTTAATTTCCCTTTTCCTTTCCCAGCTATAATCCTACAATAAAAAGAATCTAAAGAAAATTCTACTTACAGTGAAAGGACACATACTAAACTACTTATCTAACCCTAATGCTCCTGATACTAACTTATCAGATTTTATGTCCAACCAAGGCATCTCTGGAGACATCCTATAATCTCATTTTTAATACAGAGAAAGCAGGGGCATAGTGGGAATTCTCATGAACATTTTCAGAACTAACTTGAGTTATTCAGTATTAAAACATATGTCTAGGGGTTAGAGAAATGGCTCATCAGTTAAGAGCACTGGCTGCTCTTCCAAAGGTTGTGAGTTCAATTCCCAGCAACCTCATAGTGGCTCACATCTATCTGTGATGGAATCTGATGCTCTTTTTTGGTATGTCTGAAGACAGTGACAGTGTACTCATGCACATAAAATAAATAAAATCTAAAAAATTTTATATTACAAATATGTCTAATGTTATTACAATTGCAACTCTCTGGTAGGGAAGGCCATGTCCTAGTCCTCAATTATGCTTTCCATTTTTTCTGTAGTTATCTTTTCATTCTTAATAAAATTTCAACTCTATTTCACACTTGGTAGTTTTGAAATTCTCTTCTGCATTGAAGCCACAGATCACTGCTTAGCTTGTGTAGAAGTCTTCCAAAAGATTAAGGGAACTCCTGAGGCAGCTGAGAGTTATAACAGAAAACTGAACTGCTTCTCCCTCAGTACCAACAGAGATAGCAATTGGTCAGCAAAGATGTTGGACTCACAAGTTGGCCAGTAGCATATGGAATTATTGGAGTGAAATATTTTGCTCAAAAGTGACCTTGATTAACCAGAATATGTACTTCAACCATACATGCACAGATACTTGCGGTTAATATTTTCTCATCCCCCCCCCAAAGGATAATACTCATCTAGTACCATTCTAGACATCTAGGAAGTAACTAAGGCATTACTTACAATATTGATACTGGGACATTAGGGCTCAACTTTTCCAGAAAAGTCCACTGAGACATTTCAATGTGAAAACATGGAACTAACCCAAAGATTAGAGGAAAGTGGACATTAAAACAAGAACTGAAACAGAAGTATTACTTAATATTTATCCAGCACTATTCAAAACACATTATTACATGATCTCATTTATATATATGGATAGGGTTATCATTAGCCCTAATTATTAACAGAGAAGCAGAAACCATTTTGTATCTGGCTTAACATTACACAGTTAATAAGTGGTAAAGCTGGGATTCTCCTATAGGCTCAATGAACTCAGTGTTGCAAGTCGTACCTTAAAAATAACCGAACCTATTGTGGATGTCCACAAGTGCTTGCTGACTGGAGCTGGATATAGCTATCACCTGGGTGGCTCTGCTAATTCATGACAAGTACAGAGGGGCCACTCTCAGCCAGCCATTGAACTGAGCACAGGGTCCCCAATGGAGGAGCTAGAGTAAGGACCCAAGGAACTGAAAAGGTTTGCAACGCCATAGGAGGAAAAACAATATGAGCCACCCAGTACTCCCAGAGCTCCCAGGGACAAAGTCATCAACCAAAGAGTACACATGGACTTACCCATGGCTCCAGATGCATAGGCAGCAGAGGACGACCTTATTGGACATCAAAGGGAGGAGAGGCCCCTGGTCTGGGGAAGGCTCGATGCTACAGTGCAGGGGAATACCTAGACAGAGAAAAGGGAGAGGGTTGATTGAGAAATAAGGGGAGGGGAGATGGGGAGATGGGTTATGGGATTTTCTGTGGTGGTGGTGGAACCAGGAAAGGGGGCAACATTCGAAATGTAAATAAAGAATATAACTAATAAAAAATAACTGAACCAAGTAAGCCAGAGGACTGGCTTGCCAATTATGGTTGAAAGAGGCAGTGTGAGTAGCCTTCAATGAGTACAAGGCCCTAGCATCTATATCTAGGCATCTTTAACGCTTATATTTGCAGTGAAAAACTTTGAGGAAGGATGAAGAACTGTCTTTCCTCCCCAGATAGCGCAAGCTGTCAGCTTCTTGTGAAAGTTCAAGGTCTCAAGCACAGGGCCTTGGATTTCAGTTCACAAGTCCCATTCCAAAAACAGTGGTCCATGATGGCTCCTTTTGTCCTGTCCTTCTGGAGTTTGGGAGGGGGATATGGCACGGCAAAGTCATTTATTTTCAGTCCAGGATAACCATGCCCTGTACTGGAATTTATTAAGCTTGTAAAGCCTTTGTTGCTAGCTTTCAAAAAAGATAAAATCTATAGCTATGCTTGGTTTGATATACGGATCTGCAAAGGAATGGGTAGAAAGTACCTCTTTGGGCTCCCTTTTCTTATGCACTGACTTGAGGGGGCATCATGAAAGTTTACAAGACCATTGCCAAGGACAGATTAAAAAGAAGTACTCTCTTAGTCACTGCCTTGTTGTTATGAAAATATACCTTGACCAAGACAACTCTCATAAATGGCATCATTTAATTGAGAGGTTGTGTGCAGTTTCAGGGGCTTAGACAGTTTTTTTTTTTTTTATCGTGGCAGTGAATATGGAAACAATAAGCATGGGGTAGGCATGAAGAAGTTGCTGAGTGTTACATCTCTGTGGGCAGAAGGAGAGGGGAGGGAGAGGAAAAGGAAAAGGGTGAGGAGTGGGTTGGTATGACATTTTAAACCCCAATGCCCACCCTCAGTGACAGACTTGCTACAACAAGGCTGCATCTACTCCAACAATACTACTTGTAGTACATTCAAAGGCAGAATTGTTCTTTTATTTAATCATTATTGTTCAGGAGTGAAGAAGACTCCATTTGCTGTTTCCATTGGTTTGCTTGTTTTACTTTTAAATACTAGACCTCCTAATCCTTTTAAAATAGTGCCACTTCTGATAACTAAGGATTCTTAAGTGTAAGCCTATGGAGGCCAGTCTTATTCAAACTACCATGAATACAGAGTGTCAAGAGACAATTTATGCAAGCTTCATGCCTCTGCAGACTCCAACTCAGCTCCAGTGTTTATAAACACAAGGTAATAAGAACAATGGTCATGTGATCCTGGCTTTAATTTTTGACCAGAGTCAGTTTCATCTTGATAGACTTCCTACTGTCTTTTATTTCACTTTTTTTCTTACCTGCCCTTTGTTTTTCACCAGAAAGTTTATATGGCCATAGTAATTTTTCCTCTTCTTTTATATTCAGGAACATTCATAATTTGAAATGTTTTCTAAATAAATCTCTCTTTCTGATATCAAGTGATCTGTCACCTTAGGAAACAATCTAGACTCTATTAACATGGCAATAATCTCTACATGCTTCAAATGTTAAGATACTAAAATTTTCTACAGTTTACTATATACAAGTATTACAAAACTCAAATAACTCAGGAGTTCTTTTACTGAATCATAATTGCATAGAAAACAAGAACAATCTCTTTGCTCCTTTGCTTTTTGACTTTTTTTTTAAACTTTTGACTGGAAATTATTTAAACGTTCTTGGATTTTACTCAAGCCACCGAGACTGGCAAATGTTACAAATGTCAACATTTCTTTCTTCCTATGATATCTCATAAACACTTGAGTACTGTTGATAAGCTTTCCAGGAAAAGACAATTTGAGATTGAAAACAAGCATAGGACTATGAGGTTTTCCTTTCTTTCAGATTGTCATTTCAGATTTCTTTCAGATAATTTTGCCTGTAGGCCATTACAATAATGTTCTGCTGTAGCATAAGTTAGGGTTACTCAGTGGGTAAGTTTCATTTTTTAAAGGAGTTGCATCAATGCAGTCACTGTCATTTGCATAAACATGGCTTGCTATGTTCTTTAACTTTTATATCCTAGAATAATGTTAGAGCTTCATCTAAGACAGGCTTAACTTTGTCCCTACATGCTTGCATTTTGCAGATGGGACATTGCAATCAGAATGATTTTGTATAGAGATTTTTTTCCTCAAAGGTTTGAACTGAAATCTTCAATATTGCTCGATTGTCAGATCTTAATATCCTATTGTTAGTAGATACTTCCTAATATTGTTAAATTTTTGGCTGAGATAAAAATAGTTTCAGAAGATTGCCTAATACCTAGCTATGTATCTATGTATGTATGTATGTATGTATGTATGTATCTATCTATCTATCTATCTATCTATCTATCTATCTATCTATGTGTTTATATGTGTTTATGTATCTATATATCTATTTATGTATCTATCTATCTAATATATCATCAATAATCTATATCTATCTATCACATTAATTCTTATCAGTAAAATAATTTCTATTTTAATTTAGGAAATCAGAATTATGAGACCATGTGCCTCTTTATCCCTTCATCTCAAATTGCACTTCAATTTGATATTACTCTTTGGTTTTGAAAAGTTAAAATATTTCTTGCATTTGATTTCCTCCATCCATCCATCCACCCATCTATACACCCACTCACCCATCTATCCATCAATTCACTGAAGTTTTTATTAAGCCATAAATAATTTTTCTGATAGCAAAATAGCTATGAACAAAAACAAACAAGGAAGTCATTGGAAATTACACTGGAGAGAGAAACATGTCTCATGTGATCACATTGGTGAGTGGAGTCATGAACCAGAATAAATGTTCTGGAAGGTACCAGGTTCTCTCAGGAATCACAAAAAAGAAATATGACTTTAATTTAGGAGTCAATTCATATTCAGTTAGCACAAGTATTCTTGGCCAGAACACATATGGCCTTCTTCTGTAACCTTAAGAATTTTCATCTTTATTTCAAAATCAGTCAAAAATAATTTAAAGAGTTTAAACATCAGCACAACCTCAGACTGTAGTTTACAGAGGTGATACTGAATTCAGAATGAAAAAGACACAGGCACTGGTCCCAGTGGAGGGATGCTGATTCTAGGCTCATGAATGCAATGCACATGGGATTTTGCTACAAAAAAATTTTTATTACATTTTGTAGTAGCCTGTGTTTGAGGACTTAGGGGAAAAAGGAATCCCTTCTGACTAAGTACTAAGAACAGATTGCCTAAGCCAGATTATTATTTGTTTTTTTTCTCTCCTTTTCTTTCTTTTTTTTTTGATTATTTATTCTATATTCTTTGTTTACATTCCAAAGGCTTCCCCCTTTCCCAGTTCCCCCTCACCATATGTCCCATAAGTCCTCTCCCCCCTCACCTATTCCCCAATCATCCCCCCACACACCATTTCTCTGTTCTGGTACTCTCCTACAAAACTGGATCCAATCTTTTCAGGACCAGGGTCCTCTCCTTCCTTCTTCTTGGGAATCTTTTGAATTGCTAATTGTGCCTTGAGTATTCAGAGCTTCTGGGCTCATTAATATCCACTTATCAGTGATTGCATTTCATGTATATTCTTTTGTGATTGGGTTAACTCGCTTAGGATATTTTCCAGATCCAACCATTTGTTTACAAATTGCATGAATTCATTATTTTTTATTGCTAAGTAGTATTCCATTGTATAAATATACCACATTTTCTGTATCCATTCCTCCTTTGAGGGACATCTGGGCTCCTTCCAACTTCTGGCTATTATAAATAAGGCTGCTATGAACATGGTGGAACATGTGTCTTTATTGTATGTAGGGAAATGCGGTTTAGAGCACTGACTGCTCTTCCGAAGGTCCTGAGTTCAAATCCCAGCAACCACCTGGTGGCTTACAACCCTCTCTAATGAAATCTGACACCCTCTTCTCTCTCTTTTTTCTTTCTTTTTTATAAACAGTAGAAATATGGTACTGACTTTATTCTCACATTCTTGTTTTGTATCACAAAAGTTAAAGTGTGTGGCTTTCTTCAAACCATTTAGAGTAATGGACTCTAGAGTACTGCATTTTGTCTTTCCTTTCTTCTTGGTCTTAATTTTAAAACATAATTAATTTCCTTTGTCTTAATCAATAGCATAATATTAACCTGTACCGATAGAAGAAAATATATAAAATATATTAAACAGAATCATGAAAATTGTTTTGTTACGATGTTGATATTAATGCAACATAGATTATTTTGCTACTTTGTCAGAATATTTAAAATACAGGAATGTTTGTTGATAACATACTAAGCATATAAAAAGGCAAGACTCTGATTGAATGGTCACATATTTGAAAAGAAGAATTTTCTATTGCATACTGGCTTGACACTTGGAGAATGTTATGGCTAATCTCTATGCTGTTATGAACCATATTGCTTCAAGATGTGTAAAACTAGCAAGACCTTAAATTCCAGATACCATTACACTTGGCTTTGGAACATGCTTGTGATATCTGGTATTGTACAATGTTCTTTGGAATTCATGGAAGAATTTGACTACTCTTGAAATATGAAAGAAAAAAACTGGATTGTATCTTATTTAACATAGTGATAAAGCATTTTTTTAAACATATAACCACTTACTTGGGACATATACTTTCTTCAGTGATCCTATCATGCTGTAGGCATATTGAACACTTTGCCACTGTATCTTAATGTGGTGCTTGCTTTTAATTATTTTTTACAATTATATTTATACTAGTGACTCTTTCAAAACTTGATATTGGAACATAATAACAAAAGCCCATTCCGTGGTGAATAGACACATGTGGGGCTCATACAAGGAGTCTTCTCTCCTGCAAACTGATAGTCCCTGTGTTTCCCAGATTCTGGCCTTAGTTGGCTGAGTTTGACCTCAATTGTTAATTCTCAGACAGTAATCCACAAAGAATACTGAAAACTAAGGCAGAAGGAACAGTTTGCAATACTAATTTCCTGAACCAAACATCCTCTTCTTGTTTCTCAACAATTGGCTTAACCTCTGAAGCAGAACTACTGTTCTTTCTTTGAACTCCTCCCTCCTGCCTATGACTGTTCTGTCATGGGCGAAGTTTCCATGGCTGAATGCATCTCCATGCTTCTGGCTGCGTCCATGGACAAACCTGGACTTCTAGAACCTTGTCAAATGTCTGAGGTTGATCTGCTGGAGTTTTATTTACCATACACTTTCTGCATTGTCTTTTAGTTCTCAGAACTCAGAATATGTATATTTCCTTATAGGCCTTGCTACAGGCCAAATATTGTTTCTTTACCTAGTCCTGATTTACCTAGACCCAAAGAGAATCAGTAGCCATTGTTGTAAAAAAATAAAGAGAGTGAAACACATTGAGAATCTTCCAAGTTCACTAATTATGAACTGAGAATATGTACAGATTCACCAGACTAAAATCATATGATATTATTAATGATTATTCCTGTTATACCACATCAGGTAGATTTTTCTACATGTCAATATATACGTCTAATTTTTAATTTGTGAAAATAGTGGGGTTCAGACATTGATGCAAGCCTTCTTGGCCAATTTAGGACTATGTATAGAAAATGTAAAATGAAGACACAAATCAACTTAAATAAATTTAAAAAGTAGATCTTTTCGCCCCATTACTTGCTTACTTGCAGACTATATTCCTTTATTCTATTACAATATATTTCTTTTCCTGAAATTTGTGTCTGCCATCCATTTCCTTTGTTTCCAGCACCACAGGTACCACTCAGGCCATACATGCTGTACTCAGAGGCTGGGAATAACATGCTTTCTGAATGGGTTTCTTTTTCATACTATTTTCTTCCAAGTAATTCAGTATGCAAAAGGCAGAAAGACTTTCTAACTTAAGGACCATATATTCCAAATATTTGTACTCTACGTTATTATTTTGAAAGTCCTTTCTATGCAAGTAGGATACAGATAACACAGGTCTTATAAACCATTGTTGTTTATGATCAAAACATATTGTATGAAAATAAGAGGTAAAAAGAAAATCAAAGAACTAAATGAAATGAAAATATTATCAGGAATTAAAATATAACAAGTAAAAAAATAAATCAGTGGAAATCCTAAAAAAAAAAAAAAAATTGTTACTTTGGCTTTTAAACTGACTAGACTGCTTGAGCCATTGCATCCTTTCAGTCACATGATCAAACAGGAAGATAAATCATTTGCCTTAAGTGGATTCAGATGGCTGCTCTGGACAGATTAGGTTGCTATAGTAGGACCCGCGTATAAGCATAAAGACTGACTAGGAGGCTACTGCTGTTTCAAAGCAAGAGATGATAGTTTGGGTCTGAATAGTGCTGGAAAAATAGTAGAAAACATTTATGTTGTGAACTTATTTTGAAGAGAGAAACAAAAAATTTGCCGATGAATTGGGAACGTGTTTGCAAGAAGGGATTTAAGAAGACCTTGATTAGCATATCAGCTCTAGAGTAGCAATCAAGATAGAGGGAAGGATTCAGATGGATACGTTCAGGAGGCGTTAGTGAAATTTTGCTTTATAGGGGATCCTAGGGGAGAGATTAAATAAATAGTTGTGTATAGCTAGGAGGGCTACATGATGAGAATGAGGACTGTGGGAAATGTTAGCCCATGAGGACAGAAAGCTATTCACACTGAGAAGTGAGCATAAAGAGAATGAGTCTAAAGTATAAGACACAGGACACTTCAGTGTTAAAAATGTATGAAGAAAAAAGAATTTTTAGAACCGAAAGATCTAAATGGTCTGAATCTGTTTAAAAGGTGGTGACTTATTACTTTGTCAAAGGCAGAATGTCTTTGAAAGAGTAGTTGAAGGTTTCTTAAAAATTATCACAGAAATCTAATGGAATTTATCCTTAGATTCTGATATTATAACCTACTTAAGAAAGATCCTCACCAGAATTATGAATACTTTGTATTTAAAATATGATGAAGAGGTTGGGGGGAAACCAAGGTAACATGTTTCTGTTTTCCAAATGGGTAACAGACTCAGAAGTCAGAAAACAAAACAAGGTTGCATTCAATTTTAGATTCAGGTTCGTTCCAAATAACTTAGAGGTCGAACTTTGTTCTAGATAATTCCCTGCTCTGAAAGAATTTAAGGATGCTGGCGTGGTTTCTGGGTTAACAAAGGAATTCCGTCCTTTGAGTCTTGTTCAGTTCGTGACCCTTTTGCGCTACCATTGAATAGCTCTGAGTGCATCATGGTTGAGCTGCCAAGGTGGTCCAACTTGCACTGCATGCTCACTGGGGATCAATGCCTTGAAAGCAAGCATCTGTGACACGGAAGCCATTCAGCTACAGGCATTTTGTTTTTTTTGTGGGCCAGGGAACAATATCAATGGGCTATCTGGTAAATCACTTTCCTTTGGAACTGTGGGGTCTGGATTTTGTAGTACACACACTTTCTTTGTGCTGCGTATTTCTCATTTGTTTCTGTCAGCTGAGGCACAGAGCAATTGTTTAGCAAAGGATTCCAAAGTTATAGCAATCCTTAAGCAATACCCAAACTATGTGGAATGTAATCTCCACTTCTCAATTACAGTTATTTCCAAATATAACATCCTATGATTTTTTTTTCTTGAATGGGCCTAGTACATTTGTTCCTTAAATATAATGATGATTGAAGCAAAATATAATAGTCATCCAGAGTCACATATATCTAGAATCAGGGCCTAAGTCTGTTACTTAGTTGAAGGTAAGGCAAAAGTACTTTGTGACTCTGTAAACTGTAGAAAGATGCTCAGATATAAAGTGAGACTCACGACAAGACCTACTGTGCTAAGAAAAAGGCTCCCATATTGCATTTCAAGTGCTCTGCCTTATTAAAATTGCCTCTACTACTGGTCAGATTTCTGCATCCTCAGCCTTGCACTGCTGGCTACCCATTGCTTGGAAGTTAAAAATGCCATCACGAATCACAGTGGTCTATTCATGTTCTAAACAAACTCAATTTTTCTTAGCTTGACTGTCCCATTATATGCTTCACTTAGTCCATTTGGTATAAAGTTTCAATTCCTTCTCCATGGTCTCTGTGATTTTTCTGCGTAGTGCTCTATTTGCTTATAATGCTCTCCTCTCCCTCTCTATAAAACTTCTGTTATCATTGTGCCTCCTCAGAAGCTATACATTGAAGTTCTCCTCCCAAATGGGATGGCCTTTGCAGGTGGGGCTTTGGGGAGGGAATTAGGTTCAAATGAGGCCGTGAGCTTGCAGCATCACTATGGGGTTAGTGTCCTCATAAGAGGAAGGGAGAGCAATCTTCCTTTCATGTTTCTACCTTGTCATGCAAGAATGCAGCCACCTACAAGCCACAGAGACAGTTCTTACTGGGAACAAAAGGGCAGGCTTCCCAATGTTGGATAGCCCAGCTTCTAGAACTGTGAGAAATGATTTTCTTTCACTGAAGCCCATGACTTTATTGTTGCTACTATATCTTACAAAGGTAATTATACACTCCCTTTTCTTTGATACTCTTCATGTCAACTCACTTTGTTTATGTCAAGTTGTACTTATAAAACAATCCATTTTTTTAAAAAGAAGATTTCAGAGAATCATTAAAATAATTTAAAATACAAAACAGGTGGCTTTATCTTTTCACAGGGACTTTTATTTTGGGTTCTTAGTAAAATATCATTAGAACACCAATCTTGTCAGATTGTAGCATGGAGTCGACACGCCATATAAATCTAAGAGGGATTGCTGCACCTAATTAACTGTCTTCTATTTACAATTATTCTTTGTAAATTGGTGTCTCCTTAGACAGAAAACATATGTTATATGAATAATATATCTGGGAAAATTTAAGTGATGCTTTATTAATTGTGACTCAGAGGATACTAAGTAAAACTTATTCAAGCAAAGGAAAGTCAATGTATTTGACATTAGACAAGGAAGAAAGAGTCATCTATCTTGAATTAATTTATAATTTAGTTGGTCAACCAAAAGATGGTGAAGATGAAAGATTCTTTTATATCCAACACTTATGAAAAGGATGATTTTTTTCTTCAGGAAATTCTTTTAAATTTACATTCAAATTGATATGTTAGATTGAAAACCCACCTGGGTGACAATCTCAGGTGGCCTGTTGTTTTCTGATTGTTCATCTCACCATCAGAGGAATAAATGACTGGCCCAAGATAAATCCATGATTTCATAGACTTAGAGAGACTGTGGATTTTGACAGTTCAACAGCATAGTTAGGCATGGTGAAAAACAGAAGTTTTCCATAATGTTTTTGCACTATTCAATGATATAAAAAAAAGTTCTCAAAATTCTATTACATGTTATTTAATGGCAATAAATATTTATGAATATAATATATACATATGACTATTCTTATGCTATGGGCATGGGAGTCAAGCAATTTTTAATACAGGCTAATATGAAAATGATATCCTTTTATATGTAATGAAATATAATAAAGAATAAGAAAGTAATTTGGGAAATATTAATTATTATTTTCTATAATTTATCAGTTCATGAACAACATCCTCATCCTTCTTAGATATATTTTTTGTTACACAACCTAGTCTGGACTATTACTCATTATGTAGCCTAGGCATGCATGGGAATCTATATAAGATATCTTCAAATTAAGTCTTTCAACATAAAGGTCTAAGGCTGTGGAATGTAAAACCAACTGAATATTGATGAAGAAAACCCCCAGTATCCCTTGTATATTGCATGTCCTGTTTTGAAGGGGTCCATCTTAATATTGAAGCATTAAAATGTCAAAATTGTTCCCCTTAACAATTGGTTATTTGGCTGCTTAATTTTAAATTTTAGCACAGGAAGTTATAGCATGGATTAAAGGTGCATATATAAAAATAACTAGAGATAGTCATTTGCATAAAACTATTTCTCAAGAAATGATTTAGCACATGATCAGGACCACAGCAACTCACCTTTCCTCTCTGTCTCCCATGGCCTTCCCCAAATAAATGCTACCATGCTATCTACCTAGACGGCTTACCAGGCTCAGCTTTCATTTAAGTGAGTAGCATAAAGCAAACTTCTGTGAACACACACACTTTGAACATGTCACTTATTGGGGAATGGATTTGTGCACTGTGTATTTAGATGCTAATATCTGTGCCCAAACATGTAGTTACAGTCTAACATTGGCATTGGCATTATTATTGGAGTATCTCTGATCTCATTGATGTGTAAAAATTGTTTTCCATCAAGAGCATTAGCCAATAGCTGGGCAGGAAAAGAGAAGGAGGGACTTTCTGATCCCAGTCAGGGAGGTTCCGGGTTGTTACTCTTCCTTTGAATAAATATCCAACTTATCACACAATGTAAGCTAAAGATGAGGATATGTAAAAATACCACTTCCTAAAAAAATCAAGAAGACAAACTCTCATCTGTGACAAATCTTGCCATTGTACATGATTATTTGCATGTAGGAGAATGCAAATACATCCATATCTATCACCCTATACAAAACTCAAGTCCAAATGGACCAAAGGTCTCAACAAAATCAGACACATTGATCAGGAAAAAACGGAAAGTGAGAATATCCTCGAAGGTATTGGCACAGGAGACAAATTTCTGAACAGAATACTGGTAGCACAGGAAGTAAATCAATAATTAAAAAAAACAGGGCCCCATGAAACTGAAAAGCTTCTGTAAGGCAAAGCAAACTGTCAATCAGACAAACAGGCAACCTACAGAATGGAAAAACACTTTCATCAACTCATATCTGACAGAGGGCTAATATCCAAAATAAATAAAGAACTCAAGAAATTAGATATCAAAAAAACCAAATAATACAATTTAAAAAAGGGTACAAGTTTAAACAGAAAATTCTCAATAGAGAAATCTCACATGGCCAAAAAATATTTAAAGACATGTTGAACATCCTTAGCCATTATGGAAGTGCAAATTGGAATTGCATTGTGATTCATTCATTTTACACCTGCTAGAATGGCTAAGATCAATAACATAAGTGGCAGGTTACCCAGGCCAAGATGTGGAGCAAGGAGAACTCCCCTCCATTGCTTGTGGGAGTGTAAACTGCTCCAACCAGTACGGATGTCAATATGGCTGCTCCTGAGAAAACTAAGAATCAATTTACCTCGGCACCCAGCTATGCCACTCTTAGACATATGCCCAAAGGACACTTTATCACAAGGGTATTTACTCAAATATGTTCATTGTGGCTTAATTCATGATTTCCAGAAATCAGAAATAGCCTAGTTATCACTCACCCAAGAAATTAATTTTTAAAAATGTAGTACATTTACTCAGGTGATATCATCAAATTATCAGGTAAATGGATGCAAGTCAAATAAAATCATCCAGAGGGAGGTAACTCAGACCCAGAAAGACATTCATGCTATATATTAACTCATAAGCAGATATTAGTTGTTAAGTAAATGATAATCAAACTATAATCCACTGACCCATGTATGTTAGGTAGAGTACAATACTAGTAGGCAACACGTGTACCTCCCTGGGAAGAGGAAATATGATACATTTTGAGGGTTACCTGGGAGCAGACTTGGGAGTGGGACGGATCAGGCTGAGGGAGAGAGTTCAGGAGAGAAGACTGGAATTGGGGAGCACAATAGTTTTGTCAAATACTTTTGTCTGTGCCCACTTAAATAGATTGTTTAATTTCATTTGTTCTAAGATGGTAAATTGTATTGTTTAATTTGTAGATGCTGAAATCAAATTTTCTTTATTGACTTGACTGGATATTTTTACAGTGGGCTATCTTTTGCATTTGTTAATATTAACCTTTCATGATAATCTATATTCACAAGTGCCAATGACAAAAATATTTTTTATTGTAACTCTCAGATTACTGTAAAAGTCATCTTGGTCCTAAAACTAGTTCTGAAAGTCAGCTGACTTATATTTTACAGAATCGTTTCTGAAGGATAGTATTGTCCTTTTTGTTTATAAAGGCTGTTAGTGATTCCTATTTTTGAAGCCATTTTGGCCTACCTCATAATTTAATTATGATTTCAATTACATTATTAAATCCTGAACTCAAATAATTTTATTGCCATTTTTTGTTCTTCAATAAAGTTGACTATTTCAACTACATTTTCTTTATTTCTTCTCTGTCTTTTTAGTTCTGTTTTTTCAGAAGGGTTTAAAGTTCACAGTAGCACTGAACAGAAAGCAAGTTCTCATATAACCCTTTCCCACATAAATCTAAAATTTCTCTTGCTATCAGCATTCTGTGATAGCGCACCATTATCATCTCGATTCCAAAATTTAAATTACGTGCTCTTGATACTGTCTATTTTAGGGGTTTTGACAAATGGACAATGACCTACATTCATCTTGGAATATCATACACAAATTTTTTTTGTGTGCTCCGCCTATTCAGTCCTTTCTGTTCCCAGCCCACAGGAAACCACTGCTCTTTTTCTGTCTGATGGTGTTGGCCTTTTGAGAAGGCCACATAGTTGGAAGAATACACCGTGTAACCATTTAGATTTGGAATCCTTGTCTTAGCAATATGCATCCAGGATAGCTGCTCGTCTTGCCCAGGACTGACAGATCTTTTTCTTTTCAATTGATTTTACTGCCTGGATAGTTATTCATTCTTTTATTTGGTGAAGACCAAGTGTACTGCTAGTTTCTAGTATTTGGCAACTATGAATAAAGCTGTTACAAACATTTGTGTATAGATACTTGGATAGACACCCTTGTGTTTGCTAATATTGTTAGAAATTTCTCTTTGTTTCCCACCATCATTTTACTAGACATTTGTGAAATTTATCAGTTTTTATGAATGAGAAACTTTGGGCATCCTCTATGACACATCTGCTTTCTATTTTATTCTTTTATTCTTAATATCTACTTTCTTGCATAGCTTATGATTTCAATTTATCATCTTTTCTAGTTTCTTTAGAAAATAGCTCCAGTCATTTATGCTCATTCCTTCTTTTTTATTGTGACAAAATGCATCTAATATCAAGTTTATTATCTTAATTATTTCCTACATACATTTCAATAGTACTCTTATCCAAAGAATTGTGTTTTCAAACTAGAATTTCTCATCTAGCAAAGGAACCTCCAAATCACCTGTACACTAATTTCCTCTTTCTCTTCTTCCTCCTCCTCCTCCTCCTCCTCCTCCTCCTCCTCCTCCTCCTCCTCCTCTTCCTCTTCTGCCTCCTCCCAGCCTTATAAACCATATCTCTGTTTTAAAGAATTTTGAAGAATTTAACTACTCCGAATAAAGGTAGATACACCATTTTTTTTTCCGATTCTGACTGGTTTATTTCATTTAGCATAAAGGTCATCCTTCTTATAATATGTAACAAGATTCCTTCCTCTTAATGTTGATGATATTCCACTGGATGTTTGCACAACAGTACCTTTATTCATTTTGCTGCTAATGTATGTTTGAGCTGCTTCCATTTCAAACTGACTATGGGTAACAATCTTATGATCACGAGAGAGGAAATATCTTTTCAAGGTCTTGATTTGAAATCTTTTGCCCATTTACTCATATTTAGCAAAAGTGTGTAACACATTCAGTAGTTGTTGAATGCTATTAGCAAAGATTGACCATCATTGCCTTCTTCTGTGTCTTAGAGAAAACATTGTCAGTTCTTTGACTCTAGTCTTAGCTATGAGGATTTCTGCCCTTCTACTTCACGAAAGTGTCTCATGAAGTTCGGCTTTTCTTTGAGATGAAGATGGCCTTGAACGCATCAGTCATCTGTCCCAAGGTCCTAAGTTTTGGAATTGCAGGTGTGCATAACCACACCCAATTTGTGAGTTTCATTAGACCAAAATATTTTCCCTTTCTGCCTAGTTTATCACGTTTTTTGAAATTCTTTTTTTTTATTAGATATATTCTTTATTTACACGTCAAATATTCTCTCCTTTCCTGGCTCCCTCCGCCCCCGCCTTGAAAATCACCTAACTGCTCCCCCCTCCTCCAGCTCACCAATCCACCCCCTCCGGCTTCCCTGTCCTGGCATTCCTCTATATTGGGACATCTAGCCTCTGAGGACCAACAGACTCTCCTTTCTTTGATGTCTAAACAGGCCACCCTCTGCTGCATATGCATCTGGATCCATGGGTTCCTCAATGTATACTCTTTGGTGGTGGTTTAGTCCCTGGGGGCTCTGGGGGTACTGAGTGTTTCAAATTGTTGTTCCTCCTGTGGCACTGCAAACCACTTCTGCTCCTTGGATTCTTTCTCTAGCTCCTCCATTGGGGACCCTGTGCTCAGTTCAATGGTTGGCTGAGAGTGTGCCCCTCTGTATTTGTCATGCACTGGCAGAGCTTCCCAGGTGACAGCTCTATCAGGCTTCTGTCAGCAAGCACTTGTTGGCAGCCACAATAGTGTTTGGGTTTTGTAACTTTATATTGGGATGGAATTCTTTTAACCTGGAGTTGAATTTTATAAAGCATTTTAAGTCTATCAATCAAGTGAAAGAAGTGTGATGTGTTTGCAATTCATATAGTTAATGTGTTATAAGGTTTTTACCAGTTCTCATTTAAACATTGATGCATTCCACAGACAAATCTACTTTACAACATGCAATTATTTTAAGTGTATTTTTACTATTTTACATTTCGAATTTAAAAAACTTTTAAAATATTCTATGAGTATCGATGTTTTGCCTGCATATATATCTGTGTACCAACATGTGTCTGGGGCTCACAGCCTGAAGAAGGTGTCAGATCCTCTAGAATTGGAATTGCAGTCTTTTGTTTGCCTTCATATCCACATGAATTAAACTCTGGTCTGCTGGAAGATCAGTCAGTGCTCTTAATCTCTGAGTCTGTGAAGTTCTATATTATTATCTTGTATATAATTTTATGAAGGCCTTGATCATTTATGAAAAGTATTTTGCAACTTTCACTGTCCCTAAACTCTACCCTCTTACTTCAGCACTCCTATTCCTACCTATAAAATTTTGAAGCTTCTCTTTTCTTCTTCTTCTTCTTCTTCTTCTTCTTCTTCTTCTTCTTCTTCTTCTTCTTCTTCTTCTTCTTCCTCTTCCTCTTCCTCTTCCTCTTCCTCTTCCTCTTCCTCTTCCTCTTCCTCTTCCTCTTCCTCTTCCTCTCCTTCTCCTTCTCCTTCTCCTTCTCCTTCTCCTTCTCCTTCTCCTTCTCCTTCTCCTTCTCCTTCTCCTTCTCCTTCTCCTTCTCCTTCTCCTTCTCCTTCTCCTTCTCCTTCTCCTTCTCCTTCTCCTTCTCCTTCTCGCTTCTCCTTCTCCTTCTGCTTCTGCTTCTCCTTCTCCTTCTCCTCCTTCTCCTTCTCCTTCTCCTTCTCCTTCTCCTTCTTCTTCTTCCTTCTTCCTTCTTTCTCCTCCTCCTCCTTCTTCCTCCTCCTTTTCTTTCACCTTCTTCATTTTTTTCTTCACCTTCTTCTTCACCTCTACTTTTTTTATTTGATATATTCTTTATTTATATTTCAAATGATTTCCCCTTTCATGGTTCCCCACTCCCCCAAAATCCCAAAGCCCTCTTCCCTCCCCTTTATCTTCTCCTTCTTTTCTCTTTCTCATCCTCCTCCTTGTTCTCCTTGTCCTCCTCCTCCTTTCCCACCTTCTTTTTACTTTCCATCCCCCTCCCTCCCTCCCTTCCTTCCTCTTCCTTCCTCTTCCTTCCTTCCTCTTCCTTCTTTCCTTCCTTCCCCTTCCTTCCTCTTCCTTCCTTCCTTCCTTCCTTCCTTCCTCCCTCCCTCCCTCCCTCCCTCCCTCTCTCTCTTTCTTTCTTCTCCTTTTCCTCCTTCTCCTCCTTCTCCTGTCCCTCATTTTCTTCCTTCCTCCATCATTTCCTTCCTCATACTCTTCCTCATCTTTCTTCTTCTTTTCCAATGGAGTCTAATTTATGATGTGCAGATTACATTAGGATTGGGGAATGCACTGGTTTTTGATTGGGCTACTAGGAGATCTTTTTAATGTACCATGCTAACATTTTGTTTACAGTTTTGTATTAATATTTTTTGTATTTTTTCTTTTATTGTTGCCTGCTCTTGTTACTAGAATAATGGTTGCCTCAAAAAGGAAGTTTAGAAGCCTTCTTATCTTTTAGTTCATTGAATGAATTAATTTTCCTACTTAGTCATTGATAAAATTCATCAGCAAAACCATTTACTTTTAGAATATTATCCATTTCAATTTTGTTGTTTATACATAGACATATACAAATACATATACATATGCCTATGCCTATACCTATACCTATACATATATATACATATACATACTTTAAAAATTACCTTATGACTCACCTTTGTAGGTTGCATATTTCTAGGAATTTTCTTACAATTTTTATTTTATCTATGATTTCTCAGTGTAGACAATATTTCATCAATTTCCTTGATTTTTAAAAAAATAAAATCACAACTCGACAATAACTGGTATTTTTTTCTGTTGTTATTTCTAGTCTGCAATTTATTTTATTGTTCTACTTTGGTTATAGCTTCCTTGCAGTCAATTTAATTTTTTGCTTAGTCTTCTCTTTACAGGATATATATATATATATATATATATATATATATATATATATATATATCCTAAAGTTAGGTTGTTGTGGCCAGCAAGAGTGCTCAGCAGGTCAAGGTGCTTTTGCCAAATCTAGCAGCATTATTCCATTGCTACAACCCACATGATAAAAGGAGAGATTTGACTTTCTCAAGTTGCAGTCTTATTTCTACATACTCACTATAGCATATAACTCTCTCTCTCTCTGTGTCTCTCTGTCTCTCTGTCTCTCTCTCTCTGTCTCTCTCTGTCTCTCTCTGTCTCTCTCTCTCTCTCTCTCTCTCTCTCTCTCTCTGTGTGTGTGTGTGTGTGTGTGTCTGTCTTTCTGTGTTTGTCTCTGACTCTGTCCTTCTGTCTGTCTGTCTGTGTCTGTCTGTGTGTCTGTCTGTCTGTCTGTCTCTCCCTCTCTCCCTCTCCCTCTCTCTCTCTCTCTCTCTCTCTCTCTCTCTCTCACACACACACACACACAGGAGGAATGTGTGGTTATGTTGCTAATTAGGGCTGGTTTAATTCTTTTCATTGCTCCTGTTAGTACTGTTTCAATTGGAACATATTCATCTTGATATGTTTTGTTTTTACCTCTAGGTAGTTTCTAAATTCATTTTTGGTCTCTTCTTTCACTAATCATTTGCATTTGGTGGGTGTGTTGATTAGTTTTTTGGAGTTGTGGATTTTCTGTAAGTTCTATAAGAAAGTAAGCTGAGCAAGCCAGGGGAAGCAAGCCAGAATGTAACATCCCTCCATGGCCTCTACAACAACTCCTGCTTGAGTTCCAGTTCTGTCTTCCTTTGGTGATCAACAGCAATTTGGAAATCATAAGCTGAATAAACCCTTTCATCCTCAACTTGCTTCTTGGACATGATGTTTGTGCAGGAATAGAAACCGTGACTAAGCTGGTCAATTTTGGTGCACGCCTTTAATCCCAGCACTTGGGAGGCAGAGGCAGGTGGATTTCTGAGTTTGAGGCCAGCCTGGTATACACAGTGAGTTCCAGGACAGCCAGGGCTATACAGAGAAACCCTATTTCAAAAAACAAAACAAAACAAAACAAAAACAAAAACAAAAAAAAAACAAACAAAAAAAAAACCCAAAACCAAAACCAAAACCAAACCAAACCAAACCAAACCAAAAAAGTGACTAAGACAGCTATTTTCTTAATATTTAGTTTTTCTTTCTTTAATGATTTGTTTATAATTACTTTATGTGCAATGATAACTGCTGAGCCATCTCTCCAGCCCCAGTACTTCATTTTTTTCTTCCCTCTCCAGTCTTGGGTCCTATCCACATGCCCTTGTTCTCCTACTAATCTTTTCTTTTTTTCAGTTATGGTTGTTTTATTTTCATGTAAGGTGCATTCAGTTGTTCCCTGTCTCTAAGATCTCTCTTCCCCCTTTACTGGCCCTCTCTTTTGTTTCAAAAACTAGTGATATATCAGGAAAAATATTCACCGCCAGAGTTTAGTCATTTGAGAACTATCGAGTTTATCAGGTGATTATTTAAAAAGATGTTTCAGTGATTAATTTAGATATATTTTTAAAAATACAGTGTAGATATTCACTTCCTATCTAAAATGCAGCTAGCAAAGACCTATGTATTTTACAGGTTGCCTCTTCACACTGTTGAGAGTTTCTTTTGTTGGACAGAATCCTTATTTTCAAGTGTCTCCATTTGTCAATTCCTTGGGTTATTTTCTCTGTTATTGGCATCATTTTCAGACAATTTTCACCTATACCCATATCTTGAAGTATTTTTTTCCCTAGGTAACACCATGGTTTCAATTTTTTATTAGAAGTTTTGGTTCATTTTGAAGTGGCTTCCCTTCCCCGGGGTGAGACTATAAATCTAATTCCAGTTTTCTGTGAACATATATCGAGTTTTTTTCATAATAATTTCTAAGAGTCTGTCTTGCTGCCACTGCATGTATTTATTTCTTGGACCTCTGCTTTGTTGCACTGGTCTGTTTTAGATCTGTTTTGTGTCAGTATCATGTTGTCTCTATCTCAATGTTGATGTTAGATTACGTGAGGTCAGATATTTTGACACCATCAGCACTGGAAACAGTCAAAACAAGAGATTCGCTTAAGAGTGGGCCAAACATTTTGCTAGCTATATAACAGACAGAGGAACAATATCTAAAATATTTAAATAATTCCGAATACTAAATAATCTAAACAGGAAGATTTAACAAAAACATGACAACCAAAGATAAAATCATCGCAATCAATAAACAGACTAAAGAAATAGATAGTTCTCAATGATAAGGGACAAATAGCCTATAAATAGAGGAGAGAAAATTGAACACCTCAAACCATTAGGAATATATAAATTAAACTATATTTAGACTCTCTCACTGGCTATTATTGGCTTTAGTTAAGAAGGCAAATGACAACAAATGCTAGTTGGCTATACAGGAATTTAAATTCAACAACATGGCTCCTCTTGCTGGAATTTAGACATGTCCTTACAACATATTTTTAATCCCAAACAACGTAAGTATGTTTAGTTTGTAGAAATTTGTTTGAAAATGATGTCTAATTGAAGGGCAGACAAAGTGATAAATCAGAGAAAGATTTGACAGGATGAGTTAGAGACAGGATACTCCCAATGCTCATAAAGACCAGAAAGGGAGGGTACTTAAAAGCAGTACAGGAAGAGAGAAAGGGTAGTTAAGTGAGTCAGGTCTGCTCAGTCAGGTGTTGAGTTATTTTCCACTTGTGCCCACAACAGAGGTAGTTAAAGCAAAAGAATAACAAGGAACCAGAAGATTAGAACAGATTCTCAGTTAGTTTGAGGGCACAAAGAGCAATTTAGTTAGAAGCCAGGAGAAGCCAGATTGAATCAATCAGCTTGTAGAGAAGTTTGAGGCCAGAATAGCTGAGTTGAACTAATCGGTGTTTCAGAAAGAACTAGAAAGGGTGATTTTATTCGGCATTACGCCTCCAAGATGACAATTACTACAGGAAAATAAAAGTTTCTTTTACAATCAGGATGTAGAGAAAGGGAACTATTTTATATTCTATTGATGTCATGAAAGTCCCCCAATAAACTAACAGTGGAGCTACAATATGATTGAGACATACCATGTATGGGTATGCACCCAGTGGGCTTCAAGTAATAAAAAACAACAATTTTGTTTTTATTGCAGCATATTTTATAGGAATACACCTAGATGTGTATGCACATGTGTGCTCTCTCTCTCTCTCTCTCTCTCTCTCTCTCTCTCTCTCTCTGTGTGTGTGTGTGTGTGTGTGTGTATGTGCATGCTTGTGTGCATGTGTGTGTGTATTGGTGCTGGCTAGCTAGTCTTTTGATTAGCAACAACTTCAGCTAGGGTTTCTTGAAAGGAAGGAACCTCAGTTGAGAAAATGTCTCCATAAGATCTAACTGTAAGGCAATTTTCTTAATTACTGATTGCAATGGAAGGACCCAAACCACTTTGGGTGGTACCATCCTTAAGAAAGCAAGCTGAAACCAAAAAGTACACATGAAGGGAGCCATGGCTCCAGTTGCATGTGTAGCAGAGGATGACCTTGTCAGACATTAATGAGAGGGGAGGCCCTTGGACCTGTGATGGCTCCTTGCCCTAGTGTAGGAGAATGCCAGGACAGGGAAGCAGGAATGGGTAGGTTAGTGAGCAGAGGGAGGGGAAATGGGGTAGGGGGTTTTCAGAGGGGAAACCAGGAAAGGGATAACATTTGAAATGTAAATAAATATAATATTTAAAAAAAAAAAAAGCAGACCGAGCAAGCCAGCAAGCAGAACCCCCTCATTCATGCACTCCTGCCACTAGGTTCTTGGCCTTGTTGAATTCCTGTCCTGACTTCCTTTGATGATGAAGAGTACTGTGAAAGTTTAAGCCAGACAAACCCTTTCTCACCAATTTGCTTTGCTTGTTAGGGGAGTTGAAGAATGAAGGGAACTACTGGAAAGGGCAGCATATGGGACAAAGAACAGCGTCTAGAGTAGATTAAAGGTGACACATGTGACATAGTTAAGTGAAAATGCCCATGCTTCGTGTCACTAATAAGAATTTCTACTATAAAACTTAAAAAAAGAAACATTTTATATTTGTATACTTTTAAGCTTTTAGCAATTTAAATCAGATCACTTATACTTTAGCAATTTAAATCAAATCACACTGCATCTCACCTTGACCTTATTTTTATATATGTTTAAACAATATTAATTTTATCTGTTGGATTTCCAGCAAATGCTGCAGCAGTGGTGATCTTTCTATTCCTCTATTTAAGCTTATATTGTAATATCCTGGGCCTGTGTATGTGTTTGCTTTTACTACTGAGATTTGTGCTTTCATATGCTGTCATGTTATGATTTAGTATCTTTTCATTTCAATTTGAAGAAATCCCTTCAGCACATCTTGTAAGGCAGGTCTATTGATGAACTTCCTCAGTTTCTGTTTGTCTAGGGAAGTCTTTTCCTTTTATTATTGAAAGATGATAAAGTATTCTTGGTTGACAGGATTGTGAATATATCATTAAATTCCCCACTGACTTTTAAGGTTTCTGCAAAGAATTCCACTGAGTCTGATGAGCATTTTCTTGTAAGTGATGGATTTATTTTCTCTTGTGGCTTTCAAGATGCCTTTTGTCTTTGATAAATTCTTCTATCATTTTTCTTCTACCTGAAGATTTTAGCTTTAGTGTTTTTGGGAAAGCAGATATCTTGCTACCACCTCTCTTAGTTATGAGAATGCTTTTATTTCACTTTTATTTTCAAAGAATATTTTTGGTGGATATAAAGTTCTTACATGCTGCTTCCTTACATTCATAATTTAAAGGTATTCTACTGACTTTGGCCCTCAAGGTGATTAATAAGGATGATCAAAATTAGCAGGTCATTTCTTTCTGTTTTCAAAATGATTTCATCTCTCTTTGTTTTTCTGTGTTTGGATATAGTTAAATTTACATGTGGTTTTCGTTGAGTTTGTGCTGGATGTTTGTTGACTATCTTCAATAACACTATTATTTTGTTTTGTAATTCTTAAGATTAGACGACTATTTCTTCAAATACATTTTTTAAAATTTTTATTTTCTATATTCTATGTTTACATTCCAAAGGCTTTCCCCTTTCCTAGTTACCCCCCACCATATGTCCCATAATTCCTCTCCCCCCCTGCTATTCCCCACTCATTCCCCCCCCCACGATTTCTCTGTTCTGGGTCTACATTACTGGATCCAATCTTTACAGGCCCAGGGTCCTCTCCTTTCTTCTTCTTGGGAGTCATTTGACTTGCTAATTGTGCCTTGAGTATTTAGGGCTTCTGGGCTCATTGATATCCACTTAAAGGTATTCTACTGACTTTGGCCCTCAAGGTGATTAATAAGGATGATCAAAATTAGCAGGTCATTTCTTTCTGTTTTCAAAATGATTTCATCAATCAATCCAGTGATTGCATTTCATGTGTATTCTTTTGTGATTGGGTTAGCTCACTTAGGATGATAGTTTCCAGATCTAACCATTTACCTACAAATTGCATGAGTTCATTATTTTTAATTGCTGAGTAGTACTCCATTGTATAAATATACCACATTTTCTGTATCCATTCCTCTTTTGAGGGATATCTGGGCTCCTTTCAATTTCTGGCTATTATAAACAAGGCTGCTATAAACATAGTGGAGCATGTGTCTTTATTGTATGCAGAGGAATCCTCTGGGTATATGCCCAGGAGTGGTATGTCAGGGTCCTCTGGAAGTGGCATGCCCAATTTTCTGAGGAACCGCCACACTGATTTCCAGAGCGGTTTTACCATTTTGCAATCCCACCAACAGTGGAGGAGTGTTCCTCTTTCTCCACATCCTCGCCAGCACTTGTTGTCTCTTGAGTTTTTAATCTTAGCCATTCTGACTGGTGTGAGGTGGAATCTCAGGGTTGTTTTGATTTGCATTTCCCTGATGACTAATTTTTGCCTTAATATTTTTTTCTATATTTTGAGAGTCTCATGAATCACTATATGCCTTTACACTCATACCTAAAGCTTCATTCATTTGTTTTCAACTTCATTTCTCCACATTTATTTCACTAGAAATTTTACACTTCATTGACTTCCTTTCTTAGACCTTCCTATTTTGTTACTGATTACATATGAAATTTTTTTTGGCTATGAAGTTGTTACCTTATCCTGCTTAAAAATGCTTCAATTCTGATCATTTCTGTATGCCGGTCTCTTCCACTAGCATGCACTTACATATCCATGTAGAATACAGCTATCACTTCTACTTTTGGATATTTGTCAATAACATCTAGGTAGTTTTTGGTTAACCTCAGTTAATTTTCTTGGGATGTAGTCACATTTTGTATGTAGTGACATAGATTGTTAACCAGTCAGTTTGCAGGTCATGCTGAATAGGCTTTATTCTATTTTGCTTATATAGATGGAGAGTGTTTACAGCTCTGAATTACAACTCTTTTGAAAGAATATTTTTTCCAGACTGTCTCATTCTTTTACATAGTTGCCGTGTGCATCCATTTAGTCACCAAAATCTTTGCTACACAGGCACAGCTCATTGGTAATACTGAGACTTGCAGTTTTAGTGCACAGTTACTGAATCTGACACATTGTTGGCTTAATGATTCTCATTCACTTTTTTCTACCTATAAATGCTTCTTTTCCTCATGTCAGAGACATTGTTTTTTGAGGTTGGAGTTAGATGTCAGCTGTCATTTTCTGCTACTCCATGACTATGTCCCACCATTCAGGTAAAAGGGAGGGAGGGATGTCAAGGGAAAACTCATTTTGTGTGTTTTCCCACAAACTCCTCATTTTGTTCATGTTTTAAGAGTAATCACTCATTCTCTTATTCTATGTAGGTCTTTTCATTTAAAGAGCAAACAGGAAATAAGTTGTAATAAGCCAGCACTATAAAAAATTTGTCTATTTTATTTTTTATTTTAGTTTTATTTATTTTTTTCTGGGAAAATTTCACTCATGAATTTCATGTGTTTGTAGTACATCCATCTCTCATGTTCTCTTTTAAATTTTCTGTTTCAATTTGGATTCCAGCTTCATCTTGCCCTCCTCCTCTTTCTCCTTCTCTTCCTCCTCTTCCTCTTTTTCCTTCTCCTCTTGTTCGACTACTTTTTCTTCTCCTCTTCATTTTGCCCCATATAACTGAGCCCGAGTAGTGTTGCTATATGTGCATAGGTGCAGGCTGTTTACTGTGGCTACCATCCTGAAGATAATTGACTCTTCTTTCCCTAATGGCCATCAATGGCTTGTAGCTCTCCAGTTGAGACTGGGCTCTTGTGAACTCTCATAGCTCCCACACAGTTACCCAGTAGTGTTCAAAGCAACATAGTAATCTTATG
Source organism: Apodemus agrarius (assembly GCA_964023405.1). NCBI lineage: Eukaryota > Metazoa > Chordata > Mammalia > Rodentia > Muridae > Apodemus > Apodemus agrarius. Next base: position 46,447,941 of record OZ030023.1, read on the forward strand.
ACAAAACATTCCACATATCCTATAGTTTGAATAAATGTTGTTTCATTCAATTTCAATGCTGTTTAGTGTTTATTTTGTGGACATAAAAAGATACTAAATATTGGCCTTCATCTTTATTACCAAGCCAGTCACAAAAGGACTGTTTGATCTCATGAATAGTATCACAGTTTATTTTTATATTTTAGCTTTTTTTATTTGTAATATTCTAATTTTTTATTTAAATTTTTATTTTCTATATTCTATGTTTACATTCCAAAGGCTTTCCCCTTTCCCAGTTCCCCCCCACCATACGTCCCATAATTCCTCTCCCCCCAACTATTCCCCAATCATCCCCCCGGCCCCCCCCCATTTCTCTGTTCTGAGTCTACAAAACTGGATCCAATCTTTTCAGACCCAGGGTCCTCTCCTTTCTTCTTCTTGGGAATCATTTGACTTGCTAATCGTGCCTTGAGTATTTAGGGCTTCTGGGCTCATTAATATCCACTTATCAGTGATTGCATTTCATGTGTATTCTTTTGTGATTGGGTTAATTCACTTAGGATGATATTTTCCAGATCTAACTAACCATTTACCTACAAGTTGCATGAATTCATTATTTTTAATTGTTGAGTAGTATTCCATTGTATAAATATACCACATTTTCTGTATCCATTCCTCCTTTGAGGGATATCTGGGCTCCTTCCAATTTCTGGCTATTGTAAACAAGGCTGCTATAAACATAGTGGAGCATGTGTCTTTATTGTATACAGGGGAATCCTCTGGGTATATGCCCAGGAGTGGTATGCCAGGGTCCTCTGGAAGTGACATGCCCAATTTTCTGAGGAACCGCCAAACTGATTTCCAGAGCAGTTGTACCATCTTGCAATCCCACCAACAGTGGAGGAGTGTTCCTCTTTCTCCACATCCTCGCCAGCACTTGTTGTCTCTTGAGATTTTAATCTTAGCCATTCTGACTGGTGTGAGGTGGAATCTCAGGGTTGTTTTGATTTGCATTCTTTATTTACATTTCCAATGATTTCCCCTTTCCTGGTTCCCACCTCTCTGAAAGTCCTGTAAGCTCTCTTCCCTCCCCCATGTTCCCCAATCAACCCCCTCCCACTTCCCTGTCCAGTTATTCCCCTATACTGCTGCATCAAGGCTTTCCAGGACCAGGGGCCTCACTTTCCTCCTTCTTGGACATCATTTGATATGTTCGTTGTATCTTGGGTATTCTGAGCTTCTGGGCTAATATCCACTTATCAGTGAGTACATACCATTTGTGTTCTTTTGTGATTGGGTTACCTCACTTAGGATGATATTTTCCAGTTCCACCCATTTGCCTAAGAATTTCATGAATTCATTGTTTTTAATAGCTGAGTAGTATTCCATAGTGTAAATATACCACATTTTCTGTATCCATTCCTCCATCGAGGACATCTGGGTTCTTTCCAGCTTCTGGCTATTATAAATAAGGCTGCTATGAACATAGTGGAGCATGTGTCCTTATTACATGCTGGGGAATCCTCTGGTTATATGCCCAGGAGTGGTATCACAGTTTGAAATTGGACTTATCCTTTCTCTTACTCTTTTTCCTATCATACCCTTGAAACAATATTATTGAAACTCCTTAACTATAGATGGAGGAATGATTTAGTTAGTTGAAGTATTTAAGAGAAGATAATACCAACATTTACGTTGCTTACTATGTAACCAGAAAAGTGCTGTGTTTTGTTAGTTTTATCTAAATGTTTCCCTTATACACTCATATAATGATTCTTGTTTTTTTTCGGAAGCATAAGAAATATGTGGTTGACTAAGTCTCCGATATTCATTCTGTGATAAATTCTACTGTTGCAGACCCAGTAACATGAATGAAGTTCACCCCCTGCCTGTGTACTTTATGACTGAGCATGTTTTGTACTCACTTTCTCAGTCATTGTGTCTTTCATTTTGTCATCATCTAGAGACTTTGTCCTGACTGCAGGTGGAGAGAAAATAAAGACAGACACACAGAAGAGCCAGGATGAAGTCAACTAGACTCTTTGATGAGGAAAGTATTAACTTCCACAAACTCAGTGTGTTTATTACATAGGGCTGAACATAGAAGCAGGTTATTACACACAGATGAACAAGAAGATGAAGCTACTTCATAGAGATATACAAAGAGGCATGGTTTATGAATATAACTGGATCAACGAGCCAGGTTTAACCATCCAGAAGGAGCAGTTTCTATAGGGCAGCCATTTTTAGGCTGCAAGTATTGTGGGGAAGGGAAGGTTTTGTGGATACTTTCTGCATGCCCTGCCAACATCCACACAGGGACCAGAAGGAAACTGTGACCTGAAGGAAGGAGCAGCTTTGTCAATTTCCCTTAGGTCTGAGACTGTGTCTAAGTCCCGAGCACACATTCATTCTGGACCTCACTTGCCCAGTGACTCCCCCTCCCCAAACTTCAATTTTAGCTTTTTCTTTTTCTCTTTCTTTTTCTTTTTCCTTTTCCTTTTTCTCTTTTTATTTTTATTAGATATTTGCTTTATTTACATTTCAAATGGTATCCCCTTTCCTTTCCAAGTTACCCCTCTGAACCCCCCCTCCAATTTTCCTCCCCTTATTCACACCCCCTCCAATTTCCTGACTTGCATTCCCCTATTCTGGGGAATCAAGCCTTCACAGGACCAATGGCCTCTCCTCTCATTGATTTTTTTAAATTTTTATTTAATATATTCTATGTTTATATTCCAAAGGCTTTCCCCTTTCCCAGTTCCCCCCCACCATACGTCCCATAATTCCTCTCCCCCCAACTATTCCCCAATCATCCCCCCGCCCCCCCCCCCATTTCTCTGTTCTGGGTCTACAAAACTGGATCCAATCTTTACAGGCCCAGGGTCTTCTCCTTTCTTCTTCTTGGGAATCATTTGACTTGCTAATTGTGCCTTGAGTATTTAGGGCTTCTGGGCTCATTAATATCCACTTATCAGTGATTGCATTTCATGTGTATTCTTTTGTGATTGGGTTAACTCACTCAGGATGATATTTTCCAGGTCTAACCATTTACCTACAAATTGCATGAATTCATTATTTTTAATTGCTGAGTAGTATTCCATTGTATAAATATACCACATTTTCTGTATCCATTCCTCCTTTGAGGGATATTTGGGCTCCTTCCAATTTCTAGCTATTATAAACAAGGCTGCTATAAACATAGTGGAGCATGTGTCTTTATTGTATGCAGGGGAATCCTCTGGGTATATGCCCAGGAGTGGTATGCCAGGGTCCTCTGGAAGTGACATGCCCAATTTTCTGAGGAACCGCCAAACTGATTTCCAGAGCGGTTTTACCATTTTGCAATCCCACCAACAGTGGAGGAGTGTTCCTCTTTCTCCACATCCTCGCCAGCACTTGTTGTCTCTTGAGTTTTTAATCTTAGCCATTCTGACTGGTGTGAGGTGGAATCTCAGGGTTGTTTTGATTTGCATTTCCCTGATGACTAATGATGTTGAACATCTCTTAAGGTGTTTCTCGGCCATCCACATTTCTTCTGGTGAAAATTCTTTATTTAGCTCTGTACCCCATTTTTTGATAGGGTTATTTGGTTCTTTGCGGTCTAACTTCTTGAGTTCTTTGTATATACTGGATATTAGCCCTCTGTCGGATGTGGGGTTGGTGAAGATCTTTTCCCAGTTTGTTGGTTGCCGTTTTGTCCTTCTGACAGTGTCTTTTGCCTTGCAGAAACTTTGTAATTTTATGAGGTCCCATTTGTCAATTCTTGATCTTAGTGCCCAAGCTATTGGTGTTCTGTTCAGGAACTTTCCCCCTGTGCCCATGTCTTCCAGGGTCTTCCTAAGTTTCTTTTCTAATAGTTTCAGTGTTTCTGGTTTTTTGTGGAGGTCCTTGATCCACTTGGAGTTGATCTTAGTGCAAGGAGATAAGAGTGGGTCAATTCGCATTCTTCGGCCATCCTCTGCTACATATACATCTGGAGCCGTGGGTCCTTCCATGTGTACTCTTTGGTTGGTGGTCCCTGGGAGCTCTTGGGGTACTGGTTGGTACCAAATCAAATATGTTCTTTGGCTGCCTGAGCACCATTTGGCAATTCGCCTTTGTAGATTTTTGCATCTCAAAGATTGTAGTTTGGTATTGAATATTAGTTCTTAGCCAAACCCTATTTTCAAAACAAACTAACAAACAAAGTCAAGGAATTAATTTTATAGGTAGCATAAATTCCAAATAGAGAAGACTAGATTTGTTGGATTCCAATGTTGCTGACACTTCACAGCTCATGAAACTCACATGAGATATATCATTTTGACATTTGGCATAGGACTGGGAGTAGGTAATAGAGTGGCGGAATCACTGAACATATTTAAAGGTAGGCTTTTCATGTGTTGTTGATTTATTTAATTTATCTATGATAAACTAGCCAGACCATAATATGATAGGTTGAAGAAATGTTTAATGGTACTTGCCAAAAAGTCCAGCCAAAAATGAACTTTTTGTTTTTATTGCTAGGAAGCAACTTTATTTACCTTTGCCATATTTTGAAATGGAAGAAAATTTGACGTGTGTAAAGCAGCAATAATATCAGGCCATCACTTATTCTGAGGAAGATGAGAAATGAAACCCTCAGTCTTCCACATTAATGACAGTTATTATAAATCAATGATTTTTGTCTTTTTGAGAGGACACTTGGTAAGTAAGAGAGCAACAAAACAAAGGTGACTCTAAATTCTCCATTATAATGCTAAATAAAGATATATATATATATCAGGTTTGCTTCTGTTACACTCATTTCAAACAGTGGGATTAGTAGGCAGACTGCATTTTAAAAGGTACAAAAGAGTTTTGAATACACTAGATTGTCTAAATCCCTTGAAATGTAGTAATACAAGTAAATGGCTTTCAGTAAAATGCATAAATTCATATATGCATACAGACACATATAATTTAGAAGCATACGATCAGGATAAAAAGCAAGCAGAAACATTTTTTAAGTGTATTGGTTGTTCATGGCAGAAAATGAATGCATAATGCACCATACCCATTTCTCAGGGTGGACCTGAGATTGAATACCTTTTGCAGGGAGGAGTGTCTGGGACAGGAAGCTTCTTGGTTAAACCCTCAGGGCTTCTAGGTACCTTATAAGCATGGAGAACTCTGTTTTTGGCCTATGTGACCATAAGACCCTTTTCTTTTATATGAGGATTGTGGCATGTGTTCAAGTCAGGAGTCTGACAGGGAACGGGGAGTCACCTAAGTGCCAGGTGTGTGCCCACTGAATCTCCAGGTCTCAACCAAGCATAAACATTACTTAACACATTTCTTCATACTTCTCAAGGGAACAAATGTTCTTATAGTCATTGGTAACCCTTTGCATGATATTACAAATTTTTACAAGTATAATAACATTTTATAGTAACCAACCACTGCTTATAATAGAATAAAATAATTGTATTCTTTCCCTATTAGTCAAAGAATATTTTCTCTTTGGCCCCTTCGGTTTGATTTTCCTATTGCTGAGGCTGCAAGCTATTTAAATATTTTGTATTCCAATTTTTAGTTATGGGATGTGAAGTAACCTTTCCCCCCAGATTTAAGGTTGTATTATCTTCTAATTTACAATTTTTTTGCAGAACAAATATTTCTATGTTGCCAAAATAAATCTTAAAAAATATATCTTGTATTCCTTTGGTCTTTTGCCTGTCTCTTGTGTCAAAGCTAAGATAAGAAGACCAAGTACTCCTGCTATGATTATTGTGTGTCTTTTTACTTTGTAATCTCAGCAGGTTTTTTATCTCATATATATTGGAGTTCCATTGTTATAAAAGGCAGATATAGAAACATGCATTTTTAGTGACTTAGCCTGTTTATGATTTTTAGTCTTGGTAAATTCTTCTGCTTTGAAATATACTTGGATATAACTATTAGGTATTTCAAATATTTTTAGTAAATCCTTATGTACCATTTGAGATTCTGTGATTTAAATTTTAATCTCTTTATCTGATTTTGACCATAAGAGATTTCTTATAGACAGCTTATAATTTGGTCTTAATTTTAAATTTATTCTAGTCACGATTCTTATATTTTACTTAATATTTTTATTTACAAAATGTTTTTAATGTCAAATGCAATGATATGGGTCTCAAATTGTGCTGTTTGTTGTCTGATTCATCTGTAGTTACTCTTTTTCCCCACTCTCCTTTCAGATTATTTGTATAATGAATAACTATCACTTTCATCTCCTGGGATTTTGGTACAGTTATTTATATAGATTTGTCTTGGATGCTACACTCTTTTTCGTGGTACTTTGTGTATATCAATATGTCCAGTGAAATATAGAAATATCAACACTTCATTTTTCTTTCTCTTTTCCATTATAGTTGCCATAAATATTTCCTATTCATTTTGGAAGTGTTCTAGTCTTTGTTTTGACCAATAATTACCATTTTAAATGTTATAACTTTGTTTATTTAGCATGTTATATGTCTGCAAGAATCTCTACATTCATTTGGTCTTACTTCTTTTCCAAGTTTCTGTTATATTTTTCCTGCTATCTGACATACTTTCATTGACATGTTTATTTTTTAAAGAATCCATCTGCTGGTAACAAATTCTCACAGTGTCCTAAGAGATATTTTCACTAGATATATTATTCTGGGTCAACAGTTGTTTCCTCTCAACCCTTTAGCAATCCTGGCTCAGGGATTTCGTGCTACAGTCATTTCTGAGGGCAGACCCATACTCATTTGAACTTTTATCTGCTGTATACAATGTGCCGCTTTTAAGGGTTGCTGTCAAGAGGTTCTCCTCGGTCTGGTCTTTAGCCAATTGGATATGATACATCTGAGCATGGATTTCTCTGTGCTTATCTCTTTTATCTTTTACTAAGCCCCTTAAATCTCTATGTATGGATTTTAACACTCACTCTGTCTTGTTTTTTTTTTTTATCAATTGAAATGACTAAAATGTTGATCCTCACATACTCTCCACAGTGTCCTGTAGTGACCTCCATTTTCTTTTAACCGTTATTTGTTTTTATTTTTTATATGTATGAGTGTTTTGCCTGAGAGTATGCGTGTGCTCCATGTTTCTGTTCATCAGATGCCTTTGGAGGCAGAAGAGGCTGTCTGATCCTCTGGTGTTAGCAACATTTATGAGCTACAAGACAGGGCTTGGAATCAATCCTGAATCCTCTGCAAGAGCATTAAGTGCCCTTAACCACTAAGCTATCTCTCCATCCCCGTGTATTTAAATTAAATGTATAGCTTCTTCTAGTTTCTTTTCTCTCTCTCTTTTGGTCTCTGATACTAAAATTCCTTTCTGCTATGAGATTGTATCATTTGCTGTCTCATCTGTGGGTTCTAGTGTTTCCTGTTGTCCTCTTAGATCATTTGCGTAATGAATAATCATCAGTTTCATCTACAGGGACTTTGGGTGTAGTTACTGATACAGAATTGTCTTGGTGACTACAAGGATACAGCATATGCTGTTTTGGTATTTAATCCGTGTGTGCATTGGAAAACATATTTCATTTAGTTAATAGGGTTTTCACTTTTAAAAGTTCTTTTTGTTTGTAAGAATGGACACAGGCAGAAAGTCAATGTGCATCCACTTCTCTGCTTCATCACTTAAAATCTTATAAATAAAATTACTCCAATGTTTACTAAACATTTTATAAAAATACGTGCCTTGGAATATCAATTAATTTCTCATATCATTACTGGAAACCTACATTCAAATAAGCATTATGTAGATCACGCAGATGTAAAATTTGTGGTAGAAATGTTATCTGATTTTATCCACTGAGGATATATTCTGTATTCTAGTTACATGTTATTTACAAGAAAATAAAATTTCTGAGGCTCTGAAATATAATATTGTTTCTCAGATGTATACATTTAGTTTCTCATAAAAATAATACTTAAGCTCAAATTAAAAGAGAAAAATGTTGAGGAGTCAAAAACACAACAAAGTTAAATAAGTCTTGGGGCTGGAGGGATGGTTAGCAGTAAGCATTCAGAGGACCCAAGTTCCTGTGGCAAGCAGCTCATAATTGTCTGTAACTTCTGTTCCATGGAATTTGATTCATTTTCTGCCTACATGGACACTATCAAATATGTGGCCTGTATATGTGGCCATACATACCCATTCACAAAAATAAAAGTATATACTTATTATTTATATATGTGTATATATATTGCATAAATAGATAAATAATATAAAACATATAGAATAAAAATATGTTTATTATATCCCCTAACTCTTCTCAGATTCTTCTCACATCTGTCTTTTCTTTTTTTAAGTGTATCCATTTAGTTTTAATTAGCAATAAAAGTGAAAAATTAATAGTACATTCAGCATCCTGGGAAAATATATAAAAAAGAACAGGCTAAACAAAAAGACCCAGTTGGAAAACACTGTATGTCAGAATGCAGTCAAAAGAATGATGTATGGTAGACAGTATCTTGAGGAGCTATAAGAGATAATCCAGGAAAGGCTTAGGACCTTTTACCTCAGATACACTTTAATCCTTTGATTGCTCTTAGATGTGATTTCATGCCTCCAGTGACAAACATTCACATTCAACTTATAAGACATGTTTATTCTTGTTGGATAGCTAAATATAGCTATATAACCCAAACTGGAGAGCAAACCCTGAATGTGGATATGTCCTTCTGTCTTGCTTTCATGTTGTCCAAGAGATAATCTGTAATACATGCCAGGAAATTGTGTTATAACTGGTTTGTCTGGGGAAAGTTCTGAGAAAGAGATGCTCTGTTAAAATATTTAGTATGTGCTTAGGCATTTATTTACATTTTTTTCTACACAACATTCTGATTACAGTTCACCCTCCTCTCACAATTTCTGATCCACTCAACAACATGCCTTTTCCTTCTCTCATTAGAGAACAAACAAGGAAGCAAAACAAAACAAAAACAGAATAAAAATGAAAACACAAATTTTTAGCACAAATCAGGAAGCACAAAACCAGAAGCTATAATATACAAGCAAAGACTGAAATACTCAAAGAAATGTGATACAAGAAGCCCATATAATATTTCTAAGATAAACTGCTATCTATATTAAACAATATTATATATTATTTATCTAATGTAAATGTACTGTATGTACTTTATGTATAATGTAGTTTGAGAAATGAATAATTAATTTTGATACCTGAAAGATGTTAATACTCTTTTTCTAGTTATATTGAGTTAACTCAACATTTTTCTAGTACTATTAACTCAATGGTAACTAAAATATTTTTATTTTTTGGTTAACTTTCATAATTGATTATTAGTTTATTGATAATAACTTCATATGATTACTGCTTTTTATATAACATTGAGTCTTTCAGCATTTGTGTGTTTCTTGAGCTTTTTCCTTGGCTCTGTTTTTCCTTGTTTGTCTTGCCCTGTGCTGGTTTGTTTGTTTTTATTTTTTCTCACTATTATTGCTGCCATAATATTCTTGTTTGTTTCTGAATGAAGAAAGTAAGGATGCAAACTTGGATGGGGGAGAAAGTGTGGAAGATCTATGAGGGATGGGGAGAACAAACTTAAACCAGAATATATGAAAGAAGAAATATTTTTATGTTAAAAATTTAAAAGAATAACAACAAAAATTAATACAGGATCACTAGTGAATAATCTCATGAAAAAAAGTTAGCTTAAAAAGTAATGCGATTCACTGGCACTTGCAAACTTACTTGGTTTTGTCTTTGTAATCTTCCTTCCTTGTGCCCCACACTGACCCTGTCCTTTTCCTGCTCATTGCCCCTTTCCTTAGAGTAAATAGCTTTGTTTCTTATATCATATATAATCTTCTACTTCTTCTACCCTGCAGAAGCTCTTTCTTCCTCCTCCCATGATCCTCTTTGTACTTCCATGTGTTACTCCCAACACACAGGTGTTCACAAAATTTTTCTGTATAAAAACAATTCAGAACAGCTTTAATTTGCATTGAAGCCCTAACATACTTCCTGGCCATTTGTGTTTATTCTTTTGAGTACTGTGTTCATTTTGCTCACTCATTTATGGACTGACAGTGTGTTCAAGCTTTCAATTGTTTTTTTTTTTTTCTCCTTTTTTGGAAGTTCTCATTATACGGATATCAATGTGGGTAAAGTCCAGAGAACTAGAAACGAGACCAAGAGAGGATGACAATTGATGATTAGGAAGAACTGGTGGAAGCCAAAGGAGGCATGAGACTTGAAGAAGGAAAAGAACATGGCATGGAGGAGTTCAAAAAGGTATCGTGTGTAGCTAGGTGACATGTGGAAGGCAAGACGCTGCCCTAACCCATATTGCTTAAAATTGCAACAGTGGTATCTAATGTCTTCTATTCTAACTTGAAAACATGGACCTACCCATGCAAATTGTACTCTGACCTTTGCAAACATGTCATAGCACATGAGGGCATGCACACCCAATAAACGCAATAGCAACAACAACAACAACAACAACCACACAATCAGAAAACTCATCTTCTTGTGTCCTACCTTCTTTCTTTTGAGTTGGCTTTGTTCTCAGCTATTGATTTACCCTTTGATCAAATAGTATAGTTTGGTAGCTTGCATTTACTCCATAGTCATTGAACACTAGCCATCAAATGATAAATTTTATATATACCATTCTTTGTGAACGATCATTGGTTTTCACAGGCAACTGTCATTTAAAAATCTTGATTTATTATTATTATTATTATTATTATTATTATTAAATTTTTTTACAATCCAGTCATTATCCCCCTCCTGTTCCACCCTCCAACACTTCCCCAGTTCATTCCTTCTCCCCGCTCTCCAGGATGATGTCCCCAATTTCCCACTCCACAAAACCTCTCTACTCCCTGGGGACCTCAAGTCTCTCAAGGGTTAGGCGCATCTTCTCTGAGTGTAGACCAGGCAGTCCTCTGCTATATATGTGTCAGAGCCCTCATATCAGCTGGGGTATGCTGCCTGGTTGGTGGCTTTGTGTCTGAGAGATCTCAGGTGATTTTTATGATTAAAAATTTCCAGTAGCATAAGATGTTATTTCTGGGGTGGGAAGTGGGAAAGTTTTTCTTGAACAAATACTTGTAGAAAGCTTGCTAGACATCAGACTGGAAAGTACAGAGGCAAAAGAAACAGTGAATTATCAGTTGGTCAGCCACGTCAGTGTGGGAATGAAAATGCCAGAATCGATGTGTAAACTAAAATCTCAGAACATACAAAAGGAGGAGGTGCATGATGGAACAGCAGCAGTTGTAAAGGTTCTGTTGAACGGAAAGGGAGAGGAAGTCACATGAACAGTCAATATCTGTCCCTCTGAATTCATGGACACTCTCATATTTTGGGGCTGTTGCTAATATAAATTGCTACATTTCATGTAACTGATTATATCATTGTATAATATGAAAGGAAAGCCATTCAGAGTTAAAACGTATAAAAATGTCACATAAATGTCTGACATTAATATTAAATGCCACCATTAAAATATTCTTTATATTTTGAAAAGGGCAATATAGTTCCTTTAGGTGTCAAAAATTTACAATACTTATACTTAGAAATATCACCAGTTAAGTATAGTACTTTAACATCATCACAGACAGCTACTAATTTAAACTTTAGATGATTTGTTTTCATCAATAAATATGGAGGATGGTCAGTATTCTGCAGATGATTCTGTTGTAAAATGTTGACTTATGGTTTTAAAAGAAGATTATAGTATTTCAAAATCCTTCTAAAGGTCCAGCTGAATCAGATTTATAAATGTGCCACTTCTGGAATCTTCAACTTTGAATGTCTTTTGTTTTTTTATTATAAAATGCTGAAAATGTTATGTTGGCTTTTCGGAATTTATCTAAAACAGAGAAAAATTTCACATTGAGAGCATTTTTATGTAACAGGTTTGTATTGTGGTTAGAATCTGAAATGATAGGGGTCACACTAAGGTAAGCAATGGTCCACTAAAGCAAAAACCTGACTTCAAAAGGACTTTTACAAGGACTGTAGTCTTTCAAAAGTGCTCTGGCGGATGAAGACTCTTAACTGTTTTCCAGCAAGCTCCTCGCCTTAGCTCTTCTGAAGCAAGTTTGCAAACACTCCAGCTGTTCTTTCTCCTATCACAGAGATGTCAGCTGAGTTCCACAGACAAATGGAGGAGCCCTATTGGAAAGGTGACACCCTCACCATATGTGATCTTGCCTTGCCAGGAAAACTACTTTCACATCTTGTGAGACACCAGAATTCCATTGCATGCTGCATATTTCTATATTTGGTTAGATTTTAGTTTCTGAAAGAATTTTTTCCATTTAGTACAGTGATGATCCACTATGAATGATAATCCTATATTAACATTAGCTTCACTTAAGGAAATATCCTACAATAATATGCAAACATAATAATTTAAATGAAAAATATATGTCATCAGGCCGAGAAGATGGTTCGCAACTCAATGTACAGTTTAACTGTTGATTTTCTGGGTGTATTATTCACTGTTCTCTAGAAGGGCAGAACTGACTGAGAAATATATATATATATATATATATATATATATATATATATATATATATGGATTTATTTAATTTTCTTACATGACATAGTCTGGTGGTCCACCAATGACTCTTCACACTAAAGAAGCAGAGAACTAGTTTCTGCTTAGTCCATAGGTTTGCTGGCACAACAGTTCCAGTGTGGAGCAAAAGCCTGGTAGACTCTGGAAAAGCCACTGGTCATCAGCCCATGTTAGATGTTAGAAGTTTGAATCACCTGGTTCTGGTGTCCTCAAAAGATGATGGCAGTAACAGCAACAAAAGTAATATCATTATCATCATCATCATCATCATCAACAACAACAACAACAACAACAATGACAAAGTAGATGGTATACTCCATGAAGATGCTTTTCAAACAAGACAAATACTTGGAAAATGTGATCACTCCCAAAGTATTCATGTTTGAATTTATATTTCCACCCATTTAATACAAGTACACGACTATTCCCTTATAAATTTTTTCTATAATCCTTTGTAATCATATTTCACCTTCCCCCATCTTACCATAAGCCTTAGCCATCTACTAATTGTATTTTATATATTTAATTTTATTATTGAGAATATTAAGCTTTATTATATTTGTGATTGGGATTGGCTTTTTTCCTCCACTAAGCATTATGCCCTTGCAGTCGGATCAAAGCGCTGCATGTACAAATACTTGTTTCTCTTTAAAAAGCTCCAGAATGTTGTCTATTATTTATGATCACAGTGTAATTAATTGCTTACCAACTGTCGGAAAGATTATGACTATGTTTTTAAATATTACAAATATGACTCCTGTAAACATTTCTGCTCAAGTTTTCCTTTGACTCGTTTTCACTGAAAGAAGAGATTTTTCACACAATATATTTTGCTTATGACTCATCCTTCCCATCTATTCCAGATCATCCCCACATTCCCTTCAGAGAAAAATGTTTATTTCTTTAAAAAAAAGAAAACACTGATTTTACATTTTCACCTGTCCACAGCTTTAGAATAATTGTCTTGAATATTTTCTGTGCTTCCTTGAGACCTACATTAGGCATTGATATAATTTTTGTTTCAACTTCAATTATAAGATAAAAATAAAGAAGAAAGCAGATAGCAGTTGAGTGGCTATTAGATCCTGGGAAGGGACGGGGTGGCGATATAAAAAGAGGATATGGAATGGATGCAAGGGTGTACCTGGGTCAGAGGAAAATGTTTTTGTTCTATAGTGCAGTAGACTAATGATGATTGATAAAAGCAAAGTAGGTAGTAGACCCTTTATGCAGACCATACTAAGAGGAATAGGTAAGATATTGAGATAGATAGATAGATAGATAGATAGATAGATAGATAGATAGAAAGATAAGATAGAGATAGAGATAGAGATAGAGATAGAGATAGAGATAGAGATAGAGATAGAGATAGAGATAGGGAACTTGAATTGGGAAAGCACATGAGGAAAGACCCATTCCCTCAGGAGTCAGAGGAGGGAAGCATCCAGCAGATATCTAAACAAATTATTTTTAGGTGTGAAATTACCAAAGAATAAATACAAAGTGTTAGGATTTTGACTGTCCTAAGTACAAAAAAATTTTAGCCAATAGATAGGCTAACTATCCCAATCTGATCATTGTATTGTGAATTAATTTAAATAGCATGTGGATTGAAGTTGTGCAGTGTTTGTTCTTGATAGATATACATAATTGCTAGATATACATAATTTCTAGGTGCCAATAAAAGTTAAAATATATTTCAGATGCTCTTGTATTTGATCTTTGTTCTTTCTTTTGTTCTTCCTCCTTTACCCTGATGTTCCAGATTCCCTGTGTCATTTTCTCTGTATTTCATCAAGTTCCTCATCATTCTTGAAAAGCAGAATTGCTGATGTTTTGTTTTTTATACAATAATGTCTTTAAATTCTCTTCATTTCTGAGGGAAATTTTGAGTTGGATATAGAAAACAATATATATTATCATATTACCTTGTTTGCATGTATGAAATTCACATCATGAATTTAAGAATATAAGGCAATAAGTGTGTGTATGTGTGTGTGTGTGTGTGTGTGTGTGTGAGAGAGAGAGAGAGAGAGAGAGAGAGAGAGAGAGAGAGAGTATAAGAATAATCAAAGAAAAAGAGGCTATCAACTTCAGGATAGGAGGGAATGGGTGGCGTTGAGGGGAGATTATCTGGGAGGGGCTAGAGGAAAGAAAATAGGAGAAAGCAGTGCAATTCTATTTCAATTAATTATATTAAATTTTTAAAAATAGTACCAAATTCTGAAAGAGTAATTTTTTTTCAGAATTTGAGAAATACAATTTTCCTTTGAAAGGGCCTCCAAAGCTTCTGATGTTCCACTAACATCTTATTTTTTCTGTGATTTGCATATAGGTTACCTAGGGTAGGTGAAGGAAGAAGTAAGGAGAAAGCACTTCAGACAATAGAGCTAGTGATTTGGAAGCTGATTCCAGGATATGAATTCAGCAGCTTACTTCTGTAAGTAAGATGGATTTAATCTCAATTTCCTGTGGATCCGTCGAATGCAGCTTAAAATATGAAGGATGGATTATTTAGTAACTTCTGAGTCCCACTGGTCAAGTATTGCCCTGTTAATTCTTATGTGTCTTGTACTTTGATATGTGTGCAAACAGGAATAAGAGGTGTTCCATGCTCAGGACAGAAAGCATGAGACACCCTGTGTAACTTCAGCAAAGTGTAAGGAACTCTTGCTACAGTCATGATTGTGCTATTGACAAAGAAGATGCTTGGCTGAACACAGTGTAGCTTAGCCATTCTGTTCACATAAAGAAGCTGAGCTCTCCAACTTCTTGATGCTATCTAGTTTGACTCTCTTGGAATTTTGCCAGGAATCTAGAAATCCTTTCAATACCACCTTTCCCAATGCAGATAAAATCACAGAACGTACAAGCAAGTCTCTTACTTGTACATAAATCGATGTTGTATTTGCATGTAACTTGCCATCATTTTTCCAAACAATTTAAATTATCTTTAGACAACTTATGTGACACAGAGCAAATGTTACCTAATTTATTGCTGTTCTCAACAGTTTGGAGAGTACTGGCAAGAAAACAGTCTTCGTATGTTCATAACTGAAGCAGTCATTGAATGGCTAACTGCATGCTGGCTTCAACCCATAGATACAGAAGTCCTAGCTACAATTCCAGGAGGCACGTTTTTACCTCAGAAATTCTTCCTTGGATCTCAGTCCACATTATTGTCTTTATTTCCATGGAGTTGTCATGTAACAATCATCACCTCTCAGAGGGCAACTGAGTTCAAGTGGCCCTGGGTTCTGTCATCCTTCATCTCTTTCAGTCTCTAAGGATTCATCTTCTTCCTGAGTCAGGCTGTTTCCACTTAGAAAGAAAATATCTCATTCCATTCCCTTCCTGAACAATTTGAGCTTCTTCCTTGTGCAGACCCTTTTGAGTGAAAGACTGGAAAAAAAATCATGCTTGTATTCATCCAAGTCTTGTGTAATAGTGACTCCAAACAAATAATTCAATGTTGTTTGAAAGATTATTCAGAGAAAATTATTCGCTTGGAATGTTGCATTTTAGTAACTTTTAATTCTGTTTAATTCCTTTTTAAATATGCGGACTCCATGTTAGAGGACTTATCCTTGTGAATCTTTATTTGTCAAGGATTTTCTTCTGCCACACAAGGAACCATCCACATAATCAGTTGGAACGTGCTTTTCTCTTGAGACCATTTTCCAGATTGTACAACTGCCCAAAACTTATGATAGATGAGCTTATTAGACCATAGCCAGGGTGAACATTGGAATGTGCTATTTTTAGAGATAACATCATAAAATGGCAGCTCTGATTGAATTATATTTTGGCCACGTTATTTGGCTAAAGAGAATGCTGTTAATCCTTCATTCCATGTCATTAAGGGGACAGCAACATTTGACAGTCAGAGCCTGTCCTAGTTAAGACCACTATCAGTATAATAATTAATAGGTCTTCACTTTACTTAAATATGTCCAGAATAAGTCAATAAATAACCCTTGAATATTGAATATGAAGCAGTATCCTATTGGAATTTTAAGTGTTTTGTATGTGTAAGGCTACATTGTTTATAAGACAATGTTTGGATGCAACATACTTTGAGAATCTTTTTGAGCTCTGTTTGCCAGGAATTTCTGGCTTGTTGCAAATCTTTATCAACTATGTGTCCAGATGGTCAGTTCCTTGGTTGCCCAGAGACAGGAGCTGAAGCTTGTTTTTGCATGAGCGCAGTCTATGGAAACAAGTAAAGAAGAGATTTTTCCAGAAGATTCCATGGACAGAATGTTACCAAGTCTCAAATGCTCCAAAGGTTGGACATGAATTAGCAGATTACTCTGTCCCATTTAAATTGAATTTTCTCCATAATATTACCACTAAGTGATATACAGCAGTAAGAAACTTTTTAAGACAGAGAGAAAAGTTTTCTGATTTGTATCTGATTAAGAAAATTCTAAAGGCAGGGAAGACAGACACATTTTCTGGCCAATGTTTGAGTGCCTTGTGTTTGGGTCGAGACAATTGCAAAGGGTGTTTTTGAAGTGTGAACTTTTTACATGAATGCATATTGTTTTTTAGAAAATTATTCCAGTTCAACATGAATTACATTGATGTCAACTTTTGATGAAAAAATTAATTTGAATTTACCTTGTATCTTGAGATCTCTGTGTTGGTGGAAAGTCTGCCATTTTATTAAATGTAACATAATAATTCAGGCTTCTAATTGTTGTAAAATATCTAGAACCAATTACACCAGTCTCTAGGGTAATCCCCCAATGAATCGGCACCACACAAAGCAACTCGTTTCCATGCACAGTCTTGTTCCTAAACTATAAAGAAACATTTGAAATTTCTTATACTAATAAATTTTACTGTCGCTATCACTGTCAGTTAAGCTGATTTTGGTTTATAGGGAATTAAACATATTTGAAATATGGAATTTGAAGATTGTGGGGTGAAGAGAACATGTGTCCGTTGAACACGAGTGTGTAAACTTATACAACCCTTATGGAAATCAATGTGGCAGTTACTAGGCAAGATGGGAATTGTTCTATCTCACAAGATAGCTGATCTACTCCTCAGCATGTGTTCAAAGGTGCTTTACCCTACCACAAAGACAGTTGTTCAACCATGGTCACTGCTGCTTTATTCACAATAGACAGAAATTGGAAGCAATGTAGATGTTCCTCAATAGAAAAATGGATAAAAATACATTTACACAAAAGTATATTATTCAACCATTAAAAGAAATTAAATCATGAGATTTATAGGTAAATGGATGAAACTAGAAAAAAATAGGATTACCTATTGAGGTGTACCAGAACCTGAAAGACAAATATGGAATATAATGGCTTATATATGGATATTAGCTATTAAGCAATGATAACCAAGCTACAAGTTGTAGAAAGGAACATGGAGGTTTAAGTATAGAGTAAAGGACTTGGGGTAGGTAACACATATATCTCCTTAGAAAAGTGAAATAGAATAGACAGATATGGATTGGTGGGGGCATTGGAAAAGGAAAATCAATTGGGGGGGAGATTAGAGAGGGATGCGGATGGAAAAACAGAAAGAGACAATTGAAATTAGACCATTTGAAGAATACATGCAGTATATATAGTAGAAGCTTCCCAAACAACCAGACCCCCAGAGCTCCCAGGGACTAAACCACCAACCAAAGAGTATACACATGGAGGGATCCATGGTTTCAGCTGCATATGTAGCAGAGGATGTCCTTGTCAGACATCAATGGGAGGAGATGCCCTTGGTTCTGTGAATTCTGGATGCTCCAGTGTAGGGGAATACCAGGGCGGGGAAGTGGGAGTGGGTGGGTGGGGAGCATCCTCATAGAAGCAGGCGGGATGAAATCGAATGGGGGTTTCCAGAGGGGAAACCAGTAAAGGGGATAACAATTGAAATGTAAATAAGCAAAACATCCAATTTTATATCTATTTGGTAACATATATATATATATATATATATATATATATATTAACAGATATATCTTTCCTTAGGAAAGTGAAATAGAATCAATAGATATGGAGCATTGGAACAAGATCAAGTGGGGAGGGGAAGGTTAGAGAGGGATGAGGATATATAGATCTGTTTTATATATATATATATATATATATATATATATATATATATATATAAACACACAGAGATCAAGTCTATCTAAATGAAATAGCTAAATAATGGGAATGACATAATTCTTTTTTTTATTTTCTATATTCTTTGTTTACATTCCAAAGGCTTACCCCTTTCCCAGTCCCCCCCCCACCAAATGTCCCAAAAGTCCTCTCCCCCCAACTATTCCCCAATCATCCCCCCCCACCATTTCTCTGTTCTGGATCTACAAAACTGGATTCAATCTTTTCAGGCCCAGGGTCCTCTCCTTTCTTCTTCTTGGGAATCATTTGAATTGCTAATTGTGCCTTGAGTATTTAGGGTTTCTGGGCCTTTTCAACAAATGGTGCTTCAGACTAATTATTCTTTATTTTAATTTCTTTTGAAATTTTGCAACTTTATCTCCTTGTCTCAGTCTGCCGTCTGAAGCATGATTAATTGCCTTTACTCACAATGTTTGTTCGAAATTGTTCCACTAATAAAGCATTGCAAACACAAGCAGTTTGAAATAATTTGAAGAATTTAACATAATTATTAAAGTATCTGGAGAATGAGTTTTTGTTGTTATTTGATGCTTGTGGACTTTTGAAAAATGTCTGGTCTCCTGGTACAGAGAGAAATAATATTGACTCACAAAACTAGTTTTGGACCCTCTCTGAAAATGTGTGTATTTGATATTTGTTATTATTTTACATCTATTTTATATTTAAAAATATATTTGAACCTCTATTTTGTTTCAGTTGACTTAGATGACATCTTCCTCATTCATCTTTCTAGGTGGACCCTTCAGCTTTCTTCCCTTCTCTTGTGAATTTCTCCTGAATTTCTGCATCTTCAAATGGCACATTTGTTAGTGTCTGTGTTATATTGGTAGATAAAATATTTTCATACTTGGTACATTTATTTATCTTAAATGGGAAACCCAATAAAACAGCATGGTAGTGACTGTGGCCATATAAATGCTGTTGTCTCCAGAGCTACACAGTACACCAAGTCTCATATCACTACTTAGGTCACCCAAATCTAATCAAAAGGATCCTTCTGAAACTCACTGAAATGGACTTTCTCCAAAAGAAATGCCACATCCCATCACTGTGTTCTTTCTACTTTAGCACTGTATCCTTTTCACCTTTGTTTCTTCTAAATTATACTAGAGCATACAAGAGTTACATGTTGATTCCCATGCTTTTGGGCATGTCCTGATCTTTGCAAAGGTATAGGATGCTCAAGGGAGGATCAGTTGTCGTTGGAATTCTTAGGTCAGTTGCCTACTATTCATCATGGTTTTAATGCCCTTAAAATCTTGAGTCTGTATCTGAGTGTGTCTTTCCTGGCTTTCATTCTCTTCATTGCTCATATCCGAGTATTTGATGATGTTATATCTAAATGATGTGTTTTAAACAGGAAACATTGAACATTGTTGCTCTGTCAAAGGTACAGTCTTGGGAGGCTATGATGCTTTGCAGACTGAGTCCTGGCTCGTACAAGTGGGACCCTGGTGTGGCACTTGATGGGCATATCCATTTCTGGTTCCTGCTTCAATTTCCTGCTTCCTGGTTTGTCAAGATGAAAGCATCACCCTTCTTAGCAGCCAACATTGCAGAAGTGAGTCATACAATCAAAACATTGCTTCAGTTAATTTGTATTCATTCAGTCACTGTGTAGAGTAAAACTGTAGTCTTTGCATGCAATTGTCTCCATGCTGTAAGTTGTTATTGTTGTAAAAATAAACCATTACATTTTGATGAAGACTTATGTCTGAGCCAAAGTCTAGCAGATTCATAATGAGAAAGGAATGAAAATCACTGTAGAAAGCTGTTAAACAGAAAAGAACATTGCAAAGAAAGAAAATGAGTTACCAAATAGATAAGAATCAATGAAAATGAAAAGAAGCACTACTTTTACAAATATTGTTAATAATTACATTAAGTATAAATAGATAGATATGAAGACCTAAATTGGAGGGGAAGGATGACAGTACAAGACCCAATTATTATACCTCTATTGAATTCACATTCATAGTTAAAAAATGAAAGCATGAGAAAAGATATGCCACACAAATAGAAAACAAAAGAAAGATAAATGGACGGTTTTTTCTCAGTTAGTATGGACGTTAAGTAAAAATCTGTTATAATACACACAGACAATCATTACATGACATTAAGCAGATCTGTCAATTTATCACATAAGGTTGAAAATAAAACCATTTCCCTCTTTACAGTGCTCCATGCTATTGACAAGTCTTATTTCACAGTTTTCAAATTAACTCCGTTAATGTGACTTGGTTTGTTTATCAATGACTTTAACTGACTTGGCCTTTTGTTAGGCATTGTTGTATACCAGCATTATCCAGATGTTAAAATGGCTAAAAAGCAATATGTTTTGGAAAAGTTGAACTGGATGTCAGAAAATGTAATGGCAGTAAAAACATGCTTATTATAATATCATAGTAAGAGGAGTTAAGAAAAACCAAAAAGTAAACAAAGGCTGAATTTATATATATAAATTTAAAAATATATGAATATCTAGAGCATTCACTTAAGCTCTAATACTTAGAGCATTAGTAGTGTCTTAACAGTTTGTCTTCCATTGTCTGTTTCCAATCTGATCATATTCTATCTTGTTGTGTGACCTTTCTAAGGAAACAAGAGAAGACAGCTATTCACTTCACATAGAACACCAAAGACAGGCCAAAGAATTACTCCTAAGTCTTGGTTGGTGATCCACTGAGTTTCTTGAGGTTATTTTTAGATCACAGCTGGGGAATTACTCACATGGGGATGGCTGCCTCAAAAGTAGCATTGTCATGAAACCCACTCACCCTGAAAACGCATCCCTGAAGCTCTCTCGTCGACTTGCATTCATATCAACTAGTCAGTCTTCTATCGCCAGAAATTGCTTATTGCTTTTTTAGCCACAGGAAGAATCTTGCTCATCTTATCACTATCTGAACTCTTGAGTCTTGTAAATTTTACTAGATTCTTGCCTTTTTTAAATGCACATTTCAATTTTTAGACTATGATCAGATAACATTATGAACTACAATTTGTTTATCCACCCACCAGTGACATTTGTTAATTTTTCAGGATTCTAATTATGATCCCAATTCATAATATTGTTTATGTATTCCTAATTATTTTTATTGGATATATTCTATATTTACATTTCATTTCCTTTATGAAAGATACTATACTGATTACTACCATATCAGTGGTAATCAATCTTTGGACTAGGATCTACATTGTTCAAGACCCTAGGTTATATATAACAGAAATCTAACACCATCTATAGGTGGTGCTGTTTGAGCACACTATCCCCCTGTAGGACAGGCATTATTTATAGTATATGCCCAGGAGTAGTATAGCTGGGTCTTCAGGTAAAACTGCTTTCAATTTTCTGAGAAACTACTAGATTGATTTCCCAAGTGGTTGTCCATGTTTGCAATCCCACCAGCAATGGAAGAGTGTTCTTTTTGCTCCACATCCTTGCCAGCATGGGCTGTTTTTAATAATAGTCATTCTGAGTGCTGTGATATGGAATCTCAGGGTCATTTTGATTCGCACTTCCCTGATGACTAAGGATATTGAGCATTTCTTTAAGTGCTTCTTAGTTGAGAGTTCTCTGTTTAGTTCTATGCCCCCTTTTTTAATTGGTATATTTGGTTTGTTGGAGTTTAACTTCTTGAGTTCTTTATGTATTTTGTATATTAGGCCTCTGTCAGATGTAGGGTTAGTGAAGTTTTTCCCCCATTCTATAGGCTGCCATTTTGTCCTGTTTACTATGACCTTTGCCTTATAGAAGCTTCTCAGTTTCAAGAGGTCCTATTTATCAATTGCTGATCTTAAGGCCTGAGCCACTGGTGTTCTGTTAAAGACATTGCCTCCTGCACCAATGTGTTCAAGGCTTTTTCTCACTTTCTCTTCTATTAGGTTTAGTGCTTCTAGTTTTATGTTGAGGTCCATGATCCACTTCATCCATTTTAACCATTAAGAGACTGATAATGTAAACCTTTCTAAATATCATCAAATTATGTAGGTGACATCTTTCTCTCCCTTTGTCAATAAAGAAAAAATTTAAAATTAGTGTTAAAATTATCTAAAATAATCAATATTTTCTAATTGATTCACAAAGGAAAAATCACTAAAAGCGGGAATTTTTTAAATCTTGGAAAATTTACACTTGATAGAATAATTTCACATTCTTGAGATACTAAATAAAATTTAAAAAGTTTGCTTTCATGTTGTAATTGAAAAGAATGTAAGAATGGAAACTTAAATTATATTTTTAAGCTACATTATCCCTGTGTTGTCTAGTTTTATGTCAGTTAGACACAATCTATAGTCATCTGATAGGACAAAGCTTTAATTGAGAAAATGCCTTTCTCATAGATATATCTCATAGATAAAGCTGAAGTTTACTTTTTAGATTTGTAATTGGTGGGGGGAAGGACTAGCTCATTGTGGGTGGTGCCATCTCTGGGCTGGCAGTCAGTGTTTTTTAAGAAAGCAGGCCAAAGAAGCCATGATGAGCAAGCCAATAAGGAGAACCCTTTCATGGCCTCTACATTAGCTCCCGTTTCCATGTTCCTCTCTTGTTTGAGTTCCTGTCCTGATGTCCTTTGACGTACAGTGATAAGGAAAGTAAGCCAAACGAACCTTTTTTTTCAACTTGCTATTATGTTTGTTTGTTTTATTTTATTATTTCTTCTTTTTTAATTATTTTATTTATTTACATTTCAAATGTTGCCACCCCTTCCCAGTTCCCCCTCCAAGATTTCTTCACTGCTTATCTCCTCCCTTTTGCCTCTGAGAGGGTGCTTCCATAGCCATCCACCTCTCTCACCTACCCCTCCCACCTCAACCCCCCTCCTGGCATCCCCCTTCCCTGTGGTATCAAGTTTCTATAGAATTAGGGTCATCTTTTCACACTGAGAACTGACAAGACAATTCTCTGTTACCACAGACCGGCCCATGTATGTTCTTAGGTCCTGGTGTCTTAGTCCCTGGGAACTCCTTTGCATCCATGTCAGTTGACACTGTTGGACTTACTATGGCGTCACCATCCCCTTTAAGCTCCTTTCATCCTTACCTCAACTCTTCCATAGGGTTCCCTCACCTCAGACCAATGGTTGACTGCAAGTATTTGCATCTGTCTCAGTCCGCTGTTAGTAGAGCCTCTCAGAGGACAGCCATGCTAGGCTCCTGTCTGCAGGTACAACATGACATCAGTAATCCCATCAGGGTTTAGTGCCTACCCATGGGATCGATCCCAAGTTGGGCCAGTCAATGGATGGCCTTTCCTTCAATCTCTGCTCCATTTTTGTCCTGCATTTTTTGACAGGAACAATTCTGGGTCAAAATTTTGAAGGTAGCTTGGTGACCCCATCCCTCCACTTGGGGCCCAATCTCTCTCTTCAGTTTCTGTCTTTGTACTCTCGGACATTTGGGCTAAGGTCATCCTCATTGAGTCCTGGGGAACTCTCACATCCCAGGTGTCTGGGACTTTCTAGAGTTTCCCTCACCCCACCCCCATCCTCCACGGCTGCATAGCTCAATTCATTCTCCTGGTCCTCTGTACTTCTCTCTGGTCTCCCCCTATACTTAAACCTCAACTTCCATTTTGGACATAGAGTTTCATCACAGCAATAGATATCCTAAATATCCACTTTAAGTGGATAAATTAAAACCTTGACTAGAATGTAGAATAATAGTTTAACTTAAATTGATAGTAATGGAAGAATAAAAAAGAGGCTTTCATTTTTAGGTAATAAAATATATTTTCTTACTTCCCTCCTCTAAATATATCAAGTTGATTATTGATGCTGTAAATGAAAGAGCAAACAATGAAAACATGATAGACCATACACTTCCTTTATACCAGAATGCATTCACTTCTATAAATATCTGATCTTGATTGTCTCACAGCTAGATCTCTCATGAGAAAGTAAATTCTGATAAGAGAAGTAAAAGAATTAAATGCAAACACATGTATGTGTGTGATTGTGCATATGCATGTGTGTGCATGTACATTTTTGTATGTGATGTTTGTCTGCATACATGTGTGTGTGCCCATGGAGGCCAGAAAAGGGCATATCACATGATATGGCTGCTGTATCCTTTTCAAGAATAGCAATCATCCTTAACTATTGAGTCCTATCTCTAGACACATAAAAAGATTTTGATGTAAATCAGTTCGGCAATAAGGATCTTTCATAGGAAATCAATAGACAATGAATCTACTGTGACATGCAATGATAATCTAATTATTAACACATTCATTGGTAATTAACCAAGATGGAGCAAGATGGAAGGGAGTGTGTTTCTTTGTAAAATGTCCCTGTACATAAGGAGAGTGACGGAGTAGATTATTAAAATATGTGACCATTTCTGAGTGCCATTAATTTCATTGAATGAAAATAATGAGACACCCAAGATGATTAATTGCCAATTAGAAGTATCAATTTTTTAAAAGAACCTCCTTGGCAACATTTAATAATCCAATCTACAAATGGAGAGCAGATTCACATCTGGAAATTGGAATCAAAACTATAGAAGACCAAGACAGTGCTAAATGGTGAAGTTTTGCATCTAGATCTGATAGTTTTAAGTATACACATGATACTATAGTGGATACATATAACAATCACAGAGGATTTAATACAGTAGAAAAAAGAACATAAACAAGCATCAAGTCTGAGAGGCTTTTGTGTACATATTTTTAGTTTCTTCCTCTATACACCAAGGTAGGATATTCTCTGGATGGAACCTCTAAGGTTTGTTCAGTTAAATTTCCTTCAAGGGAAGTATTGTGGAACTGAAAATTTATTTATGATGATCATAGACACATTTAATATATGAGATAATTTTTCAATCATATGATAAATTTGGCTGATGGCAGTATTAAGTCAAAAATACCATAATCAATATACAAAAGAAAAAAATTACTGGAAAAATTAATAGCATGTCTGGAGAAACTGAAAGTAAATTTGGTTCAATAGGAGGGGTCAAAGGTAAATTTGAAAAGCTTGTCAGGTAAAGCATAAATAGCAAAATGTTAGAACATTTTACAGAAGCAATAACTGCCTCCCCACTCAAAAGAAAAAAATTAACAAACAAATTCAGTTATGTGCAAGTTTATTAAGATGAAAAATAAAAAAGACACTTGGCACAGATAATATTGAGGAAAATAATAGGGACTATTAAAGAATATGGTGACTTTTACAGATGGGTTAAATGCATTTCATATTAAGAAATACAATTATAACTTTAAATGCTAAGGATGCAATTTTATGACATTAAGTTATAAAATTAGTTGTCAAGTAAACAAAAGCAAATTTTTCAGAATTAATCTTAATGGTTAACATAACAGGATTGATAATCACCATAGAAACATACCATGAGTGTATTTATGAGAGTTTCTAAAAAGGATGAACTTGAGAGGGAGACACATCCTGAATGTAGATAGTGCCCTAGCATAGGCTGGGGCCTGGGCTTAATAAAAAGGAAGAAGTGAACTGACATCTATCATTCATCTCTTTCTGCTTCCTGACTTTGGAAGTATGTGGCCAACTGCTTCATCCGTTCATCACCATGACTTTGCTGACATAGTGGATGTACCCTTCTCTTTTTATATAACACTTATATTAATTATTTGAGAATTGCAAATATTGTGATCGTATCTGCTCACAAATTTCCCCCCTAACTCATCTACCTTCCCAACTCCTCACAACTTTGTGATCTCTTTTCACGGTTTTGAGACCCATCGAATCTAATTTGTCCTGTCCAAATACAATATTCTTGATTTGTGGGGCATTCTACTCAAGTGTGACTGTTGTACTGTGAGCCACACCTTTCAAGAAAACTGGCTCTTATTTAACAGAAGCCAGAAACTGTCCATAACTCTTCAGTGAGGTGTGGGTATTCATGAGTCCTGGCTTCCTCCATGTCAGAGTATTGAGTAGTTTGTTTTTGTGGAGGTCTTATTCATGCAGCTACTGTAAGTTCATGAGTATAATGGTCCTATCAAGTCTAGAAAATATTTTGCTCTGTTCCCTCTTAACCTCTGACTCTTCAATCTTTATTCCTCTATGATCTCTGAAATGTGTGTGTGTGTATGTGTGTGTGCGTGTGTGTGTTTTTGTGTGTGTGTGTAGTTGTATTATTTGTGGCAGAGCAATGCACAGACAGTGTTCCCTGTACTCCATCCAGGCATGGTGAGTTCTGCAATAACCACTGTCCAATGAGCAATGAGATTTGAATGGTGCACTAGTTTATGATAATTGAGATATGGATGTAGTGGTCAATTTGATATTATTTCCATTTAGAAAGATAATGGTAATAGGTTGGCCTATTGGTGCCTATAAAATCCCAATCTTACGTTCTTAGCCATATCTATAGTTCCAGGTACACATTTTCTCCTGTGATATTAAACACACAGTTAGAAAACAGTTGGTTATACCCCCTAAAACAATTTGCCACTGCTGCACCCACATTCTATTTTGCATCTATATATAGATGGATGAATCTATATATAAAAGGTGAAGTGAGAGTTTAAAGTTTCCTTTTTAAGGCAATAAAAAGTGCACAAACATTTTACCTTACTTAGAAACTCACAATACAAAATTAAGAGCAATTTGTTTGAACAAGGATAAAGGATTTGCAAGGAAATTTTTCTTTGTAACAGATGGAAACCATTACAGAATACCATTGTCAATCAAATACAGAGTTCTGGAGCCCATTCCCAAAGGATAGTTCTAGAAAAAATGTCTGCACCTAATTCTCAGAGAGCATTGCGGAAGAAGGGACAAAAAGTTTGTAAGATCCAGAGAATCAGTAATTTGTTGTGAGACCATTTCTGTTAGGATTGCCAGTGTCTTAAATCATAAAATATCAACAGCATGACTGCCTAACAGAAGTGCAACATAGACCACAAAACACATGCCAAAGTGGATGGGAGAAAACATGAGAGATCTCAACTCTGCACAAAGAAGTCCACGTAATAAAGGAATGCTCAGAGCTAGATAGTCTTACCCATGGAAGAAAACATCAATTGATTATTTAATATCAAATGGTCAGACCTGAAAACATACAAACAAGAAACATTGCACAGACAGAGCTATTTATACTTAGGAATACATATACATGCATACATGCAACAACAGAGAAAATAATTATGGTAGGTCACAACCATCTGTAATGGGAATCTGATGTCCTCTACTGTTTTGTCTAAAGAGAGCAACAATGTATTAGCATACATAAAATAAAAAAAGAGTTTGCTCTGTTTTTTAACATTTTTATATTTTGGGTTACACCTAACATTTAAGAGTTGTAAAGAAATATGTAGATCAAAATGTACACACGTTATCATATATGATCTGTTTAAGTTTTTATCATATTAAAACTGTTAAAAACTTTTAACATCAAAACTCAGAATAGTTATTACTTTAAGACCTCATAAAAAGAAAAGCATACACACACACACACACACACACACACACACACACACATACACACACAGGAAATGCTTTTTCTTATTTTATTTTATTTACATTTCAACTGTTATCCCCTAACCCAGTTTCCCCCTTCTCCCAGAAACCCCCTCTTCTATACCCCTCCCCTGCTTCTATGAGGTTGTTCCTCTACCCACTCCCACCTCCTTGTCCTTGATTCCCCTACACTGGGCCATCTATCAAACCTTCATAGGACCAAGGATCTCCCACTCCCATTGATGTCTGACATATCTGTCCTCTGCTATATATGTATCCAGAGCCATGTATACTCCTTGTTTGGTGGCTTAGTTCTTTATTCAAGGTTTGTCATGTATAGTAGTAAGAATCCTGAAACTACAGGTTTATTCAGTAACACATCCTGATCTTCCCTGGATGTGGTGCTTACATGTACAATGTTTTGTTTCACCAGCTCAAATCTTCACCAGTCTTCCATATATTTTGCTATGAGTAGAAATAGTACCTTTCATTATGAAAGAGGTATGAAATTAAGTTTGGCATAGTCAGATATAGACAAATTTTCTGTTTTAATCATAAAACAAACAACTTCTGGGTAAAATCATGCCTGTCAGTGTACCATATATTATACTCCAAGAAGACAGTAAACACACATATATTAAATGAATAAAACACTTTCATGTTACAAAACAGGTTATGATGTTCTCTTCACTGTGCATTCCCATTAACATGAATTTTACATCTGTGTGGAGAAGGCTATGTTCTAAGTAGAAAAATAAGTGTT
Organism: Apodemus agrarius; assembly: GCA_964023405.1. Classification (NCBI taxonomy): domain Eukaryota; kingdom Metazoa; phylum Chordata; class Mammalia; order Rodentia; family Muridae; genus Apodemus; species Apodemus agrarius. The sequence goes on from OZ030023.1 coordinate 46,476,820, forward strand.
CTTTCCAAGCTGGTACAACCACTCTGGAAATCAGTGTGGCAGTTCCTCAGAAAACTGGACACAATACTTCCGGAGGACCCAGCCATACCACTCCTGAGAATATACCCAGAAGATTCCCCGGCATGCAATGAGGATACATGCTCCACTATGTTTATAGCAGCCTTATTTATAATAGCCAGAGGCTGGAAAGAGCCCAGATGTCCCTCAACGGAAGAATGGATATAAAAAATGTGGTATATATACACAATGGAGTACTATTCAGCCATTAGAAACAATGAATTCATGAAATTTTTAGAGAAATGGATGGAGCTGGAGAGCATCATACTAAGTGAGGTAACCCAGTCTCAAAAGAATACCCATGGCATGCACTCAGTGATAAGTGGATATTAGCCTAGAATCTTGGGACACCAAAGACACAATCCATGTACCAAATGATGTCCGACAAGAAGGAAGGAGTGGACCCTGGTTCTGGAAAGGCTCAAAGCATCAGTGTAGGGGAATACCAGAGCAGAGAAATGGGAAGGGGTGGATGGGGGAACATGGGGAGGGAAAATGGCATGTGGGACCTTTGGGGAGCAGGGAATCAGAAAAAGGGAAATGAAATGTAAATCTAGTATATATCCAATAAAAAAGAAATAATCCAAACTACTAAAAACAAAGCAGAATATTGTGTGGACCTTTTCATATGTGTACAAATTCTAGGGTCTCAAAGAGATTGCTGACTTTCACTAATGGAAGCAGCTGTCCTAAGGATATTCCAACTAGCCCAGAGGCAACAGCCTTCCAAACCAAGGTCTATTCTTAACATCACTAATGTCAACTATTTTGTTTAAGAGATTAGCATGCATGTTTATGTTTGCATGATGTCCAATGGTGTCTATAGTGTCCCCATGTGACTGTTCTAGTCTTGGGCAGTTTACTAGAAATAGAAAATTATTTCTCAGTCAGATAACTGCAAATGGAAGCTGGGCTACTCTCTCTTCAGTTTTCACTCCCAGACACCTTGGATTTCTGTACTCCCTAAGTCTATTTTAAATATTCAGTTCTTGACTCAATAGCTCAGCAAAACTGATTTGTACTCCATGAGAAATAAAGAGAGCCATCAGTGTTGAAGAATTTGTTGTAGTTTATTTTTTGAAACAAAGTACACTAAATAAATCTATTGTGTGGACTTAAGCTGGATGAAACATGCTAGTAATGACCACACTGATTTATTTTTCCAGTTGTAGCAAAGGGTGACTTTGTGTTCCAAACAGATATCCTGAAGGAATATGAACACAACCCACTCATTTATAGAATTCTTGAGCCTGAGGTGAAATTATCTCAGAAAAATTAAGAGATATTTTCATGGATGTTGTTCTTCCCTAGAGAAAAACAGTGATGATTCTAGCACTTGTGGAAAACAACGTAGCATGCCAGTGAGTTCCAGGCCACTGGCAAAGCCCCATCACTAAATTGAGAATTTTCTATTTCTTGATGATAGATATTCCAGGTCAAATGGCTGTATTAGAAAGAAACTCGCTGTTTTGAAATGCAGAACACAAAAGTTTGGGTAGATAAGCTTGTATGGAGCCTAAGACCGTTACCTCACTAAGATAAAAATACCACTCAATATTATACATTATAATCTGGATATGTGCTACTGATGGGAGGAGATTGATAAAGCCACATAACACATCCCAGAAATCAGTGTGTTTCTATGTATCATAATCTAAAACTTACACTCTAAGTAGTAACAAAAAAAAAAAAAACTGGTAAAAGCCAAATCAGTTTTATATAGAATTTTTCTGGGCAGTTATACAGATGTTTTGATGATAAGATCCAAATGGAACTTTTTTGTTTTTTTCAAGAAATGAAATAAAGGATAGTGTAGTTTGGGAGATGAGTGAATTGCAAGGTTCAGAAAGGTGGTATATAATATTTGGAAGGATCCTAACCGGAATACTTTAGACTATGGCATACAAAGGGAAGTCATGTTTGGTAAGGTTTGGCAAAGTTTGTTTGTTGCCTTTGCTCTGTGGAAGGTCAAGAATATTGTGATGAGATGGAAATTGCCAGTTCATTTTTTGACACTAAAGAGAAGAGGCATGGAAGGCTTGAGAGGAGGGTAACTGAAGCGATAAAATGTGCCCACCAGGTTGGCCTATAGACAAACCTGTCAGACAGTTTGTCGATTGATGTGGAAGGGCTCAGCTCACTGTGGGTGGTCTCAACTCTGAGTAGGTTACCCTGAATTGTCTAAGACAGCAAGCTGAGTGAGCCGTGGAGAGTAGGCTGCTAAGTAGTACTCTTTCACAGTCTCGGCTTCATTCAGTTCATGATTCCAGTTTCTGCCTCGAGTTCTTGCCCTCACTTCCTTTGGTGATGGACTCTGATGTGTAAGTGGAAATCAAATCAACCATTTCCCTGACTAATTGCATTAGAGCATGGTGTTATATCACAGCAGTATAAACTCTAAGACAGAATGCTGTTTAGTGGATTCTTCATCAATACACATCTGGTATTTTCCTCTTCAATAAAAATTGAGTACAAATTTATTATTCTATAAGGATTTACCTAGGTGGTTCACAGCTTTCTTCAAACTCAGTCATGCTTGAGTATGTGTGTGTGTGTGTGTGTGTGTGTGTGTGTGTTGACATTCATTTTTTAGGCATTGAAAGTACTCGGTTAATTAGGTCTGTTAGAAAGGTATTCTGTCACTCAAGTATTCAGCCAGCTCTGATGACTAGTTTCTTTAAAATAGCAACCAAGTCTGAATAGGAACTTGCTATGTAGTATGCACTGGCCACAAGTTCATTTTTCTCTCCCTTTGGTATGCTGGTAGTACAAGTTTGTATCAACACTCCTAGCATTTTTAACTTTTAATTCACCTATAACAATTGTACATATTTATAGACTACAGTGGGACATGTACATATATTTATCAAATGTCTAATGACGAGAGATTAGGACAATTTGTATTTCCATCATTTCAGACATTTAGTACTTTTTTGGTATGGAAAGCATTCAAAATCCTCATCATGGCCGGGCGGTGGTAGCGCATGCCTATAATCCCAGCACTCTGGGAGGCAGAGGCAGGCAGATTTCTGAGTTCGAGGCCAGCCTGGTCTACAGAGTGAGTTCCAGGACAGCCAGGACTACACAGAGAAACCCTGTCTCGGAAAAAAACAAACAAATAAAAAAAGTCAAAATCCTCATCATGAAATATGCACTTAATTGATATCAGTACATAACTGTGTTATAGAACACTAGAATCTCTCCTATACATCTGCTTCATTATATTCATTTATCATAGTATTTTCTCTTAAAACTTATTTTTATTTATGTGCTCATGTCTGTGTGTAACTAGGTACATATGAGTGCATGCATACACTCACAGAGGCAAGACCATGTTGAGTTAGAGGAAACAAGTTACAGGCAGTTATGAATGGCCCAATGTAGATGCTCAAAAATGAATTCTAGTCTTCCTCAGGAGCAACAACACTCTTAACTGTTGACCTCTCAACAAACCCAATTATCCTCTTCTCATCCCTTCTTCCTCCACACACTTCCCAGGTGGGCTAACTACTGTTCCCTGCTTTTATGAGATTGATTTTTAGTGATCTCATATACTTGAGATATACTTGAGACCATGTACTATATGTGTCTCTATAACTGATTCATTACACTGCAGTTTACTCTGTGCTGATACAAATAATAGTAATGCTATGTATATATGGTGGAATAATATTCCATTTTCTGCATATAGCATATTTTCTCTATCCATCAGTCTGTGAATGAGTGATTGTATATATTAGCTATGATGAACAGTGCTGCAATTAGCCTGTCAGTGTTGATATCTTTTTGATTTCCTGATTTTTGTTCCCCTTAGAAATATACCTATAAAGTGGATTGCTGGAATATATAGCAGTTGTCTCTTGCTTCTTGAAGAATTTCCAAACTATTTTTCATGATGGTTGTGCTTATTTGCACCACAGAAACTGTGAGACCTTTGTTTTTCCTATCCTTATCATGGTTTTCTTGCTTTCCTCATTCATATTCACATTTTCACTGGATAAAATTGTCTTTTCCTTTGCACCAAATGTTATTATTAATAGTGAGCTAAAAACCAAAGGTTATACCAGTTGGAAATTAAAATTTTATAGCCTTCATATAATTGTATGGTGATGTGCTCTTTTCTTATCTCAGTAGAAAAGGAAATGCAACTTGAATAGGAATGTGATATTGTCCATTTCTTTTTTATTAGCAAGATATGAATATTAGTGAGTAATTTTAAAGTGAAATTTACCTAGGCAGTGGCGGTACACACCTTTAATTTCAGTGCTCAGGAGGCAGACACACTCAGACTTCTGAGTTCAGGGCTAGCCTGATCTATAGAGCAAGTTCCATGACAGTCATGGCGATACAGAGAACCCCTGTATCAACAAACAGAACAAAGTAACAAGTAAGTTTTTATTAAGTTGGTTTGTTAGTTCTTTGAAAGTTTCATACATTTACTAGCTACTCTACATCCTGTATGATTACTGATGTTGAACATCTTTTACACCTTTGTGCATTTACATATCTTCTTTTGAGAAACGTCTGTTTAAGTCATTTGCTCACATGATAATCATTATTTGTACAAACTCATGTCTTCCTGTCCCCTATGCACTGGGATCCCCTACACACAGATCTTTTCATCTATGGTTAGGCTAAGCTCAGTTTTACCTTGCAGCCATTGTCCTGGCAGTCCCATTGGCAGGAAAGTGTCCTTTCTACATCTTTATTCACTTCCATGCTCTCTAATTATTCTTTGTGTGGTGTTTCCTGTTCAGAGAGATTTCTTCCAGTGATATCATGTACTTAGTCTGCCCAACATTGTACTCCCTGTCATATCACCCGGAGGCTTTATATTTACTTGTTTTTCTTTATTCTTTATTAGATTTATTCTTTATTTATATTTCAAATGTTGTCCCCTTTCCTGGTTCCCCCCTCCCCTGAAATCCCATAAGTCATCTCCCCTTCCCCAATCAACCCTCTCCTGCTTTCCTGTCCTGGTATTCTTCTACACTGCAACATCAAGTCTTTCCAGGACCATGGGCCTCTCCTTCTTTTAGTGTTTAACAAGACCATCCTCTGCTGCCTATATTTCTGGAGCCATGGGTAACTCATGTGTCCTCATTGGCTGATGGTTTTGTTCCTTTTAGTCCATCATCTCACAGTAAATCGTAAGCTCCTTTTACACATTCTCCCAATCTTACAATAATTTTAAAATTATTTCCTTTAAGAATTTAATGGAGGAATACAATTTTTTCCTATCATATCCATCCCTCTCTTCCCCTTTCAGATCTCTCTGATTCCCTCCCTACCTCCACCCTTTCAAAGTTATGTTCTCTGCTTCTATAAATATTATTGGTACATACATACACATACATATATACATATATACTTGCATACATATGTGTATATCTCCCTACTAAGTTTTACTAGTATTTTCCAAATGGATTTGGATGCAGGGCTAACTACTCAGGCATCGGCAACCCTTCAGGGGGTTTGTTATTGAAAAAAATCGACTCTCCCTCAGTAGTTAGAGATTGCTTTATCCATTCGAGAATGTACACCAGTGTTGTCTTGTGCAGTTAACCACATTGTAGAGAGTTTTATGGGTGCAATGTCGTTGTCCTGATCAGAAGACATTATTTCATAGCAGTTTTCTTCATCCTCTAGTTTTAAAAAATACTTCTGTTCCCTTTTCCAATATTTGTATAGACCCTTAGCTTTAAATGTATTGTAGGTGTTCCATATGAGGGTAACTACTCTGTAGTCCTGTACTCTTTGCACTTTGGCCAATTGCAGAGTTCTGTTGAAGTGGAATTTCATTGATAAAGAAAGAGAGTAACACTTACCTATGGGTATAAGGATGTATATGTGGAAAACAGGGGGCCACTGTTATCATTTTTACAAAATTCTTATGTATGGTCTATAACTTTCCCAGCTGTAGATTTCTCGCTAGGCTTACAACACCAGGAATGAATTTTCTACTAAGTGGGACTTAACAGACATTGGGTAACCAACCAGATATCTTTTTGGATTCCACTCAAACTGTTAGTTCTATTACAGCATTGTTGGGTATAACTATCTTGCTAGAACAATCACTATTACAATATAGTCTCGGGATTTATAAAGTCTCTTCTGAAACTATGAGAGCTAGCTCTAGAGGAGGCTTCCAGGTCTGTTGTAGCTTGATTTTCCATATCTTGTCAAATAATGTTTGTACTACATCATCAGCTGGGTTATTTCCTCATGTTATTATTGGCAACCAAAATCAATGGTGGTAACTTGTATCATTTGAAGGGGATCTTTTGGAGTCCCTACAACTCAAATGTAGGTATTCATCACATGGCACTAGACTTCTTGTTTGATATTCTATGGCTTTGAGAGTAACTCCAACTTTTCCTGCACTATTTTGTGTCTTTGTTCATAGCAATTAGAATAGTATTTGGAACACATGCTAAATGTTTATTAAATGAATTAATTGATTTGAATACAAGAAGCATGAATTGAAAACCTAAGAGTTTCCTAATTGTATATAAGTAAGAAAACAAATTAAAGTCCTGGAATTTCAATGTTTGTAGATAATAATTGAACTATTTGAAGGGGTAAATATTCACTTTGAAGCCTCATAGTTGTGCAAACAATTAGAAAGAATAGATTTCCTGTGCATACCCTTGACTATGCTAGACAACCAGTATCCTTTATTATAAAATCACCGGCATGGAAACATATATATTTGGTGATCACTTATATTTGCTTCAAACTATAAAGTTGTAAATGGACAACTTGCAAGAATATGTATCTTCATTGACTTCATAAATCAGTTATAATTTTATTATTTCCTAATAAGTCTTCATTTACATCTTTCAAACATCAGTAATGCTAGGCTTGAATTTACTTCATTAAACTTTTGCAAGAATGTATAATGGTACTTAAAGTTCTCCCAAGCCTATAATATTCTTTCATAACACAAACCAGAAAACACAATAAAATTCAAATAAGCTTGCTAAAGTTGACTGAAATCATGTAAATTCAGACATGCACACAACTTCAGACTCTCTTTATTATCACCATACTGGCCTTAAAAAGTTCAATTGAAAACCAAATGGGAACAAATAAAGCTTTAGAATTTCAGACTTTGAGTGCAGTAGTAATAAGCTTATTTTTAAGAATTTGCAATGAGACAAAGTGTCTTTAACACATGTTCACCACATTTTCAACTTGAGTAATTAATATCATAAGATCAAAGAGCACCTTTGAGTATAGTAAAAGAAAGCACCATTAGGAATAAAAGCTGTCTCAGCCTTAATGGGAGATTGTAGTCCTTTGTTTGAGTTACCTTCTTTTTCAATGTTTACAGCTGTTATCATGTACACATGTGCGTTACTAGACTCTACATGCAATGCTGGCTAGTGGACAAAATGTCTGGATTCAGGTGTTCAGTGGTTCTAGATTTTACCAAACATTTCCAAATAAGACTGTTACAATCTAGACTCACTTACAAAATAAAGTATAAAAATCTCTTAAGGAATTCTCTATTTATTTGAAAATAGGTCCAAACTTTAATGTAAAATCATTTGTAAAAATCTCTGGCTTCAGAAAAAATAAACAAGTTATTTATTTTGAGATCAATAACCTCTGGACGCTCTCAAAGAACATCTTGTGGAGGACAGAAAGAAGATTCAATTTTCTTGCTTCCACCAAGTACCAACTTGAATAGGATATGACACAGTTGTATCCCAGCCACCATCTTAGTTCTCAACCTCACCAAGAAAGGCTACACACAAGGACTGACCAAATAAAAACAGCAAGGGAAGAAAGTGTGTGTCTGATATCTGGTACCTTCTTCTTTAACATTATCATTGTCGTGGTCATCATCATCATCATCATCATCATCATCATCATCATCATCATCATCATCGTCATTGTTGTCATCTCCTCCTTTTCCTTTTTATCCTTTTTCTCCTTGTCCTTCCTCCTCCTCCTCTTCCTTGTTCCTCCTATTTGTCCTTCCTCCTCCTCCTTTCTCCTCCTCCTCCACCATCACCAACTCTTCCTGCTCTTTTTCCTCCTCCTCCGGTTCTTTCTCCATCTGCTCTTCTTCATTTCCCCTCACCACATGTCAGGCTCTCACATAGATCAAACTGACCTCACAGTCACTACCTTATAATGACCTTGAACTTTTGAACCTCCTGTCTTCTCTTGTCTCCAGAATGCAAAAATTACAGCTGTGTGTCACAACTGGTTTATGAGGTACTGGGCTGAACACAATGTCTTATATATGTCAGGCAATCACTCTATCAAGCGAGCTCCATTCCTAGTCTTGACTTTTACTTTACTTATCCCACATTGTAAGCCAACAGAGTTCATTTAACTCAGTGCAATGTGAAACTAAAAGAAAAGATTGGCTTTTCCCAGTAAAAGGGGTTTAAGAGCACACTTCTAGATCAGTGTGAAAAAAAATGTGGAGTCACTGTGGCTATGGTTTTAGTCTGATTCAGAGGGGAGAAATGAAAGAACTGGTTAGCAATCCATAATATATATGCTAGATTTTTTCTATAAAATGAAGTTTGTATCCTTGGATGAGATTCTGCATATGAAAATATGCTATTAATTAGCAATTACCCTGTTGTTTTAGGTAGTCCATTGCATTTGACAGACTGAGATGAGATGGAAGCCTGGACTCCGGAAGACCCTATGTTCTTCTCCAAAACAACTATTAGTTCCCAGTGAGGGTTTTGTGATTGATTAACTTTTAACTTTTGCTTCTTTTCCAACTCTGTAAGTGATGGCTTAAGTCTCTCAGATAGATATTTCAAAAACCTTTAAAAATAAATTTTCTTTTGATTTAGGATGAAATGTTCTATAGATATCTATGAAGTCCATTTAGTCCAAAACTTCTGTTAGTTTTATTGTGACTCCGTTGAGTTTGTGTTTCCCTGATTTGTCCATTGAAGAGAGTGGGGTGTTTAAGTTCCCCACAGTTATTGTGTGGAGTGTGATGTGTGCTTTAAGCTTTAGTAAGGTTTCCTTTACCAATGCAGGTTCCCTTTTATTTGGGGCATAGATGTTCAAAATTGAGACTTCTTCCAGGTAGATTTTTCCTTTGATGAGTATAAAGTGGCCTTCTGTATCTTTTTTGATGACTTTTGGTTGAAAGTCTATTTTATCTGATATTAGAATGGCTACTACAGCTTGTTTCCTGTGACCATTTGCTTGGAGAATTGTTTTCCAGCCTTTTACTCTTAGGTACTGTTTGTCTTTGACACTGAGATGCATTTCCTGTATACAACACAATTTTGGGTCTTGGTTACAAATCCAGTCTTTTAGTCTATGTCTTTTTATTGGGGAATTGAGTCCATTGATGTTAAGATACATTAAGGAATAGTGATTGTTGCTTCCTGCTGTTTTAGATGTAATTTTTATGTTTGTGTGGTTATCTTCTTTTGGTTTTGTTGAAAGGAGATAACTTTCTTGCTTTTTCTTGTGTGTAGTTTCCCTCCCTTTGTTGCTGTTTTCCATTCATTATCCTTTGAAGGGCTGGTTTTGTGGAAAGATACTGTGTAAATTTGTTTTTGTCATGAAAAGCGTTGGTTTCTCCATTTACGGTAATTGAGAGATTTGCTGGATATAGCAGTTTGGGTTGGCATTTGGCTTTAGGTGTCTGCCCAGGCTCTTCTGGCTTTCCTAGTCTCTGGTAAGAAATCTGGTGTAATTCTGATAGGTCTATCTTTATATGTTACTTGACCTTTTCCCCTTAATACTTTTAATATTCTTTCTTTGTTTAGTACATTTGGTGTTTTAATTATTATGTGATGGGATGAATTTCTTTTCTGGTCAAATCTATTTGGAGTTCTGTAGGCTTCTTGTATGTTCATGGGCATCACTTTCTTTAGGTTAGGGAAGTTTTCTTCTATAACTTTGTTGAAGACATTTACTGGCCCTTTAAGTTGGAAATCTTCACTCTCATTTATGCCTATAATCCTTAGGTTTGGTCTTCACAATAGCCACAAACAATATAAAGTATCTTGGTGTGAGTCTAACCAAACAAGTGAAAGATCTGTATGGCAGAAACTTCAAGTCTCTGAAGAAAAAAATCAAAGAAGACCTCAGAAGATGGAACAATCTTCCATGCTCTTGGATTGGCAAGATTAATATAGTAAAAATGGCCATCTTGCCAAAAGCAATCTACAGTTCAATGCAATCCCCATCAAAATCCCAACTCATAGACTTAGAAAGAGCAATTCTCAAATTCATCTGGAATAACAAAAAAAAACCCAGGATAGCTAAAACTATTCTCAACACTAAAAGAACATCTGGGGGAATCAATATCCCCAACCTCAAGCAGTACTACAGAGCAATTGTGTTAAAAACTGCATGGTACTGGTACAGGGAAGTAGAAAGGGGTAGATTGGGGAACAGGGGGAGGGAAGAGGGCTTGTGGGATATTGGGAGGGGGGAATCCAGGAAAGGGAAAATTACTTGTAATGTAAATAAAGAATATATCGAATAAAAAAATAAATTTTCAAGTGAGAAGCTGATCAGCACAAGCAGGAATTCACTTTCCAAATGCATTTTACCCTGTCCACCTGTAGATGATATAGCCTTTCTTGTATTGTTTCTTTCTTGTAGTAGGTACTGTTCCAAGTGTTAACAGATTTGTCACAACACATTGTACCTTAAAATAGTAATCTGAAATAAGATAAAAATATTTAAATCATTTCATTGTTACATTCAGGGAAATATTTACATGTTAGTAAAGGTATGAACTATCTAATAACTACATATAATATATCTATTATATCTAATATCTAATATAATTAAGTATATATTTTAATATTACATATTATATTTTATACAAATATAATATATTATGAAAATTGTATATTACAGTTTATAGTTATATTTTATATAAACACATTTTATATAATTATTAATTACATATCATATATTGTATATGATATATATTTATATATTATATGCATTGTTATGTAAGCATATTTATAATCATTAGCAATATAGCATATAAAATATACTATATATTTATTTATATATAAATATAACTATAAAATATGTGTGTACATATAATATTTAATATATTTTATATATTATATACTAATATTTATTTTATAATATAAAATATATAATATAATATTATATAAAACATATATAACATATGACATATCACCATTATCACATTTAACACACATATCATACATATCACATATATCACAACACACATGATACATCATATATCACATATGTCGCATATCACATATCATTATCATATATAGTTATTTCTGATTTATAAAAGCACTAAAACCTGCATGTTGATTATGGCATGAAAACTAAGGAAAATAGTAAGATTGCATTATTTCTCAACATTTTTAAAATTGATAAAGTTTGTGGCAAAATCCCATGAGTGTGAATAAAAGACAGTGATGATTCCAGGGAAAATAATGTCAATTTTTTTTATAATGTCAATTTTTATGAACTTCTCAGCTTTATCCCAAATTATTGTTTTGTAATAAGTTAACAAATTTTCAGTAGCTTATTGGTTCAGATCAAATTAAATTGAGAGTTAAAATTATAGTCTGTCAAGTAGGGGTACAAGATTATAAGTGTGAGGCATTTTGTAGACCTGATGTGCAAACCTATGTATGCTGCACACTGCATCCATGTGTTGGCTGAAGTGGTAGGGTGAGGCCAAAATCAGCTATGTCTCTCAGACCAAGTCATGGCCCTGTGATGGTACTCCAGATACACAGGATCACACAAATGCTGTGTATGCAGCATTGCGCAGTTGTGGCCTCTCAGTCAGTTTCACGTGTTGGGATCACTTTCTTAGTTGCCAGCATTCTTGATGTATCAATCATAATAGTTTTAAAAAATAATTTACATCGGCTGTAAAGATGATGTCAAATTGGCAAATAAATATAATGATCCTGAAATGGTCTTCTTTGATTATGACAATGATTTTACACAAAGTATGCTGGATTTTATTTATTTTATCATTTATTTCCCTTTGTGCGAAACAAGAATATCACTAGCTACATAAAAAAAAAAAATCCGAGTTTTCACAATGTAGCTGTGACCTGCCTGGAGGACAGTAGTTCAGGAGAAGGATTTCAGTTTCCCAACTGCCTGGGGTGACATGGTTGTGCCTGATTGTGACTGATTTTCTCTCTTTCATTTTTCTCTTTCTGAGTTTCTTTCCTTTTTCTTTCTTTTTATAAGCATTCAAATCTATTATTCTTAAAAATGGTATTCTATAAACTATAATTTAATTTAATACTTGCTATTAATGTTTACCTAATTCTACAAGTAGAAAAGATAACTTATGAGTACTTGAAAAATCTCATTTTAAATTTTAGATTCAAGATATCTGAAAAATGAAATTTTTATTTGCTATCACTGGGGGTACTTCAAAGATTTTACAATGTATATTTATAAAACAGAGAAAAGACAAACATAAATATTACAGAACTTCTGGGGGTAGTGTTTGTTTACACTGTTTATGTACAAAATGCAAAATTAAAAATTAAAAGTTATAAGCATTCCATTACTAAGATTTATACTCTTTCAGTTATACAGTGTTTCTGTATTTATTTCAGAAATACTGAAGATCTTTGCATATCTGCAATGAATACTTGCAACATAGCATGATGTTAGGTTAAAATTATATGAGCTCACACTGTGAACTACAGAGTCAGTATTTAAATACATCTTTGGATAGGACTTGCAAAGGAGATTCTATTCAACCCTTTACATGCAATTATCTGTACACACAGTTTCAAGTGTGTGTGTGTGTATATATATATATATATATATATATATATATATATATATAAATCATAATTGCTTTGAATGATTAAATGGAATTTAAGTTTGAAATGAGAGAGATACAGTTTAAAACTTCCCACCAAGAAATTTAAAAACATTTTTCAAATTTTATGTAGTCTTTCGGTTTAGGGGAGGAAATTGTCCCAAAAATAAATAAGGTAAAAATAATCAAACAGAAGGCAATTTTGTATCAAAAACTTACTTAGAGTGAGGGTGGAGCTGAATGGGAGAGCCCCTGGACAGAGGGCTTGAGGCCCTGGCAATGATTTCCAGCACTATAAAAAAAAATCATGTCATAAAATTTAACAGCCAAATAAATCTTGGCAGGACTGACTGCAGAATGTCACTGTAGAGAAATTGAACTGACAGTACAAATATGTTTGCAGGGTATTGTTTTGTTCCAGTGTTATGTAAATTCCACAAATCTAAAACAGAAAGTTTATTTAACAGATGCCAAGTCAATCTCCGCGTGCACTCCATTCCTTGTTACTCGGGAAATGATGTACTTTCTGCTTAATGATGCTGAAAATCACTCCGAGGACACCAAGCCAAATATGTAGGATACCCATTGCATGCTGCAATTTGGAAACCATCAGTTATTTCTGTCACGTGACATGAACTTTGTTTAAAGGGCCAGTAGCACAAGACTATAACTTTTTTTTGAGTATGTGCTTAAAATATTTAACCACAACGCTCATCTCTCATCAGTGATTCAGAGTGCAAGCAGTCTTTTTTTTTTCACATACAATATTTATTCACGTGACTCTTGATTAAAATGATAGCATTCGTAAAATAGAACTACGTAGTCCCTCAAGTGGAGGGACAGGGCTACTAACCCATGGTCAAAATTTCTAACCCCCAATTGTCCCTATCTAAAAGAACAACAGGGACAAAAATGGAGAAGAGATTGAAGGAAGGGAGGGTGCTCCATTGTCCAGCTCAACTTGGGATCTGTCTCATGGGAGGGCACCAAGACCTGGCACTTCTCCTGATGCTATGATGTGCAGTCTGCCTTTTAATCAAATTCCAGTTGCCAGTCTTGGTGAACTAAACATTAATAAAAAATCATGTAGTTTTTAACTAAAACTTACAGTGGAAAGAGGGTCATTTAGGACAACACACAAATCAGTGATATTTTTAATCTGAGTGGTGGGGATGCTTTTTTCAGAATAAGATATTGTCAGCCAATTGTTCAACCAAGACAGGACTTATTTGGGATGTTCTTTCATAGTTATAATGCAGTCTTTACTTCATAAGTCTTCATATAATCTTTAAATTATATTTTGGAGTATCATTTTGCAGCAAAGTTGATTTAGGGATTCTAGCCATTTTAACAGGCATGGACTCAGGCATCACTTGGATTGTGGTACTGAAATTCTGATGAGATGGCCAATTATTTTGCTCTGTAGAGAGATGCAAAGGTTTGATTAGCATATGCCTTGCCCTGAGTTCAGTCACCAAAATCAGAGAGTTTGGGAAGAGAGAAAGGAAAAGTGAAAAAGAAAATTACCCACTAGTTTTTATTTTCTTTTTTGGCAATCTAAGCAAGCAAGTTTTAAAAATAGTTTGTTTATCATTTTAGAGTGCAGAGCTTTACCATGGAGTTTATGTAAGAAAATGTACTGAATAAAAATATCTACATTAGCACAAAGAAAAACAACTATGGGCCTGGAGAGAATGTTAAGGAGCTTTGCTGAACATGGAAATGGTGGAGGATGGGTTCTCACCTCCTGCCTTGCATCTCACAACAAACTATAACTCCAGGTCCAAGGGTTCTAAGGATTTCTTCTGGCCTTTGTGGGCACTCATGTGGTTCACATACATACATATTACATATATACATATATACACATACATATGTATACATGCAAAACAATAATAAGGTAATAAATAAATGTAGAAATAGAAAGGCAAAAATAATTCTGGTTTCTGGAGACACAAGTTAATCTGTCCAATGAATAAAGCTTATTTTTCCTTTGGTTGATCCTAGGTATAATATCATACTCTATAAACAGACTCTTGGCTACTTATGGGTTCCCCTTTGCTACCACCCTTCTCTACCCTCATCTCTTCCAACCCCCAATACTAAGTAGGAGAAAAAGAAGATTAGAGAGAAAAGGGAGCATCAATCTTTTTAGACTATTCCTACAGATTAAAGGTGTTGATTTCCTTGGTCTTTTAATTCCAGATATCTTCAACTAGGAACCAGAAACCAGGAACCAGGAATCAGAAACCAGCAACCAGCATCCAGCAAGCAGCAACCAGCAACCAGCAACCAGCAACCAGCAACCAGCAACCAGCAACCAGCAACCAGCAACCAGCAACAAGCAACCAACAACCAGCAACCAGCAACCAGCAACCAGCAACCAGCAATCAGCAACCAGCAACAAGCAACCAGCAACCAGCAACCAGCAATGCAACAGTAGCAGAAACTGCAACAGCAGCAACCAGGAGCAGGAGGAGCAGCAGTCATTGCTGTTCTGGGATCTCTATTTTTATACTCTCTCAAGGGTTCCCAGAATTCCAAATGTAATACACTTGCAAAACTATCTGCAGTAGGCAAGATCATGTGTTGGCCAAGATTTGAGGCAAAGCATAGCTCCTGCGGACAATCTGAAGCAGCCCCACATCCCACGCCTGGGATTAAAACAAAAACATATTTCTATATCATTGCTTTGTTTTTAAAGAAACCGAAATTCTTACTATGGTATTCTCTTAAAACTCCAGCCCCACAATCCCCTTTTCTAAACAACTTAAGATGATCTTAATCCTATGTCATTAAAATAGTACTATTTCAAGGAGACTCTTGTATTTCTGCATAGTTTAAGCTTTTAAGGTCTGATATTTTGCCATCTATTTTGTAATACATTTGAATGCCAGGAGTAACTGTATACAGTACAAAAGACTATTGTATGATTTAAATTTTGGAACTAATATCAACGTACAGAATATCCATCTACCCTTTGTTTTGACTCCATCAAGACTTTACCTAAATATTCCACTTTACCCTTCAGCTAGTATCACTACAAACATGTAGGTGATTTTTACAAATGTTCTTGTTTTCTGTAGTTTTAGAAAAAACTATAAGCAAACTATATTACATAGGAATCCATGAATTATGTGGTTAAAAAAACTAAACTTTTACTAGTTAAGGATTGTATATCATTGAGCAGAGCAAATGGTAGAGTTGAGCATTTATTAGTAGTAATGTAATGTTCTTGAGAGAGAGAGAGAGAGAGAGAGAGAGAGAGAGAGAGAGAGAGAGAGGAGAGAGAGAGAGTCCTGGGTATCATCATTTCACTTTCCTCATTGTAAGATCTGGTGGGTATTTGAATAAAATTTGTTGTAGTCTAATTAAAAAATGTGCTTCAAAATGTTAACCCAATTCTCTCTGCCTTTTGCATGCCGTATATTCTGAGGGATTTTACTACAAGAACAAAGGATCATGAACAAACTTGCTTAGTTGAGCCTCTGCACCTAGAAGCACTTTAATGAACACATTTGCTTTCTCTAAAGACTTTCACCTCTTCAGTGTTAGCATTTTTCTACTAGAAAGTGTCTTGGGTGATCCATGACATGAGGGCTTTTTAGCAAGGATGCCAGTTTAGAAAGTCATGTGTTTCTGCTGCCAGGCTGGTAACAGATCAGGTGCAAAATGAAACTAGCTAGGAGGCTGTGTCCCTCCAGGTTATGCCTGGGTGTGCTCTAGTCTCAACATCATACTAGTTCCCGAGTGTATGATATTGTATATATTGCTTAATGATTTGTGCCTTTTTTGTCTCATTCATAAAACAGAGTAATAGTGAATGGCTTTATACTTGTTACAAAGCTATATACTTATTGTTAATTCTATGTAAGGTCCTGAAATAAGCATAACAAATTCTCTGCTCTAAATGTTGTACCATCAGTTGAGTTCAGATCCTTTATGCTGAGAGGGCTGAAAGATAGTTAAAAGATGAACTAAAAGGACAGGGTAGGTCATCAGATATTGTGGTGGCTTGAATGGAAATGGTCCCCATATGGCCTGATTCCCAATTGGTAGTGCAGTTTGGGCAGGGAACAGGAATTTTAAAATGTGAAGTCTTCTTAGATGAGGTAGGTAATTATGAGCAGGCTTTCACTATTTATATCCTTCCCCCACTTCCAGTGCACTCTGACTTCTGTGTGGAGTTGAAGATGTCATCTATTCCTGTTCTGGTCCCCTACTCACATGCATCCAACACTGTCACTATGGATAAATCCATAAGGCAAAACAAACCCTTTCCTCCTTATGTATTTGGTTATAGTATTTTATAGAAGCAATTAAACATGGCTTTGACAGTCTTGAAATATTTGAATATTATTCACGATGATATAGATTAAGATAAATATGGAGAACAGATGATTGTGCTGCTATGATCCAGCATTTGTATATAGTTTTGGTAGAAACAAAGTCAGCACACTCTTAATTTTCTGAATTTGATGCACTGAAGACATTATGTTTTGTAGGCTGGAGACTTTACATCTAAATTTGAATTGTAATGCTGAAGCATAGACTTGTAGGATATTCAACCCACAGCTATACAATTAATAATTTTTTTGAGAAGGTGTTATGAGATAACCAATGCATGATAGAAAATAAAATTACCAAAAAAAGATCTTATTGTCCTTATGGTATCCAAAAATGGCATCACCTGACTTGATTGAATTAACATAAATAAATTAAATAATATAGTTTCCTTGTATCATTAGTGACAAATGTACATACTATACATGCATGTTAGCAATTGTAAATACATTGAATAATATAGTCTCCTTGAATCTTTAGTGACAAATATGCATATTAAACATGCACGTTAGTAAGTAGCACCTTTCCTACCCTCACATTTTCTGAAAGTCACTCTTTGTCACCAGTCTACCTACTTATAACCATTCTATATTCTCTCTAGGCTTTGTAGTTTATTTCCAGAGCCTTCAGTTGCTTTAAATAGTGGATGTTTGGTGTTAAATCTTAAAACTATAGAATTACATACTTGTAGACTAGTAGGAAATATATAAGTAGGATGCATTTGCAATTCCTTGGGAAAGAAATCTTCAACATTGGTATGTATCATGGAAATTCAAATCAAAACTACTTGAAGATTTCATCTTACACAAGTCAGAATGGACAAGAAAAATAAAATTAGCTACAGCTCATGTTACTAAGGATTTTTAGTAAGAAAATACTACTCCAGTGCTTGTAAGTGTACAAACTTGTATAGTCACTATGAAAATCACTGTGGTGATTTCTCAGGAAGCTGGTAATCTATCTACCTCAAGACCCAGCTATATTACTCTTGGGCTGATTCCCAAAGGACACTACATCCTACTATACCTGCTCTAACATGTTCGTTATTGCTTTGTTCATAACAGCCAGAAATTGGAAATGTTCTAGATATGCATCAGTAGATCAATGGCTCAGGAAAATGTACATTTACAGAATGGGATATTTTCCAGCTATAATAAAAATGAAAGCATAAAATTCACAGGTAAATAGATGAACTACAAAATATCATCCAGATGAGGTAACCAAGACCCAAAAAGAAAAATATGATATGCATTCTTTTATATGTAGACATTAGTTTTTAAGCATTTGATAGACATGGTACAATATGAATAATCGAGTTAAAAGTAGGGTAAGGAACTTGGGGGAGGGAAGGATGTCCAGATGAAATTAATTATAATACATAGTTAAAGATGAATAGTCAGGAATCTGGACCAGGAAGATTAAGGAGAGAGAATAAGAAGAGGAGGTAAGGAGGGAATATGGGGAAAGACAGTCATTAAGTCATTAAGAGTTATTTGAGAGATCATATGCAAACTATTATATTAGAAACTTCTTAAAATATATTCATATTTGAAAGAAATATCAATGGAAATACCAAATAACAAAGGACACAATGTTACAAGATATTTCTTGCCATAAAATGAAACTTCCAGTGCCTGGAAGGATTTTTATCTAAATGTTGTTGGCTAAAGGGAAGCCATGGAAATCCCCAAACAACTCAGGCTATTGCCATGGCTGTTGGGTGTTCTCCACAAATTGACATTCTGGTTCTTTTGCTGAAGACATTACCTATATAGCTCATTGAACACAAAGAAGTTAAGCATGGTACTTTGATTCCTTCTGACTAGTGTTCATGGTACTGGAAGTTACTCTGTACTCTATCAGAAGCAAAAGGTAAACACGAATATTGCTATGAACCTTTCAATCTGCAGTGGTAAGCTGCATGCATTATATGCTGAAGCAATCACAGCACAAATGTTCTGGACATAACCAACTAATATCTGATTGGATTTAAGGACCAATCCATGATATGGAATTCATGCCTGGCATTGCTCATGTGTG
The DNA here is from genome assembly GCA_964023405.1 of Apodemus agrarius. Lineage (NCBI taxonomy): Eukaryota > Metazoa > Chordata > Mammalia > Rodentia > Muridae > Apodemus > Apodemus agrarius. The sequence goes on from OZ030023.1 coordinate 46,496,063, forward strand.
CAAGAACCTGAGACTAGATAGGACATGAACCTATGGGAAAACCAAATAAGATTGTTTTGCAAAAAGGAATGTAGCAATAAATGACCTTCTATTATACCCTTATACCTTTCTGATGTCATTCTATTATACCCTTAGATCAGTGTCTAACTCATCATCAACCCAGGAGCTTTTACCTGAATTAAATGAGAACTAATACAGAGACCCAGAACTGAATAATATGAAAAGGTGAGATCTTGTAATACTCAACCTTAAATGGTAACACCCAGTCTTCATAAAATCCCTCCTCCTAGGCTAGGGCACAGGGATCTACAGATTATAACAAGCAAGCAGTGTCTTCAGACACCCTGAACTATTGAACATATGAACCCAGAGACTCTGGCAGCATCCACAGGGATAGTTCCTGCTGACTAGGGTCGATAAGTTTCTTGGGACCATGCCAATCTTTGTTATCTATCTTTATCTCCAACTTCTTGTTTCTTTGCTTGCAAACACTCGACAGACCTCAACAATAGCAACCAGGAGCAGTGGGGATGTGGAGCAAGAGCTGCCATAAGCCCTCTTGTGGTTCTCTCATGTATTCCTCTAACCTTCTTTCTCTCCTACCTACTGTTGAAGGATTGGAAAGGAATAGAGTGGAATAAGGGTTGAAAGGGAGTTAGAGGAATAAGAACCCAATAAAACAGCAAGAATCAAATATTTCAGCACCACATGTCTATTGCTTGAGTGTCTTAAATATAATTTCTTTTAAGTATTTCATGTACTTAGACCATATTCATCCTTTTGAGCTCTCTCTCTTTCCTCCCTCCCCTTAACAATTTCCTTCCAATGTCTAGTATCTCTGCAGCTTTCATTTTATACATACATATATATTTTTGCCTGGTACTTGTGAGGCAGAGTTGTATTTGGAATTTTTGTTTATAGTTAGCTAGGGTATACTTAGGGACTTTGAAACCATCCTAGACTATATGGTATCTTACATCAAATAAATGTGATAAAACAAATAAATAATAAATTGAATTTATTCTGACATTTCAATAACTTGTCCCTCAGCTTCACACAATTTTTACTGCCATTTATTCAAAAATCTTATTTTATATAATTATATATTTCAGCCTTCTTTTACGTGGCTTCTAAAATTTAAGTAATATTTAGAATATATTAATTCCAAATTATTATTTTAAATTAATAATAATAGCAATTAATAATAATAAGTATATTCATATTTTCTTTTATAATGTGTTGTATCATTTTTAATAGTTTCCAAACCACTTAAGACGTATTTTAGATATATAATTTTATATTTTACATGCCCATACATGTCCCTGTCCAATAATACAAAGTACAAAGATGTTGTCTTTCTTATGCTGTTATTTTTATTTGTACTTGAGTCTACCTGGGCCATCTGTTCTTTTCACCTGCCTGTCTGCTCATTTGCCAGCACCACATGTTTTAATTACAATGGCTTTAGGATACTTCGGTTTCTAGCTGAGCTGATGTCCTCCCATGAATTTTTTCCCTCCAAGCCATTTCTGCTCTCTACATTTTCATGTAATTTAAAAGAATATTACATGTTCTTTCAAATTAACTATACTAAGTATTGGAAGACTTACTTGCTTCAACTGAAACTATTGTAATTTTAAATATTAATAGGAGCAGAAATGACTGTTTTCTTTCTTCTTATTTCATAAAAATATTGGTTCAGACTGGACCAAAACTCAGCGTATTCTCATTCTGTCTTCAAACTCACAACCCTCCTGCCCTGACCTCTCAAGGGCTGGTATTACTGATATGTGCCATCCGGCCCAGGTCAGAATTAATGTTTAATCACAAACCAACCAAATAGCTTAATGTACGGATCCTGCCTGCAAAAAAATAATCTTAAATGTTTCACTCTTCTGTAAGATATGACTTTGAACCTCAATGGAATATTCACAAGTTTTCATGATGAATTTCATCAATTGTTCTTGAATGTCACCAAAATATGTATGTTGAAATTTGTCAATGTATTTTAAAATATTCATGTAAATAATCACATGCCTTTTCTCTTGAGGTTTATCCATGTTGTGAACTGTTTGTTTCCTTAATTCTATTATAAAATCCTACTCTAAAGAATAACTACACTCCTGGAATGGATAACCCTGGATCACTATATGATATTTGCATTAATTTACAGTGTGTTTGCCTCTATTTTAGTTTTATGAGCTGTCAGTGTTAATTTGATATCAAGAGTACACTGTCACCATTAAAAGTAATTTACTGAAAAATTGCTATTTTTGTCTATAAGATGGCTTAGTGGGTAAGGGCACTTGCAAGCAAGCCTGATGGCCTAAATTTAGTCACATGACCCATATAATGGAAAGAGATAGGCTTATGAAAAAATGTACTCTCTTATTCAAGCATGCTGTAGTGCACACTCCCTCAAAAATAAATGTAATAAAATCTTAAAAAGCATTACTGTGTTTTGTGAATAAAGTTTGTGATGTTGAGATAATCTTGTGTTTGAAAAGTTGACAGAGGGTCTGGAGAGATAGCTCAGCAAGTACCAGCATTTGCAGTGTAAACATGAAAAACTAACTGTATCCCTGTTCCCACCTAAAAAGGCTGGGGTAGCCAGGCATGTGCCTGTAACCTCATAGCTGTGGTAGGGGAGGGGCAAGAAGACCATGCCTCTGAGCCTAGGATGCTGAGAGGACAGTCAGGAGGATCCTTGTGGATTCCATGCTGTAAACCAAGCTCCACCTCAGTAGGAATCCCTGTCTCAAAGGAATAAGACAGAGAATGATAGATCAGTACATCAGACATCTTTCTCTAGCCTCCATATACACATACAGAAATGCATGTACAAGACACACACATACACACATGCATGCATGTACATGGAAGTAAAATAAAGAGAAGAGAAAAGGTAAATGAATAGATTTCTCTGGTTAATTAATTTAATATTTGTTCCTTGTTGGCATTATTCTTTAATAAGGTCCACTGTTTTATCTAAGACAATTAGTCTGAAGTAGTATTAAATTTATCAAATACAGTTTTCCTAGAGCTGTAGAAGGCAGCCTGGAAACCTCAGTCATGATCTTCTGAATGTCTTCCCAAGTTGGTGGTAGGTATGCCTGAAGTCATTTCACGTTTTAACTGTGTTGAAAGCATGCACTATTTTTTTTTGATTCTGTGTCACATGCTTTTGTGTTTTATCATTCATTTAATATTGCCTTTGAGCCTATTTTGTTTCTAGCTTTTAGAGAACAACATATTTGAATCCCTTGTTTCTGTTAGTCTCTGATTGAAATTCTGGTTACCATTTAATTATAAAAATAAATACAATGTGTCGAACTTCATTATCAGTCCAGTTGTTTTTTTTTCTGTATTTCACGTATGTTTGCAGTGTGCATGTATGTTTGTTTGGGCACAAGTGCCATGACTGCATGTGGAGGCTTGTCGTTGATGTCAGGAATTATCTTGGATAGCACTTCTAGTTTCTTCATGGTGTTAAGGTCTTGTATGTATGTATGTATGCATGCATGTATGCATGTATATATATGCATATATGCATGTATGCATGTATGTACATTCACCCAAAACACTGCCTCCCCCTAGGACCTCCCTTCACAGAGTTCTTTCCCTATCTCCTTCTATTCTGGGAGAGTGGGGCCCACCTGGATTCCCTCCAACACTAACACATCAAGTCTGCAGGATTAGGCACATCCTCTCACACTGAAGTACAACAAGGCAGCACTGTTAGGGATCAGATTCCACAATCAGGCTACAGCTTTAGAGACAATCCCTGCTCTAGCGGTGGGGGATCCATGTGGAGACTGAGCTGCATGTCTGTTACATATGATACGGTGCTAGATCCAGCCAGTGTATGTTCTTTAGTTGGTGTCTCAGTCTCTGAGAGCTCCCAGGGATCCAGGTTATTTAACTGTTGGTCTTCCTGTGGAGTTCCCTTCTTCTTCAGCATCTTCAATTCTTTGCACAATTCTTCCATAAGAGACCCAAGCCTCTTATAATGTTTGCTTGTGGGTATCTGCATCTGTTTCTGTTAGCTGCTGGGTAGAGCCTCTCAGAGGACAGCTATGCTAGGCCCCTGTCTACAAGCATAAAATGGTTAGTGTTGATAGTCAACTTGTTTTGGGATATCCTGTTTCCGTCTTTCAAAGCTGTAATTAGAAGTGGCTTCCTATCCCATGAGCATTCACATGAGTAACAGAGATCTAAACTTCCAATTCTTACATATGTCTGGAAAGTGTTTTAACTATCTCCCTTGCCATATTGTCAGTATACATAAACATAGACATAGACATAGACATACACATACACATACACATACACATAGACATACACATATACATAGACATCATATATATAAACATATACAGATACATATACATCATATAATGTACATATATACACATCATATGATATATATATATATACATATACATCATATAATATACATATAGAGATTCATCATATAATATACATATAGAGATTCATCATATAATATGCATATACATTACACATACATATACATTTAATTATGTTTTTTATATCCTTTTTCCTAAAGAGCATAGTTTTGAATTTTTTGAGTGATGATATTATATATAGAGAGGAAATAAAAGTTTTCTTATTGTTCTTGATTCATGGTTTTGATGCATTTTGATGAGGAAATACAACTTGTTTTTATTTGCAGGAATAACTGAAATGTTCTTTGTAACAATACATGTTAAAATATCCTGGATGATATATTCCTTAGATGACACATGGTTGTGAATGGAGGCCCAAAGACCATGGTATAGAAGTCCACTTCCAATACAGTGCAGATATAACTAATAAATATTAAGCTTTGTTCCTTTCATTTCCACCTGGCTTACAACAGTGCCTGAATACCCCAAGTGCAGAAGCAAACAGGGGTGGAGAGTGAAAGGTTGGGAATTCTCAAATCCCACAGTTATAGTCCTTCTGTACTAAGCTTATTCTAGTAGACTTTACAATGCAGTGAAAAAAGTGTCAAATACATATTACAAAATATTGCTAGATATCTCTATTATAGTTGAGTTTCCCCAAGAACCACACTTTTCACTCAACATAGATGCACAGAAGTGCAATCAATGAATAAAAAAATTACTTCAATAATCTATTCTCTCTGTATGAGTGCATTCTGTACCAGGGTGTTATGAAGAGTTTCAGTTCTCACCAACTACTTACAACATTTATTTTCCATACATGCATACACTGTATGTACACTGGATGAGACAATGTAATAAAGTAATAGAAGATTATGTAAGGCATGCCATAGAAAAACAGATCATTCAAGATTGAAATCTATACTCTACTTTTCATTTGCTAATTACTCAAGAAACACTCATGCTATCAATGTTAGAAAACAGTTAATGATAGAAAGCATAATTTTAGTTTTATATAACTAGTATATCCCAAAACTTTTAGTTTTTATACATTTTTTGTAGTGCTAGGAACTGAACGAAGGACTTCAAATTTTTTTTACAAAAGCATTTTGTAAATGTCTCTTTTATTTACTCTGATGAAGGGATGAGATGAAAGCCTTACCCAGGCTCTGCAAAAACGTGCTTTAGGCTGGGCTCAGAGCATTTCTATCTCTGTACTAACTATCTTTAGGCCTAGACCTGGAAGCTTCTAGCCTCTGTTCAATCTAATCATCCAAGATGATTGGTTCAATCCAGTTTTCCTCAGCTTCTGCCTGAATTGATCTGCCTGATCTCATACTAATTTTGGGTATCTGTTCTAATCTGGCTCTTTCTCCTTCTCTGGCTCATTATATCTTCATCTTTCTTTAGCCTGTCTCTGTAAAACTGTCCTAGTAAAGCTACCACACACACACACACACACACACACACACACACACTCACACACACTCACACACACACAAACATACTCACATACCTACCTTCATGCGTGTGCACACACACACACACACACACACACACACACACCACACACACACACACACACACACACACACACACACACCGCTTCTCTTTCTCACTGTTCTTTCCTATGCTGTTCTTATGTGAGTTGGGCATATCCTATCTCTGACTCATTCTATCAAATCTTTCTCTGATTCATCACTTTCTCTGTTCCTCAATTAGATGTCACTTTGAAACATGGCTGCTTCCTTCTACAAACTAACCTTGCTATCATTGTTAGGGTCTAAAGGTGTGTACTAACATATCTGTATTTCAGCCAGAACATACTGTAATACAGGCATGTATATATTCTATTTGGATCATATATTTGAAGTGATTCCTTGTCAGTACAGCCACGTCACTGGATTAAAATTCCTCTACAGCAGTATCACTATATTCTAAGCCTCATATCTCTCTTCTTTACCAACAAATTATTGTTATTTCTTTTAAAGAGTTGTGTATGTGCATGTTTTGATATGCAGGCCTGTGAATGTGAGTACAATGTCCTCGGGGACAAGAAGAAGTCATCATGTCCCCTGGACCTGGAGGCACATTCATTTGTAGGCCATTTAATGTGGGTGCTGGGACCCTAAATAGGTTTCTCTGCAAGAGTAGAATGAGCTTTCAACCACTGAGCTATCTCTTCAGGCTCCTATACCTCTTTAAAACTTTAAAATGTATAAAATCCCACAGTTTTTTTTGTCAAGCAAAAGATAGACATAAAAAATATAAAAAAGCAGCCATATGTTTATTTCAGAAAATTAATAACGAATTTACTTCTTATTTATATCAGTAAATATATTTTCTGATATAAAAATTGAAAGGCTCTAGCAAGCCTGAGCATGGCATAGACCCAACCAAAGCAAACATGGAACCAATAGGTTTTGTCTTTTACCTGTCTTCCTATTGCTAAACTGACTCCTCCCCAAGGTCTAGTTCCTTATTTGGCTGCTGACTCAATACTGGGACTGATCACCAAGTTCCCAGTATCAAGACATCAAGGACCAGCAATCAAAATCCATTATTTGAACTACCCTAATTAATCTACCCAATCAGAATTTACCAATACACCCTAGCTCATTCTAATACAGACTCCTCGATTTTCTTCTTAAAATTAATACTTGTAAAGCTATTTGTTGCTGTTACTCCCTGGTGTAGATTCAGTCATCCTATCTCTTTGCCTCCCTTAAGAAAGGATCTTTTTATAAATGCTTTGTGCATGGAAATTGATATTTGAATGTGGTCTGTGCCTAATCTGGTTTCCAGAGTGAAGTACCCCAACATATGTGAGCCCCTTCAAAATTGCTTACTAGGTGGAATATCCAAGTCTGACACTTTACAAATTTTTCTGGCTGCAAATCCACACTTACATTCTACCTACTGTGGCTTCGAACTTCAAGTAGCCCTTGATTTGTTTTTGACTTATAGACATCTGCAAAGTTTTCAGAGTAGAAGCTGGAAGTTCTCAGACTATATGAATTCCAGAATGAATCTTTATTGAGCACATTTATTAAAATGTGCTGGGTGCTTGTAATTTTCTGGGTTTTATTTTTCTGTACTATCTCATTTTAATGTGGAAATATGTGTGAGAGTTGAGTTCCACCACTATGCCCCTGTTTCCTGGTCCTGACTGTGGCATTCTCTTCTTTCTATTTCGCTCCACACTTTCCTGAGAATGAGTTTCCACTGTTTTGACTCTCACTTCCCACCCTTTTAAGGGGAACAGATCGGTGAACAACTTTTACGTCCTGGGTGAATTACATTTATTTAATCTAATCAAAACCACAAGCCATGGCTATACTTATATTTTAAAGCGACACAACTCACATTAATTATAAAAGAAATCCCCATCAGCATTCTTAGAATTTACATCAAGAAAACTTTTCCTAAAAGTGGCAGTGTGTCTATCATGGAATCAATATTCACAGGCTTTAATAGGTATCTTTATTTCACCAAGTGACCATAAGTGGGTCAAGACATTCATTCACATTTTTAACATATTACAGAATAGTTGAATACAGCCCTTTATTAGTAGATCAGACAATGACAATGAAGAAAAGTGTAAATATTTAGTTATGCCAAATAAAATGTATAGTAGCCTCTTATTTCAGTAGCAGTGCAATTTTGGTTGGCAAACTTGTTTAGTACTGTGGTTTGCTCCCCACAGAGTTTTCCTACCTTGCTTCCCTTTCCATCTTTGATTAGCAATTATTTCTTTTAGTTAATACCAGAAACTATGTTAAGTTTCTGCAAAGTATAAGACTTTGAATCTTCATAGCTAAAGTTGTGCTGTTAATTTATCCAGGTGATTTATTAAAAACAATATTTATTATGTTACTTAAGTGACTATTCTAAAACTCTCTAGTAGTACACTAAGAGAGTTCTATTATTATTGGGTAAATGTAGCATTATGATTTTATGGGATGAAATACTTGTAGGTAGTCTGTAACCAAAGCTAGAGTGACAGGTCAGAATACAGGCTCCATGAAAAAAGAAAAGTAATAAGAAAGCCAGAAATTGAAGAATCCCAGGAGAGTTTAATGATTATAATCTTTAAATCACTTCATAGCACATCATAGCATCATCTCTTATCATCACATCTTTATTTGTTTACCTATACCTGAATACTTTATCTCAAAAGGGAATTCTTAGCCGACAACTCATTATGAGTTAGAGGTGAAATACAATTCTCTACAAAAATAATAGCTTCTGATACCTTGACTTAAAGAAAATTCTTGTGAATTATGATCAGAAACCTTGCCCAAGTATATTGTCTCATGAGTGTGAGAAGTATGTAAATAATGATTTTTGAAGGACTTAACAACTTACCCATAAAAAATGCTGGATCAGGTTCCAGCTAACTGACTCCTATCCTAATAAATTGTCACCAGCTTTTTTCCCTATTATGGTCATTATTGGACGGACACACACACACACACACACACACACACACACACACTTCCCAATTATGGAAAACTTGTTCTGAATAAAATCTTGCTTATTAGAACATGGTATTTCTGGCAGGCTGAGATTTATAAGGCATGCAACAAAACAGTGAAGGGGTCATTTTGCTGTGATATAAATACAGCCCTAGTGCCCAACAAAATCGTAATACCATTTGAATTAGAAGCAAGTTTGACAGACTTCCAGGACTTGGGGCTGTCACTCAACTGGCAACATGCCATAGTCTTATTTCTTTATTCAATAAATAAACCCTTAAGATAATTTTGTCATTTTAATGCAACAGTGACAACCTAAAAATATAACAATCATGAAAGAAATATCTTTGCTCCATGATTTTTAGAAGATATGATGTGATAGATAGTTTTTTGGGGGAGGGAGAGAACATATTTTGAGTTTTCTGTTCAAGTTTTATTTTTAACAAAGGAGATAAACCGAGGTACCCATAGCATGTACAAGTTTTAAAAGTGTCAGTTAAGGCTGGAAAGATGGCTCAGAAAGTTTGTGTGCACATTGTTCTTTCGGAGGACATAGTTCTGTCCCCAGAATCCTAGTTAGGTAGCTCATTGCCATCTGTAACTATAGTTCTGGGAACCCTATTGCCTTTTCTTAACTGTGAGGGTACATGAACACATACCACCCAAAACAGACACATGCACACATAAATAAAAAAATAAAATATGCTATAAAATATCAGTTAGTTAAGTGCATCACTACTGTTGATAAATAGCTCTGCAGTATCATATTTAGACTCCCAACAACTGTTTAGCTCACCTTGTTTTTATTGCATACTTGATGAGTATCAGACTTCATGACACTGCTACAGTATAAGAACCATTTTCTATTCAGGAAGAACCTTACATCTGAACTTTATAGTTGCTTATATAATGTGATATATTGTTGTTTATAGTTAATGGACTATTTTTGAATTATTTCCTTTTAGACAATCTCATTTTTTCTGTCCATTCTAAGAATTCACAACATCATATTTCATTATGTGCACTCAACATGAACAGTTTGTGCTCCCTAAGTGGACATTACATATTTGTCATGATAGATAACTATTAGGTCAGTAAGAAGCAATTAGCCAACCCAGACAAACTTTATACAAAGGTTTAGAGGCTTCAGTGATTACTTCAATAACTATCGATAGTCTTGGCCCTGAAATTCATCACATCCAAAACTAATTTCTGCATTGGTGAGTCAAGATGTTGATACAAATTTCTTAGTCTGAGAAGTTTTAGTGAACCAAATGTACAACATATTAGAGCATTCAATGCAGGAAAGCAATGAAATAAGTATTTGCATTGCATTGTGGTTTGCATAGGAATGCCCTGTGTAGGTCCATAGGCATTGGCAATATTAGAATATATTAGTATGTGTCCTTACTGGAGAAAGTATGTCATTGTGGGGGTAGGCTTTGAGTTCTCATATGCTCAAGCTATGCTCAGCGTGGTACACAGTCTCCTGCTGCCTGTGGATCAAGATGTAGAACTCTCAGCTCTTTCTCCAGCATCATGACTGTCTGCATGTTGCCATGCATTCCACCATGATGATAAAATGGATGATAAAATTTAGATGGACTAAGTGTTAGACCTGTAAATCAGCCCCAATTACATACTTCCTTTTAAGAGTTGCCTGGTCATTGTGTCTCTTCAAGACAATAGAAAGCCTACCTAAGACCCTTTTTTCACAGCTGTCTCCCTTACCAATATGACAAAACAAAAACTAACACACCTAAATTTCCATGTTCAGAGCACCTATTGTTGACTCATGGATTCATCAAGTGTTCATGAGAAGACTTGGATCACGTGTGTGGTTCTATTTTTATACTTGACTTTCACTATAAAGTTTACTCTCATAAATTTAATGTAGAAACATGAAATGATAGATTATGGGACACAGAAGTACCTTTCACCTCCAACTATTTTTTCCTGTATGTGTGCCACCAGTGATTGAAGCTAGGACCTCACTCATTCTAGCCAACAGTGCTACACTGAGCTATAATCTTAGCCTTCTCTTTTACCCTATACAGGCTAGTATTAACTTCCCCAAGCTGGCTTTCAGATCACACTATATAGCCCAGGCATGATTTTAGTTTACAATCTCATTGCCTCAGACCTCCAATAAGCTGCAATTACTGATACCAGGCATGGATATTTATCCATTACACACAAATTAAAACACCACGGCTGATTTTGTATTAAAGTAGTTGGTATTAGTACACAATTCACTGTATAGAAAGTTGGTCATATTTAGCATAAACACTGCAATTGCTTTGAAACACATAGGGAACTCCAAGAGAAAAAGAAGCCAAATCACTTACCAAATGTAGATACTTGTCTCATTCCTGTGCCCCCTCTAAAAGTTTTATAATAATTAATGAATTCTAATTTTTAAACATTTTGCATTTTCTATTTCAGAAATTGTTTTAAAACATTGTTATTAATAGTAGTATGATACATATATGAATTCAAGTTTTAATATTGTACTTCTCAATACTCTGGCATATGCTTACATTTTAACAAGAATAGAGTTCATTTCATTCTGTTACATCATACTAACTTAAGACATTTAAGTTTTGTTCAAGATTTTGCAATGCTTATCCTCCATCTCAGGGCTTTGCACATGTTAGGATACTAATCTATGCTAAACTCCATCCCAAGATACTGATCCTAAATTTGTCAGTGTGCCATGTATTTATTTTACCCTTCCATCTGAATGAGCTTCTTTAGACATATTAACTTACATTTTTTTCTGTACTTCTGAGATTTTAACTCATGACCTAGTGTATGCTAGAGAACCATTCTACCATTGAACCATTACCTACATTCTTATCTCTTAATAAGTAGCAGTGTCCCTCTCTCTTTGTTCTAATTTATAGTTATAAAATTAACCCTACTAACACTTTACATTCATATACTAATAGGTTAATTGGTCACAAGTCTTTCAACAGCTACCAGGATCAAGGACTAAGCTACAATGATAAGACAATTGCCAGATGACAATTCTTTTGCCTTGTTGTTAGCCTTTTCTTTCACACTTTCTATATTTTTATACTCTTTGCTTACATAATTTGCTAATATCCTCAATGCCAGATTACTCTGGTCCTAGGACTTCTCTGTTAAAGTATCAGATTTAATATAAAAAATTTCTTGGTGTATTTAAAATATCTATATTGTTACAATAGTATATCATTTTTATATCTGAGTGCAACTGAGCAATCAAATGTAAATGTTCAAAAAAATAAGTAAATGCAGAATTCTGAAGTATGGCCATCATTATCTTCCTCCTGGGTTTTGTAATGAGTCTGGTGGTTTCACACTGCACCAATATTGGTAAGGTTTACATTTCAGTTTTGGGGAGACAAAATCTGGACTAGTGGGCCAGATGTATCCTTTCACAAATTAATTTAGTTAGTCTAAGCTTTCAACATCTTAAGTGTTTAGTACACCCATTGGATGGACAATGGTTGCTATGTCTATTTAACGACTTATTAATAGTGATCATATGTGTTTGTTTTCTGAATGTGAGCAGTTATCAATTGTGTGACAATTTGTATTATTGTCAATCTCTCCTACTAAAAGCCACAAATAAGCCAAAAGCAACTCTACGAGCTTAAACCTGCTTGGCACTGGTATGGCACTCCTCAATCTCAGCACTCAGGAGGCAGAGGTAGGTAGATCTCTGTGAGTTCAAGGCCAGCCTGGTCTACAAAGGTTGTTCCAGGACAGTCAAAGCTACACAGAGAAAACTTGTCTTAAAAAAGTACAAAACAAAAATAAAACAAACAAAAAAAAACAGAATGTAAATACCCAGACAAAAACAAATTGATCTTATAGAAACAGAGGATATAAAGTTTACTTTATCAATAGTCCCTGATCCCTGATTGTCCTTCTCTGATCTTTTTTCCTTTTAACAGACTTTGCCACCTAAAACAATCACAAGTACAGCCATCAGAATTGATAATCACATTAAGTAAGAAAAAAAATCAATATTATTTAGAGGAACAGATGTCACAGTAGAACACCGCAATGATTATATATCAAACAGGCTGAGAAATGGGCTAGGATTTGTACAAATGAAAACAGAGCAATCACTCCAGCATTGACTCATATTTCCTAAACCTAAAAATGTAAGTACTCACATGGACAGATATTCATGTATGAACTATCAGAAAACCTTTATTGAGATATAACACGCAAGGAGAAAATGCTAGAACTGCTATAAGTGACACGATGAACACTGAATCAGGTTCAAACACAATGATATTGTCAGTAGCCTAGATCTTGCTTTTACTCTATGCATCTTTTTCCTGTGCTCAAATACTAAATGCAATTCTAAACTCATAAACCATATTATAAGTGCTATTGCACAGGCACTGTTTGCAAGGTCAATGGTAATTACTGGGAACCTCATTCTTTGTTGGCACAGGAGAACCAACCTGAACTCAACGATTGTCATGGCCTAAAGGATCAACAGCAAGCTAATAGTGACATAAGCTGTAGATTTTTGAAACATTTAAACCCCAAGTTAAAATGTTGTAGATCTATTAACAGATATTCAAATGAATTTATAACAATGTAATTGGAAACAGTTAAGCCACTGCCTAATACATTTGTAATTGTGTATTGAATTGAGAGCTAGTAATAAAAAAGGCCAGGTATGACTTCAGCTATTGATCCTCACTCACTAAGGTTACAATTTTGGTAAAAATTTTCTCCAACCCTTAAATTTTTCCCTAGGGACAGATTTCCAAAGAGCACTTAAGTTTATGTCTCATAAATATTATAGGACATGGCGTAAAAATCTAATTATATCAGTTCCAGATACATAATAAGTTCACAATACTAAAATTCAAACTATTTTTTTTAGAATCATAGTTTCTGAGAAACCATTTTAATATAACATAAAATATTGAAACATTTATATATAAAACCTTCATAGGAATAATATTTGTAATTTCATAGGAATAATATTTGTTATTAGGGAAAGTAGATACATTACCTCTATGTGTTCAAGATGAGAATTGAAATTGATTAAATTTGTACCCCTAAGAAACCTTCAAAAACTGGACTGGGTGAAAGAGGTTTGAATGTAATTGTCTTCTCCATACAACACAAGCTTTGGGAAGGCAATCAAAGACATTTCATATTTGTCCTGATTACCACTCTTAATCATTCTGGGTTTTGTTTAGTATTTTCAGAAAGCATTTGAAATAACAGTCCATCTTCTTTCAAGATAATTGGGAACAATTATCTTTTGAGGAGATCTATTAAGCAACTTGAATAAAACTTATAAAATTAAAAATTGATTTCAGAATGGACACAGTAATAGTTACGGAGAGTTCAGCTCTGGTATATTTATCTTACAAGTATGAAAAAAGTTTCTGAACTTACAGAAATAATTTCTTCTAAATAAAATACACTAAAGATCTTCTGACTTTTATGATTATTATCTACTTTGTCCCCACAGTCAGAAATGATAAGCGACACGAACACATAGCTGGAGTGAAAGACATAGTTTAAATACAGTCAGCATTTTCACTTTTAATTTAATGACTACATATTTGTAATGCACTTATTATGTTCATTTATTGTAGTTTGATAATATATGTCAGCATATCTGTATTCCTGGTCTAACTAATAGAGGCAAGGAAAGAAGAAATATTTGAGCTAAACAAAAGATGTGATGGAGAACACTGTTTCTATTTGAGAGTCAGAGCAGTGTAAGAGGAAGATATGCTTGCATTTCACTTTTGAGACTTTAGTGATGCTTTTAAAATTTTGCCCCTTCCCCCACTGCTTTTTATATAACAACACTAGACAAAATATATTAAATGCCTCAAATTTTCTGAATGATTTTTACTTTGATATAATTTTTTATGATTTTTCACACTTTAATTTATTTCCTTTATAATTTCAGTAATCTCCTAGTGCCATTGGAAGCCATTTGCTTCAAAACTCACAGTGAGAATGTTCCTAAATCTTTAATTTGTCCTGGTAATCAAATATAAAACTCAATGTTCACAGCTACAGTGTCAGCAAGCTGGTTTTGGAATTTACCAGTGAGTCATTTATCTGCCAGCAATCATCGAATGGCTACCATATAACACAAGACCCTGGGCTAGATGAATTAATATGAGCCTGGGCAGCTGACATTCTATCATTGGCTAGCTAAGCACTGGATTCTTTTTCAATAGGATGTGTAAAACCGTTGCCTAGTGATTTAGTGAGGCAGAGTCTAAATTACTGATGAGATATAGAAGTCTGCCTTCACAGTCGGCTGGAAGGCCAGCCTCAGGTCAGTCTATCTATTTTGGCTGTATTAATGAGTAACTAGACACTATTCATTATTCAACCACCAAATGTTATGGCAAAATTAAAATTTAAAAATCTCAAAGGTCAACTCAAAATGTTTTGTTATCTCCACAGGGAAGTGACTATATTTCCTCTCAGTATTGTTTCATCCTAAGTTCTTGGACCTTTGTAATTAATAATTTCCCTCTTCTTATGCTCCCAGATCCTTGAAACTAAAATAGATATGTACTTTAAAATTCATTTGTATAAAAAGTGAAACCTTTATCTTAATCAATACCTAAAAATGCATGTCAATACTTCAAGACATGTGTTCATTGTATAATGCTTGATATGCCTGTGCAAATATAGTTCCACAAATATTATTTATGCTGAGAATTCTAGCTTTTTAAAATAGGCAGTATACTTGTTATATACCATTATTCTACAATGAAACCAGAACTTCTTACTTCCATTTAACTATGATTCATATCCAATGGCACCATTTATTTTTTTTTATTTTCTATATTCTTTGTTTACATTTCAAACTCTTCCCCGTTCCCAGTCCCCCCTCACCATATGTCCCATAAGTCCTCTTCTCTCTACCCAATCCCCAATCACCCCCCCCCATCTCTTTGTTCTAGTACTCCCCTACCATACTGGATTAAGTCTTTTCAGGACCAGGGCCCTCTCCTTCCTTCTTCTTGGGAATCATATGATATGCTAATTGTGACTTTCGTATTCATAGCTTCTGGGCTAATTAATATCCACTTATCAATGACTGCATTTCATGTGTATTCTTTTGTGTTTGGGTTCAAAATAAAGAAAAAACTGTTTTAGAGTTTCAAATACATCTGTATAATGTTGTTGTGCCACACTGTATCTAAATGTTTTCTATTCTTTAACAAAATAGAGATACAAAGTGTAAAGCAGGCACACATGAGAAAATAGATAAAATGAATTGTAAATGGATAATTAGCTAGTTATATTAATTATATAGATTCTCAAGCTTTTTCCAAAACAGACATTTAATTTTTCTAACCATTCAAGGGAATAATAATAAATCAAATTTATAAACCTTAAAAGAATTAAATGATCAAATTACCCCTGCCAAAGTCAAAGATTTAAAATCCTAAAACTGATGAACAGGCACATGTCAAAAACTCATCTTTCCTTATAGAATAAATATCTATAGTCTTACGTCAAAAATTTCAAGAATTTGTAAATATTGTAAATATTAAACAAGATGAGGTTGTCATAATTTTGCATACATAAGTAGGAATATTGTTTACACATTTTAATATTGGCTATTTTTTACATTTCTGGATTTCTGTAATAGTGGATCCAGTATGTTTCCTTATTGCATGCCAGAGAATCCTATGGGTATATGTCCAGGAGTGGTATAGCAGGGTCCTCCAGAAGTATAATGCCCAATTTTCTTAGGAACTGCCAGATTGATTTCCAGACTAGTTGTACCAACTTGCATTCCCACCAGTATTGTAGGTGTGTTCCTCTTTCTCCACATCCTTGCCAACACCTGCTGTCTCCTGAGTTTTTTTATAATTAATTTTTTTATTCTATATTCTTTGTTTACATTCCAAAGATTACAAAGATTTCCCCTTTCCCAGTTCTCCCCCCACCATATGTCTCATAAGTCCACTCCCCCCAACTATTTCTGACCGAGTTTTTAAATCTTAGCCATTCTGACTGGTGTGAGGTGAAATCTCAGGGTTGTTTTCATTTCCATTTCCCTAATGACTAGTGATGTTGAACATTTCTTAAGGTGCTTTTCAGCCATTTGAAGTTCTTCAGGTAAAAATTCTTTGTTTAGCTCTGTACTCCATTTTTAATAGGGTTATTTGATTCTCTGGAGTCAAACTAATTGAGATATATATATATATATATATATATATATATATATATATATATATATATATTGGATATTAGCCCTCTGTCTGATGTAGGGTTGGTGAAGATCTTTTCCCAATTTGTTGGTTGCCGATTTGTCCTTTTGACAGTGTCCATTGCCTTAAGGAAACTTTGTAAATTTATGAGGTCCTATTTGTCAATTCTTGATCTTTGAGCATAAGCTGTTGATGTTCTGTTCAGGAACTTTTCCTTTGTGAACATGTCCTCAAGGGTCTTCCCCATTTTCTTTTCTAGTAGTTTCAGTGTGTCTGGTTTTATGTGGAGGTCCTTGATCCACTTGGAGTTGAGCTTAATATAAGGAAATAAGAATGGATCAATTTGCGTTCTTCTGCATGCTGACCTCCTTTTTAACGAGCACCATTTGTTGAAAAGGCTATCTTTTTTCCACTGGATGGTTTCAGCTCCTTTTTTGAAGATCAAATGACCATAGGTGTGTGGGTTCATTTGTGGGTCTTCAATCCTATTCCATTGATCTACCTGCCTGCCACTGTACCAATACCATGCAGTTTTTAACACTATTGCTCTGTAGTACTGCTTGAGATCCAGGATACTGATTCCTTCAGAAGTTCTTTTACTATTGAGAATAATTTTAGCTATACTGTATTTTTTATTATTCCAGATGAATTTGAGAATTGCTTTTTCTAACTCTATGAAGAACTGAGTTGGGATGTTTATGGGGATTGCATCGAATCTATATATTGCTTTTGGCAAGATGGCCATTTTTACTCTATTAATCCTGCCAATCCATGAGCATGGAAGATTTTTCCATTTTCTGAGGTTTTCTTCAATTTCCTTCTTGAGAGACCTGAAGTTCTTGTCATTCAGATCTTTCACCTGTTTGGAGTCACACCAAGATACATTATATTGTTTGTGGCTATTGTGAAGGGTGTCATTTCTCTAATTTCTTTCTCAGCCTGCTTATCCTTAGAGTATAAGAAGGCTACTGATTTGCTTGAGTTGATATAACCAGCCACTTTGCTGAAGTTGTTTATCAGCTGTAGGAGTCCTCAAGTGGAATTTTTTGGGTCACTTAAGTGTACCCCCATGTCATCTACAAATAGTGATAGTTTTACAATTTGTATCCCTTTGACCTCCTTATGTTGTCTAATTGCTCTAGCTAGAACTTCAAATACTATATTGAAAAGATATGGTGAGAGGGGGCAGCCTTGACTAGTCCCTGATTTTGGTGTGATTGCTTCAATTTTCTCTCCATTTAGTTTGATGTTGGCTACCGGTTTGCTGTATATAGCTTTTACTATGTTTAGGTATGGGCCTTGAATTCCTGTTCTTTCCAAGACCTTTATCATGAAAGGATGCTGAATTTTGTCAAATGCTTTTTCAGCATCTAATCAAATGACCATGTGGGTTTTTCTTGAGTTTGTTTATGTAGTAGATTGCACTGATGGATTTCCGTATATTGAACCATCCCTGCATCCCTGGTATGAAGCCTACTCGATCATGGTGAATGATTATTTGGTGTGTTCTTAGATTCAGTTGGCAAGAATTTTATTGAGTAATTTTGCATCAATGTTCTGAAGCTCTCTTTCTTACTTGGATCTTTGTGTGGTTTTGGTATCAGCATAATTGTGGCTTCGTAGAACGAGTTTGGTAGTGTTCCTTCTGTTTCTATTTTGTGGAATAATTTGAAGAGCATTGGTGTTAGGTCTTCTTTGAAGTCTGATAGAATTCTGCACTAAAACCATCTGTTCCTGTGCTTTTTTTGGTTGGAAGACTTTCTATGACCCCTTCTATTTCTTTGGTGCTTGTGGGACTGTTTATATGATCTATTTGATCCTGATTTAAGTTTGGTATTTGGTATTTATCTAGGAAATTGTCTATTTCCTCCTAATTTTTTTAAATTGACATTTTTTTTATGTACCATAGAACAAACACATGTAAACTGGCAAGTGTGCTCTCTCTTTTATTCATTGAGTAAGGAATGCCATTTGACTATGTATCAATGAGAGACAATGTACTAGGTGTAAATCCTACAAAATGTAGGTTCTTATCTTAAATGGATTTTATCTTTGGGGAGTTTTTTAGTCAAGTTTTGTGTTTATATGAATACACTTACTGAAGGAAAGATTTATTTTACTCTCAAGTTTTAGAAGGCTTAATGATTAACAAGTAGTGAATGCAGCTTGTATTATAGTGTACAAAAAGGAGAGGATAAATACCAGAAAGAAACCAAGAGTAGATTTATCTGTCAAGGATATTTCTCAATCAAATCTCATCTTATAAAATGTTATAGACTCTCATTAGTCAGTTCCAATTTTAAATTTATTAATGGATTAATCCATTCACTAGGCTGGATCACTCATAAAGTATTTGTCACTGGAAATTCCCTCCAAGATACATGCAGAAGTTTATTATATTAATCTCCTTGATATTTCCCAATCTAATCAAAACAGCAATCACAAATAACCAACACATAGAATCTTATCTCAAAAAAATACAAAATGAATGTTGAGAACAGGACTCTGGAGTAATATGCAAATACCTAAATTCAAATTCCTATACAATTTGTCAGCTAACATGGTCTTAAAGGAAGATGTGCCAGGCCAATATTGTAGACATTGAACGTAGTCTGTTGTTTCCATTAAATTCATGAAGATACATTTATCAGAATTATCATATACCAATATTTCAAAGAAGATTTGATACAACTATATTTTAATACTGAGAATTTTTACAAAA
Organism: Apodemus agrarius; assembly: GCA_964023405.1. NCBI lineage: Eukaryota > Metazoa > Chordata > Mammalia > Rodentia > Muridae > Apodemus > Apodemus agrarius. The sequence continues at coordinate 46,515,891 of OZ030023.1, forward strand.
GAAAGATTGACAATGCAAAGCTTATTTGTCTTAAATCTCCAGAATACATGAACCAGGTTTTTATATATATATATATATATATATATATATATATATTAATAGTTGTATCAAAATTTAAAATAAAAGAATTAAGAAGGTTAACCTGTGAGATGAAACCATAAGATGGGGCCTAAGTGGGAAAAATCCACGAAATCCATCCTTAACATATACCAATAGTTAGATATGTAGATAGACAGATAGATAGATAGAATAGTTGGATGATAGAAAATAGATGGACTTACACAGTAGCTTTCTTTAGTGTAACGTTTTAGACTTGACAACCCTTACTAAGATTTGTAATTAATTTTAGAGTGTTCTCATTGACACTGGAGAGCTTCAAGGACTGTAAACAAATCTTTAGAATTTTTAACAAGCTGTTTCGAAGGAAAATTGTGATACAGTTGGGTGACTTTCTTTAGATGTGCAAAATCTCCTCCAAAACAGGGAGTAGAGACCTTTGAACAATCTTTCCTCCATGAAAGAAAACCAGAATGAAGAAGTTATCAGTATTGTTAAGCTGAAAAAATCCTAGAATGACAAGAAAATGATACTGTGTATTCTTACCAAGAAGTTCTTACAATTACAGGCTAAATTAAAATGCTCTTTAGAATTTTGGCATTTATATATACTTGGTTAAATGGCATTTACCATCAGTAAAAAAAAAGACAAGAAAATGCATAGGGTAGCTATAATAGTGTATATAGTAAACATATAAAAACATAGTTGTATACATTTAGAGGGTATTCTTGGGAAGTTAGAGGGAAACTGGACTGGAGAAATGGTGAGCAGTCTGCACTAAATTCTAAGTGCCTTATTGGTCATTATGAAGGTGACAGACACTCAGCTATTATCAGTGAAGTGTTTAGCCATATAATCTTTGCTTTTTACTATAGGCAGAATCAAAATCTTTTAGTGGGCTAGAGGAACTGATATAAATTAGAACATCATTTAAATCATATTTCATTGCTAGGGAATGTGCTCATAATGCTGTGCTATTCTTTTTTAAATTTTTTATTGGATATATTCTATATTTACATTTCATTTCCCTTTTTTTGGTTCCCCACCCCCAAAGGTCCCACATGCCCTTTTCCTTTCCCCTGTTCACCCATCCACCCTTTCCCATTTCCCTATTCTATAGATATATGCACAATTAAGTATAGGCATTATACTTGAGGAAGTATTAGGTCAGTTGTCAGTACAGAATTATATATACATATACATATACATATTCATATTCATATTCTTATACATATATATTAAGGGAATATTTCTGGAGAGTTTCTTATGTAGCAAGTGTTACTTTATTTCTTTAAATATACTTAAAATCTCCATATATTAAGTAGAGGAAAATTAATAAGCAATTCATGTATTCTTCTATTAATAGAAGCTGATGAAAAGAATGAGTAACATATGGAAGAAAGTATCCCAAACCTCCAGGTAAGTCCACTATCAGGAGCACCATCTATGAAGCTATTGAAGTGATTCAAAGTAAATTTACCAAGTCCTGAGTCATAGTAATAGTAGTGGTCAACAGATAAGAGGCAGCTATGAGAGACAGTTGTAGACCTGGTAACTCAGTGAATGTGAATAGAAAGGCTCTAGAATCAGTCATAGGAACTTGGTGTTGACAATTGGACATCAGTAATTAATGAGAGAACATTGACATATATATTAACCCCTTCAAAGCTCAGGAAGAATATGGAATAAAGTTTCAGAGAATAGGAAGGAAAGCTGCAAAATAGTCTTCTGGACATGGCATGACTTATTTGGTCATGATCTCACAACAGCAGTGGCTACCTACACAAGACCCTCATAAAACTGAGTCCATCATCATCAGAGCATGGATGGGAAGGAGTCTGATAAGGCCTGACCTCTAGTTGAGTGGCTGTTTGTAGCTCAAACTTTGTAGAGAAGGGAAGACATGTTTCCCAGTGGTATAGCAACTGGTACATTACCCTCATATTAAGTAAATAACCTCATATTCAATGATCATGTAATAGTCCTAATTTAAACATGATACATTGCATACACAGAGAAAAAAACAACATGAAAGAAAAAGAGTATTTGGGAAAAACAGATTTGTCAGGAGTGTGGGTGCTAAGAGAGGAGAATGGCAGTAGCACTTTGATCAACAAACATTGTATATCTGTTTGAAATTGTGAAAATATAGACAGACCAGGGAATTAAGCAGAAAAGCCTTTAGGGTTTAAAATGTGTCAGTGTCATGTAGCACAGATCTTTCCCTTCTCATCAAACAAACTCATTTCAAATGAGCTTCATTTTGGAGTCTGAATGCATATATGAGTTTTTACTTTATTCAGTCTTTGACTTTTTGCCACAAAGCCTGTATTCCCTTTGATTTCATGAGCACACAGAGATATGTATGGTTCTTGGACCACAATTCCTACAGGGTAGAAGAAGACATTAACATATTTGGAGTTTTTGTTGTTTTCTATTTCCTTATCAGCACCCCCCATTAATCTCTAAAAAAAAATATTATACAAATGAAAATATGCTAGAAAGGAAGGGACTGAAAATACTTCATGCGTTGAAGGCTGGGACTCTAGAGACCTGAGTAGGCTTTATTTCGACTATTTGAGAAATACTTTCAAGTAGATAATCTCTACTGAAGGGTTGATGTCTCCATCTACCATCTAGGTTGTCTTTGTGGCTATGAAATGGTCACTTTAGAGGGTGATTTCTTTCTTCATCTGGAAAGCTTATCCCACTCAAAGATGAATGGGTAATGACATCTCTTCCCTACTGGAAGTACACATGCTCAGTGTGAACAGCTGCTGGAACAATGGTGGGTGGATTTTTTCTCTATAGAAAACAACCTTGATGAACATATGTGGTCACATTGCTTTCACAACTAATGTCCATCTGTTGGAATGGCTCAGTGCCTAGTCACTTATTGGTCAGGCTGTAGGACATTGAATGCCTCACTCAATGTATTCCAGTCCTTTTCTCATGACAGCACTGCCCCCTGGTCATTGGATGCACAGCATTAAATACTTCATCTCACAAGCTCATCCAAAAGAAAGAAAAAAAAAGCAACAAAATCAAAATTTTATAGAAGTTGTATATTGAAGTCCAGAATACACCAAGTCTGGTATTGGTTTGTATCTTTTCTGTTTATTTTATTCTTTATGTACATGTCAGAAGGTCAGCATAGAATGCCCTGACCACACACATGAATCGTTGCATGATGGTGATTATTTGGTTTTCATTAAAGGAGACTTTAATATATATTATTTTCCTTTACACACATACACACACACACACACACACACACACACACACACACAATCAATCAATCAATCAAATTGAATAAAGAGAGCTTGAAAAATCCTCTTGCTTTTGAATTTATTTCTAAAAATGTTTTGTCTTCTTGCTCCTTTACTTTGTTTTCCCTCTTCAACCTTGTTTGACTTACTGACTGACTTTTTCATAAAATGATTCCAACTTATTTTTTCCATTCATGACATCAGATTTAGGCATTCTTTGTAGGTCTTTGACCTTTTTCCAGTTTGCCCTCAAGCCTGAAATCTCTCTAGTGGATTCCTGTAATTACTTCCTTCTTTCTTAATTTAGTCTTTGCAGTTTGCCCTGCCAGTGATCTCTGTTCATATTCCAGACATAGGAGTGTTTCACATTCTTGGCTCCTTGGAGAGAGGTCTCTTCACAATTGATCACTTTCTAATTCCAAGAAGAACCCTGGTACAGTTCACCCTAATTCCTTTTTTCTTCTTAAGATGATCAGACTTCGTTGTGAATTTTCAGCAGCACAGAGAACAGGAATAAAAGGAAACACAACTCTAAGCAGGTCCCTTTCTTTCCAGGACAAAGAAACACAATGACTCCCTTTATGCTTCTGAGAGATGGGGCTATGTAACCCATACCATCTTAGAAACATTCATAAGAATCTCAGAACACAGAAACCCAGGCAATTTTTATTTTGAGTCAGGGTCTTGGTATGTTGCTCAAACAGGCTTTTAAGTTTTGAGTTTTCTCCTCCAGTCTTTTGACTGCTGGAATTATAGTATATCTTGTGAAAATCTGGTTTAAGATACTTGTAACATATATTATGAAGTAAGAGCATGAATGAATCTCATTACAATATTTTTTCTTCTTTATGGCTATGTGTATTTTTGTTTTGTAGCCCATAACAAAAGCAAACAAAATGAAAAAGAGAGAGGGAGGGAAGAAAGGGAGGAGGGAGGGGGAGAGAGAGAGAGAGAGAAAGAGAGAGAGAGAGAGGGAGGGAGGGGGAGGGGGGAGGGGAGGGAAGGAGAGAGAGAGAGAGGGAGGGAGGGAAGGAGGGAGAGAGAGAGAGAGAGAGAGAGAGAGAGAGAGAGAGAGAGAGAGAGAGTTCCGAAGAATGGTATGTGAAAATACACAGCAAAATGTATTACATCTTTGCCATGTTTGAACATTAGACATATATCACCCTGGCTTCATGAAGTTATGTAGTACATAAAATTGAAAATTGCTACTTTGCTTTTGTGTGTGTTGTTGTTTTGAGTAAACTAAGTATAAAATTCTTATACTACTGTATTAATTATTGTATTAATAGTTAATTACTATAGTAATTATTGAACAAATATTTAGTGTATTTGTGACAGATACTGTTCTAATTACTGAGTAAGAATAAACACTTAGGATTTAGTGTTATACTTGACACTGCTGAACTGTCCAAAATCCTGAGACGAGGTGGGTCATAGACAAGGTAAACATTATTATTATTGTGATAAATGAACATAGCAATAAAATGACTCCTAGTGACATTTTGTTTATACATTGAGCAAAGCATCACTCTGTCCTCACCAGGGAAGTAGAAAGTACCAGAGGACAGAACAGTAGGGAGGAGTACTCGGTCCTAAATAGGATGTCTTTATCAAAACCTTCCCTCATGGCTCATGGATTGATGTGGAAGAGGAGGCAGAAAGATTGTCAAAGCATGTAATAAGGACACATGCTCCACTATGTTCACAGCAGCCTTATTAATAATAGCCAGAAGCTGGAAAGAACCCAGATGTCCCTCAACAAAGGAATGGATACAGAAAATGTCCATTTTCCTGGTTCCCCTTCCCCCCAAAATCACATGAGCCATCTCCCCTTCCCCAATCAACACACCCCTGTTTCCCTGACCTGGTATTCCTCTACATTATGATATCAAGTCTTTCCATGACCAAGGGCCTCTTCCCCATTTGTTGTCAGCAAGATCATCCTCTGCTGCCAATGTGTCCGGGGTCATGGGTAACTCCATGCGTACTCTTTGGTTGATGGTTTTGTCCTTGGGAGCTCTGAGAATACTTGGTGACTCAAATTGTTTTTCCTCCTATAATGCTGCAAACCCCTTCAGCTCCTTGGGCCCTTTCTCTAGCTCCCCCACTGGGGACCCTGTGCTCAGTTCAATGCCTGGCTAAGAGTGTCCCCTCTGTATTTTTCATGCAGTAGGGGACCCTCCCAGGTGATAGCTATATCCGGCTCTGGTCAACCAGCACTTGTGGGCACCCACAATAGTGCCAGGGTTTTGTAACTGTATATAAGATGCATTCCTGGGTGGGGTAGTCTATAGATGGTCTTTCCCTCAGACTCTGCTCCACCTTTTGTCTTTGTATCTCCTTCTATGGGTATTTTTCCCCTTTCTACAAAGGATCAAAATATAAATAAAGAATATACCTAATTAAACAAAAAGAAATCAAATCTCTTTACTGTCACCCTTCAAATGAAGTCTGTATTAAATTAGTCACACGCTAGCCTTACTAACACTGAAAACTTTACACAACATTATAATTTTGTTTTAGTCATTCATATCCATTTCTAAAAATTTAGAGAGAGAAAATAAACCTTTTATACTTATCTCTGCAAACCATTTCTATTGGTCTTTCATTTCTAAAGATATAGACTTATTTCCCTTCAGCCTAAAAAAAAGAAAAGAAATGTGCCACTTACCTTCTTAGGGGAAAGGTAAAAAAAATGCACTTCATGATTGTGTTTGCTTGTTTGATTGGTTGGTTTTTAACTTTTTGTTTTGAGAATTTTTTTCTTACTTATTTTCTATCTTTGTTTTTCTTCTCTGTTTTTTTGTTGTTGCTGTTTAGTTTGTTTTGGGTTTTTTTGTTGTTCTTAGTTTTTCTGTCCTTAGGAGTTTTTGCTTGTTTGTGGGAAGAATAAAGTTGGGAGGGTAAGGGGGTGAGAAGGATCAGCGGCAAGTTGGAGAAGTATGAAGAATATGATCAAATATGTTAGGGTTCTGTCTAAGCTCCACCCCACAATTACCTGGCAACAGCAATGTAGGCCTGGCCTATAAAAGAGGGTGCTGGGCCCCCTCCTCTCTCTCTTACCTCTCTGCACTCTTTTTTTTTATTTAAATACTCTTTATTTTTGAAGGGAGAGCATAAATCTGTTTGATAGAAGTTTTGAAATGTACAAGCTATTATTTTTTATATTCTTTATTTACATTTCATTTCCTTTTTCCTGGTTCCCCGACCCCCAAAGGTCCCACATGCCCTTTTCCCTTCCCCTGTTCCCCCATCCACCACTTCCCACTTCCCTGTTCTTGTATTCCCCTACACTGATGCATTGATCCTTTCCAGAACCAGGGTCCACTCCTTCCTTCTTGTCAGACATCATTTGGTATGTGGATTGTGTCTTTGGTGTTCCAAGATTCTAGGCTAATATTCACTTATCGTGAGTGCATACCATGGGTATTCTTTTGAGACTGGGTTACCTCACTTAGTATTATGTTCTCCAGCTCCATCCATTTCTCTAATAATTTCATGAATTCTTTGTTTCTAATGGCTGAATACGACCCCAGAAAACCAAATAACCCTATCAAAAATGGGGAACAGAGCTAAACAAAGACTTTTCACCTGAAGAAATTCAGATGTCTGAGAAGCACTTTAAAAAATGTTTGACATCATCACATCAAAACAACCCTGAGATTTCACCTCACACCAGTCAGAATGGCTAAGATTAAAAACTCACGAAACAGCAGGTGCTGGCAAGGATGTGGAGAAAGAGGAACACTCCTCCACTGCTGGTGGGATTGCAAGGTGGTACAACCACTCTGGAAATCAGTCTGGCGGTTCCTCAGAAAACTAGACACTTAGTTCTGGAGGACCCTGCCATACCACTCCTGGGCATATACCCAGAAGATTCCCTAGCATACAATAAGGATACATGCTCCACTATGTTCATAGCAACCCTATTTATAATAGTCAGAAGCTGGAAAGAACCTCTTGGCACTCTTACCTCTTACTCCTCTGCCCCTCTTGGGCTCTCCTTCCCTCCCCCTCTCTCCATGTGGTCATGGCTGGCCTCTACTTCTCTACACTTTCTCTCTCTCTGCCTCTCTCTGCCTCCACTACCCCATTAACTCCCACCCTCTTCCCTGAATAAACTTTACTCTATACCATGTCTGTGTTTGCCTGGTCCTTCAGGAGGAAATAATGCCTGGGCATGGGCCCGCCTAGGCACTGCTATATATGATTCTCTCTAAACCTCTTTCTCTTCTTATGAACATAACAATGGTGCTGAAATCAGGGAAATAACAAAATATATTGTATGAAAACTCTTTCAAATAAAAAATATTAAAAGTCAGAAAATACTTACTCTTTGAAGAACTAGTTTTGAGGTCTTCTGTTAAGAGTTTCATAGAATCAGCTCAGCTAGAACAGCAAGAAGAGGCAGTCTTCTTACCAAGATATGAGTGTAAAAGCCTGGTTCCTGTTAGCTCTAAAAACTAGGCCAGATGGCAAGTCCTCAGTGTGCCAGTTAAAGAAACAAGTAATTGTGAAAATCATCAAAAAGTGACATATTCTGTGGTGTCATAGTGGGAAGAATAAGAAGAAAAGGATTCCAGTGGCACACTACCATTCATCACAGGTAGGTTTGCTGAGTGTGGGCGAGGTAGTTTAGGTTTAAATAGAACACACGATGTATATACAATCAGGTAGCACTGTTCTAAGTGTGGTCCTACGTATCATGGATTCATCGTTGTACTGAATCCAGTCTTTTATCCAAGGTGGTCTGACAAGTTGTGGAAGGTTTGTGAAATCTCTTCGTGTGAGACAAGTTCCTCCCCTGGTTGGCACCAAGCTTGTCTCATCCTTCTTCTAGCAAGAGATAATGGGGGAAATTCCAGTTCCTCTGGGGACCATTGTTTCAGTAATCAAATGGGCAAAGGGAAGCCAAGAGTCTCTGCTATCTCTATTCCTCCCAGGACATTTGCAAGCTGCCAGATAAAAGTACCAAGTTTTGTTGGAGCTCAGAAATAGTAAGGGGATTCCTCACTGCTAGGAAGGGACTTAGTTGTGGGTGAACTCAGTCTTAAAGATACAGACTCAGAACCTCTGAATATGTGCATTCATACTATACTGTGTTTGCTTGTTTTCCATTTCTCTTAGTGCAGGAAAATCTTTGTCCCTTTGATATCTGTGTTCAAGTTAAATGGCTGACATTTTGTTTGGGAATGTCCTTGATTACTCTGAAAAATGCTGTTTTATTGGTTACCTTGGGAATCATGGAGGAAGTCTTCTTTGCATTGTTTGGCTCTCTTTCAAAGGCAATAGAAAAATCTGCATTCTTGCTTGCATCAGTATCCTACGTGCTATGGCAAAATCTGAAGGATTTAAACATATTTTATGCAAAGAATATTTTTCAAGAAACCTAGAACTGAAAGCCAAGTTCCTCTGGCTCACAAAACCTAGAATTTTGTTCTAACCTTTGTATCAATAGCTGAACCTTATGATAATTTCCAAGAGATATTAGTGCTGTTTCCAGAAAAACTTATTTTCCAGACTCTGGCCTAGCTTTCTTCTTTTCTTGTCCCAGTTCCATACATCTATGCTAACGAATTAACAGCTATGGATTGCTTCAAAGCAAATATTAGCAAAAACTTTCCTATAATACCCAAGATGTTTACATTATGAAAGAATTTAACACATATTAGATACTCAATTTAGATGTTAAATATTAACATTCTGACATTTTTAGTTTCTTTTACTGACAAAGGTGTATCAACCAAACCAAAGTTAAAAAAGAATAGATAGCATCATTATTTTGCCAACATAATACAACATATTTTGAGTTTTGCAAAACACAAGGACTTTTAGTTCATGAACACCACTTATCCCATCTAAATATCAATTTTAATTTAGTAAAAGTTATTTTTTAAGGGGCTGGAGAGATGACTCAGTGGTTAAGAGCACCGACTACTCTTCCAAAAGTCCTGAGTTCAAAATCCCAGCAACCAGATCGTGGCTTACAACCATCTGTAACAAGATCTGATGGCCTCTTATGGTGTTTCCAAAGACAGCTGCAGTGTATTTATATATAATAAACAAATATATCCTTTTTAAAAAGATCTTTTTATTTATTCTTATCAAATCTTAATGCCTACAATTCTCGGAAATATAATCCCCTCTTTTGGTCATCATCATACATGCAAAGTGGAATTGTGTATAATGATGTGAGAGTTATACTCAGAATCATAGATGATATTGAAAAATACAGAATTTGATGAGAGGACAGCTATGGCATGCAATAGACCCAACACTTTTTAAAACATTAGATTCACTCATTTTATGTGTTTATATTTGGGTTATCTGTTTATATTTGGGTTATATGTATGTACATGCAATATATATGCTCACAGAGGTCAGAGAGCATCAGATCCCAGAAGACGGGCATCAGATCTTCTGGGAAATGGAGCTGTGGGTTGTTGTGAACCATCACCCGAGTGCTGGAAATCAAGGCCAGGTCCTTTGCAAAAGAAAATAAGTGTTTTTAACCATTCAGTGGTCTCTTCATTGCTCATTCCTCCACACTTGGATTTTATGGCCCACTGTGGCCAACACACATTGCTTATTCTCTGTTTATACTAAAGCAATGTCATCCTTACATGAAGAATTTTGCAGGTTATAGAAAAGCATAAAAATGTGGTTGTAGTAGTTACTTTTCTCAGTGCTATTACCAAGAGTGTTTTCACTCTTTCTTCAAGTATCCTTGTATTTATGGGAGAGCACAAATATATGGTTACAGTAGCAGCTAATTTTGTTGCTATGAACAAATAGATGACAAGAAACAAATAAAGAAGGTTTACAATTCTAGGGAAAGTAGCCTGTCAGGGCAGGGAGGATGTGGTGACAGGAGTATGAGATGTGGTCATACAACCTCTGTGTCAAGGAGTAGGAAAAGATGAATGCTGATGTTCAGTTAAATTATATGGGTTTATATAAAATCAAACCTTCCCATATTTTGAAGTTAGTGCTGGAGAAACTCATACACATAAAAAATAATAAAACATGATTTAAAGCCGGGCGTGGTGGCGCACGCCTGTAGTCCCAGCACTTGGGAGGCAGAGGCAGGCGAATTTCTGAGTTCGAGGCCAACCTGGTCTACAGAGTGAGTTCCAAGACAGCCAGGACTACACAGAGAAACCCTGTCTCAAAAAACCAAAAAAAAAAAAAAAAATGATTTAAAATGCACAGTAAAACTCCCTATATAAATTCTCTTTCAATTTAATTGAAAACAAAATTCTGATAAAATTACAAAAAACTTGACAAAATTACAAAAGATTTCAAACAATCTTAATCATTTCATTTTGACTCATGGAAACAGTGATTTCTTTACATATGATTACATAAATCTTTAATATATATACATGTGGCATATTTCAGACTATAATATTGTATATATGTTTATAACAAACATGCAGTTATATTGTTTTTACTCTATGTCTTGATCTGAGTTTGTTGGCACTTGATAAACTTAGTTATCACAGTGATAACTGTGAAAGTTTTTTTCTTTATATTTATGCTTATAAATTAGCATAAAATTTGGTGCACTATTTTTAGAGTTCTAATAATTTAAACATCATATTTTTAGCCTTTAAATATAGTTTTATTTCCATCTTTTCAACCTTAAATTGTTTGTCTAACATTTTCCATATACTGGAAAATTCACACATTCATTAGTATACTTTAGCATATTCTCACCATTATATAAACGTACATCACCTTTCTCGGCAGTGAGAACATTAGATCGTAGCTTATAAAAAAAGGATGAAATTAGTCTGAAGGAAGGGTCACCTTGGGAATGTGAGGTCACCAAGAAGCCCATCTCTAAAGGCTGAGTGATGGATGGCACTGTTGCTATGCAGCCGGCCAGAGATGGAGGTTGGTGTTTGAAGATGGGAAGCCACATCAAGGCTAGAGGCAACATTGTTTGTTTGTCATGTCAAACCAGAAGCTGTCAGGAAAATCTGGTAGATAAATCAACCTGAAATTTGCTCTCCAAAGATATAAAAGGGAATTTTAAAAGAGAAGCCTCAATGTTGGAGATAACAAACTCTTAAATTTCACTGCCTGTAGTTTAACCTAATAATAGAGCGTACAAATCATGCTATCATTCTGAATTACATCTGAAAACACAAATTTATCAAAATACTTAAAAATAGTGTCAAACATAAACTGATGTAAAAATCCAGTGTCACTAATCAAATCATACATTAAAGAAATTCACAACAGACAATGCTATTATTTAAAATATATTAAAATCCATGCATTTAATTGCTTTATACCCCATTTATAAATATATAAATATATTGGAATATATTGCAATACTCAATGTATATTAACCCAGATCATTTATTAAAGTAAAAGCAGAAATTCACATTTTTTTTCAGTATTGTATTTGTTGATGCTTTTGCTTTGCTCTGATTCCTGGGTTGGCCTCGCACTTAAAAAACAAAACAAACAAACAAAAAAAAAAAACAAAAAAAAAACCTGTGTCTAAATCTCCAGGGACACTGTGTGCTGTGCCTGTGTATGCCTGCGTGTGCATGTGTGTGTATGTGTGTGTGTGTGTATGTATGTATATATGTATGTATATGACATTATGCCAGCTCTTGTATTTACTTTTCTTACTAAAGACTGTTCGTTTTTAGATTTGTGTTTGTGTGTGTGTATGTGTGTGAAGGTGTATGTGTGGAGATCAGAGGACAAAGTTTGGATCAGTTCTTATCTGTCACTTTGAGACAGATTTTATTGTTTGCCACCATGTATACAAGCTAATTGGCTGTAGAGATTTGGGGGATTCTCTAATTTTGATCTCCCATGTCTGTATAACCACGCTGGCTTTACAGACATGGGTTCTACTGCAACATGAGTTTTGAGGGTCTAAGCAAAGTTCCTCACAACTGCACAGCAAAGGCATCACCCACCGATTCATATCCCCAAGCCCTGAAGTTTTCTTTGTTTGTTTGTTTCTATCATCTATCATCTATCTATCTATCTATCTATCTATCTATCTATCTATCTATCTACCTATCTATCTAATTGGATATTTTCTTTATTTGCATTTCAAGTGTTATCCCCATTCCTGGTTTTCCCTCCAAAAACCCCCTATTCCATCCACCCTTCCCTGTTTATATGAGGTTGCTCACCCAGCCACCCACTCCTGCCTGCTTGCCCTGGCAATCCCCTACACTGGGTCATCAAGCCTTCACAGGATCAGTGGCTTCTCCTCCCATTGATGTCTTTCAAGGCCATCTTCTGCTGGATACACAGCTGGAGCCATGTGTGTGTGTGTGTGTGTGTGTGTGTGTGTGTATGTATATGACATTATGCCAGCTCTTGTATTTACTTTTCTTACTAAAGACTGTTCGTTTTTAGATTTGTGTTTGTGTGTGTGTATGTGTGTTTGTGTGTACTTGTTGGTAGGTGGTTTCATTTCTGGGAGCTCTAGGGGAAGCGGGGTCTGGTTGGCTGATATTGTTGATCTTCCTATGAGGTTGCAAACCCCCTCAGCTCTTTAAGTCCTTTATCTAACTCCTCCATTAGGAACCCCTCTCTCAGTGCAATGATTGGCTGCAAGCCGGGAAGATACTTAAGTCCAGTCCAGCAGAGATGAGGAGGTAATTCAGAGTCCAGTGGTAGAAATCTTCCAGTTTCCACCTCAGGAGCACAGACACCCTCTGAGACAGCAGCACCAAATGCCAGGCTCTCAGGAGCTTTAAACACCAACCAGTAATAACAAGACCAACTAACTCCAGAAATAAACTATGGCAAAAGGCAAACATAGGAAAGTTACTAGCAGAAATCAAGGCAACATGGCAGTATCCAAACACAGTTCCCCAACAGCAGTAAGTCCCAGATGCCCCAAAACACCAGAAAAGCAAGATTCAGATCTAAAATCACTAGTCAGGATGCTGTTAGAGGAACACTTAGACAAATCTCTTAAAGAAATACAGGAGAAAATGGATCAAAAGTTAGAAGCCCTTATAAGGCAAACACAAAAAATCACTTAAAGAAATTCAAGAGAATATGGATAAAAAAAATAGAAGCCTATAAGGAAAAAATACAAAAATCACTTAAAGAAATACAGGAGAATGTGGGTCAACAAGTAGTAGTCATAAAAAGGAAACACAAAAATCTCTTAAAGAATTACATGAAAACACAAACAAGCAAGAGAAAGATCTAAGCAAAACCATCCAGGATCTAAAAACAAACATAGAAACAACTAAGAAATTGCAAAGGGAGACAGCTTTGGAGATAGAAAACCTTGGAAAGAAATCAGGGGCCATAGATGCAAATATCAAAAATAGAATAAAAGAGATAGAAGAAAGAATCTCAGATGCCGAAGATAACATAGGAACCATGGACTCAAAAGTCCAAGAAAATGCAAAATGCAAAAATCTTGTAACCCAAAACATCCAGGAAATCCAGGACACTATGAGAAGACCAAACCTAAGGATTATAGGTATAGATGAGAGGGAAGATTTACAACTTAAAGGGCCAGCAAATATCTTCAACATAATTATAGAAGAAAACTTCCCCAACCTAAAGAGAGAAATGCCCATGAATATACAAGAAGCCTACAGAACTCTAAACAGACTGGACCAGAACAGAAATACCTCCTGTCACATAATAACCAAAACCCCAAATGAACTAAACAAAGAAAGAATATTAAGGGCAGTAAGAGAAAAAGGCCAAGTAACATATAAAGGAAGACCTATCATGATTAGACCAGACTTCTCACCTGAGACCATGAAAGCTAGAAGATCCTGGGCAGATATCATGCAGACTCTAAGAGAACACAAATTTCAGCCAAAACTACTATACCCAGCAAAACTCTCAATCGTCATAGATTGAGAAACCAAGGTATTCCATGACAAAACAAAATTCGCACAATATCGTTCCACAAACCCAGCCCTACAAAGGATAATAGGGGGAAAACACCAACACAAGGAGGAAAACTACACCCCAGAAGAAGCAAGATAGAAACTTCCTCTCATCAAACCCAAAAGAAGATAACCACTCAAAGATAAAAAAATAATTTTAAAAATGTCAGGAAGTAATAATTACTATTCCTTAATATCTCTTAACATCAATGGACTCAATTCCCCAATAAAAAGACATAGACTAACAGACTGGATAGAGAAACAGGACACTACAATTTGCTGCATACAGGAAACACATCTCAGTGTCAAAGACAATCATTACCTTAGAGTAAAAGGCTGCAAGACAATTTTACAAGCAAATGGTCTCAGGAAACAAGCCGGAGTAGCCACTCTAATATCAGATAAAATTGACTTTCAACCTAAAGTCATCAAAAGAGACACAGAAGGTCACTTCTTGCTGGTCAAAGGGAAAATCCACCAAGAACTCTCAATACTGAACATCTATGCTCCAAATGCAAGGGCACCCTCATTCATGAAAGAAACTTTACTAAAGCATAAAGCACACATTACACCTAACACAATAATTGTGGGTGACTTCAACACCCCATTCTCCTCAATGGACCGATCAGGAAACCAGAAACTAAACAGGGACACAGTGAAACTAATTGAAACTTTGGAACAATTGGATTTAACTGATATATATAGAACATTTCATCCTAAAGCAAAAGATTATACCTTTTTCTCACCACTGCATGGTACCTTCTCCAAAATCAATCATATAATTGGTCACAAGACAGATGTCACCAAATACAAGAAAATCAAAATAATCCCATGCCTCCTATCAGATCACTATGGAGTAAAAGTGGTCTTCAATAACAAGAAAAACAACAGAAAGCCCACATACACAAGGAAACCGAACAATACTCTACTCAGTGACACCATGGTCAAGGAAGAAATAAAGAAAGAAATCAAAGACTTTTAATAATTCAATGAAAATGAAGGTATGACCTACCCAAATCTATGGGACACAATGACATCAGTGCTAAGAGGAAAACTCATAGCCCTGAGTGCCTCCAAAAAGAAACTGGAGAGAGCATACACTAGCAGGTTAAAGGCACACCTTAAAGCCCTGAAACAAAAAGAAGCTAATTCACCCAGGAGTAGAAGACAGGAAATCATCAAACTCAGGGCTGAAATCAATCAAGTAGAAAGAAAGAGAACCATACAAAGAATCAACAAAACCAGGAGCTGATTCTTTGAGAAAATCAACAAGATACATAAACCCTTAGCCAGACTAACAAAAGGGCACAGAGACAGTATTCAAATTAACAAAATTAGAAATGAAAAGGGGGATATAACAACAGAAACTGAGGAATTAAAAAGATCATCAGATCCTACTACAAAAGTCTATACTCAACACAACTGGAGAATCTGGAGGAAATGGGCAATTTCCTAGACAGATATCAAATACCAAAATTAAATCAGGATCAATTAGATCAGGTAAACAGTCCCATAACCCCCAAAGAAATAGAAGGGGTTATAGAAAGCCTCCCAACCAAAATAAAGTATGATACCAAATGGTTTTAGTGCAGAATTCTACCAGACCTTCAAAGAAGACCTAACACCAATATTCTTCAAATTATTCCACAAAATAGAAACAGAAGGGACACTGCCCAACTTGTTTGATGAAGCCACAATTACGCTGATACCAAAACCACACAAAGATCCAACAAAAAAGAGAACTACAGGCCAATTTTGCTTATGAATATCGATGCAAAAATACTAAATAAAATTCTTGCCAACCGAATCCAAGAACACATAAAAATGATCATTCACCATGATCAAGTAGTCTTCATTCCAGGGATGCAGGGATGGTTCAATATATGGAAATCCATCAATGTAATCCACTACATAAACAAACTAAAAGAAAAAAAAAACACATGGTCATCTCATTAGATGCTGAAAAAGCATTTGACAAAATTCAGCATCCTTTCTTGTTAAAAGCCTTGGAAAGAGCAGGAATTCAAGGCCCATACCTAAACTTAATAAAAGAAATCTACAGCAAACCAGTAGCCAACATCAAAATAAATGGAGAGAAACTTGAAGCATTCCCACTAAAATCAGGGACTAGACAAGGCTGCCCTCTCTATATATATCTTTTCAATATAGTACTTGAAGTTCTAGCAAGAGCAAGTAGACAACATAAGGAAGTCAAAGGGATACAAATTGGAAAGGAAGAAGTCAAACTATCATTATTTGCATACAATATGATAGTTTACCTAAGCGACCCAAAAAACTCCACCAGAGAATTTCTACAGCTGATAAACCAATTCAGCAAAGTGGCTGATTATAAAATTAACTCAAGCAAATCAGGAGCCTTCCTATATGCAAAGGATAAGCAGGCTGAGAAAGAAATTAGGGAAATGACACCCTTCACAATAGCCACAAACAATATAAAGTATCTTGGTGTGACTCTAACCAAACAAGTGGAAGATCTGTTTGATAGGAACTTCAAGTCCTTGAAGAAAGAAATCCAAGAAGACCTCAGAAGATGGAAAAATATTTCATGCTCTTGGATTGACAGGATCAATATAGTAAAAATGGCCATCATAACAAAAGTAATCTACAGATTCAATGCAATCCCATCAATATCCCAAGTCAATTCTTTATTGATCTAGAAAGAGCAATTCTCAAATTCATCTGGAGTAACAAAAAAAAAACCAGAAGAGCTAAAACTATTCTGAACAATAAAAGGACTTCTAGGGTAATCAATATCCCTGACAGCAAGCAGTACTACAGAGCAATTGTGTTAAAAACTGCATGGTATTGGTACAGCGACAGGCAAGTAGATCAATGGAAAAGAATTGAAGACCAAGAAATGAACCCACAGAGTTATGGTCACTTGATCTTTGATACAGGAACTACAACCATCCAGTAGGAAAAAGATAGTCTTTTCAACAAATAGTGCAGGTTCAACTGGAGGTCAACATGCAGAAGAATGCGAATTGACCCACTCTTATCTCCTTTACTAAGATCACCTCCAAGTGGATCAAGGACCTCCACATAAAACCAGACACACTGAAACTAATAGAAAAGAAAATGTGGAAGAACCTGGAGGACATGGGCACAGGGGGAAAGTTTCTGAACAGAACACCAATAGCTTATGCTCTAAGATCAAGAATTGACAAATGGGACCTCATAAAATTACAAAGTTTCTGTAAGGCAAAGGATACTTTCAGAAGAACAAAACGGCAACCTACAAATTGGTAAAAGATCTTCACCAACCCCACATCCGACAGAGGGCTAATATCCAATATATACAGAGAACTCAAGAAGTTAGACCCCAAAGAACCAAATAACCCTATTAAAAATGGGGTTACAGAGTTAAACAAAGAATTTTCACCAGAAGAAATTTGGATGGCTGAGAAGCACCTTAAGAGAAGTTCAACATCATTAGTCATCAGGGAAATGCAAATCAAAACAACCCTGAGATTCCACCTCACACCAGTCAGAATGGCTAAGATTAAAAACTCAAGAGACAGCAGATGCAGGCGAGGATGTGGAGAATGAGGAACACCCCTCCACTGTTGATGGGATTGCAAGATGGTAACAGCTCTGGAAATCAGTTTGGTGGTTCCTTAGAAAATTGGGCATGACACTTCCAGAGGACTTTGTCATACCACTCCTGGGCATATACCCAGAGGATGCCTCTGCATGCAATAAAGACACATGCTCCACTATGTTCATAGCAACCTTATTTATAATAGCCATAAGCTGGAAGGGGCCCAGATGTCCCTCAATGGAGAAATGGATACAGAAATTGTGGTATATTTATACAATGGAATACTACTCAGCAATTAAAATTAATGAATTCATGCAACTTGTAGGTAAGTGGTTAGATCTGGAAAATATCATCCTAAGTGAATTAACCCAATCACAAAAGAATACACATGAATTGCAACCACTGATAAGTGGATATTAATGAGCCCAGAAGCTCTGAATGCTCAAGGCACAATTAGCAAATCAAAAGATTCCCAAGAAAAAGGAAGGAGAGGACCCTGGTCCTGAAAAGTGTAGATCCAGTTTTGTAGGAGAGTACCAGAAGAGAGAAATGGTGTATGTGTGTGTGGGGTGGGGGTGATTGGGGAATGGGCAGGGGAAGAGGACTTATGGGACATATGGTGAGGGGGAAACTGGGAATGGGGAAAGCCTTTGGAATGTAAACAAAAAATATAGAAAATTAAAAAAATAAAAAAAATAAAAAAATAAAAATTTCATCCATATAACTGGAGAAACAGATATATACACACAATAAATGTCATCTTCTTAGAGAAAAAGATATTGTATCTAAAAGGCATCTCAGTTTATACAGTTGGTTTTAGAAATATTTACATTTTCTGTACATCTAATACATTTGAAGCTACTAAGCATGCCTTCATGTGTCCCAAACAAAACATGTCTTTTCCCACAGTTACAGGCTGCATATGGTTTGGGTAGCAGTACTTCATGATAAGATGAAAACTAATTTGAAAGAATGGGTCACCTGGGGAATATGAAGTCATTAATTACCTATGTGAAGTGAGTTTATAAAATGTGCTAAAAAAAAATAACTGGTACTAATACAGCAGAAACTGTATCTCTTATCAAACCATTGGTATTAAACACATAGTAATCTCAAAGAATTTTTGTAATGACCATGGACCTTGATTGAATTTCATCCATGATAAAATTCATCTCACAAAGCATTATGAAACAAATTTATATATGTATAATAACAACTGCTATACTAATAATGTACTTTTTCTCATCAGATTTTACTTGGTATCTTGTTTTAGAATTATCAAAAAGAATGGGTTGCCAGAGGTCAGTATCCTTTGCAACCCATGATAATTGATGCAAATTAATCAAGTGGAAGATGAAAAGCTGTTGATATGCAGGGAAACTTCTTGCCCCTTCCACACAACTTCTACAACTGAACGATCAGTGTGTCCTGGAAGACAATCCATGATCACTGGACATGAAAACCTCTATACTCAAATGAGGACAAATGATTCTTTTTCAGCCTCTATAGTGTTAACAGCAAATGAGGCCAGGAATATATTCTCCACGACTTGTTTTAAACAGGGTAAATGAGATGACATACACTCAAGAGCTTCAAACTTGCAGTGTGCTTGAAACCACAGGAGTGAGAGTGATTACTTTAAAAATCTGTGTCACTGGACATGAACCAGCGCTTTCTTGGTTGTAGATTGCTTCCCGTCTTTGTAATCCTGGAGGCAACGTGTCTTCATAAAATATTAACTGTTCCCAAATCCATAAAAGTGTGGATTTATTTTCTGTGGGGGTCCTTTAAGTAGTCAAGCATGAAAATGAAAAGTGCTTTAATGGCACTTCCCCCACTTAATCCCCGAGACGGAGGGAAGCAAAAGAGCCAGGACTGTATTATGTTAATGATCTCAGTTTAAGATGCCCTGGACTGACAATAAATAACCCATGATGTCCATAACCACATTGTGACTCATTGTTCATAATCAAAGGACTTCCATGACATTTATACACTCTGTTAAACTACCCATATCTCTGAGGCAGACAAGACATTGACAGGTGTGTTTTAAACCAATCATAGCAAGGCCATTCCAGCTTATGACCCAGTGCATGTTAGAGGATTCGATCCTCAGCTCAGGCTGTTATGCAATTATAGAGAAACTAACCTCTTATTGCACATTAATTAGGTGTAAAATTATGAACTGTTCCTCTTTTAATTTGTGTCCTTACACTGCACAGTCATATTGGCTGGGTGATTATTTTTTATATACTTTAATAGCTCAATATATTTAAAGGCGGCACAAATGCCTCTTGACTACATTTTAATCCAATAGACAGTGTCAGACAGTACTTAACTCTCGGCTGCTGACGTACTGTCCTCACCTGATGCTTGAACCTGGGCTGGCTGGAATATAAGCCAGCAAGAAGGGAAATGGACCTTGGGATTCCAAGAAGGCAAGAGGGGAGCCCCTACCTTCCTCAGGCTTTCAGAGACTTTTGAAACAGCTGAAATTGCATTCCAAGGAGACCTATAAAGTTACCTAGCATTGCAGTTCTTAAAGTCACAAGTTCACTTAAATTCACTCCTAACATACAAATAGCCTGTACTATTGGCCCCTACATGCAGGATCTGCCCTTCAGACAGATAGATCAGATAGATCTGAGGTCACTGGTTAATCAGAAACATCCTCTGGTGAAAAACATACATCTCTGTTTTATCTCTCAGGTTTACTCAACTTAGTTTGGCCCCAATACTATCCTTGTTAGATAACAAAAAAGTTCAACAAACAAAGAATCCAGACACATAGTTTATTGATGCAGACTGTGTGTCTTCCCTTTTTCAGTTAACTTCTCCAGTTGACAGAAAATGCTGTTAACACCATGATGTTAAGAGAACTATGAGAACTTTACATTTTTATCTTGAATCATTAGAACACTTACAGAATCACAGACATATGGATCTATTTGTATATTACACTAACTAAAATGAACAAGATTATGATCTTCCTAATGTATTCGGGACTTTTTTCATTTGTAATAACCACCTGCCTCTTACAGAAGTGTTTACAATCACTTAATGATCCTTTCATACTAAAGACAAAAGAACTACCCTTTCATCCCATAAGCTAAAAATTAAAGATTAATTATCAATCTACAAAAGTATGTTGATAATATGGAAACAGAATACATAAATGTATAAACTCGATTACAGTAAGGAGTAGATTATCATAATCCTAGAACATAGCCTCTCAAAAAAGACAGGAAGCAACACCTGGAGAAGTCGTCTGAACCTATGGAATAAAACTGCAAACCTTTCCATAGGTTATGTGTCTCCTTGCCCTTGGGTATGGAGGAAATTACTATGGCTCCAGAGTTGGCACAATTTGTAACCTAAAATCTGTGTCATAGTTAATATAGGATTAGAACAGATTTTTCAAGCAGTTGACTAAATCTACATGCATTTTAGCATATCCTATATCCATGGTGCCTTTATGTTTTCCCTTGTGCCCCTGAGATGGTCAATGAAAGAAGGACCCCTAGGGAATGCACATAACCCACGGCAGACACATCCAGTATTAGAAATTACTTAACACAGGTGTTCTAATGATGAGCTGAACAATCTCAAAACAGCTCAAAAGGGAAAAAATGTGCTTCTTTAACAGGTCAAATGAAAAGCTCACTGACTAATTTGTTATGGCAGCTCTGGATACATACAGGTTCTGGGCTTGCTCAACTGGTCTCCTCAGAAATGACTGGCCAGTGTCAGTTTTAGGGGCAGCTGAGTGTTTGCTCCCCTCTGGCTGGTTTGCAGGACTCAGGCAGGTGATTCTCATTATCCTTTACAAGTGTGTAATGAAATGCAGAGGTGACCAAAACCATCCCTGAAAGTAACCTCGGTGACTCATCCTTTAGAAACAGCAGAAGCAATCACTCAGCTACAACATTTTCCATTTCCTGGCCGCTGAAGAAGGAGGAAAACTAAGCACACAGTTCTTTACTTTGTGTAGTTTGTTCACATATTTGAAGGTTATCTGATTACATACTAACTGGTTGTAAAAAATAAAGGAAAAAAGGGGAAAGGAAAAACATTTAATGATTATTTTGAATAAAAGAAAATCCTTGAACTCTTTGTTCTCAGCAGTAAAACCTGATACCATAACATTGGCCCTTCTTTTCCATGAATTGTAAATATGACTTAAAAAGGACAGATATAAGACAGTCTTACTGCACGTTATCTTAATGTTGATCATTTAAAAAATATTGTATTGAAGAAGCATACACTATGTGTATTTTTTGACAGGATTATTTAATTTAAAATTATGCTCATATCTTCTTTAAAATTTGAATTTTATGAAAAAGAATTAGAAACATTCTACATGGTTGAGACCATTGGGACCAGGTTGAAAAGGTTAACTAGAAGTAACAGGGTTGGGAATAACAAAAGCAAAATTACTGAAGGGATTGATGTATAAAATAAGAAAAGATTGTATCTTCTAAGATCCTCAATGGA
Source organism: Apodemus agrarius (assembly GCA_964023405.1). NCBI lineage: Eukaryota > Metazoa > Chordata > Mammalia > Rodentia > Muridae > Apodemus > Apodemus agrarius. The sequence goes on from OZ030023.1 coordinate 46,538,177, forward strand.
AAAAAAATGATGTGAGGCTAAAATATGTTATTATATGATGGAATGAAATAAGAGATTCCGTCAAGTCTGAAAACCATTCAGTACATAAATTAGAGAATGATCTAGGTCATACAATGAGTGACTTTAACTCATAGTGGCTTCACAGAGGAATGGTAAATCTCTTTCCAAACAGGTTCATTCTGAGTGAGCTAAGACTCCCCTCAACACTGTCCTTCCTTGGGTCAACAAACCACTATGGAGCATTCATTGCTGGGAATCATGGCAAAAAGCAAGAGAGGGGCCTCTAACTTGAGCACTGATTTGTAAAGGCATGTAACCAAGACTGTCCCACAGAACTCAGCTCATCTTCCAAGGGTCAAAGCAATTTTAAGCTGGGCAGGAAGTGTAACAGGATTCATATCCTCAACAGGAGGAATGCTGACTATTTAATGAAGAGCCCTAATAACTGCAATATCCAAGTTGACTTCTGGACCCTAAACAGATTATTTCTTTTACCATTTACAATATCAAAACCATATACTAACTTCAACATTCTTCCATGCAATCTAGGTCAAGTGTCTATTCAACAAGATATTACCTTTTGTCTATAATTCTGAATCTAAAGTAAATTCTCAGCTACTCCAAACTCCATTGATAGGGACAGGTAAACTATCACCATCAGGAAAAAGAATGAATGGAAAATATAAATAATTCACTGGACTTCAGAAGTTCTAAAATCATACTGGCAAATTTCCCAAGGGTCCAGTAGGCTTCCTGTATAGACTTCAATTCTTGATCCTGGAAGTTTTTCTCTTTTCTGTTTTCGTCCTGGCATTTGCCTATGCGCCTATGCTTCTTTCCTTCCTTCCTTCCTTCCTTCCTTCCTTCCTTCCTTCCTTCCTTCCTTCCTTCTTCCTTCCTCCCTCCCTCCCTCCCTCCCTCCCTCCCTCCCTCCCTCCCTCCCTCCCTCCCTCCCTCCTTTCTTTCTTTCTTTCTTTCTTTCTTTCTTTCTTTCTTTCTTTCTTTCTACCCCAAATAGTGCCCCTTTCCTGTCCTCTCTCTTCCCTCCTCCTCTTCTCCTCTGAGATTGTTCTCCTCAGGAATCCCCCCACCCTGGCTCATTAAGTCCTTGCAGGAGTAGGCAATCCTTTCTCACTGGGGGCAGACACAGCAGCCCTGTTGAGACCAGATTCCACAGTCAGGCTACAGCTTTAGGGATAGCCCTTGCTCCAGATGTTTGGGAACCCACATGGAGACTGATCTGCATGTCTGCTGCATATGTGCTAGGGGCCTTGTTCCAGCCAGTGGACCAGGACAGTTATGCTAGACTCCTGTCTGCACGCCTAACAGAGTTTGATTACTCATTTTAAAAATAAGATTTGTTTATATTATAATATGCATATGATTGTTTTCTTTTCATTTGTGTATGTGGACCTTGTACATGCCTATGGGTGGTTGTGAGCTACCATATGGCTGCTGGGAACTGATCCAGGGTCATCTGGAAGAACAACAAGTATTCTTAGCTACAGAGGCATTTCCCCAGCCCCCTTGGCTGATTCCTGATATCCCTGTTCCTCTTATAAAGTCTTCTTTTTCTATACCACCTCTTCCCATGTTTCCTTAGCTGCTTTGAAATCAAGACTAGAACTATCTGCCAGAAACTTCAGAACCACAGGGCATTTTAATTCATTAAAAAGATATACTTCATTTTTACCCATGTCTATGAATTATTTTTTCAGCAGTAGACTCCTTCAAAACCATAGCAGCTTTTTAAATGTCTAACAATTATGAATACAAAAACCACATTTACAATTCTTTCCAAATATATAATATATATATTATTTTATTTACATTTCAAATATTATACTCATTCCTAGTCCCCCTCCACTCCTGACCCTATCCCCCTGTTCCCCTTAGTAAGAGGGTTCTCCCAACCCACCCACCCACTCCCACCTCACTCCTCTGGTATCCCTCTTCTCTGGGGCATCAAGCCTCTTCAGAACCAAGCACATCTTCTCCCACTGAGGCCAGACAATACAGTCCTCTGCTACATACGTAGTTGAGGCTGTAGACCAGCCCATGTACGTTCCTTGGTTGGTGGTTTAGTCCTCGGGAGCTCTTAAGAGTCTGGTTAATTGACCTTTCCTATGGGGTTGCTATCCCCTTCAGCTCCTTTAGTCCTTTCCCCAACTCTTCCCTTGGGGTCCTGTGGAAGTGAATGTGTTAACCAGCTAGCTGCTTTGGCTCCCGGCAGGTTGCATGTGTGCTGTACTGGCCCAAGAGTTCTCTGGATTCCCCCATGAAAGACACACACCAGCTAATCTTGACATGCCTTGACTAGCTCAATGGTTGGACACTTCTAAAATTGTCTGTGGCTAGCAAACACTCCCCACCTGTATTCCTGTGTAAACATCTTCTAAATTATATGCTTCATCTCTGCTACACCAGACCCAATGGAGATGTGGCATGTAGGAATAGTGTTGTGGGTGCCTCATCCACTCCAATACAGGGCAGGGCCATGTGGGAGGCTGGAGAGTTTGACTGTATTTATCCCATTCTGTCTGGGCAAGTGTTGGACTTCAAGGAAGTCCCGAGGCACCGTGCTGGGGTGGAAAAGTACAGTCTGAGATGTGGGAGAGCCGGAAGATGCTTGGGGTCCTTGGACCTGTGACAAGGCTGGGGCCAGGGCATTCTCAGGCTCTTGGACATCCAAGTCACTGAAGACTTAATGTTGAGAATGGAGTGGGGCCAGAGGGCTTCTAACCTGAGGCCATGGGGTGAGGAGAGTAGACCTCCAGCTAGTCCCACAGTAATTGTTGTCCTTGGCTTAATGGTCAGCAGGCTTGTGATACTTTGTGATAGTTGTGGCTAGGAATGCAGAGAGCCCTTCTAAAGAAGACTAGGTTGAGGCTCTCTAGGCTAAAGCCTTCTACATGTCACCCCAAGGTGGATTTCCATGCAAAGAGCCAGTCTGGTTTCAAACCATTTACTGTCATGGTGGAAAATGGATGTGTAAAACCATACAGCGCTTCTCATGGTGGCCCTGAGATTAAATACCTTTTTCAGGAAGGAATGTCTGGAAAGGAAATCTTATTGCCAATGCCCACCTCTAGTAGAGATCTAGCACAGAGATCTCTGTCTTGAGCCTATATGACCACAGGTCACATCTCTTTTCCTATTGTCTTGGTCTGAGACATTAGGGATGTCTCATCTACATGTGGAAGGGCTTAGGGCGTTGCCCTTATGTGACTGATGGCCCCAAATCTATGAGGATGGGCTATGACTATATGACTGGGGCCTGGTGCTGGAGCAGGTGAAGCCTTCTCTTCAGGGTCTATGGGGCTTCAAGACTTTTAGTTCAACTGAGGACCAGGCTTCCTTTCATGGTGGTACACTGTCCCACATATACGGTCACTTTCCTGGATCCTTACAAGCAGTTAGGCCTTTATTTTATCTTTCTGCTTCCCAGTCATAGCAATTCTCCTCTTTCCAGTTCTCTTGGATCCTTGCTCATGCAATAAAAAACTCCCACCTCTTTCACTCTGCCTACCCATTGGCCATCGAAAACTTCATTTCTCAATCAGAGCTAACAGGAGAAAAACTTTCTTTAGTGTCTGAATGTGAAGATTCCCCTGTGATTCTGGGAGCCAAATTAAGACAAAGATTGCAACCAATCTCCAACAGGATCCCTGTGCTTAGTCCCATGGTTGACTATAAGTATCTGCATCTGTCCCAGCCAGATGCTAGCAGAGCCTCTCAGAGGACAGGCTCCTGACTACAGGAGTTTGATGTCTACACAGGGAATAGATCTCAAGGTAGGGCAGTCTCTGGATGGCCTTTCTGTCAGTCTCTGCTCATTTTTTGTACCTGCATGTCTTTTAGACAGAATTCTGGGCTAAAATTTTTGAGATGAGTGGGTGGCCCTTGGCTTCAAACACATTGGCACAGGAGACAATTTGCTGAATAAAACATCAATAGCTCAGGCTCTAAGATCAGCTGTTGACAAATGGGACCTCATGAAACTAAAAGGATTCTGTAAGGTAAAGGACACTGTTAATAGTACAAAACAGCAAGCCACAGATTGGGAAAAGATCTTTACTAAACCTACATCTGATAGAGGGCTAATATCCAAAATATATAAAGAACTCAAGAAGTTAGCCTCCGGAAAACCAAATAACCCAGTTTCAAAAAGGGGTGCAGAACCCTATTTGAGAATTCTCAACTGAGGAATATCAAATGACAAAGAATCGCCTAAAGAAATATACAACATCCTTAGTCATCAGGGAAATGCAAATCAAAACAACACTGAGAATCTACTTTACACCAATTAGAATGGCTAAGATTAGAAACTCAGGGACAATAGATGCTGACAAGAATGTGGAGAAAGAGAAACACTCTTCCATTGCTGGTGGGATTGCAAGCTGGTACAATCACTTTGGAAATTAATCTGGCAGTTCCTCCGAACATTGGAAATAGCTCTACCTGAAAACCGAGCAGTACCACTCCTGGGTATGTACCCAAAAGATGCCCCACTATACCACAGATAAACGTGCTCCACTATGTTCATAGAAGCCTTATTTATAAATAATAGCCAGAATCTGGAAACAACCCAGATGTCCCACAAAGGAAGAATGAATACAGAAAATGAGGTATATTTATACATTGGAATACTACTCACTGATTAAAAATGAGGATATGAATTTGGTGAGCAAATGAATGGAACTAGAAAATGTCATCCTGACTGAGGTAACCCAGACTCAAAAGAACAAACATGATATGTACACACTGATAAGTGGATATTAACCAAAATGTTCAGATACCCATGATACAATTCACAGATCATATGAAGGTTAACAAGAAGGAAGGCCCAAGTGTGGATGCTTCAATCCCACTTAGAAGAGGGAAGAAAACAATCAGAGGGAGAGAGGGACTGGGATGGGAGAGGGGAGTAAAAATTGAGGGTAGGATCAGGTATGGAGGAAGACAAGAGAGAATTCCAGAGAGCCAAGAGAATGAATATAAATATGCATCAGTGTGGGGTGGGGAATGCGGAAAACACTAGAAAGTCCAAGATACCAGGGATGTGGGACACTCTCAGGAAGCAGTGAGGATGACATTAGCCTAAAGGCCCAATAGAAGAAGATAGAACATGAAGAGACTACCTCCAGTAGATAGACATGGCTCCCAAATATATTTCTTTCTTCTTCTTTTTTTAATTTCTCTTTCTTTCTTTCTTTCTTTCTTTCTTTCTTTCTTTCTTTCTTTCTTTCTTCCTTTCTTTTTCACCATATGTACAAACTTAGGCCAGGCTGAAGTGGAATAGTCTGGCTTTCAATTCTTCTCTAAATGGCTTCATTCATCTGAAAGTATTTACTGTGCGCTACCTTAAGCCATGTAAAATGTTTCAATAATTTGGATAAATAACATTGCTCTTGACATGATCTTTGTTCGAGGCCATTTTAATCAACTTTGATTGCCTACCACCATGTTTCTTCCAATCCCACAAGTTCCTCTGTCACAAGGTTCTGTTTTGCTTTCCACAGTTTTCCATTCACTCTGCCAATGGACATGGGATCACAAGAGATTGACCAAAAAATATTCTGGATTCTCACCCACACTGCATAGATAACAACAACCCACTTCCCATTGTTAACCGTCTCTCCTTGTCTGTTCAGTAGCCAGGGGAGGGGAAAATGACCAGGAAGGAGTCTCTGCTTCTATGATGAAGCAACTTTGCCTTTAATCCCTTGTGGTAGGATTTCTTCTTCACTGTGAGTACTGAATACTCCTTAACCTACTAACTCAAAAGTTATAGGTCAGCAAATAAATATTTTGTCATTTTCTGCATCACTCACTTAGTAATTTCCCATGCATGTATCTGCAGTATAAGTATTCTATGAGATTCAACATTATATTTCTTCTCTAAAGTATAGTTTTCTCTACTAATCTTCATTTCAAACGACAAGAAAGAAAACCAAATTCAGTCACATTAGGCTCCTAGCAGTGGGATTAGGATGTCAACCCAGCCACAGACCTTCTATCTACAATCTGTCCTGTCAGCAAGTGGTAGATGTGCTGGGGCAATGGTGGCACAGAACTTGTGGGAGTGGCCAACCAATGACTGGCTCAACTTGAGGCCTACTTCTTGAGAGGAAGCCTAGGACTGACAGTGCCTGGATATCCAACAAACAGAGCATGGATAGCTCAGAGACCCCAAGATAGAACCAAACAGGACTGACAAAGAAAAAAAAGGCGGGGAGAGTCAGCAGAACAACCCTTAATGATGTTCTCCTATACTCATAGATTGGTGCCTAGTCAAGTTGTCATCAGAGAGGCTTTCTCCAGCAGCTGATGGGAGTAGCCGAGGAAACCCACAGCCAAGCATTAGGCAGAGCCACTGGAACCTCGCAGAAAAAGGATAGGATGTATTTTAGGAGCCAAAAGCGTCAAGGACCCCATAAGAACAGAGGCTACAGAATCAACTACGCAGGCCTCATAGAGGTTCACAGAGACTAGAAGCTACAAACACAGACCCTGTAGGTTTGAGCTATAAACTCTACATATATGTTATGGTTATGTAGCTTGGCATTCTTGTGTGTGACTCCCAACAGTGGGATGGAAGAGGGGAGTATCTCGGTTGTTGCCTGTGGTTGGGCCTTTTTTCCTCCTACTTGGTACCTTGTCTAGCCTTGATATGAGGACTTGAGCCTTGTCATATTGACACTTTTTATGACATGTTTGGGTAATATTCCTGGGAGATCTGCTATTTTTTTGAAGGGAAACTGAGGAGGAGTAGGTCTGGGGTAGAGGAAAGGCAGGGGGAAGAACTGGGAGGAGAGAAGGAAGGGATGCAATGTATGAGAGAATAAGAAAGAAAAACCATCATTCGTTATTTTTGTAAATCTTTACTTTTGTAAATAATTTACCCTAAAATAACAGTATGTCAACTAAATGTATTCTCAGAAGTATTATTATCAGGAAATTTTCTTTTTTTTTTTTTGCATTAGTTTTTTAAACATCTTTTATCTTTGGAATATAGTTACATCTTTTTTATTCCTTTTCCTCCATCAAAACCCTTCCTTTTATTCACTTATTCTCTTGTACAAATTCATTACCTCTTTTTATTAATTGTTATTATATACATATATGTGTATAGATGTGGAGTTGAGGCCTAGTCTATTTTATGTGGTTATTATATATTCACTACTACTCAAAATCATATTGTGTAGATCATGGTAGAGAATAATATCACCATAATCACTGTCCTTAGGCCATACATACTCATAACCATATACATATATATGCATTCCTCTTCTACTACCTAATCACAAATGTCATAATTCTTAATGATTTATCAGTATGAGGTGATGAAGAGTTCACAAAATAGTAATACAATTTTGATGTACATTGTGAACTTAACTTGGGGACTTGTCTCATAGACATCATTCCCAGTTAGTGATAGAATGCTGATGGCTGTATTCAACCTGGTGTTCAGATCAAACCCAAGAGGTTGCTTTGATCCAGGTAACTGGGAAGCAATCAAGTACAGTGAACAAAAACCTACCAGAACCCATTAATTCACAGCATTCATCCTAGTTTATGAGATTAAAGATTAAACTATTTAATGAACCAAGAGTTTATTGATAAGCGAAGGGATAATCCTCCCAGGAAGGATCATGCAAACCCATATTCTAAGTTTTCTTCTATCATAGAAGGTCAAGAAAAGTTATCAGTGTCATCATGAGATGAGAAAAGTAAACTACCTGGACCTTCCAAGAGTCTCACAACACCAGCTTTGAGTTTATTTGAATGGCCAACCTGTCACCAATCTCCCATGGTGTGTGTGAAGCCCCAAACCATCTCATTATGAGTCCCTTGACATTGTAGAAACATCGTTTGGATATTTTTCTCAGTTTCAGAATTCACAGTCGGAATACATCATCTCGGAACAGATTGCCCACATTATCCCTTACCTTGTGGTGAAAGGGCTAGCTTTCAAGCAAGACGCAATGGCCCCATTTCTAAACACGAGGCTAAAGAGGGAAATGGAGGAATTAGTTTTCTCATGACAAAGCATAAAGTTTGCAGAGAAAATATGAAGGATGTAAAGGATGTAAAGGAAATATGTTGCCTTCTAGCCACATCCGATCACCTTTGTGGGCACTCCAACTTTTCAACAAACCCCATCCATAACAACACTTGCTTTAATTTAGTTTACAGGATTCAGCTCCTTGGCACATAAATAGAGAATCCTAGAGAGTGATTGGAGACAGGCTACAAGAAGGTACATTGCAAAATTATTGCAGATATTCGATTCCTGCTCTTGAAGTTAAAAAAAAAAGATAAGAAGGTGTCCTTTTAATGGAAAAGGTATTTCACTGAAGAATAATAGACTTAGTAAATATATGTTGCTAATGTTGTCAAATTATGTGCAAAGAGTCTCCCAAGGGGAAAGAAATTTGTCCTAGTTTTAAGAACAAACCAAACAGGAATTATAGCAAATAAAAGCTAGATTCTAAATATTAAATACTATGTACTTTGAGATCAGAGTACCTAAAGGATTCTTGAATCAAATAGTATTATAATGGAGATTTGTAGTTGAACACTGTTTTTCCTATTACAAGTCTGTTGATATTATTAAATTTCTGTAATACTTGGCATCTTATTTTATTGGGTAGTATATCTTCATTTTAAGTAGATTCATCCATTCATGACACATGTGAATGGTGTGGGGTGCATGCATGTGTTGCATGTGTGTTTTATCCAATTTTTCCATAGAAGATAATCATCCTGAATATTAGACTATGTTTTAAAGAATAGCATTTCTGGGGACACTCTAAGATTTGTAGTGTGAAGCTCCTAAGACATGATTTATTTGTTAATTATAGATAGCATCTAGAAAAAGAAGCATTGCTACATTCTGCCTGGGGCTTTAACAGACTAAGTATGGACTTTACCCCTAAGCAATATTCCTCCCTCCCCCCCTCCCCCCCCCCCCGCCTCTGGGTCAAAGTTTTGATTTGTTTGAAGAATGTATTGATCCAAGTTTGAACTACAGTTTGACTTATTCTTTCTTGGATTTAGATATTAAATTTTGATTCATATTTTATGTCTTTTTGATATGAAAGAAAAACTAACAACAAAATCAATACACCAGGAAGGCATCTTCCTGTTCTTAAAAACTGTCAAACTGCTTGTTTAGCTAATTCAATTTTTACTATAGAAGAAAAGCACAGACTTGTTAAACCCGTCCTTATTTTTTAATTTGTGTTGTCAGAGAATGAGCTTGAGAGCACACGAGTCCTATTACAAAGTAACACTTCCTACTCTCATATCCCTGAACACAGTTGCTGCTGGAGTTTTCTGAGACTTGGAAGTCTAAAGGATTAAGAAACAAGGATGTTTCTTACTCTCAACAAAATACAGAGTAAAACTGCTAACACATGTTTCTCCATCTCTCTGAGACTCCTCCAGAAATTTTATTTAAGCATTAAATAATACAAGGGTATTCTTTACATTTTATAAATAAGTCAGAGAAGGAAAGAGGATTGGGATGATGTTTTTGGTCAGATGTAATCTCTGTGACTCTATATAAAGCTGTTAAGAAATGTGTTTCTAGCCAGGAAAACTCTTAAGTGTGCCCTGTCAGGGGAATCCTCATTCACGTTACGTCTTAGGCAATGATGGATTGGAATTGGAGCAACAGTTTTGCTTTGGTCAAAGTGTGAGTCCCAAGATGCACAAACAATAAACCCGATAGTGTCAGGTGGTTTTCTGTGAAGAACAGAGAAAACATTCCAGAGTTTTCCCTGGAGTTTCACTAAAGGTTCCTGGGGGCACTTCCACAATTCAGCATGCCTTCAATTCTTAGTTGAAAACACATGGGGTAAGAATTTTGAGAAAAGCTTCTGGTGACAGAGTATGTAGCAAAGTGAGAATTAGATTTGAGTAAAAATGTTAAAGTTTAAGTGAGGTTTTGTTCTTAACTGGTCCAAGTCTTTATGACTTGACTTTCCTCTGTATCATATAAAAATGCTCTTAGCTGGTAGTTTGCTTGTTTTCGGTAATGATTAAAAATAGCAATGCAAGTGAAAAATTCCTTAGAAACTTTAAAGGTGCGTGATATATTTTGCTTATTAATGTATGAAAGTAGAAAAAGGTCCTCTTCTGTGTGAGCACTATATGGGGTTCAAAGGCACGATGGAGACGGGAGATGTCAAAGGAAATAGTTTAGGATTAGAAAGATGCAAAGAAATATCAGATAAAACTGAAAATGTTTCTCCTAATAAGGTTTTTATACAAACTTTGAGAAAAAGAAGATTCCATTGAAGATTAGTGATTTCCAAAACAGTGATTGTGGAAGACCTGACTCAGAATATGTGGCCATTTGTTAAAAAATTTAAAATTTATGGTCTTGACACAAGTAATTAGATTAGTTAGAAAAAGGCTTATTGTCTTTTTTCTCCATCTTCTTTCCTTGCTCTGTTTCCATCCTCCCTGCTTTCCAAATTACCAAGTGATTCAGTAGCACAATAATGATCATGATTTGTCCTTTTACAGACTATGATTCTAAAGAGAATTGTGTCAGTCCATCTCATGATTTATTATCTATGTTTATTCCCTTCTAGTTACATTGACAATTTTGGTTCCCCTACCAATCAAAAAATTAGCATTATTACTAATACAACCATGATATTCAAAATGAAAAAAAAGTGGAATTAAACTATGTTTACATTAAGAGAAAACCAAACATCCTTGCTGTAAGCAATGCATTTACATACTGTGTCCAACAGAGGGCAGTGGGCAACCCTCTTGCTGCCTCTGCTTATGTCCTGGGACAAGGTGTCCTGGAGTGAATTTGTTATGATATATCCCATCAGGGTGTTTGTCAATATATAAGGGAACCATGATGCAACATTAGTATCTCATTTTATTCATTTTATGAGGGAAACATGAGTCTTCCTTGTGGAGAAAAAAATGAGCCTTGCTAAGTCTTTTAAAATTATGTTTGACACATAAAAGGTGCCTGTGAATCTAGATTATTCCATGAATTCTGTCCAGCCTTGTTTTAAGTCTCCAATGTGTTCCAATCACGCTATCATATAGAATTGAGCCTTGTTTGATTCCTTTTTCTATTTAATTGTTTGGTAAACTAGCGGGGAGGAAAAATAAACAGCAGAAACAAAACACAAATCACTGTGTGCTCTTACCATCTTCTCTTTGTTGCCCATCTGAGCCTCGGGGAGCCATTCATTCTCCCTAAACTTCCGGTTTCTTACTTGCTAAACTCAAGGCCAAATCAAACACTTCAAGGGATTAGAGAGTGAAATGAGATAATTTGTACACATCTGCCTACTTGAAGATCATTTATAAATGGCTATGTCTTTTGTTGTCACCTTTGAAGAGGGGTGAGACTTGGTATGTTTTTCTGTAACTCTCTTACCATTGGATTAATTCAATGTAGCCAACTTCCCAGGAATTCCCACATTGAACAAGCACATAGGCACTAAGGTCTGATATTCCCACCACTCCAGCAAACACTGAGGAAATTCTCACGGGAACTTCACTGGCACACTAGTGATGACATCAACCACAACACAGTCAGACAGTGTAAGACAATGTGCATGTATTGTTAGCCAAGTGATACCCAAGAAAGAAACAATGATTATTCTATAAATTCTTTTTATAGTTGAAACATGATTTTTGGGATGTACTGAGGATATCAAGGGTATTTCCTTCCGGCGCAGCATTGGTCAGGTGGTAATTTAATCAATCTTTCTTCCAAAACGTGCGTTTTATCACACCACATCAATGTCTATTTAAAAGCCAGATTTAAAATATTTCTCTATCAAGATTACTTCTTTTTCTCTCTCTCCTATTTCAAATAACACGGTAGATCATAACTTTTCTAGTTATGCAGTGAGGAAATGTGTTCGTGGTCTCCAGATGAGCCTTCTAATCTCACTTCTCTAATAATTATTTAAATCTCTAAATTTGTATTTAATAATTTTGTTTTTTATTATCAGACATTAACTCCTAATCTAGGATGTGAAAAGTTTCATTATTTCAAACTTGGATGGCAGAAGTAAATACATTTTTCACAATCTAGATAGTCATCCCTTATTTGTCCATGCTAAAATCTTCCAGGATCTTTGTAAAATACACATTTACATCTGATTATGCTACTGTTTGCAATGTGGCCATTGTTTTTTTTGTCCAGTCACATAGTCTAAACTTCTTCTCAACACTCTTCTCAGCAGTTTTCAAGCTTTGTGTATCATCTTCTGTTCCCTTCATGTGTATCCGTTGAACCAGTTTCTATGCTTGGGATGTCTTTTGTTCCCTGGCAGGGTACCAGTATGGACTCATGACATGCACCATCCTCTGTGGCATTTTGCTAAGCTCTGGTTTCAGCAGCGTGAGGAGACTTAACTTCCAGCTGCCACTAAGTTGTGTCTGCCTCTTGTTAAAGTTCCTTCCCGCGACGCACTGCATCATCTTTGGGGTCAGGGATGAGTCCTGTCTGCTTTTCATTTCTAACAATCAGTGTTAAGCAAACAATTAGAACAAGTACTCCCTAAGTGTTTATTGAAAGAGTAAATAAATGGGTGAGTGAACAGCTTATCAATTTGTGCTGGGATAGAGTAGGTGAAGGGCCAAGGCTTTGTGGAAGGCTTGCATTACATCAAGTCAAGTCCTTTGATATAGATAGCCTGTTTAGGCAACTGAGGAATGTCAAGTTTAATTGATGAGTTAAATCCTATCTTATTCTTTTCTTTACAGTTATTCTGAAGAAATGGGAGAGTCTTTCTCCTCAGAAAAAATCAAATCATTTTGACTCTCTCTTTGTGCCTGTGTATACTGTTCACGGTCAGAGAGGGCACCAGGCATTCATTCCTGTGAATTAATTCAGAGATATATTATTCTGCCTTCAGAGGAGCCCTTGCAGATATAACCCTGGATGTTTAATTCACAAAGCCCTGCTTAGAAAAACCAGCTTGGAAGACTGAGGTGGATAACTTATTTGTTCCTCTAAAGAACACTCATTTTACTACTTCAATAAAACCGGAAAATAAAAAAATAAAATAAAAAAAGAATACCAAAGGGCTCTGTTAAATGGCAAGGAAAACTGCTGGTTTAGTTATGACTGCTTTCAGCTGTGTGTCCAAGGAACTGGCAGCCAGGATTTAATCAAACAAAGGTTTATTTTCTCACACAATTGAAATCTAATAGGAGGCAGATTGGGGCTGGTGCCGCCATTACTTCCAAGTTCCCAATGACTTGAGTTGCCCCTTCTCTCTGCGTGTGTGCTTCTTCAGTAGTTGGTGGGAATAAAGCACTGATTTTTACCTGTAGGCAGCATTTCTGTATCACAAACAAGGAGCAATTATACAAAGATAGCCAGCAAAGCCTATGGCAATTAGATCTCTCTTCAGCGTTATTCGCTAGACATCGCCTCTCATTGACCACATCTATGAACACCTGCAAGAAAGAGATCATGAGCCTACGTCCTCTGCACATGCATCTGTCCTTCTAGAAAAGAATGCAGTGGACTCTGTCTTTGACAAACCTGTGAAAAGAATTTATAATCCTAGCCAGGTCAAATAAGACACACAATCCAGGTATTTTGTTTACAAGCCTTAAGCCTAGATTGGGCAGGTTTAGAGCTATTTCCCAGCCATGAAGTTCATTGTTACTTGTTGTTTCTCCTGGACGCATGGTTAATGTCCACCTCCTTCCGTGGCACATTCCTCCACCTTCTCTTTCTTCTCCCTCTACCTGCAACCCCATCACTTGTTCAAGCGCCATCTTTGCTTGTCCACTGACCAAACACAGGCTCTAGACTTTACTGACCAGTTAAATTAGGGAGTGAGGTTCACATAGCATCCCTTGGTGTGGTGAGGATCTGCTCTTGGGAACAACCATATCTTGAGAAGCCATTACTTAAAATGAGAATACAAGCAGCTTCAGGACAACCCACTACGTAAGTCTGTGACACCACTGGGCAATTCGTCAGGCACGTGATGGCATAATATCAATGTAACATAAAAACCATTTCCTGCTTGAGACGACCCAGGGGAGGCCAGTAAAGGAAATACCTAAGAACTCTCGGTGGATTGTTCCATGAGCTGACCCTTGTCTGGGGACAGATGTCTCCACAGCCCTTGTCACCAGCTTGTCCTCTGGAAGCCTGTTCAGGTATCTAGAGATTTTAGCCAGGCCTGATATTAGAATCTCCTAAGAGTTTAGTTTTTCTCTCTTATTTCAAAGATTAATATCCTCTTTAATCTACTAGATGGGTTAAGTGTCCTAAAACATATAAAATGACACTTTCAACGCATCATCTCACCCTTCTCAATTATTTGATTCTAAGCTTGCCTCAGCTCACACTTTACCTCAGGCCATATTGGATAGCTTTCAGAACTATTGGTCCTATGCTGTTCACTGAGCCCCAGAAGAACAGATCCGCTTGCTCACACCATTATTTTCTCTCCCCACCTTCTTTATCTAGATATTCCTTGCAAAAAACTCACTTTCTGCAGGATCGTTCCTCAGTCTCCTGGGTTGCAAGGTCATCTTTAGGTTCTCTCAAGTTTTCCTTCCATCACATCTCCACAGATGATGCACAATTCCTGTTCTGGGCTCTGTGTATCCCACTGAGATGTGCTGCATATTTTGTCAAACTAAGGAAATATTCACACATTTGCATAAGTATTGTCTTCCTTGTGTGGTATGGTGGCTGGTGAGAATAGTGTTCATAAAGATAAATGTGTTTCTTTCAAGGGTGCTCTCTGAGAAATACTAATATTTTTGTGGTTACTCATGATATATATATAATATACATATGCATGAATAAATAATATATGCATATATTGTATATATGTGTAGATTTATATATGTGCATATATATACATGTATAAATCTACACATATAAATATTGCATATTATTCATTTATATATAACTATATATGTATACACACATATATTTATGTATATATGGCACTTGAAGTGTAGCTCAGTGGTAAAGCACTTGCTAGCACATGGAAGGCAATGGGTTAAATCCCTTGCACAACAAAAGAGTGGAGGAGGGGAATGAGAGCTTAGCTAATTACAAATATTTATGTTATTGGAAGACTTAAAGCTGTAATAATAATACTTATGCAAAGCTTCTTCAAAATGAAATTAGGTATTACTTTCTATGGCCAATGAAAAACGTCTTCTAAATAAATACTCAAAATCATATGTATCTTGAAAAAGTGACTCACTTAAGGCATTTTTAATTTATCTAGAAAATTTTCTTTATAGAAAGTACAGTGAAAACAATACTACTTATACTTTGAATTTTTTAAATCTTATAAAATGGAAGCAAGGATATCTGAGCTGACAGAAGACTCTTAAGAATGTGATTTATATTAGGGACCTGAAAGGTTTGAAAAAGAATAAGAATGTATAAGGATGAAATTATCTTTTTACAAGATGCAAAACCTTGGTGGTCCTTGCATAGTCTTTATTGCAAAATAGATGAAAATTCCCTGAGTGAAGGAAGTCATTACAGGAAAATAGGAAGAGCTGTGAAGAGATTGAACCTAGACCCTCTTGGTGACATCTGCTGCACTCAACTCCTGAAGCCAATAATATGTTTTCATCAATTCTCTCTTTGAACTTGAGTAAACAGTGACCCAATTCCCCTACTGACAGTTTTTAAATTTACACTAGTCAGCGTTAGTTTTAAGCTAGTCATTATTCTGGATTAAATGTTGGCAAAATATAAAGTTCTTTTATTTATTCCTGAAATGCTTGTAGTTGATGTTTTCAGAAGCCAGTTTGGTAATAACGACTAAGGGTCTTGAATATACTTTTATACTTCATTGTTCACAGCTAGAAATCCATCTTAAGTCACTTCCTGAATGCAAAGTGGTTCATGACTAAAAAGATAGCAAAGTTCTTCAAATACAATAGTGCTTCTTAGGTCTCATTGCATACGTATAATTATCACAATGTTTATCATAATACACTAATTAGAGCAACCAATTAAAATAAATTTTTATTAGTACACATAAATAATTATAAATTTTTAATTGTTGTCATTAAATCTTCATAAAGTTTAAGATATAGAAGACATATAAAACCATGCAAATAATTTTGATAAAGAACTAAAGGATATAAATAAGAACATATTATGCACAAACATATATATTTTATTAAAAATATTGTTCCTACAGCTTGCCTTATTTGCAACTTTAATTAGTAAAGTGAAAAACTACCTACAGTATCTCATTTTAATTATTTGCCTGTGGCCTTTTATATTATCTATAACTTTAAGAACCACTAAGTTATCATAGGTTTCATAAATCTCCTTGGTCTGGAAGGTCATGAAACTTTAGCCAAGGGCAGAGCTGACAAATTATGTCGCAGTTGCCTGGTGTTTGTACTTTACTGTTTTCTTAAATTGCTGTTGCTGGGTTTTCCCTACACTTGTGAAATCAGATTTTGATGCAGACGAGAAAGAATGCTCAGGGTGTTTGGGTATAGTCCTTTTACTTGACTCAAATAATCAAAAAACCTGCTCATTGTTTTCATGTTTTCTGACCTAATTGTTTACAGAATCCCCCAGTATTCTACATTTCTATGCTGTTTCCCCCCTTCTTTGTAACAGTCACTTAAAAAATTCTTATTTATTCTTTGAAATTTTTCTATAATGTATTTTGATTATATTTTCCCCCTTTGTCCAGATGCTTTCTCAGCTCCCTATCTACCCAATTTCATTCTTTCTCTTTTCAAAATTAAAAACAAAAAACTAGGGAACACAGTTTTGGTTGGTGGATGACTCCTGAGCATGGCCTGCCTGGTAATAGTTACTTCTCATTTTTGCTTCCTTATCTAACACCTTTCCTTTTTTTCTGTTATTCCCCTCTCTTCTTCCATCTTTACCATCCTCCTCGACTTTTTCATCTTTTCATGATATTTCAGATAAAATACAAGACAACACACATGCCCGTCCTGTACTACTGAGTCGCAATTGTCCCCATTATCAAGCTTTTATTGTATTTGATCAATGCATTACACACTATATCTCTGAAGCCCGGATCCCAAGCCAACATTGGCTCTATGGTTCTTTCAGAATGTTCAGGGCATTGCTTCCTTGCTTTTATCTTACTCTTTTTCTGCTATGGTTTCTAGACTCAATTTCTTCTTATTTAATTCTTAAGGAATTAAAAAACTCTTTTCCTTCTAAATAGAGCCCATTATCCTTACCATAATTTTTCCTGGGTTTGGTTCTCCACAGAATTGATCACATGTGTCAATGCACTGCTCAGGTGCATGCTCCAAAAGGACACAAGCAAATCAATCTTAGAAATAATGTCTACCTAGTTAATTCTGCATGTAGTCACAGGATAAACTAGAATAATACACAAGTTGAATAGACAGATGGATCTCACACACCTTTTTATTATCAAAATGTTGATAGCAAGTTAATCACCCCTTGACTGCATCAGTTTACCAAAGCGTCATTAACTATGACCTTTCTTTATTCAACATACCTCATAATGTAACTTTATTTTTTTTAACCAAAATCTTCTAAAATGGATTTTCATCTCTCTCTTTACATGGAAAACCAGAAGGAGTTTTAAAAGCAAATGAGGAGGGTAAAACACAAGAATGCAACAGAACAAATATTCAGTGCAATCATGTCTCTAGAAAAATCTACAGCCAATGATTGAGCTTGCCTCGGTTATATTAAGAAGCAATTCAGAAACATCTCCTAAACTAGAAAAGAAAAAGATAATAAGTAAATAGCTTTCTTAATGGTTTAAAATATCCAGCAATTCCAAAGAGGAATGCATAAAAACATTCTAAAGTAATTTTTGTTATGATGGCAATAATTTTGGCCACTTAGAGTCTTCTGTAGGTATTCCCATAGAGTTTTAGGAACTGAAAGTAAATAAGCACAAAGAATTGCTAAAAATGGAAGTTTGGTCATATAGGGCAGTGTTTCTCACCCTGTGGGTCACAAACACTTTGGAGGTCACATATTAAATATCCTGCATATCAGATATTTACATTTTAATACATAACAGTAGCAAAATGACAGTTATAAAGGAAAACAAAATAATTTTATGCTTGGGGTCACCACACCCTGTTGAACTGTATTAAAGTGTCACAGCATTAGGCAGCAGAGGAACTACTGATACAGGATGATAGAGCTTCTAGACAATAAAATCAATTGTCTTGAGCATAAAACAGCTGATTTTTGAAAAGGAATAAAGCCAGGTACACTTACAGACCGCTACACTGCGCCAACATTGTGGTGCAGCAGATGCTAACTGCCCATGAAACCACAGCCCTCAAACAGAGAGGCAAATAACCTCACACAAGTCGAAGGAAAACTGACACTTTTCTCCTTATGTATTGTTTTAATACCTTTACACCTCAGTGAGATTAATTATGTGGATTTTATACTATCTCATCACTAATGTGATGCTAAGACCTTATAGGAGATAATTTGGCTATGTCTACAGAGAGGCAAAGAAAGTAGATGACTTAGAAGACACACTGAAATGATCTCATTTAACCTTTCTTTTTCAGAGAACTTTCAAAAATAGTGATGATTTTTACTTTTGGTGTTTCTGGTGAGCACTTGGGAAGCCGTGCTGAATCAACCCGGAGCCTGGTAATTGGCACAGGGCCCTATATATTCTTGCTTCACTTGCGGAAACAAAACAAGTTTGAGATCAATATTTACACAAGAAATGTTCTCTAAATATTTGGGGGTTTTGTTGCAATAGTAGACCACATAACATATTTTTCCTGGTCTGCAATTATAAAAAGAAAAGAAAACATGCATCCCTAGATAATTTTAAAGAAACATATCAAATTTAAGTCTTGAATCAGGTTTTTTTTTTAATTTTATGCATTTTATAATGCATTTAGCTTCAAGAAATGCAATTTCAAGTCCTTTTCACCATGGAGATTCATCATAATACTCAGACCATGAGGAAAGCTCTTCCAAGCCAATGTTTATAGAGAAATTAACCTCCTTTTAAAAGTTTTACTTGAGAGTCAAGCAATTTGAAACAATTCCAAGTATCTAAAACAGTCTGTATTAGAAATCAAACTTACTTATTTTTGTGAGATACCTTGATGATACAGATAACATCAGTAGGTGTTATATGCTATAAATTTAAGACATGCTCACTGACCTGTTGTATATACTACAGTACTGAAAAAAGAAGAGACAGGCATAAAATATGAAATAAAATAATACAATTACATATTTAATAATACTGCAAGCTATTAACGTAGTTGTGACTCTTCCAGGTACAACTAACATGAGCAAATTCACTTAGTCTTCAGATTAAATTGATACCTTAACTGCTTGCAATACTATGTGATAACAAGATTAGAAATGAAAAATCATGGTGTATTTAACAGAGAGTGAACAGAAAGCAATGTATTCTATCTTAGCTAGATGAAGATGTAATTTTGGTGAATTAATAGAAAATTAAGTTTGAGAGGCCTGTTTCAACTGGGCTAGAATCTAATTACTTATCTGTTTATTAACTTATTTGTTTCAGTACTGAGGGCTATCTGAGCGATATCTTCATTCTTCTTTATACTTTCTTCTTTTACTTTACAGTCAGGCTCTCACTGTCTCCACCAGCTGATCTCAAGCACACCCTGTAGTCCAGGCAGCTTTGACCCTTGTGCTCTTTCCTACTTCAGTCTTTCAAGCATGTAGAATCACAAGCTTTTACCATCATGTCCCAAAAGACTAATCACTTATTACAAATGAGAATAGAGGTGGGGGTGACAGCTCTGTATTTGAGACTGCTCCAGAAGAGCATACAAGTTTGAATCACAGTACCCATATCAGAGATTCACAATCACATGTGACCCCAGCTCAAGCAGATCCTTCTCTCCTCTTGGGACTCTGTCAGCATTCATATACACCTACACATACCTACATGTAAGCACACACTTAAAATAAACCTTAATCAAATGAGGATTAAAGGAGGACTCAGTTTTCACTCAACTAGATTATCAACATAACCAGATGATATAGATATAGATACGAATGACTAGTAGTTAATGAGCACATTATTGCCAACTTAATAAATTTAATAGCTGTAATGAAAAATACATTCTTCTCTTTTTGTATTTTATGATGTATTCATGCAACTAATATTATCCTTATTCTGTGGATAAAAATACATCTCAGGCAGAAAGTAGATGATAAGGAACTTACAAGGCTAGCATAAAGAATAACTGGAAATTGAGTTCTTGATTTTAGATAGTAAATATACCATATTTATACCATAACTAAAGGCATATCTACCAACATACCTCTAATGTCAAGGACATATTTGAAGTACATTAATGATCTTGAAAAACTTCCATCTGTCCTCTGACATTTGAAATCATTATTTCTACCAAAAACCATTCCTGTGAGTTAGATTTTTTTCTGTATTGTGGCTCAGTTTCTTAGATTTAGCTTCCCATGTTTTTTTTTTGTTTGTTTGTTTGTTTTTTGTTTTTTGGGGTTTTTTTGAGACAGGGTTTCTCTGTGTGGTCCTGGCTGTCCTGGAACTCACTCTGTAGACCAGGCTGGCCTCGAACTCAGAAATCCGCCTGCCTCTGCCTCCCAAGTGCTGGGATTAAAGGTGTGCGCCACCACTGCCCAGCACCGTGTTTTAGTTAGATCTTCCTATGGATTCACTTATTGTCAGAACTATTACCAGTTTCATTTTTGTTTCTGATGAACAAAGTCATTATTTTTCTCTCCTACCAATTAGGGTTGACAATAAACATATCTACAAAATTTTAAAAGGGTATACTTTTTGGGAGTATAAAGAAAGAATCTTCAACTGAAGTTGGCTCTAGTCTTTTTTCTATTACTTAACAACTGTCTTAGAAACATATTTTATCCTTACATGGATTCTTTTCCTCCAGAGAGCTCCCTGGCTCCCTACCTCCTCCCCTCCACACCTCAGCTCATCCATTACAGGAGGCTGGTATATGGAACTCATAATTACTCTTTGGAAACACAATCCATTCTAACTATACATTTTGAGTAAGAGAAACACTGACAGGTGATTTAGACCTATAACATGAGGTTCGTACAACTGGGGCAGCCCAATAGAGCTGGCCCGGATTGCAGGGATTGCTGGTGATCCAGCTCAGAGGGAGTGAAAGCAGAAGAATTGTTCTGGGCCCTCCCACAGGCTGCAGCACTTGGGATAATGGGCCTTACACTGCACCTAAGCAGCATAATAGACCTGGTTCTGATGGAGTAGATGCAGGTGAGCCAGTCTGAAGGCACAGGAGTAGGAGAGCTGGCCCTGAA
The DNA here is from genome assembly GCA_964023405.1 of Apodemus agrarius. Taxonomy (NCBI): domain Eukaryota; kingdom Metazoa; phylum Chordata; class Mammalia; order Rodentia; family Muridae; genus Apodemus; species Apodemus agrarius. The sequence continues at coordinate 46,559,502 of OZ030023.1, forward strand.
CGTTGTCAGCTGCTACAGTGGGTGATCTAGCCAGAGCACTGCTGGAGAAAACGCTCTGGTGGTATGGGTTCAAGAAAGTTGTTGCACTGACTAGCTCAGCTATGACCCAGGCCCAGATTCAGAACTTTGAGTTAGCACCCCCAAATCTACTCACTCTATGAACAGAATGCATGAAAGAATTGACCCTACAGATCGAAACTCCAGAATCTCCATAATACAAGACAACAGCTGAATACCCAAGAAGAGTTTCTGTTAGGACCCAATGTTGAGAGTGTAGCAGAAACCAGAGGCCTTGAACCACACCAATGACTCATTGTAATGAACATTGCAAATAAAGAAGTATCTAAAAAAGGTGCATAGTGGGATACACTGTGACACACTATAGCTTCCATGGAGAGATTATTTTTTCTTTTGGGGGGTGTGAGGTTGCATGGGTGAAGGGCCAGTAGAAATGGATGAGGAGATGAGTGAAATTGGGTGCATGATGTGAAATTCACAAGGAGTCAATACAAATTAAGTTGAAAAAGGAGGAGGTGAAGAAGAAGAAAAGAAGTCCTTTACAATAAAAAAGATATGAAAATACTCAGGATATCTTTTTAAATTCTTATTTATTTATTTATTCATTCATTCATTCATTCATTCATTCTCTCATATAATACATCACAATTGCTGCCTCCTTTCCTTCCTCTCTTTCTAGTCCCTTCCCATTCTTCTCTCCCTCAGATCCACAGATCCTTTGTTTACCTTCAGAAAAGAGCAGGCCTCCCAGGGATATCTACCAAACATGACATAACAAAATACAATAAGATTAGGCATATACCCTCATATGAAGGCTGGCTAAGGCAACCCAGTAGGAGGAAAAAGGTTTCTTGAGAAGGCAAGAAGTCAGAGATATCCCCACTCACATTGTTAGGAGTCCAGCAAAAATCCAGTACTAAAGAAGAACTACAGCCTATATGCAGAGGGCCTGGTAGGCTTCCATGTTCTATGAGCCCCTGTTAGCCCTGATTAGTTGGTTCTGTGGAGTGTGTTCTCCTGGAGTCTTAGAATGCTACAAAAATCCTTCCTTCCCCCTCTTCTGCAGAGTTCATGAGCCTGTGTGTCTTTGTATTTGTTTCCATTGGTTGCTGGAGGAAGGCTTTCTGATGACTATTGTGTTAGGGGCCAGAATATCATTAGGAATAGTTTCATTGACTTTCTTTTCCTGTCAATCCTATTTAGATCTCCCCTAGGTCTGAGCCATCCAGCTTCTGGATGATGGCCATCTGAGTAGTGTCAGCCGTGGGCTCCCACCTCTGGTGTGGGCCTCAACTTAGACCAGTCATTGGTTGGCTAATTTTACAAGCTGCGATGAGCTACCACTGTCTCAGCAAATTTTGTAGGGAGCACAGATTGTGGGTCATAACTCGTTCCTTTTAAAATCAACCACAATTCCAAAAGGTCACATTAATTAATATCTCTTTATTGTGACAGGAACCTTGGCCACTGCCTCACATTCAAACTTTCCTTTGTATATTAGATAATCCCATCACCAAATTATGAACTTCCCAAATGGCAGTATCAGTACCTCAGTTTCCAAAGCCACTGTCTTTTATCACACATGCTTTGTTAATCTTTAATTTCTGATAACACTATGTGCTCAAGAAAAAGTAAAAGCAATTTTTGCCTTTTTCTTTGATGAAGGATTTACTTGATTTAACACTTATAGAACCCATTTATTGTACACACGCACACACACACACACACACACACACACACACACACATTTCTATCTTCATTGTTAAGGTTTGTCTCCCACTGATATTACAGTAAAAAAAATATTCCAGACCTCTAGAATCTACTTCTGGTCTCTCCTCTTACACATTTTCCCCTTCACATCACAATGCAAACTATCTTTCTAACACACAAACTTTATTTTCTCTGCCCAGAACTTTTATTATCTTCATGTTCCTAGATGATGAAGCTCAACTCTTCCCTGTGCAATGTGATATGATTAGTGAAACGTCTGATCTCCCATCCTGGCTTGCATTGCTGTTGCTGTTGTGACCTGCCATGTATTATTTTCAGCATTTATGGTATATTATGTTAGAGGAAGAAGAATAGATCCTGATTTCACATCAATAATCTTTGCATTTATTACCAGAATAATGATAATAATATGTCGTGTTTTGAATGTAATTAACTTGGCCCAATGATTCCTTAAAACTATTCAAATGAATGCATGCTAAAAAAAGAAGTATAAAATGAAAACATAAATGAAAAACAAAGGAAAATAAACATGGACAATGAAAATGAAAATAAAACATGTGATATAAATTAAAGGTAACTATTTTTCCACATTGATATTCATGACCATCATACAGTCTTGAATAGTTCTGCCCCTCAGTTAGCTTTAATAGTGTCAGGTTTTAATCTATGTGATTCTATTATCAGGAAATACATAAAATGCCTAATGTGGCTATTAAAAATATATGGATTTATTGATAACAAGTATTTAGATATAATAATTGTTCAAGTGATTTCTGAATATACCATGGCACAGAATGCCACTATGCTGTTGATCCACACAAAGGGAGGTATATAGTGCAAGAACCAAAGCCCGCTGGGATTTATCGTTGAATCCTATCATGCTCAGCATCCATAACTGAGAAATACTAAACTTAAATAAACTCTACCTAATAAGGAAGAAAATAGCAACAGTGCAATTTCATAGTAAAGGATTCCAACTTATTATAAACATGCATATTCTTCAAGATTTATAAGAGCTATGCGCCTCCAATCCTTGTGATCAGTAAATACAGATAAATATTCATCAAGAAAGGAAAGTCTTCAATCTCCCAAATGTTAAATATCTTTTATGTAACATTTCTCACAAAATGAAATACAGATAATTTATTTTTAAGTAGATAAAGATATGGTATATAGGCAGTATAAAACTCTTATTGTTTATAATTGGGTAGTGGATTTGGTATCAGAAACAGGATGATTAATTCTAGTTAACAAAGAAATGGTCAATTGGCATAGGAAAACATGATCTCAAGTAGACATGTGAAGCAATATTGAAAATACAAGGGATATATACTAATAGAACCAATAAGATGATCTGATGCACAATGATAAAGTATTTCCCAAGGTGGGCTGGTTATTTGGGAGAGTTAGGGTTTGAATCTTCTATATGCTTTATTCTGGGTTATGGGTATTCTAGCACACATTAAGGATCAAGGCTAGAGCAAAATGTTTACTCTTTTATGACAACAATAGTTAAAGATCTGAAATCATTGAGACAGAAATAGAAAACTAGAATTCCCCTGCAAGTGTAAAACAGCATTTCAGGGAGTGCTGGGCACAGAGTAGTGTAACATTCATTTCCCATGCATGCTCTGCTACCCTGCAGAGGAAGTCTATGTCTGGCACATTCTAAGAAAACCTATAAATAAAATGTGTTCAGATAAGGAAAAAAGAATTATGATCATTCTGGAAGAGGGCTAAGTGCTCGTAAATTAATGAAGAGAAACCATAGAGATGGTGTACCAGATGACTTCAAATATTGAAATATGGCATATTGAATAGCATTTTGGTATGGGTGATTTCAGCGGAGAGAAACAGTACAATTGAAGGGATGAAAGAGGGGAAGACTCAGGATATTTAAGCCCAATATAAGAGACATTTGGGACACTAGGCTGCCCAATAATGAAACAGTACAGTTCTCTAAGTATTATGCTATCTCATTCTGATAGTGTGGGACATAAACATCTGTCACAGCTGTCCTAGAAGATAGATAGCCTAAGAAACAGAATGGATAAAACCATTTCTAAGCTGTTTTCCAACTTTTTCAATGAACATTTAGCACATGCTGTTGGTCAGAACTTATATTTTTATAAAATATAAAAGCAATAATGTAATGGACTTGTGTAATCTTGTGGTAAAATGTTATGTATGCAAGTTGTTATTTAGTGCTATTTAGCACCACAGGACAAAGAACAGTTGATGTTTAACTCATTCTCAGGGGTCATGGATCACAAAGTCTGTCGTTTTTGAGCACGGTCTTTTGAGATGAGGGGATTTTTAAAGCTGGCAGAGAGAAATTGTGTGACAGAGGCGACAAAGTACATGGAGTGAAAATGGGGAAAATTTGTACAATGTTAAGAGAATTGTGAATTGAATGTTTTGGCTAGAATTTTGGGTAAGGACAGATTAAGATGATAATGACCTAAAGTTATCCTAAGGGCTAAATGTGGATGATAACCCTGTTGGATTTATACAGTGATTTTTTTAAATATGGTTACTTTGAGCATGTGTGAACATTAGGAAGATAATCCTTCTTTTAATGTAATGATGTAGAATATAGAAATAGTAAGAAGCCAAAGTGCAGCAAGTATGAAGGACAATGAATGAAGTCGAGCACCGATGGAAGGCTGAAGGGCTATGAACCCTGAATGAATTTCTGAGCTGAGTAAGGAGGCTTGGGTTGTCATTGTGTGTGAGTGCATGCAGAAGGTGTGATCCCAGAACACTGTCTCTTCTATTGGGATTATTGAGTATCAGTAGTCTACTTAGAAAAGGTTCAACACTGAAAGGTTTTTATCCAAAAGAGAAATGAGGAAAAATAGAGTTCATTTTTCATACTAATTGATTTTGAAATGCTAAAATAAACAGTTGGGAATTCACATGAAAATTATGAATTTGTAAGAGGTGAATGAGATGAGGAATGTTATGATTCATGTTATTGACTCACCAACATAGAGAAGAAAAAGTCGAAGTGGTGGGAATAAAGGAGCCACTGAAAGAAAGCTTGTTTTCTGGTAGAAGAGTGAATCTAGAACTCTGACCACTTCACATCTCTAAGGCACTTAGGTTGCTGTTTGTAGAAAAAAATCCAACATAGCCACAAGGATACCTATATCTCCTCAGAGGGAGGGGAGTTTCCCAATTTGTTCAAAAATTAGTTTTGAGTCATTGCTACGTGCAATATAAATGAAGATTTATTTTTGGTATGGCAAAACCTGAGTGTTAGATTTAATGACTACTAAGTGGTTAATAGGTTAGAATATTACAGGAAATGGCGAATGACTGTGGCGAGGAAGGTGATTCTGACTGGAGCATCTTTCTGTGAAGAAAATGCAAAGCCTATCGGAGTGAGGGCACACATCTGAAATTCCTATCTTGGAATGGGAGATGGGAGGATCCTTGTGCCTCAAACTATATATCAATATCCTGTCTTTAAATGAAAAGAAATAAGAGAGAGGAGGAAGGAGGAAGGGGAAGAAAATAAGAAAATTAAAAGCACAATACACCTATACACCCTAAACAATCTCTGTTGGGACTGGACCAAAATGTTATTCAATAATATTGGATCTTTATATATAAATATTTGGGACTAATACACAGCTCAGAGTTGTTTTATTTGCTATGGGGAAAATATTATTATTTTCTAAATAATATTATTTATTATCATTTAGACAAGTTTAGAAACATTATAATACTCTGGAGATGAGTAGTTGTTCACACTCTTCTACATACATCTCTATCTTATTTCCCATGATTCCTAGTATGGGAATTTTGATATGTATCCTTTCTGATTTTGATATGGACCCTCTATATGGGAATTGTGAAAGGTAGACATTCTGATTAAACTAGTTTAAATGAAGCCTGATTTCAGTGTCAGATTCTGTTCTGTTCATTTGGGACCTAAGCTTTTATTATTTTGGCACATCACACAGAGCTGTCAAGAGATCAAGGCTATCAATCAAGAATGGCAGAAGATATCACACAACATCATAACTACCAAAGCTAAAAATGGCTTGATTTCAGACATGAGGAATGAGTAATAAATGATATTACTGTGGTTCATTTGTAGAATGAAGATAGCTATAAATTCTTTATTATCTCTTTTATGAAGGATAGTTCTTATTCCCATCTCCTGGACTCTGTTCTGGCTTTAGTAACTGTAGCTCATAAAATTGGTAGATGAGAGGCTAGGTACTATAAAAGATCTGTAGTTCACACAGAACTCTTCAAACATTTACTGTGAAACTACAAGCCATGCTAAGGAAAAGATGACACAAAGTCCTCTTGGGAAGAAAATGATACTTCAGCCTCTACTCCTAGCAAAGGATTTAACCAACATCTGTGATGTAGTTGGCCAACAGTAACAGATCCATACAACAAATAAATCATTCATTTTTTTCAATTGGTGATGCTCTATATTATGATATATAGCAGTTATCTATGAGCATGGTAGCAAATATATACTAATGAGAAAAATACAATATTATTATTACTATATACTTTATTTAAAAGGTGGTGTGATAAGCTTCATAATATAACTTAAGTGTTTGGACATATTAATACAAACTGAAAAATAACTGCATCATTATTAGTTCAAATCCCTAAAGTACACTGTAAACTCTCTTTGATTAAATTCAAATGCATCTTGTATTGTCTCCTCTGATCATAACTATGAACAAAGGTATGTGAGGAAAGTCCTAAGGACAAATTATTCTTTTTTTTTTCTCTGATAAGAAAGAACATTCAGGAGATGGATAATTGTGATTAAAAGGCATTGTTGAGTCATCAAAGATAAGGTGCACATCGCTACTATACATTTTTGTAGATATTTCATTATGGATACATTTTCAAATTTCTTTTCCAGGGATGCTTAATAGGGAATATTGCATATTAGGAACATGCTTGATTTTCTAAGATATTTCTACTACAGTCAGATTCGTAAGGATTTTAAAATGCAATTAAAATAAAAATGTTATTCAGACACACCAAGAATGTTGCTAATAGTTAGTTGATAGAATGAATTATCTACCCTGGCATAATGTGATGTTTGATGTCAGTGAAGTTCTCTATTTGCTGTGTTATTTCTTAAAAGTATTTATTGGAAACAAATGCTTGAAAAACAGATTAGTACTTTAATTTGTAGTACGTGAGAGAAAAGCACACACGTTTTAGAGTAAAATGTAGGAGTTTATAGTATGAAAACAAACATTTCGGCTTGTTAAAAAATGTGTGTTACATCAGAGACCAGTTGACTTTTTCAAGCAGCAATCCACTTGAGAAACCGGAAGTGCACAGTCACTTTCCCAGTTACCTTAACCAGTCAATGGGGAGCTATCTCTAAAACAGTGCAGCAAATGGCCTGAAGCTGGCTGAAGTTGCACAATATAAAACAGACCAGGTCCATTTACAGCATGTTGTGATATGGCACACCAGCATACTGAGACAGCGTTTGGTAAATATTAACTAGATTGAAATGTCTGCTTTGGAATGCTGACATGCTAGTCTCTCTTCCAGGGAAATGCTTGAGACACTCCACAGGGTAGAGTCCTCACAAACCATTCCCATAGAATTGAGCAAATAAGAATGCACATATTTATGTAAAGGATTGATGGGGGCAAGTCTAGTCTTGTCAGAGTAGCACTATTTTGAGCCTGGGTAAGGATTAATATAGAAACCTGGGAAAATATATAATACGGAACTCACATATGCACATTATTTAAAATTCAAATGTGTACAAGGCATGCTATGTTGATATATCAGCAAAGGAAGACTTAAGGTGCACCATTCCATAACGCAGTTCCAAAGAAGCAACAAGAGTATTAGAAACATCTGCAAATATCTCCCCTTACACATCTGAGTTTTGCATTGGATTTACTGATTTTCTCTCATGCCAAATTCAGCTCTGTTCAACTTGACCTTAACTATTTACTTCTCTGCAGATCTGCAATAGACCTGGACTAAATTCTGAAACATGTAGAGAAGTCAGTTTGTCTCCTCATGCCTGCCAAATTCAGAATACAGTGAAGCTACAAATGTTATTAAGTTCCTCTGAGGCTGGCACTCTCCAATTTTTTTCATGCCTAGTCTGCCAGGGGGTCCTTGGCTCCTGTCTGATGCCTCTGAAGCCCCAAGCATATGGTGGTTTGTTAATATAGCTGATGTAATTTACATCCTGTTCAAAAAATTCTAAGATTTGCCGAGTGTTTATTTAAAGCAATTTAAAAGCTATTGGAAATTTATCATTCCAAGTTGAGCCACCCAAATATTTTGTAGTTGTTACAAATTATAATAAAATTAATCTTTGAGATTTTCATCTTCTTTCTGGAAAGTTATTTAACAATTATTCTGTGTCCTGTGGCACCCTAATAAAGGACAGACATTAGACCGTGGAGACACTAAACTCAAAGCTAGACATTTAGAAAAGCTAGTTACCAAAAACAGAATTTATGCCTTTGTGAGAGATAAAGAGAAAGAATAAAATGAATAAACATCACTTGGAAGGACAAAAATATCAGGTTGAGAATAAAAGAGAAGCCCCTGATATCAAAAAGAAAAGAATTAAGAAACCTTGTTCTGAATGATAAGTATTTCATTAAATCCAGAAAAAAATGAATGAGGAGTGGAAGTAATCATACCCAACTATCTACTATGTTTCAAGCTCTTTGGGTGCTGGGTTATATGGTTTAAGTAGATGAGTCTATGTGCACTGCATGTATTTTAACAGGGTTCATCAATTTGGTGATAAATATTTTTATGATATATATTCCTGATCTTTTATTTTGGAATTTTCTGTATAATTAATATTTCAAATCTGCTTCCATTTGGTGGGTCTTATGAAGTACTGTGAAAACATATGAGTGCATAAACTATTGATAACAGGATCAATTTCAGAATTCTCTGATACTGCAGTATTCATGTGCAAATAACTTTAACTCCAATTTAAACAGTAAGAGGACTATGTCCCAAATAACTATACTTACAATAATTTTAAATGGATGCTCACAGAATTATACTAAGAGCATATAATATGAAGTACAGAAGAAAAAGTATAGTATTTGTGCATTTAACATGTGTATGTGCATACACATATGCTTTGCCATGCATATGGAAGTGAGAGAAGAACTTGTGAGACTCGGTTCCCTAATTTAACCAAGTTGGTTCCAGGAATTGAGCACAGGTTATCATGGTGGGTAGGGTAGCAAATGCTGGTACCCACTGAGAAATTTCATTTGTCCTTGTGGGTTTTGGGGGGAGGGAAGGAGGCAGAGTCTAACCTTGTAGTTCACCTTAGACAAAGAACTGCTATGTTTCAACATCTAGCCTGGAACTCACTATCTTTCTTTCTCAACCTCATAAGTGCTGGGATTAGAGACATGAACCGACACCTTGAAAAAGTCTAGTTTAGATTTATGTGACCTTTTTTATTGAATATCATCTTCATTTACATTGCCAATGGTAGAAACTTTCCCGATTTCCCCCCTCCCCTAAGACCCCCAACTCCTCCTCCCTCCTTCTGCCTCCAAGTTCATGCCCCTCCACCCAACACACTCCCACCTCCCCCACCTCGGTTTCCCTTTGTTGGGGCCTCTGTTGAGCCTTTACCTGACCAAGGACCATTCCTCCCACTGATGCCCAACAAGGCCTTCCTCTGCCACATTTTTGGCTGGAACCATGTGTGCCCCTTGGTTCATAGTTCAGACCCTGGGAGACTTGGGGCGTTTGGGTGGCCAAAATCATTGTTCTTCCCATGGGGCTGTAAACCCCTTCAGCTCCTCCAGACTACCCTCCAGCTCCTCCATTGGGAAACCCATGGCCAGTCCAATAGTTGGTTGATAGCATCTGCCTCTGTATTTGTAAGGCTCTGGCAGGACCCCTCCATAGATAACTATGGCATGCTCCTTTTGGTATACACTTCTTGTCATCCATAGTAGTGTTGGGGTTTGTTGACTGTTTATAGGATGCATCCCCAGGTAGGGCAGTCTCTGGGTGGCCTTTACTTCAGTCTCTGCTCCACACAGTGTCTCCTTTATTGCTCCTGTGAATATTTTGTTCTCTTTCTCAGAGGAACCAAAGCATTCTCACTTAAGTCCTCCTTCTTCTTGAGCTTCCGGTGCTGGATGAATTTTAACTTGTTTATTTTGAGCTTTTAGGCTAGCATCAGCTTATTAGTGAGTGCATACCATATGTGTTCTTTTGTGATTGGGCTGCCTCACTCAGGGTGACACTCTCTAGTTCCATCCATTTGCCTAAGAATTTCATAAATTCATTTATTTTAATAGCTGAATAGTACTCCATTGTATATATATATATATATATATATATATATATATATATATATATATCACAGTTTCTGAATCCATTCCTCTTTGAGGGTCATCTGGGTTTTTTCAATCTTGTGGCTATTATAAATAAGGCAGCTATGAACAGAGTATTTGAGATCCGGCAGCAGCAGAACTTGAGAAATAGCAACCTGCAGGGCATTCAAACCTTGCCAAGTCTACATTGAACTTAGAATAGAATGATAGAACATGTTTCACATAAGCCCCATGGAGGTCATAAGAGGAAAACCTCTAGTATGTACACAAAGCATAAAAGGGAAAGTATGAAAGCCCAGGATTTAGTAATCCTGTAGAATCGTGCCAGCATTTGAAACACCTATGTAATTCATTGAAATAGCTTTCTGATAGTAGGTACCTGGTATTCAAAGGAGTGTATGGACAAAAGACTATCAAATGACAGAAAAATGAGTTTTGATATAGAAAATATGCTATTAATGTAATTTCAGAGATCAGAATCAATTAAACTATTAAAATTATCATTTGTAGGTTTGGTACAGTACCAAAGACCTTTACAGCTACTTAAAATATAACGTTAGCACACTCCTCTAATTTCCTTATTCATATCTATGTGAAGCCATATTTCCTATGTTTAGTTCGACCAAAACAACACATTGCAACAGATTAAATACAGAAACACATTTGACAGTGCATCTGTTTTCAATTAAACCATACATTAGAGATATTTTGACAATTATAAAGGCATGCCATCCTTCTCACATTTTTATTGCTTTTGAAAACTTGTTTCCCCATAAAACATTTTGTTTTTATTAATATGCAATGTATTTAATGTTTTGTCCATAAATTAGTTGATGTACAAAATATATTTAAGTATCTCATTTTTAACATTTAAGTGTTTTTCATCCTACCTGTTACAATTTTCTCACTTTAACTTGAGATAAATATGATAGATTCTGTAGCTTCTTTGAAACAGCATTGCATTGAGGAGAATCAGTAACTTCAAATTTTTCATTAGGTACTGAGTTTTAAGACTGACTGCTTGTCAGTGGAATGAGCTCATGAGCTTTGAAATCAGAGCTGTGGTGTATATCTTTGTTCAGATTATTTCCTAGACAGGACATGTTGGTCAGTCATTGGACTAGTAACCATGGCTAAGTTACTGGTATGTCTGGAAATGAACTAACACATCCTTAAAATATAATCACTAGTAAATGTTGGTAATTATAATTATTTCCAGTGCCCCATTTAGATTATAGCTATGAGTAAAAGTCCATCTTGTTATTTACAAAATATATAATTTTCCATCAGAGCATTGATTTCTCCTGAAATAAATGACTGATGTCTATGATCCTAAACTTCTGTTATAATGGTTTACAAAAACACACAAACCATATAGGTTCATGGAGACTGGTGAAGTGAAGAGATGGCAATCAGAGAAATAGCAAACAACAACACATTTTTTTACCCCTAAACTGTTGATTAATGATACCTTTGCTGATTGGAGGTCAGTGTGGACTCCTAGTGTTGTGATATGTCTCAGCTGTGCCCCCATAGTCACCAAGCTCTCGGGCTCAGCGTCTTGGAGGCAGACGAGTCATTATGAGTCTGAGAAGAGTAAACAATCTTTGTTCTTGTCATCTGTTTATTATATTCAGGCTCTGGGCATTTATTTTGTGGGCACTGGAAACTGGTTTAATGTAAATTGGAAGAATGGGGAAAAGAGAAGTTGAGTAATCTCAATGTGTGATATTTGGGAAGCAAAGAAATGACTTGCGTGCGTGTGACAGAGAATTTGATTCTGAATTAGAGTTGCTGATTACTGGTAATGTACTACTCTGTTACTCTTATGTTCAAATGCTTTACAGTTTGGAAGCATAGTGGAAGGGAGTATGCTGCATTTAAAAACATGATTTGAAGTGATTTGTTTTCTATTTCCGTATTAGAAATTGCGAATGATTGTTGTCCATAGTCCCAATGTCATAGCATCAATTTAAAACATAAAAACGTGGATTCTATTTTTATCTTGAATATGTTAAATGATGAGGGTAGCAAATTACTTTCTGCCATAAATAGAAATACGACCTGGTGGTGGTGGCTCATGCCTTTAATCTCAGCACTAAGGAGGCAAAGGCAGTCATATCTGATAAGTGCCAGCATGGTTTACACAGAGAGTTCCAGGATGGCCAGAACTACACAGAGAAAGTCTGTCTTGAAAGTCTAGAAAAGAAAGGGGAAAGAAGGAAGGAAAGAAGAGGAGGAGGAAGAGGAGGAGGAAGAGAAGGGGGAAGGGGTCAGGGAGGGAGAGAGGGAAGGAGGAAGGGAGGGAGAAAGAGTGAAAGGGGAGAGAGATTTCACCTTGTGTTTACACCTTGTTTCTAATAAACACCATAAGAAAAAAATCTTACATTAATAAGTAACACAGGGAATTCAGCAAGTTTACTCTCCCATAATATCTCCATCTCTCAGTGAGCCAAGGTATATTATGCATTTGTCAACAAGAAACAGTCTCTGGCACATATATTGTAAGTATAGATAGCATGAGGCTAAAATAAGTAAGATAGTTAAAGAAAAGATAATAAACACTAACTTTAACACATAAGTAGTTTTAAATTTGAAACACTCCAGAGGTCATTCAGATTGTAGCATATTCTAAAAATTTCTCAAATATAGAAAGCGAAGAAAGATGCTTTAAAGAAAAAACTGTCTAGTGTTTCACAGAAACTTGGAGAGTAGTTAATCACATTTCATAAGTGTCTTGTGCGGAAACTATAAATCATTTTTCGACTTTCTTCTAGAGATGTGCAAACAAGGCAACAAAATTTCATTTTTCAACTTTCAACCTAAGAAAAAGATAGAGACCTGATCTTGATTAGACAGCTGTTTGCAATCCTAAAAAGGAATCTCCATAGCTACTTCTCCCTTAAGAGTAAAAGGAAATATTTAGTAATGCTTATCAATCACATTTTTCCAAGGGTAAGGAGGTGTGGGAAACATTTATTCTGTGATAAAAATTTCTGATTTCTAGAGTAAAATATAATCCAAAAGTTATGCAAAATAATGTGCTGAACCAGTTTTACAAAAATAAGTGTTTGAGTTTTTTGGGAGGTGTTTCACTATCCCCAAATCCTTGTGTCCTATGTGCCCCACCTGCCTCCAGATTAATGCATTTCTCCACTCTAATCAGAAAAGCTTCTTGCAGAACATGACAATTATCAACACAGAGACCCACAGTTAGAGTCTAAAAGAATGCAAAACACCCTGGTCTGAGTGAGACATCCACTTCATACTCACTCTTCCCAAAGCTTGGGGAATCATTGCAGGAGAAGTGACATACCTGTTAGAATCAGAGAGAGTAGATAACCAGAGGGATCAGTTCTTTCAGGACACACTAGTGCAGATACTCAAACTTTTTTTTTGGGGGGGGGAAGCATGAACAAGATCTACACAAAGTCAAGGCAGAGAAAATAACTGCATGGAAGAAGGTATCCCTAGCTAAGGATCTATTAGCAACTTATGGCTGCTGAGAAAGAGAGAGTTCATTCCAGGATTTATCCTCTCAGAGACTACCCATCCTCTAGTTAACTGCGCCTACACCGACCCCTAAGCACACTGACAATGCTGGGTAAAATGGCAAAACAAAACCTGAACTTGTGAAAGACTAGGAGCCAAAGGGAGGATTTGGAGCAGAAGAAATGTGGGTAGAAGAGGCTGGTGGATTTCTGAGTTCGAGGCCAGCCTGGTCTACAAAGTGAGTTCCAGGACAGCCAGAACTAAATAGAGAAACCCTGTCTCAAAGAAAAAAAGAAAAAAGAAAGAAAGAAAGAAAGAAAGAAAGAAAGAAAGAAAGAAGGAAGGAAATGTGGGTAGAACTTGATAAACGCACACTGCATGCATGCACAAAATTCTCCAGCAATAAAAGGGTATTAAGCGGATCCAAACCTGGTGTGTGGTATTAAACTTGAACTTGTGTCACATTTTTAAGCAAAACAAAATGCCCCCTCACGTTTTTGGAGGTTCATCCCTCTGGTAGCTGGGCCTTATTGTTTTTCTATACCACTGTAGATATCATCTCCTGTTTTACTACTGGCATTACTTCACCTTTTTCTTGTATATATATATATGCATGGGTATGTTTTGGTTTATGAGTGTGCATGCGTGTGTGTGTGTGTGTGTGTGTGTGTGTGTTTGCATGTGTTTATGTATGTGTAGGTGTTGTGTATGGAGATGTAGGGGTAGGTGTGGGTGTATGTGTATATGATGTATATGTATATGCACATTTTTAAAAATCAGAACTGCTAGTTGAGTTCTAGATGCCTATCAGTAAAATTCCTAAGAATGAACAACTCCTATGCTTGCCCTAAAGGTCCTTGAATTGTGAATATGTGGAAATGAGATTTATCTTCTGGTAAATGTTTTAGGTGTGTAGGTTGTAGAATTTTCCCTAATTGAGACAGTGCTTGATTTACTGAGAGGTGAACATACTTACACATTCTTCAAGTGGCTGAGCATTGTGGCATTTCCTCTTTAAAAACTGGTGATGCCCAGCCGCAATTAGGCACTTAGGGAAACTAAGAAATTACTTTTTGTTTAGATCGCTGCTATTTATTTTAAACCTGTACTTTTTTCATTTTAATCTTTTTATTACTTCTCTCTATCCAATGTATCTCCTAGCTAACAATTTCTGAAACAATAAAAATTAATTTCTTTAGTATTCTTTGCTCACTTATTCATATCTGCTTCACCATTCACTTCTTTCTTTGCACCAGTTTTAGAAGAAAATATGTTCTTTCCTAACTCCAAGGAGATGTTTATCAGCCTATACCCTTATCTGTCTCCAATCAAGTCCTAGACTTTTGTTATTGGGCAAACAATTATTCATTTAAAAATGTATTCATTTCTAAAAATGCCTATTTATTGGACAATAGATAAACTAATACTAACTTATAAGATATTTTGGTAACTTGTGTTCTAAGAAACATTTGTAAGGTTCAATAGTGACAAAATGAAACATTCCTAACAAGACAGAAAACGTTCTCTGGGGGAGTTAGGATGGGAATAAAATGTTTCCTGCTTAACGGGTAAGAGAAGGTTACACTGGTCTTTCACGACATGTCTTATAAAAAAAATGAACATTTCTAGTTAAGAATTTCAATTTAACTTGAGCATACAAATGCTTTACCTAGTGTTAATGAGACAACAGAGAGAAATCTCGGAGACCTTCTAAACTCTGAATTAGCCTAGAGTTTCCTTCAGAGAAGTTTGCATGGGCAAATTATACTAAGCCGTGTGTGCAGACTCTGCTTCTAAAATCTCCATCTTTTCCAACCCTCTGTGCTCACAAGGGATCGATATACAGTCTTCTAGGCTAGAGGTGCATCCAAGCCAGTTACACACTTACAGTGGAGGCTCAGTGGTAAGCTAAGCTCTTACACTGGGGGTGCACAGGAGTGATTTATACCCTCTTATAGAGGAGACACACAGGAGCCAAATCCTATCTCAGACTATTCCTTTCTCTTTCTGATCACAGATCAACACAGACTTCGTTGCCAAAATCAAAGAAACAATTTCAACATCCTTCTCCAACATAAACTTAACTTTTGACACGACAGCTTGATATGTTGTTTTCTGTGGTATTTTGTTTATTTCTCGACTCTATTAAAATTTCTAAGATTCCTTTCATTCCTTTGCCTCAGAAGCACTGCTTTACCATGGTGTTCCAAAGGGTCTATGAGAGAAGCTGAGCACATATGGAGGTGAAGGCTTCGAAACTCAAGAGAGAGGCTAGAATTTCTCCCAAACCGGAAGGAAGAGATCTGAGGAAAGTGAGAATCATCTCACACAGAAAAGCAGCAGATGGAAAAATTATTCTCTAGGATGATGATCTGAACTCCCTAAAACGGAACTGTAGGCACTATACCTACAATTCTTTGAAGAGCTGGAAGTAGCATCTTTGAGGCTAGAAAGAATCGCTTTGCTCCCTTGGTAAGAAAGCTGTCAATGGTAGGAGGATAAAATAAAACATAAACTCAAAGCATGATAGTGACAACTATACCTCTTCAAAGGGTGATAAAGGGCTGGTATGGCAGGCAAAATTCCCAGATGGCTCTAAAAATTGCCGGCCCTTTAGCACATTTCCTTCTAGTCATGTATACACTCAGTGTGAAGGGATCACATAGCTGCAATAGGGTTAAAAATTGTTGGCGTTAAAATAAATCATAAAGTAAGGTCTACTGAGAAACCATGCTGACTGGCTGTAAATTAGCTGCATTTTATTTTTTATATTCTATAAACTTTTATATGTATATATGTGTATGTATATATGGAGGATTCTTTGATAATTATCTAGTTAGCTCATAATTTAATTAAATGTAACATTAGACTTTCCCAAGTAAATTATAGTTTCATAACAACTCATTGGCAGAACTAGGGAAAATTATAGCCATAGTTATAGTAAAAATAAGATATCTCTGTGCGTGTGTTTGTGTGTGTGGGGAGGGGTAACATTAAAACACTCATTTACAATGTTGCTGACTGCTGAAATTTACTGTTGTAGTAAGTTAGTCAATAAACAACAGCTCATATATACTACAATCTAACAATGATTTGTTTGTACCTCTAGGCCATCATAAATAATGTCACAAATACATAAACTATTTTATACATACCTTTGGAATTGGTACAGACTTTTGAATAATTATTGATAGGTATCTGAAAATTTTAATCCTGATACAAAAAATTAGCTACCCTTTAGATCAATGTACTACTATAGAATATCTTCAGGTCATAATCAAGAGATTGTGGCAATTTCCTTAATATTACATGTTAGATTACTCATAACAACTATTTTATACTCTTCACTAATATATCCCTTTGATATTTATAAGCTAATAAAAAGTTCATCATAGAATACAATGAATTAATAAAAACTGTGCTATCTTATTACCACTACAGATATGCTTATAAAAATTTATTTCCTAGTTCTGCCAATAATGTGTTGATTCAAAGCTATAATTTACTTGGGAACGTCTATATTTATTTAAGCTATGAGCTCACTAGATAGTTTTATCAAAGATTTCCTCATGCCTGAGAAAAATTTCCTCAAGCCTATCATTTGTGTGTGTGTGTGTGTGTGTATGTGTGTGTGTGTGTGATTGTATGTGATTTTGTGTGATGTGTAATGTGCATGTATGCCTGATGCCTCATGTCGACATGTGGAGGCTTTAGTATGACACATAGGGACTTTCTCAATCACACTCTCTTCTTTGCCTGAGACAGGACCTAGAGTTTGAGATTGGATAGAATGGCTAGCCTTCAAGCCATACTGATGCTCCTGTTTCTGTCTCCTTGGCATCAAAATCACAAGTTCATCTGCTACACCCTTAACAAATGAGCCAACTCAGGCCTGCCACTCACATTTCTGAACATATTACAAACAAAACAGTAATTACCTCCATTACCCCAGGGGAAAAACTTTTAAAAGTTGTGGGCAAGTGAACATCTTTGAGAAATCTAATGTCTCTTTATGGGACAACAAGAAACTTTTCTTATCATTCAGGGTTATACAGATAAATCATTCTTCCAGATGAAAGCTCTGATTTGCTTTTGTGCATTATAAAAGATCCCAGTGTGGATGTTCTCAGTTGTACAAAACCATTGCATCTGTGATGCTGCCTGCTGTAGTAATAGGTACTATTCCATGGAAATAAGAGAACCACTCAGACATACAAGCATGAGTAGGAACGTCATTTGCCTTCCAGAGTCCCATGCCCTCTCCTGACTTTGATGAGAAGTGCCAGATAGCTATTTAGCTGAAAATACTTTATTATCTTGGACTTTTCAAATTCCTAGTAGATGATTGATGGTATCTCTTAGGTGCTCCTTAGATTATAAAACAATTTTTTGTTGAGAAGCAGCCAATATATTTTCCTTCGTGATTTTTTACAATTTATGATGAGATCATTTTTTCTACATCAGATTCTAGGTGTACAACTTATTTGAAAAGTTCATACGGATAATTTTTTTAACCTCCAAATACCTCAGCAAAAATCTTATCTATCTTCTGTTTAGTTTTTCCTTTTCATTTGCTTGTTGTTTACTTGATTATGTTGCATGCATGCATGTCTGTGTGTAGGTGTATGCATGTGGAGGTCAGTGAACAAATATTTAGGAGTTATTTCTTTCCATCCACGATGTAGTTCCTGTGGACTGAACTAAGGTTGTCAGGTTTGGCAGCTAATACCATAACTATCTGAGCCATTCTACTGACACCAAACTATTTTCTTCCTCATATCTGTTGGGGAGTTTGACGTTAACTTCCACTCCCATCTTTAACCTTTGCTGTCCATCTACAAATAAGCAGTCAATGAGATCATTACATTGCCATTAAACATCTTTAGATGATAAGAACTATCAAGAGATTCTGGCAACTTCCCTAATAGTAATCACTAGATTAATTTTAAAAACTATGAGGAAAAATAAAAAAATAATAATAAAAGAATGTACATTGCTCATTCACAAATACTTGCCAAAGTTTTGCGGTGGAAAAATAAATACCTTTGCACAACTTACCTTTATGGCTAATTATAGAAATCAAAATGGTCTCCTTAGTTTTTCCTTTGGAATGCTTGAATTCTTTGATAAGACATGACTAGTTTTTTATCTCAATACTTACTTTCAGAAAGTTATTCCAGACTTACGGAAAGTAAGAAGTCCGAAAGAGATAGCTTTCAAGCATTTGTTCAACACTACAGTTCAGCAGCAATGTCTTGAATGGATCTTTTGGAATTTCTGCACTCATCCAAAGAATCCTGAAAAAAATTAGATTCTGGTAATTTGATGACTCTATAGCAAGAATCACTTTGCCCCTCTACTTAATATGGTATGCAAAGGGCTAATAAGTGGGCCATACCTGTACACAGTCACTTTTCCTCCAGATCTAGCTAATAGTAATAAGTTGGAATGTTCTTGAAATGTCTGATCTATGCTCAGGGTGGTAATAAAAATAGCTGACTGAGTTCTGTTTTGTTTAGCATCAGTGACACTTCAAGTTTATGTCGTGCTTGCTCCTCAGACATCTCCAAAGTATAGCCGTTTATGAGTAATTTTGAAGGATAAGGAAATTTTAAAACATTTCAGCTTTGGGTAATATTAAAACAAACTAACAGTTCAGTCTAAGCTATGGTCCATCTGTAATATGTGAAGTTAACTTGTTTTGGGGTTTTGTTTGTACGTTTTGGGTTTGGTTTCTGTATTTTGCTGGAGGAAATATTTAAGATGATCGTATTCTGAAAGGGAGATATTGAGGAGACAAAGACACAGAGACACAGAAAGTCAATGAGGATTAACTTTGTGGAAGCCAAGCATTCTCAACTTCTCCATTTACAAGAGTCCTTCTAATTCCACAGATACTTTTCCATTGTTTTAGAGGATTTCATGAAGAGATGAATTGTGTCTCCAGAAACCCTGCGCCCTGCCTGTTACTTGACTCTACATTTTACAATGGACATACGTGACACCATTCATGCTTGTCAATGATGGTGTACATTGTAAGTCCTGATGAGTCTGGTGATGAAGCTATACTTTCTCTTACATTTTTAACAATCCCTAGAAGATACCAAGTCAAACAGAACTGCTCAAAAATACTGAAAGAAATATTGGCGAGAGCAGAAGGCTGGAAGAGAAAAAGTTTTGGTATAAACAGGATTCCGATCCCATCTTGCCAATGAATCAGGGAGGAACAACCCAGTGCCCAGATCTCAGGAGTCCCTTTCTTGTTCCTTCTCTCACCGCCTGTGCTCTCAGTTGTATCCAGAGGGGCAGGAGTTCTGCATAAAGCATACTCTTGAAGACAAGGATGTACCCTTCAAACAATGTAGTTGCATTTCGATGAAGAATAGAAATAGGTGCCCCAGTGCTGCCCCAGAGACCAAGAAGAAAAAGATGGGGACCCAGACCAGATGCAGGTGGACCAGATGCAGATCCCAGGGACCTTGAAATGTAGAGAAAGTCTGTGCACCATTCTGTCAACGTGGATTGGCTACTGCAAATGGAAAACCAGACCCCACTTCTATCAGCTGGCAGTTCATTCTGGGAACTGTTTTCCTTTGGATTTGAACTTTCCATTCTTCAGACAGCATATCTCTGATCATCTCTCCCTGAACAGGGAAAACTCAGACCATACTGTTTCTTTCTGGGCTTTAGAGTGCTATAGACAAACCTAATCCAAGTTTTTGCAGGATGGATCTTTAGTATTTAAGTTTTGAGAGTTTTTTTTTCAAGGAAGAGTGTGAGGTAATCACTGTCTTTGGAATGCAATGCATATTGGAGACTGTGCCTAGGAAAGAGACATTTCTGTATAAAATGAGACATTTCCTAATCTATGGACAGAAATCCACATGAATGTCTAGGTGGGGTTGGGGTCAAGAACAGTGCTCTTCAAGCTGTTAGTGTTTGGCTAGGTGTATCTAATACCTTGTATCTAAGCCTTTCCTCTCCTCCACATAATTTGGCAATATAAACCCCTTTTCCTAGTGAACTGTGATTGAGGAAAATAACCCATAAATCTCGGCTTTCCTTATTCTTGCTTTGAACAAATGCATGTTTCTGTGGTGAATCCTCCATGTAAAATGTAGTGAAATCACTGTATACAGTTTCTATTAAAAGTTAAAATGTTATGAAAATGTAAAAAAAATGGCTTGCCTTTAATTTCTTCTGCATCCATAAGAGCATAAAGATTATAAGCCATAAATCTTAAAAGGAAACTACTGCTTCTGGCAGAAAACTTGAAGGAGGAGGTGTTTCTCTGCTGTAAAAGCCAACTCCTTCTGTTTTATCTTTTCCCAGTCTGAGGAAGTGATGACTTAAATGGTCTCTCAGCTTACACAGCTTATCAGCCTATCTTTACAGCTGTGAACAGGCTGGCCCTCCATCACTTTAATTCCCCTTCACTCCTATATCAAGAAGGCAGAGGGAGCTGATGAAGCTAAGTTTCTCTCTCTCTCTCTCTCTCTCTCTCTCTCTCTCTCTCTCTCTCTCTCTCTGGTTTGATTGTTTGTTTGCGTTTGGTTTTTACACAGGATTTTCCTGTGTACCCCTAGATGTCCTGTAACTTGCTCTGTAGACCAGGCTATCTTCAAACTCAGAGATCTACCTGCCTCTGCTTCCAAGTGCATGCATTAAAGATGTGTGCTCCCACGACCCCGCTCAAATTTACTCTTAATCAGAGGTGGTGTACAACAAATAAGGTTGAGTTTCTAAATTTCTTTCTAACTGACCTAGCTATTTGAAGACTGATCATCCCACTAGTATTTGAAAAGAAAGAAAGAAAGGAAGAGAGAGAGAGAGAGAGAGAGAGAGAGAAGGAAAGAAGAAGGAAGGAAGGAAGGAAAGAAAGAAAGAAAGAAAGAAAGAAAGAAAGAAAGAAAGAAAAACTGGCTCGTCCTTCTTTGAAACAGACTTTTGTCACATACATAGGTGTCAGAATATGGGAAAGATTGCTAAAGTTTTTCAAGGCTTGATAGTTAATCTATCAGACCAAATACAATCAACAGGAACTTGCTGTTCAAAGTAATAGTTTAAATTACAAACAACATCTAAGTGTATTTTTTAAAGTAGTAAAATAATAGCTGATATTCATGTGTCTCTACACTTATAGAGGAATTTTAATCAGCCAACATAGCTGCTCTGGCAAGGGGACACATCCAAAGATACCAGGTCACATCTGGCTAGAGTACAAACATGTTCTGAATTATAGAATGATTTGGCTGGAATACAGACATTTCCTTAGTATAATCCCTAACAATCAAGGTGAGGTTAGTTTGTAGAAGGAAGAAGTCATGTTTGAAAGTGACCCCTAACTGAGGAACAAAGTTATTAATCAGAGAAAGATTTGACAGAATAAGTGAGAAATTGAATCTGCCAACTCACAGGAGAACAGGAGATGAAGAAAGGCTACTTAAGAGTGGAGAGGAAGGAGAGAGTGAGGGAGGGAGGGCGAGAGAGAGAGAGGGGGAGAGAGAGAGAGAGAGAGAGAGAGAGAGAGAGAGAGAGAGAGAGAGAGAGAGAGAGAGAGAGGGCTGTTTTAGGACAGTTTTACAAAGACATATGGCAGAAAGTAGCAAGACATGGGTAAAGATGAAATGAGACAGAGAATGAGCAGGAGCCAGAAGATTAGAACATATTGTCAAAGTTAATACTAGACCAAGCAGAGCAATTCAGTGAGATTGACTCAGTCAGCTTGGAAGATCAAATTGTACAGAGGATAGAAGCATCCAGGCTGAGGTCTAAGGATAGTTAGAACACAGGAAGAAATATTCTGAGTTCAGTGTGAGTCATGTATTTGCACAGCTTGGGTATGGTTCTCATCTCATCCCTACATCTGAGGAAATAAAAGCAAAATTTATAACACTGATCCTAAATAGATAAATATTGAAATATTAAATACTCAAATTGAAGGTATCTTCATCTCTTGACTTCAAATCATATCACAAACTATAATAATTAAAATTATATGGTCCTGGTAGTGTAAGGGTTCGTGATTCACAAAGAATAATACCCCAGGCTCAAATAATGTGCAACAACAAAGAGTGATTATTCTGCAGAAAACCTTTATGCAGGTGTCTACCATGTATTGGTATGGAAGACAGAGGTGTAGACATTTCAGGGTCAATTTAAAGCCTGTTAGGATAGGAGAGACGGTTGGTTCTATCTCGATAGCTATAGGTCTTTTTGTGATTGGCTAAGGCTCTGGAGGACTTGGGGGACTTTTGCTCATTAACTTTACTTGGTTCAAACTAGGTGGTAAGGCAGCTTCCTGATTGGCTGCTCATTGGGGGAGTGCTATTTTTCCCTGAAATTGGATTGTTTTGGACTTTTCTATTTCTGGGAAACTGAGGTGTGGGCCTAGTCTCCTAAATTGCTGGTTTGCAGTCTGTCATGGAGTCACCTTGGCTCTGGCTACCTCAGTCCTCTCAGTAGAAGAACAATTGCATGCACCAATAGAATGAAATAGATAGGCAACAAATGAGTGCACAATTATTGTCCAGTTTCTATCATGATTTAGTGAACACAAAATATGGAAAATATACTATTCAATAAGTGGTGATTAAAAAAAAACATTGCTTTCAGGTCAGTACCAGCTGAATTTCTCCATGTTCTATGACTCAAATAGGTGGTCACCTCAGCAAAAGTGTCTTATTGACAAGTTCTGGAATGTCATCAGGATCATTTGCAATAGCCTGGGCTATTTGGCTATGGATATTTGGGCTCTATCAGAGTTTATTGACCAATGACTTCAAAAGAAGCAACTCATTTATTGGTATGGAAATTTTATATAATAGCTTCTGTTGTCCAGTACAGGGGTTGTTGCCCCATATTGGGTTAACTATCTCAGTGTGAGCTCTTTTAAAGATTATATGTATGCATTGCATATACCTTTGTAACACATGTACACACACATTCATGGACACACATATTCTCTCTCTCTCTCTCTCTCTCTCTCTCTCTCTCTCACACACACACACACACACACACACACACACACACTTGTAGATGCACATGCACACATAAGTTTCTAGAGCAGTTGGGTTCCATAGGATTTATTGTAATTATTTTTCTCTGTATTCTCTCCTCTAACCTTCTTTCTCCTCCTCAGCCCCAGTTTGACCCCATCATGTTCCATTATTTGTTTTTTTTTTTAATACTTTATACCAATGCATACTACATCTCCTCCCTGGAGAGTTCTCCCCTCCCCAAAAATAGCATGTTAATAATTTTCTGATCTCTATGAGTATTGCAAATGAAACACACATATGTAAAGATTCACAGCTAACACCCAAAAATGGGATTAAAACACTATTAGTCTTTTAGGGTCTGGGTTTTCTTACTCAGAATAATCAAGAATAGTATCGATTCCAGTTCTATCCATTTGCCTGAAAATTTCTTAATTTCACTTTTCTTAAGAGCTGAATGATAAATAGTACATTGTGTGGATGTACTATAGTTTCACCATCCATTCATCAGTTGGTGGCACCTAGTCTTTTTCTATCTCCTGGCATCTGTGTGAATAGAGCAGTTATGGACATGGAAGAGGAGGAGGGTACAGAGTTCTTCGGGTATATACCCAAGATGGGACAACTGGATCGTGCTATAGGTGTATTCCTAGCTTTATGAGGAAGGGCTGCACTGATTTACACAGTGACTGTGCCAATATGACCTGTCAGCAGTGAGTACCTGTGTTCTTCCTTCACCACTTTAATTTTGGCATTTGTCCTTTCTTTCTTTCCTTCTTTCTTTCCTTCTTTCTTTCTTTCTTTCTTTCTTTCTTTCTTTCTTTCTTCCTTTTCTTATTTTTTTTTGGTCAGGCAAGAGCACATCTTTATTTTCACCTCTAAAAGTAAACCACAATTGACGACAACAACAAAGGAGACTGTGCAGTTCAACTTTTTATTTTAATAAAACCAGAATACGCACAGCACATGCAGTGCTAGCATCTAAATACAAGAAAGCTACAGTGACTTGAGGGTCAATCTTTACATTCAGCAAGTTTAAACCCATTCTTAATCTTGAAACATAACTGAAAATATTGCTTGCTGATAAAACTTGCTCAAATGCTATTGCTGAACGGACAAGTCACCGAATATGCCAATACAACAAAGATAACCACGTGTCTGAGGATCGCAATCTGCCAGACATTCACTGGAAAAAAAATACAACTAAACAACTCACACAACAAACATCTGAGAATCTGGACACTTTGCATCAGTGTTTTGAAGTGTTTCGCTAATATCTTAAGACAAGTGTATCAAAACCTTGGCATGATTTAGTTTCATGTCGCCAATTTTGTTTTTGTTTTTACTAACATCGGAAAAGTTATGGCTACATCGCCAACGCCAGGTCTGCTTAATTTGAGAAGAATATAAATATCACTTGTCTTTTCTTTAATTGTTTTTTGTTTTTTTGTTTTGTTTTTTTTTGTTTTGTTTTTTGATTTTGGCTTTTTTGAGACAGGGTTTCTCTGTGTAGCCCTGGCTGTCCTGGAACTCACTCTGTAGACCAGACTGGCCTCAAACTCAGAAATCCACCTGCCTCTGCCTCCCAGAGTGCTGGGATTACAGGAGTGTGGCACCACCGCCCAGCCTTTTCTTTAATCTTTATCTTTTTTCTTTTTTCCTTCTTTTTAAAATTTATCTTAACAACTCTGAACTGGGTAAGAAGAAATCTCAATGTAGTTTTAAATGTCCCTGAAGACTTAGGATGTTGGACATCTTTTATAAGGTGTTTCATTAGTCATTTTCATTTTTCAAACTTCTCTGATTAGTTCCATGTCTTTTTTAAGCATCATTCCCATGTCAAACAAGAGACTCAAAAGCACAAAGTTGGAGGAGGGATGTGCTGTTGGGGTCTGTGGGGAGTTGGAGAGACAATGTGGTGGGTAGATATAACACACACACAGACACGCACACACAGACACACACATGCACTCACAGGCTTTTTCTTTATTATAGCCCTGGAGATCAAACATGAGGTCTTAAACATTCATATCTACCATGACATCCCTACTGCCTCTTAAGTCTCTAAATGCTAACTTTATATAAATACAGTCAATGGGAACACAGAGTAGGTCATTTTAAATTTTATATTAAAATGTCCGACCTGTATAATTTATGCAGACATCATGACTACTGAGTCTGTCTCAGGCCAGTCTCTTTCTGCATTTACAACATTTTTGAGTTACTTAGGCAAAATATTGTTACCTGTCAGAAGCCAAAGTTACTCTAATACAAAATATTATTTAGAAATAACAGCTGACAATTACAAACCAGGTTTTAAGCAAACAGGTTTTCATTTTAAATACTTATCACTAAATTAATAAAAGCATCTCCCCAGCAATAAATAAAATCATATAGTAGCATATCTATTTGGAGGGGAACAACTCTCTTTCTTTTGTTGGAGTTATTATTTTACTTTGTAACTTTATCATAATTTAGATCTTTGCTCATGATCTTAATGGTTCTTGAGGTTACAACTTCTTTTCAACAGACTCAGTCAATCATTCTGAGAAAGCCATGGAAACAAACTAATTAGAAATAGAGCATGTCACCATCATCCCAATACTACTTTGGCCTGTGTAGGATTTAGCCCAAGAAAAGTTCCTGCATAATTCTTAGTCATATATTGGCAAAAGAGAGACACCCACATACTTACTGAATGAGACCAGATGGAAAAGTTGATTCCATGTTACAGCAACTCCAGTGTCTTCATCCCCAAGTGTTTGTTGTCCTTCCCTATGTACAGACCTGAATGCCCCCTGCCCAGAAAGTCACACAGTGTAGTCCTTCTGCACCAAAGATACTTCAGACTATTTAGTAATAATTTCCATGCTTCAAAGCTGTTTTGCTGTTCAGTGACCCCAAGAAAGTACTTTCTGAAAAAAAAAAGAAAAAAAACCCTAAATCTAAAAAGCAAAGCAAAACCAGTTTAAAATATTTTGCACCCCATTGCTAGTAGAGATGAAGAATGCTAACAACACGCTTTAGCATATTTTCACACTTCCCCAATTGTCACTTGACAGATGCACTCAAGAATCCATTGTGCCTGAATAACCATAATTCTGCAACATAAAAATAAATTCCTTTGGGTTTATAATGAATTTTAGTACCAATAAACACAGCAGGAAGAGAATAACATCTCAGCAGAGCCCTGTTACTGAATCACATGCACAGCTCTGTAGGATTTGCCAAAATTCCGTAGAAAATGGACTGAATAAAACTTATTACTGTTTTTAGTAAAACAAACTCTATGAAAGATAGTGTTCCAATAGCAGTGATTTCCTTCCCTCGGAAATCCAGGGCTTTTTTTTTTTTTTTTTTTTTTTTTTTTTTTAAAGCAGAGTAATGGCAGGCATGCTTTTAAAACGCATCTGTAAGAATCCTATTTTTTGCTAGGCAAGTCCCCATAAACAGTGTTAGCTTTAAAGGTCTTCTGGGTGCTTGCTTTAAAATTTGTGAGTTATAGTAAATTTGACAGTTTGGGGAAACTTAGGAACTCGAGGTGAATTAAGTTTACAAAGTTTTCTTCTGACATTTCCACTTAAGAGGAGCTTTCCCTTATCCCATCTCTGTTGTTACCAGCCCTACCAAACCAGTCACAGAGCTCTTCAAAAGCTCATCAAAGCCTGACCATTAGATTTTAAAATGGTGCCCCTTCACATTCATTCGTGCTTACTTCATGAGCAAAGCATTTAAGAAAAGACCAACATTTTCTTATGAGTAACTCTTCTCCAATCCTAGTTCCTTCATCTATCCCAAGATAAAATAAATTTATCTTTGGCATTAATTGCCTTAAGAGTAAAGCTTTAGATTTTTATAGCAGTCAAAATGATCCTGGATTTTTTTTTTTTTTTTTTTAGTTCTCCAATCTTAAATCCAGAATCTGGTAACATGGCCAGGAATGGCATTAGAACTTGTAATCTTAGTTTGAATCAACGCTAAAAATGTTATTGTTTTTCTAAGGAAAGCTCTTTCAGTCTGGTGGTTCCTCAGAAAACTGGACACAATACTTCCGGAGGTTCCTGCCATAACACTCCTGGGCATATATCCAGAAGATTTCCCAGCATGCAATAAGGATACATGCTCCACTATGCTCATAATATTATAATACTTATTTATAATAGCCAGAAGCTGGAAAGAACCCAGATGTCTCTCAATGGAGGAATGGATACAAAAAAATGTGGTATATATACACAATGGAGTACTATTCAGCCATTAGAAACAATGAATTCATGAAATTCTTAGACAAATGGATGGGGCTGGAGAACATCATACTAAGTGAGGTTACCCAGTCTCAAAAGAATACCCATGGTTTGCATTCACTGATAAGTGGATATTAGCCTAAAATCTTGGAACACCAAAGACACAATCCACATACCAAATGATGTCCGAGAAGAAGGAAGGAGTAGATGCTGGTTCTGGAAAGGCTCAATGCATTAGTGTAGGGGAACATCAGAACAGGGAAGTGGGAAGGGGTGGATGGGGGAACAGGGGGAGAGAAAAGGGCATATGGGACCTTTGGGGGGCAGGGAACCAGGAAAAGGGAAATGAAATGCAAATAAAGAATATATCCACTAAAAAAAAGAAAAGCTGTGCAAAAAAACAAAAACAAAAATAAAACAAAAGAATAAACTGGATAAATTGTGGAAAAAAAGAAGTATAGAAACACCAATCATTGAGTTATTTTCCTGTAAACTTTGACTGGATTTTCATGTTTTACATTTACATGCTTAAGGCTGGCCCAGACAACCCAGAAGGAGGAAAGGGGTCCCAGATACTGGCAAAAAGAATCAGAAACATCAAGGTAACTTTTTTAACCCACTACAATTTATCAGGGTTTCCTATAATTCACACAATCAAGGCAATTGGTACATTCATTTATTTCAAATATTTTAGCTTTCCAGGTGCATAGTATTTGATCATTATTTCAGTTAATAGGTTAAAAACTAACTTTGTTCTCAAATTAACTATTGGCTGTTAAGGGCTTTATATCACTTGTCACTTAGTTTTATATTATACACCCAAACTGTGTGACAGACAAAAGATGGTGCTCTCCTATTGCTGTATTTTCTTGCCAGAAGATTCACAAACAAGCAAAGAACAAATTCCTGCCCTGGGGAATATTGCATTCTTAGGCAACAGGCTACAGAAAAGAACTCAAAAGCCATGTGAAACATGTAGAATAACACTTTTCAGACTTCACCGTTTATAGAGTCATCTTGAGATCTTGTTAAAATGTAGAGTCTGGTTTTGATGAGCTGGGAGGAGGAGCATAGTAAGTCACCAATGTGGATGCCATTGTCCCCCGTGCTACACTTCTAGTGTAGCAAGGAGACCGTAGGGTATGAATGAGGCTCTGCCACCACAAGGTGAGCTGTGACATCATCTTTCTGGACTGTATTTATTATATGTGGAAAGACTACATCAAACATATATACAATGCTATTTGTAACTCTTAATACATTGATCTCTACAAGTACATTATCATTAGTTTTTAACATTTTTTACTCATTAGATGTTGACACAGCTTAATATTGAATATTATCACAATGGAAAAAACAAATAGGTTAGCCGTCCTGCTTTTTATATCACTGGTACCTCTGTTTAATTTATTTAATCATTTAAAAAATGTTAAATAATTCTATAATACTCTTCAAATTATTCATTTTATGTTGTGTGAAATATCTTAGGAGATTTCCACTTTTCCATACTCAGTTTTTCTACTGGATACAGTTTTATACAGTGTAAGGGTAAAAATGTGAATTAAAAAAAAATCTAGACTAATGGTCACATTGGAGTGTTGCTACTCTGGAACTGTCTTTAGGAGTCAGCATCATGGCTGAAGACATCTGCAGAGAACTACAAAACTGCCCTCTTTGATAGCCGCTTCCCAAACCAGAACCAGATCAGGAACTCCAGGCAGAGCTACCTAGACTTTTACCACTGTGAGATGAAAATAACCACAAAGGGGTGTCATGTCTCCATGTGTGAATGGTTCTGGAAAATGACTACAAAGGACTGTGATGTCTCCATGTGTGAGTGGAACAAGTCCCTCTGCCCCATATCCTGGGTCTCAGTCTGGGGTGACCTAGGAGCAGAAGGCACATTTCCTGGGAAGATCTGACCTGGCCCCACCCATATCTCCTTAGTTTTTTGTCCTTTTCCATAGTAAAAAGGGATGCTTCTCTATTATATGATGGTCCCTACCCTGGGACCCTAAGTCATAATGCAACTGCTAATAAAAATTGGCTGAAAAAGTTTGAAAAAATGTATCATACATCTCTCAAATATCTTGTTTTAAAATAGGAACTGGCATCTATAAGGTGTTCAAATCTAATGTATTATAGTTCAAATGCAAATGTAAGCATTTTTAATTGTAGTTGTCTAGGTTGCAGAGCCTTGATTGAAAAACTAATGGACATAATAGTAGGAATACATTATCTAATAAATGAATGCTCAATTATAGCTAGGTGGAGAAAAACAAAAGAATGTGCTTCACAGTAGGTTAAATATACATAACAATAATTTATTGCACATCCAAAATATCAGGAAAAATATTTTAACACATTCATCATAAAGGCCAAAAATATGAAGAGATTGGTGTTTTTAACCTAATTTAAACATGTAGTCTGAATATGCATAGAAATACGTTACTATATATTACTTATATGTATATATTACTTATTACACAATTTAAATTTCAAAAATTACCTAGTGTGGGTCTTCCTTCACTGACTTCTCCCCTATTGCTACTTCTCAGGCTTTTCAATTTTAATGTGCTTTAAATTATACTATATTTAGATTGTATTAAATGATGGAAAGCATTAACATCTAAGTGTTACACAGGAAAATTTCTTGAACAGAACACCAATGGCTTATTCTCTAAGATCAACAATAGACAAATGGGACCCCATAAAATTACAAAGCTTCTATAAGGTAAAGGACACTGCCAATAGGACAAAACAGCAATGAACAGATTGGGAAAATATTGGCACAGGGCTAATATCTAAAATACATACAACGAACTCAAGAAGCTAGACTCCAGAGAACCAAACAACCTTATTAAAAATGGGGTAAAGAGATAAAGAATTCTCAACTGAGGAATATTAAATGGTCAAGAAGCACCTAAAGAAATATTTAACATCCTTAGTCAACAGGGAAATGCAAATCCATACAACCTTTAGATTCCACCTCATACCAGTCAGTCAAAATGGCTAAGGTCAAATACTCAAGTGACAACAGATGCTAGCAAGGACATGGAGAAAGAGGAACATTTCTCTACTGCTGAAGGGACTGCAAGCTGGTACAAACACACTGGAAATCAGTCTGGCGATTCCTCAGAAAATTGGACATAGTGCTGAGGACGCAGTTATACCACTCCATTTGGGCATATACCCAAAATGATGCTCCAACATATAACAAGAACACATGTTCCACTATGTTCATAGCAGCCTTATTTATAATAGTCAGAAGCTGGAAAGAACCTAGATGTCCTTCAACAGAGGAATGGATACAGAAAATGTGGTACATTTACACAATAGAGTATTACTCAGCTATTAAAAACAATGCATTCATGAAATTCTTAGGGAAATGGATGGAACTAGAAAATATCATCCTGGCTTTGACTCTCAGGTTTGGAGGTGAGACCACCGTTTTCTCTCCAGTGATTGTGCAGGCAGATATGACCAGGAGCACAGTGAACACAGGAGTGGCAGAACAGTTGTAATAGGGTCCTTCTGACTCCATCTTCATCCAGGAGCTGGGCTGCTCCACAGCCTTCTGTGCGCTGTTCATGCCAGAGGAGAACAGGTCTCCAGGGAGTGCTTTGATTCCCAGGTTTGGAGGCAAGACCACCATTTCCTCTCCTGTGATTATGCAGATAGGTATAGCCATGAGCACAGAAAACAGAGGAGAGGCAGTTCAGCTGTGACAGGGTCTTTCTGGCTCTGTTTGCACCCAGGAGCTGGGCTGCTCCACAGCCTTCTGTACACCGATCCTGCCAGGGAAGAACTGGTCTCCAGGTAGTGCTTTGATTCCCAGGTTTGGAGGTGAGTTCACCATTTTCTCTCCTGTGATTATGCAGGCAGGTAGGGTCAGGAGCACAGGAAACAGGGGAGTGGCAGAGCAGCTGGGACACAGTCCTTACAGGTTCCATCAGAACCCAGGAACTGGGCTGAGCTAAAAGTCCTCTGTGCCAGGGGAGAGCTGATCTAACAGGGGTGCTGAGACAGGTTTCCAGGCCTACATGAGTGACAAGCTCCAGCCAGAGACAGCAGGACCAACTAACACCAGAGGTAACTAGATGGTGAAAGGCAAACACAAGAACTTTACCAACAGAAACCAAAGCAAAATGGCACCATCCAAACCCAGTTCTCCTACAACAAAAAGTCCTGGATACCCCCAACATACCAGAAAAGCAAGATCTGGATTTAAAATCACATCTCATGATGCTGATAGAGAAATTCAGGAAGAACATATATAACTCACTTAAAGACATACAGGAGAATATGGGTCAACAGATAGAAGCCTTTAATGAGTAAACACAAAAATCCCTTAAAGAAATGCAGGAGAACATGGGTCAGCAGGTAGAAGCCCTCAAAGAAATCCCTTAAAGAATTTCAGGAAAACACACACACACACACACACACACACACACACACACACAAAACAAGTAAAGTAACTGAACAAAACCATCCAGGATCTAAAAATGAAAGTAGAAACAATAAGGAAATCACAAAGGGGGACAACTCTGGAGATAGAAAATCTTGGAAGAAATCAGGAGTCAAAGATGCAAGTATCAACAACAGAATACAAGAGATAAAAGAGAGAATCTCATGTGCTGAAGAGACCATAGAAAGCATTGACTCAACAGTCAAAGAAAATGCAAAATCCAACAAGTTTGTAACCCAAAACATCCAGGAAATCCAGGACAAAATGACAAGACCAAACCTAAGGATTATAAGTATAGAAGAGAGCGAACTTAAACTGCCAGTAAATATCTTCAACAAAATTATAGAGGAAAACTTCCCTAACCTAAAGAAAGAGATGCCCATGAACAAACAAGAACCCTACAGAACTCCAAACAGACTGGACCAAGACAGAATTTCCTCCTGTCACACAATGATCAAAACACCAAATGTGCTAAATAAAGAATATTAAAAGCAGTAAGGGGAAAAGGTCAAAACATATAAAAACAGACCTATCAGAATTACTCCAGTCTTCTCACCAGAGACCATGAAAGCTAGAAAATACTGGGCAGATCTCATACAGACCCTAATAGAGCACAAATGCCAGCCCAGACAACTATACCCAACAAAAATTTCAACTACCATAGATGGAAAAACCAAGATATTCCATCATAAAACCAAATTTACACATTATCTTTTTACAAATTCAGCCCTACAAAGAATAGTAGATAGAAAACACCAACATAAGGAGGAAACTACACCCTAAAAAAGGAAGAAAGTAATCTTCTTTTAACAAACATAAATGAAGATAACCACACAAAAATGAAAATAATATAAAAAAACAAAACAGGAAGCAACAATCACCATTACTTAATATCTCTTAACATCAATTGACTCAATTCCCCAATAAAAAGACATAGACTAACAGACTGGATACCTAAACAGGACCCTATATTTTGCTGCATACAGGAAACACACCTCAGTGTCAAAGACAAAAACTACTCAGAGAAAGGCTGGAAAACGATTTTACAAGCAAATGGTCTCAGCCAGAGAAGCCATTCTCATATCAGATAAAATTGACTTTCAACCTAAAGCCATCAAAAAGTACACAGAAGGACACTTCTTACTGGTCAAAGGAAAAATCCACCAAGAAGAACTCTCAATTCTGAACATCTATAGTCAAAATGCAAGGGCACCCACATTCATAAAAGAAACTTTACTAAAACTCAAAGCACACATTGTACCCAACACAATAATTTTGGTGAACTTCAACACCCCTCTGTAATCAATGGAAAGATAAGGGAACACAAAATGAAGAAAGACACAGTGAAACTCACAGAAGTTATGGACCAAACGTATCTAAAGATATTTATATAACATTTTATCCTGAATCAAAAGAATATATC
Organism: Apodemus agrarius; assembly: GCA_964023405.1. Classification (NCBI taxonomy): domain Eukaryota; kingdom Metazoa; phylum Chordata; class Mammalia; order Rodentia; family Muridae; genus Apodemus; species Apodemus agrarius. The sequence continues at coordinate 46,593,227 of OZ030023.1, forward strand.
TTCTTCTCAGCACCTCATGGTACCTTCTCCAACATTGACCATATAATTGGTCACAAAACAGAACTCAACAGATTTAAGAAGATTGAAATAATCCCATGCCTCCTATCAGATCACTACAGATTAAAGCTGGGCTTAATTTTTTACTTGAATTTATTCTTCATTTACATTTAAAAGGTTATACCCCTTCCAGTTTTCCCCCTCCCCAAAAACTCCCAACCCATACTCTAACACCCTACCTCCAAGATTATGCTCCTCCCCCCAACTATCACTACCCCCACTGGATTTCCCCACACTGGAGCCTCTATTGAGCCTTCACAGGACCAAGGACCGCTCCTCCCACTGATGCCTGACAAGGCATTCCTCTGCCACTCTTTTAGCTGTAACCATGTATATCCCTTGGTTGATGTCCTTGGGAGCCCTGGGGCATCTGAATGGGCAACATCACCATTCTTCCCATGGGGGTGCAACCCCTTCCCCTTCTCCCCCCCCCCCGCTCCTCTAGTCTGACCTCCAACTCCTCTATTGTGAACCCAATAGTTGACCTCTAGTATCACCTCTGTATCTATAAGGCTCTGGCAGAGATCCTCCAAAAGAGAAACATAACAGGTTCCTTTTGTTATACACTTCTTGTCATCCATAGTAGTTTCGGGGTTTGGTGACTGTTTATAGGATGAATCCCCAGGTAGGACAGTTTCTGGGTGGCCTTTTCTTCAGTCTCTGCTCCACACTTTGTCTCCATAGTTGTTCCTGTGCATATTTTGTTCCCGGCAGAACTCTCATAAACCACAGATGGAAGACTGGTCTTCAATGGCAACAAAAACAACAGAAAGCCCACATACGCATGGAAGCTGAACAATGCTCTACTCAATGATAACTTGGTCAAGGAAGAAATAAGGAAAGAAATCAAAGACTTTTTAGAATTTAATGAAAATGAAGGCACAAATACTCAAACTTATGGACCACAATGAAAGCAGTGCTAAGAGTAAAACTCATAACCCTGAGTACCTCCAAAAAGAAGCTGGAGAGAGTATACACTAGCAGCCCAATAGCACACGTGAAAGCTCTAGAGCAAAAAGAAGCTAATATACCCAAGAAGAGTAGATGGCAGGAAATCATCAAACTCAGGGCTGAAATCAACCAAGTAGAAGCAAAAGGTACTATACAATGAATCAACAAAACCAGGAGCTGGTTCTTTGAGAAAATCAACAAGATAGATAAACCTTTAGACAGACTAACCAGAGGGGACAGAAACAGTATCCAAATTAACAAATCAGAAATGAAGGAAGATATAACAACAGAAACTGAGGAAATTTAAAAAAATCATCAAATCCTACTACAAAAGTCTATATTCAACACAACTGGAAAATCTGGATGAAATGGACAATTTCCTAGACAGATACCAAATACCAAAGATAAATCAGAATCAGATAGACCACCTAAATGGTCCCATAACCCCTAAAGAAATAGAAGCAGTCATTGAAAGTCTCCCAACCAAAAAACTCCACAGAATCAGATAGATAGTTTTAAGTGCAGAATGTTATCAGAACTTCAAAGAAGACCTAACACCAATACTCTTCAAGTTATGCAACAAAATAGAAACAGTAGGAACACTACCCTACTTTTCTATGAAGCCACAATTACGCTGATGCCAAAACAACACAAAGATCCAACAAAGAAAGAGAACATTAGACCGATTTCCTTATGAATACAGATGCAAAGATACTCAATAAAATTCTTGTCCTCTGTATCCAAGGACACATCAAAAAGATCATTAACCATGATCAAGTAGGCTTCATTCCAGGGATGCAGAGATGGTGCAGTATACAGAAATCCAGCAATGAAATCCACTACTTAAACAAACTCAAAGAAAAAAGTCACATGTTCATTTCATTAGATGCTGAAAAAAGCAGTTGACAAAATTCAATATCCCTTCATGTTAAAAGTCTTAGAAAGATCAGGAATTCAAGGCCCATACCTAAGCATAGTAAAATCAATATACAGCAAACCAGTAGTAAATATCAAACTAAGTGGAGAGAAACTTGAAGCAGTCCCACTAAAATCAGGGGCTAGACAAGGCTGCTCTCTCTCTCTCTCTCTCTCTCTCTCTGTATATATATATATATATATATATATATATATATATATACACATATATATGTATGTATATGTATGTATATGTATGTATATGTATATGTATATGTATATGTATATGTATATGTATATGATGTATATGTATATATGCATACATATATATATACATATATATATTAAACATAGTACTTAAAGTTCTAGCTAGAGCAATTAGACAACAAGACAACAAAAGAATATCAATGGGATAAAAATTGGAAAAGAAGAAGTCAAACTATCACTATTTTCAGATGATATGATAGTATACTTAAGTGACCCCCCAAAACTCAACCAGAGAACTTGTACAGCTGATAAATACCTTCAGCAAAGTGGCTGGAAATAAAATTAACTCAAACAAATCAGTGGCCTTCATATACTCTTATATTCCTATAGCTATAGAATAAACAGACTGAGAATGAAATTTGGGAAACTACACCATTCACAATTTTCACAAACAGTATAAAGTATCTCGGTGTGATTCCATCCAAACAAGCGAAAGATCTGCATGACAAGAACTTCAAGTCTCTGAAGAAAGAAATTGAAGAATACCTCAGAAGATGGAAAGATCTCCCATGCTCATGGATTGGCAGGAATAATATAGTAAAATTGGCCATCTTGCCAAAAGCAATCTGAAGACTCAATGCAATCCCCATCAAAATTCCAACTCAATTCTTCATAGTTAGAAAAAAACAATTCTCAAATTCATCTGGAATAACAACAACAACAACAAAAACAGGATAGTTAAAACTATTTTCAACAATATTAGAATTTCTTGGGGAATCAGTATCCTGGACTTCAAACAGTACTACAGAACAATAGTGATAAAAACTGCATGGTATTGGTACAGTCACAGGTAGGTAGATCAATGGAATAGAATTGAAGACCACAAAATGAACCCACATAGCTATGGTCCCTTGTTCTTTGAAAAAGGAGCTAAAACCATCAGTGAAAAAATGATAACCTTTTCAACAAATGGTCCTAGTTCAAATGGCAGTTAGAATGCAGAAGAATGCAAATTGATGCATTCTTATCTCCTTGTACAAAGCTCAAAGTCCATGTGGATCAAGGACCTCCACATAAACAAGAAACGCTGAATCTAATAGAAAAGAAACTGAGGAATAGCCTGGAGCACATGGGTACAGAGGAACATTTCCTGAACAGAACACCAATAGCTTATGCTCTAAGATCAAGAATTGACAAATGGGACCTCATAAAACTACAAATTTTCTGCAAGGCAAAAGATACTATCAACAGGACAATATGGCAATGAACAAATTAGGAAAAGATCTTTACCAACCCTAAATCCAAAAGAGGGCTAATATCCAATATATATATAAAGAACTCAAGAAGTTAGACTTCAGAGAACCAGATAACCCTATTTAAAATGGGGTACAGAGCTAAATAAAGAATTTTCAACTGAGGAAGACAGAATAGCTGAGAAGCACCTAAAGAAATGTTGAGTATCCTTAGTCGTCAGGAAAATGCAAATCAAAACAACCCTGAGATTCAACCTCACACCAGTCAGAATGGCTAGGATCCAAAAGGCAGGTGACAGCAGGTGCTGGCAAGGATGTGGAAAAAGAGGAACACTCCTCCACTGCCAGTGGGATTGCAAGCTGATACAACCACTCTGGAAATTAGTTTGTTGGTTCCTCAGAAAATTGGACATAGTACTAATGGAGGACCCAGCTATACCATTCCTGGGTATATACCCAGAAGATTCTCCAACATGTAATGCAGACACATGCTCCACTATGTTTACAGCAGCCTTATTTATAATAAGCAGAAGCTGGAAAGGACCCAGATGACCCTCAACAGAGGAATGGATAGACAAAATATGGTACATTTATACAACAAATTCATGAAATTCTTAGTCAAATGGATGGAACCAGAAAATTTCATCCTGCATGAGGTAACCCAATCAGAAGAGAACACACATGGCATGCACTCATTGATAAGTGAATATTAGCCCAGACGCTTGGAATACCCAAGATACAATTTACAGACCAATTGAAGATCAAGAAGAAGGAAGACCAAAGTATGAATACTTTGGTCCTTCTTAGAAGGGGGAATAGAACAGACATAGGAGGAGAAGCAAAGACAAAGTGTGGAGCAGAGACTGAAGGAAAGGCCATCCAGAGGCTGCCCCACCTGGGTATCCATCCCATATACTGTCACCAAACCCAGACACTAATGTGGATGCTGACAAGTGCTTACTGACAGGTGCCTGATATAGCTGTCTCCTGAGAGGCTCTGACATTACCAGCAAATACAGAAGTGGGAGCTCCCAGCCATCCATTGGACTGAGCATAAGGTCCCCAATGGAGGAGCTAGAGAAAGGACACAAGGAGCCGAAGGATCTGTCAGGCCCATAGGAAGAACAACATTATGAACTAACCAGTACCCCCAGAGCTCCCAGGGGCTAAACTACCAATCAAAGAATACACATGGAAGGACCCACGGCTCCAGCTACATATGTAGCAGATGACAGCCTTGTTGGACATCAAGGGGAGAGGCCCTTGGCCCTCAGAAGGCTAGATGATCCAGTATAGGGGAATGCTGGGACAGGGAAGCAAGAGTGGGTGAGTTGGTGAGCCAAGAGAAAAGGGGTTGGGATAGGGTGTTTTTGGAGGGGAAATCAGAAAGGGGATAATATTTGAAATGTAAATGAAGAAAATATCTAATAAAAGAAAAAAGAAAAATATATCATCCTGAGTGAGAACACACATGGTATGCACTCACTGATAAGTGGATATTAGCCCAAAAGGTAGGAATATCCAAGATACAATTCACAGGCCACATGAAGCTCAAGAATAAGGAAGACCAAAATGTGGCTGCTTCAGTCCTTCCTAGAAGAGGGAACAAAATACTCATGAGAGGAACTATGGAGACAAAGTGTGGAGCAGAGACTGAAGAAAAGGCCATCTAGATACTGCCCCATGTGGAGATCCATCCCACATACAGTCACCAAACACAGACACTATTGTGGATGCCAAGAAGTGATCGCTGACAGGATCCTGATACAGTTGTCTTCTGAGAGGTTCTGTCAGAGCCTGACAGAGGCAAGTGTTCCTAGCCAACCATTGGACTGAGCATGGAGTCCCAAATGGAGGAGTTAAAGAAAGGAATGAAGGAACTGAAGGGGTTTGCAACCCCTTAAGAAGAACAACAATATCAAATAACTAGCCCCCACCCCCAGAGCTCCCAGGAACTAAACCACCAACCAAAAAGTACACTTGGAGGAACCCATGGCTCCAGCTGCTATTACAGCAGAAGATGGCCTTGTATGGGAGGAGGGGCTACTGGTCCTGTGAAGGCTTGATGACCCAGTGTAGGGGATTGCCAGGGCAAGCAGGCAGGAGTGGGTGGCTGGGTGAGCAACCGCATATAAGCAGAGGATGGGTGGATGGGATGGGGGTTTCTGGAGAGGAAACTGGGAATGGGGAAAACATTTGAAATGTTAATAAATAAAATATACAATAAAAAGAATTGTTAATGCATAAACAAAATTAAATCATGATTATGAAATGATTTTCTTATTTATTTATTTATATAATTAAATTTCTAGAGTCTGATACTTTAGCATTGCCTAATAGGAGGATAAGAACGTTTTAAAAAGTTTATTTTCCACTCTACAGAGAATTTTAAGTTATTGACTAAAGGAGTCCAGAAGATCCCCAAACAATATGGGCTATTGAACAAACAGAATATTAAAATATCTTCCATTCAAGTTTTAAATTTTTTGTGTGTGAAATAGATGTTTTTATAGAAAGTTGTTTTTATTGTCCCCAGGAAGCTTTCACTGGTACTGGACATGGTGCTCCTTGAATATTCTACCAAAAAAGTCATTTCTCTTAGCATAGACAGCGAACTTAACAGTTACTCTTTTTAAGGAAAATGACTAGCTGAATGTCCTCCACCCTGCTCCTGGCCTTCACAACTGTAGGATTAAATGCATATGTATCAGTACTCAGAATACATACAGCCCTCTTTCTACAGGTCTGTTTTCCAAGCTTACAGAGGCTACAACATTTAATTTTTGAAAACAGTATTCCTGCTCTGGGATTACTAACACAATTACTCCCCTTGAGAGTGTTTGGAGGAAATCTTACTATAATGCAGTTCCTGCAGGAGCGAAGGTTTCAGAACAAATGTGCAGATTAGGAAAAGAATTTAAAGTTACCTTTTATAATGATATCTTAGTACAGACAGGGGACAGAACAGGTAGCAAAGGCTACATTTGACAGGGCATAAATAACGCTTCATGTCTGCCCGCAGTGGCAGAGGGAAGGGCCAATTGTAGCAGCAGTGGGAAGCTATTACTTTGCCTGAGCTGCAGAGAAACAGAAGAGTTGCAGCTAATAGAGCCTGTTGGGTCAGCTGCCAAAATTGGAACCACATCACTGTATCCCGTGGAAGGAAGTGGCAGCCATGGAAATGGCTTGAGTTACCATCCCAGGAGGGGAGATGATAACAAACAGAAGCAGTTCTCACTTTCACTCCCCTGGCATACGCTCTTTGTCTAAAAACATCCACAAGGCAGCATCTGCCTTCACCCTCAGGAGATGTTTTTCCTTTACTTTTTACATCATCCATGTTATTTCTTTTTAGGGGGTCTTCTTTATTATTTCAGTTGATATGCACTTCAGTGTGCTGATGTATAATTTATTGAAGTCTAACATTAGCTAATATCTTCATTCTTTTCCAAAACAGCCCCTTTTCAACTCTCCTGCCTTTAGTACTATTTTTAAATGATTTTAAGGCCTTTCATACTTCAGACAATATTAGCTCTGCTTTCTGTACTGTAGTGATAACAGGAAACACATACTCACTACATTTCACCAAGTCTTCTGAATCCTCCCATTCTTCTCACTGTCTTTTTGATCCTGTAAAGATGGTGAAGTTCAAGAAGAAAGGACCATAGATAATTCAGTCCTTCTTAGTAGGGGGATCAAAGTACCTACGGGAGGAGATATAGAGACAAAATGTAGAGCAGACACTGAAGGAAAGGCCATTTAGAGTCCCACCTGGGAATCGATCCCATATGCAGCTACCAATCTCAGACCCTATTGTGGATGCCAACAAGTGCTTGCTCACAGGAGCCTGATATAAGGTGTCTCCTGAGAGGCTATGCCAGTGCCTGACAAATACAGAAGTGGATGCTCACAACCCAAGGAGCTGAAGGGGCTTGCAGCCCCATAGGATGAACAATATGAACCAACCAGTACCCCCAGAGCTCTCATGGACTAAACCACCAACCAAAGAGTACACATGGAGGGACCTATGGCTTCAGTCTCATGTGTAGCAGAGGATGGCCTTGTTGGACATCAATGAGAAGAGAGGCCCTTGGACCTGTGAAGGCTGGTTGCCCTAGTGTAGGGGAATGCCAGGAAAGGGCAGGAGTGGGTGGGCTAGTGAGCAGGGGGAGAGGGGATGGGGTGGAGTTTTCCAGAGGGGAAATGAGGAAAGGAGATATCATTTGAAATGTAAATAAAGAGATTATCTTATAAGAACAAAAAAAAAAGAAATAGAAAAAAAAGATGATGGCTTCAATACCACCATAACAAAATGGGGGAAAATAAGAGAAAATAATTTAACTAGTTTACTCATGTTCATACCAGCTAAGTAACTAATTATCAAGGAAGGTGGTGTCGAGAGTTAGCTTATAGTATTTTAGAGCTTTGACCTATGAATGCTTTCTATGAATGCTTTTCTATCTTTTTGCAACATCTTAGCCTGCAATGTACAGAGCAAGTCATCCCATCTGTCTCCCTCAATATTTTTCTCTCTATAGAATTTATTACATGTGGATTTTTCATCAGAAGCCTCAGTTTTAATCACTTAGAATGTCTGGTTTCCTTCATTCTTGAAAAAGACAGTTTTGATTGGTTATAAATTACAGGTTGTTATCTTTCGACATACCATTATGTCTAAGCTTTCATTGCAGTCACAGGCGCCTGTTGCTGATCTGTTTATCATTGTTTTGCTAATAGTTGTAATTGTGCTTTGAAGACTTTGAACATCGCCTTTGTCTTTGGTGTATTATAACCCACTATCAAATGTTTAAACATGGATTTACTATACCTATACTTTGGATTTATTTTGATGCTGTATTCATCATTTTTAAATTATTGGGCTTCTTGGATCTTCATTTGATCTCTTCAGAGTTGTGAAAATTTGTATTGTGTTTCTTTTCCTCTTAATTCTATCTTAGCTGTCTCCATATTATAATTCTCTATCATGCATTTCATTCTTTCCTTACCATTTATGAATGCTAATATGTTCTTCGGTTTTAAGTTTAATAAAAATTCTTACATTTTACCTTCTTGGATTTTTTTATTTTCTATCAAACTTTTTGTTCTTTATTATTTTAATGCTTCTTATACTACTATAGAATATTTATAAATTATGTCGATGATAGTTTTAAAGGCTAGTTCTTTCATTTTTGATGCTGTCTGTGATATCTTATTTGTTTTGTTACTATGTTTTAAATTTGGCTAGGCTGTGCTCAGTTTGCCCTGAAGCTTTCTTTAAGTATTCACATAACATATTTATCTGTGTGTCCGCAGAGGCTGGAGTTTGATGAGGAATATCTTCCTCGATTGCTCTCTTCTTTATTTTTAGAGACATTTAACCCAGACTCTCACAATCAACGTCCACAGGCTCTTCTCTTTTCAGTTTTTTATTATTATTATTATTATTATTATTATTATTATTATTATTACTATTGACCTTTATTAACAGAGTGCTTGCAGTTTGTTGACTTTTTTGAAAAGAATCACATTGTACACTTTATTACAAATTAAAAATGAAGCTCTTAAAAATCTCAACTTGACCAGATATGAAACAATTTAAAAACCATTAAAGGTGTATTGAGAAAAACCAGGCGTTTTCTTTTCTTTCTTAAAAAAACACTTTTGTCATTACCAAAAAGAGACATCTTTACGTAAAAATAATAAAAGCCCCATGTTGCGTAGATAATGCAGATCTGGGATAGCAAGACTGTGCTCCATGCTCAGCTTTTTATTCTAGTGATAGGAATTCAAAACCTGCTCTTCCTGCTTGAGCAATAAGCCACTTTATAGACTGACCCATTTCCTGTCTGACTTGAGACTTGCTTTTCAATTGTGACCTGAGTCAGAAGATGTTGTTCTCCAGATCATTTCTACATTTCTTGTGTCGAGTATTGTTCATAAGGAAGCAGTCCATAAACTAGGTTTAGTTTGCATAGAAACTTCAGGTAGTGTGAACTCAAGCTGCTATCAGCTTGATATTTATGTATTATCAAGGGAATTTGCTTCCCTTTCTGCTCAATAGAAATGTCACAGTGTATGCTTGTATTTTTATTCTTCCCCTCCTTTTTGTGATGGGGAAACGAAATGATTTCTAATTTCTCCTTACTCTCTGGTTCTCTCTGGTTATAATGCCTATGAAATACCAAGATTTATGGATACTGACACTTCTAGAAAAAAAATATAAAATATGTGATAACTAGTATTCAATTCTTTTGGTTTATACAAAATCAATTTAAAGTTCATTGTGTTCATAAAGTCATCCTGATATTAGTATTCCTTACTTTTATACTAAAATACAAATAGAATTGGAAAATATTTTTCATTTATAAAAGAAAGTCATATTAAGGACATTATGTTCTAGAACATTCTATAGTGTTGCCAAGAGTAGTAATGTGCTACATTTCCTGTAGATTAAACTAGAACAAATTACATCATAGCCAAGGGAACTTGAACCAATTTGTGTTTCAAAGCCAATGGTTCCTTTTTTTCTATTTATTTTATAACAGGTCTGTTCTTATTTGAATGAGAGTCAGTACACACTATACTTATTGGAAGAACTCTGCATTCATCCATCTATTTGTCTGTTAGCTTACTTATGTTAAGAGAACCAAACATGAACCATAAATTCTGGATAAATAACTGGACAAATTTTCAACCCCAAACCATATTTTAGGATTCACTGAAAAAAGAAAACACATAGATAAAGAAAGTGGTAAATTTTGGTTTCCTTGGAGACTCGGATGTGTCCTGTGATGATTTTCTGGAAGCTATCTTTTGAAAGGGTCTTTTGTTGAAACAGACACAGGAGAGGATGTTTTGCCCTGAAGCAGACCTGTCCAAGGGGATGATTGCTGAGAACAGACATGTGGTATTTTCCTGGAAGTTGTCTGATGAAAAGACATCTGATGTTTTGCTGGAACAGATGCTTGAGAGGACACATAACCTTTGGAAAGAGTACAAGTGTAACCCAAGAAATAGTAGATGAGTCTGGTGTTCAATCACCTTGCTTTCCCTACAGACCTTTAATTGTTGTGACTTCTTAGAGAGAAATGCACCAAATAACTGCTTCTTGCTGCTTTAACAGACTAGTGCCATGGTGGAACACATAGGTTTTTTTGAATCAAGTCACTGCTGCTGATTCAATAGGACTGACCTTCTGACAATAAAGATTGAAATCAACCCTAAAGAACTATTCCTAAGCAGGTCCACATCCCCCTTTTTATAGTAATGATCTCCTTTCCCTACCTTTGGTTAGTAGCCTATAAGGGAGGTTGAAGTGTTTAAGAATCCTTATTAAAGTAGATTTTGGAAAATCTAAGCCTACAGATGAGTGCTGTATTTGGCTTAAAATGTCATCATATTTAGATTTTATAATTGAATCTCAACACTAATAACACTAAGAATTTAGCACAGCTATAAACAGACATATGTTACTAATATAGAATTTGTAAAGCTATTGATTTTTCTGGTCACATTTCTATTAAGAATTAGATGCATTGTGTGTGTTTCTTTTAAATTAATTTCTTATAAATTCAGTTTCAGGCTATTCCTACTGGTTAAAAAATAATAGAATGTCATAAAACTTATATGTCAGTTTTCTGCTACTATAACGAAATACCTGATATGATTGACTTACAAAGGGGAAAGGTCAACTTAACTCACAGTTCTTCAGGTTCATCTAAAAAATTGGCTAGGCCTATCACTAGAAGCCTCTGATAGGGGTGCCACATGGCCATGATGAGTACCTCATGACAGAGCAAATGGCTTACAAAGCCTGTAAAACAGATGTCCCATGGGAACTAAGCTTTTCATGCACAGGATCTTTGGTTTTCTTAATATGCAAACTATACTAAACATATTCAAATTCATGTATAGACCAGGAAGAGGCAGAGAAATCTATATATGCTAAACGTGGTGAGAAAGTATTGCCCACAAAAGCAGCTCTTCAGTCAGTAACTTCCCTGACAGCTTTGCGTCTCTTGTAGCCTGGAGTTTGGGGTTCTAATGGGTGAAAAACAATTTAGAACCAAAACAACTTTGAATTTTTATTCCCCAAATGAGCAAGACCCCCAGAAAGAATTGTTTGAGAAAAATACCAACTAGGAGAAAAAATAAAATAAAGCTGCTCCCAACCAAGTGCCAAGGTAAAATAGATAAGATAGACTGCAATACACTAAAGATTGCAAAGTCTCCCCTTCTATTTTTATAGCTTGCTTTCAGGTGGGGTTGAAGCTCAGAAGTCAAAAGGTTTACAATTTCGAAGTACACTTCCTTGATGTATAAAATCTATGAGCAACTTACACATATTCTTGGTGTTATAGTTTTCTCATTAGTACATTGAATAAAGAGAGTATGAGATTCCGAGGAGTTGAAATCTACTGCTACGGATTCATAACAGTTAAACCTTACACAGCTCATGGAATCATAGTCTCTTCCTGTTATTGTGACAAAATATCCAAAGACAATTTCCAAGGAGACAGGGTTTATTTCAGCTCACAGTTCAAGGTTACAATTCCATCACGGCATGACAACTGGGGCATCTGGAACTTGCAAGCACTCACTTGGTCATATAGCATTCAGGATCAGGAAGCAGAAAGCAATGAATACAAGTGCTTAACTGACTTACTATAATCTCATGCTGTCTGCAATCCCTGTCTTTGGAATGGTTCTACCCACTTTTGAGATGGGGTTTTCCACATCAATTGACCTAATCAAGATAATCCCTTATAGACCTTCTCTGATACTAATTCTTAACAGGTATAAATGGAGACCTGTCTCTCAGATGATTCTAGATCCTGTCAACTTGACAAGACAAACAATTACATACAGTATGCAAATAAATAAAGCATTGCTGTTTTTTTTTGTTTTTTTATTATCTTTTTTTTTATTTTCTATATTCAATGTTTACATTCCAAAGGCTTTCCCCTTTCCCAGTTCCCACCCACCATAGTTCCCATAGTTCTTCTCCCCCCCAACTATTCCCCAATCATTCCCCCTCCCCCCTTGGTTTCTTTACTAAACTGGATGCAATCTTTACATGCCCAGTGTCCTCTCCTTTCTTCTTCTTGGGAATCATTTGACTTGCTATTTGTGTCTTGAGTATTTAGTGCTTCTGGGCTCATTAATATCCACTTATCAGTGATTGCATTTCATGTGCATTCTTTTGTGATTGGGTTAGCTCACTCAGGATGATATTTTCCAGGTCTAACCATTTACCTACAAATTGCATGAATTCATTATTTTTAATTGCTGAGTAGTATTCCATTGTATAAATATACCACATTTTCTGTATCCATTTTTTGCAGACGATATGATAGTTTACCTAAGCGACCCAAAAAACTCCACCAGAGAACTTCTACAGCTGATAAACAACTTCAGCAAAGTGGCAGGTTATAAAATTAACTCAAGCAAGTCAGTGGCCTTCTTGTACTCAAAGGACAAGCAGGCTGAGAAAGAAATTAGGGAAATAACACCCTTCACAATAGCCACAAACAACATAAAGTATCTTGGCGTAACTCTAACCAAACAAGCGAAAGATCTGTACAACAGGAACTTCAAGTCCTTGAAGAAAGAAATCGAAGAAGACCTCAGAAGATGGAAAAATATTTCTTGCTCCTGGACTGGCAGGATCAATATAGTAAAAATGGCCATCTTGCCAAAAGCAATATACAGATTCAATGCAATACCCATCAAAATCCCAACTCACTTCTTCATAGATCTAGAAAGAGCAATTCTCAAATTCATCTGGAGCAACAAAAAACCCAGGATAGCTAAAACTATTCTCAACAATAAAAGGACTTCTGGGGGAATCAATATCCCTGACCTCAAGCAGTACTACAGAGCAATTGTGTTTAAAACTGCATGGTATTGGTATAGCAACAGGCAAACAGATCAATGGAACAGGATTGAAGACCCAGAAATTAACCCACAGACTTATGGTCACTTGATCTTTGATAAAGGAGCCACAACCATCAGATGGAATAAAGATAGCCTTTTCAACAAATGGTGCTGGTTCAACTGGAGGTCAACATGCAGAAGAATGCGAATTGACCCACTCTTATCTCCTTGTACTAAGATCAACTCCAAGTGGATCAAGGACCTCCGCATTGCTATTATTATTATATTCATTTAAAACACTATTATAAATGGGCTAAGAACCTAGGCTACATGGTCTAATGGCTCAGTTACTTTACCTAATGTTGGCCATGTAGCTGGTATAAGCTGATGTGTCTGAGCTTTTCATTGAGTCTGTTAGGTTGAATTAATCTTTTCATGGTTCTAAGGCTAATAGCTGATGGAAACTATGTTTTCTGTAATTTGTAAGAAGATGTGGTCAGTAAACCTAAGGGTGCCACGAGAGATGACAGTATTTCTTTCTCTTTTTCATAGTTTCCAATATTTACCTGCAAGTTTACTCTCCTACATTTATGTAAATAGACTACTCTTACAAACAAACAGACAGACAAACAAACCAGACATCACAAAAAATGTATTTTTCTTCTCTAAACTATTTCAAATGATGTGGCTTTAGTTAATACTATTTAATATATTTATGATTATTATATAACCATTTTTATATACAATGGGAATCCTTGGCAACAGAGAAGTAAATAATAGAATTTACCTTTCTGCTTTGGTTGCCACACAACCGAATCACATTTTTAAGGATAGAATGAGCAGGAGACATTTGTAAAAAATGTGCTAAGATAGTACTTCCTGATTACATCATAGGTCTGTTGGTTATCTGAATCTCAAGATATTTTAGCCATTAATAAAGTTTAGAGATAAAAACTCTGAGACAGAATTACTAATGCCTTAAATAGTTAGGATTCCTTTCTATAAGAAGATCTGCTAAAGCAATTTTTATAATGTGAATTAAAACTATAAAAATATTAGAAAAAAATTGACATCTGGGTATCCTTGAATAATTATATAAATTAAATTATAACAAAATAATTATACAAAAATATACCTATATTACTAGCAAAATATACAAAATAATTCATAACATGTCAATTTAATTTATAAAGCACACATAATGACTCTCTGAACAAAGGAGTATGTAATTTGCATTCAGCAAATCCGTGTTGAAAGGAATGCTTGTCCTTCTGATGCACACTTGCCAGATTCTAATGTCTTATTGGTAATTATGCTGGTGACATTAGAGACCAGTGACTGTACTTCTGAGAATTTTACTGGGGTTCAATGTTGAAAGCCTCAACTGACACTTCTGAATCTTTCAGCTAATGCCTGTGTAATTTTGATAGTGATGTTTCCCTTGGTATGGAAAGGTCACTATCAAGTAGACAAAATCCCTGAGATAATTTCAGCTTTCCCTAGGATTAATGATGTAAGACTTATTGTTTTTAATTTTAAATTTACTTTTTAAAATTAAATTAAAAGATAAATTTATTATTTCCCATTCCCTTTATTCCTTCCAATCTCTCCCCTATGCTCCCTCTCAAGTTTATAGCATAGTTTTTTCTTTAATTGTATTATATACAGACCGCTCACCAGCTCAGTTTACTGTTACTTGTATGCATATGAAGTCAGGGCTAACCGATTGGTATTGGATAACCAGTCATGGGCTCATCCTGGAGAAGATTATTGGCCCCTTCTCAGCACTTAGTTGCTTCTACTTCTTTGCTTAGGGATGGAGCCCAGTGAGACTGCCATTTCACATTAACACATCTATTGATGTTATTCTTGTTCAGGACTTGCTCAGGCAGCCATATTGTTGATTGTGTGATTGCAGTTTCCCTGTGACTTCCAGGAGCAGTCTCCTAGATAATGACAGGGTACCACATTTTTTAAAATTAGTAATAATTCATCACATTTCACTAACGCATGACTAATCTATCCACTTCCTTCAAGTTAAATTTAATATTTTTCTAAAAAGCCTTAATTCAAGAAAGATGAAGCTGAATGTGTACTATACATAGAAGACATACAAATTCTGTGATTTGAGGGAGCAAGGCTAATAAGGCAGAAAACAGATGTGAAGAGCAAGTCATAGGTACAAAGTAAGTGTCAAGGGAAGTGGTGAGGGAAGCAGAGACAGACCAATCTACAGTCCAATGCTATTGCAATCTGCATATGCAAGCTTCATTTTCCCCACTGAGATGCGTAATAGCAGGATTGTATATAATTGTTTTGCATTAAAATAATTTTTAAGTGTTTAACACAATGCCTACAGTCCAGTAAGCATGCATAAAATCCAGAACAGAGTAAAATAAACTGAAAGTTAATTAATAAAAGACACAGCAATTAAAAACAATGAAGACCAGCACATCATACATACTCTTGGTTGTATAAGTGAATGTGTGAGCTTCTTTTGGACTCTTTCTCTCTCTGTCTCTCTCTCTGTCTCTGTCTCTGTCTCTGTCTCTCTCTCTCTCTCTGTCTCTGTCTCTCTCTGTCTCTCTCTGTCTCTCTGTCTCTGTCTCTCTGTCTCTCTCTCTCTCTCTCTCTCTCTCTCTCTCTGTGTGTGTGTGTAATTAAATAACTAAGTAATGCTTTAAGTTTAATTATGCACAATTACTAGTAAAGAAAAATCATAATGGAAAGTTTGACATACTCAAAATTGTTGATAATTATTCTACTATTTAAAAAATAGCATTATGGAATATCTGATGATTTTATGTGAAACATGCCCACACTGATAAGTCCCAATCTTCATCATAAAAAATACTTTTTCTTTGCTGTTTAAAAAAAAAATATCTTGCAACATGAACAGTGTCCACAGCAACCGTATTTCCTAAAGTTCTTCATGAACTATAACTTGGTGCTATTTAACTCTCTCTCTCTCTCTCTCTCTCTCTCTCTCTCTCTCTCTCTCTCTCTCTCTCTGTGTGTGTGTGTGTGTGTGTGTGTGTGTATAATTAAATAGCTAAATAATGCTTTAAGATAAACACACAATGTCTTTGTGGTTGCTTATAAAGTTTTAGGTTTCATGTAAGCAGAGTTCGCCTGGCTATCTAATAAATTGACTGTTCATGTGGGGAGGGGAGCTGTGAAAGATTGTGGCAGCACAACTAGGCAGATCCTGCACATTTTCATCATAAAATTTCCTCAGATGCCATCATGTGTTGAAAACACAAATTTAAAATATTACAGAGCTCAAATTCTTTTATTCTTTTAAAGAAACCTTTAAAGCCAAAATGAAAAGAATAGCACTCTGCCTCAACTTCCTTTTTTGAGGAATTCCAGTTTCAGTAAGAATGAGTTGGAGGGATGATTAAAATTAGCATGGTAAGAGGAAGATTAGGACAGAAAAAGAAAACACCGCTATCAGCTATTACTAAAGCTCAGAGGAGAGTGAGACGGACTTCTGATGTCTGTGGGTGTGCTTGCCAAAAGCTAATTAACAGGATTAAGTTGTGGGATTTCTTTTTCCCACTGGGCAAACTAAAACACTTAGAAAGACAGCCTATATCTAATCTTAACTTAGTCTTGTGCTGCCATGTTTATGTCTAAACTTTAAAGTGAGTTTAAAATACATTGACAAAGTGCAAGCCACGGCATTCCAGTAAATGACTATTCCAGATTGATAACAACGTAATTGAAAGGGCAAGTACATACTTGGAAAGTTGTTACAATTAGATGAAAGACACTTCTGAAGCCTCTGATTGTCTTACTAAGCTGTTCTTAAGTTTATTGTATTAAATATGCCTCCACTTAACAAAGATAATAGAATTCTTTATCTTCATAGAGCTGGTCACTAAACTTTACCCAGTCAGTGCTATTTTATATGTTAAGGAAGTGGTTTTTTAAATGAGTATTACAATATTTCACAGTACATTATAAATTCTGATTCTATTTTAATGTCCTGTTTTTCCTAACATTTATCTTCATGTTTTAGTGACATGTGTTAGAGGATCTGGCAATGTTCAATCAAGTGTGCACCATTGAAATGTCCACAATTTCAGAAGTTCAGGAAGTCCTCAACTTCCTAAAATAGTACCTGATATAGTCAAGACTTGTGAATTTATGAAATTATTGATACTAATTATGGAACATATTTACAATCACTTCTAATTCTATGTAGTGATCATTCTAAATAAGTTCATTGGAATCAGCAAGCCTGTTTCAGAAATCTTCCATAAGGGCTCATTATACTAAATGGGCAGACTTACCAATATAATTTAAAGTATAAACATCTACTTAATTATGCTACTGAGAAAAAAACTTAACTCCTTGAACTTGCTTTTATTTTCATGTTTTGAAGGTGTATATTTTGAAAAAAATGTATATTTTGTATAGTGACATTTCTATTTAGTTCTTTCCTATTCAAAATATGAATGAATAATAATTTATATCAATCCTTAATTTGTACTTTGTTAACATTTAGTTTGAACAACTTCTGTTAGATAGGGCCTGTGTTGTGCCTATAATGTACTTAGCATCATTGATTACTACCACTTAGATTTCCACACCAATTTCTTAGCTTTTTTTAAAAAAAATAACTCAGATTTAATTTGTTCTTTGACAATGTCAAACACATGCATTAAACAATGGGATTACATTCACTGTCAGGGCTTCTTTTTCTCTATCCCACCCTTGCCAAACCCAACTCCTCACAAGTTCTTTTCCATATTCATGTCTTTTTGTCTGGTTTTGGGACTCTCTGAGTATTTCCATGGCATTCTCCATGCTTTGGAACTGTCCAGTAGACCCCGGTGAGCTTACCAGGGGAGCACAAGATTGAAGAAATTGTCAGTTTAGCACATAATCTATAATGGCTGATAGCTTAGATGGGAGGAATACAACTTCTGATATCCTTGCCAATGCTGAATTGACTACTGACAAGCACACTCTTATGCATGTCCCCTGCAGTCCTCCTGAGTGACTATGAAATTATATTTGCAACATATATGTGATGTCCTGAAAAAAATCATAGACCTTCCTCCTATATTCCAGCTCTCTTTTATTTTATTTTAATACCTTTTCTTCCATTATGCTCCCAGAAACTAAGAACTAGTAATATAAATGTCTTGTTTAGGGCCATGTGCTCAACAGCCACTCATCCTCAGCACCTTGGCCAGCATTCACTGCCGGCCATTCATTACCTGAATCCCTCTCTAAATAAGTCAGAGTAACAGCTATCTGTGGGTATAAACATCAATTTAGAAGGCAAGATCCCAAACTTAATAGATTTTGATGTCTTTCTTTTGACAGGAGAAAATAAAAAAAATACTCAGTCATTCTCTGACTTATAGAGAGAATCCCCAAAACTAGCTGTTCTTAGAGTGAGTTTCTGAACACTTTTGAAGCCACCCTGAGAACTAAGTTATAACATCCCCAAGTCAGAGCCAGTGTTACCGTGTCTTTCTTGCTTGCTGCAGAACATCCTCTATAGTTAAGTGTTGAAAATGAGAGTATCATATATGGCTAAAGCACCCAGAATGTGCCCAATCTCAGGGGAAATAAGAGGATAGATAGTGTGTTTCCATTATCCCCTCATACTGGCACTGACATGCTTACCAACTGACTCTCATTCCTCAATTGCCTATAAGTCTCTTTCAATTATTTTATTTCATTTACTATTTTAATTGTGCTGCCTTAGTACTGTGCTCTAATAATGTTTTTTTGTTAAATTCTAGTTATTTGTAGATTTCACACACATAATGGGTTTAGGATGTATGTAGAATATATTCAGTCCTTGTCCTTCCCCAGCAGGCTGAAAATCGAAGATTTTATTGTCTGTGAAGGGAAGCATGGCCAAACTTTTGACATGTTCATGTGCTTAGAAACGCTGCCTCCACTCTTTTTCTTTGTTTCGAAGGCCCAGATCTAGGTCCTCTTTATGAGTCTCTGAGGATGGACATCTCATTAGAGGAGGAGTACAAGGGAAATTTGATCTTTTTCTCCTTACTGATGCCTTCCTCAATGATTTTTTATATCCAGACCTCACTCCTTTCTTAAACTAATATCCAGGATCTATAAAATATAGGCCCTTTGCAGATCTGTCCCTAATACAGCATACCTTCCAAGGGTAAGAGTAGAACAAAGAGGTGTGTGTGTGTGTGTGTGTGTGTGTGTGTGTGTGTGTGTGTGTGCAAGTGCATGTGTGTGTGCATATGCATGTGTGTGTATGTATGTGTGAGAGAGACGGAGAGAGAGAGAGAGAGAGAGAGAGAGAGAGAGAGAGAGAGAGAGAGGAGAATTTTAGCTTCTTCTCTACCTGAATCTTTAACTGATCAAGGGCACAGCTCTTTTCTTTTTCACTTCAGTTCTACTGGGCTACTTTTGTGGTTTAAAGCTAAACAGAGGCTCCCAGTCCCGCTGAGATTTTGACAGCCCTTCAGTATTTCTGTTTACAGCCTGGGCCAGGTTCTGCTTGTCTCGGTAGCTCTTCACTGTCATTGGATATTTTTTGTTTATATTTTATCTGAATTTTAAAGTTCTTTTCAGCAAAACTTCAGGTCTACCCAGAAGTCGAATTTCTATGTAATATCATCCCTTAAAAACTTGAAAAGTTCCACTTAACACTTCTAATTATGCATTATCTATAAAATTTACTTGTTTAGGGGCTGTAAAAATTAGCTTGAAGTGTATTTAAGAAATATATGGCTGTGTGTTCCAAGATCCCTGCTATACTAGGTTCCATTAGTGAGAACAAATGGAGAAATGATTATAAGCAGAGCAATTTCTATTCCTCTGTACATGCATCTGGTCCTGATCTGGTGGTATGGCTTCCACCTGCTCTTCCTCAAGGATATCTAATAGTAACTAAATTGCTTGTTCAAGATGCAGGGGCTATATGCACAGTGTGACATCCTGAAGCCAGTAGAATAGCTAGAGCACAGGTAGATACAAATTATCACCATTGTGATTAGACAAAGAAGTATAAAATGAATAAAATTTTAGATTCTATTGAATAATTTAGTGATTAGAGTTAATATGTGATTATTTCCTTCAAATTTTCTAGGAATAAGACTTCAAGAATTTTCTTCCCCCCAACACACAAATGGGAAGAGTTTCCTTTCTGGTAAAAACATATATGGAATGATTGAATAAATGAATTAGCTAGCAAACTCAAGTATAATTCCCTTTCCTATTTGGCAAATATATTTAAAAGATATATCATAAATGCCTCCCAAATGGTTTATCTAGGAGTCTAGAGAAAATGATCATTACATTAATATATATGTAATATCTCATTTGTTGAGAAATTATGTACGTAAAGGGAAAATAAATCTACTTTGCAATACAAAGAGAAAAGAACCTGAGGAGCATGGTTGGGGGGGAATTGTAGGAGTCAGAGAAGATGAAAGTCAATGGGAGAACGTGGCTCATAGTCAAATAGGCAGGGCTCACATAGATGTGCAGAGACTGAAGAGGCAATCACAGGGTAGGCAAGGGTTCTCAGCATATATTTTAAGGCTGTTAGCTTGGTATTTTTGTTGTTGAACTCTTAACTGTGGGAGTGGACATGTCCCTTAATCTTTTGCCTGCTCTGGGGATGTTTTTTCTCTTGTTGGGTAGTTTGTACACCTTTAGTGTGAGCGCTTTCCCTTATCTTATTGTATCTTGTTGACTGATGTCTCTTGGAGGCCTACGGTCTTCTGAAGGGATCTAGGGGAGAGGCGAAGGGGTTGAGGAATCGGGGAGAAATAGGAGGGGAAACTGTGGTCAAGATGTATAAGAGAAGAGTCTATTTTCAATAATTAAAAAATTCAAAAAAGAACAAATTTACTCAAGAAATATATATTGTGTTCCTGAGAACATATCCTACTAAGCTCTTTTATTAGTATAAAATAGTTATTATTATCTAGTCAGGAGAAAAAAAGTCCAGGGTTCATTTTGCTAGATAGAATTTGAAGTAGTAATTTCTTTTTTTTAATTTATTTATTTATTATATGTAAGTACACTGTAGCTGTCTTCAGACACCAGAAGAGGGTATCAGATCTCCTTACAGATGGTTGTGAGCCACCATGTGGGTACTGGGATTTGAACTCATGACCTTTGGAAGAGCAGTCAGTGCTCTTACCCGCTGAGCCATCTCTTCAGCCCCCGAAGTAGTAATTTCTTAAAATGAATGATTACATATATTTCTGTGATGCTGAATCTGTTTTCATTATGTATCCATTGTCTAACATTTAACATGGGGCAGTTAACAATTTATTGAATCCCAAAATATTTTGGTGGTAAGAGCATTAAAGAATGCCACGTTTAGTTATTTTTCACAGTACAATGAATTTTTCATCAATTAATTTAATTATTTGCTTTATATCCCTATCAGAACTTCCCTTCCCTCCTTCCTTTCCAGTTCCTTCCTTTGATCTCTGCTTCTCCTATGACCCCCTCCCTTCCTGCTCATAGAAGGAGAGACCTCACATGGATATAAACCCACTTTGACATATCAAGTTGTGGCAGAAATGGATTCATCTGCTTATTTGTTTGTTCTTTAATTAATTAATAATTCATTATATATACAGCACTCTTGCCTGCATGTATGTCTTCAGGCCAGAAGAGGGCACCAGATATCATTATGGATGGTTGTGAGCTACCACTTGGTTGTTGGGAATTGAACTCAGGACCTCTGGAAAACAGCCAATGCTCTTAACCTCTGACCCATCTCTCCAGCCCTCATCTTCTTCTATTAAGGCTATGAAAGAGCATCCAGTTAAAATAAAGGGATCTCAAGGCAGACAACAGAGTCAGAGATAGGCCCCTGCTCCTGTTATTATAAGTCCCACATGAGTACAAAACTATACATTTGTTACATATGTGTAGTGGCAGTAGGTTTGTCCCATGTATCTATCATGCATTCTTTTTTATTTAATTTTGATTTTCTATATTCTATGTTTACATTCCAAAGTCTTTCCCCTTTCCCAGTTCCCCCCACCATATGTCCCATAATTCCTCTCCCCCCAACTATTCCCCAATCATTCCCTCCCCCCACGATTTCTCTGTTCTGGGTCTACAAAACTGGATCCAATCTTTGCAGGCCCAGGGTCCTCTCCTTTCTTCTTCTTGGGAGTCATTTGACTTGCTAATTGTGCCTTGAGCATTTAGGGCTTCGGGGTTCATTAATATCCACTTATCAGTGATTGCATTTCATGTGTATTCTTTTGTGATTGGATTAGCTCACTGAGGATGGTATTTTCCAGATCTAACCATTTACCTACAAATTGCATGAGTTCATTATTTTTAATTGCTGAGTAGTACTCCATTGTATAAATATACCACATTTTCTGTATCCATTCCTCTTTTGAGGGATATCTGGGCTCCTTCCAATTTCTGGCTATTATAAACAAGGCTGCTATAAACATAGTGGAGCATGTGTCTTTATTGTATGCAGCGGAATCCTCTGGGTATATGCCTAGGAGTGGTATGCCAGGGTTCTCTGGAAGTGACATGCCCAATTTTCTGAGGAACCGCCAAACTGATTTCCAGAGCGGTTTTACCATTTTGCAATCCCACCAACAGTGGAGGAGTGTTCCTCTTTCTCCACATCCTCGACAGCACTTGTTGTCTCTTGAGTTTTTAATCTTAGCCATTCTGACTGGTGTGAGGTGGAATCTCAGGGTTGTTTTGATTTGCATTTCTCTGATGACTAATGATGTTGAACATCTCTTAAGGTGTTTCTTGCACATCTGAATTTCTTCTGGTGAAAATTCTTTGTTTAGCTCTGTACTCCATTTTTTTGATAGGGTTATTTGGTTCTTTGGGGTCTAACTTCTTGAGTTCTTTGTATATATTGGATATTAGCTCTCTGTCGGATGTGGGGTTGGTGAAGATCTTTTCCCACTTTATTGGTTGCCGTTTTGTCCTTCTGACAGTGTCCTTTGCCTTACAGAAACTTTGTAATTTTATGAGGTCCCATTTGTCAATTCTTGATCTTAGAGCATAAGCTATTGGTGTTCTGTTCAGGAACTTTCCCCCTGTGCCCATGTCCTCCAGGGTCTTCCCAAGTTTCTTTTCTAATAGTTTCAGTGTGTCTGGTTGTATGTGGAGGTCCTTGATCCACTTGTAGTTGATCTTAGTACAAGGAGATAAGAGTGGGTCAATTCGCATTCTTCTGCATGTTGACCTCCAGTTGAACCAGCACCATTTGTTGAAAAAGCTATCTTTTTTCCACTGGATGGTTGTGGCTCCTTTATCAAAGATCAAGTGACCATAAGTCTGTGGGTTCATTTCTGGGTCTTCAACCCTATTCCATTGATCCACCTGCCTGTTGCTGTACCAACACCATGCAGTAGCAATTAGACAACATAAGGAAGTCACAGGGATACAAATTGGAAAGGAAGAAGTCAAAGTATCATTATTTGCAGATGATATGATAGTCTACTTAAGCGACCCAAAAAACTCCACCAGAGAAATTCTACAGCTGATAAACAACTTCAGCAAAGTGGCAGGTTATAAAATTAACTCAAGCAAATCAGTAGCCTTCTTGTACTCAAAGGACAAGCAGGCTGAGAAAGAAGTTAGGGAAATAACACCCTTCACAAGAGCCACAAACAACATAAAGTACCTTGGCATAACTCTAACCAAACAAGTGAAAGATCTGTATGACAGGAACTTCAAGTCCTTGAAGAAAGAAATCGAAGAAGACCTCAGAAGATGGAAAAATATTTCTTGCTCCTGGATTGGCAGGATCAATATAGTAAAAATGGCCATCTTGCCAAAAGCAATCTACAGATTCAATGCAATCCCCATCAAAATCCCAAATCAATTCTTCATAGATCTAGAAAGAGCAATTCTCAAATTCATCTGGAGCAACAAAAAACCCAGGATAGCTAAAACTATTCTCAACAATAAAAGGACTTCTGGGGGAATCAATATCCCTGACCTCAAGCAGTACTACAGAGCAATTGTGTTAAAATCTCTCATGCATTCTTAACAATAGCGACTGGAAACAACAAATATCAAACTTATTACTCCTCTTTAACTTAGTGTTGTAACCACTGACTAAAGTCATCTCTTTTTTGACGCTAATCCACTTCTCTGGTAATCAGCCCTCTACACTCTGTTTCTATACAGTTATAGTTTATAGGCTCCACAAGGTTAGATTCCACCCATGTGTTCATCTCCACTAAAGATAATCTAACATGAAGACTTATGAATCTGGAACAAGGATGGTAACAAAGTATTATGACAACATTGACCTTACCAAGCAACCAGCAACCTTCACTAGGGCTGTACAGTACTGACTGAAAGGTTAGAAAAATCCAAGATAGAGCTTTCAGTTCTGGGGCTTCCTCTAAGAAGGAAGGAGGGTTGGTCTAATATGGGCCCCCTTTATCTGGAAGAAGAGGCCCCGTGGATCTGGAGTTAGGGTTTGACAGGAGAAGAGGGAGCTAGCCGACTGGTCCTGGCATTTTTCATGGACTGTACTGAAGTTGACTATCAAAGGATAAGAAAAGTGTAAAAAATCCACAGTGGGGAGCCAAGGGGGTAGCACACAGAAGATGGATGCTAACAAGACAGACAGCAAAAGGTAGTGAACAGTTTCCTTAGTCTTTCAGCCCGGGCCCCTGCACTCTCTAACAACTTTCAAGAGACAGAACCAAAGAGGCAAAAGAGAAGTGTGGCTTACATGGACCCTCCCAACCCCCACCTACACTGAAAAGTAGAATGCAAAAGGGAGGGCTTAAAAAACACGAAGGTTGATATGCTACCCAAAGAAGCCAATGGATCATAAGCTTTCATAATGAGTTTCATAATAAAGAGAATTTAATGGAGAAAATTGCTAATAAAATTCAATATGGAAAATGAAACAAATTTGGTATCATGCCTTCTAAATTTCAAATGTCTGTGTTCATTGTCTTGAAAAACTGAGATTAAGAAACAGAAAATGTTTGAATACCAATAATCAATTCAAGAATAGTTTGTAAATATATAGGTAAAAGTTTTTGGTTAACAATATTTTAATGGTAGTGAAATACCTATATTAGTTCTAAAGTTAAGTTTTAAATAAAATATATTCTCTAATGTCCTTTTCCATTTTTATCCCCAATTGGCCCCTCTTTTTTAGACTTCATGAATTTACAAAAATTTAGGGCACTCTTCCAAATTTTAGCATAAGCAAGTATATTATGTGCTCAATTCCCTCCCTAAGATATAAATAACAATACACAATGTAATAAATACATGAATAAAACCTCAATTTAAATTTTTTTCTTAAATTTACTCTTAATGCATGTGTAATACTTTTAATATAAAATGTATCAATAAAAGTACAATAATCTTGATTGTCATTTTCAACTGAGTAAAAATAAATTATCTTTACTAGAGTTTAAAAAAATCTCTGCCATCTGGCATAGATTATTAAAAATTGAACTACAGCTTTCAATGGAGATATGTAAAGATATTGTGGTAGTGGAAGGGTCTATCTTAGTTACATTCTACCTGGTTGGAAGAAAAAGGAATATTGGATAAATATTATAAATGAACTAAAATATAATTTTAGTTGTTATACAACTTTTTCCTTCCAAGAGTAGAAGAGATTAAGGATAAAAAAACACATGGGAAAAAATACATGATCTGAAACTATTCACATGAGGAATCTAAGAATAACATGAACACATATGGTGTAGGAAGTTAATTAAGCAAATTATCAGCCAAAAATGTTAAGTGCACCTCATTGAATTCTCATTTACTTCTAAGTGGAGTTTCTCAGAGCTCAGTTCCCTTACAGCTGGCTATGAACAAGCAACGTCAAGGCTGTAGAATGGATGCAAAATGTAATTTCTGAGTAATTCCACTAAGACATAACTGTATGGATCATTCCTCCATTCCTACTTGAAAATTATATTGGTTAAAAAACAAAATTTTTATGACTAACCCATGAAATATGCATTAACACTTATCACCAAAATATATTTGTGATATATATGATATTTACATCATACACACACACACACACACACACACACACACACACACATATAGATGTATCACAATTTTTAGCACATCACTGTTACAAAATCTGAAACACACTCTCTAGTTCTATTTTTGTAAACTTTCTAACAATCCTACTGATAGTGTATATTACTACTTAACACTCCTGGGGATTATCCTAACTCAGCATTCTCCCCTCCCACCCTTTGGCTTTTTGAGATATTAAGCATAAAGTGGCAGGCAACAATTAGAAGTATGTAGTCACAACAACAATATGAACCATCCAGTACTCCCAGAGCTCCTAGGGACAAAGCCATTAACCAAAGAGTACACATGGAGTTACCCATGGCTCCAGCTGCATAGGTGGCAGAGGATGGCCTTGTTAAACACCGAGGGAGAAGAGGCCCTTGGTCCTGGAAAGTCAATACGGAGGAATACCAGGATAGGGAAGCAAGAGAGGGTTGATTGGGGAACAGGGGGAGGGGAGATGGCTTATGGGATTTTGGGGTAGGAGGCGACCTGGAAAGGGGACAACATTTGAAATGTTAATAAAGAACATATCTAATAAAAAATAAAAATAAGTATGTAGTCTAGAGATAATAAGTGCTTATTGTAACTTATTGTACTGCTTCAGATATGAAGTGCAATGTGAGAATTTAAAAGAGGTATTTAAAAGGCCCATGGTAAAGTGACAAAGCCAGCCATACATAAGTAGTAGAAAGATAAGCAACATTTCTACTTGGGCATGGTGGAACACATCTACAACCAGTGGCAAAAAGCAATGGGAGCTCAGATTTAGTCTTGGTGACATAGCAAGATGACTTCATCCTGGAATCCCTGAGAACCTTTCTCAAAGAATGAGAAAAAAATACAGAGTGGTTGTCAATACAGCTTGGGTAGTGACTGAGTACTACTCAGCCACTCATTCTTTATCTTTCAATTGGTTAGTTTGGATCATATAATTTTGTGGTACACATGAACTACTTAGAACACTGTTTATCATGAAAATGCCTATACATCTCTCTAATTCTTTTCCTTTAAATTACTTTATTCAAAACTGCTTTCAATTGTCATTGTTTGGCAAAACTTTTGAAACTTTAGGTACCTAGAAGTCAGTTTAATTAAGTTGGTCATTAATGCAGAACAATATGTTCCATTATTTAATATGAAATTCTAGATTGTTTATTATTTTCCTTTAATATTTTGAAAATACTAATTGATCACCATCTTGGGTCTGGAATTCCTAAGGAAAGTATATTATCACAATTTTATTTGCTAATAACTATATATATATATATATATATATATATATATATATTAGATTTCATTTTTGGAAATTATTTGTTATTTTATTTATTGTTTTTATTTATTTATTATTTTAATTATTTATTGTTAATTTATTGTTTTATTTATTTATTGTTGTTTATCATTTTATTTTATAAATGCGGTAAATCTTAAATTTCTAACTCAATATAATATTAACATTCATGAAAACTTCACTGTATTTTTCTTAATGTCTCCCCTTTCAGTGTAAACTATTTAATTTTTTTCTACAAATTCTAGAAAATATGTCATTATTTCATTATGTACTTCTTCACCTGAAGTTTAATTTCTTTATGTATTTGCAGTTTCTGATCCAAAGCTGGATCCTTTTTCCTCTTGTAATTATGGGACCAATTAGAAAACCCAGCATTAGCAGACTAATGAAAGAAAGCCTATTCTTGGCCATAGCATCAGAAAATCAAAGAGAAAGACTCTCAAATCCACCTCTAAGTCCTTACAAAGGCTAATAATCTTTCTGAGAGTAAAGAGAAAGTAGGGAGGATTTTAATTAACAAGCAGGAGAACTGTTTCTGGCTCATTCCTCGAGTTAGTTGGATTCATTTCAGGGACAGAGAAACACTTCCTTTGATCCTTATGTGGATGTTTCCAGTGTAAACAAGAAGTTGATCCACCAAACCGTTGCACTCCGACAGGAATTTTACTAGATAATGGATGACCAGGAATGGTAACAAACCTAGAGGTGCATAGTCAGTATGGCATCCCTTTGAATGGAATGGATTTCCCCTACATCAATCCTTCCCTCTCTTTTTGCAGACCCATGCAGTTCCTAGGATGCTGGGTTGAGTGTCTTATATTAGGAGCCCATCTTATCTGGAATTGAAGACCAGTTAGCACAACCATTTCCATGATCTTTGAGTGTGTGCCGATAAGGGAACATCTCAGCCTTTCTACTTCAGCTCTCTCAACTTGTCTCTTACATTCTATTTTTTTAAAACTGTTCTCTCAGGAAGTTTTCCTAAATGACCTGATACCCTACTTCTTCCTTGATGTACATAGTCTACTGCTCATTTTGCAATATTGAATAAAGGTAATGATTTTTACTTTACCTCTCTCATTTCTATGTACCCTGTTCTTGTTTCACAAGGTCGTTCTCCTTGTCTTTCCTTATTAGGCTCTTTTGACTTCCCCTTCTTGATCTTCTGTAATATTTTTGTTCTAGATGACCTAGAGTGTATGATGATGTTTACCTGTCCAAAGCAATGCTAGTATCTGATGAAATCATAGCTTAGATGAAAACGTTCAACAGTTTGAGCAGCAGGCTTTTTAAATGCTTGCATTTTAGAGTTAATATTTAGAGTTAATATTTTCTAGTCATTTATTTCATTATGGCACTTTTCTCCATATATATCACTGTACTGTGCTCAATATTATTACATCTCATAATTCTCAAGGTCTTTCCTCTCTCTCCCAGGAGTCTGCTTCCAATTTTTTCCAGCTTACATATGAAAGCTGGAATATTTGTTCTTCAAACCTCATATCACAAAATCCTATATCTTCTTTCTCTGTTAGACTCCAAATTCCTACATAATCCCTCTTTAATTTCATATAATATGAATATATATGGTTATATATGTCCTGGATACATATGACATGATATTATATATATATATATATATATATATATATATATATATATACATATATATATATATGTATATATATATATATAGAGAGAGAGATAGATAGATAGATAGATATAGATAGATAGATATAGATATATGTTGAATATATATTTATATATTTTCTATATTAAACAAAGCAAATGATTTTTTGTGAAAGTCTGTTTAATTTTGTTTAAAAGTTTAATCTCAACTTCCAATCATTGTCCTGAAAATGACATAATTTAAATCTTTGTATTTGTATATAAATTTCCTTTTTCATTCATCTATTGGTAAGCATCTACATTGGCCTGATATATTGGATATTGAATACTACAGCAATGAACACGATGGTGCAAGCATCTCTAGGGTATGCTGATTTAGTTCAGCAATATTTCAATCAAACAAAATAGATGTAAAATGGGAACATTGCTTGGATGGTATTTGTTTTGTATGGATATGATATATTGGCAAACCCATAATTGATAGTTGATTATTGGCTAACTTTGTTTTATTTTGTTCTCTTTATTAAGTTTGGGGTTGTCTTACTTATATAGAAACATAAAGTAGCTGAATGATAATTAGCCTAAGTCTTTCTCCTAGACCCCACCTGAAAAATTATAGCATTCAAACATTTATGTTCTTTGCCCTGTTTCCTTAATGTCCTAACTATTACAATAATAGGATTCACTCAATGTGTGTGTGTGTGTATGCGTGAATGTTTGGGTATTCTGGTGCATAAACAGTTCTACAAGTGTTTTACAAAAATATATCAAATAGTGACATATTTACATCTAACATTGAATTTATAAAATTAATAAGCTTATTTTTAACAGTTATTAATAAGACTATTAATTTTGCATACTATGTAGAATGATTTATGCCTAATAAACTGCCACTTTTCTAAAAGCATAAGGGAAAGTATATGAAATATTGGAATCGAAAGCAACAAGAAAGCTAACTCTTAAAAGCACAGGAACCCTTGCAGAAATTCAGAACAGCTTGATCCATGAATCAGTATTACATTTTGCAGGTATTAAATTATAAAAATCAATTGACTAAAAAAAAACTATATGTTTGACTCAATATTTGACAATCAAGTGTATAAATATTTAAAAACCAAGTGCACTTTGAGAGTCCAGCAAGTCTTACATGTTAAATCAGACATGCATATGAGCAGTAGTGTAAGAATTCCAAGGAACTCCTGGAAATGAAATAGCTCAAACAATTCCTATGAAAGAAAAGATGGTTAACAAAAACGTAAAAGGTAAGATGAGAGGAAAGTATCTGAAAAAAATAGGGGTCTAAAAATGTTATCCATGACTTCAATTTAGATTCAAAGGTTTGCTGTATCTCCACGTAATTTATAGGAGAAAAGAAAAGGGAATCTGATACTTTGGGGAAACTGTAATGTGCACTCAGCACCTTTACCATGAATTATTTTGTCTACTGATATGAGCAGGATGTTGCCCTTGACTGTTAGAACTGATGTCTATTGGAGTTAAGGCTTGAACACAATGACCCTACACATAAAAGTAAAAATGGAGAAACAATTGGGCTGTTATTTGAAGCAAGTTTAACTCCCTGAAAGCTAATCTGTGTAGACCCTTTCTGAAACATCAGCTGCTTTTGGATACTCTTAACTCATTATAAAGTGAATCTGGTCTACCCAAACCTTTATTTCCACATGAAATCCATTTTGAACATGGTGCCCACAAAGAGCAGGACTGGCAAACAAAATAGGCTGGAAACCTTTAGAAACTTTGTTCCTTTCACTTGCGAGTTGGATTGTAAAGTGGAGTCTGCCTGCTGCTAACAACTTTAGTGCCCTCCCTGGCCTCAAATGGTGTTCGTAGCCCTTTGTTTCAGCTGTGCTCTACACTCTCCAGAGGGCATCCTGCCACAGGAAGTGTTCAGTTAACAATGAAGGACGGACAGACTGTAGATTTGCCAAGGCTGAAAGCGCACTCACAGCCTTGTTTGCCTTATGCCCCTCGCTCATTTTCCTACAGTCACTCAAACTCAGGGTTTGGGCCATCAGCCTTTGTCTGCATTTCACATCATTTTGCCGTCACTATGCCAACATTGGCAGGAGGGCTCCAGCTCTCCAGGCAGCAGAAAGTCTTAAAGCTTAAACATAGTCAAAGGGCCGAATGGGATGACACATGCATGTACAATAGGACAGGTTCACCCAGATCAAGGGAAGTATATGAAATCTTGGTTAAATAAAGAACATTTTATTTAATACTTGAGTCTTATGTTTTGCTTAGACAGTTTATGTCTGAGTAAATATTAAAACTATTTAATCTTTAAATACATATTTACTGATGCAGATTTTGGAGAAAGTGTTAGAAAAAGCAGTTACTTCTCCCTTACAACAGAAAGCCAAGCTAACTTCAGGTAGCACCACAATCAATCTAAATATGTTTCTGGATCCCAGAAAGCAACTAGATGTCATTACTGCATAATAGATAGATATACATCTTGTTTCACTTCCTAACCCATATATTACTTTTAGATTTAAGAAATAATATATCATATAAGTTCATTGGGTACAGTGTAACATAGAAGCATGAGTTCCTGAGTTTGAGCCCTGGACCTAGGGTTTTAAAGAACTAGGCATACTGGCAGATGTTTGTAAACCGAATGCTGGAGAGACAGCTATAGGAGAATCCCTGAGGCTCTCTAGACAGAGAATTTGGCCAAATAAGTGAGTCCCAAGTCCCAGTGAAGGTTCTTATCTCAAAACCAAAGTAGATGACTCCTGAGGGATAGCATCCAAGGTACACTTTGGATCTCTATACCTATATCTACACACTTCCACATATCCTGAAATGTGCATGGTAACACACAGACACACACACAAACAGACACACACACAGACACACACACACACGCACACACACATACATACACAGAAAGAAAGAAATCACAGCAGTAAAGTGTAGTCCCAAATTTTTAAATTCAAATTTGAAATTTGTTCAATTACTTCATAAACTCAATAAACAGTTTATTTCTAGTAGGTCATTTGCTTGTTTTGCTTGCATCTTAAATAGTATACTATTGTATTAAAAAGATAATATAGTAAGATGAATTCTAGAACCAATAAAAATTTAAAAATTTAATGCTGGGGTAATTGGGTATTTAAACTCCAATGCGGATATTGTATCTGTAGATACATTGGCTGGAATTTCCTTGTTTCTTAAGTAGGAAGAAATGTGTTTCTTAAATAGGAAGAACAACAATATCAATCACCCAGTATCCCCAGAGCTCCCAGGGACTAAACTACCAACCAAAGAGTACACATGGAGGAACCCATGGATCCAGCTGCATATGTAGCAGAGGATTGCATCAATGGGAGAGGAGGCCCTTGGTCCTGTGGAAGCTCAATGCCCCAGAGTAAGGGAATGCTAGGGTGGTGAGGTAGGAGTGGGTGAGCAGGTAGGGGGACGCCCTCACAGAAGCAGGGGGAGAGGGGATGGGATAGGGGATTTTCGAAGGGGAAACTGGAAACAGAGATAATATTTGAAATGTAAATAAATAAAATAACCAATAAAAATGGCAGAAAAAAATCTCATTAATTACCTAACTGCCTTACATTTTCTAGATTTCCATTTGATAAAATTATTAATAAGCCACATTACCAGTTAATCTCCACATGCCGTGTTTGCTAAAAAGTGGCTGGCTGTCTTCTGCCTTGGGCTTAATATATAACACATGCTGACTTAGTCATGTAATGAGTTGACAGATTTAGTTATGTGCTTTTCTGAGAGGGGACGTGGTATAACAAAAAAAATTCCACATGTGGCAGCATAGAAAATAGATGTGACATTTATTTGGGACAAAATTCTGGGATCTAGTGGGCAATAGGTACTAGGATATGACCATCTGTCAAAAAGGGAACATAGTGACCTAGTGTGAACAAGATCATGTTTCATTCCCTTTCTCTGGTTAAGAAAAAGTCTGGGCAGTGTAAAGTTGGCATGTGAGCCAAGCAGCCCTTTTGATGACTGAAGACTTGCCCATTACACATTGGCTTTGAATGGGAGACAGATATGCAAACAACAGAGGCCTTAGAAATATGTCGTTGTTTGTTTCTTCTGCTTCGATTAAGTTCTGGCTCCATCACTGAAAGCTCCTTTCATTTCCAGATTTATATTTGTTCTATCTACAGCTAGGATAGAGCGATCCCTTAAAGACTTTTCAGACTTTCTCTATACAATGTAATGTCAAAAAAATTATACTCAGAACATACTCTTCCTCTGGACTTATTACTTTTGTCATTACATTATACAATTTTTCTTAGTTTACAATAATACAAATCTTCAATCTCTTTCCATTAGACTTTTACCAAATACTGAGACATCTAATAGACTGAAGCATATACACATGCACATTGTTACACACACACACACACACACACACACACACACGGAATTAGATGTATACACACATGCTTTAAGAAAGACTTTAGAATTTGTCTTTATTTATGAAAATGTTGTATATATGTATACAATGAAGTATGACTATATCTTCACCCATTTTATCATCCAAATTCATTCATGTTTCCTTCAAAACAATCCAGTATGGGACGACATCTAGAGATGGTGTACCCTGTCTATACTAGGATTTGGACTAACTTGATCGTGTGTGGGTAAATGTAGGCACCATGTAGAACACAGCATTTTACAGCATTCCTATCCATACTCCAGTGTTTACAGTTTCTCAGTTTCTTTTTACAGTTTCCCTTTCAATAAAATTTCCTGAGCTTGTTTAGGGCAGAACATTGAGTTTGTAATTATTAGAATTTTGACAACTTATTCACCATGTTATTGCCTAAACCCACTACAGGAAGAATTTATTTTAGCTTGTTTCCCAGAAGCACCAGAGTTCATCACACCCCTCCCCAAACAGCCCCACAATTGGCTATGGAGTGCTCAAATGCTGGTGACTACTGACAGATATTTCTCATTCATACTGCCACACCAGATTAAAAGCTGAATATACCAGGTAGAGGAAGCTATGTTAACTGTTTCCAGAAGGAAACTACACTTGTGAATCAGATGCAATTGGAGTCACTATCTGATTATGTTGTTGGTAGTCAACTCCCACTCTCCAGTATTATGAGATGGCATTAAGAATTGGTAGAACCGGCGGCCAGGACCAGCTCTCTGAGCGGACTAGCAGCGAGGGGCCACCTTGCCGCCTCAGGGCACAGCTCGGAACTCTAGCAGCTGGAGTCAGGGGCCTGGACTCAGACCTAGCATAGTCCAGCACAGACAATGCAACCAGAAGGGATCGGCAGAGCCCAGTACCAGCAGCTCAGCCAAGGTCATGCTGTGCTTTCAGTGGGGCAGCCATCTTGCCTCAGGACCCCGCGCGCGCAAACAGCGGGCACACTGGACACAGCGAGCGGCTGGAGTCAGGTGCATGGCCAGAGATATAGATTAGCTTAGCTCTGCAGGAGATCCGGACGCAGAAAGCTCAGCTGCGGGTGCAGACTACCACGGCCAGGACCGGCTCTCTGAGCAGACTAGCAGCGAGGGGCCACCTTGCCGCCTCGGGACACACCTCTGAATTCTAGCAGCTGGAGTCAGAGGCCTGGACTCAGAGCGAGCATAGTACAGCACAGACAACGCTGCCAGAAGGGATCTGTCTCCTGGGGACAGGCATGCTGTGCTTTCAGCAGGGTGCCATCTACAATAAGACCAACTAACGCCAGAGATAAAGAGATGGCAAAAGGCAAACGTAGGAACGTTATTAACAGAAATCAAGGCAATATGGCACCATCTGAACCCAATTCGCCAACCACAGCAAGTCGGGGATACCCCAGCATACCAGAAAAACAAGAGTTAGATATAAAAGCACAGGTCATGATGCTCCTAGAGGAACACAAAAAAGACATAAACAAATCTCTTAAAGAAATGCAGGGGAACATCAATAGGGTAGAAGCTCTTACAATCCAAACACAAAAAACACTTAAAGAACTCCAGGAGAATATGGGCCATCAGACAGAAACCAATAAAGAGGAAATGAGAAAATCAGTTAAAGAAATGCAGGAGAACTTGAAACAACATGCAGAAGTCATGAAAGAGGGAGCACAAAAATATATTAAAGAATTACATGAAAACACAAACAAACAAATGAAGGAACTGAGCAAAACCATCCAAGATCTGAACACAGAGGTAGAAACAACTAAGAAATCACAAAAGGAGGCAACTTTGGAGATAGAAAACCTTGGGAAGAAATCAGGGGTCGTAGATGCAAACATAAACAACAGAATACAAGAGATAGAAATAAGAATCTCAGATGCTGAAGATAACATAGTAACCATTGACTCCACAGTCAAAGAAAACGCAAAATCCAAAAGGCTTGTAACCCAAAACATCCAGGAAATCCAGGACACAATGAGAAGACCAAACCTAAGGATTATAGGGATAGATGAGAGTGAAGATCTACAACTTAAAGGGCCAGCAAATATCTTTAACAAAATTATGGAAGAAAACTTCCCTAACTTAAAGAGAGAGATGCCCATGAATATACAAGAAGCCTACAGAACTCCAAACAGACTGGACCAGAACAGAAACACCTCCCGTCACATAATAATCAAAACCCCAAATGTACTAAACAAAGAAAGAATATTAAAGGCAGTAAGAGAAAAGGGCCAAGTAACATATAAAGGAAGACCTATCAGAATCACACCAGACTTCTCTCCAGAAACCATGAAAGCTAGAAGATCCTGGGTAGACCTCATGCAGACCCTAAGAGAAAACAAATGTCAGCCAAGACTACTATACCCAGCAAAACTCTCAATCAACATAGATGGAGAAATCAAAATATTCCATGACAGGACCAAATTTACACAATATCTTTCCACTAACCCAGCTCTACAAAGGATAATAGGAGGAAAACTCCAATTCAAGGAAGGGAATGGCACCCAAGAAAAAGCAAGACAGTAAACTTCTTCCATCAAACTCAAAGGAAGATAACTACTCAAAAACAAAAATAACATCAAAAATGTCAGGAAGTAATAATCTCTATTCCTTAATATCTCTTAACATCAATGGACTCAACTCCCCAATAAAAAGACATAGACTAACAGACTGGATACGGAAACAGGACCCTACATTTTGCTGCTCACAGGAAACACACCTCAGATTCAAAGACAAACACTACCTTAGAGTAAAAGGATGGAAGACAATTTTGCAAGCAAATGGTCACAGGAAGCAAGCTGGAGTAGCCATTTTAATATCAGATAAAATTGACTTTCAACCCAAAGTCATCAAAAGAGACACAGAAGGTCACTTCTTGCTAGTCAAAGGAAGAATCCACCAAGAAGAACTCACAATTCTAAACATCTACGCTCCAAATGTAAGGGCACCCTCATTTGTAAAAGAAACCTTACTAAAGCTCAAAGCACACATTGCACCTAACACAATGATTGTGGGGGACCTCAATACTCCACTATCCACAGTGGACCGACCAGGAAAACAGAAATTAAACAGAGACACGGAGAAACTCATCGAAACTTTGGAGCAATTGGATTTAACAGATATATATATATATATATATATATATATATATATATATATATATATAACATTTCACCCTAAAGCAAAAGACTATACCTTTTTCTCAGCCACACATGGTACCTTCTCCAAAATTGACCATATAATTGGACACAAGACAGATCTCAACAAATATAAAAAGATCGAACTAATCCCATGCCTCTTATCAGATCACCATGGAGTAAGAGTGTTCTTCAATAGCAACAAAAACAACAGAAAATCCCCATACGTGTGGAGGCTGAACAATATTCTACTCAATGATACCTTAGTCCAGGAAGAAATAAAGAAAGGAATCAAAGAATTCTTAGAACTTAATGAAAATGAAGGCACAACATACCCAAATCTATGGGACACAATGAAAGCAGTGCTTAGAGGAAAACTCATAGCCCTGAGTGTCTCCAAAAAGAAACAGGAGAGAGCATATACTAGATACTTAATGGCACACTTGAAAGCTCTGGAACAAAAAGAAGCAATTTCACCCAGGAGGAGTAGAAGACAGGAAATCATCAAACTCAGGGCTGAAATCAATCAAGTTGAAACAAAGAGAACCATACAAAGAATCAACAAAACCAGGAGCTGGTTCTTTGAGAAGATCAACAAGATAGATAAACCCCTAGCCAGACTTACTAAAGGGCACAGAGGCAGTATTCAAATTAACAAAATTAGAAATGAAAAGGGAGATATAACAACAGAAACTGACAAAATTCAAAAAATCATCAGATCCTACTACAAAAACCTATACTCAACACAACTGGAGAACCTGGAGGAAAGGGACAATTTCCTAGACAGTTACCAAATACCAAAATTAAACTAGGATCAAATAGATGTCTAAACAGACCCATAACCCCCAAAGAAATAGAAGGGGTCATAGACAGTCTTCCAACCAAAAAGAGCACAGGACCAGACGGTTTTAGTGCAGAATTCTATCAGACCTTCAAAGAAGTCCTGATACCGATACTCTTCAAATTATTCCACAAAATAGAAACAGAAGGAACACTACCCAACTCATTCTATGAAGCCACAATTACCCTGATATCAAAAACACACACAAAGATCCAACTAAGAAAGAGAACTACAGGCCAATTTCTCTTATGAATATCGATGCAAAAATACTAAACAAAATACTTGCCAACCGAATCCAAGAACACTTCAAAATGATCATTCATCATGATCAAGTTGGCTTCATCCCAGGGATGCAGGGATGGTTCAATATACAGAAATCCATCAATGTAATCCACTACATAAACAAACTCAAAGAAAAAAACCACATGGTCATCTCATTGGATGCTGAAAAAGCATTTGACAAAATTCAGCATCCTTTCATGCTAAAGGTCTTAGAAAGAACAGGAATTCAAGGCCCATATCTAAACATAGTAAAAGCAATATACAGCAGACCAGTAGCCAACATCAAGGTAAATGGAGAAAAACTTGAAGCAATCCCTCTAAAATCAGGGACTAGACAAGGCTGTCCCCTCTCACCATATCTCTTCAATATAGTACTTGAGGTACTAGCTAGAGCAATTCGACAACAGAGGGAAGTCAAAGGGATACAAATTGGAAAGGAAGAAGTCAAACTATCACTATTTGCAGATGATATGATAGTATACTTAAGTGACCCAAAAACCTCCACCAGAGAACTCCTGCAACTGATAAACAACTTCAGCAAAGTGGCTGGCTATAAAATCAACTCAAGTAAATTAGTAGCCTTCCTATACGCGAAGGATAACCAGGCCTAGAAAGAAATTAGGGAAATGACACCCTTCACAATAGCCACAAATGATATAAAGTATCTTGGAGTGACGCTAACCAAACATGTGAAAGATTTATATGACAAAAACTTCAGGTCTCTGAAGAGGGAAATTGAAGAAGACATCAGAAAATGGGAAAATCTTCCATGCTCGTGGGTTGGCAGGACTAATATAGTCAAAATGGCAATCTTGCCCAAAGCAATATACAGATTCAACACAATCCCCATCAAAATCCCAACTCAGTTCTTCATAGAGTTAGAAAGAGCAATTCTCAAATTCATCTGGAATAACAAAAAACCCAGAATACCTAAAACTATCATCAACAGCAAAAGAACTTCTGGGGGAATCAATATCCCAGACCTCAAGCAATATTACAGAGCAGTGGTATTAAAAACTGCATGGTATTGGTTCAGTGACAGGGAAGTGGATCAATGGAATAGGATCGAAGACCCAGAATTGAACCCACACATCTATGGCCAATTGATCTTCGACAAAGGAGCTGAAAACATCCAGTGGAAAAAAGATAGCCTTATCAACAGATGGTGCTGGCTCAACTGGTGGTCAACATGCAGAAGAATGAGAATTGATCCACTCTTATCTCCTTGCACTAAACTCAACTCCAAGTGGATCAAGGACCTCCACATAAAACCAGACACACTAAAACTAATAGAAAAGAAACTGGGGAAGACCCTTGAAGACATCGGCTCAGGGGAAAAATTCCTGAACAGAACACCAATTGCTTATACTCTAAGAACAAGAATAGACAAATGGGACCTCATAAAACTACAAAGTTTCTGTAAGGCCAAAGACACTGTCAAAAGGATAAATCGGCAACCAACAAATTGGGAAAAAATCTTCACCAACCCCACATCCAACAGAGGGCTAATCTCCAATGTATACAAAGAACTCAAGAGGTTAGACCCCAGAAAACCAAATAACCCTATCCAAAAATGGTGTACAGAGCTAAACAGAGACTTTTCACCTGAAGAAATTTGGATGGCTGAGAAACACCTTAAAAAATGTTCAACATCACTAGTCATTAGGGAAATGCAAATTAAAACAACCCTGAGATTTCACCTCACACCAGTCAGAATGGCTAAGATTAAAAACTCAGAAGACATCAGGTGTTGGCGAGGATTTGGAGAAAGAGGAACACTCCTCCACTGCTGGTGGGAATGTAAGCTGGTACAACCACTCAGGAAATCAGTATGGCGGTTCCTCAGAAAACTGGACATGATACTTCCGGAGGACCCAGCCATGCCACTCCTGGGAATATACCCAGAAGATTCACCAGCATGCAATAAGGATACATGCTCCACTATGTTCATAGCAGCCTTATATACAATAGCCAGAAGCTGGAAAGAACCCAGATGTCCCTCAACAGAGGAATGGATACAAAAAATGTGGTATATATACACAATGGAGTACTATTCAGCCATTAGAAACAATGAATTCATGAAATTCTTAGAGAAATGGATGGAGCTGGAGAACGTCATACTAAGTGAGGTGACCCAGTCTCAAAAGAATACCCATGGTATACAGTCACTGATATGTGGATATTAGCCTAGAAGCTTGGAACACCAAAGATACAAATCACATATCAAGTGATGTCTCACAAGAAGAAAGGAGTGGACACTGGTGCTAGAATGGACCAAAACATCATTGTGGGAGAGTACAAGAACAGTAAGGTGGGAGGGGGTGGATGAGGGAGCAGGGGGAGGGAAAGGG
The DNA here is from genome assembly GCA_964023405.1 of Apodemus agrarius. NCBI lineage: Eukaryota > Metazoa > Chordata > Mammalia > Rodentia > Muridae > Apodemus > Apodemus agrarius. The sequence goes on from OZ030023.1 coordinate 46,633,483, forward strand.
ACATGTGGGACCTTTGGGGGTGGGGAACCAGAAAAAGGGAAATGAATTGTAAATATAGAATATATCCAATAAAAAAAAAAGAAATTCAAGGCCCATGCCTAAACATAGTAAAAAAAAAAAAAAAAAAAAAAAAAAAAAGAATTGGTAGAACCATTAGGGGATGGCAGGATTTAATAGAGAGCTATGCCATGGGGTCCGGCTTTGCAAGGTGTTACTTAGGCTTTGGCTTCTCCTGAGTTTCTCTTTGATTTTCGGCCATAATGAAGTAAATGGGTTTCTTCTCTTCCACCATCATGTGCTGAGCCATCTGGGGTAAGATTTTGAAATTGGGATGTAGACATCTTTGAGATGAGGCATTATTCAGACTATCTCAATAGCTTAATCTGAAAATACTAAAGAAATAAGAAAAACAATGATGATCATATAAATGTTTCACAAATATGATTCTTACTGCATACTTGAGGCTGGCCATTAGTACTCATTTTATAATAGTAGCTAAAAGACTCATATGTATATGTTTGATTTTGAACCAACTATTTGAGGAAGGTCTCCATAGCTGCCAGTGAAGTTGTCTTATCCAGTGAGTCCATCTCCTGACACTTCTACTTTTAAAATGAAATGTATTTGTCTTTCATTGTGATAAGACTTTAAATATATACTTCAGGGAACGTTAAAGGCAAGTCATTACACTAAATTCTATAGCCCAAACTTATAGACTAGACTAAGCCACAAAAGAATGTTCAATATTGCAAATATGTAAATATTTTTGTTTATGTATTGTAGTCTCAGAACAGAAACATGAGTGAAGAGAAAGCAGTTTTTCAGATGAGGCAATTTAGATGTCAAACACCATTTTAGTGCATTGCTGTCTGCATTTAAAAAGCCAAATAAACACTCAAAACCACAGTCTCTTTTTTTACCAAATAAGGTTGAGAGAAGCCATTCTTCTTTTGTCAACTTTCTGAGTCCCCAGTTTGGCATCCTGTGACTATCCCTCCCCGTCCCGGCCCCCTACCACCTCTTTGCTATTGTATAAGTGAAAGAGCACGATCAATTTAACAGTTCAAGTTGACACGTAAAAACTGACTCCAAATCCATCTGTCATTCGTCAGAGAAAAAAGAATTTGTGCTGACAAGATAGTTCAGCAGGTAAAGGCACTTGCCACAAAGCAAGGCACCTGAGATTGAGCCCAAGGACACATGCCACAGAAACGATATGGGAATGTTGGAGTATCTTTGAGAGGGACAGAGTCTCTCTCTTGACTGGGGAGTCAGGGTCCCGGGAAATTTATTGTCCATACTACATCGACCAGAAGCCAGGGAACTTTTGGATCTTGTCTTCTGAAATTAGCAGATCACAGAGAGAGTGAATTTTAAAGATTATCTGTTGCTTGAAACCCCGACCGAGACCCTTGGGGCTGGAGATAAGAAGTCACAGGGTCAATGACACAGACCCTGGGAGTCAGGCAAGGGACAAAAGCAGACTCCTTTATTGAAGGAACTGGGCAAATCTTTATAAAGCCCCTCCCCAGCATCTTATTGGCTCTGAAGTAGCCAGATGTGGCACTGCCTCTTTCTCATTGGCTCACTCAATTGCCTGACCCAGTGTCAGCATTCTCTAGCAGTACAGATTCTAGGTTGGCTCAGGAAGGAAGTATCAGCAACACATGTGCCAGCATTATGACTGGGCCCGCTTGGCTAGATTTCTCCTACAATTTTCTACTATTGATTCGTAGGTGGATGCTTAAGAGGAAGAAAGGCAGTCACAACATCTGAGTTACACATGGAGATCAGCCATGTTTAATATGCAGTTATGGGGCTAAAACAGACTTAAGAACTTCAGACAAAAGTTAGGGAGCCAGAATACTAGAAAAGATATGCTTTGGCCACCACTCAAAAGAAACTGGAAAAACAAGAAAGAAAAAAGTCACTCTGAAAGGTGGGCAGATCCAAAAAGAACATCATGACATCTTGTAGCAACTACACAGAAAGAAAAATTCTGGAAAGGAAAAGCACATTATTTCATCAAGAGAATACTTAGTCCTCCTGTTTCAATTTCATAACTTAAGGAACATTCACCTTCCTTAGAAATGGTCCTTTACCCAGGCGACTGACCTGCCTAGCTGGATTGATTCTTTTTATATTATTTAATTTAATATTAATTTCACATTTCAGATGTTATTCCCATTCCCAGTTTCCCCTCCACAAATTTCCTATCCCTTCCCCCTCCCCTGCCTCTAAGAGGGTGCTCCCTGTCCCAACCACCTACTCCTGTCTCACCACCCTAGCATTCTTCTGCTCTGGGAGCTTCCATAGGATCAAAGGCCGCTTTCCCATTCCCCATCCCCTCCACCCTGGCTCCCACTGATACCCAATAAGGCAATCCTCTGCTACATATCCAGCTGGAGCCCTGTGTCCCCCCCCAGCCCTGCCCTGCTCCCCCATGTGTCCTCTTTGGTTGGTGGTTTAGTCCCTGGGAGCTCGGGAGGGGGGGGGAAGGGGGAAGGGGTCTGGTTGATTGACATTGTTGTTCTTCCTGTGGGGTTTTCAGCTCCTTCAGTCCTTGCCCTAACTTCTCTGTTGGTGTCCCCATGCTCATTTGCATATTTGGCTGTGTGCATCCACATTTGTATTAGTCAGACTCTGGCAGAGCCTCTCAGGGGACAGTTTTATGAGGCTCCTGTCAGCAAGCCCTTTTGGGTATCAAAAATAGTGTCTGGGTTTGGTGCCTGCAGATGGGGTGGATCCCTAGGTGAGGCAGTCTCTGGATGGCCTTTCCTTTGGTTTCTGCTCCACTCTTTGTCCCTGCATTTCCTTTAGACAGGAGGAATTCTGGATTAATGTTTTTGAAGTGGGTGCATGACCCATCCCTCAAATGGGAGCCATGCCTATTCACTGGATATGGTCTCTACAGGTCATATCTCCCCTTTGTTGGGTATTTTGGCTAATGTTCTCCCTATGGGGATCTGGGAATCTCTTGGGCCACTGGCATCTGAGACTTTCTCATGGCTGTCCTGTATTTCCCCCTTCCCCACTGCTACACACCTCACTTCAATTTCCTGACTCTCTATTTCTGCTTCATCTCCACTAGTATCATCAGGGAAGAGATAACAGCATGTCTCCACCTAGAGTTAAATTCCATTTTATAGTGTAATAGGAGGGAACTGACTTATCCCCTGACCTCTATATGTTACACACACACACATACACACACACACACACACACACACACACACACACTAAATATAGATGAGTAATCATTTATTTCAATTTTTTTTCAAAATCATACAAAATATTCTTCTGGTTTACTTAATGCTCTTTGGTCTGTCTTTGAATTTTACACAAGATTTTTCATGTTTTAACTCCATAACGACTTTTCTTCACTTGCTTACATTTAAAATTTTAATATCTATTAAAATTAACAAGTGAATACTGACAGTGGCCTTCTAAATATTTAGATAACCCACTCTAAATTGGATTTGCAAATAATAAAAAGCTACTTTATCCAAGCCGTTTTGTCAGGCATGGGCAATCACTGATCGCTTATAAACAAAGCAAAACAAAAAAAGATGTTTATAAGGATGTGTGTTTATCATTCCACATATACTCTATGTGGAATGATTTCTTCAAAATCATTTAGAGTACTTGTAATTTTCTGGGGGATATTTTTGGAAAGGCTGCAAGAATGTGAAGCTTGGTATTTTAAGTGCTTTACGTCTGTACAAGAAACATAGCCTTTCTTAGAACAGCAAGGAGGAGACACGGCTGCTGGACAGAGCTGGAGACCGGAGAAAGGAAAGAGAAATGTTGGTAATACAACATTTGGGAATGTGGGAGCGTAAGATGCAAAAGCACAGATGAGTAGCGTTGTTAGCTGTTGTCTACACTGCTTCACCATGAAATGCAGTAAAGATACGAAAGACAAAAGCAGACAAACAACTATGTGGAAATGGGCCCAAGCCAAAGATTGTGCAAGGACATCAGTGGTGAGGATTGCCTGCAAACATTACAAAAGCAGAAAATAATCTGTACACATTGACCATGACTAAATAGCCCCAACACCAGTACATGTGTGACACAAAAATACTGTGGGTCAGGCATTCAAACAACTTTCTTTAAACAGTGAAGTGGGGTTTTGTTTTGTTTTGTTTTGTTTTGCTTTAATGTCACAGTTAAACCTAGAACACACGTTTCAGTGAAACACAGTGAAACGCAAACATTTTTCTTTTAATACATTTAGGGCTGGAGGTGTAGCTCAGTAATAGAATACCGCCTACTGTTTACAAACTGTAATCCTGTTTTAATTCTCCACAATCACACAGAAAGAAAAGGGGAAAAGAGAGGCCTAGAAAGGGAGGAGATCAGGGAGGGGAGGAAAGGAGAGGAGGTGGGGCTGGGAGGGAAGAAAGAAGAGAGGGGAGGGAAGAGAAAAGGGGATGAGCTAAAAGGGAGGGCTTAAAGGGTCCACCGGAAGGCAGCTATTTGGGTCCAAACAAACATTCAGCAGCATCCTCAGGAGAAGGAGGTATTCTCAGAGGAGGAACACAAGCAAGCTGGGGTGAGATCAGACAGAGTGCAATGGAGGACATGAGAGAGTGAAAATCACCTACCAGAGTCTGAGCCACTGTGGCCACTGGGAGTACCAGGTCGAAAGGGTATATTTTTTAAATCTTACTGATCTTTTGCTTCTACATTACTGTTTCTGGTTTTATTTATTTATTTATTTGTTTGTTTGTTTGTTTGTTTAGGATTTTGTGTGTGCATCTGTATATTTCTTGTGCTTTTCCTCTTTTGTTTAAAATTCTATTTTATTTGATAAATTTTTTTTATTTGCCTGCTTGTTTTTCTAAAGAGAGAAAGAAGGAGTGGAGGTGGAAGGTGGGAAGAATCTGGGAAGAGTTGGGGGAAGGGTATCCATCATCAGAATATATTCTGTGAAAAAAATTTTTTCCATTAAAAAAACAAACAAACAAAAAAGGACCCAAAAACCCATTTATAATATGGACAAAAGCAGAAGTAGAGAAAGAAAAAAAATCAAAGAGTCAAGAGCTTAAACCTGGATTCAAGTGCTTCCTGGGAGTCTGTACTGAATAACTGGGTTCTAAACTGCAAGATATTTAAATAGAAGAAACAGAGCGGTGGTGGCACATGCCTTTAATCCCAGTACTCCAGAGGCAGAAACACAAGAAGCTTGAAGTTGGAGACCAGTAACCTGGTCTATAGAATGGGATACACAGAGAAACCCTGTCTTGAAAAGAAAACCAGACTGATGTTGGCCCATCCCAAGGACTCTCCGTATGTTACAGCGCACCACAGAAGGAACTCTGTGATTTGACTAAGTGTATAGTATTCATAGTGGAGGTATTATCCTGGCTTAGTCAGGCAGGCTTAATATAAGCATATAATCTATTACAAGTGTGAGAGGAAGACAGGCAAATGTTTCAGAGAAATGGTTATGAGGGAACTGATACTTTGTTTCTGGCTCTGAGATGGGAAAAAATATGCACATGGGCCAGAAAGAGTTCATCCGGAGCCGAGTGTGGTCAGCTGACAGTAAGGAAGTAGAGGAAGATGTGCCCGGATGAAGGATCATTACTCTGTAGTTAAAATAAGTAAGAACTGATAGTCAATGTTGCATAGATGCTGAAAGCTAACTTCACGACTCACACAAAAGTGAAAAATATGACCCTTAATTTAGGATTAATGTGGCCCTTCTGCCAGAAGTAGGGCAGTGTGTACTCACAGTGTTGGATGGCTCGACTTGGGTGCCTGTAATGCTCTTCCAAACCTTTCTCTTTTTTTATTTAGTATTGTTTAGTTTCCAGCGTCTTATAACTGATCCTGAGGAATTTGTCTGTGAACACAGGCTCTGGAGTCTAAAAGTGCCACGGATCTGCCCTGAGTAAAGTTTACAGGCTCTTTTTGCAGTTTTATTGTGCCTGCTGATCTACCCTGGGTTACTTTCTTGAAAAGATTTGAACCTGTCACAGTTTGTTCCTCAACACAAAAAAAGAAAGCCTGGAGAGACACACTTATTAGCAACCTGTTTGTCAGTTCAAAAGCCCTGACCCTTGTCTGGAGACCAGAGCTGACATGAGGCAAATAGCGGGACTATTTCAGATCAACTCTGGTCTAAAGTTAGAGATCTGAGAAAAAGAAAAGAAAAAAAATAAGCACACAAACCTCCAAACAAAAACCCAAAGAAACAAAGTAACAACAACAAAAAATGCAGGTGCCTATAAGCAAAGCCAAATGCTGGGCAGACATCAGACTGCAAACGTGCAGGTTCTTTTGTTAAATCTAGCTCAGAAAGAAAAGATAAAACAGGTAGTACAAGAGCTGCTAAATAAGGAACAGAATATTAATAGCTCCATTTTTGTTGCCTAGGATGAAACTAGGGATCAAATATCTTTCAAGATAATAAACAGGGAAGAAATAATGACTTCCTGAGAAGTAAAAGCTTGACCTCTGAGGTGATCTTCAGAAAATGAAGAGTCTGAGTCTGCTATCACCCTTTGAGGAGTCAAAGAAGGAAGGCAAGACTACTGGAACGAGAGAAGAGGCCACTGTGAACCTACCCAGTAACTTCTAGAAAAGTGTTTTAAGTCAGAGAGCTGGAATGCAGAATGCAAACAGAAAGTCAAAATGATGAGGTAAAGGATTAATTTATAAAACACAATAGATGCACTCAACTGACTGGAAAGAAAGTGTATAGTACAGATCTTCATGGGAACTAACCAGCAAGCAAGACCGCCATGGGTTCATTATATAGATATCCATTCTATTAGTATGACCCAATTGTAATATTATCTTGGGCAGCTATTTACTTTAAAATATATGAACAAAGGAATTAAGTGTGTTAATTAATTAATTAATTAATTAATAATTAATTAATATTTTGAGGAAATATCCCCCCCAAAATGGGGATATTATCAGACTTTCTCTTCCAAGGTAACAAACCTCAAATAACAAGGAGCTGAAGTGGTAGATACTTAAAATCTTAACTAAGTTAAGTTTGCACGTCTATTCGGGTTTTAAGACTAAATTTTACAGAAGTGCGCACCTTGAAACCAATGTCTGTGAAAAGATACATAAAGTCAGACAGAAGAATCAAACACTGGGACTTGGAAATTGGAAAATAATTATAGCGAGCTTCAGAATCAAGTGCACAATCACAGAAATAGAGAAATAAGTGTTATGAAAGATAAGAGAATTTATACCATTCCATGAGGATAAGTTGTCTAAAATGACAAGTACCAGGTTAAAAAAATGGAATGAAGGTTGTAAAATAGAAATTAAGTGGTATAACTGTCACTAGCATTTTCATAAAGATGAACGTTCACAAAGTTTACTTTATACTTCATTTGAGTAATTAGCTATGAAATTATCTAATCATAATATATTACTTCACATATACAGCACTGGAAGTCAATCTAGGAGAAAACATATACATAAACAGAAATGAGGTTTAGAAAGGTATGAGTAAAGGTCACGAAAATAAGACTGTATAAAACCTGATAGAAAAGTATCCCAATCTATAGTATCTAAATGAAATAATCCCAATGGAATCTTGTGTCTTTTTTTAAATATCCATAAATTATGTGCAAAGACATACCTATTGTTGAACACAGAGCCCTCTTATAGAATTAGCAGAAAGAAGAAATCATTTTTTAAAATAAATATTTTATTTAAAACTTTAAATGTAAGCTATAAAATCACAGCAGTCTTTACACAATGTAGTGTTGAAAACCTCACTTTTTGAAGAAGGTTGTTTTCTGAAATATCAGAGCTAGAGAACAAAAAAGAGAAAAGAGGAAAACATAGCAGTTTGTCAACCAAAATGCTGAAAAGACATGAATATAATGCTTTTAAATAAATGAAAATCTTCCATTTTTACGTAAGTTATTTCATCAGAATTTCTGGTCAATATCACATATTCAGAGATTCAAGGGGATTATTGTATTAAAGTTGAAAATAATATTACAAAAAAGAAAACAGTACCTTTTGATGAACAGAAAAAACTTTATAAATTCCAAGAGTCTAAAAAATTACAAGAACGTACTCTTCAGGAAAAGGAGATCTACTATGTAAAATAGTTGGTAACAATAGAAATTGATGATATTTGTATGCTAGAAGAAAAATTGCTAAAGTTTAGCTGAATTTAACATATGTGAAAGGACATACAGTTTTGAAGAAAGACAGATGATATGGGTCAATAAAAATATATTAGTGGAACCATTGCATTTTAAATAAAAAAAAGCTATAGTGGGTGTCCGCGGTGGTTATTCTCTACAATAATGCAAAAACATAATCAATGAGTTTCTAAGGAAAGATGTGTTGACTCATATTTGCTACACTGTATAAACATAGTAGCATATTTAAAATTTATTCTTTCAAATGCAAGTAATTAAAAAAATACAGCTTAAAGTCTTCAAAAACTGAAGATTGAACTGAAACGTACTCTGATTAGAAATAATCAATCTTGACTTAGTTCAATCTCCAACTCCATTTACAATGATTTTTTTGGGGGCTTTCTTCTCTGTATGTTAGCAACAGCCACAGGCTGGTAGATTAGGGCTACAGCACTTCAAAGCTTCCTTTTTATGTACATTTTTTTCACAGAAAATTGACTTAAAATTGTTCTTAAAAATGAAGACCATTATTAAAAGTGATAAATATTTTTTATAGAAATCCACATTTACATTTTGTGAAATTGGGCATTTTATTTATTCATTTAATTCTTAGCTATTTATTTCTTCTAGACAATGCCTAAAAAATGTTACCAATTTCATGTCTAGGTACAATAAGGCACCACCTGGTTCAGGCCTAGGTTTTATAAGCAATCAGCTTTCACAAGCAGCTTTATAAGCAAGGAGATGGAATTATTGTGACACAAATCAGGATGACCCTTTTAATGTTTAGTTTTATTTGTCAATGTAACAAAACCTAGACTCATTAAAGAAGTTATTCTCAACAAGGGATTATCTCCATTAAGGTGCCTTATGGCTATGGAGAGTTGTCTAAATTAATTAAAATAAGAAAGACTAAACCAACAATGGGTGATACCATTCTCTAAGGGGTGCTGAAATGTGAATAAACTGAGAAAGGAGTTATTCACAAATAAGCAATTGTGCCTGCAGGCAAATATTGTCTCTCAGGTCTTAGATTATGAATAGGTGCTTGGAGTTCCTGCCTTGGTTTCCATGCAATGACAGACCATAGCCTGGAATTATAAACCAAAGAATCCTTTCTCCTTTATGTTGCTTTTATTCTGTGCCCCAGCATCTGACAGGGTATTGGGACAGACGTTTGCACTGAGGTATGAGGCTATTTTTATGATAAACCTGACAATGTGGGCTTTTATGCCATTGATTATTTGTAAACAGAATGTGGAATAGTTTTGAACTTTGGGCTGGAAATGCCATTGAGTGCTGTAGACATTGACCGTTTCTTGTGATAACTTGGAAAAATATTGAAAAAATGGAAAAATGGAAAAAGTGGAAAAAATGTGCTCTGTGGAAGTCTACTACACAGATTTCAAAGGGGAATGGGGGCGTTATTAGGAAGTAGAATAGGCATCCTTCATGTGATATTTGATGAAGGTTTTGGCTTTATTCTGTCTGTGTCATGAGAACTAGAGTGAAGTTCAGTTGACAAATGATGAACTGATTTGATTGATTGAGATTTCAGGATGGAAGACTGTTCTGTCTCGTGTTGATGAAGCAGATAGGTTTGAAAAAGAAGCCAATGCAGCCTCCACCTGTGCTGCAGGGAAGCAACATGAGGGTATCCTGAACGCAGCACACCACCCTTTCTAGTCCCTTCGTACAGCATCCTAAGCTAAAGAAATTCTGTGATCCTCAATAGCAACTGCTTGGGAAAGTGTTCCCTCAAGGCCAAAACACAAAAAAATGATATTGCTGTTGCCATGGAGAGCTGGGCTCCAACCCAAAGTGGTGACAGGAGTTAACAATGTAAGCGTTGTCCGCACGCTTCTGGTTTTGAGGGCATCGAAGATGGCAGTTTGTTGGGGAGGATGGAAATAATCTGAGAGAATCAACCATGTGATGGAAGTGGAATTCCTGCCATAGGGCTACAAAAGACCCTTGTGTGAACCTGTGATGATGAAGGTTGAGTTGCTCTGAAGACTGTGGAATATTAGAGGTACCGGAGACCAAGCAGTTGAGCTCTTAATCTCAACTCTGACTTTATCCTTACACATTTCGTAGGCAGGACAAATTTTGGATCAAAGACTTTGTGGGTGGGTTTGTGTGCCCCTTCCTCCACTGAAAGACCCACCTGGCTATAGGAGGTGGCCATTCCAGTCTCCCTATCCCTAGTGGCTAGGAGTCTCAACTAGGCTCATCCACATAGACTCCCAGCAGCATCTCCTGTCACAGGTCTCTGGCTGGTCCCAGGGACACCTCTCCCAAATTCCTGTCCTCTCTCCCAGCTACCACCCAAGCCCCCATTCTCCCCCTCTCCCCACACCCAAACCCTACCCCTAGTATCTTCTTCCAGTCAGTTCTCTCCCTCTATCCACCTCTGATTTCTATTTTAATTCCCCTTCTCGGTGAACAATAGAATGCATTCCACCAAATTTAAGAAAAGTTTAAAATCAGAAATAATCAATTGACTATTTAGCAAAAATAATTACTATTATTTTTTTCTGAAATTACAAGTTTGTTTTGTGAAGGGTTTAGTAGCAAACTTTTTGAATGATATAAATTTTAAATCCAGATTATCGTATAAAGCATCATATTAGTTTTTGCTAAAACCATTATTGCAGATATCCTATTGAGAACCTCATTTTCCCTGCTAAGAAGATGATCTCAAGATTTAGAGAATTTCAGGGCCTGGAGGATGAGTCACAAAAGCTGAACAAATGCTGTTTGATGGCAGCTGAACTAAATATTTTGTAACTGTTTCATAAAATGAAACACTGGGGATTTCCTGATAGTAACTGAGGAATCAATAAATGTCAAGCCTATTGTAAAAGGTCAGAACTAAATTGTGTCTGCAGTTGTCTGAAACGGTGATTTTTTTCCTCTCAGAAATAGAAGCTTTAGTTGTGGGAAGATATTTTAATAGATTTTAAAATGCTCGTGGCTCTTTGACAGAAGCACCTGAACTTACGCTTAAAGATAAAGATAATTACTTTCATAATAAGACTCTTGCACTATTGATAATTGTTTTCAGTCATATCCTATTTAGAAATGCTGAAATTTATTATTACTATACATACCTTGTTAAGAGAGATGAAAATTGGTATGAGGAAAGTTTAAAGTACTTTTAAAACCAGATATGGAAAATCCTGGATTTCTAGACTATAGATCTGCTATGTCTGCTCTCTAGATGATTTATAAGAATAAACAGAAAAACATTCATTACCTCCTCATTAGTTGTAAAATCTTGAGAAAATTATGCATGTATCTTATAAACTACTTAAAGATTATTTTTGTATTTGATATAAATTTGTCAAGTTACTGTACATTAAACATGATAACCAGTCGAACATAATATGTTAAATTCTGAAACCAACTTTTTATTTACTCAATTAATCCATAAGAAGCTTCCTAACCTTGACTGGAATCATATGGAAAAATTCTGAAATTATTTACTCCATGGACCCAGCCCTGAAAAATCTTCATTTAGCAACCTGGGTTGCACTGTGGACATCCAAATTGACCAAGAACTTGACCAAGAAAAGTAAAATATAATCGATATGTGACTTTCATTTTTTTAAAAATTCTCAGGCATGTTCATCAAAAATTAAGTACACCAATGGAAAGAATGCATAAAGTGGATACCATACAAAGAAAAAGGATTGGAAGGCATGTCAGTAGAACTGAGCAGAAGCACTGAATCAGTCTGGCATTGCTTCTAATTCATCACAGTTCCACTTGCTGATTTCTCCTCCTTAGGGTCCTGACTACTGTCTGTTTGTTGATGGCCTCAAATAGTCATGGGGCCAGAAACCACGCAAGCAGAGAAGTCAGAACACAAAGAGGAAGCACCCAGAAGTATCTTACAAAGACAGAGAAGAAAAGGAAATCAGGACTGCAAACTATCGGAAGCCAGTCAGGGTTATAAAAACCTAGATTCTATTCTCCACATAAATAAAGAACAGTTATCACACTTATTGAGCATTCAATAATTAGTATATTAAGTGCATTATAATATGTTAGCACGGCATCTTTGCTAAATGTAATGGGAATTGTATATATTATGAATTAAATGTTATGCCTAAGGACTAATTCAGTGACAGGGATGAAGAAGTGTCTTTGAGGTGAAATGTATTCTTTCTAAGGATTTGAGTTCAGTCCCAGCACCAAAATCTGATGGCTCTGGCTCTAGTTATTCTGGTTTGAATATTCTACCTTGATGCTACAAAATTCGCAGTCTCCTTAGGATACAAAGTGAAAAATATTAAAACTGATGTAAGCCATTTAAATTTACAGCAGGCAAATAACTGTTTTGAGATGGCAGGAGTTTACTCATGTGATGGTTTCTGGTTAGGAAAAAACAATGGGATATGAGCAGTGCCACAGTCTTCTGTGCACCAATCCTATCAGGAAGAACAGCTCTGCAGGGAGTGATGTGACTCCAAGCTTTGGAGGTGAGGCCACCATCTTCTCTCCAGTGACCTAGCAGGCAGGTACAGCTAGGATCACCGGGAACAGAGGAGTGGCAGAGCAGCTGGGTCAAGGTCCTTCTGGCCTCCACCTGCAGCCAGGAGCTGAGTGGCGCCACAGCACTCTATGCCAGGAGAAAGCTGATCACCCAGGGGTGCTGAGACAGGCTTGCAGGCCCACAGGAGGGACAAGCACCAGCCAGAGACAGCAGGACCAACTAACATCAGAGATAACCAGATGGCGAGAAACAAACATAGGAATGTTACCAACAGAAATCAAGGCAACATGGCAGCATCTGAACCCAATTCTCCCATAACATCAAGTCCTGTATACCCCAACACACCAGAAAAGCAAGATCAGGATTTGAAAATCAGAGCTTATGATGCTGTTAGAGGGTCTCAAAAAGGACATAAATAACTCTCTTATAGAAATATAGGAGAATACCGGTAAACAGGTAGAAGTCCTTAAAGAATTACAGGAAAGCACAACCAAACAAGTGAAGGAATTGAACAAAACCATACAGGATCTAAAAATGGAGGTAGACACAATAAAGAAATCATAAAGGGAAACAACTGTGGACACAGAAAACCTAGGAAAGAAGTCAGGATTCCTTGGATGCAAGCATCAGCAACAGAATAAAGAGATAAAAGAATCTCAGATGCAGAAGATACCATAGAAAGCAGTGACACGACAGTCAAAGAAAATTCAAAATGTAAAAAGCTTGTAACCCAAAACATCCAGAAAATCCAGGGCACAATGAAAAGACCAAAACTAAGGATTATAGGTATAGAAGAGAGTGAATTTCCAACTTAAAGGGCCAGTAAATGTATTCAACAAAATTATAGAAGAAAACTTCCCTAACCTAAAGAAAGGGATGCCCATGAACATACAAGAAGCCTACAAAATTCCAAAAAGATTGGACCAGAAAATAAATTCCTCCCATCACATAATAATTAAAACACCAAATACACTAAACAAAGAAATGATATTAAATGCATTAAGGGAAAATGGTCAAGTAACATATAAAGGCAGACCTATCAGAATTATACCAGACTTCTCACCAGAAACTATGAAAGCCAGAAGATCCTGGGCAGATGTCATACAGACCCTAAGGGAACACAAATGCCAACCCAGGCTACTATATATCCAGCAAAACTCTCAATTACCGTAGATGGAGAAAACCAAGGTATTCCATCACAAAAAAAAAAAAAAAAAAATTACACAATATCTTTCCACAAATCCAGCCTTAGTCTCTAGGATCTCCCAGGGGTCTGGTTAGTTGATACTGTTGGTTTTCCTATGGGGTTGTCATCCCCTTCAGTTCCTTCAATCCTTTCCCTAACTCTCCCATAGGGGTCTCTGACCTCCATCCAAAGATTGGTTGTAAGTATCTGCATCTGTCTCATGCAGCTGCTAATTGAGCCTCTCAGATGATAACCATGCTAGGCGCCTGTCTGCAAGCACAGCAGGATATCAGTAATAGTGTCAGGGTTTGGTGCCCACCCATGAGATGGATCCCAATTTGGGCAGGTCACTGGATAGCCTTTCCTTCAATGTCTGTTCCAAAAATATGTCTTAGGTTTTAAAAAAACTCATTTGCAATTTTTTCACAGTAAAACCTGAAGTTATGGAGATAAACTAAGCAAACAATAAAATTATAAGCTCTAATTTTAAAATAAACATAATTCTAACATAAACCAAATTGCTTAAAGACATCAGCATAAAAATACAAGATTACAATTAGGTATAAGATGATGGTTATAAAATTTTGTGGTATAAGTTTAGTTGCTTCATTTTTATAGAAAAACCTCTGAGGTTTATATATTTATAGCAAAAACACTGATAATCTCATAACTTATACTTTAGTATATATGCTCACTTAGTTTTATTTTGATTTTCTGAGGAACCGCCAGACTGATTTCCAGAGCAGTTGTACCATCTTGCAATCCCACAACAGTGGAGGAGTGTTCCTCTTTCTCCACATCCTTGCCAGCACCTGTTGTCTCTTGAGTTCTTTTTTTTTTTTTTAATTTTCTATATTCTTTGTTTACATTCCAAAGGCTTTCCCCTTTCCCAGGTACCCCCCACCATATGTCCCATAATTCCTCTCCCCCCCATGCTATTCCCCACTCTTTCCCCCCCCCCACGATTTCTCTGTTCTGGGTCTACAATACTGGATCCAATCTTTACAGGCCCAGGGTCCTCTCCTTTTTTTCTTCTTGAGAGTCATTTACACTGATTTCCAGAGTGGTTTTACCATTTTGCAATCCCACCAACAGTGGAGGAGTGTTCCTCTTTCTCCACATCCTCGCCAGCACTTGTTGTCTCTCGAGTTTTTAATCTTAGCCATTCTGACTGGTGTGAGGTGGAATCTCAGGGTTGTTTTGATTTGCATTTCCCTGATGACTAATGATGTTGAACATCTCTTAAGGTGTTTCTCGGCCATCCGAATTTCTTCTGGTGAAAATTCTTTGTTTAGCTCTGTACCCCATTTTTTGATAGGGTTATTTGGTTCTTTGGGGTCTAACTTCTTGAGTTCTTTGTATATATTGGATATTAGCCCTCTGTCGGATGTGGGGTTGGTGAAGATCATTTCCCACGTTGTTGGTTGCCGTTTTGTCCTTCTGACAGTGTCCTTTGCTTTGCAGAAACTTTGTAATTTTATGAGGTCCCATTTGTCAATTCTTGATCTTAGAGCATAAGCTATTGGTGTTCTGTTCAGGAACTTTACCCCTGTGCCCATGTCCTCCAGGGTCTTCCCAAGTTTCTTTTCTAATAGTTTCAGTGTGTCTGGTTTTATGTGGAGGTCCTTGATCCACTTGGAGTTGATCTTAGTACAAGGAGATAAGAGTGGGTCAATTCGCATTCTTCTGCATGTTGACCTCCAGTTGAACCAGCACCATCTGTTGAAAAGGCTATCTTTTTTCCACCGGATGGTTGTGGCTCCTTTATCAAAGATCAAGTGACCATAAGTCTGTGGGTTAATTTCTGGGTCTTCAATCCTATTCCATTGATCTACCTGCCTGTTGCTGTACCAATACCATGCAGTTTTTAACACAATTGCTCTGTAGTACTGCTTGAGGTCAGGGATATTGATTCCCCCAGAAGTCCTTTTATTGTTGAGAATAGTTTTAGCTATCCTGGGTTTTTTGTTGCTCCAGATGAATTTGAGAATTGCTCTTTTTAGATTTATGAAGAATTGATTTGGGATTTTGATGGGGATTGCATTGAATCTGTAGATTGCTTTTGGCAAGATGGCCATTTTTACTATATTGATCCTGCCAATCCAGGAGCAAGAAATATTTTTCCATCTCCTGAGGTCTTCTTCGATTTCTTTCTTCAGGGACTTGAAGTTCCTGTCATACAGATCTTTCACTTGTTTGGTTAGAGTTACGCCAAGGTACTTTATGTTGTTTGTGGCTATTGTGAAGGCTGTTATTTCCCTAACTTCTTTCTCAGCCTGCTTGTCCTTTGAGTACAAGAAGGCTACTGATTTGCTTGAGTTAATTTTATAACCAGCCACGTTGCTGAAGTTGTTTATCAGCTGTAGAAGTTCTCTGGTGGAGTTTTTTGGATCGCTTAAGTAGACTATCATATCATCTGCAAATAATGATACTTTGACTTCTTCCTTTCCAATTTGTATCCCTTTGACTTCCTTATGTTGTCTGATTGCTCTCGCTAGAACTTCAAGTACTATATTGAAAAGATATGGAGAGAGAGGACAGCCTTGTCTAGTCCCTGATTTTAGTGGAATTGCTTCAAGTTTCTCTCCATTTATTTTGATGTTGGCTACTGGTTTGCTGTAGATTGCTTTTACTATGTTTAGGTATGGGCCTTGAATTCCTGCTCTTTCCAAGGTCTCTTGAGTTCTTAATCTTAGCCATTCTGACTGGTGTGAGGTGGAATCTCAGGGTTGTTTTGATTTGCATTTCCCTGATGACTAATGATGTTGAACATCTCTTAAGGTGTTTCTCGGCCATCTGAATTTCTTCTGGTCAAAATTCTTTGTTTAGCTCTGTACCCCATTTTTTGATAGGGTTATTTGGTTCTTTGGGGTCTAACTTCTTGTGTTCTTTGTATATATTGGATATAAGCCCTCTGTCAGATGTGGAGTTGGTGAAGATCTTTTCCCAATTTGTTGGTTGCCATTTTGTCCATCTGACAGTTTCCTTTGCCTTACAGAAACGTTGTAATTTTATGAGGTCCCATTTGTCAATTCTTGATCTTAGAGCATAAGCTGTTGGTGTTCTGTTCAGGAAATTTCCCCCTGTGCCCATGTCCTCCAGGGTCTTAAAGGATATCAGTGTTTCCATATAAAAACATGAAAATATCTTCCTTTTTCTATGACTCTACTTTTATGAAAATAGGTGTGATGACATAACTTACTGTAATATTTGTCCATGCCCAAAATTTAAAAATATAGTATTATTAACTATAACCCTATGCTAAGCAATAAGTATCAATATTCAAATGCTATCTTCTTGTAATCATCTACCAATAAATGCTTTTTCCTAAGTGATATTCAACTTTATATAAAATGAAACATTCTAATTAATAACTGTTTGGAATTGTTTAATAGATATAAAATTATCATTTTGTGCGCATTTTTAGTACACAGTCTTTTGTCTGGCAACCACATACAGATTTTTTTTTGGTTGTTGTTAAAACTACTTATGCCTTTCCTTTAACTTCTTGAGAACTAGCTCTTCCATCTCCAAACTGGAAATTACTCAAATTTCTGTGGAAAGATCTGACCCATCGCATGTGTTGTTAAGATGGCTTTTTTTTTAAATAATTTTTTTATTTTTTTTTATTTTCTATATTCTTTGTTTACATTTATAATTGTTAACAGGCTCACAGAAGATTTACATTTAATATGCACAGTATCATTGCTATTATCATTTCTAGTTATTTTTTTCCAGTTGCAGTAAATCATGTCCTTAAAGTTCTTATCAATTCAGTCAATAATATGAAAACTTCTGAACAAAGAACTGTACTTAATGACTGTCCAGTCATCTCTACCTCAGTATCAGTCATAAAATTTTAGGATGCTTCAGACATATTGGCTGGAATCTGAGTGATCCTTCTCATCTTGTCCCAATGCATCATTAGGACAAATGCTATAAATGGGCATAAAGAAACTGTCTTTTAAAAGTATTCACTAATATGTAGTCCTTAAATGGAATCCAGGGACTCACACATACCAGGCAAATGCTCTTCCCCTGAGTCATATTATGTCCCTAAGAATACAAAAGTTTAAGATAAGAATATGCAATTTAAAATTTATTTGTGTGGCAGAAGCCACAACTATGGGCTAGCAGACATAACTGGCTCTCTGAGGGATAACTAACAGTCCAGTGACTGCTGCAGGGTGGCTTTATGCATCCTATACAACAAGAAGAAAGATATTCAGTTTCCACATTATTTTAGGCACTGGGAGCAAAACCAAACCTTGCTCGTGTAAATATGTACTTCACTAGTGAACTACACCCCTAGCCCACATGGTCTTTTTATTTTCTAAACTTCCACTTAATTAAAAGGATTATGCATTTGAACTTTTAGATTGATATTCCTCAAGAAACAGTACCTATGAAGAAAATTTATTGTACAGCTGGGGGACTTGATTTATAAAATATGCACATTATTTTATATGTAGAGTAAAAATTGAATTTTAGTGGTCTCATTTGAAAAACATCTAGATGCTATGGCATGCCTCCATTAGCTTAACAATGACTTGTAAATATATGCTATACAGCTATACAGCATTTGTGTAGTCATGGAGATTAGGAATTTATCACTTCAAATCCAGCTACCAGTTATTATAAAGAAAATTGCACTGGTTCACATGCACCTTCACTGATACTGTGCTGTATGTGATAGCCTTCCTAGCAAAAAAGGATGAATTGATTAGTTGTGACAGAAACATGTAGGTAGTAAAACTTTAAATATTTCACATATAGCTTTTAAGAAATGACATGCTGGAACCATTGAGATTACTCAGTTGGTAAAAGTATCTGCTCACAAGCCTAATGACCTGAGTGTAATCCCTAGGACCTACATGGTAGAAGGATAAAACTATTTCAACAATTTGTCCTCTGACACCCACATCTGCTTTCTGGCAATTGTTTGCACACACACACACACACACACACACACACACACGAGGCGGGAGAAAAGAAAATGCAAAAACTTTTTTAAATGATGATTCATTCTAATAACTACAAGTAATAAAAAAACACAGACATCTAAAGTGCAAAACACTTGATATCATCATTCATACTAAGTGAGGTAACCCAGTCTCAAAAAAATACCCATGGTATGTACTCACTGATAAATGGATATTAGCCTAGAATCTTGGTACACCAAAGACAAAATCCACATACCAAGTGATGTCCGAGAAGAAGGAAGGAGTGGACCCTGGTTCTGGAAAGGCTCAAAGCATCAGTGTAGGGGAAGACCAGAACAGGGAAGTAGGAAGGGGTGGATGGGGGAACAGGGGAGGGAAAAGGGCATGTGGGAACTTTGGGAGGCAAGGAACCAGGAAAAGTGAAATGAAATGTAAATATAGAATATATCCAATAAAAATATTAAAAAAATAAAAAATAAATAAAAAAGAAATGTCTACATTGCATTTACAAACTATTAAACAATATGTTTTTATTTATTTATTTATTTATTTATTTATTTATTATTGGATAATTTTTATATTAACATTTCAAATGTTATCCCCTTTCCCTGTGTCCAACCCACAAAAACCCCCTATCCCATCCTGAATTCCACTGCATCTATGAGGATGTTGCCCACCTACCCACTCCTGTCTCTCCAGCATCGCATTCCCCTAAAGCCTTCACAGAACCAAAGGTTTCTCCTCCAAGTGATGCCT
This sequence comes from Apodemus agrarius, assembly GCA_964023405.1. Classification (NCBI taxonomy): domain Eukaryota; kingdom Metazoa; phylum Chordata; class Mammalia; order Rodentia; family Muridae; genus Apodemus; species Apodemus agrarius. Next base: position 46,653,001 of record OZ030023.1, read on the forward strand.
GGCAAGACCATTGTCTGCTACATACTAGGCTGGAGACATGGGTCCCTCCATGTGTACTTATTTGTTGTTTTATTCCCTGGGAGCGCTGGAAATCTGGTTGGTTTTTTTGTTCTTCCTATGGGGCTGAAACTGACTTCAGTGCCTTCAGTCCTTTCTGTAACTCCTACATTGGGGACCCCATGCTCAGTCCAATAGTTGGCAGCAATCATTCCCCTCTGTATTTGTCAGGCCCTGGCAGAGCCCCTCAGGAAACAGCTATATCAGGCTACTGTCAGCATGCACTTCTTGGCATCCACAATAGTGTCTGTGTTAGGTTGGGCAGTCTGTGGATGGCTTTTCCTTCAGTCTCTGCTCCAATGTTTGTCTCTGTATTTGTTCTTATTCTCTGCTGGGACTTTATGTGGTTTGGTTAAAACCATAATTGTGACTTCATTGAATGAATTTGGTAGTGTTCCTTCTGATTCTGCTTTGTGCAATAGTTTGAAAAGTGTTGGTATTAGGTCTTCTTTAAAGGTATGATAGAATTCTGCACTAAACTCATCTGATCCTGGGCTTCTTTTTGTTGAGAGACTATTAATGAATGCTTCTATTTCTTTAGGGGTTGTGGAACTGTTTAGATGGTTTATCTAGTCCTAATTTGACTTTGGCACCTGGTATCTGTCTAGAAATATGTTCATTTTTGTCCAGATTTTCAAATTTTGTTGAATATAGGCTTTTGTAGAAGGATCTGAAGATTTTTTGAATGTTCACAGTTTCTGTTGTTATGTCTTCCTTTTCATGTCTGATTTTGTTAATTTGGATACTGTCTCTGTGCCCTCTGATTAGTCTGGCTAAGGGTTGTTGATTTTTTTTCAAAGAACCATCTCCTGGTTTGGTTGATTCTCTGTAGAGTTCTTTATGTTTCAACTTGGCCAATTTCAGCCCTGAGTTTGATAATTTCCTGCTGTCTACTCCTCTTGGGTGCATTTGCTTCTTTTTGTTCTAGAGCTTCCAGGAGTGATATCAAGCTGCTAGTGCATGCTCTCTCCGGTTTCTTTGTGGAGGCACTCAGAGCTATGAGCTTCCCTCTTAGTACTACTTTTATTGTGTCCCATAAGTTTGGATATGATGTGCCTTCATTGTCATTAAATTCTAAAAAGTCTTTAATTTCTTTCTTGACCAAGTTATCATTGAGTATGGTGTTATTCAGCTTCCATGTATGTGTGGGCTTTCCATTGTTTTTGTTGTTCTTGAAGAAAAGCTTTAGCTGTGGTGATTTGATAGGATACAGGCAATTATTTCAGCCTTCCTGTCTCAGTTGAGGCCTGTTTTGTGACTAATTATATGGTCAATTTTGGAGAAGGTACCATGAGGTATATTCTTTTGTCTTAGGATGAAATGTTCTATAGATATCTCTTAAATTCTTTTGGTTCATAATTTCTGTTAGTTTCAGTGTCTCTTTTAGTTTCTGTTTCCATGATCTGTCCATTGATGAGAGTGGGGTGTTGAAGTCTCCCTCTATTATTGTGTGAGGTACAATGTGTGCTTTGAACTTTAGTTAAGTTTTGTTTATGAATGTGGGTGCCATTACATTTGAAGCACAGATGTTTAGAATTGAATGTTTATTTTTGTAGATTTTTTTCTTTGACAAATATGAAATGTCCTTTCTTATCTTTTTTGATAACTTTTGGTTGAAAGTCCATTTTATTCGATATTAGAATAAAATTGTTTCTTAGGACCATTTACTTGGAAAATTGTTTACTAGACTTTTACTCTGAGGTAGTATCTGTCTTTGTCACTGAGGTGTGTTTTCTGTATGCAGCAAAATGCTGTGTCTTGTTTATGTGTCCAGTCTAAGTTAGAACATCTTTTTATTGGGGAATTGAGTCCAGTGATGTTAAGAGAAATTAAGAAAAAGTTCCTGTTGCTTCTTGTTATTTTGTTGTTGCTATTTGGAATTATGTTTCTGTGGCTATCTTCTGCTGTGTTTGTTGGAAAAAGATTATTTTCTTGCTGTATCGAGGGTATATTTTCCCTCCTTGTGTTAGAGTTTTCCATCAACTATTCTTTCTAGGGTCAGATTTGAAGAAAGGTTTTGTGTAAATTTCATTTTGTCTAGGAATATCTTGATTTCTCCATCTATGCTAATTGAAAGTTTTGCTGGGTATAGTAGCATGGGCTGGCACTTGTATTCTCTTAGGGTCTGTAGGACATCTGCCCAGGTTCTTCTGTCTTTCACAGTCTTTTTGGGAAGTCTGCTGTAATTCTGATATGTTATTTGATTTTTCCCTTCCTGCTTTTAATAATATTTGTTCTGTATTGTGCATTTGGTGTTTTGATTATTATGTGACAGGATGATTTTCTTTTCTGCTAAAATCTAGTTGGAATTTTGTAGGCTTCTTGTATGTCCATGGGCATCTCTTTCTTTAAGATAGAAAAGTTTTCTTCTATAATATTTTGAAGATATTTATTGGCCCTTTAAGTTGAGAGTCTTTGCTTTCTTCTTTACCTATTATCCTTAGGTTTGGTCTTCTCACTGTGTCCTGGATTTCCTATATGTTTTGGGTTAGAAGCTTTTAGCATTTTGCATTTTTGACTGTTGTTTCAATGTTTTCTATGGTATCTTCTGCACCTGAGATTCTGTCTTCTATCTCTTACTTTTTTTTTTTTTTTTTTTTTTGGTGATGCTTGTATCTATGACTCCTGATCCTTCCTAGGTTTTCTATCTCCAGGGTTGTCTCCCTTTGTGATTTCTTTATAGTTTCTATTTCCACTTTTAGATCCTAGATGGTTTTGTTCAAATCCTTCACCCATTTGGTTGTGTTTTCCTGTAATTCTTTGAAGGATTTTTGTGTTTCCTCATTAAGGGATTATACCTGTTACCTGTGTTCTGTATTTCTTTAAGGGAGTTATTTATCTTATTAAAGTCCTCTATCATCATCATGAGAGGTGATTGTAAATTCAAATTTTGCTTTTCCAGTGTGATGGTGCATCCAGGATTTGCTATAGTGGGAGAACTGGGTTCTAATGATGCCAAGTAACCTTGGTTTCTGTTGCTTATGTTCTTATGCTTGCCTCCTGCAATTGGTTATCTCTAGTGTTACCTACCCTAGCTATCTCTGACTGGAGCCTGTCCCTCCTGTGATCTTGTGTTTCAGTACTCCTCAGAGTCCAGCTGTCTCTGTGATCCTGCAATTTTGGGATACTGTGATCATGAGATCCTGGGTGTGTCAGAGCTCCTGAGAGTAAAGCTGCCTCTGGGATTCTGAAATCCTGGTGTGACCAAGCTTCTGAGATCCTGTGATCCTTGGTGTGTTAGAGGACCTGAGAGTCAAGCTTCTTCTGGGTGTTGTGTGACTAGGTGCAGAGCTAGCACCCAAGGTATGCTCAGGGTACCAGCTCATACCAGAAGGAAAATGTGTAACTGGTAGTGTGGGGCTTCAGGTTTCCCTGGATCCCTCTGAACCCATTTACTCCCTGTGTTGACGCTGATGTTGTGGCCTCCTAACCTATGATCCTGGGTGTGTTAGAGCACCTGAGAGTGGAGTTTCCTCTCTATGTTTTTATTTCTATGTAACTAATGTTTAATTTCTCATGCATTTCATTTTGCTTTCTTACTAATTCCCATTTTTCAGCCCATGCAATGACACTTATATTTTGGTGATTGGTACTAAATGTAGAAAAAGTAAGTGTTCATTAGTGAATAATAAAGCAAACTTTTATATGTTGTATTTGCTTTGTTGGAGAAAGAAGAGATGTTATTGCTTTACTTAAAGTTGTTGAAAGAATATACGTTTCCAAGTTTTAAAAAAGTCATTAATGCGGTTTAACTGGGACACTTGGTTACAGTAGATAAATGATTTTATTAGAAACTTTAGATTTCATGAAGTTTGATAAAAGTATTGACCAAGTGACAAACTATATCACAAATAATTTGAGATACCAATAATACTAAAAATTTATACCTTGTCAAATAAAGGAACAGAAAAGGTTTTATTGCATGTAAAAGTTGGTCAAATAACTGACAAGTACCAGAAGTACCAGAGACTTATGTGCAGTCCCAAGGAGATAGAGGGAAGAAGGAGGAAAGAGACAGAACTTAGATGTGATTCAATTATTCCCTGACACCATGTTGTTATTTGAAGGGATTTATTTCTAAAACTATTTCATTTGCTGTGATAGCAGTTGTAATACATCACTCTTCTTCTTCATCTGTCCCTGAAGAAATAAACATATTTTCTTTTCCTTTGGGTAATATAACAGAAATATTACTTTATTATAAGTGTAAAAGTAGGTCCAGATTACCCATATTAGTATAAATACTTAGAGTTATCACTTTAAAAGCTTAAAAAATTAAAACACAAACAAGAAAACAGATAAATGATAAATGACACAGCACAACGAATTTGCTCTTCTTAGGTTGGATATAAATCACTTTGATCTTTTGATACAGCTCACAGTTGTCATACCTAGAAACTGAATTCAGCATAGGCTTGGTTTATTGTATTTTCAGTCTACTCTTATGAACTTGACATATTGATAAGCCTTCAGCAAAAGCCTTTTCAGAAGGAAAAACCATCATTATATTTTGACCAGAAACTCAATTATTTGATATGTTGTCATATCAGTACACTTTGGGGACTATAACCTCTAGATTGGTGTCATACAGATAAAGCCTTTGTATAGATCTGTCCTCTGAAGGGCTTTATTTCATAAAAATATACAGTCTTACTTTTTCCCCCTGACTCAAGGTTAGAAATAAATCAACTGAGAGAAATTTTAAGGATTTTCAGAATTTCTCAGAATATTTTTACAATACTTCAAAATATCAATACATTTGGACACCTTGAAGGAATCATTAATTTTGCAAACTAGCAGATTACATATATAGTATTTCCATATATATGTGTATATATATATATATATATATATATATATATATAAGTTATTATAGATAGCTCATATCCTGCCTCCTGGCACTGTCATGTGTTTAATTATTCAAATGTTTATTAATGTTAAACATTTTATATCTTCTCAACATTTTATAAAATAAAATATACTGCTTATATGTCAAAATCATTGTGATCAATGCAGTATAAAATGCTACTTTGTAATACTTGACAAACATTATGTAAACATATGGATAACTGCTGCATATCTTAGTAACATACAATGTATAAGACTCTGAACTCAGTGTTGAAAACCTGTCAAACTGTATTACTCCTTTTAAGTTGTGTATTGATTTCAAGAATATTTATTCACAATTTTCTCCTTTATTTTCTTTTCAGACACTGCATGTGCATGAGAAATAAGACATCTGTTTTATCTCATGTTCATGATGGGATCTTGAAAAACCACAAACTCAACCAAAGGGGCAGTAAACAACAACCACTAATGGTAGCTGTTCTCGTGGAGATAATTCTGGAACCAGAGATTGGCAAGTAGGTAAGTCAAATCCCATTTCCTTTAACTGTCACAACATTTTAGAAATTGGACAATTTTATGAAGCACATCCAACTTTGCTTGAAGATCAAGATTAATATGTCCACATGGATTCACCATATTACATGGGTTCAAGTGGTTGCATGAAAGACAGAGAGAGCAATAAGAACACACATCACATCTTACATGTTTGAAATTGTGTGTGTCATTGATCTGCATTACCTGTTGGTATTACAGTCTGAGACTCCTTCCTTCAAGGACACACATCTTTTAGCTTGGCCACTTTCCTTATGCTTCTGTTCTATAGGTTTAGTAGGACTCACAAGTCAGCATTTGACTGCACAATTAACTGTGTTTGCTAATTTCTTCCTAAACAATTTTATGATCAGTAGAATTGTATATCATATAAGGTTATAGAGTAAAAATTGACCACTCTTATTTTCTTATGAAATAACTGAAACACCACCAAAGGTTGACTTTGGATGTACTCTCAGACTATCTGTCTCTGAAGAATGAATTGAGCAAACAAATTGTTTGCCAATGTTTCAAAATGGGACAACACATAGACTATTATTATACAAAAGTATGAAGCAAGATATGTCTTAAATCCTAAATTCTCAGCTTCTTCAAAACAAACCATTTAAATTGTAATTAATAATGCATTACAATAATCATTTAAACTATAAACCATTTCTGTAGGCACTAAGTTTTTACTTTTGGTTATGTTTGAGTTTGTATAGTGTTAAAGCTAGCAAATGTCTTAAAATAAAATATCCTTACAATAAATATTGGCACCGTATAAAGTAATCTCTAACATAGCCTTCTTCTCTTTGTGTATTTCTTATAATTATTATAAAATAATATGAAACAGAGCTGAAAGTTACTTAAATTAGATAAAATTAAAGAGTTGCATCCTTGACATAGAATATCTTTCCTTGTAGGACATAAATATATTAGAATATTGATCTTTCTCTGTATTTTTAGTTTAGCACTTTAGGCTTCTCAGGAAAGGATAAATGAGTTATATCATTTTTCTTTTTCATTTTATTTATTCTTCTCTCAAACCATAGCCTCTCTTCCTTCAAGTTTCTTGTCACCTCCCATCTCCCTGTGATAACAACCCAGTCACAAAGTAGTTGACCCACAATCTGTCCTGCCTGAAAGAAGTGTTGCAGCAAGAGTAGTTCAGAGATTGTGGGCATGACCAACCAATGACAGGTCTAACTTGAGGACCAAGCCAGGAGAGGGATCCCATACCCAACACTGCCTGGATGGAGCTTGGATGGCCCAGAGACTTGAGAGATTTAGTTCTAATCAAATGCAACTGAGAAAAACAATATTGCTAATATAGGTCTTAAAGTAAGGGAAAAGGAAGAAATGTTTCCAGATATATTTTTAAAAACCAATACACCTTTATATTAAAGCTGAACAATGTCAGAAGAGTAAAAGATAGACTTGTTTTTTTTATCCACCTGAACATAAAGCTTATCAAGAGAGTGCAAACTGAAGCAAATATAGAAAAAAGATCATATATCATAATACAGTAGGTGTAATGCTAGGGATACAAGCAAGATTCAATATACATAGGTAAAAATATGTAATTCAGCAGAGAGTCTGCAAGTCAGAAATTACACGATCATCTCAGAAGGTGCAGGAAAGACTATTGACCAACTTAAGTTCCCAAAGTAACTGGCAATACAGTGGAATTGCTTCAAGACAATAAAGTCTATCTGTAAGGAACCTATGGCCAACATTATAAAATGAGGGGGTAAAAGTCAAATATTTCCTTTAAAATAGGAAATAAGACAAGGGTGTCCACTGTTTCCCTCCATATTTAACACCCTTATTTAAGTGCTTGAACCTTACCCAGAATGTCACACAGGAAAAATAAATCAAACATATTCAAATTGAAAAGAAAATTTAATTTTTTTCAAAATTAGACAGTAGGATCTGATATTACAAAGAACCTCAAGACTCTGCCAGAAACTTCTTAGATCTAATAAATACCTTCAGAAAAAATAACAGGATACAAAATAAACATACAAAAAATCAATTATATCCAAATAATGAACAGGAAAAAATTCTGGAAAGCAACCTTCCTCACAATAGCCTCAAAAGCACAGACAAAAACATACCTAGGAATAAGTCTAACAAAGGAAGTTAAAGATCTTTATAGTAAAAAATTTGAAATACTTATAAAGAAATCAAAGAAGATCCTGACAGAAAGACTTCTCACATACATTAATCAGCAGAAGTAGAATTATGAAAATGGATGTATTGTTCAATGTGATTTACACGCTGAATGTCATCCCCACCAGAATCCCAGTTGCATTCTACCTGGCACTAGAAGTCAATCTTAAAGTCCATGTGGAGGCACAAAGGATTCCCCAAAGTGATGACAATCCTGCGCAGAGAAAGCTATGCTTAGGAATAACAGTATTTTATTTCAAATTATACCACACAGCCAAAATTGAAATAGTCCTTTGACACAACAGACAGGTGTGGGGATAGAATAAAACAAAAGATCCAAGAAAAGCACACAGCTAAAATGTATAATTTTTGACAAAAGTTTCCAAGATACCCAATGGAGAAGAGAGATTCTTCAACAAATGCCTCTGGGGGAAAAATGGATACCTGTATGTAGAAAAATAAAACTAACCACTAACTCTCAGCCTATATGTAAGCCATTCAAAATGTATCCAATACTTTATTGTAAGGACCAGACCTTTGAAAGTGCAATGTGGATGATTTGTGGACATAAGTGTACATTCCTGAAGGAGACTCCAACAACTCAGTCAAGGACTAAGAGACTGAAAATGGGTGTGTGAAATTAGAAAGCTTTGCCTTGTAAAGAAAGTGACCAGCAGAGAAAACTACCCTCAGATTAAGTAAAATCTTTCACAGCTAAATATCTGGCTAGGGGTGAATCTCCAAACTACATAAAAACTAATGATCCAATCAATACCGGGCCAAATTAAATGACCAGTTTTAAAAATGAAGAACAAATGACAGGGAGGCAGATGAACACAAATATTAAACGTCCTCAGTCAAGAAGAAAACACCATTGCAGCACCCAATCCAAGTAGTTATAAGAAAAGAAGCAACAACATACACTGTGAGGAGGCAAAAAAAATTCTTATTCACTGCTCACTGAACTGCAGTCCACCCACCACAATCTAAAACAGAACTGCAGTGTGACCTAGATATAGATGTCAATTCTCTCTCGAATCTTGTTCAGAAAGACCGTCTCTACTCTTGTATCTTAAAGTTATTTCTTATGTTTCCCTGTAGCAATCTGAATATTTCTGCTTTTATTTCAATGCAATTGTTCTATATCAACAAATCACAATACTCCCCAGAATATACCAGAAGGAATCAAAGAACATTACAGAGTTTCCTACATATCCATGTTTATTATAGCATGAGGCACAGTAGATAAAGTGTAGGATTAAACTAATGTTCATCGACAGACAAAAATAATTAAGAAACTATTAAATACACAGGAGAGATTTTTAAGACATAAAGAAGAATGAAATAAAATCATTTACAGAAAAATGAAAAAAGAGTTGATGGCTATCATATTAAGATATATAAACTAGTCTCAGCAAGTCAAGCACTGTATGTTTACTCTCAGAAATGGAACATGGGTTTTTGTGGATGTGTGTGCCTATGTGTGTGTATGTGTGCATGTGTGAGTATGCATGTGCATGTGTGTGTGTGTGTGTTTGTGTGTGTGTGTACCCTGTATTCCAACATGACCTGATTATCATAGCTTCAACCTTTCCACTTGAAGATCAAAGGTGTGAGCTACAAACTTCAGTGAAAGTTTTATTAGGAAGCATTTATTGCACACAGTGATGGATTTCGTAATGACATTTCATTTGAGCACATGTTCTTTGACCATGTTCAACCATTGGCCTCTCATGTTCTGACCCTTGTGTTACCACCTTTCCTCTTATGAAATAAGCCATTATGACATTTTAGGAAATTTCATTACATGCATTTGTATTTTGAATATGCCTTAGCTGAGGATTATATTGCTGTAATAAAGCTTCATGATCAAATGTAATTTGGGGAGGTACAGATTAATTTTGGTTTGTAATTCTCAAGAAACAGCCCATCACCAAGGGAAGTCAGGGCTACAACTCTAGGTAGAAACTCAGAGGCAGGAGCTGTTTCAGAGTCTGTGGAAGGATGCTACTGACTTGTTATAGTACCCAGCACCCAGAGATGGCACAGGAACAATGAACTGAGAGCTTGCACACTGACCCTCAATCAAGAAATACCTTATAGACTTACCTACAGGCTAGTCATATGGAGTCATTTCCTTGATTAAGATTCCTTCTCCCTAGATGACCCTCACTTATGTCAAGTTGACATAAATTTACCTGGTACAGGGTATATTTCCTGAGCATGTATGTGCCATAGCATATGTGTGAAGGTCAAAGGATAACAAAGAAATGCAAAATAGAAGTAATTTTAAATAAAAAATTGTTGACATAAGTTTCCAGATATATCTTACTCATGTTTCCAAACTCCATCCTCTGAACATATTATAAAGAATGACCAACTCAGTTGTAATCAACCAAATATCATCCACATTTACTACAATAATTTAAGATGGATTGCTCTTTGTTGTTGTTGTTGTTTTTGTTTGGTCTTCTTTCAGAGAGGGAGAGAGAGGGAGAGAGACAGAGAGAGAGAGAGAGAGAGAGAGAGAGAGAGAGAGAGAGAGAGAGAGACTCACTATGTATCTTAGTTATACCAAAAACTAATGGTTCTTCTAGCTTGGGATTTTTACTGTTGGAGTTAAAAGAACCAAGCTAGACTAATTTATTTTAAATGAAATAAAGAAAATGACTTCTTCTTAATATTCTTTAATTTTAAACAATTCTAATTACTACTCAAAAAAAATTCCAGAAAATACTAAGATCACTTTTGGTATAATTATTAAGAGTTATGTTGCTGGGTGAAATAGAGAGTGCCAGTCATCCTAGCATTTGGAAGAATAAGAAAAGAGAATCAGATTCCCTGCCAATGCAGACTCCCTGTGGAAGCTACCTAGCAAGAACCTGGAAAGTCAGATGAGTCGAGATAGAAAGGAAGAACCTGTGCTGATCCATCTACAATTCTGTGCCAATTCTGTGACAATTTCTGTGTCAAAGAATCAGAGAGTATTAAAAACATGTCAAAAGAACCACAGAAACAAGATGTCTGTTGTGAGACTCTGTCTCCTAGAAATGTCTGAGAAGCTACACTCATAAAGTCTCATCAAGAAGGCTGCTTAGAGAAGACCAGAACATGGACAAAACCAATAGACAGAACCTAATAGGGGAAATCTCATGAGGTCTCCAGTCCTAGACAAAGAACTACAAGGAAGTAAGGATTACTGCGAGATGGAGAAAATGATTGTCCCCAGTTTCCTAATTGGTTATTATGAGGTGCTTAGTCCTGTATGTATATGCACATAACATTATTCAGGCTAAGCAAATTTTATTTATATATTTAGAATACATATTTCATATAGAATATGTCAAATAATATATTTGTTACATTTCTGTACAATAACAACTAAAAACCGAAGCCAGAGGCCATATATTTGAGATAGAACAAAAAAAGGAGAACATGAGAGCAGTTGGAGGGAGGGAGGAGAAGGGGGAGTGATGTACTTATGCTTTAATTTTTAAAAATAAAAAATAAAACCTGCTAGAATAGATATTACATTCTCTTGCCCTGTCCTACCCTTTCTCTTCACATTTATCTTTACCTCTAGGTAAGAGAGAGAGAGAGAGAAAGAGAGAGAGAGAGAGAGAGAGAGAGAGAGATTTTAAGTTTCACAATATAGAAATCCAAAATAGCATCAATACCATGATGAGCTAGGCAAAGGCCTTCTTATGGAAATAGTTAAGTGATTGTTCAGTTTGACTCATTAATTGCATATCTTGAAACAAGAAAACACTGAATATTAGAAATCTATCAAATAAATTTAAATGTTTATTTTGTTCCCATTGAACAGATTTGCCATACAGATTAGTCTAATGTTTATTTGGGGGAGGAAATATTCTTGAGTCATGCTCTTGATGTCTTGATGCCCAGGTTGGCTTTCACCTGTTTCTGCCTTCTGAGGGCTGCTCTCGTCATGAATCAACCTTCCCTGCTCACGTCCAGTGTGCCACTTAGGAGGACATTAGCTATGAACAAAGCATAGGAATTATGGTTCTGTTAAGACAGAGAAACTTGTAAAGGAAAAAAAATGTACTCCAGTAGGAAGTTTGCTTTGATCTTGCATAACATCATAGCTATTTGGAACCTGAGGGCATGCTCAAATAGTACCAAGCCCATTGATAACAACTGAGATACATTATGATTAAGAGAAAATATTGTCTAACAACAATATCATGTCGTTATTATATCCTGAAGCTATACTATCCAACATAATATATAAGTGATTATAAACAAATCAGAAGCAGTACAATAAATAGAATTTTAATAGGATTGTTTAAGGTATAAATTAGAATTTTCTTCTGTTTATGATGGCTTGCTGCTGGCTTCCTCTTCCTTTCCCTTTCAGTCTCCCCACTTGGCTAAACTCATGCCCTTCTAGAACTTTTATTCGAATAACCTAAGTACTGCCACGTGGTTGATGTTATGAAAAGAAAATGCAAGACAAAACATAATCTCTCCAGGAAGTTCCTGAACTCTGACCTGTAAGGGTCATAGAAAGCAGCAGTTTGTTGCTTTGGAAAGTGACCTCGGCCTTTCTCTTCTCTAAACAAACATTCAGATGTTATCTGAATATTGGCTCTAAAGGCTACACTGCTAACCCATAGAGATCAATGGTATCCTGTTATATTACACTTGATCGTTTTTGTGAATGAAATTCACAGGGAAAGGAATATATCTATATAATGTGAAAAATGACACCAAGATTCTATAAGAGTTTTGCTTAAAACTTCAAAGTAACTTTATCAAAGTATAGAATCTATTAGTTTCTTCAGTTGTTATTCTGGAAACAAACGTTGCAGAAAAACTCTGCAGTACTTGTAGTTGAGTGGATGTTTTAGGTTACCTTAAAACTTGCAAAACAATTTTTGTGAGATCAGTAGTTTATATAGAGACAATGGTAAAAGATATATTATAAAGTCAACTTATTTAAATTGTGTAATATGAGAGCGGCAATTCAAGAACTCTACATTTGTTCTTATGGAGTTTAGTGACTTAATCAAAATCAGAATGATTTCTTGGTCCTAATGGAAAATCTAGAAGGAATTCTACAAGCAGGTTAATAAAACATTTTTACCTCCATCTGTAGTGCAAAACAAATTCCCACCAATGTGCTTTTTGTATCTACATTAGGTTTCTCCCAAAGGTCCAGATTTAAGGATCTCAGTACAGCCCTAACTGTAAAAGCACATCTGCCTGTATAAATTAGACTGACAGCTTCCTATGGACAAAGAATAAGTTTCCAATCCTAGGATGGCATCAAGTCACATTCCAAGTTAATGTTACCTTGGAAAACTAAATATGAAACCAATACCTAAATGCTTAAGACACATTATTAAACTTACTCTATAATTATAATATATCCTGTTTCTGGTAGATTGTTTCCCCTTTATCCACTGTAAATCTGTTTCCAATTTAGCCACAATGAATTGCAGTAAGACTTCTATTAAACCAATGAGTTATATTATCATTTGGTATACAAGTTCTCACAACTGGCATTTACCTTAACTATGTGTATGCAAATAAAATGAGTATAAATTATATATTTAATTTGGCATAATATTATAACAAATATTTGAATGTGACAAAGATGTGCTAATATAATTTGCATTTATACTGCAAAACACGTGCTTCTGTGTGTGAATATACTTGGATATATCACATATATAGAGAGAACTGAATTAAAAGTTGAAAGCCAGGAAGCAGAAACATAAGGCTTTCCCCAGAAGCAGTTGACAAATGTTGCTGCCCCCTCTCTCTGCTACTCCTTTCTCATCAATGAGGACCAAGAAAATAAAAGTACTCAACTGTCACGTTAGTTAACAGTTCACCATGTCAGACCCTGCTTTGTTGGGGCTCTAATCAGTGATTCCTGTCTATGCGAACCTGTATTGGTGAGAAAAATCTTCAGGCAGACTGGTTCGAAAATTCCATGGTGTTTAGACTTAGCAACTGGACTAAACACAATCTAACTACAAATTAGAACTATTTTAAGCGGTAAATTCTGTTAAAGACCCTCTCATTTTTTTGTAAGGATTAAACCAACATTACACTACTGTGTGAATAAGGATTGAAGCACACCTTAAGACTGTGTGTTTAGAAGCAGTTACCTCACTTCATCACTGTGTTCCCATTTAGTCTAGTAATCTACCTTGATTTTCACTTGTCTTTCTGGTCTCCTTCAGCAGCAAACAGCATTCTCTAGCTATTATAATTTAATTTTTTCTCCAAGAACTCACATGCCATTGTTGAGAATGGCTTTCCAAAATGTTTCCTTGTCAAAATACTATTTCTCTTCATGTTTAGCCTCTTTTAGAAAGTACATCCTTTGATGAGGCAAACAAAGCCTTGAAGTATTTGGCGTAAGTAACTTATATTTGTTTTTGTTTGTTCATTCTGTTGTTTGTTTAACTATCCCAAACAAAATTACTTTTTGAAATAGGTGTTTTCAATAATATGAATGACACAATAATGCATCATTTGCAGTTATGAGAAGCCATGATATTGATTTATAACTAATAATAATATAGTGCTTAATTGATTTCAGGTCATTACTATAGTGATGGTTGGCTTTACATTCTGGTGTTTCCTCAGTTGGTAAAATGATAGATATCATGGGAACACGTGTGCTAAGAATTGAACAATACCCTGACACTGACCTAATTACAACATTGACTTGATTGAGGACCAGACACAGTACACCATCAATGGTTGAGGAAATTATAGATTATTTTCAGATGTCACATTGAATCTTCCTCTGCTTTTGAATAAATGATTACATAATAAAATTTTCACATGCGTAAAAGAGAAAAGAGATGTAGGACAGAGGTACAAAGTGTCCACAGTTATTGTCCCAAAATCTCTCTGTGCTTATAAATACCCCAAGTTCATGGAAGACTACAAACAATCAGCAATGAATAAGAGATTTATGATTGGTATCCTGAAGAATGAAGTATAAATGAATAGGAAGGATATTAGCACATTTTACAGAAATTTTAAAAGAGCATCATAGTTATTTCATGCAATAACTTATTATGTAAATCAAGTGAATTTCTAAATTTCTACTGATTTCACGAACATCATAATTTTCAGCATTCAGTTGAATTCAACTAAAAATATTTGTGCTGGTTATGTTTTTCCTGACTTTTTCTTTCAGATGGAAAGGTTTCTGTTGGTGGTGGTTGGAGAGACATCAGTTCATCTTGAAAGGGAAGAATTGCAGAATCGAGAACCTTCCAGCATGGTGGCAGAAAGCAGGTCAAAGGAAGCACAGGAAGCAACCTGGGAAAGATATACCCTCTAAAGACACTCAGTGATGGTTTGGATGAGAATGGCCCTCACAGGATCTTATACTTGATTGTTTGGTGCCCAATTAGTAGAACTGTTTGAGAATGACTAGGAATTGTAGCCCTGTTGAATAAGGGGTGTCTTGGCTGGAGGACGAATGATTCTGAGGGTGGGCTTTGAGCTTCAAAAACCAGGACAAATGGTTTTCCCCACCTTTGCCTACTGCAGGCAGATCAGGATGTAAAGATCTCGGCTACAGCTACAACACTATGCCTACCTGATTCCCATTACAATAGTCATGGACTAACCCTTTGAAACTGTGAGTAAACCACCAATTAAATCTCTTTCATATGTAATCCACTACATAAACAAACTGAAAGAAAAAAACCACATGGTCATCTCATTAGATGCTGAAAAAGCATTCGACAAAATTCAGCATCCTTTCATGCTAAAAGTCTTGGAAAGAGCAGGAATTCAAGGCCCATACCTAAACATAGTAAAAGCAATCTACAGCAAACCAGTAGCCAACATCAAAATAAATGGAGAGAAACTTGAAGCATTCCCACTAAAATCAGGGACTAGACAAGGCTGCCCTCTCTCTCCATATCTTTTCAATATAGTACTTGAAGTTCTAGCAAGAGCAATTAGACAACATAAGGAAGTCAAAGGGATACAAATTGGAAAGGAAGAAGTGAAACTATCATTATTTGCAGACGATATGATAGTTTACCTAAGCGACCCAAAAAACTCCACCAGAGAACTTCTACAGCTGATAAACAACTTCAGCAAAGTGGCAGGTTATAAAATTAACTCAAGCAAGTCAGTGGCCTTCTTGTACTCAAAGGGCAAGCAGGCAGAGAAAGAAATTAGGGAAATAACACCCTTCACAATAGCCACAAACAACATAAAGTATCTGGGCGTAACTCTAACCAAACAAGTGAAAGATCTGTACAACAGGAACTTCAAGTCCTTGAAGAAAGAAATCGAAGAAGACCTCAGAAGATGGAAAAATATTTCTTGCTCCTGGATTGGCAGGGTCAATATAGTAAAAATGGCCATCTTGCCAAAAGCAATATACAGATTCAATGCGATCCCCATCAAAATCCCAACTCAATTCTTCATAGATCTAGAAAGAGCAATTCTCAAATTCATCTGGAGCAACAAAAAACCCAGGATAGCTAAAACTATTCTCAACAATAAAAGGACTTCTGGGGGAATCAATATCCCTGACCTCAAGCAGTACTACAGAGCAATTGTGTTAAAAACTGCATGGTATTGGTATAGCAACAGGCAAGCAGATCAATGGAACAGGATTGAAGACCCAGAGGTTAACCCACAGACTTATGGTCACTTGATCTTTGATAAAGGAGCCACAACCATCCGGTGGAATAAAGATAGCCTTTTTAACAAATGGTGCTGGTTCAACTGGAAGTCAACATGCAGAAGAATGCGAATTGATCCAATCTTATCTCTTTGCACTAAGATCAACTCCAAGTGGATCAAGGACCTCCACATAAAACCAGACACACTGAAACTATTAGAAAAGAAACTTGGGAAGACCCTGGAGGACTTGGGCACAGGGGAAAAGTTCCTGAACAGAACACCAATAGCTTATGCTCTAAGATCAAGAATCGACAAATGGGACCTCATAAAATTACAAAGTTTCTGCAAAGCAAAGGACACTGTCAGAAGGACAAAACGGCAACCAACAAAGTGGGAAAAGATCTTCACCAACTCCACATCCGACAGAGGGCTAATATCCAATATATACAAAGAACTCAAGAAGTTAGACCGCAAAGAACCAAATAACCCTATCAAAAAATGGGGCACAGAGCTAAACAAAGAATTTTCACCAGAAGAAATTCGGATGGCCGAGAAACACCTTAAAAGATGTTCAACATCATTAGTCATCAGGGAAATGCAAATCAAAACAACCCTGAGATTCCACCTCACACCAGTCAGAATGGCTAAGATTAAAAACTCAAGAGACAACAAGTGCTGGCGAGGATGTGGAGAAAGAGGAACACTCCTCCACTGTTGGTGGGATTGCAAAATGGTAAAACCGCTCTGGAAATCAGTTTGGCGGTTCCTCAGGAAATTGGGCATGTTACTTCCAGAGGACCCTGGCATACCACTCCTGGGCATATACCCAGAGGATTCCCCTGCATGCAATAAGGACACATGCTCCACTATGTTTATAGCAGCCTTGTTTATAATAGCCAGAAATTGGAAGCAGCCCAAATATCCCTCAAAGGAGGAATGGATACAGAAAATGTGGTATATTTATACAATGGAATACTACTCAGCAATTAAAAATAATGAATTCATGCAATTTGTAGGTAAATGGTTAGACCTGGAAAATATCATCCTGAGTGAATTAACCCAATCACAAAAGAATGCACCTGAAATGCAATCACTGATAAGTGGATATTAATGATCCCAGAAGCCCTAAATACTCAAGACACAAATAGCAAGTCAAATGATTCCCAAGAAGAAGAAAGGAGAGGACCCTGGGCCTGTAAAGATTGCTTCCAGTTTAGTAAAGAAACCGAGGTGGGAGGGGGAATTATTGGGGAACAGATGGGGGGGGAGAGGAACTATGGGAACTATGGTGGGTGGGAACTGGGAAAGGGGAAAGCCTTTGGAATGTAAACATAGAATATAGAAAATAAAATTAAAAAAAAATTAAAAAAAAAATAGGGCCTCACATGCAACTCACTCACATAGGATTACTTGATATCAGTTTTTCTTCTGATTCTATTATTTTGCTTAGCTCAACATTTTATGTAGCTCTGAAAAAAAAAATCTCTTTCATAAAAGTTGTCTTGGTCATGCTGACTCATCAGTAGAATAGTAAGTAGTCTGAATGAATACTGACCTGTCTCTCACTTCCACACTCTCGGTTTCACCACTTCTCACCAATGCCATCTCATAGTGAGTCTCTTCAGGGAGTAATGCACTTAATTAGGTCAGAGCCTGCATGAAAAACGTGTTTATGGAAGTGTCCTTATTCAGAAACTTGCTTGGCTAATCGCATAGCATCTCTTAGTTCAACAAACGTGACAAGATTAATGACCGCAGACCAGATGTTATCCTGAGTCTCTTATTTAAAGGATGATAAGGAGTTTTCTAGGCTTATTCTAATGTTCTTCTCCACTGAAATGTCATAATAAATCCCATTATTATGTATAATTTATGTATGATAATGTCTTAATTAGGCTTACTATTGCCATGGCAGAATACCATAACCGAAGAAACGTGGTGAGGATAAGGTTTTTTTCAGGTTAAGCTTCCACATCCCAGTTTATCATCAAAAGAAGTCAGGACAAGCAGGGCAGGGACCTGAAGGTCAGAGCTGATGCAAAAGCCATGGAGAAATGCTGCTTACAAGCTTACACCTCATGGCTTGCACAGCCTGCTTTCATATAGAACTCAGGACCACTCCTCAGGGTTGGAACCACAATCAAGGAGTTGCTTTCTCCTCCATCAATCACTAAGAAAATGAACTTGAGGCTTGCTTACCACCTTGTCTTATGGAGGCATTTCATCAATTGAGGTTGTCACCCTCTGAAGACCCTATCTTGTGTCAAATTGACATAAAACTACCCAATAAAACCAATAAACGTATTTAATTAATAAGCAAAACTTTGAACATTAAAACATACTCTAATTTCAGACAAAGCAGATGTCATTATTTTCTCTCTGGGTATACAATAGTCTGTCTGTTCTCTGTTGCTAAAAACTAAATACCACAGGCTTAACATTTTAGTAAAATGTTCTACTTTGACTTTATATATATATATATATATATATATATATATATATATAAGAGTGTTTTATCTGCAAGTACAAATGCATGACAGAAAAGGGAATCAAATCACATAGTAGATGATTGTAAGCCACCATGTGGTTGCTGGGAATTGAACATCCCTTTGGTAGAACATCCAGTGCTCTTAACCACAGAGCCATCTCTCCATCCCCTCTACTTTCACTCTTAATTCTGGACATGCAAGGCCAAGAAACCACATCTGGTATTATCTATCTTACTACTAGAGTCTCTAGATGACACAGATGTGGCAAGCCACAGGGCTGTCTGCTTGTATGTCTTTTTCTGGTCATCTCTTTCCTTGTAGAGAAACAAGTATTCATCACGATACCCTACCCCAGGGGCATTAATCATGTCCAGATTATGCCTTAATCATGTCCAGAATGCACTAGCTCTGAATAACTTAATTAGATTAATTTTCCATTATTTTCATAGTTCAAAGTGGGGATTAACTCTCAAAGCAAGAAGCCTTAGGAGGACACATTCAAACCACACCCAAACTATAGCTAGGCAAACAAACAGAATGTAGTTTCAACATGATTTTAGAGCTATCATTTCTCGTTTTTTCTGTTGTTCTGGTATAGTCCTGTTCCGGCCATTACCAGCATGGGTGTTTGGCTCAAAAGAAGCAAAGTTTAATCTTTACATTGTCATTCTCTGTTAGAAAGCAGAAATCGGGGTGGTAGAAGACCATATAAGACTGAGAAAAAGAGCTGATGCCCAAGAAAACAGATGTTAATATATTCCCCAAAATTTAAGAATAAGATCTGCCTCCAGTTTGAGTTTTGCAATTTGTTGACTGAGCTTAGTTAGGTTAAGCACAGAGAACTGCCTACAGCAAGGCATTGGAACCGAAAGGCCTTTAGCCAGCATCCTCTCTGCCATTAGTGAACCAGGACACCTTTGGCAAGTATATGGGAGGAGCGCAAGAAAACCAAGAAAATCCTCAGTTCCTCTTTCTCCAGTCTCTTCAATCCTTTTCTACTTTTATTCTTCAGAATAACCTGCTACAAGGTAAAACTTCTAAATGCGCGTTGCAGACTTCATCAGTCCTGTGACTGTTAAAAAGCTTGAGGCAAACTCATAATTACTACTCATAAGAAAGGGGTACAGTTTTGTAATCAAATTATCTTCAACCCTGTGCTTACTCCCTGCCCAATTTCCCCCTTTTATTTAGCTTTCTAATTTTCCCCCATTTTAAGTGCCATTGGGTTTGATGAGTTGTTATATGCTCCCTCACCTTTCCTTAATCTCTCTCTCCTCTCTCCTTTTCCTCCTCTCTCCCTCCTCTCCTCTCTATCCACTCTCTCTATTCTCTCCCCTCTGTTCTCTCTCCTCTGTCTCTCTTCTTTCCTCTCTAATTCTCCTTCCCTCTCTTCTCTCTCAAGAGATATATAGTATAAGGTTAGTGAATACACATACTCTAAAATAGACTATAAAACAAAGTATAGTGAATACCCAAAGACTGCGTAGGAGATGTGAAAATAGACAGCAGAGATGTTATGGTGAGGGCATTCCTAATCAAAATCCCCATTTATTATCCTGTGCTATCAGGAAAGCCAGGACTATATGAGGGAAAGTAGTATTTTAGAGGCGAAGGAACATAAGTCACTAATACTGAGAAAGATTAGGAGAGAAATGTCTATTAATATCACTAAAGGCAGTGGGCAGGTGGCTCATATAATCAAGAGCTTTCTCTTATTCTGTGTGTACACAATACATTTGCTTTGGCTATTTATAAATGCATATAATATGTTATAGCAACATATTGCATATGCTGCTTGCATATTATATACAATATAAAAAGCCCATGGAGAGAGCAAAGGATGTCCATCATGCTTGGAGAAAGAAATCCTGCCAGAACCCTGCCTTGTAATCAGCTTTTATATCGAATCTTGATTAGTTGGCACATATGTCATAAATAATTTATATACCTCCCCAAAGCATTTGGCTCTTAAATTAATTATGTGCCTTATGGCTATGAATTTGACACATTCAATAATCTTCTTTCACCCTAAGGCCTAGGTTTTTGTATGAGTGCTTAAAAGAACCTAATATAGGAAAATTAAAACTTTATGAAATAATATGCCTGTAGAAGGCTCATTGGGAATAGGCATTATATCTCAGCATTACTATTAGGTTTCAGATATTATAGACAAGGTCTTCATATTTCTGTAGGAAATCACTTAGGGATGCAATTTTTAGAAATACAGCCTGCATGGAATGCTGTAAAAGTCTGAATACAAGTAAATGAATGCCACAGTTGAAATAATTAAATCCCAACTGTTATTTATGTTAACAGTATATATCATATTGCTTTGTAAGTCAAGATTAGGAGGAATAATTTTAGAGGCACCTTCATTTCAACCAAATATGCAAGAAGTTATATTACATGAAACAGTGTGAGAAAACATTGAAATGTTTGTTTGTTTGTTTTTCTATATTCTTTGTTTACATTACAAATGATTTCCTTTTCTGTTTCCCCCTCCCCATAAGTCCCATAAGCCCTCTTCCCTCTGCCCATTCCCCAATCAAACCCCTCCCACTTCTCTGTGCTGGTACTCCCCTACAATACTGGATCAAGCCTTTCCAGGACCTGGGCCCTCTCTTTCCTTCTTCTTGGGAATGATTTGATATGCGGGTTGTGTTATGGGTATTCTGAGCTTCTGGGTTAATATCCACTTATCAGTGATTACATTCAATGTGTGTTCTTTTGTGAATGAGTTACCTCACTGAGTATGACATTTTCCAGTTCCAACCATTTGCCTAAATATTTCATGAATTCATGGTTTTTAATTCCTAAGTAGTATTTCATTGTATAAATATACCACATTTTCTGTATCCGTCCCTCCGTTGAGGGACATCTGGGTTCTCTCCAGCTTCTGGCTATTATAAATAAGGCTGCTATGAACATAGTGGAGCATGTGTCCTTATTACATGCTGGGGAATCTTCTGGGTATATGGCCAGGAGTGGTATGGCAGGGTTCTCTGGAAGTACCTTGTCAATTTTTCTGAGGAAGCGCCAGACTGATTTCCAGAGTGGTGGTACCAGCTTGCAGTCCCACCAGCAGTGAAGGAGTGGTCCTCTTTCTCCACATCCTCACCAACACCTGCTGTCTCCTAAGGGTTTTTTTGTTTGTTTGTTTGTTTTTTGTTTTAGATTTTATACTTTTTTTATATAATTGTTTTTTTTATTTATTTTCTATATCTTTGTTTACATTCTGAAGGCTTTCGCCCTTCCCAGTTCCCCCCTCACCATATGTCCCATATGCCCTCTTCCACCCCACCCCACCCCCACCCCCTCCTATTCCCCAATCATCACCCCACCATTAGCCATTCTGACTGGTGTGAGGTGAAACCTCAGGGTTGTTTTGATTTGCATTTCCCTAAAGACTAACGAACATTTCTTAAGGTGCTTCTCAACCATTCGAAATTCTTCTGGTGAAAATTCTTTGTTTAGCTCTGTACCCCATTTTTAATAGGGTTATTTGGTTCTCTGG
The DNA here is from genome assembly GCA_964023405.1 of Apodemus agrarius. NCBI lineage: Eukaryota > Metazoa > Chordata > Mammalia > Rodentia > Muridae > Apodemus > Apodemus agrarius. The sequence goes on from OZ030023.1 coordinate 46,675,258, forward strand.
AGTCTACCTTCTTGAGTTCTTTTTATATATTGGATATTAGCCCTCTGTTGGATGTAGGGTTGATGAAGATCTTTTCCCAATATGTTGGTTGCCGTTTTGTCCTTTTGACAGTGTCCTTTGCCTTACAGAAACTTTGTAGTTTTATGAGGTCCCATTAGTCAATCCTTGATCTTAGAGCATATTGGTGTTCTGTTCAGAAAAATTTCCCCTGTGCCCATGTGCTCAATGTCATTTTAAAATCAGTCACTGTAATGTTGCATTTTTCCTTATGTTGTATTTGAACAAATTCTTGACTCTATCTTTATAATTTCATGAATGAGTAAATGACTTGTTTGATATGTTAGGAAAGACATTCCAGAAGTTCACAATTTTATATTGGAAATTACAAGGACAATATATTCTTTATTGGTAAAGATAATTATATCTTTAATACATAATTCAGTATCATTATCAATGAAATTTAGGTTAGAAAACACCTATTTATCAACTTCTCTCTGCCAATTGGTCTGCAGATAAAATATTTAGTGAACCCCAATAAGTTTTTTGTTTGAATTACTAGGAAAATAAGATAAGTACAGCTTGGATGATTATTTTCTTAGAATCACAAATGCATTGAGAATTGTAAACATAGTGCTCTTACTAATTTATTTTTTATGATCAATTTATAATTGATATAAAAGTGGAAGAGTGAATCTGTTTTATGTTGAGCACTGAGATTCAGAACTCTTCCTATAAATGGTTTAAACTAAAATGGGAAAACCACAAACTTCAAAAATTGATGCAGAAGTATAGCAATTAATTAGCTTTCTGTTGCCCTGGACATAATGCCTTGCTAACAATTGTTCCTTCTGCATGATATAAATGTGGATGCTTTCTGCAAATGTGAAGAATGTACAATTAGACAATTTTAGAAGTTCTTGCGTGAAATTTGAAATGTCTTATAATGCAGATTTTACAATGAAATTATACTTTAAAAAATAAAACATCTATGAAACACACACTAGAGCAGTTCAATGTTTTTGCTGGAATCCTAAGAGTTAATTCTGGTAAGACAATCCAATTGTAATATAACTGAAGTAACACCTCCTAAAAACAGAATCTTAAGAACAGGGAGCTGAGCCTTTCTCTTGCCTGACAAGTAATTTCCATTGTGCCCTCTTATTTCTGCAATTTAGCTTTATTTTCTGAGTGTGTCAATCAAAGTTCATGAGGAAGATATTTTAATCTGTCTTATATGTAAAAGGAGATTAACCAAGGGACAAGCTGGCTCCTATTCCATTATTATTAATCAGATGAAGGGTCCTTTTACACAAAGGAAGAACTTGGGGTAATCACTGTAAAATTAAGACCTTTCACATATCACATACAATTTACTTTCACTTAGAAACCTAATCCAAAAGGTTCTTACTCCAAGGAATTGAACTAAATACAATCATTTATTTTCATCATACATCTCTCGTCAAATACATCCCTTGGATATGAAGTCCTGTATCTTGTGACCCTGTGAGTTAAGGTCTTCTAGAAGTCATTATAAGAAACATTCCATTCTCCCAGCATTTTAGATTATTTTAAGGCAATTCAACATCACAAAATAGAAAAGCTTACACTGAGAAACCATGAGTCAGAGGTATACTAAAATTTTCTCTTCACTACATTTCTGAGTCCAAACAACTTCTTTAGGATAACATTTCTCACTTTGTCATAGAATAAATGAAGCCAAACAACAGAGAAGCCCCAGTTCACACATTAATATGTAGCAGGGAAAACAGCAACATCTTATTGCTTTATCACCCCTAACAGAAAGTGCTGTGCCTGTTTTTGTTTATTTTGGCATGAGATACAGCATTCTGGCATCATTTTGGAAGTTGGTAATTGGAGAATTTGTGTTGGCTTCAGGCCAGACATAAGCTAAGCATAAAATGTAGTAGCCAGAGAACTATGTGTACTTTCATCTTTAGAAACTTTACTAATCCCAAGGAGTAACAAATAATTATTATTGGAAAATGTACTCTTTCCCAGTATATTTTAGAAGCAGAGAAAGTGTTTGGATGTGTAACATGGATAACATCACATAGTAAAGTTTAAAAGCAAGGCTGGTTATGTTTAGGGTTGACTATTTGGTAAAAGATAACAAATTGGTATGCTTTACCCCAGGGAAGACTATTTCATCCACTCTTGGCATTCCTTAATTTCCTGTAGTTCTTTGTGTAGGGTTGAAATAATCTAAAAAAGAAAAATAATAATTGAAAAAATAAAGCAGGAATACAGGTAAATTCTGCTGGACAGTTCCTTCTTCAGCTTGTGAACTGTTTGCAATATAGGGTCTCTCCAGCCTTGATTCGTATTTTGATAAACAAACTATTTTTTCAGATGTGTTCCAGGGAGATCAACACTTAGTTTTGTTGATCACCTTTCTGCTCTTACACCTGAAATGAACTTGTAAAAAGAGAAAGAAAGAAAGAAAGAAAGAAAGAAAGAAAGAAAGAAAGAAAGAAGGGAGGAAGGAAGGAAAGAAAGAAGGAAAGAGAGAGAGAGTGAGAGAGAGGAAGGAAGGAAGGAAGGAAGGAAGAAAGAAAGAAAGAAAGAAAGAAAGAAAGAAGGAAGGAAGGAAGGAAAGAAATCTGAGCTAATAATATTGGAGGTCCAAATTGGGGTTAACCATGCAGATTTTGGGCACTGTGCCAAAGCAATATATAGTAACATCATTAATAATGAAGCAAAGACATTCACTTCACTACTAGCAACAAAAGAGTCAGGCAGACAGAGATGAGCATTCCACTACCTCCTTCAAAAGTACCCTCCAGAGCTGCCTGATAAACCCCGTCAGGCCCGTCTTCTAAAGTATATCACTCTCAAACACTGGCCTTTGGAAAATCCTAAAGATCTAGGAAGAATGAGGTATGATATGATGGAAATAAATTGCATATATACAAAATTATTAAAAACAAGTGAGCCCCTTCCACCATCTATCCTTTCTGCTGGGGCAGACTCTTGCCAGGTCTGCCACAATGAAGACACCATCTCCTGATAAAGCCTATAGAACCCACTACACTCAGGGCATTTGGTCCCTCTGCAGGAGTGCCAAGAGGCCAGGGAGCACAGTGAGCCATATCCAGGTGGATCTGGAAGATAGCCAACCTCCCAGGTCTGTGAAGAGGTCTGAAAGTGCAGAGCTGATCCTGGGCCAGAGAGTTACATACAGAAATACCACCACAGGAAAACTGGTCTCCCAGAAGTGCCTACATACCTGTGTGCACAGAGAGAAAGGGAATCCCAGGAGTACAGATACACAGGCTTGCAGGACAAATAAGCCACAGTCAGAGACAGCAAGACCAGCTAACACCAGAGATAACTAGATTTCAAAAGGCAAATGGAAGAACATTGGCAACAGAAACCAAGACATCATGACACCATCTGAACCCAGTTCTCCTATAACAGCAAATCCTGGATACACCAGCATACCAGAAAAGCAAGAGCTGGATTTAAAATCACATCTCATGATGCTGCTAGAGAACTTCAAGAAGGACATATATAACTCCTTTAAAGAAATACAGTAGAACATGGGTCAACAGGTAGAAGCTCTTAAAGAGGAAACACAAAAATACCTTAAAGAATTTCAGGAAAACACAAACAAACAAGTAAAGGAACTGAAGAAAACCATGCAGGATCAAAAAATTGAAGTAGATACAACAAAGAAATCACAAAGGGAGACAACTCTGAAGATAGAGAACCTTGAAAGAAATCAGGAGTCATAGATGCAAACATCAACAACAGAATGCAAGAGATAGAAGAAAGAATCTCAGGTGCTAAAGATAGCATAGAAAACATTGACTCAACAGTCAAAGAAAATGCAAAATACAAAAAGCTTCTAACCCAAAACATTCAGGAAATCCAGGACACAATAAGAAGACCAAATCAAAGGATTATAAGTATAGAAAAGAGTGAAGATTTACAATTAAAAGGGCCAGTAAATATCTTCAGCAAAATTATAGAAGAAAACTTCCCTAAACTAAAGAAAGAGATTCCCATGAACATACAAGAAGCCTACAGAACTCCAAACAGACTGAACCAGAACAAAATTCCTCCTGTCACATAATAATCACAACACCAAATGCAGAAAACAAAGAATATTAAAAGCAGTAAGGAAAAAAGGTCAAGTAACATATAAAGGCAGACCTATCAATATTACACCAGATTTCTCACCAGAAGCTATGTAAGATAGAAGATACTGGGCAGATTTTATATAGACCCCCAAAAGAACATAAATGTCAGCCCAAGCTACTAGACCCATCAAAACTCTCAATAACATAGGCAGAGAAAACAAGACATTCCATGACAAAACCAAATTTACACAAGATCTTTCCACAAACTCAGCTCTATAAAAGATAATGGTTGGAAAATACCAACACAAGGAAGGAAACTACACCCTAGGAAAAGCAATAAAATAATCTTCTTTCAACAAACCCAAAAGATAGCCACCCATACAGAAATCTACCTTTATCAACAAAAATAACAGGAAGTAACAATCACTTCTCCTTAATATCTCTTAACATCAATGGACTCAATTCACCAATAAAAAGACATAGACTAACAGACTGGATACATAAACAGGACCCAACATTTTGCTGCATGCAAGAAACCCACATCAGTGACAAAATAGTCACTACCTCAAAGTCATAATTTGGAAGCAATTTTCAAATCAAATGGTCCCAAGAAACAGGCTGGAGTGGCCATTCCTATAATAGATAAAATCAACTTTCAACCAAAAATTGTCAAAAAAGATAAAGAGGGACACTTCATACTGTTCAAAGGAAAAGCCTACCAAAATGAACTCTCAATTCTAAACATCTATGCTCCAAATGCAAGGATACCTACATTCAAAAAAATTCTACTAAAGCTCACATTGTATCCCACACAATAAGAGAGACTTCAACATCCCACTGTCAGCAATGGGCAAATCATGGAATCAGAAGCTAAACAGAGACACAGTGAAACTAACTGAAGTTATGGACCAAATGGATCTAGCAGATATTTATAGAACATTCCACCCTAGAGCAAAAAGAATATCCCTTCTTCTCAGCACCTCATGGTAACTTCTCCAAAATTGACCATATATTTGATCACAAAACAGGCCTCAAGAGATACATGAATATATATGTACAAAAATAATTCAATGCACCCTATCAGATCACCATGGTCTAAGGCTGGTCCTAAGTTCAAACAAAAACAATGGAAAAAACACACACACACACACACACACACACACACACACACACAGAGAGAGAGAGAGAGAGAGAGAGAGAGAGAGAGAGAGAGAGAGAGAGAGAGAGACTTTGAACAATGCTCTACTCAATGGTAGCAGAAATCCTCAATGGTTTGGGCAGAAATAAAAAAATTAAAAACTTTTTACAATTTAATGAAAATGAGAACACATCATACCAAAACTTATGGGACACAATGAAAACAGTGCTAAGAGGAAATGCCATAGCTTTGAGTGCCTCTGCAAAGAAACTGGAGAGAGCATGCTCTAGCAGCTTGAGTGCACACTTGGAAGCTCTAGAACAAAAAGAAGCAAATGCACTCAAGAAGAGTAGACAGCAGGAAATAATCAAACTTAGGACTGAAATTGACCAAGTAAAAACACAAAGAATTATAGAAAGAATCAACAAAACAAGGAGCTGGTTCTTTGAGAAAATTAACAAGATAGATAAACCCTTAGCCAGACTAATCAGAGGGCACAGAGACAATATCTAAATTAACGAAATCAGAAATGAAAAGGAAGACATAGCAACAGAAACTGTGGAAATTCAAAAAAATCTTCAGATCTTACTACAAAAGCCTATACTCAACAAAATTGGAAAATCTGGATGAAATTAACAATTTTCTAGAAAGATACCAGGTGCCAAAGTCAAATCAGGATTAGATAAATAATCTAAATATTTCTATAACCGCTAATGAAATGGAAGCATTCATTAATTGTCTCCCCAAAAAAAAAAAAAAAAAAAAAAAAAAAAAAAAAAAAAGCCCAGGCATTTTAGTGGGGAATTCTATTAGATCTTCAAAGAAGACCTAATACAGATATTCTTCAAACTATTCCACAAAATAGAAACACAAGGAATACTACCCAATTCGTTCTATGAAGCCACAATAACGCTTATACCTAAATCAAAAAAGATTACACAAGAAAAGAGAACTTTAGACCAATTTCCGTTATGAACATTGATGCTAAAATACTCAATAAAATTCTGGCCAGCTGAATCCAAGGATGCATCAAAGTGATAATTCACCAAGATCAAATAGTTTCATCCCTGGGATGCAGGAATGGTTCAATTTATGGAAATCCATCAATGTAATCCACCACATAAACAAATTCAAAGAAAAAAACCACATGGTTTTTTCATTATATGCTGAAAAAGCTTTTGACAATATTTAGCATCCCTTCATGATAAAAGTTTTTAAAAGATCAGGAATTCAAGGCCCATACCTAAACATAGTGGAAGCAATACACGGCAAACCAGTAGCCAACATCAAACTAAATGGAAAGAAACTTAAAGTAATCCCACTAAAATCAGGGTCCGGACAAGGCTGCTCACTCTCTCCCTACCTTTTCAATATAGTACTTGAAGTCCTAGCCAGAGCAATTAGACAACAAAAGGAGGCCAAAGGGATACAAATTGGAAAAGAAGTCAAAATATTACTATTTGCAGATGATATCATATATTTAAGCGACCCCTAAAATTTCACCAGAGAACTCCAAAAGCTATAAACAACTCCATTAAAGTGGCTGGATTAAAAATTAATTCAAATCAATAGCCTTCCTCTACTCAAAAGATAAATGAGCTGAGAAAGAAATAGGGAAATGACACTCTTCATGATAATCACAAAGAATATTACATACGTTGGTGTGACTCAAATCAAGCAAGTGAAATGTCTTCAAGCCTCTAAAGAAAGAAATTGAAGATCTCAGAAGATGGAAAGATCTCCCAAGCTCATGGCAGGATTAATATAGTAAAAATGACCATCTTGCTAGAAGCAATCTACAGATTCAATGCAATCCCCATCAAAATTCCAAATCAACTCTTCATACAGCTAGAAAGTGCAATCTGCAAATTCATTTAGAATAGCAAAAAACCAAGGATATTGAAAACTATTCTCCACAACAAAAGATCTCCTAGGGAATCACCATCCCTGACCTCAAGCTCTACTAAAGAGCATTAGTGATAAAAATTGTATGTTATTGGTATAGAGACAGGCAGGAAGATCAATGGAATAGAATTAAAAAACCAGAACTGAATACACACACCTACAGTCACTTGATATTTGAAAAAGGAGCTAAAAACACCCAGTGGAAAAAAGACAGCATTTTTTCTTTTTTTTCTTTCTTTCTTTCTTTCTTTCTTTCTTTCTTTCTTTTTTTTTTTGTTTTTTTTTTTTTTTTGAGACAGGGTTCCTCTGTGTAGCCTTGGCTGTCCTGGAACTCACTCTGTAGTCCAGGCTGGCCTCGAACTCAGAAATCCACCTGCCTCTGCCTCCCAAGTGCTGGGATTAAAGGCATACACCACCACCGCCCAGCTATGACAGCATTTTAAACAAATGGTGCTGGATCAACTGGAGGTCAACATGTAGAAAAATGCAAATTGACCCATTCTTATCTCCTTGTATAAAGCTCAAGTCCAAGTGGATCAAGGACCTCCTGGGATAAGGCTGTTATGAAGTTCAAGCCAAGTGGATCGCATAAAACCAGATACACTGAAGCTTATAGAGGAAAGAGTGGGGAAGAGCCTTGAACACATGGGCACAGGGGAAAAATTTTCAGAATGCAACACCACTAAGAACAACACTAAGAACAAGAATCAACAAATGGGACCTCATAAAACTGCAAAGATTCTGTAAGGCAAAAGACATTGTCAATAGGTCAAAATGGGAACCAACAGATTTGGAAAAGATCTCTACCCATCCTACATCTGATAGAGGACTAATATCCAATGTATACAAAGAACTCAAGAAGTTAGACTCCAGAGAGTCAAATACCCCTATGGAAAAATGGTGTATAGAGCTAAACAGAGAATTCTCAACTGAGGAATCTCAAATGGCTCTGAAGCACCTAAAGAAATGTTCAACATCCTCAGTTATCAGGGAAATGCAAATCAAAACAACCCTGAGATTCCACCTCACACCAGTCAGAATGGCTAAGATGAAAAACTCAGGGGACATCAGATGCTGGCAAGGATGTAGAGAAAGAGGAACACTTCTCTATTATTGCTGGTCGTATTGCAAACTGGTAAAACCACTCTGGAAATCAGTTTGGTGTTTCCTCAGAAAATTAGCTGTAGTACTACCTGAGGACCCTGCTATACCACTCCTGGGCATATACCCAGAAGATGTAATAAGGACACATGCTCCACTATGTTCATAGCAGCCTTAGATATAATAGCCAGAACCTGAAAAGAACCCAGATGTCCTTCAACAGATAAATGGATACAGAAAATGTAGTATATCTACACTATGAAATGCTATTCAGTTATTAAAAACAATGAATTCATGAAATTCTTAGGTAAATGGATGGAACTAGGAAGTGTCATCCTGAGTGAGGTAACCCAATCACAAAAGAACACACATGTTATGCACTCACTGATAAGTGGGTATTAGCCCAAAAGCTCAAAATAAACAAGTTACAATTCACAGACCACGGGAAGCTCAAGATGAAGTAAGACTGAAGTGTGGGTGTTTTGGTTTTCCTAAAAAAGGCAATAAAATACACACAGGAGCAATTATGGAGACAAAGTGTGCAGCAGAGACTGAAGGAAAGGACACCCAGAGTCTGTCCTACCTGGGAATTCATTCTACAAACAGTCACCAAACTCCGACACTATTATAGATGATAAGAAGTGCATGTTGAAAGGAGCCTGATATGGCTGTCTCCGGAGGGGCTGTGCCAGAACCTTACAGATACAGAGGCAGATCCTAGAAGCTAACCATTGCACTGAGCATGGGGTCCCCAATGGAGGAGTTGGAAGGACGACTAGAGAAGCTGAAGGGGTTTTCAGCCCTGTGGGAAGAACAACCATGTTGGCCAAACAGATGCCCCAGGGTTCCCAGGGACTAAACCATCAACCAAGCGGTACACATGATTCCAGCCAAAAGTGTAGCAGAGGAATTCCTTGTAGAGAAGTCCATGGTCCTACGAAGGCTCAATAGATGTCCCAGCTTGGGAAAATCAAGGGGCGGATAGGTGGGAGTGTGTTGGGTGGAGGGGCATATTCTTGGAGACAGGGCATGGAAGGATGGCTTAGGGGTTTTTCTGGGAAGGAGGAAACCGGAAAAGGTATAACATTTGAAATGTAAATGAATAATATATTCAATAAAAAAGTTCCAAAAAGAAAAAAAGACAAGTGAAAAATTTAAGTTTCAAAATATTTCATAGCTATTTAAAGCATTAGTTTCTACAAGTTAAAACTTTGTTCTCTTAAATTTTTTTGGTTTGATATTTAGAGATAAAAATTTAGAAAATAATGACGATTAGCATTTTCTTAATTATCTGAAGATTATTAATACTAAATGTCCATAACCACACATATCTAAGACAATCCATTCCAAAAGCTTCGCTGTGTTGGAATACCAATGAGCAAAGGAAACTCAGTTCTATCACAGACTCCACTCTGACCAACTCTTCTTCTTCATGTCTGCTTTTGGGAAAGAAATCTGCTGAAGAGCCCTGTAATTTCACTCAGGTGAAATAGGCATAAGAGAAATATTGTTTATTCCCAGTTATCTGGATGAAAAGAGACAATAATACATATACATATGTATATATGTATGTATGTATTATATGAGAATGTATAAGATTGGCTTGTTTTGGGCTGGAAATCCAACAGTAGCTGGGTGCACATGATAGAGCCAGAAAGCTTGGAAACTATTTAGCCTTCCAAACCAAGATCCTCAACACAAACTTGATGTTCAAGACCTGGAAAATTCTTGGAATTATTGCTGTACAGTCCACCTTGAAGGGCTAAAAACTATGGTTTATGATGTGAGTGAAATAAGACAGCAGAAGCAGAAACAGACATGCTCAGTAACAGGGAAGGAAGCAAACATTGGTTTTGTCCAGGGACATCATTATATATAATTATTTCTAGAAGGTGCTTCTCACTCTGGGGGAACTTTTGTCCTTCCTAGAAACACTTTCACATACCTTTCCATACCTCTTATTTACCTTCAGATCTAATTATGTTGAGAGTCAGGATGAACCATCATGTCTTTAATCAGTAATATTTACAGAAGGCCATGTTACAAAAAGATGATTTAAAACAAAAGAATAAATTTGATCTTCATCTTTATTTAACAAAACAGTTCTGCTCTATTGATAGTCTTTTCTCAATCCTGGTTTCATTTTTATAATCCACTAATCCATGCAACAAAATGTCTAGAAACTATTTTAAATGGTAACCATAGTAACGAGATCTTTGCCCTACAAATTTTGCAAGCTAAGCATTAGACACAACTAGAAAAAATGAACTTTTGTAAACTGTAAGTTCCTTGTGTGTGTGTGTGTGTGTTTATAAGTTTTGAACAGGAAGCAGTCATAGTCTTAACTTTTTAAAATGATATCCTATATGATTTATTCTTTGTATGTGAATCTTTCTCAGAACATTGCTCATGTATTTACCTTGACAAATATTAAATGTTTATCACTTTTTATGGTTTGAATGTGGAATGCTCACCCATATGCTGGGAATCCTCTTTGAGAAGGTTCTAGGGACATTTAGAGAGTATAGACTAGGAGAAAAAGTTAGCTTAGTAGGGGATAATTCATTGTATCCCTGGCCCCCTTTTGTCTCTGTTTGTTTTCATTCCACACAGTCCTAATACTCCACAGTCATCTAGGCAGCAACCATGTCACCATGGACTGAGCCTCCTCAAACTGAGAGAAATAAAAATCACCAAGTCACTTCTCTTGAGTATTTGACTAGAAAGGTAACTAAAACAGAGTGGATAAACAAAGTGATAGTTTGAGAATTCTGCATATCTTTTTGACTTCATGCACTGCCATCTTTTTCTTATTCTGTGGGTTATTAAATAATACGTGTGAGTCCTACACAATGGCCGTTTGATGAAAAAGTAAAACCTCACAGCTATAAAAGGGACCAAGAAAGATAAAGTGTGAGGACGGTGTGGGGGTGGAGGCCAAAAAGATACATAGGACATAAAAGAGGAAAATGTCTGCAGACAGTAGAGTATAAGTAGAGATCAGGGATAATGAGGACAAAAGAGAGATCATGAACATAAGAAGGGGAAGGAAATGTTTCCTACTACTATAAAAAAAATCTATAGTAACCTCTAAGACCTTGCATACTCATTTTCACAGCAAAGATAAATCTAGTGGTTTTATGCACTTGTCAGCAGTGAGTGAGCATTGTTGTGCTTGATACTGATAGTCTTTTGAATGCTTATCATCAAGAGCATAGCAGGTCCTTACTGTATTTTACTTCAGTCTTCCACCCTTCCTAACAGCTACATTTGCGTGCTTCTAGCTGTTTGGGTGTTCTGAGCACCTATTTTGCATTGGTAACTTTTCATATTGTTTGTAAGAACTTCTTTTCTTTTCTTTTCTTTTCTTTTTTCTTTTCTTTTCTTTTCTTTTCTTTTCTTTTCTTTTCTTTTCTTTTCTTTCCTTTCCTTTCCTTTCCTTTCCTTTCCTTTTCTTTTCTTTTCTTTTTTCTTTTCTTTTCTTTTCTTTTGTGTTGTTGTTGTTGTCGTTTGTGAGAAAAAGTCCCTACATAGCCCTGGCTGTCCTGGTTCTCACTATGTAGGTCAGTCTGACTTCAAACTAACTGAGATCCACCTATCTCTGCCTCTCAACTTCTGGGCTTCAATCTGTGTACCACCACACTCAGCTAAGGATTTCCTTGTAAATTCCAGAGAGTCTGTTCCTGTTCCTGCATGCTAGTTCACTATTTTATTACAATGATACATTTAACAAAGCACAATTCAGTGGTTTCCTTCTATATGTAGTGTTCTGATGCCCTAAAAAATCCTTTTCTGCTCTACTAAATATAACATCCTATGTTATATAAAAGTCCTATGGTTTAACATTTCTCCTTCATAATTGCTTTTAGAACAAAAGAGAAAGCTTTTCTATCTTTTCACATGGCCATTGAGCTCACCAGTGCTCAAAAGCTGCTTCCTTGTGATATTATCTTTATAAATGGGTTCCTGAGTTCTTTGAGTTTTCTGCTCTTAACTTTTGTTTGATAATCTTTATGATACAACCACATATTATGAATATTTAAGTTTATATTAATCTTTTTATTTGAGAGAACATCCTCACTCTCTGCCCTTCGGCAGTGGTCCAGATCTTTGCTTATTTTTTTTCATTTGTGTGTGTGTGTGTGTGTGTGTGTGTGTGTGTGTGTGTGTGTGTGTGAATAAATATCTAGACAGGAATGAATGAGTGATATATAAATAAACTATAAAATCAGCCTGTGAGGTTATAGTTTTGTAATTTTAGTTGACATTACATTAAGTTTGCAGTGCCAAACTTTCTCACGACTGCTTAGGTCTTTCATTTGTTATCTGCTGATATGTTTTATATAGTTGAGAAACAAGACTAATTTCCTGTGCCATATCTCAAACATATGGTATGCTGGAAGAAAAGAACAAAAGTGAACAACCCGAGTCTTAAGTTAATCCCCAATTAAATGAAAATTCCAAGTTTAAATTCCAGATGTAAAGTCGTGCAAGTTTTCCCTCAAATCAAAATGAATTGTCACATAAATCTAAAATCTAAACATCATGCTTAAAATGTTACTTAACACCTCAGTGTCTGACACTGATTAATGATGCACTCCCCTGGGGCAGTCTTATTTCAAGGTAGAGGTCTTCCATGAAATAAGAATTATAATCTCTTATAAAGAAATTCCAAGATGACAGAAAAAGAAAGTTTATTACAGTTTTTTTTTTTTTTTTTTGACAAAAGCTACAGGGGAATATCTCAGAACAGATTATCTTGCTAGCGTTTAACATTGCTATGTGATATAAAAAAATTATTTCTTAATAATTTGTGCTTGTATTTTAAATCCCCTTCTGGATTTTATACACACACAGACACACACACACACACACACACACACACACACACGCACGTGTCTGCGTCTGTGTATGATGTTACCCATATAAGCAGATACACTACAATAACAAACAGAAATAAAACAAAGGCACAAAATAATTCCACATCTCTCTCTGTCCCCCTCTCCTCTGTGGGTGTGTTCCGTTCCACCCCCCCCGTGTGTGTGTGTGTGTGTGTGTGTGTGTGTGAGTGTATAGTCTCTACTTTCCTCCTTCCCCACCTTCCTTTCTCACCTCCCCGCTGTCACAGGCACACACACGCGCGCGCACACACACACACACACACACACACACACACACACAGTGTCTTCATAAGTTATGCTCTCCTAAAGACGTACCTCATTCCCAGTACCCCAGCTGTTACCCAGGGAGCTTTAACTTCACTCTTCCTCGTGTTTCCTGGCATCCCCTCACTTGTTCTCGTACTTCCCTTAAACCTACTCATTCTTCCCATTTGAGTCATTTCACAGGACTTCTCCTCTCACCGGGAACATTCTTACTCTCCTTTGTTTTCTTTGGAACTTTTGCCCCAGCATCTGCTATACTCCTTGCTTAGGAACAAAATGGAGTTGGAAGGGCTATTCAAAGGAACCACAGTGCTTGGAGTGCGTAAGTATTGCCCGAGTCCTTCCTCCTCGCTGCTGAGGGTGTTTTCTCTCCCAGCTCCCATTCCTCACACTGATAGCACTGAAGCTCCCACTTCCATCGATCCATGTGACTGGCTGGTTTGCTTTATTAACTGTGATGGTTAATATTGAATTCAGCTTGGCTGGGGTAGAACATGCACAGAGGAGATTAGTGAAATTCACCACATGTGTCTGTGGGAGATGTTCCCAGAAATCATTAACTAAGGAGGCAAGAAACATCCTTAAGTGTCTGGCTCGATCCTGCAGGCTGGGGACCTGAGTGGGTTACATGGAAAGAGAGACAAAGACTCTGAGGATAGTGGTTTTCCTTCTATTTGCCTCCTGGCTACCATACAGTAAGCCACCTCTACCTTCAACGCTGTGATGTTTTGCCAAAGTATTGGAGTCAGTCGACGACGGGCTTAAATCCCTGAAGCCACAAGCCAGAATAAGTCTTTTCCTTCTTAGTTATTTTTTCTGAGATATTCGTCACAGTTATGGGGGGGAAAAACCTAACATATTGTCTTAGTTAGGGTTTCCATTGCTGTGAAAAGGCACCATTTAAATTGAGACATTTAAAGTGAGGCTGGCTTACAGTTTCAGAGTTCCAGTCCATTATCAGTATGGCAGTGTCCAGACAGATATAGTGGTGGAGAAGAGGCTGAGAGTTCTACATCTTGATTTGAAGGCAGCAATAGACTGTCCACACTGAGCACAGCCTGAACATATATGAAACCTCAAAGCCCCGCTCCCACAGCGGCACACTTCCTCCAACAAGGCTGCATCTGCTCCAACAAAGTCACACCTCCTAATAGTGTCACTCTCTATGCACCAATCATTCAAACACACTAGTCTATGGGGATCGTACCTTATACAAACACCTACAGATGCTCTGTGGTCCTTCTGTACAGTCTCAGGTAGAGAGACACTTAATAAACTTGACCATAAGTTCTCATCTTTAAATATTTATTTGATTTTGTTCTTTGACATCTCCATACGTGTATAAGATGTGTTTTTAATAAGTCATTCTCCCCCACTCTCTCTTGCAACTATCTCTTCCCATGTTACTCTCCCATTGCCACTAGTCTCTTTTTGAGAGTCATGACTTTTGGTTTGATCCTATGACCCATTAACTTTAACCAGGACCATCTGTATAAAATTGGAGGTCTGTCTTCTGGAGAGCAATCTATTGCAGGTCACCCATAGACATGCACCTGGAAGTGATGACTCTTTCGCTCCCAGAGTTCATCTGTCAGTTAGCATTCTGTTTTAAAGTACTCATAATTCTAGCAGAAATAAGCTTTAACTTTTTCTATATATAAAATGTTGATTAAATGCTGCATAATGGACTGGGAGAGAGATGGTTCAATGACTAAGAGCACTAGTTGTTCTTCTAGGGAACCTGGGTTCAATACCCAGCACCCATAAGGCAGCTTATAATTGCCCGAAACTCTACTTACAGGGCATCTGGTAGCCTCCTCTCGAGTCTTCTGGCTTCCAAATGCACCAATTGCACAAGTGGTGCATAAGAAACACATGCAGGAAAAACACCAAAACACATAAAATAATAAAATAATTTTAGGTATTATGTAGTAAAAAAAATACCTTAAATCCACCAGATAGAAAGATCTGACAATTGCTTACAGTTGGAGAAGACACTTGCTTCTATAATCTAGATTAAGTATGGCATCAAAGTGAAGAGAATTAGAATCAGAATATCATCAGGATTACTAATTCTCCACCAAGAAGCAGAACATTGTGAATGCTCTTTGCTCCAACTTAGGAGACTGACTAACTTAGAATCCAAATGTTCTTTTGCTCACACGTGCTGTACCCCACATGCTTTAGCATACCAGACAAAAGTATAATTAGGAGCTCACACCTCACCCTTCATCTCAATACTGAAAAATTCACACAGATAAACATTTGAGCCAACTCTCTTATACATTCTTCTGTTGACACACAGAATCATATCCACGTGTACATAATTGGGGACACTCCCATCATCAAATGCAACATTATCCATACATGTCACAAATAGCCACCCTTGACCAGCTGCTTTGTCTTTAGGTTACACCAGTAATGTGACCCAGACAAGAAAGACAGAGTTGGAAAAGGAGCCAACTCAAGCCTGATTTGGGTTGATAGCCTGAGTCAAAAGCATCTAGAATGGTTTCTGCAAAACAGGGAAGGGATTGATTTAGCACTCCCTTGAAGCTGGTCTCTCCTTGTTCTGTTTTCACCATGGAGTCTGTCAACACTGTAAGAGACAACTTTGGAAAGTCTAAAATGAATTCTGTGAGTCACAAAAGCCTAAGTCTCGAGCAGGCTCCCCTGTTCCTAAAATCCGAGGCTTATAAAACCATTGCTAGCCTGCCGTCCAACAAACTTCAGAACAAATCTATAACAGAAAAGATAATACTGTTAGGGTATTGTGAGCATTCTTAGGGAAATAAAAGCAAATAGTTGTTTCCTGGAACTAAACGTAAGCAATGAGGTCAAGTTTAAAGATTTTGTTTCTTTCTCTAATAGTCTCTAAGCCCCACTTCTCTCTCTGTATAATACATTATTTTATTACTGTATATAAATCATACTTTTGGCTCTAAGTGACATGGAGTGAGTAGAAATACTAAAAATACTTTTTCAAGTTGGCTCTAAGGAATTGGGGATAAAATCCTGGCTTCAGCTTGGATTTTGGCTCAAGGTCCATTATTAAAATCAAGGTAAGTAAGTCTCTTACATGCCTTGTGCCTGCTTCCCACTCATGTAGAAAACCACAGATACAGTCCAGGCCCTGCAGATCTAAAGCTATGAGACATGAGCTAAACATAGAGGTACACAGGAAACATTTATTTTGAAACTCACACAATATGAATTCACCTAGGAATCTATGTATACTTATGGGAATAAAATTTTATCAATTTGAAGAAAAGTTTCTTTTAGTCCCAAAATGATTGAAACTCAATATTGCAAATGTTACACAGAATTTTAGAGATTTATAAAACTTTCTCCATATTTGGGAGATAGGAAAAAGCAAAACTTTTGCCTTGGAAGAACTTCTATAATGTGAGCTCTTCCCTCACTTAATACTATACCAAAGCTTGGAGTAAATAACAAAGTAAAATTACAAGAACAGGCTTTTTTATTGGATGTTTTATTTACATTTCAAATGTTACCACCTTTTCCAGTTTCCCGTCCTAAAAACTCTTATGCTACTTGGAGCTTCTGTGAAATATAATTTAAAATTTAAAACAAAACCTTCACTTTGCAAGTTTATGACCATGTGAGCATGCTTATTTATCACATAGAAGCCTGAAAATACAGTTATGAAATTCACAATACATAATTTCATATGTTAACATTTCAATTATATCTAATGTTATTCTAAAAGAATAAAGTATTTTACCCTTTACATATTTAATCATAAATCATATAACATCTTATTTATATTTAAATATTTTCCCTATAAGGAAGCTTTGGATCTTCAAAAAGACATTCACCTTTGTTTTTACTAATATCCATACCATATGCTAACATTTTATTCGTTATTTCTCATGGAGCCATAGATGAGTTCATTACATGTGAAATTAACTTGGATGACTCAGAGACCTAGTGTAGAACCAAACAGGAACAGAAAAAAAAGTTGATGGAATGATTTCTAATGATATTCTGCTATACTCATAGATAGGTACCTAGCCTAACTGTCATCATCAGAGAGACTTCTTCCAGCAACTGATGAGAGCAGATGCAGAGACCAACACCCAAACACTAAACAGGCATCTGGGAACTCTTTGATGGGTTAGGTATGGGGGCTGTAGGCCACAGATGGGTAGAAGACACCAGAAAAACACCACCCAGAACCAACTTAGCAGGAATCATAGGGACTCACAGAGACTGGGGTAATAATGGAGCCTTCATGCTATGGCTGATAAGCTTGGGGTATTTGTGGGATTCCTAACAGTGGGAAAGGGAGTATCTTTAGCTCTTTTGCTGCTCCTAGGACCCTTTTTCTCCTACTGGTTGGTTCAACTAGCCTTGATATGAGGGTGTGTTCCTGGTCTTATTGAATCTTGTTATGCCATGTTCAGTTGGGATAAGAGAGAGGCCTGCTCTTTTATGAAGGGAAATGGATCTGGGGAATGAAGCAATATGGATCTGCAGAAGAGGAGAGAGGTGAGGGAGACTGAAGGATTAGAGCAAGGTTAGGTTGGTATCACTGAGAGGAATATGAGAGGAATAAAGAAAAGTTAATATTAAAATTAAACCACTTTCCCATATGCCATAAATAAACACGAAGAAACTGAAAATAAATAAAAAACGAAAATAAAAATAACTTACTTTATGTGACTATACTTGTCTTTTACCCATTGAGTTCTGTGTATGAAATAAGTAGTTTACAAATATTACAAACAATAAATATATTGTTCATATTGTTATCCCATTGTTATTATATTTTGTTTTATATACATACATATGTGCATATGTATATGAACATATACATGTTATGTGTGGAAGTTAGAAAGCAATTTGAAAGGGTCATCTCTCCCATTCCACCATATGGGTCCTGGGAACCAAATTCAGGTCTTGAGTCTTGGCAGAAAGTATCTTTACCTACTGAGCCATCTTACTAGCCCTGGTATATGGTTTTTAAAGTTATATTGGAATTATGACTAAATACAGGGCAGTCCTTCCCACAAGAGAACACATAATTCACCTGTGTTTGACCATTCACAATAACCACAAACAACATAAAGTATCTTGGCATAACTCTAACCAAACAAGTGAAAGATCTGTATGACAGGAACTTCAAGTCCCTGAAGAAAGAAATCGAAGAAGACCTCAGAAGATGGAAAAATATTTCTTGCTCCTGGATTGGCAGGATCAATAATAGTAAACATGGCCATCTTGCCAAAAGCAATCTACAGATTCAATGCAATCCCCATCAAAATCCCAAATCAATTATTCATAGATCTAGAAAGAGCAATTCTCAAATTCATCTGGAGCAACAAAAAACCCAGGATAGCTAAAACTATTCTCAACAATAAAAGGACTTCTGGGGGAATCAATATCCCTGACCTCAAGCAGTACTACAAAGCAATTGGGTTAAAAACTGCATGGTATTGGTACAGCAACAGGCAGGTAGATCAATGGAATAGGATTGAAGACCCAGAAATGAACGCACAGACTTATGGTCACTTGATCTTTGATAAAGGAGCCACAACCATCCAGTGGAAAAAAGATAGCCTTTTCAACAAATGGTGCTGGTTCAACTGGAGGTCAACATGCAGAAGAATGCGAATTGACCCACTGTTATCTCCTTGTACTAAGATCAACTCCAAGTGGATCAAGGACCTCCACATAAAACCAGACACACTGAAACTATTAGAAAAGAAACTTGAGAAGACCCTGGAGGACATGGGCACAGGGGTAAAGTTCCTGAACAGAACACCAATAGCTATGCTCTAAGATCAAGAATTGACAAATGGGATCTCATAAAATTACAAAGTTTCTGTAAAGCAAAGGACACTGTCAGAAGGACAAAACGGCAGCCAACAACGTGGGAAATGATCTTCACCAACCCCACATCTGACAGAGGGCTAGTATCCAATATATACAAAGAACTCAAGAAGTTAGACCCCAAAGAACCAAATAACCCTATCAAAAAATGGGGTACAGAGCTAAACAAAGAATTTTCACCAGAAGAAATTTGGATGGCCGAGAAACACCTTAAGAGATCTTCAACATCATTAGTCATCAGGGAAATGCAAATAAAAACAACCCTGAGATTCCACTTCACTCCAGTCAGAATGGCTAAGATTAAAAACTCGAGAGACAACAAGTGCTGGCAAGGATGTGGAGAAAGAGGAACACTCCTCCACTGTTGGTGGGATTGCAAAATGGTAAAACCACTCTGGAAATCAGTGTGGCAGTTCCTCAGAAAATTGGGCATGCCACTCCCAGAGGACCCTGGCATACCACTCCTGGGCATATACCCAGAGGATTCCTCTGCATACAATAAAGACACATGCTCCACTATGTTTATAGCAGCCTTGTTTATAATAGCCAGAAATTGGAAGGAGCCCAGATATTCCTCAAAAGAGGAATGGATACAGAAAATGTGGTATATTTATACAATGGAGTACTACTCAGCAATTAAAAATAATGAACTCATGCAATTTGTAGGCAAATGGTTAGATCTGGAAACTATCATCCTAAGTGAGCTAACCCAATCACAAAAGAATACACACGAAATGCAATCACTGATAAGTGGATATTAATGAGCCCAAAAGCCCTAAATACTCAAGGCACAATTAGCAAGTCAAATGACTCTCAAGAAGAAAAAAAGGAGAGGACCCTGGGCCTGTAAAGATTGGATCCAGTATTGTAGACCCAGAACAGAGAAATCGTGTGTGTGGGGGGGGGGAAAGAGTGGGGAATAGCATGGGGGGGAGAGGAATTATGGGACATATGGTGGGGGGTAACTGGGAAAGGGGAAAGCCTTTGGAATGTAAACATAGAATATAGAAAATAAAAATTTTAAAAAAAAGTTTTATGAGAAAAACTGTTGGTTCATCCTTATTTTTATGTATCAGAGACATTTAAGATGACTTTGTCTGAGTTTATCTTGTGAATAAAAATACTGACTGACAAAAAAAAAAGAAATGTGGTTGGTGCAACTGACAACTGAATTTAAAATTGTATTTGATTTTTATTACATTCAAAACCTTGTACTTGATTCGGTTATTAGAAAGCTGAACTAATTTGGGTTCATACATGTATTTCTAGCAGTAAATTTTGTATAGTTGAAATGCACAACAGCTATATTAGGAGAAATGTAGTATTTAGATTAAAATATTTTGATTGTAAGTATAAAATATACTTTAGGTTAAAATCTGTAAAACAGTTTATTCAAGATTTGTAATATTAATTTCAGAGTAAAATGGTACTTTAAATATTCAAATTAAATTAAATACACTTTAAATGCAACTAAATATTCTTTTCACAAAAGTGGGAATTCAGAATGTGACTCACATTTTATTTGTATTGGAGTAAGTATCTATGTAGAATACTGGAGAATGTTGTCTTAGTTTCATTTCTGTTTCTGTGATAAAATCTTCAGATAGAAGCAACTTAAAGGAGAAAAGTATTCATTGAACGTGATTATTGTATGTCTCTGATCCTTTCTGAAACTCTACTGGAGAAACAGCCTGATGAACAGCACATGCTCAGCCTGATGTCCTTTACACAATTGACACCCTCAGAAAATACAAAAGCATGTAGGAGGCTTAAGCCTCTGTCACCAACAGAGCAATGTAGTTATATAGTCACACTACTAGCTCCTAAATCACTTCCTAATTTTTTTGATTTTTGTTTTTTGTTTTTTGTTTTTTTCATTCCAGAGCCCTGCCCATGAAATGGTCCTTCATTCAACGTAGGCCTTCCCACCTCAGTTCAAGTCATAAAATCTCTCATCTACACACTCACAGGTCAAACTTATCTAGAAAATTTCTCATGGAGACTCCCTTACAGAATTAGTATATGTTGTGCTAAATCAACAATAAAAACTAATGACCATAACTAATCAAACTGAACAAGTGGCCATGTGGGTCCAGTCCCCACGGATTCATCTAAAACCTAACTTCTATACCTAAGGTTTAGGAAACATCGAAAGAGTAGGCAGATAGTTTGTAAAGCCCAGAGAAACAGTAAGTTTCCTGGGATATTGAATCTCCTAGAAGTATTATGGAAGCTACAACCAGGAAATATCAACAATATGGCTGCCTAGTGAAGATTTGAACAAGGAAGACAGCAATAAAGATGCCAATATGGGAGAAATCTTATAGAACCCTGACTCTATAAAAGAGCTACAGTCATCCAAGGAATGCTGAGATCAGAAAAAACTATCTTCCCCCAAGAAGAGCACCCTAATTGGTTACCCAATTCCAAGTGGCCAGCCATCGAAATCACATACAGTCTTGTAACATTAAATGAACCCAGCAGATTGCATTGATACATTTATGAATATATGTAACAACATTAAAAAACAACATTCAAAAGCATTTAAAGGAAGTTTCAAGTTGCGCCTCACTCATCTCTAAAACTCCTATTTCCATTTGGAGTATGTTGATTGTCCAAGCATGAGTCATTGTGTTAACATTCCTTCTCTGTGTTGAATCCAAACAGAAACACGGTTAACTTTTAGGATAAATCAAAAACATCAATGAGTATTAGGACACATTTTTTACTCCAAAATGCTTTCAGTAATACTGGAGTGCTTTTATCCCACATCAAGCATCCCAACATTGGCTTGACTTTATGGTTCTTAAATCTATTACGTAAGATTAAATTTTCTCTTTTTTTTTTTTTCACAGAGGATGAGTTGGCCCCATTCCCACTGCTCCACTACGGAAACACATTTGCTAACATGTCTTCATGGCTTAAGCCTCTTACATGCTTTTGTATTTTCTGAGGATGTCAGTTGTGTAAAGGACATCAGGCTGAGCATGTGCTGTTCATCAGGCTGTTTCTCCAGTAGAGTTTCAGAAAGGATCAGAGACACACAATAATCTCTTTCAATGAATACTTCAGCTGCTTAGCAAATGTTCGTCTTTTCCTTCATCTGCCTGTTGTCTGGCTTTGGCATTATTCTGGATATGGCGCTTGGCTGAGAGAGACTAAGTGTTATTGTTTCTTTTGGCTCAAAAGTAAGTATATATTAATTAATTCTGCTGCTGTTCCTAAGAAAGGTAAAATAGATCACAGTAATAAAACACATGAAATATAGTACATTAAATCAAGAGTGAAAATATTCCATCTGCTAAATAATTCATGTTTTAAATCAAAATTCATTAGAAAACATTAAAATATTCTTCAAAGGCATATTGATAAAGAGATTTAAAATACTAGCCAGGAGACTGGACTGTGTTTTCCATGCATCTCCATTTTATAATTGAACAGATATTAATATTATAAAACTAACTGACATTAGTTTATAGCATGTATTCTGAAGATGTCTTAAAATGTCTAAGACTAAATATTGTTCTCCCAGTGGAAAAAGGTAATAAAAATTATCAGATGCAATCTAAATCTAACAGTGTTTGAAGGATGAATACACTGCATATATTCTTTAGATTTTGTTTATTTTCAATCCACAATATCAATGTTTATTAATGATAGTGGTTGTGAAAACAAAATTCCTATAAGTAAATATAGAGAGCTTGAGTTTTTGAAAACCTTATAGAGTAGAAAAGATAACACACATTATTTTTCTTTTTCTGTTTTTTTCTCTTCAGTGCTGGTGATTAAACTTAGGGACTCCTGCCTGCTAGGCACTGAATTACATGCAAATGATGTTTCGTTTTAGTAGCATGTATAAAAATCAACTCTAAAAAGCATATAGAACTCTAAAAATCTCCGGAGTTGTACTCAAATATATTGCTTGAAACCATAAACTATAAAATAATGAATTTTGTTAATAACAAAAATTATTGTTTGGGTAGTTCTTATATGCAATCCTAGCCCTATGATGGTGGTGGCCTTAGACTCAGGTATTTAAGGCCATTCTTGTCTATATAGTAGTCCAAAGCTATCTTGAAAATGTACATAAACACCAGAATGGAAGCACAGTGCACACACAACATCTAATGTATATCTGGCATAACAGTTGGCTGTTGCTTTGAGATGCAGCAAGTGCAAAGTTTAAGAGTTGATGTATTATAAACATTAATTTTTGTGTTTGACAAACAATTTGATGCTTCAGCTGACAAGAAGAGAGATGTTGTGAAACTGGGAATATTCTTTCAAATGGATATAAAGTTAGAAATAACTTCTAATGAGGCAAAATGGCATGACATAAACTTGGCTTTCCAAAAAAGAAATACTTGAAAATATAGTAAATATCTACAATTTTTCATAATTATGAAAATGCCGGCTACACATGTATGTACCAACAGAATGCACCCTTGAGAACAAGACAGAGAACAACAGTGGTTTTCACATAGGGTGCTCTACTTGTGCCAAGACCCGTAGTGTTACATTTTTATACTATTTAATTTTTGATACTTTAAATCAATAAGTTTGTTCTTCTAAAATGTGTACTTTAACCTTTGTATACAAGTGTATAAGGCATTTTGATTATCTCCATCCTTCATTTTTCTTTCTTTTCCACCTGACATCTTCCACGCTCCTCCTGATAGGTTATGTTTCCACACATATCTTTTGTAGTTTGTTTTGTGACCCACTGAGGGTAACTAGGGACCCTTGAGTTACCATAAACACCAGTGGAGTCTGGTAGATTCACAAATGGACATACATCTGACTTGCCCCTTATCCAGAATCCATTGGCAGCCATTAGTTCTGTGAATAGGGATAGACCCATGCATTCTTTCATTCCCCACCCATGACCATCTGCTAGCAAGTCCAGTACTGTGCATGCCCAGTGCAGGGAATCATGGTTACTATGAGTTTGTGAATGCAGAAGCTGTGTATTACCAAGAAGATATTATTTCACAGATCTTCTTCCTATATCCCAACTTATACATTTTTTCTCCACTTTTCCTGTGGTATTCGCTGAACCTTAGAGGTTATGGAATAAGTGTCCTATTTAAAGCTAAGCACTTAACTGTTCCTTATCTTGATTCTCTGCTTTCACTGCAATTTAGTGTAAATAAATGGATCCCTGATACCAAAACTAACATTTCATGGGTATAAATATGCATGTTTAGAAGGTACTTTGTTCATAGTTCATGAAAAACTCCAATTGGCACTAAACAGAAAGCTTTCTCTCTGCTCTCTAGCTTTCATGGCACCAGAAGGTGTTTTCTGGGCTGCTGGGTAGAGAAGAGGGGGAGGAATAATACAGGGAGAATGTTTGAGTGTGGGACTGGGAGAGGAAGAGGGAAGGGCTGCAATTGGGATGTAAAGTAAATTAATTAATGGGAAAAATAAGTCATTCTCAGTCATATTGAACACTTATTCCTGTGAACTACAATAAAGACCAGCATGACAAGATACGCCCATGTTTGCAATAGTTGGACCAATGTTGTGGGCAGTACCTAACCACTTTCTGACTAGATTTAAGGCCCAATCCACAAGAATAACTCTTATCCTGTGCTATAAATCTATGCAAGAACACATAGGGCTCGAGCAAACCAAGAGTGAATCAACCACTATTGTTAAATGGACCTAGCTCCAAATTGATCTCTGAATATGTATTACCCTCTCTTTAGAGTTGTGTAGTTCTGACTTGATCGGAGAAGTTTGTTTTGCTTTGATTTTTTTTTTTTTTTTTTTTTTTTTTTTTTGGTTTTTGCTTGTATCTCTTTTTCATGGTGAATAGCAGGCAATGAGGAAATAGAACTGGTGTAAGTGCAAAGAAAAAGTGCCAATGGAGTGCTCAGCCATAAAAAGAACATCGACATCACCACCCTTACAAGGCAGTGGAGCCATCCCAGAAAGTACTAAAAGGCTGTAAACACTCCCCCTCCCGCCCCCAGGATTTGGAATGTCAGAACAGTGCAGAATCTTCTAGACATTGTGGGAACACTGTAATCATAAGCTCACAGGTGCTATTGTTGCTTGCATAAGACCAAGCCAGTCACCATTCTAACTTAGATGAAGAAGGTTCCCACAAGCCCTTGCCCCTAAAAGAGTAGCTATTGTAGGGCCACCGCTCAGTGGGTATCTGGGCTGTGTGAGGCTTCTGGACTCACTCCAGAGGATGAAGAAAGCACAGTCTCAGAGCCCCTAATCTTTATGGAGGTCAGTGGCAACAGGTTCTAGATCTTGGACTTTGCTGGATACCACAGAAGAGCACACCACCACTGTTAGTACTCTGTCTAAGCTCCACCCCACAATTACCTGGCAATAGCCAGGTATGCCCCACTCCATAGATCGGGCCCACTATAAAAAGGGCTGCTTGCCCCTCCTCTCTCTCTCTCTCTCTCTCTCTCTCTCTCTCTCTCTCTCTCTCTCTCTCTCTCTCTCTCTCTCTGTCATCTGCTCTCTCCACTCCACACTCTCACTTCTCTGCCCCTCTTGGGCTCTCCTCCCCACCCCCTCCACATGGTTATGGCCGGCCTCTACTCTACTCCTCTCTACTTCTCTTCTCTTCTCTTCTCTTCTCTTCTCTTCTCTTCTCTTCTCTTCTCTTCTCTTCTCTTCTCTTCTCTTCTCTTCTCTTCTCTTCTCTTCTCTTCTCTTCTCTTCTCTTCTCTTTCTTCTTCTTCTTCTTCTTCTTCTTCTCTCTCTCTCTCTCTCTCTCTCTCTCTCTCTCTCTCTCTCTCTTCCTCCACTATACTATTAACTCCCATCCTCTTCCCTGAATAAACTCTATTCTATTCTAAATGTCTATGTGTGTGTGGTTCCTCGGGGGAAAAGGTGCCTGGGCATGGGCCCGCCTAGGCACCCCTCTTCCCCCACACTGACATGCCACACTCTCTAACCCCCCTTCTCTCTTTTATAACCCATCATTTGGTACCTAAACCCGGGAACAACATTAAACTATCAACCACCACCACCCCTCTCCACAACCACCACCCCTCTTCACCCCCACCCCACCCCACCCCAGCAACTCGGTCAACCCCTGAAGAAGGAGAGGGAAGGCATGCTGGGTGGTTCCTGTACTCAGGTGTGAGTTCAGTCTGGCTGCTGAAAGTGCTAGGAAATAATCTATGGATTTAAAGCTTTATTGTGGAGAAATAGAGTAAGAGAGAGAAGGTAGGGAAATAGAAGCCAGCCATGGCCATGTGGAGAGAGAGGAAAGGGAATGGGGAAAGAGGGTGGAGGCAAGGGGGCAAGAAAAGGAGAGACAGGAGAGTAAGCAGATGAGAGAATAAGAGAGAGGAGGGGTCAGGAAGTCCCTATTATAGTGGGGTTGGCTACCTGGTTGTTGCAAGGTAACTGTGGGGTGGGGCAAACCTGGCTGTAGCAGGTGACTGTGGGGGTGGAGTCCAGCCAGAATACTAGGAGCTGGGGGCATGGCCCTACATGACTGATGGCCACAGAGTTATGGAGTTGAGGGCCTCTTGGTATCAGGACCCTAGTGTCTGAGAGCATGGGTAAACAGACCTTCCATCCCTCATAGATTAATCTCTACTGGGTGGCTGGGGTTTAAACCTAGCTCAACCAGAACACAGACTGCCTTTCATGGTCCGACAAGCTATTGACAGCTAATATCTTCTGAGGGAAGGAGAGTTTGTTTTATTTCAGAATATGGCACCTGGTAGGTCAGCCACACTCCAGTATTATGTTGATGATGGTCAATGACATTCTTGGATCTTGTGCCAGCAAAGCTCTTAACAATTGTTTAAGATTTAGTCAGAGCAGGGCCACTAGCATTTTTCTGGTAGATTGAGTTAGAATAACAATGAAGAAAATTATTTTCAGACAAACTTCATACTTATGTGTAGGCTTAGGTTTTTCAAAACCTACTTTATTAAGGATTCTTAATTATATTACACTTCCTTCTAGCCCACCACCACCCAGGGATAATGAAAAGAAAAAGTTAATAGAGTAAAGGGGGATGTGGACCTGTTTAAAAATAGTTCTTTGAGGCTATTCCAAACATTGTTTTCAGGATATCAGCAGTTCAGGTCACACAAATCAGCATTGGTAGCTCTATCTATTTCCAAACATTATTCACCAATCAGCAACCACAGTTCAATCCAGAAGAAACCACAAGGTTCTGCCCATTGGCTAGAGTCCACAGAAGAGGCAAGAAGCATCTAGAATATCACAAGAAGTTATTTGGCGTATTTCTCTCTACAAGGTCATGGTAAATGATGATTAGCAAAGAAGGTAAGATGAAACAATGTCAGAGTGGCATCAGTGAAGACCATCATCAGCAAAGCCCAATGAAGACCATCAGAGTAGCAAGGCAAAGCAGTGCCACAGTGTTGTCTACTGTCGGGTTATACTTAAACCCTTTCAAACATCAAGTGTCCTCTCAAGCATCCATTCCAGCAAAATACCACATGCCCCTTTTCTAGGAAGCTTCCAGAAAAACACTACATGCCTGGTCTCAACAACACATTCACCAATGTGTCTGTTTCAACAAAACATCCTCTCTTAACAATTTCTAGAAAAACATCACATGACACAATTGAGTCTCCAAAAACAAAGCCATAAATTTCCACTTCACTTATCTCTACTGCAAACATGCATGTTGTTGACATCATGAGTGGAAACAGTCATGAAGGAAGAAAGAACTCTTGAGAGTTGAAGGAATCATATGACTTTTTTTTTGATACTGTAGATAACTACTACATATCTCAGTGGAAATGCTGACTATACAGTTCATATCCAAGTCTGTGGTCCAGGCAGTATTAAGTGCTGAAGGTTTCACTGGATAAAATAATACACCTAGGTGCATTTTAATGGAAGGCATGCATTCAAAGAAGGATGTATAAGAACATACCATCACATAATCTAACTGAGGTGGATAAAAAACCTAGTAGAAATAAAAAGACTCTGTTTGGTGCAAAATACCCATAAGAGGAAATACAGAGACAAAGTGTAGCAGAAGCTAAAGGAAAGACCATCCAGAGACTGCCCCATCTGGGGATCCATCCCATATACAGTTACCAAACCCAGAGAGTATTGTGGATGCCAACAAGTGCTAACTGACAGGAGCCTGATATAGGTGTTTCCTGAGAGGCCCTGACAGTGCCTGACAAATACAGGGGGGGGGTGCTCTCAGCCAACCATTGAAATGAGCATAGAGTCCCCAATGGAGCTAGAGAAAAAGAACTGAGGAAGCTGAAGGGGTTT
Organism: Apodemus agrarius; assembly: GCA_964023405.1. NCBI lineage: Eukaryota > Metazoa > Chordata > Mammalia > Rodentia > Muridae > Apodemus > Apodemus agrarius. The sequence continues at coordinate 46,703,778 of OZ030023.1, forward strand.
ACAGTCCCATAGGAGGAATAACAATATGAACCATCCAGTACCCCCAGAGCTCCCAGGGACTAAACCACCAACTAAAGAGTATACATGGAGGAACCCATGGCTCCAACCACATGGATAGCAGAGGATGGCCTGGTGGAACATCAATGAGAGGAGATGCCCTTGGACCTGTGAAGGCTTGATGCCCCAGGGTAAGGGAATGCCGAGTCAGGGAAGTGGGAGTGGATGGGTTAGTATGCAGGAGGATAGGGGATGGGATAGAGGGTTTTCAGAGGGGAAACCTGGATAGGGGATAACATTTGAAATGTAAATAAAGAAAATATCTAATAATAAAAAAGGACCGCCTTTTTTATTCCCCACCACAAAAAAGTGAATAGGAAAAATTAAATTACTAGCAAAACATGAAATGTTACATGCCTTCTGAATTTAGAATTCAATGTATTTGTCTGATTTTTCAGTTTCTACAAACACTAAATTAAACATTAAAAATTTAACAAAAAAAGCAGTAATTCTCAGTGGAGACTAGATAGATTGTAGAGTTTTGAGTAAGTGTATGTTCCTAGATTATTTATTTTTACATTCAAGACTCTATTTGTATATCTATAAAACACAAAATTTTAAAGATTTGTGAAATACAGTGAAAAGAAATTTTCCGTGAACATGTTCAATATCAACATATATCAAACACCTTCTGGATAACTTGCTGTTATTTCCTGAAATGATACATTTCTGTATAGAATACTGATGACATACGATGTGTCTATTATTTGGAAGTCTAAAATGTACTACCAACAAATATAGTCCTTCCTGAAAGACATTGGTAAGAAACGCCAGCAAGAAAACCATATTGCTTCTGGGGGAATCAATATCCCTGACCTCAAGCAGTACTACAGAGCAATTGTGCTAAAAACTGCATGGTATTGGTACAGCAACAGGCAAGTAGATCAATGGAACAGAATTGAAGACCCAGAAATGAATCCACAGACTTATGGTCACTTGATCTTTGATAAAGGAACCACAACCATCCAGTGGAAAAAAGATAGCCTTTTTAACAAATGATGCTGGTTCAACTGGAGGTCAACATGCAGAAGAATGTGAATTGACCCACACTTATCTCCTTGTACTATGATCAACTCCAAGTGGATCAAGTACCTCCACATAAAGCCAGACACACTGAAACTAATAGAAAAGAAACTTGGGAAGACCCTGGAGGACATGAGCACAGGGGTAAAGTTCCTGAACAGAATACCAATAGCTTATGCTCTAAGATCAAGAATTGACAAATGGGACCTCATAAAATTACAAAGTTTCTATAAGGCAAAGGACACTGTCAGAAGGACAAAATGGCAACCAACAAAGTGGGAAAAGATCTTCACCAACCCCACATCCGACAGAGGGCTAATATCCAATATATACAAAGAACTCAAGAAGTTAGACCCCAAAGAACTAAATAACCCTATCAAAAAATGGGGTACAGAGCTAAACAAAGAATTTTCATCAGCCGAAATTCGAATGGCCAAGAAACACCTTAAGAGATCTTCAACATCATTAGTCATCAGGGAAATGCAAATCAAAACAACCCTGAGATTCCACCTCGTACTAGTCAGAATTGCTAAGATTAAAAACTCAAGAGACAATAAGTGCTGGCAAGGATGTGGAGAAAGAGGAACACTCCTCCACTGTTGGTGGGATTGCAAAATGGTAAAACCACTCTGGAAATCAGTGTGGCGGTTCCTCAGAAAATTGGGCATGTCACTTCCAGAGGACCCTGGCATACCACTCCTGGGAATATACCCAGAGGATTCCCCTGCATACAATAAAGACACATGCTCCACTATGTTTATAGCAGCCTTGTTTATAATAGCCAGAAATTGGAAGGAGCCCAGATATCCCTCAAAAGAGGAATGGATACAGAAAATGTGGTATATTTATACAATGGAGTACTACTCAGCAATTAAAAATAATTACCTCATGCAATTTGTAGGCAAATGGTTAGATCTGGAAACTATCATCCTAAGTGAGCTAACCCAATCACAAAAGAATACACATGAAATGCAATCACTGATAAGTGGATATTAATGAGCCCAGAAGCCCTAAATACTCAAGGCACAATTAGCAAGTCAAATGACTCCCAAGAAGAAGAAAGGAGAGGACCCTGGGCCTGTAAAGATTGGATCCACTTTTGTAGACCCAGAACAGAGAAATCGTCGGGGGGGGGGAATGATTGGGGAATAGTTGGGGGGGAGAGGAATTATGGGACATATGGTGGGGAGGAACTGAGAAAGGGGAAAGCCTTTGGAATGTAAACATAGAATATAGAAAATAAAAATTAAATAAATAAAAATGAAAACCATATTGCTAACACCTCAATAAGCTGTTATGAAGTACTTTATTCACTCATAATGTTCATAAACAAAAAATAATAAATGGAAGCACTATATCCAAGTAATTGTATATTTACAAAACAAAACTATCTGGGCAAAAACTATCACACATTTGTTAAGGACAGGAAAAACATTCCACAATCTTTGAAGTATGTCACCCAGATGTGAATGAAAATGCCAAGGCCAAGAGTAGTGACACATGCCTTTCAACCCAGTGCTCTACAGGCAGAGGCAAGCAGGTCTCTGTGAGTTTGAGACGAGCCTGGTCTAAGTATTGTGCTCCAGAACAACCAATGCTATACAGATAAACCTGGCCTCAGCTCCCTTCCTCCCTCCTCTCCTCTTGGTCCTCCTCCTCCTCCTCCTCCTTCCTCCTCCTCCTCCTCCTCCTTCCTCCTCTTCTTCTTCTTCTTCTCTCACTCTCTCTCTCTCTCTCTCTCTCTCTCTCTCTCTCACACACACACACACACACACACACACAGACACACACACACACACACACACACACACATACACACACACACTGAAACTATCTAGCCATACTTTGGTTGTTTTTATTTGTTGTTGTTGTTGTTGTTGTTTGTTTGTTTGTTTGTTTTCTAAATGAGCAAATTTGTTCAAACCATCTGCTAATGGATTGGCCAGTTGGTTGAAAATGTGAAAAACAGAGTTCTTCCTGGACCATAAAATAATTTGCCAAATCAATCAACTCAGGAAAACCAAAAGGAAAAAAACTAGTAAATTTTTCCAAATGTGTTAGAGGAAAATCTCCATTCTACAATCTGTTCTTTTGGCATCCAAATTATGTGATGTGCATGTTCATTGATAGTTTGAACTGTGTGTCTTCTATTGTACCAGAGACCATTTTATATAAATGGGGGAGATAATTTTCCGGTGAAAATATTCTGATGTGAAAATCAAGCAAAGAAGTTACAAAAACAGTGTGCCTGACTGAAGGTTCTAAATAAGAAAGAGCTGAAGGAAGAATCACTTTTTAAAAATACAATTTATTTAATTGGGGTCTGTGGGAGCAGAAGAGACCAAAAAAGATTTGAGTAAATTGAATACGGAAAGAATTCTGGAGTTAAAGGCAGGGACATACTGCACAGGACTGGTGGAAGTCTAACCAGAGTTTTGAGGGCTGATGCTTTGATGTGTATACTAGTTACACACTGAAGGAAAAACTGACATTTTTTAATTAGGAATTAATATTATGTAATTACCCCAAATGTGCTACTTCTGTAACTGTAAACTTTCCTGATACTTTCTTATGCGACGGTTGGAAACTGTACAAGAAAAAAATAAGTTTACTTGCCTTGGATTTATTGTAGTTTAAAATCCAATTATTTAGATCAAGATGTACAAGTGGAAATAAGGAAAAGGAGTGTGAAAATGCAGAACTTGAACTAAAAAGTAATTCTAGAAAAAACTCTTAATAGGGACTAAATAGGAGGGATTAAAAGAAATCAAATCTGCCTGAGAAAAGTCTTTCTCTTTTAGGTAATTAAATAGTCTTTTAAATGACTTTATTTAAAACCTGAGCTTCCAGGGCTGAGCATTTGCCTTCACATCATCTTATGTTCATTAACTTTAGAAAATCTTGGAGAGGGCATGCCAAAGAAACAATTAGTTTACACCCCGCTAAACTGAGAGACGGAGAGTGGCTGATCTGATCTGATCTTCATTGTGGAAAATGTACACTGGACTTGAGTTGTTTGTGAATATTTTGTTTATCCCTAATCAATCCACTTTCATGGAAAATTCATAAAGCTTAGAAATTGTCATTTATCTTAATATTGCAGACTGACAAGTCAATTAAGGAAACTGAATTTGTTTGCTTATTAAATCGAACAGTAAGCACTGATTTCACAATCTTAGGAAATTAGCATCTTTCTCTAACCTCCGAGTGAAGCTGCAGGAAGATTGAAAATGAGAACCAATTTCGGTATATTTTTCCTGAAACAGTGCTCCACTAGTTGTCCTATGATAACAAAACCCTGTTGATTTTATAACAGACATTAGTTATTAAAATATTTGAGGTTTATTAGAAATGACCTTAAAACCTCTTGTGTTGAATCCTTTTTGAAACACTTTATGTGAGACCAAGTTCATGAGACTTCTCAGTGAATTCCCCTCAATTGTTTGATTGATGAATATAGATGGATGAATGGATGGATGGATGGATGGATGGATGGATGGATGGATGAAGTGATGGAGTGATTGATAGATTGGTGGATGGAGAGAGAGTTAGCCTGCATTTCACATCTACTCAGCCATTTGCTCTTTCTTTCCTTCTTTCCTTTTCTTCTTGAAATAGAACCTGCCTATGCAGCCCAAGCAAGTCTAGAACTAGTACATTATATAAGGTGTGTGCCACTGAGCCTGCCTCATATCCACTCAATTTTAATTCACCGAGGCATGTCTAGGAGGTAAAGTTTAAACACTAGCTCAAGATTGTCACATTTCCCAGAGTTTCTTAGATACTTGCCAGTATTTTAATTACTTCTCTCAATGCTGTGACAAGACACTCAAAGAAGCACCTTAAAGAAGGAAAAGTATGTTTGGGTCATGATTATAGTTGCTTTCTATGCCTTTTGGAATAGAAAATGCAGGGTGGCAAGGGCATGAGGCAGCCGGCCATATCACAGCAGTAGACTGAAAGCACCAGGCTATAAGCCTCAGGTCAGACCCCAAATGTATCCAAACAGTACTACCAGCTGTCAAACAACCGTCCAAACAAGGAAATCTGTAGATGACATTTCAGATTCAAAATATAGTTTCCCCAAACCCTGTATTGAAGCATAAATCCGTAACAGTTGCCCTGCCTTTCTAGTTTCCCCATCAAATCTCAGCTTAAGGATTCTGTCGAGCTAGGGCTGTAGTGACAGAGCACTTATCCCACTGTGGAGATCTAGTGTCAAATTTTGACACTTACAAACAAAATTAAATGCAAAATATATTGAAAATATAAAAAAATACAATAGGCATACAGCAGTATCTGCAATTATTTGATATCAAATAAAGCAACATTTAAGAAGCACATCACATTATGTCACGCCTACAATTTTGTAACGACTTCTTTGAACCAGTAATACTACAATCACTTAATTAGAGTTACAATTGTAAAATAATTATTTTGACAGAAATTGTCAGGAGGTACATAGCAAGATACATTTTCTCATTCAAATACCATACAGGATATTTAATACATTTGATGTTACAGTGAAATTTTTGAGAAATGAAATTCCTGAAAGCAATACTCAATGCTCCATCAGAAAGCCTCTGTTTTTAAAATCTCTTGGATTTTCATGTTTTTGAGTTCAGAAAGGGAGGAAGGGAGGAAATGAAACTCTTATCTAATAATACCAACCTCAGCCACTTTCAAATGAAGAATTCTGAGCTCAAGTAGAATAAAATGCTCTAACATCATTTAAGTCAGGAGGTTTGGAGCTTGGAGATGATGATGCTTTAATGTATTCAGATACATTCTATTATCTTCTGCTTGAGGCTCAGACCTATAGCCTTCTCCATTATGCTCTTCATTAAAATCTATCACTAAGACCTTGAAAAGGAGTGCCCTTGTAATGATTTTAAATGAATACATTAAATATGTTCAATGACCCAAGGAAAATGTTCAAGAATGTCTGGAATAGAGTGAAATGAATCTTTCACTTACACAGCACTAACGACTCTTCAGAGTTTTAGTATGTCTCAGCAGCTGTTGATCCATTGTGTAAGGATTTACAGCACTAAGTACACTGGTAAGTGCTTCCTGATGGTGGTGTGCTCAGCACTGCTTGGCCTGGTAAACGGAACAATGGAAACCACAAGATAAAGCCTGCCTTTGAGGCAAGATGGGACACTCTGATGACATATTAGAAAATTAACACAAGAGGTGTGTGTGCGTGTGTGTGTGTGTGTGTGTGTGTGCGTGCGTGCGCGCGCCCAAAAGAGCCAAATATTTACATATTTAAATGCATCCTAAAGTTTAGGAAAGAAAGAAGCATTCTCAGTAATTTAAAGATAGGCTAATACAAACTCTCTCATTTTAAGTACACTTAAATGAGAAAGATTGAGGCAAAGGGGGCAAGAAAAAGAGAAAATTTTTTTCCTACAACCATAATTTTTGCAAGTATTAGTCATTAATTTGGTACCAAGACTGAATTTCTTATTATTCCAATTGGTATTAAAAATTCATGAGACTGAGGGATTACTCATTTGTATGTAACATCTCAAAATTCAGGACACTTCTTCCTATTTATTTGATTTTGAATCTTCCACATATAAAGATATATCCAGCATGTATTATGTGTAATTGTTTATTCTAATTAATTTAAAAATTTTAAAAAAGTACTACTTATGATTTTAAAGCTTTGTTCTTCTGCACTAACTTCCGTGTGGATTTATGTGAATAAAACAGAACTGGAACACATTACTTAGCTACAATAATAGTAGTGAAATTTCCTCTTATCTTGATGAAGTTTCTTTACTAATCTTACAGCTCATAAGTCATGATCTGAAATAATGATCTGAACACCAATGATCTGAAATAACTTCAAAAGAAATAGATGACACTGGATGTAAAGCTCAGTTGTTATTTACCTGTCTCAACTGACAGCAGGCAATCCCCCTCATCTACATGGGGATATGGCCCAAGGTGCTCTGTGTTCTGTGTGTACCTGGAACTTAAGACAGAGATAAATTTTATATATCTTATTTTCGTTCCTATACATTGATACCAAGAGATCTTATTTATAAATTATGCACAGGAAGATATTATTCAACAACTAATGAAACAAGCAACTATAGCAACATAGGAAAGAATATAGGCATTCTATACTATACTCACCATTTTCATTGTGATGTTGTAACATGATTTAATATCTGGGTGATGAGGTAACATGTGGTGTATGACACAGCTTCTCTGAGATAATGTGAGGCTTATGAAAGGACGGGTACAGTCATTTCAAAACTTGAATGTTCGATCTAAAAACAGATATTTACAAATATCGGGTCTGAAAATAGAGATAATTACAAGGTGATTACCAGACAGAGAGCGAAGCACCATGGATAGTCTGGAGTTCCATGTACTATTGTTGTGCAAAATGGATGTTCTATAGCATGTCACGGATAGGATAGAATAGGAAATTGTGATATGTCGTCACACAACTTGAACTTGCCACTTCATATTTTCAGATAAGAGCTGAATATGAGTGTCTGAACCCAAAGAATGCACAGATAAAAGTGGAGGGCATCTGAGTCCATTTTGTATTGCTCCAGCATAGACAAGGTGGCATAATTTTCTTAAAGGTTTATTTAGCCCACAGAGTCGGAGGCTGAAAGGACAACCCAAACTGTGTCACTTGCAGTGTGACAGACACCATCAGGCATGACCACTTGCAACAGGCAGAGAGTCACATGGTGAACCAGAAAATGGAAGACTGGAGAGCGGTCAATTCATCCACTTAGCAGCAAGTAACTTGTTCTTGGTGGAACTAATGTTCCTGTCTGACCCAGTCTTAATGAACATTAATCCCATGAGTGGAGTCTTACAACGTAATTACTTTCACTAGGTCACTTCTTTTAAGTTCTGCTTACTCAACCTCAATACACTAGGGAACAAGCTAATACTATGTGGGGGGAAACCATATCAGAATTGTACAGCAGGGTGAGAGCTCTGTGTTTAATCACTGAGGTGGAAGTTTCAGGCTTTGTCATGTGATGCAGACTCATGTGATGTTTGGCTAAAGCAAGACTTGTGAGAAGACACGTGATATTTGCAGCGAGTATAAGTAAAACAACAGACAGTTGATGGGGCATTTGCATAGCTAGCTGTACAGCTCTTCACTGGTCTCTTGTCTTAGTTTGTCTTTACTTCATTGAGAAAGGCACAGCAAAGAACTCCTGGTATTGCCACAGGTCCTGGTCAGTTCTGCTGACTTGTGCATATTCACCAGAAGCCTGGTAGTTTCCAGTGGATCATGCTGTCTTTGCTAATTTGTGTTTGAGAACACTTTTAAACTGGACTATGGTATCCTGACAGTACTGGACTGTACAGCTGATATCCTGACAAACAGAGACTGGAATCCCCTCAAGGAACTATTTCTAAACATGTCCACATTCCCTTGTTCTATTTACCATCTCCTCTCCCCTTCCTTCAGAAGGTATGCTATAAGAAGAGACAAAGCATTTGAGAACACATACTATAGTAGGCTTGAAAAATCTATGCTTATACCCCTATGCTAAATGTATGATTACCATAGTTATTACACTGAAACCACAGCATTCATTAACTGGAAGACTTTGTATAGGACCACAAAGAACTTCTATTATAGTAATCTGACCTGTGAGCTTCCATGCACAATCACTGACCTGCACCCAATCATTGTATTCAGGTTAAGTATACTCTCCACACTCAGGAGATAAAATGTTGAGGAGTTTGAGGTCATCCATAGATTCTGTTTCAATAAAACACAAACAAGAAAAAGCAAATTTTGTCACATAAAGAAGACCAGGCTTCTTGGACGACTACACAGCAACAACACCCTGTTTAAAAATGAGCAGAGAATGAGTAAAAGCAGAGAAAGGAGGTGGAGGAAAAGTAGAGGAAGAAAGAAAATCTACTCAGGAGACAGAATTCAGGGATTTGTAACAAAAGAGACTTTCATTTATCTTTTAAACCAGGGTCTCAATATGTATATAACCCCACCTAATTTGAACCTTGTCATGAAGACCAAATTGGTTTTGAAGTCATGGTCCAATTACTGAAGATTCTTGAGATCTAAAATTACCATGAACATTAGAAGACCATGCCAGTGCAATGAATTTATTAACTTTTTGTTTTAATTATTGATAATCAGGTTTGTGTGATCAAATTACAATATAGTAAGCTACAAATATGTAAGCATAAAGCTTGGTACTATTTCAAGTAAATATATATCCAATAGATCATCACCAGAGTCAAGAAAAAATATGTATCTTGTCACTTATCAATACTTCATTAAGCATGTTATTAATCTCTCCTTCCTTCCTTACTCCACTTAAACATAAGCCATTCCCATCCTCAGAAGACTGCTGGTCATTTTTTCAATATATAATCATCTTGCATTTCCTAGATTTTTGCATTAATGAAACAATATAATAAGTACATTTACATGGTCGGTGTTCTTCAACTCAGCATACATATTTTTTTAATTAATTTATAGTTAAGTTTGTGAATTCAGAGGTGGTTATTATCGTTGTTGTTAAGAAATAATCTCTTTTATGGAGCTATAACTAAGAATGCCAACTTTTTACATGATGGTGGGCACTTGTATCTTATCCAACATTGGTTATTAGTATAAAGTAGCTACAACACTTGATAGGCATTTTTTTTAACAACAAACTCTTCTTTCTGTAATAACTACCAAGAAATACAGTAATGGTTTATAGTAGTTTATGAATCACTAAATATGATTCATACATTGAAAAATGGTTTGACAAATATTTTGTACCATTTTATTCCAAGTAAAGGTTCCTTTGGCCCTTGTCTTTTAAAGAGAAGAACACAGCCATTGAAGCAAATGTTCACTTAGCAAAACAAATCATACATTCAAAAGGGGTTATTCTATCAATAACCCCTATCTATGGGTACATGCATATGGGCTCTACATTGTGAATTTTAAATAATATTTTATGTGCATTATTAACAGTGTCATATACTCACTAGAATAAGATGTCTTCTACTCTCTAAAGTCATAGTGGACGTCTTCTCCTTTTGATCTCTACCACCTTCCCCTTCTTCCTCTACATGTTCTTCCCCCTTTCCCATCCCCCTTTTCTTTTCCTTCCTCCTCTGCATTTTCTCCCCCTTTTCTCACCTCCCTTCCTTCCCCTTTCTTTGTGCATTACCTCTCAGTTTCCAAGGGACATATTAAAGCACAGTATAACTACCTCCTGATTTTTCTGCTCATCCTACATTTATGAAAGTCATCACCTGGAGGCTTCGTAAATAAGCATGACAAAGCATTTTCCTAACAGTATAATTTTCTTCAATCATTTAAAGGGGTGAAATTATACTGTTTCATATTCAGTGAAAGACTCACAGAAAAGCTTGATAATAGATTTCAGCTTAACCATTGGAGTTATTTTATTACAGAGACAATTGTTTACTTTGAACAGAAATACAGTCAAATAAGGAAACACTGAAAGAGGAATTTCACAAGATATCTAAGATGTTCTCCTTTTGTAGTATAAGCATACCAACTGTAAGATTAGTGTTCTGACATTGTATGAACCATTGACTTGGACATTTATGAGCCACATGTTCAGAATTCAAATCGCTTTTATGCTATTTCTCTATAGTGGAAATGTCCAGCAGTATAAAAGTATCTTTTATTTGTCATTGTCATCTCAGAGGTTACTGCTGAATAAGCTTACCCTTTCTAGTTTTTGCTGAACTCTGGGTGTCTGGTTTAATCCAGCTCTTCTGTCTCAAACTCCTCTCTAAACTGACTAATTCAATCTGGCTTCTCTCAGCTTCTGCTTAGTCTCAAACTAATCTGGCCATTTGTTCTAATCTTCTAGTTCTTTCTTATTCTCTGGCTTCAACTGCCCCTGTACCTGCACTGAACTGTATGAACTCAGGAATGAACTCAACTCTACTACACTCTACTTACTCACTGTACTAACTACTAACTCACTGAATCTCTCTCCCTGCGTTGCTATTAAGAAGCCTCTCCTTCTTGTGTCATTATTGTGAGAGTTTGGAATTTCCTATCTCTGACTCATTCTGTCAAGTCTTTGATTCATCTGTCTGTCCCTCAATTAAATGTCACTGTCAAACATAGCTGTTTCCTTCTACAAACTAACTTTACCATCATTGTATGGTGTTACAGGTGTGTAATAAGGGTGTATCTATATTCTATCCAGAGGGATTAAAGGTGTGTCATTCTAACTATATCACACAGACCTAGGAGGTCTTTGGATATAATTCATTGCCACAGCAGTATTTCTCTACACAGCAGGATATGAAAAGCTTCTGTGGTTTAAGAGTCCCAGAATGAGGATGAAGGAAGCTATGATTGCATGGAGGTCAATGACCCTAAGAGTACTTGGCCTAGAAAAAAATAATGTTTTTCTTTCTTCTAAAAGGGCATTTAAGTATGATATCATGAATGAATTCTAGTAGTTAAATGTCTGATGCAGCTACATTGCGATGTTACATTTTCTTCAAAAACTTTTATTTTTGGCTTAATATTTGTAATGCTTCTAATAAAAAAAGTCCCTTCATATGACTAATATAAATAGGCATAATAATATGCAATAATGGTCTAGGAATCTCTTATTCTCATTAGAATAAAATTTTAAAAGCTATTATGAAAGTATATATGGAGATAAGTGGAAAACCATGAAGTAATTTTTATGAATCTCTTGACTATTGTGCCTCCTAAGATAAATAAAATATTATTGGTAGTATTTCAATGATATAAAGCAAGTTCTTATATTTAGGAAGGCATTTTTAAGTGAAGTAAACACTGCAATTACTGAATGATAAGTAATTTTTCTTTATAGCTATCTTTATATAGATTCATATAGGTCATACTTTTAACATTATATCTTAGAATATCTGAATATATAAGTAATCACTATAGAAATTGTACTTAATGTATACTGCTTATTAAACTATCTGTGTGATTTTTGTTTGACTCATTGCTGCAATTTGAAATTGAAATGTTTCCCTACCCTCTCAGGTCCATGTGTTGAACACTTTCTCTTCATCTGGTGGTAATATTTTAATATCTGGAAAATTGAATAAGTAGACCATGGTTGGAGAAAGTGTGTTCCTGTGTGCAAACTTCTGGAAGTTTGATCTGGTTTACAGTCCCTTTCTTATCTTCTCTGCCTTCTGTACAACATAATGTGAAGGGCCTTTTCTGCCACCTGATGGTCTATGAATGCTCGTGCAGACAAACACTTAGAGAACAAATCCACTGAAGCTGAAAGCCAAAGTAAATTCTTGTATTAAATATTTTATGCCAGGTATTTGATCATGGGTAAATGAAGGTAATTACCATGCCAATGTTGACTAATAAATATTGTAGCAAATGAATATTGTAGCAAACTATGACACTATGTTCTAATGCTATTAAGGTGAATAAAAATTAAAAGCAGGTACCCTTTTGAGTGACTGCTTACCTACACTACATCAGGAAATATAACAAATGAATCAAAATAAAAGTAAACCCGGAAAAAATATATAGCACAAATGAATTTGGAACACAAGTTGAAAAGCCTCTCACAGGCATCAACAGTATAAGGGGAAACAACTTGTATTAGAAACCACACACAGAAAACTAAAGTTAATGAAGGAGGTTACCAGAAGTCACAGAAGAAGAAAACAATGCCACTCAAGCAGTTCAGACAAGGGCAGTGTAGACTTGCTTGTGCTCCTATGGTAGATGTTCTGTGGGCATTGGCCTCGCCTCTACTGATATTAAATATAGATACTATCAACCTATCATGTTACTATAACTAGAGAAATAACTCTAAAATGAAGCCTACCATTATTGGGTGCTGTTTATATATGTTATCTGTCTTCAGACACTACACCTGGATTAAGGTGTCTGTATCTTCATTTTTGAGGCAAGAAAATAGAGCCTGGAAGTAGTCTGCTAATCCTCTCCTAGATTATTACCAAATTATTTTAATGGCAACTTCACAAATGTATTGATATGTTGATGAGGAATATGTTCATGTAGCATTATTATCACTTTGAAGAAGACATTTCTCTGAGGAGAAAGAGGGCAAGTTTATATTTTGGAAATCTAATTTATGTTTAATGCTATTTATTAAAATCCATCACATGTGGCAATAATAATCTTCATGGTTAGTATTGAAGACTCATAATCACTTCTTGGAAAATGCTGAAGGTAAACATATCTTAGAACTCAGAAATCTTTAGACCTTAGTGTCTAAAATATTATCCTGAGCTAAACATTAATGCTTCATCAAGGATGTGAGCATCTCTTAAGAATTAACAAAGGCTGTAAACAGTTTCATAGTGTTTCTTTCCCTCTATTGGCAGATGCTATGACACAAGCCATCTAAAATGTTGAAATGCCACATTTTCAGAGCTTGGTGTGACAAACTAATCTCACTCTAGGAGGGAGTCACAGTTGCTGATCCGGTGGAACTTTGGAATAGCTGTCTATACAATGGGCAATCCTGTGATTCTTATTTTAGGGTTGATAATTGCTGGAATGGTGTCAAGAACTTGAAAAGATGGTTTCCATATATTTATTGCCTTATATTAAATAAGAAGATGAGTTGGTTTTGCAGACAATGGAATCATCTCAGATCAAACTTTTTCTCCCAACTAAAGAGATATATCCTTCCTTTCCATGCTTTTCTGTTTAAAGAATTATGAGTTAGAGATCATTCTTCAGAATTAATCCGGGCTTTGGATAAGGAACTTGCAGTCCACAGTGATTAATATATTAAGGGCAAAGACTTTAAACCCACACCCATCTTGTTTCAGAAATTGTGTTGCTGCATTTGAACTTCAATTAAAGATTTGTGAAAATGGACTCAGTCGAATAATTAAAAAATTGTGTTCTCCAAAATAACCTAAAAATAAGACCATCCAACAGCCATCTATTATCATGTAATCATTTTTAATAGTTTTTAACAGTTTTAAAATATGTTCATCACCCACAAAAGCATGGACAAGATTATTTTTTTCTACTAGAAGCTAACTTGTACTCAATGAAAGAAAAGCTCATATACTTTCTTCACTTCTCTTATTCCAAAGTATGTCAAGTGGCTGTCAAGAGATTGCTCCTACATTGGAAGTTTGATGGTTGATTAGTTCTGAAGCACCCATGATGGTATTGATTCCATGGAAATCCATGTGGACTGTTAATTAATTATGATTTATGCTCTCATTTATCTGTATCCTAAAAGACTTCACTTTAAGACCTTTAAGAGTACGGAGGCTATTAACAGGTATTAACTCAATACCATTGACATGATAAAAATGCAGTTTTGCCTAGGCAACAATAACAGCAAAAACGTTGGCAAAAGTGTTGCACATACTCTGGGAGGCTACTCTGCCAGAAGTTTGACTCGGGATTTTAGAAAAACATGATGTTATCCTGAATGCCAGATGCTGCGTGCTTAAGCAGTTGGATGAAACAATCCTTTATTGGACGGCCAAATATAGTCCCCGTGTGTTGCAATACGCCAGAATTTCCTACATTTACCACTCTACCCTTAGGTGAACTTCCCATGATTACACTACAAATAAACATAGGGTAATTATAGTGGAATGCTTTCAACTGAAATGAGTGATGCTGTTTTAACTATGCGTAATGGACATTTAGGTGCAGTCTGTGCCATAACCTCTAAGAAAATGGACTCTTCAAAAAAGTACTATAGTTTCTATCCTTTTGATGCCATCCTTAGTGAGAAACCATATTAAAAGATGAATTTTTAAACCAAATTTTATATTTAAAGATATAACTTAAGAGCAAATGTAATGCCTTCACTTAAAAAAAATCATTCAAGCAATCATCTTTATTCTTCTTCTCTTCTCTTTCACCCTTTATATCTGTCTCTTTCTGTCTTCTCTCTTTCTCTCTCCCTCTCTCTCTATGAAGCTAAATCTAGAAAATATTCAAATGAATCTAAAACTCCAATATGTCTTTTTTATTGATTATTGCATTTAATTCCATTTCAAATGTCAACTCCCGTCCAGTTTTCCCCTAAGAAAACCTCTATCCTATTCCCCTACCCCCTGCTTCTATGATGGTTCTCTCTCACCTATCCACACCCACCTAGCATTGCCCTGTGCTGGGGCATCAATTCTTAATAAGAGAATTGTTACATAAAAGAGGCATTTGTCATGAACTAATTATGAAATGTGCCCCACAGTTGTATGTTTTGAATACTTTGTTTCTAGTTAATGGTACTGGTTTTGGAGATCCTGAAAATTTTAGGTAGTAGTGACTGGAAGGACTAAATAAGTCATGGAGCTGTGTTTCTGCAAGTTATATGTTGCCTAGGGTCCCTTCATCACCTTCTGCTTCCATACTACTATAATGTAAAGAGCTTCTGCTGTAACATGATATCACCATGGTCATGATACTCAATTAGATCATGTGAGACCTAATGACTATGGGCTGAAAATATGAGTCAAAATAAATCCTTCTCTAACTCGTTCTCTCTGTCATCTGATTACCTTCAAATGAAAATAATCAATCAGCTAGTAGGAAAGAACTAAGTTTAATCTTTTAGAAATAATTTGTAACATACTTATCATGCTAAGCAGGACATATAAAGACCATAGAATTGCTAACATGGAACAAATCCCACAGTAGACTTAGAATTAAAGCCATCAATTCTTTACTTACATTTATGATTCAAGTTTCTATGATGATTCTCATTCCTGAATTGAATGGACTATTTCCTTAATTTTTAATGGAATTTTTGTGAATATATCAGATAAAGGCTTTTTATTGTTCTTTTTATATTAATGTGTGTCCTAAAATACAAAATACAAATTAGAAGAATATGAAAATATTTAAAAAGATGTATTGCATAGGTAGAGAATAGGACTGGCATCTAAATATCCAGAGTAACTGGATTTCATTCTACTAGATATACTTCTTAAAGTTTCTGTCTCTTGCCAGTAGTCCCCCAAGCTGACTTTCAACTCTCTAACACATTGACTGTGAGGGACACTAACATGATTACAGAGATCATGGCAAATGGGAGGGGATATCATCTTGTCATTATCACCATGGTCTATTATATAAATGATGTGACTTTTAAATATATAAATAAACATATTGATATTATATATAATATAATAAATATGCATAACATAAAATACAATAAATGAATATATAAATATATAATATAAATTATATAAATGATCTTTCTGTATATGTAATTCATAAAATTATTTCCCCCTACATGTCTTTGTCTATGAGATTAGAGAAATAATTTATTTTCAATGAAAAAGTAATGTTTAAAATGTAAATAATATGTCAGTAATATAAGGATTAGAGCACTAATGTATAATATTTTTTCAGTGACAAGTAAAGCATTAGTAGAAGGAAATTTTTCAGTTTTTCTATTTGGGATAATTATTACTTGTATTGCTTATTTAGTGCATGGTGTGTGTATGCATGCGTTATGTATGTATTATGTATGTATGTATGTAAGCATGTTTGTGGAGGACAGAGGACAGCCTGCAGAACTTGGTTTTCTACTTCTTCCATGTGGATGCTGAGAGTCAAATTCTGAAGACTTAGTGATAGGCACCAGACTCACTGAGGAATCTTGCAGGGAGATATTCATTATTTTTAGAGGGAAAATTGCTACATAAGTTCCAGATTTTGCATTCAGTATTTACCTTCTGCCAATTAATATTAAGTTCCTATCATACCTTGGACTTAGAAGTCTATTACATGAGTTATTATTTTAACAGGTGAATAAATCTTGCAAAACTTACCTATGTTTGCCAAACGATGACACTCATAAAGAAAGAATTTACAAAGATTTAGAGTAGTTTTCTTATTCAATTATAGACCAGAGTACAAGACTTTTCCTTGATAAATGATTTCTCATAGCTCTCAATTAATTTACACAACTTTCTCTCATCAATTTAAGATTAGACAAAATATTGTACTTCCTTACTGATGTGTGTGACTCCTTGAAATAAATTATTTTTCTTCAAAAGATTCACCAAATCCAAATTATTCTTTCGGGTTCGATTGGCTTCACTGCCTGGGGCCTACGATTATTGACTAAGATGTCCAACACAATCATCTATGTTTAATTTAGATGATAGCTATCTTGGGCTTTCTTTCTAGTTTAAATAAATTAAATATATTCATGCTGCAACTCCATTGTTCAGAACAAATGGATGTAATCTGATGATAGAATGAAGAAAAGCAATAAGGTTTGCATCCGAACCATTGCATTTAGAGGCTGTTTCGGCCACTCAGGCTGATGCCATTTACCTTCAGATTCAAGTCACATATGAGATAACTTCAATAGAGTTAGTTGTATAGAAATTGTGTGTGTGTGTGTGAGAGAGAGAGAGAGAGAGAGAGACAGACAGACAGACAGACAGACAGAGACAGACAGACAGACAGAAACAGAGAGACAGAGCGAGAGAGAGAAAGAGAGAGAGGGAGAGAATAAACCACTGCAGTACGTTCAGAGCCGTACATTGGTTGCTTTTCTCTGTCACTGTTCTCCTTATTTCCTTTATACAGGCTCTGTGGATGAACCTAGAACTCATCAATTTGGTTACATTGTCTGGCCAGTGAGCTCTTGGGATTTACCTGTCTCAGCCTCCCAGTGATGGGGGTAGGAGGTTCAGACATGCTTGTTGCATTGCTGTGACTGGGTTTCATATGGATGGTAGGGATTTGAAAACAGGTCCTCAGACTTATTGATCAAGCACTTATAACTACTGGGATATCTCTCCAGATCCCAAAGATTAATTTAAAATACAAATTCTGTATATGTAAATGTTATAACAATAAATGACATAGTAAGAGATTGATTTGTTCATCTTTTTCAAAGATCATAACCATATCCTAGAATCATCTACTGCTAACTGTCCTGAGCCAGCTCTTAGACACTAGAAGACTAAGCTCTTCTAATCAGGTAAAATGAGGCCAGTGATATTACTTGGTAGGAATTAGGTTTTTCTGAATAAAAAAGCAGAGGGAGAGAGATAGGGACAGAGACACACACAGAAAGACAAAGACAGAGGCAAACAGAGAGACACATACAGAGAGATAGAGAGACAGGGAAAGAGATAGACAGAGGGAGAATGAGTGAGGAAGTGCTTTCCACTTCATAGAATATAAATTCTGAAGACAGTATTTGTTTTCTGGGCCTGCCACAAAAAAATGAATATAATGCCAGAATATGATGAGTCAATTTGTGATTGTTCAAATTTAAATAGTATAAAAACTTTATCCATTCAGTAGAAATCATGTTTCACTCTGTTTTATTATTTGTTTGTTTCACCAACATAACAGTTTTTTTAGAAACTATTTGATAATTGCATACAGTGCACCCCATCACCCTCCCTTCCCACTTCTCCCAGGTCCATACTCTCACCCTGGTGACCTTGCCTCTCCCACTCCAAAAGAAGAAAAACAAAACCCACCCAGGCTAATTTGTGTTGCCCATATACTCAACTGGAGCATAGTCAATCTTCCAGTGGTCAACCATTTAGGAACACCGAATCCTTCCCATCAACTCAGAGAAGCTATCAACTGTGAAGAGTTACATTTCAGTATCTTTATCACTATCAAAATAAAGGACTTTATTCATGAGCTTCTTGTCTGGACTGTTTCCTTTTAGGGCTGGTTGTCACAGTCGCCTTCAATGTCTCTCATTCTTAGTTTGGAATCTGCAGTCACGCATATGACTGCTAAAGAAGCTCCCCACCCCCACTCCCACCCCTACCCCCCATGTGAGCCATTGACAGCATGGATTCTGTATATCAACTTGGCCTTCAATGAAGTCTTTTAAGGAGGCTTAATCCAGAAATGAATCATTCTTCCTCTTGTGTATCTTGCTGTTGTTCAGAATCACAGTGATTGTGGGACTGGGCTGTGAGTCTGGAGACAGACTCTTTTACATCTCCGTGTTCTCTATGATGGCTGACTTGCATGTGCCCCTCAAGTTCTATTTCTTCTATTCTCTGATACACACACTGTTCCATTCTGCCATCTTTCTCCCCCAATTCAGTGATCAATTTTCAAAAGAATTTTCCCACGAGTCCTGTGATTTTTTTTTAATTGTTCCAGAAATACTCTGTGCTCTGTAAGTAGATTCCCATGTTCCAGTGGATGGCCTCATACCTGTACACATATGGACAGCACTAGTTGTGCATTTAGTGGGTTTTTAATGAAGAAGAAAAAGAAGAGGAAAAAAACAGGTATGAAGTTAGAGGTGGAGAAGTTGAAATGAATACAAGGTAAGCTGGAGGGGGAAAATCAGCCATAAACAAATAGAAAGCTATGAGTAATCACAAAACGCTTTGCTGTTACTGTAGTTGTGAGACGTTCCTCCTTTACTTGTGTACTAGTAACTTCAATCATGGTTTAGACAGGGGTAGCCAACATTGTTAGGCATAGACTTCCTGTTTTAAAATTAAAAACAAATTGTAGACCCTTTAACAGCAGTTTGACTAATTTATTTTCATTATTTTTTAATAAGTATTTATTTGTGTGCAAGAAAAATCCAAAGTGGCTTGGAAATTTGCCTTACAATATCTTTGAAAGGAACCACAAACCTAAGGCAAAATTTATAGGAGAAAGCTTTCAGCTTCTAAGAAAAGAAGCCAAGATACAACCACCCTAGTGATGGTTTGTGAGTTTCTTGAAGCTCTGTGCTGAGTCCAGATTCAACCTTATAACACATGCATGCAGTACCTGTAGAGGCCAGAAGAGGGTAGCAGAATCTTTGAACCTGGAGTTATGGATTGTTCTTAGTCAACATATGAGTGCTGGGAACTGAACTCAAGTCCTCTGCAAGAGCACCCAGTGTTTTTACCCACTGAGTCAACTTTCCAGAACCTCTACTAGTTACTTAATTATTATTTTGTTTTCATTGAAAGGAATATTTTTCACATGATATTTTCCCCTCTCCCAGCATCACCTAGCTTCTCCTTGCTTCTCTACCCACCCAATTCTACCCATCCTTTCTCTCTTTTTTAAAAACAAAACAAATAAAAAAGAAACAAACACACACAGAGAGAAACCTAAAAAAATACAAAAATAAAAAACAAATGACCAAGACACACACAAAAAAAATATCCCAAATAAGCAAGAGGCAGAAAGGTTGTAGAACCAGACCAGTTGGATGACTTCAAGGAAACTGTGTCTTTCGGACATAAGAGTGTTCATTCATGTATGAACTCATAGAAATGAAGGCAGCATGCATATTTCCTGCACAGTTTCAAACTAGATGGAGTTCCAGAGCTGAGAGTGGCAAGATATTTTAAAAAAAATCTATGAAAATGCCATTGACCTTTTTTATGTTGACAAACTATTCCTGGGGTTGATGTCTTTCTGAAGTATGGTTTATAGGAGCAGTGAGACACCATTGGAGAGAACTATTTTTTTCTTCTATCAGTGAGTATCAATTACAGATAGTTTCATGCTGAGGAGTGGTAGGTGGTGGTACCCACTTTCCCCTAACAGCTCTGAAGCCCCATGTATACTGAACCTCTGCAGGCCATATGCTGCTATAACTTTTATAAATTCGTTTGTGCATCAGTACTGTTGTGTCTATTTCCTTGAACTCATCCATCCAGTCCGGCTCTATACTCTGTCTTCTGCCTCCTCTGTGAACTGAGTCCTTGAGAAGAGCTTGATAAAGACATTCCATTTAGGGTTGAGCATTCCAAAGTCCTTCACTTTCTACACACTGTGCAGTTGTTAGTATCTGTATTGGTTCCCATATACCGGGGAGAGTTAAAGCTTCTTTGAAGATAGCTAAGCATAACAGTGATCTGAAAATTATGAAATTACCAATTTTATATTTACTAATCATAACCTAAAGCATACGTAATGTTGGTTTGGAGTGATGCCTCAGTGGTAAAGATAACTGGCTGGTCTTTCAGAGGACCCTGCCCTATCTTTAGCACATACATTGCTGTTCTCCTCCCACTGTAATTTCAGTCCCAATAGATATCCCTTCTTCTGGCTTCCAAGGACACTACAGGCAAGTGGTGCAAGACCCATATCCAAGTAAAATTCTCATACAGACAATGATATTTTTACTCAAATATGTTGTCATTTCTTCTAAGCTCTATCCAACAATTACCTGGCAAGAGCCAGGTAGGCCTGGCTTGTTACAAAAGAGGATGTTTGGCCTACTCTTGGCTCTTCTCTCTCTCTCTCTCTCTCTCTCTCTCTCTCTCTCTCTCTCTCTCCCTCCCTCTTTATCTGTCTCTACTCCCCAATTAACTCCCCTTCCCATGTCCTGAATAAACTCTATTCTACACTATACTTGGCTGATAAATCAGGGGGAAGAGATACCTCAGCATAGACTGCCTGAGGTACCCTCGCACAACTCACTATATTATGCTCTACAAAGTATATCCTTGGTTTTTGTTTTATAAAACACAACAAAATATGTAATTGAAAATATTTATTTTAAATCCAAATAATGTGAAGCTAATTTGTGTATTATAATAGAAAAGCAATCATGAAGACAATATTGTGATATTGATTCAGTTTAGAGATATATCTCTGGATATAAATTTCTGGAAAGAAAATTGGGAATCATTCAGGTCCATGGCATATATATTTGAGGATATCTTTTCCACATCAGTATAAGAATAAGCAAGTTTCCAAAAGACACTGTCAAAAGGACAAATCGGCAACCAACAAATTGGGAAAAGATCTTCACCAACCCCACATGCGGCAGAGGGCTAATATCCAATGTATGCAAAGAGCTCAAGAAGTTAGAACCCAGAAAACCAAATAACCCTATCCAAAAGTGGGGTACAGAGCTAAACAAAGACTTTTCACCTGAAGAAATTCAGATGGCTGAGAAACACCTTAAAAAAATGTTCAACATCATTAGTCATTAGAGAAATGCAAATCAAAACAACCCTGAGATTTCACCTTACACCAGTCAGAATGGCTAAGATCAAAAACTCAGAAGACATCAGGTGTTGGAGAGGATGTGGAGAAAGAGGAACACTTCTCCACTGCTGGTGGGACTGCAAGCTGGTACAACCACTCTGGAAATCAGTCTGGCGGTTCCTCAGAAAAATGGACATGATACTTCCAGAGGACGCTGTCATACCACTCCTAGGCATATAACCAGAGGATTCCCCTTCATACAATAAAGACACATGCTCCACTATGTTTATAGCAGCCTTCTTTATAATAGCCAGAAACTGGAATGAGCCCAAATATCCCTCAAAGGAGGAATGGATACAGAAAATGTGGTATATTTATACAATGGAATACTACTTAGCAATTAAAAATAATGAATTCATGCAATTTGTAGGTAAATGGTTAGACCTGGAAAATATCCTGAGTGAGTTAACCCAATCACAAAAGAATACACATGAAATGCAATTACTGATAAGTGGATATTAATGAGCCCAGAAGCCCTAAATACTCAAGGCACAATTAGCAAGTCAAATGATTCCCAAGAAGAAGAAAGGAGAGGACCCTGGGCCTGTAAAGATTGGATCCAGTTTTGTAGACCCAGAACAGAGAAACTGTGGGGGGAGGGGGAATGATTTGGGAATAGTTGGGGGGGAGAGGAATTATGGGACGTATGGTGGGGGGGAACTGGGAAAGGGGAAAGCCTTTGGAATGTAAACATAGAATATAGAAAATAAAAATTTAAAAAAAACTGTTTTCATAATAAAAGGCTTGGTTCTCTTTAGACATCATAATCAGAGCAATCAACGCTTACAGAAAGAAACTATCCAAAGGGAAAACTTAAATGTGCGGTCGTATAAAAGCAGTGTGAGAGCAAAAGCCATCCCTCAGAAGTAACTGGACAGTTCCCTTTAGAACTTACAATCCTGTTCTTTTTATGTGTTATTTCCCAAATTCATATATTCTTCATAGCTCATATTTCACAACATCTTTCACTTCAGGAAACCTAATGATATTGATTGGATGAAGTTTCCCACGGGAAAATAAAGCCCATCAGTGTTTCCTGAAGGAGTATGAGTCATGCAGGAGGTAATACTGAGTTTCCCAGAGCATCAGGAAATTGACTGCAGAATCAGTGGTGGATGATAATGGTGGGACTAAATGGACAATGGAAAAAATGTACAGAATCCTTAGAGTAAATGAAGCTACATACTGGAAATGAGCGTGCCATTTGCATTTAGAAATAAATAATAACCAATAAAAAGTCCATGTCTTTTCAAGCAGTTGGCAACTATAGGGAACAGATATTCAGGCAGAGTTTGATGAGAAGCTAGAGACACACAAACAATCCCTATCCTCCATTTCCTATTAAACATTCATTTTAAGTGAAAATTATCTTTTGGATAAAATTATTTTCCAAGGACAAAAGTCAATGCTCACTGAGGCAGACCCTTGGAAAACTTTTCACTAATAAAGACTGTGATCAAAAGGTGCTAGATTATTTTTTTCCAATGAAAATACCTTTAAGCAGCCACAGAAGCTATTTGAAACTGTCTACAGGAAAAGCCACAAGATTAAAAGGCTATAAACTATTAGACACCTTATAACGGAAGAGAAGAAAGGAAGAGACAGCCTGACTGATCCCAAGGAGAGATAACAAGGCCAGAAAAGAATTCCCAGCAGGCAAGCGAAATTGGGGTCAGGAGTGGGGAGAGGCAATAATAGGGGTACCAGGGAAACTGGGAGGGGAGAAGGCTAAGTAGGTGTGAAAAAAAATCTCATCACTTTTACCAAGTTGATTCATCCAAAAAAAAATTTTACACCTAATTGGACTTATTTTTTAGCTTGACATATAGCATCAACCATAAGTTTTGCTAACAACATATTACCAAATGCTATCTTTTCAGTCAACCCAGAGAGCTGTATTTCTAAAGATTTGCTCTGCATTTTCCTCAGAGACACATTTCCAGACTGCCTGTTTCTCATTAGCTGGAATAAACAGGAGTGTGTTTATAGCGCAGTGCCAGACTTAAAAGAAGGACCTTTCCTGGGGAAGCTGCTCTGGGAATTAGCAAAGCTGGAACTTAAAGGAGAGGGTTTCAGTGCCCAGCTGTGACATAAGGCAGAGTCAAGATTCCTTAATACAGATTTCACTGAGCAAACTACTCCCCGGGACACAGTTTTGTTTTCAACACAGTGTTAAGGAGTCCTAGTATGTGAAAATCTATTAGTGTCAAGAAGATACATTAGTTATAGGATCATAACTTCTGTTTTAAAACACTAACTATATAATTTCAGTGATAATAAGTATAAAAGACAAGCAAGGTGTTCTTAAACAGTTGATAGTCTAATGGTTAACTCAACTTGTCTAATTCTTCATCCCATAGAAATCACTCTTTAGTAGTAGAAATTGAGAATATTTATAAATATGTTAACAAAATATTTGCACATTTGACTATTATAAAAATGGTTTGAATATAGTAGCTAGAAAAATCAATAACCAAAAGCTAGGGAAATATCCAAATCGCATATGTATAAGCATATTGCGTTATTTGCTGTACCTTATCATTATGAAATTATTTTGTTGTAGTGATGGCCTCCATTTGCCAAGACCATAAAGAAAAATGAAGGGACAAGAGATCATATACAACATTCAGGTAAGCTATTGAGAATACAGTACCCAACGAGGAGCCAGCAGGACATAATTCTCCACAGCATAAGCATATCTAGGTGTACTTGGGCATATGCACTGTAAATTAACATTGTATTTCTATGATCACAATTTTAAGAATAGAATACTAGAAGTTAGTCAGGAATGCTGGGAGACTGAGTGCATCGACTGAAGCTCAAAAGGTCTAAGATATGGAATGCAGCTTTTGAGCCTAGCCACTAGAGGATGGCAAGATCTCGCCGCCATTCCAGGGGAGAAGGTGTTTCCAGAGAATGCACAGGCATGCTCAGTTGTGAATGTGGTCAAGTGGAGTGCTTTGATCAGACACTGGAGAAGGAGGATTGTATGTATCTTGCACCAG
Organism: Apodemus agrarius; assembly: GCA_964023405.1. Lineage (NCBI taxonomy): Eukaryota > Metazoa > Chordata > Mammalia > Rodentia > Muridae > Apodemus > Apodemus agrarius. The sequence goes on from OZ030023.1 coordinate 46,728,834, forward strand.
GAGAAAAACGTCTTGGGGGAGCTATAGTACATAATAGTGAGTCTGGCAACCTTCACAAGAGCAGCTTAAATGACTCTGAATTTAGCCGTTCATCATTTTCCCTGCACTTGACAATAAGACCATTGTTCTACAGTTACATAATCACAATTATTTAAGTTTAACTCTTCTTCATTAAATACCTGAAATTTATACAAAACACACTAAAAAAAAACCCCTTTAACATGCATAGTTTTAAACAAAGAGATTTTTGGAAAGTAAATGGACCTTCAAAATTCTTACAAGGAAAGTAGAATTGGGGGAAGAACGGAAGGGACCTTGGATGAAGATTGCAATGAAATTATTCAAAGCTAATATTTTTTTCAAAATAGAATAATGGAGATAAAAATCATATAATTTAGTCTAGCAAGATGTCTCAGATTGTAAAAATATGCCTGTTGCTAAGCTTGACAGCCTATGGTTGATTCCAGAGCCCTACAGAGTAGAAGGAGAAACCAATTCCCACAAGGTTTCCTCTGACTTCTAGGGGCACTCCATGGCATTATTGGATGGCTAAATGCACACACACACACACACACACACACACACACACACACATACATCATAATGAACTGATTAATTAATGTAATTTCAAGAATTCACAAATCTAAATGAACAGTTCATTGAATTATTTTAATGACAAATATTATGTCAGTAAGTTATAGTATATTCAAAATATAGTACCTTCCATCAAATCATTACTCTCTATTACTTTTGTTAGCCTGACAACTACTTTAGATTTTCTTACATATTTTCTGGACTTTTCCATTTTAAGTAGGTCCTATAAATAATTATACACTACTCAGCTTCTCTTTTATATTTTTCTAGGTAATACAAAGAAAAGTCATCAATGTTCATCTATGTTACAGTATGAGTATTCATCTCTCTTTTTTGCTAAATGTTTCTGTGTAATTTTAAGAATTCCACTGTCATTTGTTGACTATTTGGTTAGTCCAACCTATTAGTTTTTATGAACTGTGCCCTCTTGAATGTTTATATAAAGTATTTGTTTTAACACCTGTTTTGAATTCTTATGGGTATATAACATGGAGTAATGTTGCTAGATATTTTAGTAACTCTAGCTTTGGATTTTTAAAGAGTTGTCAAACTATTTTCCACAGTGCTAGCCCATTTACAGTATGTACTCTCCCTCAATGGAAGAGGGATTCAACCTCTCAACACCTTAAGCAATGTCTTTCTTTCTTCTCATTTGATTATAATCTTCTCGGGTGTGAAGTGGTAGCTAATTGAAGTTTTTCTCTCATTGTAAACTATGAGGTTTTGTTTTCTAAACTATGTCCTTAGATGAGATCCAATTTGTTTTTTTTTGTTGTTGTTGTTGTTTGTTTGTTTTTTAATCTGGCTCTTTATACTTTTGGCGGCATAGTAATGAAGCTGTTGCCCAACTCACTGTTGCTGAGCCTGACAGCCCACAGTTGATTCCAGAGCCCTCCAGAGTAGAAGGAGAAAACCAACTCCCACAAGTTGTCCTCTGACTTCTATAGGTACTCCATGACATTCTTGCATGGGTACTTGTGCACACACACACACACACACACACACACACACACTAATCCATTGGTTCAAAGATTCAGATTTATTTTTCCTTTCAATACATTTAGTTTGAAATTTATATATATATATATATATATATATATATGTGTGTGTGTGTGTGTATATATATATATACACATATATATATTTAATCAATATTAGCTAGCTTTTGCATACGGTATGAGATAGAGGTCAATAATCTTTCTTTACAGATTATTTCCTATTGCCCTAGTACAGTTTCTTAGAACTGTCAGTTCACTATAAATGTATAGGTGCCTTCATGTATTCTCAACTCTATTTCATTTATCTGTATACTTTTTATGCTAGATATTAATGTGAGTTTATCATTCTAAAACTAGAAAGTATGAGTTATCTTTATTCTTTATAAATACTTTATTAGCTTTTTAGAGTGCTTCTGAATTTCACTTGATTTAAGACCAATTTGTCTATTTCTATTGAAATATTGAAATTTTACTGGAGGTTGTCATCAATCTTAAATTTGAAGGGATTTGTTAGCTTAATAGTATTAAGCCACTGGTCTATCAACATAAGATTTCTAATTTTAATTCTGCTAAACTTCTTTCAACTGTTTTTTAATTTGAGTCTATGAATCTGAAGCTTCTGTACCTAAGCATTTATTATCGGGGTGCTACTATAAATAACTAATCATAATACTGTCTTTTTTAAAATTTTTATTGGTTATTTTATTTACATTCCAAATATTATCCCCCTTCATGGTTACCTCTCTGAAAACCCCTCATCCTACCCCTTCCCTGCCTCCACGAGGGTACTCCCCCACCCACATACTCATTCCCACCCTACTGCCCAAGCTTTCTGCTATGCTGGGACATTAAGCCTGCACAGGACCAATGGCCTCCCCTCCCTTTGAAGCCAGACAAGGCCATCCTCTGCTACATATGCATCTGGAGCCAGGGGACCCTCTATGTGTACTATTTGGTTGGTGGTTTAGTACCTGGGAACTCGGGGGGGGGGGTCTGGTTGGCCTTTATTGTTGTTCTTCCTATGTGGTTGAAAACCCCTTCAGCTCTTTCAGTCTTTCCCCAACTTCTCCTTTTCAGTCCCCCTGCTCAGTCCAATGATTAGCTGCAAGTATTCCAAACTGTAACAGTAAGGCTCTGGCAGAGCCTCTCTGGAGATATCCATACCAGTCTGCAGTCAGCAAGCACTTCTTGGCATCAGAAATAGTGTCTGGGTTTGGTGGCTGCATATAGGATGGATCCCTAAGTGGGGCAGTCTCTGGATGGTCTTTCCTTCAGTCTCTGCTCAGTTTCTGTATTTCCTTTGGACAGGAGAAATTCTGGGTTAAAATTTTAAGAAGGGTGGGTGGCCCCATGCCTCAACTGGTAGCCATTTCTAACCTCTGGATATGGTCTCTACAGGTTCTCTCTCCCCTTTGTTGGGTATGTCATCCCCACTGGGTCCTGAGAGTCTTTTATTGCCTTGTACAAAGCTCAAGTCCAAGTGGATCAAGGACCTCCACTTAAAACCAGATACACTCCTGGGCATATACCCAGAGGATTCCTCTACATACAATAAAGCCACATGCTCCACTATGTTTATAGCAGCCTTGTTTATAATAGCCAGAAATTGGAAGGAGCCCAGATATCCCTCAAAAGAGGAATGGATACAGAAAATGTGGTATATTTATACAATGGAGTACTACTCAGCAATTAAAAATAATGAACTCATGCAATTTGTAGGTAAATGGTTAGATCTGGAAAATATCATCCTAAGTGAGCTAACCCAACCACAAAAGAATACACATGAAATGCAATCACTGATAAGTGGATATTAATGAGCCCAGAAGCCCTAAATACTCAAGGCACAATTAACAAGTCAAATGACTCCCAAGAAGAAGAAAGGAGAGGACCCTGGGCCTGTAAAGATTGGACCCAGTATTGTAGTCCCAGAACAGAGAAATCATGGGGGGGCGGAAATGAGTGGGGAATAGCGGGGGGCGGGGGGGGGAGAAGAATTATGGGACATATGGTGGGGGGTAACTGGGAACGGGGAAAGCCTGTGTAATGTAAACATAGAATATAGAAAATAAAAATTTAAAAAAAAAACCAGATACACTGAATCCAGTAGAAGAGAAAGTGGGAAATACTTCAAACACTTTGCAGGGAAAATTTCCTGAAGGGAACACCAATGGCTTATGCCCTAAGACCAACAATAAACAAATGGTACCTCATAAAATTGAAAACCTTCTGTAAGGCAAAGGACACTCTCAATAGGACAAAACGGCAACCCAGAGTTTTGGAAAAGATCTTTACCAACCCTACATCCAATAGAGGGCTAATATCTAAAATATACAAAGCACTCAAGAAGTTAGACTCTAGAGAACCAAATAACCCTATCTAAAAATGAGGTACAGAGCTAAACAGAGAATTCTCAACTGAGGAATCTTTTGTGGCTGAGAAGCATGGGAAAAGATCTTCACTAACCCCACATCTGACAGAGGGCTAAGAAGTTAGACCCCAGAAAAACAAATAACCCTATCCAAAAATGGGGTACAGAGCTAAACAAAGACTTTTCACCTGAAGAAATGTGGATGGCTGAGAAACACCTTAAGAAATGTTCAACATCATTAGTCATTAGAGAAATGCAAATCAAAACAATCCTGAGATTTCACCTCATACCAGTCAGAATGGCTAAGATTAACAACTCAGGAGACATCAGGTGTTGGCGAGGATGTGGAGAAAGAGGAACACTTCTCCACTGCTGGTGGGAATGTAAGCTGGTACAACCACTCTGGAAATCAGTCTGGCAGTTCCTCAAAAAACTGGACATGATACTTCCGGAGGACCCAGCCATACCACTCCTGGGCATATACCCAGAAGATTCCCCAGCATGCAATAAGTATATATGCTCCACTATGTTCATAGCAGCCTTATTTATAATAGCCAGAACCTGGAAAGAACCAGATGTCCCTCAACGGAGGAATGGATACAAAAAAATGTGTTATATACACACAATGGAGTACTATTCAGCCATTAGAAACAATGAATTCATGAAATTCTTAGAGAAATGGATGGAGCTGGAGAACATCATACTAAGTGAGGTAACCCAGTCTCAAAAGAATACCCATGGTATGCAGTCACTGATAAGTGGATATTAGCCTAGAATCTTGGGACACCAAAGACACAATTCACATACCAAATGATGTCTGACAAGAAGAAAGGAGTGGACACTGGTGCAGGAAAGGATCAAAGCATCAGTGTAGGGAAATACCAGAACAGGGAAGGGAAGGAGTGGATGAGGGAGCAGGGGAGGGAAAAGGGCATGTGGGACCTTTGGGGGGAGGGGAACCAGAAAAAGGGAAATGAAATGTAAATATAGAATAAATCCAATAAAAAAAGAAAAGCAAAAAAAAAAAAAAGAAAAGAAAAAAGAAAGAAAGAAATGTCCAACATCCTTAGTCATCAGGGAAGTGCAAATCAAAACAAGCCTTAGATTTCACCTCACACCAGTCAAAATGGCCAAGATAAAAAAACTCAGATGACCTCAGATGCTGGGGAGGATGTAGAGAAAAAGGTGCACTCCTCCATTGCGGGTAGGATTGCAAACTGATACAATGACAATAGGACTTTCAATTTTTTTTACTTCAGCCTGTTAATACTAGCATTTACAAATGCATTCAAATGTGGATAATGGCCATACTATTTGTGTGATAAAGTGGAATTTTAAAATTACACACAACTGTTTTCTGTACTTAAGAGGTGCAATTTAAAATCTTTTCTGCAGTTGAGGAATCTGTGTTGTTTCCAGCTTCAGGCAGTTATGTACATAGTGAAATATGTGTTCTTAGATTATGGTAGAGCATGGTATTGTTCATCTCAGAGCCTAAGCCGTAAGTGTTCTGTTCAGAAAATTTTTTCCCATGTCAATCCATTCAAGGGTATTTCTCAATTTCTTTTCTATTAGATTCAGTGTGTCTGGTTTTATGTTGAGGTCCTTGATCCACTTGGATTTGAGCTTTGTACAAGACGATATATATGGTTCAATTTGTATTCTTCTATAAGCAGACAGCCAGTTAGGCCAGCACCATTTGTTGAAGATGCTTTTTATTTCCACTGTATGATTTTGGCTCCTTTATCAAAGATTAAGTATCTATGAGTGTGGGCTTATTTCTGAGTCTTTAATTCTATACCATTAATTGCCCTGACTGTCTTGATACCTATACCATGTGGTTTTTATCACAATTGCTCTGTAGTATAGCTTGAGGTCGAGGATGGTGCTTCCCCTAGAAGTTCTTTTATTGTTGAGAATTATTTTTGTTAACCTAGGATTTTTATTTCATATGAAGTTGAAAATTGCTTTTTCCACATCTATGAAGAATTGGGCTAGGATGTTGGTGGGGATGGCATTGAATCTGTAGACTGCTTTTGGTAAGATGGCCATTTTTACCATGTTAATACAATTCATGAGCATGGGAGATCTTTCCATCTTCTGAGGTCTATTTCTTCAGGGACTTGAAATTCTTGTCATACAGATCTTTCACTTGTTCGGCTAGAGTTACACCAAGATATTTTATATTATTTGTGACTATTGTGGAGGGTGTTGTTTCCCTAATTTCTTTCACAGGTGATTTATCCTTTGTATGAAGGATGGCTACCCCTCAACTGAAGAATGAATACAGAAAATGTGGTTCATTTACACAATGGAATACTATTCAGCTATTAATTTTTAATAGAAAAGGAAGCAAAATAATTTTGGGAGGAAGAAGGAGAGAAGAACCTGCATAGAAGAGGGATGGAGAGACGGGGAAAGTGGGGAGGATCGAGTATGGGGAAGAGAGCAGAGAAGCCCAGAGGACCAGAAGACAGAATCTAAATATGCAGCAGTTGGGTGAGGTTGGGGGACCTGGGATGTGAGAGGCTACCAGGACTCAAAGCATAAGACCTTAGCCAAAATGCCCAACAGTGTGGAGATGGAACCTGAAAAGACTACCTTCCATAGATAGACAGGGACTCCAGCTAAGGCAGGGGTTCACCCACACATCTTCAAATTTTTGACCCAGAATTGTTGCTGTCTGAAGGAAATACAGGGATAAAAATGCATCAGAGAGTGAAAGAAAGGCCACACCCAGTAATCAGCCAAACTTGGGGTCCATCCTAGGTGTACATGCCAAACCCTGGCACTATTACTGATGCCGTATTGTGCTTGCAGAGAGGAGCCTGGCATGGCTGTCCTCTGAGAAGCTCTACCAGCTGATGACTGAGACAAATGTAGATACTTACCGTCAACCATTAGGTTGAGGTGGGGGACTCCTATGGACCAGTTAAGGGATAATCTGAAGGAGGTGAAAGGGATGGCAATATCATAGAAAGAACAACAGTGTCAACTAACTTAGACCCCTCACAGTTCCCAGAGCCTAAGCCACCAACATGGGCAGATATGTGGCTCCAGACACATGCATAGCAGCAGAGTGCCCTATGGGGCTTCAGTGAGAGAGGATGTGTTTAATCCTGTGGAATCTTAATGCCCCAGAGAAGAGAGATGCTGGTGGGGGTAAGGTGGGGTTTGGTGAGCTGGTGGGGAAGCACCCTCCCAGAGAAAGGGAGTGGGAGGAAGGGGGATGAAGAACTCAGGGAGGAGGCTAGGAAGAGAGGCAATTTCTGGAATATACATAAATAAAATAATTTAATAAAAATTTAATTTAATTTTAAATAAATAAATAATAAATAATTTCCCCAGTTTAGCTGTTGAAAATCTTTGGCACAAAGAACTGGCAAGCATGGACACACTTGTTGTGTGCCTATTCATAGGGAAGATTTCTCAGTGTCAGCATTAAATATTCTCTTAGTAAATCTGTTACAGATCCTGTTGCAGACTTCAGATATCCATTTTCAAATTGAAGAAGATTTCTCATTTCAGTTTCCCTGGTATGCTTTTGTAAGTATGTCATTAGATTTTTGTCAACTCTTTCATGTGTGGATATGTGCATGTCTATGGAGGCAACTATGTATTTCTATTTACATGGATATTTTTCTTATTCCTAAATGCATTTCTAGTCACAAAACAAACATCTCTTGCTCTTGACGTACATATAATTGTTTTGTTATGCTGCTGGATTGAGTTTGTGTTGCGGGAAATATTAAAAAATGAACCAGCACATTTCCACACTTGTGCCAGCAAAACTCAGCCTCAGCAACATGGCCGGCCATGCACTGGCAGGCAATCGCAGACCTGTTTTAATTTCTTGGACTCTCACTCAAAACTCTACAATGTCTCCACCCAGTTTGCTAAGTTCCCACTGACAGATCACTACAATGCCAACCCCATGCTTAAAATCCCCCCATGGTCTTTGTGGTACATATCTGGCAAATCCTCACATTGCCACCATACCTTTCTCGCTTGAACCCAGACAAGTCTCCTCATGAAGTAAAGTGCTACACAAACATAGTTCAGAAACAATGGTAATTCAGTCTCTGGGTACAACAACTAAAACCTAAACTCGTAAGCCTTATTAAAATCTGATTCCTCTAGTGGTGAATCCTTGCAGATCTGCCATGATACCAGGAAACTCTAGCAGCTACATCTCAACCATGCTGTCCCTATTCCAAAAGAACCTCACTCTCTCCTGCTTCCTTTCTTCTTCTGTCCAACATGGAAGTCCTTCCTACTCGCCCAGTGATTGGCTCCTTTATTCATTGGGGGATTGGTTCACAAGAAGCCTCTTGAGTATGCAACTCATTACTCATTCCAGACAGCATCTCCCAGGAGAACTGAATTAACATAAAATACAAGCAGCACAGAGCCATCCACAAGTTTGCTAATATTTTGATGATAAAATTTTGCCAACTACTTTTACACTTTCCTTTCATCTTACCTAATTTTGGTATCTTTCCTGAGTTCTCCTTTCTAATTTCTCAAAGCAGAACGAAAATTAGATTTTTGCTCTAAAATCTTTCTTCCTTTAAAATATAGAGTGCTATAGTTATGACTTTTCATTTCAGCACAATACTATGGCTTAAATATAATTAATTTCCCATCCAAAATTCATGTTGAAGCTTTGTCTCCCCAAAATCATAATGTTGAAAGATGGTGAGGTCATTAGTAGATATTTGATGTAATGAAAGAAACCTGTCCTCATGAAATGATTAATGTAGTTCTCCATGTCTAGGTTGCTTATTGTCAAAAATAAGAGTTGTGATAAATCAAGGTCTATTGCTCTTAGTGTTGAAGCACAGTATGTAATAGAGCACCAACAGTTCATAGCTGAGTTTCTTGCAACCAAAGTGGCCAACAATCCCAGTCTCCATCTCCCCAGCTTTGCTATATACTTAAACCACTGTTTGCGGTTGCTGTATTACTGGTTTTGTTTTTTTTCTTTTTTTCGTATTCTTCTAATATATACAGTTTGATCTGACCCTAATTTGTGATGATCCAACTCAGAAGCACATATCTAGGACAGAGTGCTCCGTCAACTGTGCAGCACTTTCTGATTTAAATCAGTCTACCCACCCACTATCTTATCTATTATTATCTTAGTTTTAGATTCATCCATAAAGAAAAAGTTTTTATTAAACCAGAAAAACAGTAGAAAAAGATAGTTACAGAAAATCATTAGTAGACATATTTTATATTGAATTCATTTCTTTGGGAGTTTAGAGATTTTTAGTTGGGAAGGACTGTTCCGGAGGAATTTGGCTACTCTGTTTCCTTATTTGAAGAAAGTCCATATGCTCTTGGGCTTTCTCAAATAATTTGTGTGTTCTTGTCATATGTATATTATAACTATTCATACTACTAAAATGATATGTGATAAGAACCTATATAATATATATAAATAAAATGAGTCATTAGGGTGGAATTGTCAGGAAGATCAACTATCAACCATGTAATTAGAGGGATGAAGCATTTTGTTTTCTTTTCTTTCCTTCCTGTTTTCTTTCCTTCGTCCCTCCCTCCTTTCCTCCATCTTTTTTTTATTTCTTTCTTCTTTTTAACTTTGGGTCACAACAGCTCACATAGTCCAGGTTAGAACTGAATTTACTAAAGCCAAAAATGACCTTGAATTCCAGATCCTACTTACTTTTATCCCAAGGTGTTCAGATTATGTTCATCCATTTCTATGTCCATAAAGAGTTGAGGTTCTATCCTCAGTGAATTCAGCCTAATCTCTCCACATAGGGAAGGAGGCCTGAGATTGAAGCACAAGCCCATTGAAACAACCAACTCCCTAAAGACTAATGATGTTGAACATTTTTTAAGGTGTTTCTCAGCCATCCGAATTTCTTCAGGTGAAAAGTCTCTGTTTAGCTCCGTACCCCATTTTTGGATAGGGTTATTTGGTTTTCTGGGGTCTAACCTCTTGAGTTCTTTGTATACATTGGATATTAGCCCTCTGTCGGATGTGGGGTTGGTGAAGATCTTTTTCCAATTTGTTGGTTGCCGACTTATCCTTTTGACAGTGTCTTTTGCCTTACAGAAACTTTGTAATTTTATGAGGTCCCATTTGTCTATTCTTGCTCTTAGAGCATAAGCAATTGGTGTTCTGTTCAGGAATTTTTCCCCTGAGCCAATGTCCTCAAGGGTCTTCCCCAGTTTCTTTTCTATTAGTTTTAGTGTGTCTGGTTTTATGTGGAGGTCCTTGATCCACTTGGAGTTGAGCTTAGTACAAGGAGATAAGAGTGGATCAATTCTCATCCTTCTGCATGTTGACCTCCAGTAGAGCCAGCACCGTCTGTTGAAAAGGCTATCTTTTTTCTACTGGATGTTTTCAGCTCCTTTGTCAAATATCAATTGGCCAAAGATGTGTGGGTTCAATTCTGGGTCTTCGATCCTATTCCATTGATCCGCCTCCCTGTCACTGAACCAATATCATGCAGTTTTTAATACTACTGCTCTGTAATATTGCTTGAGGTCCGGCATATTGATTCCCCGAGAAGTTCTTTTGCTGTTGATGATAGTTTTAGCTATCCTGGGTTTTTTGTTATTCCAGATGAATTTGAGAATTGCTCTTTCTAAAACAACCCTGAGATTTCACCTCACACCAGTCAGAATGGCTAAGATTAAAACCTCAGAAGACATCAGGTGTTGGCGAGGATGTGGAGAAAGAGGAACACTCCTCCACTGCTGGTGGGAATGCAAGCTGGTACAACCACTCTGGAAATCAGTCTGACAGTTCCTCAAAAAACTGGACATGATACTTCCGGAGGACCCAGCCATACCACTCCTGGGAATATACTCAGAAGATTCCCCAGCATGCAATAAGGATACATGCTCTACTATGTTCATAGCAGCCTTATATATAATAGCCAGAAGCTGGAAAGAACCCAGATGTCCCTCAACAGAGGAATGGATACAAAAAATGTGGTATATATACACAATGGAGTACTATTCAGCCATTAGAAACAATGAATTCATGAAATTCTTAGAGAAATGGATGGAGCTGGAGAACGTCATACTAAGTGAGGTGACCCAGTCTCAAAAGAATACCCATGGTATGCAGTCACTGATAAGTGGATATTAGCCTAGAATCTTGGAACACCAAAGACATAAATCACATACCAAGTGATGTCTAACAAGAAGAAAGGAGTGGACACTGGTGCTAGAATGGACCAAAGCATCATTGTGGGGGAGTACAAGAACAGGGAGGTGGGAGGGGGTGGATGAGGGAGCAGGGGAAGGAAAAGGGCATGTGGGACCTTAGGGGGGTGGGGAACCAGAAAAAGGGAAATGAAATGTAAATATAGAATATATCCAATAAAAAAATTAAAAAAAAAAGAAACAACCAACTCTGCCTATATAATGGAATCCCAACAAAATGATGGTACTGAGGCTGAGATGAGCTTCAGTGATTGCTGACATTGTGAATACTGCCACATATTAAGATAAAAATATTTGCCAGTTCACAGAGTCTACAAGTTCTCAGACAGTGAGAGTTTCCTTATTTGGGCCTCTCTTAAATTTTACTCTGAACTTTTCCATCTGAATGGTTCGATTTGCTATAGTCAGTCATAAAGTATAACCATTAGTATAGCACTTTCTGAAGTCTTGGTGAGTCAGTATAGCAAATCAAATTTGAAGTATTAGTGGGAATTCCCAAATTTGAAGCCAACTGGCAAGAGTGATCGTGGTCTGGAGAACCTAAACTAGAATTCCTCCCCATGCTGCTGTTGCATGGGGTGAAATTTTATTTTTCAGAAGAGTGTATTCTTAAATTGTGAAGTTTGATTCAATTCCAAATAGTTGGTGTCAAAAGTCATTGAGAGGACATAGGAAATTCAATTATTCCTCTCCTCAATCCTTCCATGACATCAGCTGTGGGAGGCAGCACATTTACCCTGGACTTGGGTGCTAATTGTATCCTGTGCCTCAAACTGCCTAGCCATACACACATGTTTATCTCTTCATCTCTTTGGGATTGGCATCTTGTAGTGAAACTGAAAAGGAGAACAGTAATAAGTGTTATAATTTTGAATTTTGAGACTAAGTAGGAAATGCAGTAGTGGCTTAATTTGATTTGGGACTATTATATTAGCTCTGTAGCCAATGAAGAAAACAAACATATTTTAAAAAGCAAACATCTAAAATAACAATGTGGACAAACTTAGGAAAGATCTTAACTTATTCATTTTAAATGTTGCTTTTATTTTTATTTATTTATTTTTATTTTCTATAGTCTTTGTTTACATTCCAAATGTCTTCCCCTTTCCCAGTTCCCCCCTCCCTATAAACCCCATAAGCTCTCTTCCCTCTGCCCATTCCCCAATCACCCCCTCCCATTTCTCTGTCCTGGTACTCCCCTACAATGCTGGATCAAGCCTTTCCAGGACCAGGGCCCTCTCCTTCCTTCTTCTTGGCATTCATTTGATATGTTAATTGTCTCTTGAGTATTCAGAGCTTCTGGGCTAATTAATATCCACTTATCCGTGACTGCATTCCATGTGTATTCTCTTGTGATTGGGTTACCTCACTTAGGATGATATTTTCCAGTTCCAACCATTTGCCTAAAAATTTCATGAATTCATTGTTTTTAATTGCTGAGTAGTATTCTATTGTGTAAATATACCACTTGTCAACATAATTCATAACACTCAAGAATGAAATCCTAAATTATTTTGGAATAAGATGACTATTTTTACAAAAAACTTACAAAGAAATAGGCTTTTATTTTTGCAGTAAATATATTTTTGAATTGCAAAGATTTCTCGGGTATTTTGGTGGGTACTTATTTTAATTACTCATAATTTTCTTTATCCATCTATGTTCTTTCTCCTGTAATACATTGTCATGAGCACATTCTATAAATCTCAGAAAACATAATGACATACGATATCTTAAAACATATTTGTTAAAGGAAATGCCCAATTTGTCTCTGAGTTCCCATCATATCCCTATTCTGTTTCATATATTTTCCTATTGCCAACCCTGGTAAATGCAATGTGGCTGTTTATTGACAAATTCCTTGGAGTTATGGAACTAGCAAGGAGAGGCAGATAAGGACCATATCCCTAATCTCAGGAATTTGGGAATTCTTTTCAAATTTCACCTTATGCCATATGTTCCTTCCATGAATTGAAGCCAGAGGTCTCTGTGCTCTAACTAATCAACAGGAAAGGATAAGAAGCCTCAGCTGCAGGGCTATGTTGGACCATAGCCATTTCCATGGTAGCAGCGATAGAGCTATGATGAGGTTCTTCCTTCCATTATCCCAGGCACAGAGACATGGATAATAGTAGTCATGTAGTTTTAATATTGAAGAAAGCTTTGTGGATGCTTACACACTTTTCCTCACTGAGTATCAATCAGTTACATTTCTGTTGCTGTGGTTAGCTATCCCAAAAAAGCAAATGAAAGAAATAGAGGTTTATTTGGTTGAAAATATAGTCCATCATGGTAGAGATGCTAGGGCTGCAGGAGCTTAAACAACTGGTCCTATTGCACCTTCTGCAATGAATGTTTGTGCTCGGCTTGCCATCTTCTTTACATACAGTCCAGGATACAAGCTTAGGGAATTGTGCCACCCTCTGTAGACAGCATTTCTCCCTCAATTAATCTAACAAGATAATCCTACACAGGCATTCAAAAAGTCTTCTTACCTATGTGATTCTCCAGTTCACTGAGTTGGCAACTGAGATTAACCAACACACTTGATTTTACATAGTGTCAATTTATATCTTTCCATAACCTAAATGTCTCAATGATAAATGTCACAAATTGCTGGCTCAGAACCATCAATGTACCCCCACATTCAGACCATGGAACAACCCATTGGCCCATGACAGTAATCTGGTCACAAACACTGGAAGTAATTTAGAATTAAGTCTAAATAGAATAACTGATATTCATATCTACCACTGGCATGTCGTAATGTCATGAAGTTGAGTATTTTTTCAATTGGAAATTTGCTTTTATTTAACACTTACAAAGGTCTTTGTGCCAGGCAAAACAGTGAACATTCTGCTTTATTAATTTCAAACAGTCAAATTTAATTCTATGTACAAAAAAACTATGTAGAAAATTCAGTTTATGTAGAAAACAACTGATGGGCAAAAGACAGTAGAATGCAATATTGTTTGTCTATCTGCTGGCAGGTGATGATCAAAATTCAACATACAGCAGCTGACCTCAGATTATTTAATCACTTTGTTCTGCTGTATAATCAATCACCCCATATCTTAATGTTTGATGGTCACCTATTTCTAAAGAGAAAAAATAATTGCACCTGTATAAGAAACAGAGATCTCTCTCACCGTTGGGGGTACTTAATCTAAACAATTGACTCTTAGGAGTTGGTTAATAGTCTGTCAAGTCAGTTGATGATTCTTCTTTTGTCATTAAACTTTGAGATGGCATTAACCCCCTGTTTTAAATTCCAGTACTTGGGAGGTTGTGGAAGAGGCTTATGACTTGAAGGACATTCTGAGCTAAACAATGAGACCCTATCTCACATCTGAGAGAGACAAACAAAAAGATAGCCTCTATCTTTTAAGTTCACATGGAAAATACTACTTTTGCATATTGTATACAAAAACCACACAATCCTGAGTTAAGAACAATGACCTGAATTGTCATTGTTGCTCAGTGATACATAAATCCTGGGTTATCTTAATGGCAGGATTTCTGTTGGCACCTAGGACCTAGAAACTCACCAGTGAGAAATGAGGTGTATACCCCACAAAACCAATTAACAAAAGTGAACCAAGACTCAACTGTCCTGGGATAATATTAAGACAACACAGTTTTGTTTACCTTTATTCAGCATAGATTCTTTTGCTCATATTTCCACCTATCCTTGTCATCTTTTGATAGTTTCCGTAAATAAATTGCAGCAAATTTGCCACTAACATGTTGTGCATTATGACTGTTAATGACATGTGGAAGAAAAGCCTTCAGCCTTACAGAATTCTCCTTTTCTGAATAGCTAAAGCAATGAGTGTGATAGGTGTGTTGTAGACCATTCTATTTATATTATTAAAGACTTACTTTATGCTATCACATCCTTTCTTTCCTTTCTTTCTTTAAAAAAAAGAAATTCTGAAGCAAAATGCAGAGGATAAAAGAGAGTTAAAGGTCTAAAAGTAAGATTAGCCTTCCTTACCTGATCTGTGCTAAACACAGTTGAGCAGAGCATTTTATTTTTTCTTTCCCCCTTGCAAACTCTAAGAACAAAGGCAACAGGGATTTGATTCTGTCTGTGGTTCCATTGTACTGCTACCCATGAGGGAATTGACCTAGTGTGAGTGTGACTAACACAGATTGATCATGGCTCAGTGGAGAATGCCCTAGATTCCTTCCTACAGCTACTGGATGACACACATGCTTGTAACCAGCTGCAGGTAACATTTCATACTTTTCCTCTGGGAAAAGAGAAGTAAAATAGAGCAGCCATTTCAAAGGCAGAAATACTGCTGTATTGCACATAATGGATCCTGAGGGATGACATATGGTCTTTCCAGCTACAAGGACAATTAAGGGCCAATAGTAAAATTATATATGCATGGACAACACAGCAATGGTGCTTAAAGATGAGGCACAATTGATATGTAAAGGAGTCATTTTTCATTGTGTAAACTAGAATATTTACTAAACAAATAAGAGTCTATGTAAATTTTTTCTGTTTCTTTTGTTTTCACTCCACTCCTTCCTTAGAGATTAAGTTTACAATGCTGTATGTTCTAGGTAAATGCTCAGCCTATAAGGCACATCTCTAGCCTAGCTCTCAACATTAAATTCAGTATTGGATCTTTTTAATAGAAAAGCATGCTTATTGATGGACTTTATGATATAGCTGTGTATACAAAGTAGTTTCTAAGAAAATTATGAAAAAAATGATCAGTATATGTAAAATAATATTGATAGCTGGACTAACTTTTCACAAATTTTTATTTGATTTTTCTAGCCACAGATATGATTATTCTCAAACCTGGTACAATTATTTTATTAATAATATTTTTCAGTTCAAGTGCTCAGATGGATTTAATTTGTTCAAATAAGCAAGAAAGTATATAGCTAATTCTTCAGCATGTTCTATTGGGGTAAGCATGTTTTTCTCCTTGTATAGGAGTTCATGATAAACAAAATGGTCCTATGTAATAATGAAGCTTATCTTATGGAAATACTTACACAGCCCATATGTCTGACTCCATTCACTTGAGAAACCAAGATAATGCATTTCCTTGGTTTTGATCCTGTGTGTGTGTGTGTGTGTGTGTGTGTGTGTGTGTATACTTCATTTTGCTTTGGGACAAAATCTCATATCTCCAAGGCTAGATTTTCTGATTCTCCTTCCTCTACTTCCAAAGTGTTGGTAAAACAGCATGTGCTAACACATTAATGTGATACTCTCAGTGATTTAGTGGCATTAATCATACTATGTGAACCTTATGGTTTTTGTATTAGAGCCATCATCATCAAAAAAGAGCACCACCATGCTGGTGGACAAAACCATTCAGGCAAGATATTTTGTTTGAGTACCTTTGAGCATGTTTCACCAAGCCAATTCAACACATATGATCAGTGGGAAGTCTACATCTATGTACCACTACAGAAAACATTAGGAAGCTCTCTTGAAAATAACCCTGACAACAAGCACTCAGGTGTAACACAACACTTGTTTCATTAATGTCAGAGAGAACAGTATAAGTAAGAATCAGTGTTGCGTGTGAAGAATGTCTATTTGGTGCCTGGTCAGTTCTACACAAGAGCCACTGCCAACCTAAGCAAGAGCTTGTAAAGAAAACTTGAGGGGAAGAGAAAATAAGTGAAACTCCTTGTTCATCCCTTTCCATTACTAGTCAGAAACATTCATTCTGCAGTTTCAGACACACGAGCTCCTACTTTTTTAATACAGGTACAGGACATGAATTAGGTTTGATGATTGGGCAAGTAGATCAGGGATTAAACAGAGACCTTTGACTTCCACGTTGTGTCCTGCTCCACAGAAATCTGGGCCCTGGCATTGTGTCTCACTACAAGTGTCAATCCCTTCACTTGCAGGATGACACACCCCCCTGCCATGAGAAACTTGTAACCTTTGTTGCCCACTAATCTCTGCTGGTATTTCCTCAAAAGAGGAAATGGGAGCTTGATGACTTCTTTCACAGGCAAGGTTTTTTTTTGTTCTCTGAAAGATTTCCCAGCACTTTTTATGGCACATCTTGAGTTTTTCTATACCCTCTGAGGACACAGGCATAAGGCTGTCAACATCCTTTGTTGACTACTATCCATTGTTGTTCCTTCCCCATTAATTGATAAGAGTTACCAAAACAACAACTTTTCAGTTAGGGCTTTTTAACTTTCAAAATGAAATACTCAGTGGAAAATAATTTTCTATTCAGAAATTCTACTCTTTTTACACCTCAAAATTTCTAAGAACTTTGAATGAGAAAAACAGTTTTTCTTTAAATCTCTCTCTCTCTTTCTCTCTCTCTCCTCTCTCTCTCTCTCTCTCTCTCTCTCTCTCACTCACACACACACACAATCTTCTTGAGCTTAATGGAAACTGTTAACGAAGAGCAATTAGCTACATTGAGAAAATTAGCTTGTAGTTTTCAATATCAATATTAATGTTTAAAAATCCCCAAAATCTGTACCTTTAATCTAACCTTTATAAGCTTTTATCAAATGTATCTTCTTTGCTTTTAACTACATCTTTTATTCTTCATTGCTTCTTTCTGTTTTGTGGATAAATAATTTCTAAATTAAATGTCTCTTTTCACAGTCAGTGGAGTTATATTTTTAGTTTAGTCAGCAACATAAAATCAGCCTTTTCAGGCAAAAGAGCTTAGAAGATTGTGCTGACAGAATCACACCAAATTTTTGTAAATCCATGACTTTCCTTCTCTACAGAAATCTAGAACAGCTGTTTATCAAAGTATTCTGAAAGAATAAGCAACACGTGAAATACCCTTACATTAAAGGAGAGAAAAATGTCATTGTTTACCAAGGAAAAAAACTAAGAATTTAAAGTAAAAAAGTTGATCATTACTGTTGGTTTTTCCCACGCAGTTCGGTGACCTGCAGCCCACGTGAACCACCTGTATGCCCGCCCCTTGGGCCGCAGGCCTTGGAGGAGGAGCCAGAAGATGTGGGCCACTGAAATGAGAGACTAGACCAGACAGCTCCAAGTGGCTTTATTTAAGATGGGTGTACAGGTGAGCGGGTAGGAAGAAGGCAGGGAATGAAGAGAAAGAGAGAGAGAGGGGAAGAAAAGCTACCCTCTTATATGGGTGGTAATTTAAATTATAGGTAAAAAGGTAGGCCCATTGAATTCTGGGTACATGGTGGCCGTTGCCTTGGTAACAGGCCTACGTTTATGGGGCGGCGCTGATTGTCGCCTATAAGATGTCATAGGTCGGGAACCAACATTCCTCCATTTCTGTTATTAAAAAAGGAAAAGAAAAGAGGGAAGGGGGTGATGGTGAAAAGGAATGAGGGCGTCATGTCTCTTAAACTGCTTCCTGCTGTCTAGGGGCATCGTCAGTTTGGGGGTATAGCTGACTTTCACCATCGGGGTCCTCGGCATCAGGTACTTCTGTGGACAGCAGCTCTTCCATGAGCAGAGGCTGGTAATTCTGTAACAGAAGCTGATTAATAGTTTGGTTGGAAATTTTTTGCATTTGCCATTGGAGGAATGTAGAAACAAGATTAATGAGGCAGGGCGCAAACAACAGCATGAGAAAGATGACTAGAAAAGGCGTTACAAAAGGCAGTATCTATTTGCATATAGAGTTTTCAAAAATCTCAGAACTGGAGGTCTCACGATCTCTGAAGTTCTTTATGTCTGACTGGAGCTCCTGGATTTTGTTTCTCACTATCCCGGACAGGTTGGCATAGAAACAGCATTCTTCTTGAAGGAACAAGCAAAGACCACCTCTTTCAGCTGTGAAGACATCTAGTCCATGTCGCTTCTGAAGCACCACGACTGCCAAAGAATCGATCTGCTTTTGGATAGTAAGCACAGTTTCAGTCATTCCCTGGAGATCACTTTGAAACTGGGAAGTGAATATATTGTATTGAGCCAGAGAAGTTGTTATCCCTGCCACACCAGTGCCAACACCTATGGCTATTCCTGTAGCGACCAAGAGGGGCACAATCTGAACTGCCCTCTCATGTCGAGCAGCTATCAAATCTATAACTGGTATTGGCAGGTCCCTGGTTTGATCCCGGGTTTCAGCACCATTGTTGGGATATAAAAGAGAGAAAGGGTGTTAGTGAGTATGGCATGGCGATGTGGGGGGAGGGGGATACCTAAGCGGGCCCATGCCTAGGCATCCCCTCCCCCTGAAGGACCACACACACACCCCAACATGGTATAGAATAGAGTTTATTTAGAGAAGAGAATGAGAGTCAATGGTATGAGAGAGGAGAGAGAGAGAGAGAGAGAGAGAGAGAGAGAGAGAGAGAGAGAGAGAGGAGTGGAGGCCAGCCATGACCACGTGGAGAGAGGGGGGAAGGGAGCCCAAGAGAGGCAGAGAGGTGAGAGGATGAGAGTGGAAAGAGAGTGAGGAGGGGCAGGCAGCCCCTCTTATAGTGGGCCAGGCATGTGGGGCGGGGCATACCTGGCTATTGCCAGGTAACTGTGGGGTGGAGCTTGTACAGAATACCAACAATTACAGAAACAGGGCTCACAACTATTGCTCAGAATATCTGGCTTCTTGAAGACAGACTCAAGATTGCTCCAGCAACAGCACATCAGGATAAAGTAAACACAGTTCTCTTTAACATCCAGCCGTTTACTCAGCAGCCTTATTTTTCTTTTAAACCCCAGAGTAGAGAATAGATAAAATACATATTAGTATTCAGAGAAAGCTCATGTACCCTGCACTCAATTTACCAAATGTAGCTCCCTTCATGGGTCTAAGAAGTTCATCTCTGACTTTTACAGAAAGTATTTCTAAAAATTATTTTGTTCCAAAATAATGCACATGAAAATGTCTAGTACAGGCTGTGGAGAGATGATAATACATCATGTGTGTTATTTTCATCTTTATAATTCGCAGAGAAGGAAAATAGTAGAAAGGCAAGTTGTTTGCAATACAGACCCAGCATTGCCAAGATGGATGCTAGGCTAGTCTACGTGTCAGATGTTAAATTGAACCATAGTGATCAGAGAGAACAAAGAAAGACTTCAGAATTCTGGAGAAGAATGACTAGATGTTAGTGATTGGTTAAGCATGTAGCACGGGGCTGGATTAATTGCCCAGTGATTAATGGTACATACTGTTCTTGCAGGAGGAACCAGCATTCATTGGATACGCAGTCCTCATGTCAGGATGTCAGGTGGTTCACCACTGTTCCAGGGGATCTGATGCCTTCTTCTGACCTGTACAGGCACTTTACTATTGTGAATACGCCCTTACTAAGACACTCACATGGATACTTACAATTAAAAGAAAAGTGTAGAAGAAGGAAAGGAATTGTTAAAAGAACTGTTAAAAGAATTCCCCCAATTTTGCATTTGCTGAATATGATAGTACAGAAATGAATACTATGCAATAAATGGCAAAAGGCTATAACAGTTAGAAAAATCAAGAAAAAGACATTTGGAGGACTAGAACTGTCAGGATTTGAGCTGATAGTGTACATTATTTAACATTCTGAACAGTTGGTGAAATCACTTGGGAAGTGTGTACAGAGGCCCATGGACTTGCCGAAGTCTGAAGCTAACTGGACCTATCATGGAGGATGCCTTTGAAATAGAACAGTGCAGAGCAGGCAAAGTCCAAGTATGCTTCAGGAGAAAACAAAGAGAAGACTATAGACCACCTCTTCTAAAGGAGTGGTCTGTTGCTAGAGGCAACTTTAGTTCTGTGTGACTCTAGTGTTTCGGAGCATCCTCAGTCCTATGTCTCTGAACTGTATTCAGTAAATATATAAGGTGGGAGAAAATAAAGTGTTTCAAAATTGCTGTGATAACAACATATTGACTAAACACATATAATGTAGAACTGTCAGCCTCGAAACCACATACAGACCACCAACAAAAATGGACCCATCAGGTTGTATTTATACATATTTGTGCATACACAAAATAATACATATTTATGTGTGTAACATTAGTCATCAAGAAAAACAGGCTTTCAACTTGAGAGGTCGGATGAGAGAAAAGGCAATTATTCAAGGGAGGGTCATTGGGACATACTTCTATTTCAAGTAATAACATTAAATAACAATAACAACATAGGTAGGAAAGGGTTTGCTTGATTTATAGGTTACAGTCTGTCATCTAGGAACTCTAAGAAGTAAACTCAAGGTAGGAATTTGAAGCAGAAACCAGGGACAAACTGGCTTACTGGCTTGTTTCTCATGGCATGCCCAGTTTGCTTTATCATAATACCCAGAATCACTTGCCCATAGTGGGCTGGGTCGTCCCGTATCTATCATTAATCTTCAAAATGCTCCCACAGACATGTCCACAGGACACAATGATGGGGGACATTCGTCTGATAAGGTTCCCTCTTTCTAAGTGACTCCAGTTTCTGTCAAGTTGACAAAAACTAACCAACATAGCTGAAGAAGATAGATTCTCAGTTCAACTAAGGATCTGAGATGTAGATGGACTCTCTCTCTCTCTCTCTCTCTCTCTCTCTCTCTCTCTCTCTTTCTCTCTCCCTTCATTAGTTCTATTTCTTTCTTTCTTTCTTTCTTTCTTTCTTTCTTTCTTTCTTTCTTTCTTTCTTTCTTTAATTTTTACTTATTTATTTATTTGAAATTAGAAACTATATTCTGGATGGAGCCTACCAAGCACAACCTCTACCTCCCCTCCCCCCCCCCACACACACCTCTGGTGACAGCCTAGCCTGCAGCTAGATTGCACATTCAAGTTCCTCTCTTCTGATAAGAACCTGCCTGGAAGGCTCTTGGAGCCTTCCTCTTTATGTAAATGAAGCATTCCCAGGCCACCTCCCTAGCCAATAACTTAATCTACCTTGGAATTCCCAACCCACTCCCCAAACCTACATAGTCCTGCTCACCCCAACAAGGTTGAGTTGTCTTGCTGAAGCTGATTCCAGAAGTCTACCCATCCCTCTGTTCTCACACCATTCCAATGCTTGATCTCCTTCCCCCTCCTCCTGCTCCTTTTGTTCTCAAAGGCAGGTGACCTATATCCCCTAGGGAGAAGGGAGGATCACAGGGAACTCCTTAAGAAGCCACATCTATCAGTCCAGGAAAAAAATGTTACTGGTAAATAGTATAGAATGTTGTACTTAGAAAAATTATCATCTAGAACTGTGCAGTTTGTGGTAGCCATTTGATTCTAATGACTCTCAAATACTTGAAACATGGTGAATGTGGTAACAATGTTCTGTAACGGTTAAATATATCAAATATAAAAGAGGGAGCATAATATAAATGATTATAAAATGTATCATATGATAATGTTATTTATATTTTAGCTATAAATGGAAATAGTTTTGGATGTATTGGGGAAATTAATACATATGTAGAAATTAAAATAATTTTCATAAATTTCTTTTAATATTTTGTTAATATAGCTATGAGAATATTTCAAATTTAAAACTACCTCATGGATTACAGTTGCGGTTTATAGTTCTGTGAACAAGATGATCACGAAATTGATTTATTTCAGTTAATTAGTCTTTTTTTCTTTCTTATGCTGAAGAAAAAAATAAAACTCTATACTTTCATGATTTTTATAGACAGTCTTATAATTTAATAATTAAAAATAAAATTTGCTAAAGCACTCATAGTTGGCATAAAACATTGGGAATACATTTCAGTCCCATCTCTTCACAGATTCTACGTTTGGATTGGTGTAAAACCACAATTCTTTATTTGCTTCTACAACAATTGACATTATTCTGCTAACTTGAGTTCTAACTCCAACCTCTTCAATTTTTATACCTTTATATTTTAACTCCACTTATTTATTTATACTTATATTTAATTATTATTTATTTTGCACATATTTATTTATATATATTCATATGTTATATATAACCTATATATGATGTATATTGTATAAATATATTTTAGGTTTATACATACTTGAATTTATTTATATATCATATATAATATATTTCCATATATTTTATGTAATGTAAAATATATTTATATTAGTATGTAAATAAAAACAGCATGCCATAGCTAAAGGAATGTGGCATATCAGACCACATAGGAAAAAGCACGGAGAAACTCTCTGCTAAAAACACAATTGAAAAGTATTGAAATTCATGGATAATTAAAGGAATTTTCTTAACCAGCTTGTTTTTTTACAAATTAGTTTAATAGAAAGTTAGAATTTTTAGTGTCTTCTTAGATATGACCATCATTTTGAAATACCAAAATATTATGACTTTCCCTGAAAATAAATATTATTTTGCTAAACAATGGATTGCCATAAGAATATATGAACATTTTAATCATTCATGTATAATGTTAATTCTTTTTTTTTATTTTATTTTCTATATTCTATGTTTACATTCCAAAGGCTTTCCCCTTTCCCAGTTCCCACCCACCATAGTTCCCATAGTTCCTCTCCCCCCCAACTGTTCCCCAATCATTCCCCCTCCCCCCTCGGTTTGTTTACTAAACTGGATGCAATCTTTACAGGCCCAGGGTCCTCTCCTTTCTTCTTCTTGGGAATCATTTGACTTGCTATTTGTGTCTTGAGTATTTAGGGCTTCTGGGCTCATTAATATCC
This sequence comes from Apodemus agrarius, assembly GCA_964023405.1. Classification (NCBI taxonomy): domain Eukaryota; kingdom Metazoa; phylum Chordata; class Mammalia; order Rodentia; family Muridae; genus Apodemus; species Apodemus agrarius. Next base: position 46,752,565 of record OZ030023.1, read on the forward strand.
ACTTATCAGTGATTGCATTTCATGTGCATTCTTTTGTGATTTGGTTAATTCACTCAGGATGATATTACTGTTGGTGGGATTTCAAAATGGTAAAACCGCTCTGGAAATCAGTTTGGTGGTTCCTCAGAAAATTGGGCATGTCCCTTCCAGAGGACCGTGGCATACCACTCCTGGGCATATACCCAGAGGATTCCCCTGCATGCAATAAGGACACATGCTCCACTATGTTTATAGCAGCATTGTTTATAATAGCCAGAAATTGGAAGGAGCCCAAATATCCCTCAAAGGAGGAATGGATACAGAAAATGTGGTATATTTATACAATGGAATACTACTCAGCAATTAAAAATAATGAACTCATGTAATTTGTAGGTAAATGGTTAGACCTGGAAAATAATGTTAATTCTAAATGGCCTATTCAATACAACCAGCAAGTGAGATTATCTATGATATTGCCCACTGTGGTCTTTTCTGAAAAAAGAGGCATCCTGTTATTTTTTCACAGCTTATCTGCATCCAAATAAATTATGCTATTTTTAAACATAGTTTATATGTGTGGTATTTTGTTATAATAAAATTCCATTAAACTTTTATTATAATACCCTAAATAACCCTTTAAAAATGATCAAATATATTCTGTCATGAATTTAAAGTTGCATTTAAACAGATATGTTTTGGGGTGAACTGGGTGAGAGGAGAGGAAGGGGGTGAATATATTCAAGCCATGTGTAAATCTCTCAAAGGAATAATAAAAATGTATAAATAGCAGGGAAAATGGAAAAGAAAATAAGGGGAAACTTTTCATCAGCATTTGGGTATAATGAAACTTTTCAGGATACTTCTAAGGAGAAAAAAATACAAAACAATGACCGAGACGTGAATAAGAACAGAACATGGCGAAATGATGTGTTTCCTTATGCATCGAGATGCTGTCAGAATTACTAATTCCAGGCTGAGACATTTCTTCTGATTCCCCAGTTACTCTTGTTGTGGTTTCTTCTATAAGTTCACAAGAAAACACAAGATATGTTTTAGAAATAAGCATACAAATCTCAAACAGCATAAATTCAAATTTACTATTTTACTCTTTGCCTCCCCATACCCTCACCCATAAATACAAAGCAGAAATTCCCGCCCTGGCCATCTGGCGGCTGGGATGGACTACAGTGGTACATGTAAAAATTATACCTCAAAGTCAAAACTAACATAGTCAACGTACAGTCTTGCCTCTTGTCTCTCGAGTCACACCATAATAATTTTATTTAGTTCCCCCACTTTTAATGCCTGTCTTTCCATTTCCTGACAAGCTTCTATTCTGAATCTTATTGTGATATACTTAAACCTCCAGGAAATATTGCTTCTTTTTCTCATTGGTGAGCCCAATTATACCTGATGAGAATTGACTTAGAATTGTCAGCTTGTACTGGGAGATACAGTCAACCCAGGTAGGCGGTGTAGGTAGTGGTCACATTGCACCTGATGTCCAGAAGCAGAGAAAGATGGTGTTGCTGCTCCATTTGCCTTCATTATACTGCAGTCCATTGAAAGAACCACCCCCTCCTCCACCCCATGTTAGTGTGACTTTTCTCATCTCAGTTAAGACAATGTAGAAGTTTTCTAACAGACATTCCCAACTGCATCCTGTCAAATGAAAAACTGGGCATTGCACACAGTCATTCTTTAACTTGCCCTTTTGATGGTGACACTAAATTGACCCAATCTAAAGCGTATCTTCAGTTATCTATCTCTAATATTATTACTTTACCTCAAAATGCCATCTAATAGTCCTCTATTTACATCTCTGTATTTTTTACCAGATCTTTCCAGCATATTTAATTCCTTCCTTATGCCTTTTCCCACCACCTCCAATTCAACATTTTTTTCTAGAATGGATATTTGCATATAATGTGTGTGTATGTATATACAATGTTACATATATATGTATATATTGTGTAGTTTAGGTATGTGGGGTTCATATGTTGCTTGGCCACAAGAAAGCTGCTAAATGGTATATAAGTAAGTTTGTTTCAGATGACTTGCTTATTTTTACTTGTATATACACACACACACACACACACACACACACACACATATATATATATATATATATATATGTGTGTGTGTGTGTGTGTGTAGGTATATATGGCATATGTATGTGCATACAAATATGTATATGTGATCACACACATACGCATGCACACACACACACCAAGAGTAGAGGCTAGAGGTCACTGTCAGGTATCTTCCTCTAATTCTTTGCATCTTTTATTAGAAACAAAGATCATCCACTAAAACTTTGTTTTGTGTGTGTGTGTGTTTCAGATAAATCAGTTGGCCAAGTACCTCTCAGGGTCCACGTGTCTCCACCCCTAGTATTCGAGTATTAACACATGTGCTACTGTATCCGTCATCTGTGTGGGTGCTGGGGAACTAAACTCAAGTCCGCACGCTTGAACAAAAGCCAGTGTACCTCTAAAGCCACTTCCCCAGCCACCTCTCTTATTACATATTACAAATTACTCTGCTGGACACTATGAAGATAATATTGATAAGTAAAATCCAGTGTCTGTACATCACCTCTTTAGTGGGTTACACATAAATATTCAGAGGATCAGTATGAATATTTTCATCAGATTTTCACGTGAGGGGAATGGAGGGAAAGGAGGGAACTATAAAGTCACTATTCAAACATTTGCTAAGGGCTATGGTTTGGATATGATTTAAGGATATCCTTCAAGGCTTCTTGCACTGAAATCGCATTCCTATTGTGAGGGTTTTTTTTTTTTAAGAGTGGAAGTATACTCTATGATGTTTGTGGAAAAGACCCTTGGGAGGTGATTAAGCCTGGATAAGGGCATTTAGATGGCGCCTCAATGATTAATCGATTATTGGCCTAAAGTCTTTATAAATAAATAATAAAAAGGTAAAGATACACCAAATAAACAACTGTATTTCTTCTTTCTTTTGTACCCTGTATTAGACTGGGGCTGTGTCAGCAGGAAGGTCATCACTAATTGTGCTTCTCACCCTTGATCTTCAGAGTTAGCCCAAATTAACATCTTTTCTTAAAAAAGAACTCAGTCTGTGGTTTCTGTGTCACAGACAACCCCCTCTCCAATAAACTGAAAAAAAATCCTTAAAAACATATAATACATGTTAATTCGTACTTATTATTAAGGCTCAACAAAATGTTTATTGGAAGAATATTAAACCCCAAGTATTATTTGAGATGTTTCTCTGGATTCTCTAATGTATTATTTGCATGAATTACACGTGGCAAATAGTGGTTCACCAGAGGTCACATAGGAAAGCTGTGATAGACAGTCAGTTACCGACATAGTAAGCCTCCTTTGTAAGGTTTGTAAATGTGAGGCAGGTCTCAAATTCAAACCATCTGTTTCGAGTTCCCTTTCTGAGTCTTTCTTACATGAAAGTTTGTTTACAGATGTTATCTCTGACAGAAGGGCTTGAGCTGCTTTTATTGGAGGCAGCAAACTTTCTTTCTGGAGAGTTTTGATTTTGGCTACCTATCTTGTCAGAGAGAGAGAGAGAGAGAGAGAGAGAGAGAGAGAGAGAGAGAGAGAGAGAGAGAGAGAGAGAGAATTAATTAATGATTTAAAAATAATTGTAACTATAACTGAGTATGGTATCATAGGGACTGGCTGGTTTGCACTGGCAGAAAAACATGAACAAATCAGAACTTGGACGGTTGTGATGTGTGTGTTCACGCACAGGACTCTCAGCATTTGAATCTAGCAGTGACTAAAGACACAAAAAGTAATGGTGAAGATAGAGACTTAGAACTTTGATTGGCTAAGAAACAAAACTCACTAAGTATTCAGACCATTAGAATCTACATTGATAAGATTCAGGGAGAAGGAAGGGCGTGTGGGAGGGAAGGTGGAAGAGAAGAGGCATGAAGAAGGAATGCACACATCAGGGTGGCTCCTGGGCCAGTCTGTTAGGTCCTAGTCCTATGAGTGTTGATTAGTAGGGTCTCCATCCTGCAGGGTTGTACTAGATATAGCGAGCATTGTGATAGAGGCTCTCTCCCTCTAAAGGCTGTCTGCTTCTGGAGAATTTTAAAGAATCTCAAACATTAAATCTGCTCATACAACAACAATCTTGTTTCCAGTAGGTCAAATCTTGTGTCTTTAGAGCTGGGAAATCTTAGTCCCAGTGTTTATAGCCTCAAGTTTTACTAGCGTTCTAGTCAAAAGTTCCTTCTGTTTCTTTCCAGTGTGGTCAGCATTGTTCCAGGGGCTTTTTCTATGCAGTCTTTTCCCAAGGATAAAGAATTTTTAATAAACATCTGTGGTGGCAACTTGAGAGAATACAGAGGAAGTGCAAATCATAACTGTTGAGATGCTGAAGCATTTATAAGTCTTATATAGTGTTCTGTCATATCTATGCAAAGAAAGATGACTCCATTGTAATACTAATGGCTTTACAAGAAGGAGAAGGTGAAAGAGAAAAAAAGACTAAGAAGGAGGAGGAGAAGGAGAAAAAGAAGAGGAGGAAGAGGAAGAGGAGAAGAAGGAGGAGGAAGAGGAGTGGAGGAGGAAGAGGAGGAGGAAGAGATGGGGGGAGGAGGAGGAGAAGAAGAAGGAGGAGAAGGAGGAGGAAGAGGAGGAGAAACTCAGGTCAGCTAGATTGTTATACTTAGACATGTGTTGGTCTCGTCCTGTCAGGAAGTCTCTTTAAAAATGGGTGCACCAATGCTCCTGATCTTCCCAGCTTTCAAAACCGTAATATAAACAAAACACTTTTCTTTATAAAATTATCCAGTCTGTGATCTTCAGACAAAACACTCTGAAACAGAAAATGGACTAAGACAGATCTCAAAATTTGAGAGGAAGAGAATATTCAGTTTCAACCATGAAATCATTACTCCTGTTCATGATTCACCTATAGAGCTTACCAGAGGCTCAGTAATGCAGATGTGGTATGTCATGGCAGGCATTCTCCCTGACAAGCAACCATGGCTTGGTCTTGTGATTGCAGTAAATGAGCGATAATCTCAGGGCTTTCTTCTTGTTTTGTGTTGTGTGCATGAATGTGTGAATGAGTGTGTGGTGTGTATGTGTGTGTGCACATGTGCATGTGCCCAAAGCTGACATTTAGTCTTTCACTCTATTGTTTACTACTTACTTTACTGAGGTATGGTTTCTCACAGAACCTGGAGCTCACCAATTACAGTGAGTCTAGGTAGCCAGCTTGCTCAGATACCATCTGTCTTTGCCACCCACGTGAGGGGATACATTTGACCACCATACCTACGAGCCACTTCTATGAGTCCTTGAGATCCTAACTCTCTGGGCCTCACCCTTGTAAAATAAGTGCTTTATCCATTGAGTCATCTCCTCAGCCTCAGATTGGAGTTTTAACTTAATAATTTCTATACCTTTACAGAGGATTATGGGCTGATGGACAATAACATATTGATGTTGCTAAAGTCTCCAATAGCTGAGCCGATGCGATGCTTGGGGGATAGACTAGAATCTTCTATGTCAAGACATTGTCAGAATCAGGAGAACTTTAAATATTGTTTTTGTCAGAACCACAAGCAAACAAAAAAAATGTCGTTCTGCTTTGGAAATCAGTAAGTGAAACCCATAGCAAGTGTGCAAAGTTCTCTGCTCTGTAGGCTCCAGTGTATGATTCACTTATAGAGCTTACCAGAGGTTCAGTAATGCAGATGAGGTATAGGTTGGCAGGCATTCCCACAGAGCGGTGGTTCTTAACCTTCTTAATTCTGTGAACTTTTACTACAGTTCCTCATGTTGTGGTGACCACCCCCCAACCATAAAATTATTTTTTTTTGCTATGTTGTAACTACAATTTTACTACTGTTGTGAATTGTAATGGAGATTTCTGTGGTTTTGGTCTTAAGCAACCCCTGTGGAAGAGTCATTCTGTACTCCCAAAGGTGTTACAACCTACAGGTTGAGAAGCACTACCAAATCCCTTTTAAAGTTTTACCCCCGATGTGGGTAGAATGATTATTTTATTCTCTTTTGGTGGATAGTGTCAGGTAAGATATTATTGTATGGTTACTGCCAAGAGACTCTGGAGGTAGAAAGTAGCCCTCCTGTGAGGAAGGAACACAGATAACCTCCGCCATTTTTGCTGTTTCTGTTATTGTTACAAATTATTCTTCAAACGGAGAGTAAGCACTCGTGAATTAGTGTAAGAAGAGTCATGCTTTGGGAAACATGGGAGCAGTGGGGCTTTGGGATGAGATTATACAGCCCATATTTGCAAAAATGTGTAAGACAATCTTTTATGATTTCCAGCCTCTCTGAGAATGTTCATGAGAAAATGAGAAAGCATTTCAGCTTGCGTGAAGCAGCACTACTTATTTCTCTATTAGTTCCCTTCACTGAGACTCTTCAGAGGTCTGGCATTGGGAATGGTTTCCATTATAGTCTTCAGCTGAAAAGTTTTAATTTCTTCATTTGGTTCTTTATCACCACACATGTATTCTTTTCTCTCTCTACCCCACCACTCTCCCTCAGCTCTTTCTATTTCTTATCACCTCCGACCTATATCCCTTGGAGCAGATTCTAGTTCCCACTTGTATTTTGAATCTACTGTTCCTCTGACATAGGGTTATGGAGGTAGCATAAGGTGGGAGACTAGTGATTTTTCTAATTCTGCAGCTAAATGTTTCTAAAGGTGTGAGACACCTTCCCCTAAACATCTCCAGTGTAGTCTCCTTTGGTCTGTTTTGGTTCATGAATTTCAATATTTTTATCTTAAATTTCACAGAATTTCTAATTCTTCTATTATTGCTATGAAACTGGGGGAGGGGTCCTCTTTTGTCATTAACTGTTTTTAAAAATTAAAATCACCATTGAGACTAAAAAAGGCATTGTGTTTTTCAAAGCATTTTTTTGCAATGATTTTTAATTTTTTTATTTTCAGTTTTTTAAGAATCTTATGCAGTGAACTCTTTAACAAATGGCTACAGTATCCTAGGGCATAACCAGTGAGTGACTCTATTGCTCTAAGAAGTGGGAAAAGCCTGGTGAGAAATCTTCAAAATCAGCATCTCATGGGCAAAGACAATGCTTCTGAAAGTCTTGTAAACTTTTGATAAAGCCTTTGACAAAGTTTGACCAATAAATGTCAGTCTGAGACAATGTCTACGTGTCAGACCCCCAGGGCTGGCTCAAGGAATTGATTTAACAAGGTTAACACGATAATCTCTTTCTCGTGAACTTCCTGTTATTGACTCCCAAAGGAAAGCAACAAAGAGAGCTCTGACAAAAGACAATGTTGTTAAAAATGCAGCAGATTTCTACAAGGGATAAGTGTGATGAATACAATCACATAATCAGAAGCATCCCTGAATGGAACTCTTAGGAGGCAAGAGTCACCAAGCATTTGGATGCATGATTAAAAGTTAATTGCTACTGAAATCTGTTGGGAGCTGGAACAATCTCCAGGCAACAACACTCACCGCTGTCAGGGGTTTGATTTATTTCTGAATTAAGGCTTTTGGGTTTGAGCAATGAGAGATACTATTATGATCTTGGTTGGATCTCCTGGACTGAGTTTTCCCAAATAACAGTAAGGTACTCTGTCAGTTTACTGCCACCATGGCTGGGCAGCCTTAGAGAATCTTATCAGGGTCTCAGCTTGTCAGAGGTAAGAAAATAAAAGGGCTTCAGAGTCAGCACTCAAAGAGTTTTAAGATGGGTCTTTTGAAAAGAGGACTTGAGAAAGATTGGGCAGACTGCTGATGAGTTAGCTCTCTAGGCTTGGTTGATCTAAGGAAAACTTTTGAAATATTAACTATTGGTGATTATGAGGCCTGTCAGAGTAAGAATATTATTTTCTTTAATACATTGATTTGTTGACATTTCCTGAAGCCAGTAGCAAACTTAATTTTTTTACTTGCTATTTTATCTTTCTCTGTCTAGTGTTTTCTTGGAGAGATTAATAAGTCCTGTTGACTTTTTCTTTCAAGTTTATACCTGGTGGTAATTCTCAGAACCTATAATTTTAATGAGGCAAAATAACATTTCAAACAGGTAATTACATAATAGCAAAGAAAAAATTAGTAATATCTACAGTCTGAAATAGGAACAAAGACCAGTATTGTTGGATAGCTCCAAATTTTGCCCTCATGCATGATTTTTAATATTTATGAAGAAGCTAAAAATCATTTATAAAAAAATACTGCACACACATAATTAGTTGCAATGAACAACCATTTGGATGCAAATACTGCTGTACTTCTAAAATACACATCATTTATATAGCATAACTATATAGACTACAATTATAAATTATTAAAAATTATATTTGTAAACTATAAAAGACAAATAATTTTTTAGTTAAAAACAAATTGTAAAAAAAAAAAATAGGCTATTGTGGTGTCAAGTTTTGGTTGTCAACTTGACCGCATCTATCATCGACTGAAACAGAAGGTGCTAGGCACTCGTGTGTGGGATTTTCTTCAACAGACTGAAGCAAGAAGACACACCCGAAATGTTGGCACCACTTCCTGGTGGCAGCCCAGATAAGAAGATATGGATGGAGAAAACTGGTTTTGCCTGCTTGCCTTTACTATTCACAAGTTCATCACTCTGCTTCTAGGAATCCACAGATAATCCTTCATAGGTATCACAACTGATTTCTTAGAGATTCCAGTGTAGATTGAAAACCAGCAGCTCTCCAGGACTCTTCCAGACTGAACTAATAAGAAATTGGGTTTCATGGACTGAACAACTTGTGGCTTCTCCATTGTGGGACAACCATTGTTGGACTCTTCAGGCCACATACTGTAAGCCAATCTAATAAATCCCATATATAATATGAGCATGTATGTGTGTATATTCACTCTGTTAGTTATTAGTTCTGGACCAATATAGAACTGTTACAGGTTAAAATACCAAGAGTGAAGTAACTGCTATGCTGGGCATGACAATGTTGTTCTTCTCAAGGCAATTGTGGCATAAGTTTTTAGCTTTGGGCTAGAGTGCTTGGAGCTTAATGAATTATTTTATGAACTTTTAAGTTAGGGGTCACTAGGAGACATGTTGACAATGGAGGCCTGGCTTGCAAAATTTGAGAGGTAAGTAAATACTTGTAGAGCCATTTATGTGATATTTTGGATTCAGGATCTGTGCAAATAAAACTTTTGGGTGACTGGACCATTGATGATGGTTAGCTGGAGCTGCAGAATCAGCTGTGTGTGATTCATAAGAGGCCAGGACCACTGTTGTGAAATCTTTTGGGGGAATTTTTCTTCAGGGTCAGCACAGAGATGCTGTGGTCCAGAGGGAGCCGGGGCTTCATCTCAAGTGGGAAGCCGAAGTTGGTAGTGCTGTCTGCATGCTGTTGACTTTAGAAGTGTGAAGGATACAGGAGCGGATGGATCATGAATATTTCCTTCTTGGTTGCAGAAATCCACAAAGGCCATGCAGAGGACGACAGGAGAATCTAGGTATAAAGGAGGCTCTGTGAGGCCATGATAAGAAGCTGTGAAAGTGAAGCATCTGTTTCAGATGCAAAGACGTTGCAGATACCAGAGCCTTGAGTCATCAGCCTACAAAGTGGAACCAGAGCAAGGGAGAGCCATATGCTGCAAGTAGCAAAGTCGGAGGGTCAAAGCATCTATCCCTTGTTGACACGGCACATGGAGTGGCAAGATGTGCAGTCTGCCCTGCGAAGGTGTGGGCTTGCTTTGATCCAGGTTTTCCTCACGATTCCTCCGTTGCTCTTTTGCAATGGTCATGTACATTCTGTTCCCCTACATGATGGAAGGATGTAATCTACAGGACACCACAGTTAAGAGACTGCTCCAGTCTTAGAAGATACTTAGGACTTTTAAACAGTGTTGCAACTGTTAAAGACCGCGGGGTAATGCTGAGGTAGGACTACATGCATTTTCTAATGTTAATGGACATGAGCCAATGGGGCTAGGGAGTGGAATGAGGTAGTTTGAGGAAGATTGCCTTCCACAGGCTCAGGTATTAAACACTTGATTCCTGGTTGGTTGGTGGCGATGCCTGGGGAGGTTTGGGTGGAGTAGCTTTGCTGGAAGAAAAATGTCACCATGGTGAGAGTTGGGGTTCGATGCTCAGTGCTCTTTCCTACCTCTGCTTGGATCTCCCCGCTTCCTATTTCTGTTAAAGACTCGATCTCTTGGCTTCCTGCTGCTGCAGCCACAATGAACTCTTATTCTCCTGGAACCTTAAGCCATAATAAATTTTTCCTTCCCTACATTGCCTCGGTCATGGGATTTTTATCCCAGCGACAGAGAAGTGACTAATACAAAAATATTTAAACTTGCTGGCAAAAACAATAACAAAGGTCAAATAAAAATAGGTCAAAATTTGCAGATATAGCTTAAGCAGAATTGAAGCCAAAACTTGTATTTTTAATTTATTTTTTTGTAATTTTAATTCAATTAGAAAAGTCTGAATTACAACCACAAAACAAAATCAAGGAAGTAGGAAAGTAATTGAAATCAGATATAGATTAGACTGAAGGAGATGGACAGGATCTAATTAATGTTAACGCACGTCCATTGTATCTAAGGCTCATAAGGACACATGAAGCCTGTACTGAAGTCACTGCATGTTAGGGTCCAAAGCCATCCCCTATGCTTGGGTCCTCTTCTGGCTGAAGTACTACATAGATGTAGTGCCTGTCAAAAAAAAAAAAAAAAAAACTGGCAACAACATTGTCTGTTAGTCTTAAATTTATCTAACCTCTCTTCAGGGGATAAAGATACCAATAGTTCCAAGATTCCCCCCAAAAGTTAAATCTTACAGGCCAGTTTACTCAGTGATGGAAACAAATGTTGGTCCCACATGGGAGTCATTACTCCACTGAGGGAATCAGGGTCATGTTCAACCTTAAGTGTGTGCAATCATCTCTGGACAGGACCCAGTGCAAAAGAGTGACTTTGCAAGCAGTAATGATTTCTCCTTTGCCAACAGAACCTCCAAGCAGAAACAACCCAAGTAATACAGTGCATAAACAAGCTTGATTAAGATTGCATGACTATAGTTCTTGCCCCTGGCCTTTCTTCTCCTGTATAAGGGTGAAGCTCTTGTCAGTCCATAGTACAAGGCCTACTATCTTCTCAGTATGGAAATTCCTCTCTTGCATAATTACCACTAGAGACAGGTGTTGGAATTTGGCCCAGGGGAGACTCACAAACTCTGATAAGAAGCAGACATAGACATATAGTAATTTGCAATCAAACACTATCATCAAAATGTTTGACCAATAACTACCAGAAACTGGAGGCAATATGGAAATGTTACCCAATTCTCCCATTTCAGTTTCTACTAACAGAGTACTAGCTTCTGGAAAACAAAACAAAAGAAACAAACAAATAATGAAATAATGAAATGTCCTCCTCCTTCCTTTAGAGGTGCTTTAAAAATAACAGTAGTAATGGATCTTAAAATATCTTAAAAATTAAAACAAAAAAGTTTTACAAACAATGTTTTTAAACTTCAAATCTGTAATGATTCATTTAATTTTTTTAGGTGTTAAGCAGGGGAAAAATTCCTTGGAACTTTTTTTTAAAGATTTATTTATTTATTATATGTAAGTATGAACCCTGTAGCTGTCTTCAGACACTACAGAAGAGGGCGTCAGATCTTGTTACCATTGGTTGTGAGCCACCATGTGGTTGCTGGGATTTGAACTCAGGACCTTCAGAAGAGCAGTCAGTGCTCTTAACCACTGAGCCATCTCTCCAGCCCCCCCCCTTTTTAAATTTTTTTAAATTTAATTTAGTTTTATTTTTATTGGATATTTTCTTTTTTTATTAGATATATTCTTTATTTACATTTCAAATGATTTTCCCTTTCCTGGGAATTTTTAAAAAATGTGTGTTGTTAAATAATGTTTATAAATAACTATTATATATAACAATAGTGTTAACTTCTTTTAAACCCTTGGCGTCATTCACAGTAGGTAAGCATTCTAACATTGTGCTATTCAGCATCCCTACTGTATTGGTTTTAAAGACTATTGATGTTTCTTTTATTTAAACGGGTCCTGCTACAACTTTATTTGCACAAAACAGTATTAGCAATAGGACGATAAATATATGTAAGTGGTGGGTACGTGCTAAATATCTTTTTAAAAATGTTTGTCAGCAATTCATTTCGATACATGTTAAATTTGTTGATTTTAAGGTAGTCATACCATGCTGCACCCTGAGGCTATTGGAAGTGTGTGACATTCTCAACGTGGGGTGGGCTGTCTATCTGAGGCATTCTGACATCCAAGCCTTTTCCCAGAATTCCTCAAATCCTGGTTGGGTGCCCAAGCATCTGTTTTTACAACCGCCCTTTGTGACTCCAAGTGCAATAAAAGTTGAGAACCACTGTGCTGGGACGAGATTACAAGGACACTCCATTTCCACTCAAGTCAAAATCCAGCCAACAGGAACGCAGAAAGGAGGGAACTTATTGACAATGTCAAGTTCCCAAATGACCTCAGCACATTATGGTGGGCTGTGTGTGCGACAAGGGCTTCCTCACGATAAACAAGGAGACACAAATCAGAGCCCAGGAAGGCAACTCCTGTCACAAACTCAGAGTAATGCAGACATGACTGAATAGCAGTACACACGCAGATTTCTTGAGAAATCTGCTCAACTTTTAAGAGTTCTTTGCATCAACAGTATGACTTGGCTGCCAGGAAATAAACTTGGTCCAAGGCTATGTCAACAAATGCTTGCTCTCTAGACCGGGAAGACCCCTCCGTTTTTGCATGCTTCGTTGGGGTATTTTAAGTATGGAGCCATGTTCTGAGCGCTGTACTTGATGAACATAAACTTAGCATGATGGATGAGGATAATTGGAGCTGTCGGATTAAAAGAGAAAGAAATCTTTCACTGGTAGGAGAAGTAGCCCTGGGAGAACGTGGCAAATCTTTCCAAATATCCGAGGAGCTAACATGTGGAAATTAGATTAGATGAAGTGTGCAAAATACCAAAGTCAAAAGCAATGGAGAGTTGGAAGGAAGATCCAAAGATGTCAGTCTTCCATAGAGGGAGAGCGCAGTCCCTGCAGTCACTGTTTACAGAGGTATTCAAACATTCACATAAAGGCTGGGCAAGGAGACCCCCAGATCATAGGATTTGAATCACGAGGAAACATCTTTCTTAGTGTACTTAATATAGTTTTTGAATAGACAAGGTCCTTCATGGTTTACATGCTGTCGAAGTAGCTTAGATGGAATTTCTGCCATTGCCCACCTACCAAGGAAAGCCGTTGCTATCTCCAGAAGAACCAAAAAGCCCCTAGGGGCTTTTCCAGAGAGCAAATGCATCTCTGCAGTTTCCTCTTGCAGCATATATACAATGTCCCGTTCATCCTCTTTCTCCTGTGACTGGAAGGTACATTGCAGAAACTGTTCGGCTGTGTCTCTTTCAGTGTTCTTCAATATTCTGGCCCCATCTGTCCATCTGCTGGAAGTTCAGGTCTTCCTGAAGATCACTAAGATCACAGCATGAATCTCAATAGACTGCCCTGGTTTCTGAGAAGTCCCATTCAACACTGCATTGCTTTCTGGCTTCAAGAAACCCAGAAAACAGTGGAGGTGGTAGTGCTGGGAAGGGCACTATGGCCCCAAAGGTCTCTGCTAATAATGATGACCTTTTCTCTGAAGTGTTTTAGAACTCTCAGGCTGGTCCCAAACTTCTCAGGTCTCTAAGGATAAAGAATGTAAGGAGTAGGACTTTACCACAAGGGGTTGCCAGGGCCAAAGCGCGCATCTGCTACCCACTGGTACCTGGGCCCCCCCTCCCCATCTTTCTAGCAGCTGAGCTCAGTCATGTGGCCTCTACAACTGGTCCTGCAGAGTGTTCCAGCCCCCAGACTTAACTTGAGCCCCTGCCCCCCACCCCCTCCCCCCACCCCCCCAGCAGAGCCCAGAGAGAAGGGCAGAGAAAGGGAAAGCGAGGAGAGTGGATGGAGGTGGGGCTGGAGGAAAGCGTGGGGCTGGAGGGAGCGAGCTTCCGAGGGAAAAAGAGGGGAGGGCACACTGGGCTCGGCACGCTCCCTCCCTCTCGCCGCTTTCTCTCACATAAGCGCAGGCAGAGGGCGCATCAGTCATGCCCTGCCCCTGCGCCCGCCGCCGCCGCCGCCACCACCGCCACCGCTCGGCCCCGCGCGCGCAGGAGGCTCGAGCGCCCGGGAGCTCGCGGGCCTCGCCGCCGCCGGGCGCCCCCGCCGCCCTCCTCCCGCCCCCCAGGCTCCGCCGCCGCCACCGCCTTCTCCCGCGGCTCCCGCGGCCCGGCTCCTTTCACTTCGGGCGAGGGGAGGGAGGAGGGGGGACGAGGGACCCGAGGGCTCCTCGGGACGAGTGGAACATCGCGGGGTGACTGGGCTTAACCCCCCCCCCCCGCCCCAACACCACTTCTTTGCTAAACGCCCAAAGCAAAACCGCGATCGGCGGAGCCGGCCCCCCGGCGCCCTCGCTTCACCTCGCCGGCCGCCACCGAGGGCAGTTCGGATGTCCGGTTTCCTGTGAGGCTCGTACCTGACACCCGGAGCCTCTCCCCCCGGCGCGGGCTGCCATATCCGAGGGCAAAAAGTTGGGAGCCGCCGAGCCCCGGGAGACGCTCGCCCAGGGGAGGGGTCCCCGGGGAGGAAAGCACGGGACCGGGACGTGGAGCGGACCTCAGCCTCGCGCCCCAGCCTGCGCCAGCCAGCGGACCGGCCTCCCGGCTCCCGGTCCATCCACCATGCACTTGCTGTGCTTCTTGTCTCTGGCGTGTTCCCTGCTCGCCGCTGCGCTGATCCCGGGTCCGCGCGAGGCGCCCGCCACCGTCGCTGCCTTCGAGTCGGGACTGGGCTTCTCCGAAGCGGAGCCCGACGGGGGCGAGGTCAAGGTAGGTGCATGGGACCTGGTCGGGTTGGGCTGAGGATCCGAGGCTCCCAAGCCCTAGACTGTGTGTGTGTGGGCTTGGCTTTACTGGGTGTACAGGGAACCTGCCGTGGAGAGTGTGTGCATAATTATTTATTTAACCTTTGGATCCAAAGTTAGAGATTGGTGCACGCTTTCTTGGAGCAAAGTTTCTCTTCCTTTTTTTTTTCTCTCCCCCACTGAAAAGCTGTTACTAGAAAGGAAATCAACTTAGAGGAGGGAAGGGCCCAAAGAGGTGTCCAGTCACACAGATTCATTCTCCTTCACAGTGGTCTCTTGCCAACAGGGGAGCTTGCACCCTGCCCCGGTGGCATGGCTCCAGAAAGAATTTCATTGCTGTAGGAAATGCTTTTCTTTTCCTGGCTGGTTTAGGACTCCAAAGAACTTCTGGGGCGTGTGACCAGACAACGGAGGTTTATGCTCCTGGAGTTTGTATAGCATGAGCCCCCGGGCTCTGTGAGCTAGTTTGGAAAAAGTGTAAGCAAATCTAGAAACTGGCCTTAAAGGTTTGGATCTCAGAATTAACTTGAACTTGGTCAAATCTAAGATGTGACAGAGATTGGAATGTTTGAAATCAGTCAAGTGATACTTTTTCCTCAACTTCATCAACTCCATTCCTAAACCCTGGCTCTAAGATACTAAACGTCCAAGTATCGATCTGTTTGTTTTATTTTGTTTTAAAGTAAAATAGCGCCTCTCCTAAACACGTAAAGGGGCTTTTGAAGACATTCTGATTCTCTGAGTCAGTTATCATCTTGTGTAAGCCTCACTTGAACTTTCTAAAGAATATGTTTATAACATCTTAAAGTCTGGCATAGTAGTTGAGATTTTGAAGTCCTGAAAAAGTTTCATGTTTAAGGGACAGCGAAGCCCCCTGGCTGGAAGCAGATTGAAATAGATTATTGTAGTTGACTGACTGCAAGTGGGGGGGGGGGGGTAGGGGAGAAGAAGGGGGTGTGTTACTCTCAACTTTCAGTTGACTTTATTGGTGAACATACACAGAATGTGCAGAGGTCAAATCACCTTCCCTGGAAGGTTTGTCTGGGATAAACTTTAATACGGACGAGACTAGGTTATAAAAATACAAATACCAGATCTTGCAGTCCATGGTGAGAACTGCAACATTCAGCACACGCTTATTATCAGGAGTACAATGAGCAGAATATCATCGTGTCTAAATGCTACCAAAGTAAAGCACAGGACCCAATCGTACTTCCTGTAATTCGATCCCTTGAATTTTGCCAGACCTATTCCCTTTCTGCCTCTGCAAATTCAAGCTGATAGACTTGTGACTTAGTCAGACAACATCACCATCGCCTGTGATAACTGGGCTTTGAGTTACAGTAGGAAAGTGTGATGCGGTGAGTCAAATGAGAAGCATTTCCCGATAGGCCAATAGTTTATACAAGAAGTCTGTCACTTCTGGGTCGGTCCCGAATGACTGTACCAGAGTGTGGATGCCTGTATGTCTGTTGGAGAGCTCAATGGTGTATTCCAGGACTTAGAAAGTTGTAGAATAAAAGCCAGTTCCTTCATTTTTATTCGTCTGGGCTTTTCTTATTGGTAGATCATTAAACGTCTCATTTTCTCTGAAAATTTTGTTCGCGAAAGTTTCTTTTTGTATTTAACCATCTTTTAAATATTGTATGTTGAATAAGAACTGGTATTCGGTATGTAATAGCACGTTTTTCCTTTCTATCAGAGGAAACATTTTGTGTGTTTTGAATTTCTTGTATACTTGTGCTTACTGAACCTTCCCTTAGTGGGTAAGTAGGACTTTGACAGCTTGTTTTACTGATGCCTCCAGGGAAACTGTATCCTTGCTGTGAAACTTGCACCCAGTGACCCAGACCCTGGTGTGAAGACTCCATGTCTCTCCCTAGTGGCCTTTCAAGGCACTTCAATTAGCAAGTATTGGAGAACTGGAAGTTGTTAGTTTAAACCCCAGGAAAGTATTTCACAAAATATATACAGGATGTCACTTATACATAGAATTAACTCGTACAGAAGTTTGTTAATTAATAAGAACCCATGTAGCAATTTAGAATTCACAATGTAGGAAAGCCAATAAACTATAAAGCAATGTTCAGTATACAGTCTTCTTTGTGGTACCCAAGGCTGTGCAGACGACTGGAAGTGAATTTAGTAGATTCCGCTTTCTATTTTTTTTCATGGCTGTATGATTTAATGAAAAGTCCTAAAATGTTTTCTGAAGGATGTTAATGTAAGCAGGTCAGGGTGAGAAAACTAAGGCAACTGTCCACTGTGGGTATAAAAAGAAACATTCAAAACTTGTTATCAAACTGAGGAAAGCTGTTGATCTCAGAAAGAACACCTGATCGCTATATCTAATAATTTGCAGTCTCAGTTTGGGTAGAGCATGCTCTGCTTATTCAGAGTTGAAGAACTTGATTTTTATGAAAGGCGTTGGCTTATGACAAAAGGTAGACCAGAAGGAAGACATACCTCACACAGTCTGTAGTTATAAAACATTTTCACCTCTTATTGAGAATATTTTCTTCCTCACACAGCATATCTCGGTTCCCGTTTCCCCTCCCCCTCCCGCTTGCAGCCCCTCTCACTTGCGCTTTCTGTCTGTTATTAGAAAGCAAACAGGCTTCTGTCGGAATAACAAGAACGTGGAATATAATAAGGTAAAACAAGAACTAACACATTGGGACTGGAAAACAAAAGAAAACAAGGCAAACAAATAAACAAATAAACTGAAGGGAAGGAGTCCTAGAGAAGGCACAAGAAACAGAGTAAAATAAATAAATGGGCCCGGCATTACACCATGAGACCGGGAAGCGATGAAAGTGCCAATGAGCTTGTCCTCCATTAGCCATATACTGCTGAGCCAGCATCCTACCTTAGCGTCCTCCGTTTGTTCTGGGTTTGGGTCCTGTGTTTGCTTCGCCTTTCAGCTCCTGAACCTCTAGTGCAGGCTCTGGGGATACTGTTTCGATCTCTGTGACTTCATATGTGTCTTGATCAGGTTCATTTAGAGCGTTTTTTTGTTACTTGTCCTCCTCCATCTGGTTGGCTCTTACTCTTTCGGCCTCGTTTGTAGGATTCCCTGAGCCCCGAGATGAGGGATTTGGTGGAGACATCCCATTTAAAGGCTGCGTGTTTCGAGGTCTCTTTCTCTTGGTATAGAATCTGGCGATCAGTGTCTGTACTTACTCCAGGCTGTGACGGGATGAAGCTTCTCTGAGGATGGCTGAGCAAGGCACCGATCCTATTTGTCTTTCTGCGTAGCTATCGAACTTTTAAAGCACAGTAGTGTTTTTCCTGTGACAATTTTATGTGTGTATACATCACAGTTTGCTTATAAACCCCTCCTCCACTCCGCCTGTCCAACTCCTTCCAGAACCCCCTTCCCCAAATTTCAAGTTTTCTTAATTTGTCCTTGAAAGAGAGTGTTGTGCAAAATACCTACATCTTTACATAGTTTGGTGTACAATAGATTAGGTTTTCTTTATCCATTTTTAAATAAATCTTTGTGTGTTTTACTTTGTTATTTATGGTGTCAACTAAGTCAATGACAGTGCTCTTCAAAGTACCCTATGTGTGCCTACACCAGGATTCTCTAGAGGACTCGGTTTTCTCTTTTAACCTGATACCAAATAAACTGGGCTTTGGCTAAAAAGATGGATACACTTGAACTAATAGTAAAAGTACCGGATGGTCCATATGAATGAATAAGTTCTTTAGTTTTTAACATAGTCTTCATGTTATTGATCAGCTTGTGAAGTAATATGTCATGCAGAGGTCATCTTAAAAGATATGCCATTTTTTGGGGGGAGCATTTACTATTAAAGTGAAATAGTCAAGACAAATTATTATCTATTATTATGAAATTGGTGTTAAACCATTTTGTATGTTTTGAAATTTGGGAGAGACTCATCAGTGTGGCTATTTGATCTGGGAACTTTGACTGAAGAGAAGAGCATGAGTTATAATTTGAAGTACATTTTTAATAGATGAATCCACCCAAACCGGAACTATACATGCTCTTTAGGATAGGGTGGAGACATGAGTGGGCAAATAGAACAGTTTTGGAGCTTTGAGGTGGGGAGAATTATATAGACAACAGTGACATCTCCTAAGTTCCAAGATATTTAGATAGCTAGAATTCTGAGAATTGTCTCACCAGCCAGATTCCAGGATTTCAGCTGAACCCTGTGAGTCATGGGAGAAGTATAATTTATGATCTGAACAAAAAAAAAAAATAAGCAGACTATTGAAATAAGATTGGATAGAAATCATAAAGACTTTTGCTTGGAGGTCATCTAATTAAGAAGCAAAAGAGTTATATTGATAGAATCTCATGCATAGTCCTAGCAGGACAGAGACAGAGGGAAAGATGGAGGAGCTGTCCCAGGGGTCCCATCAGTCTGGTGATTTGTTACTAGGAAAGTCAGATTAGGAGAGATTAATCCTGGCCTTGATGTTTTAGTCATAAAACAATATTCTTTACACTTGTAGAATTAGGCTATGTCACAAACGAGGATGAGTGGTAGTGTCATTTAAACACCACTTGGGATACTGTTAGGAATAAGACATATTTGGAAAAGCAAAATAAATCTCCTTCAGAGTAAGCCCGTGTAACAGCAGTTCTCATCATCCCTAAAGCTGTGACCCTTTAATACCATTCCTCCTGTTATGGTGACCCCAGCCATAAACTTATTTCACTGCTACTTCATAACTACAATGTTGCTACTGTTATGAATCATAATGCAAATATCCTCATTGCGGTGGTGATCTGCGGGTGGAGAACCTCTGCCTTAAACGGATGTAATTGTCTAGGGTCAGTAGGATTTAAGGCATGTAATAAGCTTCTGACAACTGTTATTATAATTCCTATGAAGGATTAAGATTATGATATATTGGTCAGTATTCAACATACAAGAGCACCAAACAATGTATACTCTGAGGGTTAGGAGGGTCACATTGAGTAAGGTGTACAATCACATGGGAAAGCTTCACACAGTAAACCACGTTTTATCATAGAGGCATTCAGTTGTAATGAATACTCTGAAGTAAACTCACTCCTAAACACTCCACGGGGGAGTGGGGGCGTAGGGCACAAAAACCCATTCCAAGAACAATTCCGTATTTTTGAAGAAACTGAGGTCACAAGACAAGAAAACTTGTGAGTTTTCCAACAAGCACTCAGAAATCTCACAAGACTCCGTTCTTGGTCGGTGTTCTGACGGTGCTGGATACATACACATCAAGCCTGATTTGTACACATAAAGCTCAAATTCACCCTTCTTTGGCTTTTACTTCTTTGTATTTCTTCTCAACCGTGATTTCCTGATTGATAACCAATTTTCCTGTCACACTATGAAGATTGTTTTAGGACACAGTTAATTACTGGCTCTTTTTTAGGTCTATAGATTTTATTCCTATCCTACATGGCTCTGAGAAGGCTTAGGGTGGTAGAATTGTGCCATATAGCTCTTGAGACAGAGATGTAGTCATTTTGCAACCTGGATGCTTGGCTCAGCTATGACTGGGTTGTGGGGAACCTGGCGCCTGGTGTGTTGGGGATTGGAGCCTCTTGCCGGCTTAGGTCTTGCTTTAGCTGCCCCACATTTATACTGTCCTCCAGATATCAACTACTACTTACATACTGAGAGTAAGAGTGACTACCAATGGTCTTCAGCATCCCCAAAAACCTTTGTGCACCCTTAGCACTGCTATGCTCTCATAATCTAATATCATGGTGCTTTTTCCCTGCATCTCCGTAGACGGCCGCCATGTTACGTTAAAAAAGATAAACATAAGACAAGAATTATGTAACCAGAAATAATAGCAGCACCTTAATGTTGTGGAATGGGGTGGTGGTCCTCTTGTGTATGTGGGATATTCTATGTGTTTTGATCATATTAATTTAAAGGACTTGGGATCCTTGGTGTCCTCCATACCCTCTAGCTCTTAACACCCTTTCTGCCTCCTCTTCCCACAGGGTTCTGTGAGTGAGGGGAGGGATTTGATGGAGACATCCCATTTACCGATGAGTATTCCAAGGTCTCTCACTCTCTGCATAACATCTGGCTGTGGGTCTCAGTATTTGGTCCCAAGTGCTGCAGGAGGAAGCTTCTCTGAGGATGGCTCTGGTCCTATTATTTTTTTAAAGTTTTTGTTTTGTCTTTGAGAATTTGTGCATGTGTGCAATGTATTTTGCTCATATTTTGATTTTCGCAGGTGCCTTTGTCTATGCTTGTCCATACCTGCAGAGGTCAGAGGTCCTTCTTGGTGTCTTCTTGACTCAATCTCTACGTTTTTTTGAAACAGTATTTCTTAGTGAATTTGGAGCTCATCCATTTCACTACGGTATTTGTTTCAGAGTCCAGAGTCACCTGCCTGGGTTTGCAAGTGGATTCTGCTGTGCCTGGCTTATTATGTGCATATTCTGGTTCAAAATCAGATTTTTATACCTGGGCGACAACCACTGTACTGACAGCTAGTTCCCCATCTCAAGAATAGTCTTTTGTCGTTGTTTTGATCTTCTTTTTTGTAAAATATGGGAACCTTTGCAACACCTTTATGAAATGCTCTTATCTCCTTTTAGAATCTACAATTCTTCTGCTCATTGCAGCAGTATGCAGAAACACAGAGCAGAACATGTTATAGCCATCACGGTCAAGTAGTTACGCTTATTTATGAATAAGTATGAACTTTGTTCTGCCCTTTACCACTTGCTGTACTTCGACTAAAAATAGATCATAGGTGGTCAGAATTTGTCTGTCTTCCTGCCGTCTTGCCAGTCTGTCCATCAGTTTAACTGGATAAGGGTTTATGTAGCCTAGGATGTCCTGGAACTCTATCCATTCTGGGATGCCCATGAACTCTCTTTGACCTCTTGAGTGATGGGATTACAGGCCTTCGTCACGATGTTTGGTGTATAAGTGTCCTGACTTAGAGATAACATTGAAAGAATAAATGCTTAGGCAGGGTCTTTGCAAACATTTCTAATAGATTTTCTTTTTTTGAAATTTGTAGTGTGTTTATTTGTGTGTGTGTGTGTGTGTGTGTGTGTGTGTAAAAACAAACCAACCAACAACAGATGGCTTTACTTGTCTAATGAACCTTTCCAAATAAGAGGGTCTAGGAAGAACAAATGTTGGTTGGCAAGAACCACATCCCTTCTTCAACATCTGGACATGTTGTCATCTTTCAAAAACTGCATTTCTACTAGAGGATACGCATTGTTGTTATTAGCTGAGGTGACCTTTTCCTATGTATGTGCAGGTTCAAGTTTATGTAAACTGGGAGTTAAGGAACCATTGATTTTTCAAGTTAGAAAAAAATTGAATACTGCAAAGAACTTTGAATAGCAAGAAAACCTAATGGGTTCAATTTGTATTGAAATTCTAAACTTTACAACAAATGCTTTAGGTTTGTGGTTCTTTTTCTGCAATATAAATGTTCAGTTCATAGCCTACCTGTAGTTATGAAAATAGTAATTATTGAATTACTTGGTTTCATTGGGCATTTGTGACAAAATCTATCTTAAAATACTTTTTTTTTTCTTGATCAATTTTCATGTTTCTTGTATGGACACTGCCCTGGTAGCTTTCAGGGGTAGGGTTCACGTCATCTAATGGTTTTCAGTAGATTTTATTTTGGTATTTATTTTACCTTAAATCTTAATTTCCAAATGGTCTTTTTCCTTTCACGTAAAGCTTAAGGTCTTAGGTGGTGAAAGCCCCACCCAGGCTCGCCTTTTTCTCTGCCTGCAGAAGCCCTGGACCATGCTTTGGACTTGGAAGAAGAGTGTTACATCATGACCAAGAAGCACGTTGGGGAGGAAAGGGTTTATTCAGCTTACACTTCCACACTGCTGTTCATCACTAAAGGAAATCAGGACTAGAACTCAAGCAGGTCAGGAGGCAGGAGCTGATGCAGAGGCCATGGAGGGATGTTTCTTACTGGGTTGCTTTCCCTGGCTTGCTCAGCTTGCTCTCTTATAGAACCCAAGACTACCAGCCCAGGGATGGTACCACCCACAAGGGGTCTTCCCCTCTTGATCACTCATTGAGAAAATGCCCCACAGCTGGATCTCATGAAGCTCCTTTCTCCGAGATAACTCCAGTCTGTGTCAAGTTGACACACAAAACCAGCCAGTACAGGCGCCTACATCATCCTTTGTAACTTGTTGAAGTCTCAGAACAGCCAGAGGCAGAATTGATTGGATAGAGATTTAAGTAGTGCAGAGCGGGGTGAACTCCATGATAACTTATTGTGGCTAGCCATACTCACACCCTGTCAGTGGTTCATACTCCCTGTAGGACAACCCAGGTTAGCTTCCTTACAAATAAAGATGATAAAGTGCCTCCCTGTATCTTTGAACTTAAAGAGTCTATAGATACGTGACTCATGGATGGATGGATTAGAACTATTACTGATGTAAGCTTAGCTATCAATGATATAATGGTCTGCCTTCATGATTACGGGAGAGAAATCAAAACATACATTATGTCATGGGCATATGAAGTAGCTCTGCTTGTCTAGAGCATTAAAAAGAAATTTATTGCATATTATGTATGATAAATTATCCTAAAAGGTTATAATTGTGTAGTGCTAATTATTTAGATGAAAGCCACACATGCATTGCTTAAACCATGTTTTCATCTGTGTCGGGTGCCTGTTTTTTTTTTTTTCCTCTGTCCTTGGAAGGGAAGTAACAGCCCTGTCCACAGAAAGCAAAACCAAGGAACCGGAACATATGGTATGCCTCACCTAAAGTGTGTCTTATTGGGATCTGTTGCATAAAAGTACACAGGCCCACATGGAAATAGTATTAAGACCATATAATCTTAAATTTAGCTAAAAAACATAAACATTAAATTTCTTTAGTAATGAAGTCTGTATACTTAGGAGGCAAGGTCGCAAGAAGCGAAATCTGAAGCCAGTGTGAGCTACATTGTGCCCTCCTGTTTTAAGAACAGAACAAATCCAAAAAAAATTCTTTAATAAAACATGCTTATTATAAATATACTAATATGCTACTTCAATATGTAGACATCTAAAATCCCCCCCAAAATATTACATATGCTGATAAATATTCCAAATCTAAGATTAAATCAGCACATACTGCCTAAAATTTTAAAGTGCATTTTTACCAAAGAAAGTAAGAAGAAAACTGAGTAAAACTTTCATGCAAGAGTTAAACTTATGTGGATTTGATTAGAAAGGTGCATTTTAATTGCTCCTTTGGTACTGGCTTCATGAATACCAACTAGCACAGGTGGTACCTTCTCATTGTTGAATTTTAGATGAATAACGGAATTGAAACTTCTTTAAAAAGTCTGGTTTACCTCCCTGTCTTTAAATGTACTCAAAATACCACACTTGGTTTCATTTGATGGTTCTATTAAGTTATCAGTCTATAATACAACCTTCATGGTTTCCATGTGTCCACAGTGTGGTACTGAGCATTGAGGTATGTGAGTTCTCAGGGAAAAAAAAACAATTAAAAATAAAAAACATCCACTTGTCTAAGAATTTCATGAATTCATTATTTTTAATAGCTGAGTAGTATTCCATAGTGTAAAGATACCACACTTTCTGTATTCATTCCTCCATTGAGGGACATCTGGGTTCTTTCTAGTTTCTGGCTATTATAAATAAGGCTGCTATGACCATAGTGGAGCAAGTGTCCATATTACATGCTGAGGAATCTTCTGGGTATATGCCCAGGAGTGGTATAGCGGGGTTCTCCAGTAGTATTAATCCCATTTTTTCTGAGGAACTTCAAGATTGATTTCCAGAATGGTTGTTTCCAGCTTACAATCCCACCAGCAGTGGAGGAGTGTTCCTCTTTCTCCATATCATTGCCAGCATCTGCTGTCACCTGAGTTTTTGCTCTTAGCCATTCTGACTGGTGAAATCTCAGGGTTGTTTTGATTTGCATTTCCCTGATGGCTAAGGATGTTGAACTTTTCTTTAGGTGCTTCTTAGCCAGTGTATATTCCTCAGGTGAAAAGTCTTTGTTTAGCCCTGTACCCCGTTTTTTAATAGGGTTATTTGGCTCTCTGGAGTCTACCTTCTTGAGTTCTTTGTATATATTGGGGATATTAGCCCTCTGTCGGATATAGGGTTAGTAAAGATATTTTCCCAATTTGTTGGTTACCACTTTGTCTTTTTTGACAGTGTCCTTTGCCTTACAGAAACTAATTTTATGAGGTCCCATTTGTCAATTCTTGATCTTAGAGCATAAGCTATTGGTGTTCTGTTCAGGAATTTTCCCCCTGAGTCAATGTGCTCAAGGCTCTTTCCCAGTTTCTTTTCTATTAGTTTCAGTCTGGTTTTATGTGGAGGTCCTTAATCCTCTTGGAGTCGATCTTAGTACAAGGAGATAAGTATGGATTGATTTATCCTGAGTGAGGCGACCCAATCACAAAAGAACACACATGATAAGTAGTCACTGATAATTGGATATTAGCCTAGAAGCTTGGACTACCCAAGACACAGTTCACATATCAAATGATGCACAAGAAGAAGGAAGGAGAGGCCCCTGGTCCTGGAAAGGCTCAGTGCAGCAGTGTAGGGGAATACCAGGACAGGGAAATGGGAAGGGGGGTGATTGGGGAACTGGGGAGGGAAGAGGGCTTATGGGACTTTAGGGGAGGGGGGATCCAGGAAAGGGGATATCATTTGAAATGTAAATAAAGAATATATCGAATAAAAATTAAAAAAAGAAATAAAAGACATCAATCAGTTTTGTAAGCCTAATGATCAGTCATGAAAGCCTATATATGTAACATTATACAGAATAAACAGGTTATATTATGTATTTAAGAATGCATATGTATACACTCACACACATCTATGTATCATCAAGAATAAAGTGGCCATACAGAATAAGTGGAATGTACATGTCTGATCTCTACATGTGGTCTTGAACCTAGTTATTTTATTAAGATCCTGATACAGATGTTCATTGGAGTACTTTAGGGCTTTTAAATCAGATATCAGTCATACTTCTAAACAGAATACAGTAGCTACTCATCATATAAATGAATGTACACATTAACAATATATTATGCATGTATTTGTGACTACACATGAACTGCTATCATCTTCGTAAAAATATTTGAATTTTAATGTCAAGATTAAAATATCACCTAAGCACAAAAACAAGCACTTCTGTGGAAACTTCACAAGCATTCAGACATAGATTTTTTTATAAAATAAGTTTTCATAATGATTTTTTTTATTTACATACTGTCTGTCTTTTCTAAAGTGCTGCTGTGCTTTATTTTATTCTATTCTATTTTATTTTACTTTACTTTTTGGGGCAAATCCGGATTAAAATAGCATTCTTTATTAAATATCCTTTTACATGGTGAGAAAGTTTTCAAGACCTCGACAATATCTTGGAGTCTAGCTTGCTAAACTCCTGGAAGAGGTTGAGAACAGAGTGAAGTAAAACAATGAGTGTGTGCATAAGTGCACCATGCGGAGACAAGCAGCACATCTCTCCCACGGGAACTGACCAGCCATCCAGGAAGCTACTTATCTGCTTTCTCAAACAAGTAGTGTGAACTGTTTACAACCTTTTTCAAAAATGGCAAACATAGTTCTGTTGGTGGCAGCCCTATCTGTAACCTTTCACCAAGGAAATGACTCTTTTTTTCTAGTCTCTGTTTACACTTCAGTCAGGTCAATCCCTATTTCCGTGCCCCCTCTCCCCCGACCAAAACAGAGTCCAAAGAGATTGGCAATTTAAATCGATACTGGATCTTAAGTAAAATGTCTTGATTTTCTTTTAACTTGAGTGGCCACACAGCTGCCTGGTGTCCCATAATTGAGTCCCTATAATCTGTAAAACGCCTTGCTATTTCCGCTCGCTCGAAACGTTTCTTGGAAGTAGCCAGTTAATATCAAATACCAGATGTGGGTCTGTTTGAAACCACCATGGTTTACTTTACTACAGTACTATTGCCTAAATGGAATACTTTCCATTCTTTTTCTCTATTTGTGTCTGTCGTGTGTATTTAGTTACTTTATTCTTTTTAAAGTCCTCTTCCAAGTTTATGTTTTGAAAAATGAACACTTACTTAGATTCTTGTTTGCATATGGGTTGTCACATTAACGACATCCCAGGAAAACAAACTAATCCTTTTGTCTTGTAGCCAAACTTTAGTTTTGAGAGGACAGTGATTCATTGTTTGTTCCCTTTGAGTCTCCTGACTTTCTTCAATTTTTTTTGGTGTCTATCCATGCCAAGCTAGAAATTTAGGCCAAAATTATTAATGAGTCATGACTATCACCCTTAGCACAGGGCATCTGAAGGCGCTTTAGATACACAGATTAAGCCAATAATGAAGTCATAGATTAAAGTAAGACTTTCCCTTCTCAAAACTGCTAGCAATGATACTTGATGTGTTGGAGACAAATTCTAATTTAGAAAAAAAATACACCTTTGTGGTGCGACTACATGAGTACAGTATCATCCTGATACTGATACATGGTACACCATGGCAATGAGCTAGAGACAGGAAACTTAAGTGTGACTGCTCAATTCTAAGCTCATTTGACTCTTCAGGTTCTTTTACGGCCGTCTTAGCTACTTTCCTGTTGCCATGATAGACTCCACGAGCAAGGTGGCTTATAAAAGAAAACATTTAATTGGGCTTAAAGTTTCAGAAGATTAGAATCTATGATGGAGTACAGGAACAGCTGAGAGCTCACATCTTGATCCACAACCACCAGGCAGAGATAGACGCTGGAAATGGCCAGAGGCTTTGCAAACCTCAAAGCCTACTGTAGTAGCCCATCACCACCAACAAGGCCACATCTCATAATTCTTCCCAAAGAGTTTCACCAAGGAGGGACCAAGTATTCAAATATCTGAGCCTGTGGAGGCCATTATCAATGTAGCATCCCAGTCATAAAGGTAAAGTGATGTTTCTGTGACCAACACATTGTACACTGAAGTGACTTCGTTTTTGATCTATCTGCCCCCTCTTTCTTTGCTTCCATTATTTCTTCCTATTTGCTTCTGATTTGCCTCTAGTAGATTCCACTGGGAAATGGTGACAGCTTTTGAACTAGGAGTCTAATGAACATGAATTAGGTTACTAAGGCCATTCCCTTGTAGAGGAATTCCCCTATCCTTGGCATCCGGTTCTCCATGAAGATAGTGCTCTCGACTACACAGCATTATCTTCTGTTTTGCCATAGGCCAGATTGACAGAGCCAAGTGCTTAGATGCTGAAACCTGAAAACCATGGGTCCAAATAAATCTCTTCTAGGTAAAGTGGGTCGGCTAAGTACTTGTCAGAGGGACAGAAAGCCGATTCACCCAAGGATATGCTTCAAAGGCTCTCCAGTCCTCCTTTAGCTGACCATATCGGAAATTCAGTTTTGGCTCTCCTGTGCCATTTTTTTTCATATCATCTAGGTACTCATGGCAGGGCTTTCATAATCCCATGGAGAACTGTGGTGAGTTTTTTCCTATTGTGTGTCAGTTGATAGCCACAATCTTTGCTGGGTTAGACAGCTTCCTCTTTATAGGATCATCTCAGACCAGTAAATGTTTACGTTAAGCAAAGGAATGAATATACTTTAATTTCCAATGCAAATTAAAACACCTTACCAACTAAAGCTTTTATGCACTCACGTTGTATTTTTGGTATTGAATTGAGCTATACAGTTACTGCATTTATTGTTCCTGTTGTATATAAAAAGTTGACTTTTGCTTAGTGAATGGGACGGATGGATTTTAATAGACAATGGGCAGTGACCAATAGCCATTAATCTAAATTGAGTTCACAAAAAGGTACACATGCTTAAAAATCTTTAATTCTCAATAAGAAAAGTCATCTAGATTTTTTTAAAGTGTGGATTTCAGTATGGCGATTGTGGATTTCACTCCAAATCAATGACCTATTCGTGTCTGAAGCTGTGTAGTTTTTACTTTAGAACACTGAAATACTATTTTCTGTAAAAGTTTAAGTTCAGTCTTTACAGAAGTGTTTGTCTAAGCTTAAGCTACTATCATTTTAATTGATTTTTCTTCAAGGACTTTGTTCCTCTCTGGGTCCTGTGTTTTTCTATTGGCTATAGGTTGTCTTTTCCAATGTGCGGTAGAAAAAAAGTATGTCTTAATGCCAGGATTATTGTGTGAAGGTGCTATTGACTTCTAACTTAGAGCCTGTTGTTTGACTGTAAAGCAAAGTATCCTATTGGGCAATGTGCCTTTCAATATTCAAAGGTATAATAACTTATAAATCAAAATCAAAATATTAGACACAAAGAAGTCTTCCTCTGTAGTCCATTTTAATGTTTCTTTTAATGGTATGTTTAATTCTAGTAAACTATTTTGTCATTAAATATTTTAAGTAGGCTTCAAGTTATTTTAAAATAACTGGGCTGGAAAGGTGGCTCAGTGGTTAAGAGCGCTGACTGCTCTTCTAAAGGTCCTGAGTTCAAATCCCAGCAACCGCATGGTGGCTCACAACCTTCCATAAGGAGATCTGACGCCCTCCTATGGAGGGTCTGAAGACAGCTACACTGTACTAACATATAATAAATAAATAAATCTTTAAAATAACGGAAGGGGGGAAGTCTCAGATAGTGCATGTGTACAAAGAACACATTATGTACATGGAGGTCAGGGGACAACTTTGGGAGTCAGTTTCCTCTCCCAGTCTTTTAAGTCAGAGTTATTCTTATGGCTATTGTACAGTATTCTCCACATTAGCAGGTGGCTAAGCTTTGAATCAATTCTCCTTTCTCTAACTACCATCTCACCAAACTTGAAAGCTCTGGAATTATAGATGCAAGTCAGGAAGCCATTCCATCATCCCATCAAGTGATTTTGTTGTATGTATGTATGTATGTATGTATGTATGTATTTGTATGTATGTTTGTTTATGTGGCTTCTAGAGATTGAACAATGCTGAGGCTTCCATTCAGGGTTGTATTTGAGAAGGATTAGGAGGCGTGGCTTTGCTGGAGGTGGTGTGTTACTATTCTTTGAGATTTCCAGAACCCATGCCATTCCTATTTAGAGCTCCTTTCCTTCTCTGTCTCCTATGTGGATCAGATAGAAGCTCTCAGCTTCTGCTCTAGCACTATACTTTCCCATCTGCTGCTCCCTACCATACTGGTAACAGACCCACCCCCCTGAAACTGTAATCAAGACCCCAGTACTCTGTCTACTGTAAGTTGTCTTGGCTGTGGTGTCTGTTTACAACAACAGAAGTGTAACTAAAACACAGTTTCAATGCTTTTACCCACCAGCTATTTTATTGTCCCCAAATTGCTTTCCCTAATTACAGAATATCTGTGTCCATCACTGCTAGAATGTTTTATTACTTATGCATCTTTCCCTTTGTCTGTCTATGTAGATATATGTGTCTTCATACAATACCTGGAAATATACATTGAAAAAGTTTTTAAATCAATTCGAGCTAACTTAAATTCTTTTGGAAGATTTTTTATTATTATATTTCCATCTCTAATTATGTATTTTTTTATTATTTTGACTCACAATTGATACTTATCTTTAAGGGTGAATTTGATTTTAATGCAGTATTAGCTGGCCTTATGGCATGAAATCTTCATTACATTTATAGTAACCTCCAGCACAGGACTTTTTTTCTATAAAGTCAACATAAGAAGTCTAAAAGTAATCATGCATTTTAGGGG
Source organism: Apodemus agrarius (assembly GCA_964023405.1). Lineage (NCBI taxonomy): Eukaryota > Metazoa > Chordata > Mammalia > Rodentia > Muridae > Apodemus > Apodemus agrarius. The sequence continues at coordinate 46,783,150 of OZ030023.1, forward strand.
ACACAGTCAGTCTTTGATAATAGCATATGATTTGTTAAAAATTTGTCAGACTGATTTGTTCAATTATAGCAATTGAAAAATGAGCACGTTTTAGAAATGTCTGAAATGAATGGAAGAATTCCCAGGAATTGGAAGGTTTAGTTCCTGTGCATGTAGATCAGATGGTGTTTTGTGTTGATCAGATGGTGTTTTGTGTAAATCAGATGGTGTTTTGAATCTGAGCTGTTGCTTTTGCAGCAGGGGTCTGGAATTGTTTTAATACTTATAGCTTAATATTAGCCATTAAACTTAACTTACATTCAATGATTTTGGCACTCAAAAGATGAAGAGAGTGTATAATACTCCATATAAATAAGTCCTTAGATGTTAGAAAAAACCCCACAACTCTTAACAAAGCTAGATTACTAAGTCATCACTTTTAAATCACTAATTCCTAATTCAGCACTTCAAGATGTCACAGTGCTCAGTTTGTCTTTCTGGCTTGTTGTTGGAAAAAAATAATTGATTTGTAGAATGTTGATGATGACTTTTCTTTCAAATAGTATTTCTTATCTAGAAGAAGGTACTAACTAGTTCCCTATTTGCTCTTTCCATAAAGGTTTTCAAATTATTTTTATTTAGTATATTTTATGTACATACGCATTTTGCTTGCGTATATAACACGTGTGTTTGCTTCCCACAAAGAACAAAAATGGGCTCAGAATCCCTAGGACTAGGTTTTCAGGCACTGGGGAGCACTCTGGAATAGCATGCAGTGCTCTAACTGATGAGCTGGCCCTAGAAATATGTTTTTTTCTTTACTAAAGACAAATTGCAACACAGCTGAGTAATTGAAGCTTCCGAGCATTGCCCCCTACAGGGACCCTGTATTTGTCACAGCGAGGCCATCCGTGGGGCAAGCCACGTAGTCCTTTGTCCGGCGCGTTATTTTTCCTTTTTATTTTTATTTTTTTTATTTTATTTTATTTTATTTTTTTGGTTTTTCGAGACAGGGTTTCTCTGTATAGCCCTGGCTGTCTTGGAACTCACTCGGTAGACCAGGCTGGCCTCGAACTCAGAAATCCACCTGCCTCTGCCTCCCAAGTGCTGGGATTACAGGCGTGCGCCACCACCGCCCAGCCCTTTTTATTTTTTGTTTTGATTAAAATATAATATTTTTGTGACTATAATTGTGGATAAAATAAGACCTTATTTAAAAGTTATCAAGTTATTTGTTTTTTCAGGCCTTTTCTAAAACCGTAATTCAGTGTCAGTTAAACTTAGCAAAGGAAGCAGATCTTTGAGTACACGTTGTCTGTAAAGGAGACTGTCCAGGTGGCCAAGAGCAATGGCCTTCTTCTATTTCTACCATGCACTGTATACCATTTGTCACTATACTTAGCAAGTAATGGTTGCTTTTGCTGTTCCAGTATTTAGGTCTTAAATAAAAACTCGAGGAAGCCATTCATGTGATTCAAAAAAGTTAAGTAATTTACGTATGAAAGATTTTAAAGGTTACAACAAATCCTGTCTGGACAAGTTAAATCACAAGCACCTAAGTAGGAGATAATAGAATAATACTAAGTACTCTATCCATAGCCTGAAGCATTGATAAAAACATACACTTCAATATATTTAAATATTAAAGCAAGGTGAAGTTTTACTCTTGATATAGATGATATATATCTTCATTCTGATAGATACAAAACGCTGAAAGCAAATCAACCTAATACTTGTGTAATAAATTTTCCAATTTTTCCCAGATTCTTGAGCTATGACCTCATCATAGAAAGGTGCTTTTGAGCTCAGGTCAGGCCTAGGGGCAGAGAAGGGTCAGGGAGTTGAATCTTCTTGGTCCTTTCTGCTCCTTGTTATCTTCCATTGCAGCTCAAAAGGTTTCTCTGGGGGAAGCCTTGGCAACTCCTTTGA